>OZ010789.1:50529274-52929274 GCA_963932465.1 Maratus speciosus
ATAAAAGTCCGAGGAACTCGGAAGGACTTTTTTATATATCACTTTTTATGTACAAAATTTCCTTAAAACTATGTATTTTTTAAAAAATTCCTGTTTTTTTAAATTTTTTAGATTTTTGCAATCAAAAAATCAAATTAAATATGTAATTTAATGTTGTTTCAGAGACGTGCAAATAAAAAAACGACAAACTATCTAAAAACGTGTTAGTTAGGGTGTGAATGCAACGGATTTCCCTGAAATTCACGCAACAGCAGAAAACGCTCAAAACTCGTAACTTCATATAAGCAATGCGAATTCGTGTGAGCTTATAAAACCAAAATATTAAAGAATATAAATCTTCAGATATTTCTAAATATTGTGGAATTTATTTCATTTCGAAATACGAAACTTCGATTTTCTGGTTTTTGGCCACATAATCGCGATTTGGGACCACTGTGCGGCGGTCCAAGTATGGCTACTCTCCCCTAAATGTTCGAAAATACATTGTGTGCTAGTAGCCATCTCGTAAGATAATTACTGACGAAATTATTGTTGTCTTTATCTCTTAGGATAGATTCGAGTTCAGACTGTTCAAAAAATAGTTGTTCTCAGTTCTGTGGTTTACATTAATTTTTAAAACGACCGCGATAACTCGGCAAATGTTCCACGTGTTATTTACATTTGTGGATTTTGTTCAGTTTTTAAAATAACACTATTTGGAGCGCGAAAATTTCGCTTGAAGAAAGAAAGAAGCAATAATACGTATTTCCTATTTTAAAAAAGTAATAGGGGTTGAAAATTAAGGCTGCTAGTCACTCGGCTTCCGAATTCTCCTCAGTAATGTTAAGTCTATGGGCGTTTGACGCATATTTATGTTCTAAATGTCTCCTCAGGAATTTAATATTTTTAACTTATTTTTTCTGTGTATTCTTCTTAAAGGATATTTCTCTTTTCGTAGTTTTCAAAATTTTTCTAAAATCTACGCTTAATATAATATGAAGTGTAAAAATTTTACTCCCAGTTCGTCGGTTTTTAAAACATAAAATATTAAATTAAGCATAGATTTTAGAAATATTTTGAGAACTAAGAAAAAAAAATGATATCCTTTAAGAAGAGAACACTGAAAAAAGTTAGAAATATTAATTTTCTGAGGAGATATTTTGAATATAAAAATACATCAAACGCCCATAGATTTAACATTGCCGAGGCGAATTCGAAACAGAATGACTAGCAGCATTAAGAGCTTTATTTTGACTAACTGCGAATATCATCGGTTCTTCATCATAGCATGCAGAGTTATGTAACCATTCTCATTGCTTTTTATTTATAAATCTTGTATTAATCGAAGTTAATTAAATTAATTAAATAATTTAATTAATTTAATTTATTCATTTAATTAATTTAATTTAATCATTTTTGGAAATACTGAAAATATTTCAGTTTTCCTATGTGAATTATTTGTTTCAACAACAGCCAGAATGTGACAGTTAATTGTATGATAAACTTACTTAATTAGATATTTTTCCAGAATAATAATAATCAAAAATTTACACAAATAATGTTTAATTCCTATTCACAAGTTAAAGAAGAAAAATCTCAAGAAAGTTAATTTAAAAACGTCTACCCATTTTTGTGCTACATATGACTTTTTAAAATCAGAAACTTCTTTCTCTAAAAAAGATCGAATTTTACAAACATACAATGAATATCCTAAGAATTCTAAAAAGTAACGAAAATAGTGTTTTTAAAATTCGAAAATTTCACTATGTGGTAACATTGTAATAAAATGTTTGAATTATTCAAGACAGTTTTGACAGATAACGAAAAAGCTTTCAAAAGTTTTGAATACATTTGAATACAAAGGATAAAAATACATCACAAAAGAGAACTACATTAGAACTTAAGAAGATAAACTAGTTTGTTTGAATGAATCTAGTGCAATACTCACGTAATCTTTTTGTGGTACTTAATACATATATTATAAAATAAAAATTAGATTTTTTTAACAAATATAATTTTGTTATTTTGTTAAAACATACAGTATTAATAAAGATTAAATTTTTTTCTTTAATTTTGTGTATTAAACCATATACAAAAAAACCATCAATATATATTTCTGTTATACAGAATCTTATATATACATGGTGAAATGTGTAATCTGTCGTCTATCATTAATTTCTCAACCGTTGGTCGTAGATATATAGTTTCAGTTACAGAAACGTTTCAAATGAGATAAATATTAATGTTGTGGTATTATTTAAAGTAAAAAAAAATCAAATTTATAAAAATTACGAAATCTAACTTTTTATACGTTATCCCAGTCCCTATAGTTATATTTAGTAAATATTTACACTTATCATAAGAGATATAGCACAAAAAGTTTGACATCTGTACTACAAAAATTGACACAGTTATAAAATTTAAAAATTTGATATTTTTGCACATGATTTTGTCTTTCAATGGAGGATCAGTTAAAAGAATAATTAAAGTAATACGATATCAAAATCAGGGTGCAATGTTCTTTTTACGGCAACACCACATTTAGCTGGTATCGCCAAATCGGTGTATCACCATAGAAGGTTATTTCATATAAAAATTTTAGCTGACTATTAGGAGTCCTGAACAAAACAACGAATGAAATTTCGAAATTAAACAGAAAAATAAATACTTATGTAAATTTTATTGGTGGAACAACATTCAAACATCAAAGTAGATAGAATCGACAACCAGAAAATAAAAGATACTCACTAAGGACTAGATAAATGGCAGCGGAATACAAACGACAAACCGAGCATGAAAATGGGGATTATGCAAATTACAATAATACCGCAACGCCATACGTTCGGGATGAAACACGAACCATCTAGCAGTGGATATGCTAGTTAGCGCTCAGATCGTGATGGCAAGATACGCATAGATGCAATATGCCAAAATGATACTTATTTATGGAGAATGTCAAAGGAATGCCAGAGAGGTTGCGAGTGTTTATTCAGAACGTTTCCCTAATGACCTACATCCGACGCATGAAACAATAACTGATGTATTGCACCATCTTAAAGAGACCAGCTGTGTTTCACCACGACCCAGAACAAGTAGACGGCAAGATGTAATGTTCGAGTGACACCGGTGTAGATGCTGGCAATCGCCCTTTTAATTCTACAACTGAACACGGCAGAAATAAGCGAGGCGTGTGGTGAGCATATCTCGCATTTGTTACATGCAAATGATGCGCATCCATACCATCCGACACTATTGCAAGAATTGATGCTGGGTGAACACGTACGATGATTTGGTAATTCTAATTTCGTTCTCAACACTTTAGAGGTAAATCCGTCGTTCCTTTGTGACATTCTGTAGACAGATGAGTCAATAATAAAAAATAATATTATATTTCGTAGATCGATGTAATGGTAAAATCTATTCATCGTTGTCCGGTCATCCAAGGCTGTCGTATAGATGGCTGGTGACTTCCCCAACATAGTTTATTAGTGAGAAATTGCAGACTCAGGCATCGGCAGGAGTAGCTCAGTGGTTAGAGCAGCAGTCTTGTATACTGTGGTCCCGGTTTCGATTCCTGGCTCTGGCTAATTTTTCACTCCAGTTGGATTTATTGTATGTATGTCTGTAAAATATTTATATATACCTTTAGATGAGTCAATGTTTACACGGGGTGGCAGTGTTAACGTTCACAATGAGCATTACTGGTGTCTGGAAATCTCCACATCGTACGCACAGTACTAATCGTGTGGTATTGTATATGGGAACCCAGATTGTTGGAATTATCTTCTACGATGGGACCTTAACGGGCGATAGTTACCTGCATCTTTTACGAAACACGGTACGTTTATTGATATGAAGAGCTGCCTCTCCGCCATCCATGCCGGGTGTGGTTTAAACATGATGGGAACTTCTCCGCATAAAACATCAAACGTCCGGGCGTATCTGGTCAACGAATTTGGTCAGCTGGTCCTTGGTTCGGTAGAGTAGCCACCCCGTTCGCCGGACTAGACAGCCATGGACTTCTACCTCTGGGGTTACATTAAGGCATAGGTCTATGTGACTGACCACTTCTCTGGTTCATCTGAAGCAGCGCATCATCCTTGATTGTCGCACAGTTTGCAAAACTGCTATGCTCTAACATGTCCAGGACTCAGTTCTGTAATGCGTTCAGTTGTGCATTGTCACCAATGGAGAACACTCTGAGCAGTATTTCTAGAAGATCCCGATATTTGATGTATTCATTTTTTATAGTAGACCGTTTTCTGATACTATAATAAATTGATATTTACTTTTCTGTTTAATTTCAATATCCCATTCTTCGCTTTGTATGCGAACTCCAAATTCCGCTCAAATGTTTAGATGAAATAACCATCTTTGGTGATACCCCGATTTGGAGATATCGGATAAAGGTGGTTTCGATGTAAAAGGAGCATTTTACTCTGATTTTGATCTCGAATTACCTGAATTCATCTTTTAATTGATCCCTCAATCAAAGACAAAATCATGTGCAAAATTCTCAAACATTGCCGTGTGTCAAATTTTGTAGTTCAGATGTCAAACATTTTGTGGTATAACTGTTAGGATATGTATAAACTTTTGCTAAATATAACTATGGGGACTGGGGGACCGTTTAAAAAGTTAGATTTCGTAATTTTTATAAAATTGATTTTTTACTTTAAATAACGCCAAAAACTTGAATATTTACCTCATTTGAAACATTTTTATAATTGGAACATATATATCTACTACCAACGGTTGAGAAATTAAAGGCCGGCGATATTGCAACATGTATATTTTTCAAAATGCTTTTAATAAATATTTTTATTTATTTATTTAAAAATTCATAGTACCTTGAAATCTTTGAGACGTTATATATATTATCACCACAGAATAAAAGGGAATGTGATATGAAAAGAACACACCCACCCATGATGGTTAAAATAATTGATGTTGAAATTGATAATGTCATTGTAACAGCAGAGAAATGGACTTTAAATAAGTTTCCACGTTATTCCGAAAACGTGGAGTGGCACTCCAGGCTTTGTCACTGAAACTGAAGGTGCAGTTTGTGACGAACTAAGAAGAGATGGTTACATTAGAGTAAAACTTCTCTCTAGGAAAAATATCCCAGATTTTGCTTTTAAAAAAAGTTCGGAATACGGACTGAAGTATTATCGTGTAATGAGAAGCAGCACTGTGTATGTGCGTGTAAATTATAGATTTACGAATATTTTCTTTAATAAAGTACTATATAATTATGCAAATTTCAGTGTTTTATTACATTAACAAAATGTACAAATGCATTTTTCCAAAACCTATATTGATCAGAACATTTAGTAAAGAAAATCTAATGAATTTGTGTAATAACTGCATTTATGTGTACTTCCCCGGTGAACTTCCATAGGTAAAAATAGCGATACTTTTTAATTCAAAGGCGGGAAAGGTTAGCATGATCTGATTTTCATAATTTTTTTCAAGCAACTTCTTTACATACTAGAGCCACTATCTAGAGCTATTGAAACTTAATATCATAAAATATTTAACCTGATGACCCCACCCTAGTAACTAATGAATAATTTAAGTAATATTGCAATACATTCGGAAGGAATAAGTCAATAAATTTTGTCTAATTTTACGTAAAATTAAAAAAATAAAATATCTTTTAAATTTATAAATCATTTTTTAAAAAAATCTGAGAAAAAATCCTATCGTTGTAAGATATTCTTGCTTACCACCATTTAAATATACCATTTTATAATAATATATAATAACAAATAAGAAATCGTACAAATGTACATTACAATAAAAATATCTTTTCCAAAACTAAAACTAAAATTTAGCTTTTTGACTATGAAATCAGGAACAGCCTTTAGATTTAGAGTTAAATATTATAATTAAAAAGCAGTATTAAAATTAGTTTCTAAATGCAAATTTGGAAAAAAAGCTATATTCAATTTTTAAAAAACTGCAATTCAGTTCTTGTAATACATTTTATTACGACATTTGGTATTAAGCATTGACATAATTTGCATGTTAATTAATAAATACGGGCATATTTGCTACCCCATGTACATATGTTGAGAGGGGTACATCTTACTAAAATCTTTTTTTAAATAGAAAAGCTTGGTCGCAATCTACATATTTAGTCAAAGAAAAAAAAATACAGAGTGTCTCACTGCAAGTCGAATCTGCGCTCTTTACACCCCTTTAACAATAATGAAGATATAGTATTTATATTTTCAACAGAGATGCTTTGCGTTCTATTAGTGTTTGCTGCTAAGTGTTTGGGGCGTAATATTCCGTTCTCTAAGCTCCAGGTTTCACGACAATACAAGCAATATTTAAGATAATAAAATTCTATACATTTAATAAATATTAAATACATTGAAGAATGATTAATACTCTAAAGGATTACATTCCTAATTGTAATTAAGATTTTTTTATAATGTTGAAATAATCATATTTTCTTATCATTTAAAACAAAATGCAAAGAAAAGAACATTACAATTTTACCCTTTTTTAAGATGCTCGGAGGGTTTTAAATGTGATAAGATTCTAAAAACAATGGTCTTGATATTTCGTTAATTGGTATTTAATTCGTGGTACATACTGATTAGCGACCTAATTACAGTAATTACAAATTGTTTTTACCTTCTTCTATCTTTACAAGAAGAAAGTATTGGATTCGTGAAAAATTTCGACATCCGGTTTTCGACGGATTTGTACGTTTTAGAATGCCCAGAACACGATTTGATGGTTTTTAGAAAATGTCTGTCTGTGAGTCTGTCTGTCACTCTGTCACTCTGTCTGTCACTCTGTGAGTCTGTATGTGACAAAAATTTTGTTGGTACTCTATCTCAAGAACTAATGCAAGGAATTTCACAAAACTTTATATTTAGTTAGACCTTTATATAAACGGGACCTGATTAGTTTTTGGTGAAAATCGCCTAACAGGTGGCGCTGCTATGCGGCATTTTTCACGATTTCTACAATAGCTATATCTCAAAACCTACTGCACGGAGTTTTATAAAACTTCAGATTCAGTTTTTCCAGGATATAGTTTGGTGCTGATTACTTTTTTGTGAAAATCACACGACAGGTGGCGCTGCTATGCTGCATTGTTCATGATTATCGCAATAGCTCTAACTCAAGAGAAATTGCACGAATTTTCATCAAACTTCAGATTCAGTTAGTCCCTGATATAAATTAGTGCTGTTTAATTGTTGGTGTAAATCGCTCAACAGGTGGAGCTGCTGTGCTGCATTTTTCACGATTTCCTAAAGAGCTGTATCTGAAGAAATATTGCACGGATTTTCATCAAACTACAGATTTAGTTAGTCCTTGACATGAACTGACGTATAAATTAGTGCTGTTTAATTTTTGGTTTAAATCGCTCAACAGGTGGCGTTGCTATGATACATTTTTTCAGAATTTCCGCTATAGCTCTATCTCAAGAATTAATGCACGAATTTTCATCCAACTTCAAATTCAGATATACTTTGATATGAATTGTTGCTAAATCGTTGTTATTTCTTGTACTATTTAAATGACTTAATTGACGTGATTTATATAGAAGAAAGTTTTGTGATGGCCACAATATACTAGTTCAATATTGTAACGGAATTATACAACCTAATTTTGATTTCATTTCTACAATGACTAACGATGATATATTTATGATCGTAATGCATGGGAGCATAATAATATAGGTGTCCATAAACTAGGGGTGCAAAACCTTTTTGAGAGAAGGGCCACTTACAAAAATGCTTGGGTTTTCGAGGGCCACATCAGTAACACAGATATCATTCTATTTCTTGGAGGTGGGGGAATCTTTGGCTTATAAAAAAACATTATTTCAGAGGAGTGGCAGTTTTACCCCTCTAGGTTCCCTACACAGTCAGCATATCCAATTCAGTTGGCAAGAATATATTAGCAGTTTATGTTTGTATATATAACAAGGATATAGCAAGGCTTATATTCAAGGAGTGAAAATATTCCTTGACTTTATTCGGAGGCGTAAAGTTTGCTTTATTAGAAGTGCTAAGAAACAAACATAGGCATGTAAAAGGCTAGTGCCGAAAAAAAGTGAACTTTATGAACGAAGTTAAATTGGCGAAACTCGCAATTTTTCTGCAGCCGATCAACAAAATTTTAGATTTTCCCGTGCCTGAACGACCAAATCGACACCTTATCAACGAAATTCGCAATTTTTCCATGCCCAGTTTACGGAATTGGTGATTCTTAATTGACTGAATATTTCTCTCGGGGAATTGTTACGACTTTTTCTCACGATAAACTTCCGAAACTCGCGATTTTACCATAGCTGATCGAAGGGATTTGCAATTTTTTCGCCCTTATTCGACAAAATTCGCGATTTTTCCACTGCTCGATCAGCAAAATTAGCGACTTATACACGCCCGATCGACAACTTTCGTGATTTTTCCGCGCGCAATCAACAAAATTCGCGATTTTTCCATGTCTGATCTACAAAACTCGCGATTTTTCCGCGATTCTTAATTCACGATTCTTAACTGACCGACGAAATTTTAGATTTTTCCCTTTGTCAAATTTGCAAAAGTTACTGGTACCGAATGATTGGAAATAAATTCTACTTTTAAATGATGTATATAAAATTTTCTTAGGGGGTCATCTACATATTAAAACGAATCTAAACTTCCTTTTTTTTCAATAGCAATACCCAATTTTAACGAGATATTTCAAATCTTTGGTTCAAACCATGCCTAGACACCAAATTTCAAGTCATTTGAATGATAAGTTTTTGAATTATACGCATTCAAAATTTAGTGCTTCTAATGTTAAATTACATTTTCATATTTTTATTTATATCTCCTGAAATTATGCTCCTAATGTGCTAATTTTTTTTGTAGCAATAATACTAATATACCCAAACATAAATACACTGAATTTGCAATTTTTATAATTTTATGATATGAATTATGAAATTAATATTCGAAAAAATTATGAATTGCAACCTACAATTTTTTTGATGGATTTAGATTTATTAAGCCCTGCTTTATGGAAAAACAAAATTTCACATTTTTCTTCCAAGTAGTTTTCAAATTATGCTTAAAAAACGGCAAAATGATGGTTTTAGGGGCCGTCTATGATGGAAGTGAGTGGACATTTTGAAATTTATTCTGCAATCTAACAAGCTTCATTGACTCCTTAGGTGGCGCTTAAGGTGCTTTGATCAAGAAAGGGGCTCTCTTGGTTAACAATCGAGTACGGTTAGTTGGTTGGTTGGTTGGTTGATTTTGACGGCCGATTTTCTGCACTAAGGATATAGGCCCGAGGGGGGAGTGCCCTTCGTGGGGGTCTTTCTAAGGGAGCCTAACCCGTATTTACGCATGGAAATCCATGGCTCGAAGAAAACCACGAAAACTCCGAACGATTAGGCCGACGGGCGCGATTGGGTTCGAACCCAGCACTTCCCGTCTACGAGCTTTGAGAGCAGAACCTCTCAGCCACTGGTGGGGCATCGAGTACGGAACTTCAATTTGGATACAGCCCTTTAAATACGCTCGTTTTAAAATAATTTCTCAGAAACTTATGTTACGAATTGCATAAAAATTCGTTTTCAGGCTAATTGAAGGGTGTAGAGTTCTTTTATGCTGTCAGAATTGTGTACTGCCATTGAAAAAAACAAAGTTTGGGTTCGTTTTAATATGTAGTTGGCCCCCTAAGCAAATTTTTTATACATCATTTAAAAGTAGACTTTATTTCCAATCGTTCGGTACCAGTAACTTTCTTCTACGATAATTTATTGAAGAGTTAGTAGGGGGTGTTTACTTTATTTTCCACGACTGTACCTGTATGGTTTAGTATAAAAAAAAAAAAAAGTAAATACTTCACAAATGGACTGGAACATGTATTGGAAGTTATAAAATCCTCCCTGAAAACTTGCTGAAGGTCATTGACCCAGAGATTGAGAGATTGAGAGAAACGCATATTTTGCCAATCCGGAAAATTTGCTTTTGAGTATGATAGTAGATAAAAGGGATTATATGCGAGAGTTGTGTTTCAGAAGAATTATAAAGGCTAGAAAACTTAGCTTCTAAAAGGAAGTCAATCAGGTGTTTTCAAACACCCAAAATCAATATTCTAGCTAAAGACTACATCGAAATGATTTACTGAAATTCTACTACATTTTCACCACCACCTTTTTTGCGAAGTGTCACTGACGAAGAGATTTGGTTTAAGGTCCAATCTGGTGAAACATCGGCCCAATGAACTTTGGTCAATTCACATGTCAAACCTATGCAATAGAACGATGCGTGAAGTTGGTAACCGAGATGTCACGTAAAGTCTTCGGGTCCAATTCTAGAAATGGTTTTATAAGAACGACACTTTTCTCGTGATTTTCAATGCCTAGTTTTTCAAGCAAATCTTATTTAAAACTGCCAAAAAATATTTTATTACAAAGTGAAATTACACTCAGGAGTGAAATTACTACAATTACACAAAGTGAAATTACACCCTTACAATCAGAAAATATAGTTTTTGTATCAATGAAAATTTGCCATAAAAAAATGTTTTTTTTTTTTTAAACATAATACGCTGAAAATATATTGCGAAATGTATATATATTTTTTTATTTATTTATCATTCCTATATTCTCTTCTACTAAAATGTGTCGATATCTGCTTGCTCTAGAAGTTTTTTGATTTATTTCTGTTTATTAGAAAAATTATCAAAATAGTGTTTTTTCTCAAATTTTAGGCCCGATGTGCTACAGCCAAATGCAAAAAATTACTTATTTTGTTTTTGCATTTTACTAAGCTACCCTACACACAAGTTTTCCGCGGTATAGCGAATCAAAAAGAAAAAACTTTTTTTTTCGGCCCACCCTAGTAATCATGTTTTAAAAACTATTTCAATTATTTTGCTAATCCCTAAGTATTTGTGTAGTTTATCTATAAGTTTGCGTACATGTGTTCTACATTCGTGAAAGAAAAGTAAACACCCACGACTGATTTTGGAACAAAGTATTTTAGAGGAAAATTACTGATACCTTACGATTGGAAATAAAGTCTACCTTTAAATGATGTACATAAACTTTGCTTAGGGAAGCATCTGCATATCAAAAAGAACCCAAACTTTGATTTTTTCTCTAGAAATTACCCAAATTTGACACCCTAAATAAATTCTACACTCTTCAGTTACCTAAAAACAAACTTTCATTAAATTCGTATGATTGGTTTCAGATAAATTAATTATTTTAACCCTTAAATGCCTGATGTTGTTTTTCGGCAACATACACAATTTAGGCTCTAAAATACTATTAGAATAATATCGGAACTATAATGCCTAATGTTGCCAATAAAATACATTCTGAAAATATTATTAAATCGATTTTCAACATGTAGATGGCAACACTTGTGCTGTTTAAAATTAAAGATAGATTTATTTTTTCAATTGTTGCTACTTGTTCTTTTTGTTTTGTTTGGAAACTTGCGAAATACCCTATTTTGACTTGCAGTGAGCAAGTAAAATATATTTTTTTATTATAGTTCCTAAAATTCTTGTGTGTTTAATATTATAGAATTTTATCAAGGGAAATTATTTTTTCAATTAATCACCAGTATTGCCGATTAGTAACAAGCTGTTTTGTAGCCGTAAACTATACTTAAAACAAAGTATGATTTTTTTAAATTATTTTTCTCATGATAAAAAAATTATTAATTCATTTAATATTAATTTATTAATTCATTTAAAAAATGAAAGCCGAAAAACATTATTACAATGATTTTTGAAAAATCAGGCATTTAAGGGTTAAAATGAGCGTTTTTTTTTTTTTTTTTTTTTGGGGGGGGGGGGGAGGGGGCTGAATCCAAATTGAAGATCGGTACTCTATTGGTGAAATGCTACAGAATGAATATGTTATTAATATTGGTGTATTATTACTTGCCAATATGACTATTGCACTCGTTAAACATGTTTCGACTTTTTTCAGCCCATTTGTTTCAATAAAATGAGTAAGGTATTTTTTTTTTCTAATTATGCTTTTCTACACATCAGAAACGGCCTCATTTTGGCGTTTTTTAATCAAAATTAGAAATCTAATTAGAAGAAAAAATTGTAATTTAGAATTCTCATAAAGCAGGACCTAATAAATAAAAATCAATGAAAAATATAGGTTGCAATTCCTATTTTTTTTCTAATATTAATTTCGGAATTCATAATTTATATTATAATTTTTTTAATTACAAATTCAATGTATTTATGTTTGGGTTTTTTTAATATTATAAACGAACACAAAATTATTACATTAGGATTATAATTTCAGGAGATATTAATAAAAATTACGTAGATATAATTTAACATTAGTAGGTCTCAATTTTGAATGTTCATAATTCTAAAACATATCATTGAAATGACTTGACATTTGGTTTCTTGGCATACTTTAAACACAAGATTTAAAATATATTGTTAAAATCGGGTATTGACATAAAAAAAAATCTAAGTTTGGTCCGGTTTTTGATTTTTAGATGGTCCCCTAAGGAACTTTTATTTACATCATATAACGATAGACTTTATTTCCAATCGTTTGGTACTAGTAAATTTCTTTTATTATAATTATTTGCAGAGTTAATAGGGGGGTTTTACTTTTTCTTTCCACGACAGTACATTGCATTTATACCCATTGAAAATTTGTTTTATTAGGGGATATTTGTTCCAAGTTTATATAATTAGCTTTTTTTCACCGGACGTTCTTCCGTCTGGTCTTTATAAAGACAAACAAAAATAAAACTACAAATCAATCTATCGAAATCGAACAAATACAGCATTCATTCAATGTAAAAATAAAAATTAAAAAAAATAAAAATAAAAAAAAATAAAAAATCTTTACGTGTTTGTTAACACCACAAAAAAATTTATGTATTATTCAATAGAAATAAAAAAGATAACGGAAATGACTTTCAAATGTTTCGAATACATTTGAATGCAAAACGCTAAAAGACAACGCACACAATTTTTAGAACTTCGTAGAATGAATTATTTTATGCATGTAGATCTTGAATAATCCTGTTGCATGCATACTTTGAAAAGTAAAAAGAAACTTCATTTTTGAAATTTAACATACGTATGAAACCTAACATATTTGAATAATAAAGTGAAAACTAATTTGAAGAAAAATTTGAAATTGAGAATTCGCATAAAACAGGGCAAAATAAATATAAATCTTTGAAAAGAAAATTATAGGTTGCAATTCATATTTTTTCGACTATTAATTTCATATTTCATAATTAATATTATAATTTTTTTTAATTACAAATTCAATGCATTTATGTTTGGATTTTTAGCTTTATAATCACACACAAAATTGTCGAGTTAGGATTATAAATTTAGGAGATATTAATGAAAATATCAAAATGTAATTTAACATAAGAAGCTCTAAAATTCGAATGTTTATAATTCAAAAACGTATTATTCAAATGACTAGAAATTTCGTTTTTAGGCATAGTTTGAACAGAAGATTTAAAATATATTGTCAAAATTGGATGTTGCCTTTGAAAAAACAAATTTCACTCCGGTTTTGATTTGTAGATGATCCTCTAAGCAAATTTTATATAAGGTTAGTTGGGGTAACTGGGTCATGATTTTACAGTGTGACTCTGGAGCATCTGATAATTCAGCTTCAAAAAGTTAATGTTTGTTTGAACTAAAATCTGAACTTCTGTAAATGTGTTCAGTTAAGTTCCCTCTACCAGGCAAAAATGCTCAAAATTACACTTTAATATTTAAAAATATAACAATATGCGTATTTCATATTTCTTTCCTCATGGGCCCACTTGCCCCCCAAAATGGGGTAACTGGAACAGGGAGACTATGTTCCACACGCGTTTATTTTTTTTTTTCATATCCGATATCAGTTCCTGTTTGAAAAAGTGTAAACAACTTAAAAAAATTTAAACCAGGAAGATCATGTAAATTATATGTCAATAAACAGCGTTGTAAGGGAAACCTTTGCTGTCAATGTGTCTAAAAAAGCACTAAAAGCGAAAATATTAGATTTATTTATACCAAAAATATAAAACTTAAGTAAGTACTTATGTACTTTAGTATAGGTAATAAGTATAAAAGTCACATGGTTATTTTAAGGAAAAAAAAATAGCAAGGTAAATCTATGAACATACGGCTACGTAAGTACTGAAGTACTTTATCTGTATCCAGGGGTCGCATTATACAGGGAAAATTTTATTGTTCCTACAAGAACCCTTAATGAGTTACCTTCATGATCATTTTATTTAACATATTCTAAAGAAAGGTGCGATGAAGATATTATTTTCAAAATAGTGGTAGGAACGATAAAAGTTTCCGTATAGAATGCGACCTCTGTGTATAGTACAATTTCAAGGTCTGGCTATCTCGCTTTCAGGGTCAAGGTACTTGGATTCGTAAAATGTTGAAATAATTTAATGACACCAATATTTACAAGAAAATCTATTTGAAAACAAGTAAAAGTATATTTTCTCCTACCTAATAAAGGTGAAATTTTCATTATACAATTCAGGTGCCAATGAGGCAATTAGGAATTAAAATTAAGTGATGCCATAACGGCATCACGCCTCTGAAGGAGTCAAGAAAATTGGTTGATACTACTCAATATGCTTTTTAAAATTTTTATTACGTAGTTTTTAATAAGGTATTCTATCTTTTTCTTTATTGTGAGCAAAAAAAAATGGAGAAATTTACTTCCCGTAGTAAGAGAAACTCAAAAAAAGTATTTATAACTATTGGGGTAACTGGATCCAGCATGGTCCAGTTACCCCGAATACATGTCCCAGTTACCCCATTTCTGAAAAATTTATGGGGTAACTGGGACACCGGGCTTACATTTGAAACAAGAAGTAAATATGTATAGATACCTAATAATATTAATGTCGTTATATGTCTAATCTTTAAAAAAAAGATCGTTTAATAAAAGTACTTACAGTATTTTAATAAAAAGCCGAGGAAGTTCAATCATATCGACGCTGTTTTTAAAAAAAGAAACGTAAATTTTTGACAACCTATCACAGCATAGTGAGAGTTATTATTGAGTTGACACACGTTGTTTTAGGAAGTACAGATTAAGGGGCATTGTTCACAAAACCTAAAACATAAAAATCTCCAACAGTTTTTTATAAAATAGCCTATGGCATAGGCATCGTGGGTCCAGTTACCCCAACTAACCTTACAAGGACAAAAGACAACACACACAATTTTTAGAACTTCGCAGAATGAATTATTTTATGCATGTAAGAATGTGCATGTAAATCTGGAATAACTCTGTAGCATGCTTACTTTGAAAAGTAAAAAGAAACTTCATTTCTGAAACTTAACATATGTATGAAACCTAACATATATGAATAATAAAGTTTTATTTGAAATAAAATACGTCGTAAATAGTACATAGTATAATAAATAGTACGTCGAATTGGCTCGGATATCATCCATTACAGAACATCAGGAATGCTGAGCTTTTATCCTGTCATCTGCCATTAGCAGTCATGTTCAATTTCCACTGAGTCCGTATTAAGATTCTTCAGCTACGACATTTGCCTATGTTGCGTCATTTATTTTAAAACACAGTATTTGCAATTAATTGTGTTAACTTTAATTCGTGATTTTGACGTATTTACTTGTGGTATTATGTATTGATTTTTCAGAGTTATTAATGAATATTTACTTGCGTTCCAGCATTCAATTACAATAGCCATTTTTATTTGAGTTAGAGGTAAAATTTGATTGCGTTTTAGAGGTTATCGTCTCTCCCTTTTCTTAAACTTATTGCCTGGACTTTGAATTTGTTCTAGTTAATTTAACTCCCTCTTCCTCTGCCATAGCCCTTATAATATTGATTTTAATTAAATTGATGTTTACAGCTTATGTATGCTTATGGCTACTTAACTAGTTGACGAACTGAAAGTGTCCGCTACAATTTAATGAGAGATATGTATTAAAAATTTGCAGAATAGCATAATTCTAATATTTCAGTCCCTGACATTCTATTTGTGATTTTTAAATCTCTAAAATAAACTTTGCAAAATATGCAAATGGAATTGTTATCTTTCTGTAGCATTTTAAGACCATAGGATCACATACTTTTATGTAAAGTATACCATACGATAATTATATGGGTTAAATTCCGTATGCTTATATCCTATTATTTGTTTTTTAAAAGTAAAAACATTTTTTCTTCAGAAATATAGTTATTGCAAAACTTTCCATTCACAAATTTCTTCTGTGTGTGACAAAAATGTTGTGTGCATGTTAAATGTTTCTAAAAAATGAAGTATTCTCAACGCATGACTTGTAAAGAACATTTATTAACACGAGAACGCCCAGAAAGTTTACCCAACATTAATAAAAACATTTTAACACCAGAATTTTAATTTGAAACTATCTCACTTATTTATTTAACTGAATTTTTTCTATTTAAAATGTAACTGATTTTACGAAAAAAAATCAGGTTCGAATCGATATTTTATCATTTGATCGGTGTCAAATTAACACTAGCTGAACGCTCTAGTTTTAATGCATTTTTGTTTCTATTGCATAAAATTAATTTCAATATTCCAAACATTAAGTAGTAATGCCAGAATGATATTTAGAAGTTCTTATCTCACGAAAATATTCTTCTCTGTAAGTGAAAAAAATATATACAAATTAATTTCAGTATTAGATAAATACATTATTCTAAATCTTCATTCGAAAATTAATTGCCAACTGTTTTCTTGTATATTTCTTGTATATTTTTTCTTGCATTAGCTTCAGGTGAAGAAATAGTTCTGACGATTATTATTTTTTTTTTAATACCTAAAAATAGAAAAATAAATATTATTATTTTTAGAAAATAAAATATAATAAATAAAATATAATGAATATATATACATTTGATATATGAATATACATCGCTGAATATATGAATTAGGGTGGACCGAAAAAAATCTTTTTTTTTCTATTTGCGGTGATGGGTAGTGTGGGAAAGTTGCAACTGGTGGCAGTCAGTTTACATAAAAAATTTCAGATTTTTTGGACAATTCCTTCATTTGCCGCAAATGGCTTGAAGTTTTTCTCAAATGCTGATTTTGGAATTTTTTTAGGAAAAATTTTAAGAAATGTCAAATTAAATTTATTATAGCTGAATTTACTTGAAATGCCATGTTAATGAACGAAATGCTTAAAAAAGCTCTGATTATGTATTATCTAACACTTATGTGTATTTTGAAATACGCAATTTTTATGGCCTTGACGCGTATAAGTGAGCAAAAATTGTAAGTACTGTTTGGTTCGTTCGTTGGTTTCTCTCTTTTGTCTTTATTATGTTCCTAGCTCTTCCTTCTGTTTTTCGATGCGCTCAGAGTCATATATTTTAATGCTGGACCACAGCATGTCGTGGCAGGAATTCTAATAGGAGAGGAGAATGTGGAGTAGAAACAAATGAAAACGCAATCAGTCATCATGAGAATGAGGGAGGGGATTGGAGATGGGAGTAATTGCGAGATGGGATGTTAATTATTTTTTTGCTAGAAGATTGTCAGAAGATTTAAATAGTGGGAACTTTGAAGCAGCCAGTTCGTCCGAATCTGAATTTGAACAAGGGCCTTCAAAAACAGACATTCCCAAACGCATATCCCTTTCTCACAAAGCGTTCGCCGCATTTAGAACTGGTATATCATACAGGTAAATTGCGTTAAGAACTTTATCTGTGCTTCAGGATGCAGGAATTGTGGCAATATGGAATAAATAACTCGTCATCGATAAAAAAACTTGGTCAGGTGACAGAAAAAGAAACTTGGAAAGAATGTAAAGTAGGAGGGGGAAAATCTTGGAGGATGAAAAATTACAAAAATATTCTTTGATGGCAGAAAATATGACACGATCTTCATAGAAAAAAAGGAGAGATTCAAGCGATTTTCTCTAATGATAGGCTCGAACAAATAAGAAGGCTGAGAGCACTGGCTGATAGATTTTAGCATTTGTACGTTACCTGAGGCAACTGATTACTGAATTAAATACCTGAAAATGAAGGTCGACGGCGATCATTTTAAACGTTCATTTAAAACTAACTTACATGCTATTAAACAGTAAAAATGAAAATATTTTTTTCTTTTAAATATTATCTTTTAAGTTTATGCGACTCCATGCTCCGACGTTTTGGCCTGACGGATGCTAGTAGTATTAGATTTCCGCTATTTTTTTTAATTTTCAACATTAAAATTTACAATTTGCGAAAAAATCCTGGTGTGATGCTTGAAAATGAAGGTAATTTTCAGATCCATAGATAAAAAATACACAAATTCAGTTACGAAATGTTAAAGACGCAATTATCACATCTATTTAATAGTATCAGATATTAGCTATTTTTTTACATTTGAAATTTGAAATTTACGATCAGCCAAAAATCCTGAAATCTTGGTTAAATATGAAGGTCATTTTCAATTTCAGTGCTAAAATATATATATATATATAAAGATTTATCAAAAGAAAAAACACAGGGTTGTATTCATTAATAGTCAGATACTCATGGATAGAATTCAAAATAATAAAAATAATATCATGACTAAAACTTCAGTTATAATTTGGTTGAGAAAAAATGTACCGTTTCAGTTTTCTGAAATAAAATTTAAATGAACATATTTCGGTTACCAAAATGTACAGAAAGTGTTTAAAATAATAATAAAAAGTACAATTTCAATTTTCAAAAATCAATTTTATTTAAAGTAAAATAAGTTAATGGCTAAATTTTTCCATATTTATAATTTTTATTTTGCGATATAAAAAGAAAAATTTAAACGGATTTTTCCTTCAGTCAAGTAATCTGCTAAGACATAGTGAATGATACTCTTAAAAAAATGTTTTTTTTTTTTTTTTTTTTTTTTTTTTTAATCGAAGTAAAAACTTATATTCTTTATAAGGCACTTCTTTAATAATTTAATCTATACTCATATTATAAAGAGGTAAAAATTGTTTATTTGTAGGAAGTACGCTCTGGAGCTACCGAACCGATTCCAAAAGTAATGGTATCAAAATGATGGTGTTAGTCCAACTTAGAACATAGGCTATATTTTATGTCGGTGCCACTACCCCAAAGTGGTTGCAGGAGCAAACAACTTTCTAAATTACGTTTTTTGCGTTACTGAAGGGCCTAGAAATATGAAATTTGAAATATTAGTTACATATAAGATATAAAGGTTTTCTAAGTACAGTTCTTAAAGAATTCGAAATTTAAAAGGGGTGAAAATGTGCGAAAAGCGTTCTAAAAAACGTTCTATATGGGGGTTTCTACACAATCTCAGGAAATACCGAACCGATTTAAAAAATAATGGTGTCAAAATGATGGTGACAACCCTTGCTCCTAGATAGGCCATATTTCATGTCGGTGCTACTACCCCAAAGGGAGTGCAGGAGCAAAAAACGTTCTAAAAATGCAATTTTTGCATTACTGAAGGGCTTAGATATATGAAATTTGAAATATTAGTCACTTATTAGATATAAAGGATTTCTAAAAACAGTTCTTAAAACATTCGAAATTTAAAAGGGGTGATAATACGCGAAGTGGGTTCTAAAAAACATTCTAAATGGTGATTTCTACTCCATTCTGGGAAGTATGAAATCGATTTCAAAAGTAATGGTTGTAAATTGATGGTGACAGACCTTGCTCTAACATGGCTCTGTTTTATTTTTGTACCATTACCACATTGGGGTTTCAGGAGAAAAAAAAACGTTCTAGATTGCAGTTTTGTGCTGTGGAAGGCCCTAGAATCATGAAATTTGGAATGGTAGTTACTTATAAGATATCAATGATCTCTAAGAACATTTCCTAAAAAAAATAATCGAAATTTAAAGAGGGTAAAAAGGCGCGAAAAGCGTTGTAAAAAACATTCTAAATTGCGATTTCTATGCAACGTCAGGAAGTACTGAACCGATTTCAAATATAATCTTGTAAAAATGATGGTGACAGCTCTTGCTCCAAGATAGGCTATATTTTATGTCTGTTTCCACTACCTCAGAGGAGATGCAGGAATTAAAAACGCTATAAAAATTTGATTTTTGATCTATGGAAGGAACTAGATTCATGAAATTTTGCATGGTATATATTTATTAGATATAAATGATCTCTAAGAACACTTCTTTAAAAATTTGAAATTTAAAAACGGATGAAAATGCGCGAAAAGCATTCTAAAAACGTTCATTTAGAACGATTTGTGAGCAATCTCAGGAAGAATCAAACTCATTTCAAAAGTAATGGTAGGCAAATTGATGCCAACATAGACGCTATTTCATGTCGGTTTCATTAGCAAAAAACAGGGCATTTTCAGGAGCAAAAAACGTTCGAAATTTCGATTTTTGTGATAGGTAGGGGCTAGCAACTTTAAATTAGCACGGTACATATTTATTAGATATAAATGATCTTTAAGTACAGTTTCGATAAAAATTTGAAACTTAAAAGGGGTGAAAATGAACGAAAAGCATTCTAAAAACGTTGTAAAAACGTTCTAAATTGCGATTTCTACTCAATCTCATGAAATAGCAAACCTATTTCAAAAGTAATGGTTGGAAATTGATGGTGACAGTCCCTGCTCCAACATAGGCTATATTTTATGTTGCTGTCACTACAATCTGGGGGTGCAAGAGCAAAACATATTCTAATTTGAGTTTTTTGCATAACTGAGGGGTCTAACATTTTGAAATATGGCATGGTATTTACTTACAAGATGCAACTGCTTTCTAAAAACAGTCGAAAGAAAATTCCAAATTTAAAAGGATAAAGTGAGCGAAAATGCGTTCTGAAAGCGTTCTAAATTACAATTTTTATGCAATTACTTAACAAATACCAAACCGATTTAAAAAATAATCGTGACAAATTGTTGGTGATAGAACCTGCTCAAACATAAGCTATATTTTATGTCTGTGCCACTACCACCAGAGGGTTGCAGCAGCAAAAAATTTTCTAAATTGCGATTTCTGTGATACTGAAGAGGCTAGAAACTTTTTAGAATGGTAGTCATAAAATATAAATGCCCTCGAAGGACATTCGAAAATAAATTCGAATTAAAAATGGATGAAGCAATTGGGGGGGGGGGGGGGTGCGAAAAGCGTTCTAAAAAAGTCTTAAATTACGATTTCTATGCAATTTCAGGGAATATAAACCGATCATAAAAGTAATAATAGCTAATCAATGATAACAATTTGTGATCCTAAGCAGGCTATATTTTATGCGGATGATTCTACCACCTGGGGTTCACAGCAACAACAAAGTTCTAAAAAAGGCCTTTAAAAGCTCTCTAAATTACGTTTCTGTGGAATATTAGGAAATAACAAACCGATTTCAAAATTAATGTTGGCAAATTAATGGTGATAGTTCCTATTTCAACATAGCCCTTTATGTTGAGAGAGGTGGTAGGACTTGGAATTTGACATGATGGTTAATTTTAAGATGTAAGAAGATGGTTTCTAAAAAATTCAAAACTTCAAATGAATACTGAAATAAGCGTATTAATTGAGCATAAAAGTTTCAAAATATTTTCTAAATTATCATTTATTTTAATTCTTTTTATAACCCATTAATGCCGTGTTTCTTTTACACATTATTAATACCTAGGTACCAGTTGACACCAGTTTTCCCATATTGTAATTTTAACTTATTTGATCTATCAAAGTTTGAGATTAAGTAATATGAAAATTTCCTTACTAAAATACTGGTTTTCTTATTTAAAATTTCGTATTACTTAAATGGCAGATTTTCGTACCAACCGGCATTAATGGGTTAAGTCTAATTTCTGCCTAATGCAGTGTAATAATGAAGTTTAGTCAAACTATGTTTTAAATAGCAAGTTTTCAATTATTTCTAAAAGTATAATTTCTTTTAATAAAAATTAGACATAAATATCACTTGGCATATTTCAAATATGACGCGAGCAAAGCCGCGGGGTTTGCTAGTCATCTATACTTCATATTATAAAGAAGAGAAAATTGTTTATTTGTAGGAGGTAAGCTCAGGAACTACCGAATCGATTCCAAAAGTAATGGTATCAAAATGATGGTGTTCGCCCAACTTAGAACATAGGCTATATCTTATGTCGGTGCCACTACCCCAAAGGGGGTGCAGGAGCAAAAAACGTTCTAAAAATGCGATTTTTGCGTTACTGAAGAGCCTAGAAATAGGAAATTTGGAATATTAGTTACTTACAAGATATAAATGATGTCTAAGAACAGTTCTTAAACAATTCGAAATTAAAAAGAGGTGAAAATGCACAAAAAGCGTTCTAAAAAACGTTCTAAATGGTAGTTTCTACATAATCTCAGGAAATACCGAACCGATTCCAAAAGTAATGGTATCAAAATGATGGTGTTATTCCAACTGAGAACATAGGCTATATTTTATGTCGGTGCCACTACCCCAAAGGGGGTGCAGGAGCAAAAAACGTTCTAAAAATGCGATTTTTGCGTTACTGAAGGACCTAGAAATATGAAATTTGGAATATTTGTTACTTATAAGATATAAATGATGTCTAAGAACAGTTCTTAAACAATTCGAAAGTAAAAAGAGGTTAAAATGCACAAAAAGCGTTCTAAAAAACGTTCTAAATGGTAGTTTCTACATAATCGCAGGAAATACCAAACCGATTTAAAAAATATTGGTGTCAAAATGATAGTGAGAACGTTTGCTCCAAGATAGGCTATGTTTTATGTCGGTGCCACTACCCCAAAGGGGGTGTAGGAGCAAAAAACGTTCTAAAAATGCGATTTATGTGTTACTGAAGGTCCTAGAAATATGAAATTTGAAGTATCAGCTACTTATTAGATATAAAGGATTTCTAAGAACAGTTCTTAAACAATTCGAAATTTAAAAGGGGTGAATATGCGCAAAAAGCGTTGTAAAAAACGTTCTAAATTGAAATTTCTATGCAATCTCAGGAAGTACTGAACCGATTTCAAATATAACGGTGTAAAAATGATGGTGACAGATATTCCTCCAAGATAGGCTATATTATATATCTGTTTCCACTACCCCAGAGGAGATGCAAAATGAGCGAAAAGCGTTCTAAAAACGTTCTAAATGCCGATTTGTCACCAATATCTCAGGAAAAATCAAACTGATTTCAAAAGTAATGGTAAGAAATTGATGCTGATAGCCTCTGCTCTAACATAGATGCTATTTCAAGTCGGTATCACTATCATCTAGACGTTGCAGGAGCAAAAAAGCATTCCAAATTTCGATTTTTGTGATCGGTAGGGGCTAGCAACTTAAAATTAGGCAAGGTACATATTTATTACATATAAATGATCTTTAAGAACAGTTTCGAAAAAATTAAAAATTTAATAAGGGCTGAAAATGCGCGAAAAGCTTTCTAAAAACGTTCTAAATTGCGATTTCTACTCAATCTCAAGAAATTCCAAAGCTATTTCAAAAGTAATGGTTGCAAATGAATGGTGACAGTCCCTGCTATAACATAGGTTATATTTTATGTTGCTGTCACTAACATCTGAGGGTTGCAAAAGCAAAACATGTTCTAATTTGCGTTTTTTGCATAACTGAAGGGTCTAACACTTTGAAGTATGGCATGTTATTTACTTACAAGATGCAACTGCTTTCTATGAACTGTCGAAAGAAAATTTCAAATTTAAAAAGCTGAAGTGAGCGAAAAGCGTTATAAATTACAATTTTTATGTAATCTTATCAAATACCAAACCGATTAAAAAAATAATGATAACAAATTGTTGGTGATAGAACCTGCTCAAACATAAGCTTTATTTTATGTCTGTGCCACTACCACCAGATGGTTGCAGTAGCTAAAAGCTTTCTAAATTGCGATTTCTGTGATACTGAAAACGCTAGAAACTTTAAATATGGCATGATAGTTACTTATAAAATATAAATGCCCTCGAAGGTCTGTCGAAAATAAATTCGAATTAAAAAGGGGTGAAGTGAAGGTGAGGTGCGAAAAGCATTCTAAAAAAGTCCTAAATTACGATTTCTATGCAATTTCAGGGAATGTAAACCAAATATAAAAGTAATAGTTGCGAATCAATGGTAACAGTCTCTGATCCTACACAGGCTATATTTTATGCGATGATTCTATCACCTGGGATTTACAGAAACAACAAACGCTCTAAAAAAGGTCTTTAAAAGCTTTCTAAATTACGTTTATGTGGAATATTAGGAAATAACAAACCAATTTCAAAATTAATGTTGGCAATTTAATGGTGACAGTTCCTATTTCAACATAGCCCTTTATGTTGAGAGAGGTGGTAGGACTTGGAATTTGACATGATGGTTAATTTTAAGATGTAAGAAGATGGTTTCTAAAAAATTCAAAACTTCAAATGAATACTGAAATGAGCTTATTAATTGAGCTTAAAAGTTTCAAAATATTTTCTAAATTAATACTTATATAGTTTTATTTCGTTTTATTAATTTAAGTCTCATTTCTGCCTTATGCAGTGTAACAATGATGTTTAATCAAACTGTGTTTTAAATAGTAATTTTTTTTATTATTCCTAAAAGTAATAAGTACCTTTTAATAAAATAAAATATTACCTTTTAATAAAATAAAAATTTAGTTAGTACCTTTTAATAAAAATTAGACATATAAATATCACTTGGCATATTTCAAATATTACACGAGCAAAGCCGCGGGGTTTGCTAGTTTGAAGATAAAGCCAGGGTCCCAAATGGCCCACGAACTGAATACCAATATTTTTTTAAATAAAATGTCATGGTAGGTCTATACAACATTTTTTCAAGAATTAACCTCCAAAGGTGATTTCTGTATAATTTGCAAGATCTATAATTAGCAAATCTAAAAAGAAAAATTTTCTAAGGAAATATTGGTATTCAGTTAGCGGGCCATTTAGGAGCCCTGTAAAGCTAATCAGCGAATTCTCAAATACTTACGTTTACAGTGCAAAAAGAAAAGAAAAAAAAAAAGGAAATATCAACGACAATTCTGGTTATTGAATTATTATTTTTTTTAATATATGCTATTTTGAAAAAAAAACAAAAAAAAAAAAAAAACTTAAGTGTTATTTAAATATTTTTTAGGCATTTAATTCAAATATGAAATAAATTTGAAATATTAATAATAATTTTGTGGAGAAATTGCAGATACTTAATATTTTGTTTGATAATAATTATTTTTATGTTGATAGAAACATTTCATTAAAAATTTTAGAATAAATTTGTTCATATTCTTTTTTTTTAATTATTTCTTTAAACTACTTTTTTTTTTTTTTTTTTTTTTTTTTGAAAAATTTAACATTCTTTTTTTAAAGGTAATTACGAAACAAAATTAACGAAAATTATGAAGTACGTTAATTTAATAAAATAAATAGATCTTACCTGAAAGGTTATTAAAGACAAGTCTATTTTAAAACATCTTCATTCTTTTATATATGACATTAAAAAATGAACATTTCCATTTTCCTTAAAAAACTCGAACTTCAAAAGTAGACAATGAATATCCCCAGATTTCTAAGAGGAATTGTAGTACCTTTTTTAAATTCGAAAACTTCTCTTTGTGCTAACATTGTTATGCAATTTTTGAATTATTCAAGACAGTTTTGACATATAAAGAAATAGCTTTCAAAAGTTTTGAATGCATTTGAATAAAAAGTAGAACAAAAATGTTAGAACTTTAGTAGGTAAACTAATTTATATGAATACGTCTTGTTCGTTATTTTCTCAATCTCTATGTACACAATAATATAAATAAAAATTACTTTTGAACTACATATAAGTCGATTATTCTTTTTAAATACACACTGCATTTTAATGTTCCCTTTATTATTATTATTTTCTTTTTTAATCCATAAAACTATTATTTTATTTTAATTTTTAGGGTTCCGTACTTAAATTAAAAACGGAACCATTATAAGATCACTGCCGTGTCTGTCTATCTGTCACAGCCATTTTACTCGTAAACTATAGAACGTGGAAATTTCAAATTCGCGGAAGTAATAAAGACCATTGACCCACATATTTTCAGATTAACAAACATTCATAAATATATTTAGTAAAAATGTAGAGGGGCTAATTATGCTACTTGAAAAAAAAATATTTTTCTTTGTATAACATGTGGGGTATCCTGTGAAAGCTTTCGTAACGCTGAACTCAAAAATACATTCCTTTTAATTTTAGGTATTATATTTTCAAAGATATTGTTGAAAATGTAGCGCAAAAATATGTTCCCCCCTCCCCATCTAATTCTGAATCTACTGAAACTAAAATTATAAAAAAAAATTAAAGGTGGTAGACATTAATATAAGCCTTGCCGGAAAATTATAGCGATTACCCTAGGTCACATAATTTTTCAGAAATTAGCATTTTTCTGTTATACACAAATTTCGATTTACGGGCCTTCAGAAAATTTTTTGAGCATCGCTGGATGTACCTATTTTAGATTAAGTCTAAAAGCATTGTTGATAATGATTTTCGAAAAAAAATCATTGGTAATTAGCCGAGATATTAACCCTTAAAGATACGGCCAGTTTGGACATACACAAGGACAGGGGCGGCGTACTCTATGCCTAGTTAACAACTTTTAATAATATATATGTGTAATGTGATGCCCAGTAACAGTATAAAAGCAATAAACGACAAATTGTTAAAAACATACTAATTTATGGGATCTCTGAACTCTAAAAAGTGGAAAAAAAGGGAAAAAAAAGGCCATTTTCAACATTTAATGTTTTAAAATGTATATGATTTTAAAACACAATTTTAATTGGGATGAAAGATATAAGTATGTTCTTTCATTTCATGAATTTAAAAATTTGCAAGATACAGAATTATTATTTATGGGGGCTCGAAACTGTTAGACATTTGTCGAACAAAAAATTGGCATAACAGTTTACGCGCAGGATCACAAAGTAAATATTGCAAGTAGAATGAAAATTTTGGTGCTTACTTATACTTCAGATTGAAATAATTTCCCTGAACTCAAATAAATTTGTATTTAAAGCATTTTTATATTTTTAATGTAATGTTGCATTTAGCTAATACAAAATTTTGAAAAATTCAACAGTAAAATCACCTAAAAAAATATTTTTTTGAACAATAAAAAGGAAATTTTAGGTTCAGTTTATGAAATATATGTTTTGAAAATTTCATGAAAAATATTCAGAAGTTTTTGAGGCATCCTGCGCGTTATGCCCAATAAACGCCAATTGGAGAGTTTCGGAAACGCCCCTTCAGCTTTTGAGCGGGTATAATTCTAAAAGCCATAACTTCTGTTCTAATGGGAATTTCAAGGAAACAATTATATCAAAATATTCAGAAACGATAAGAGTTTAACATCTAAAAAAAAAAAAAAAAAAGAAAAGAAAAGAAAAGAAAAAAAAAAACAACCTTAGATTTTGAAGCTTTAAGAGTCCTGCGACCACTTAACCCTTTCCGGCGCGGAGTAATTCTGTTTATGAACTTATGAAATAATGAGCTGATACCAGAATTTATAAATGAATTTATTAGAAAATGCGAACTTGCTTATTTTCACGTACATGATAAAATGAAAATTTTAATTAAATATTCTTGGCACCGTTTGTCTGTTTTGGAATTAAAATTAGGTGTCCCTTTTTTTAAAGGGCACGCCCTCGAAATGTTTAATTAGAATGAATCGCATAAATACTGTGGGATTCGCGATAGTTTGCATTGAGGGTATCTCTCAATACGCCTCGGGTGACTTTAAAAGTTTATAGAACACCTATCTGGAAAAGCGCGGTATTGACCAAGGCGGCGTTGCAACTTTGATATCTCCTTTCAAAGCGCGCTTAGCACAATGCCAGATTTAAACGTTGAACAAAAGTTTTGTGTTAGCTACACTGTAGAAATAAAGGTTATTACTACGCTGAATTTAGTTTTATTAAATGCTAAATGAAGTTTAACTATGCACGGCTGTTATTGTCAGCACCGAATTAAGTTCATCATAAACAGATTAGGATAATGTTAAAAAAAGTGTTATACGAATAGCTGTATTTGATATTATTTAGGTTCCATATCGTATTGAACTTCCATGGTATACCCATTTACACTTTTCTAATATATACAGATATACCCAACCCTACGTTGTATAGTTTTTTACAAAGTCTTAGTATTCCTTTAGCAACGAGTTTTTTTTTTTTTTATAATACAATTACAAATTCATATATTTATTCTACGGAACCCTTTGTGCGCGAGTAATACTCGCACTTGACCGTTTTTTTTTTTATTATTATTTACTATCGTTTCACCTGTTTGAAATATTTTTTTTTCACGAAACTTAAAAAGAGATGAATTTAAAAATTCAATAATGTAGTTATAATATTCTTTAAAAGAACTATTTATTGCGATTAACATAACGATTACTTCGGATTTTTTGACTATTTACTTGATTTATCACTACTATATTATTTAATATAGTAGTGTAAAAGATGTTTAGAAATTGGAATTGCCGGAGTATTTTTAAATGTTGTATTTAACAGACTTTCATCATTAGCGAAGATATGCCTGCATTTCACAAAGTGATTTTTTATTCAGAAAATCTGAATCCATGCCGAAAATTAAGAAAAAAGATGTTTTACTGTATCTAATCACAAATCATCTATCATTAATTAAAGTAATAACCATTATTCAGAATTTCAAGAATAAATTCTGGATTTCTGAATAGAAATAAATTCTTAAAATACATTTGTGCATGCGCTAATCATGCATTGTTTTAGTAGAATTGGGATTTTTCAAAACCAATGTAGAAAAAATAATAAACATATTTTCTATAATGAAGAAACGCCATAATGGAGTACATTAATTTTTGAAAATAATTGTATAAATTAGCTAGCTATAAACAGCAGCATGGAATATGCCTTTAACAAAGAAACACAGAAAGAAATTTTGTTTTTAACTCCGTATGAAATGTTATACATTCAAGAGACATTTTACTGTGTTACTAAGACCTGTATTACTCAAGGTCCATTGATAAACAAGAAAATTTGCAAGCTGAAAGAAGAGTAGGGAATCCCAAGTACAAATGATTTATTATAAAATACATTAAAATAAAATGGTTCCCAAAAAGAAAATAAGTTTCCTAAATGGAAGGTTTAATTAAACAAGTCAATGCAAAATACCCCTGAGTTTAGAATTCTACAGAAATTTACAAAAAAATTGTTATTTAGAAAATATAGATAAATATTTGTCTGTATTTTCTGAATTTATATTTTATATATATATCTACGAAGTTCATAAAATGGAGACTTCACTTTTATTACTAAGAATATATATAATAATATTATGTAACGAAATATGAAAAAGATAATAGAAAAAAAAAATCAAACTTATGCTTAAAAAAAAAATAAATTTAGTAAAACATCTATGACAGACACTTTATTATAGTGGACACTTTCTATTTAGCGAATATTTTCTCTTCATATGAGCCGAACGTTGTTTCCCAAGGTCGAGTTAATAAATTTAAATAAACCTGGAATTTGTATGAATTTATATCTTTTATCCGAAGAATTTATACGTTTAAACGAAAGTCTTCCCAAACAAAACTCGTATCAGGGACCTCGCATTATTTATATTTTTAAAAACGAAATGCGCCATTTCAACGTGAAATTTACTCTTTTTAAGCAGTGTTATTAGCTTTTCCATATATTGACAAAATAGCGAATTCAGAACTTTAAAGTGTGCGGAATTTTTAATTGACAACAAGACGGCTACTTAATATAGATTTTCCTAACCATCATATGCACAAATACAACACGGACAAACTCTCTTCTTTATGTATAATAATAATAATATAGTTTAATAATATTTTAACCTTTAAATAGCAGAATAATTATGTGGCGCAGACCAGTCCCATATTTAGAAATTTATTACCTAGTTAATTAAAATAAAATAAAATAGTTCCTTGATTAATAAAAAAGTAATAATATTGAAAAAGAAATATATATGGTACTTTTTTAAATTAATATAATAAAAATAATAAATGAACAAAATTAGTATTGAAAGAAATATAATAATAATCATTATTTAATATAATGGATTAAGTTAATTGAAATATTTAATTAAAGCAATTAAAATATTTAATTAAACTTAAAAATGTATAAAACTATTATTAGTAATATAAAACTGACTTTAGACCAATTCCATAAAAACTTGTCATGCATGTCACATACTACGATTTTTAGCTACCAGTATTTTAGTATGGAAATATGTGACTTATTTTATCGGATACATCATGTCAATTGAATAACGCGAAGCAAATTTTTCGAAAATAACTGTGGCCGACAAGCATAGCGATTTTCAGTTGTGTGACACACATGACAAGTTTTCATGGAATTAGCCTTTAATAAAAATCGAATCCGATGAAATCAAGTTCACATTTTTTGAGAAAGAAACTGATTATTGTGTTCCAGAAACACCCTTTAAATGGCGCCAGCACTGTGACTTCCTAAATACTTCCCCAGGAATAACTTCCCAGGTACTTCCCCAGGAATGGCTTCCCAGGTATCTCCCTAGGATTGACGCCTTAGGACGTTGCCCCGTAGGACGTCAATGGGAGCTGACTCTTGACAAAATCGTCTTCCCAGAAAGTTCCCAATTGTCATTTTAGTATCAGGAGGAATTTGGGATGACTTGGAGCTCTTGGGGAAGTTTTTCGGGAGCTTTCGTGCTATGTGGTTAATGTCTAATAATCTCCTGGACTTAACAGAATTTTAAAACAGACTGATCTGCAAAATATTAATGTATATTTAAATGAACTCATATCCATTCCTAACATTAAATTTTAAATTGTACATAATGAATTTTTTAACATTTTTTTAAATTCTAAGTAATACTTATTTTAAGTTAATTAGTATTCTAAGTTATATTTGCGGGTAATTTAACAACTGTAAAACCAAAGAAAAAATTGTAGGACCTATTTCATAAAAATAATTTCATCATTCCAAGATCAAATTAATTAAATTAGTTCAGGGAATGTTTTTTTCTATGGAAATGAAGGCTCTCAAGAAAAGTGAGCCAGCAAAGGACAGTCGTGTGAGTAATTTAAACCCTTTTTTTGACAGTGATAATCCTTTTGGTGTCGGTGGTCGTTTAGACTAATCAAATGTAACATATGACAAAAAATATCCAATTATTTTGCTTAAGCTTGCGCTTTTAATATTTCAATATTTTCAACTTAAAAATCTACCTATAGATTCTCAAACACTGCTTCATTTTACAACCCTAATTTTGGTGACCTGTGGGAGGTAGGATTAAAATCATTTAAGCACCATTTAAAAAGAGCAGTTGGAGATTTAAAACTAACTATTGCAAAATTCTTAATCGTTGTTAATCAATTAAAACGTACTTTAAATTATAGGCGTCTAATACATTTATCTTCGGATCCTAGCTATTCTGAAACTTTAACACCAGGACACTTTTTAATTGGCATTTGTGAATCAATTTTAACTGACCTTGCAGATAATAAATTTACTCAATGACATGGAGTTACCAATATTAATCAATTAATTTGGAAAAAAATTGAGTAGTGATTATCTAAATAATCTACATCAACGCGGTAAATGGTTCATTGAAAAAAGAAAAGTTAAAATTGATACTATGATTTTACTGAAAGATAGTTGTTTACCTATGTGTATAGTACATAGTCAGTAAGTCACATTTAAGATGTAATTTACGGCCATAATGTTAAGGTTTGGGTAATGTGCGTGAAAGCTGCAACAAGTGTTTCCAAACGGGGCATATCAAACATCTGTATTTTACCCATAAATAATCCTTTGTTGATGATTGAATAGAAATGACTTTTATGTTTATATTTGATATTCTTCATTTAGATTGCAAATTTTATTTAGCATTGAAGAATTAATTTTAAAATTTAATTCTTTACAACTAAGGACATTATCCAAGATATGTTGCTGAAATAAAGATTTTAGTGGTGGCCTGTATGTTCGCGAAAATGTCGGCGTCTAATATCGCTAGCCAAAAATTTCAGCTGTTTTTTGTCGTCCGCCTCGTGCGGTAGTCTCCATGGGGGGGGGGAGTAAAAATCTTTCCTAATAAAAAAAAATATAGTTAAATTTAATTAGTCGAATTTGTATAGTCTATACGCTTTTGCCGCTGAACGTAATGTACATATTTTTTTAACAAAAAATACTGTAATATATATATATATATATATATATATATATATATGGGGCATTCTCACAAGATTTTGACTTTCATGTCCCTGAATAATAATTTTTATTTTAGTACATTTTCTTGTATTTCTTTTTTTAATTTCATATACTGGGAAACATCCCAATGCATGACTGTATATCAATATTATTGAGATAAATAATTGTTGGACGATGTTGGCGGTCCAAATACCAGGAAAACCCCTATACCGTCCCGTGTTCCTGATGCTGATTTTTAAGTTTGGAACTGCCTGTATATATTTTTTTTCAATAAAAGTAATTCAATGTAATTTTTTTTTTCGAAAATGGGACACTTCTTTTATATAAATATGTAGCAAAAAAATTAACCTGCACACATTTTTATGGTTGATATAATGTTTTGAACTCCGTCCCTGGGTTTTTCATCCTTACCGTCCCTCTTGCTAAATTTATACAGAAAATCCCTTCAGATCCAGCCACAGAATTTTTTTCAAGTTTTTTTTTTTTTTTTTTTTCTTTTTTTTCATGCAGAAGTATGCTACAGAAAGAATGCCTAAAATTCTTTGACAGGAAAGTCACTGCAGAATTTAAATCTGCATTTAAATATCAATTTCAAGATCGTGGCTTTATTCGTAGTCTTACCATGCCCAAGGATTATTCCTGCACTTTTCGAGGTAATTATTATTATTTTTTTTATTTAATCCAATGTAAATAACTGTTTCTAAAATTCAATGAATATTGTGGATAACTCTTAGTATTAACATGATTTGCCTAAAATAGTTGGTAATTTTTCTTCCGTTCCATCCTTACGGTCCCTGTCTTCCCATTTCGTCCCTTTTTTTCTATACCGTCCCCCTTTTTTACCTTACTGTGCCTTCTTTAACACCCCTTTGAGACAATGTTATACCAGAATTTGTACTAAAAATAGTACATTGTTATTATTTATCATTTGAATGTCCTGTGGGTACTATACAAATTCATTATAAGTAAAAGTTTAGAAGAAAATAAAAAGTTTTAGTGGTAAAATGTTAAGGAAAATTAAACTCCCAAGTTTAACACAAACCTCGGTTAAATGAAAATTTTTTTTTGCTGCTGACCAATTTTCTTTATTTTTAATCATTAATGCATTCGTCTATCAGATTAAAATATTATTTTAACAAGTTTAATTTCACCAGATTGCTATTCCCGAAATTCAAAAGATTGTGAGAATGCCCCATATATATATATATATATATATATATATATATATATATATATATATATATATATATATATATATATATATATATATATGTATATATATATATATATACATATATATATATAATTCTACTCAAGTATTTTTTAATAAGACTTAATGTGTAAAAGTCTGTAATTAAGAATATGCTTTCGATTCCTAAAATGTAAATTTTCACCTTATCATATCTGTATTTATCACATAATTCTTGTTTAACAGAATTTAATCTCAGTTGAATAAGTATTGCATAATGCTTTTTATGTTAAGATTGTAAATTGTTTGCAATGGAAATTCCAAAATATATAAATAAATAAATAAATAAAACATTTTTTATCTACAATGAGGACCTTGTAATTCAGAATAATAACAATACCATTATTACTCTGTTAAAGAATAGAAAACATATCATTACCTATCCGGATTTAATATGCACTTCGCAGATTTATATGTACATTATTACTACAAACAGGCTTAATTAAATGAGGGAAACTGAGATTTCAGATATTACAGGATATCAACTGTGAAGGTTTAATAACTGCGCTTACAAAAGGGAATCACTTCCATTCTCCGGGAGATGAAGTAGAATATTCTACTACTTAAATATTGTTCAGTTTATTAAAGGTAAATGTATGATATGTAAGTAAGTTATTCTTTTATTAAAGTAGGAATAATGCATATGTTACAAAATATACGAATTGATATAAATAAAAAATGTTTCATTAGAAATTATGCTAAATTAATCAATAATCAATAATAAAAAATAATAATAAATATCCATAAATTATTGTTGGTGTTTCCTTATCACAGAAATTTTAATATAAGAACTTAACTCGAAATATTATTACATATCCCTAAAGTAAACTATTTTTTTAAATGACACACATTTATGTATTCTCCAACTAGTTATGCGACAACTGTTGCAGAGTGACATGGTGAAAGGTTTTAAGTGAGAATTCAAAATCGCGGCGTATCATTGTTCGCCACTAGATAATTTATTAATAACGTTTTGATAATTTATTGAAATTTTAACATTAATTATTCCATTAATAAAATTTTAAGTTACAATTTCAAGTTAATTGTGTTATACTAAAAAACTTTATTACTTTTAATTTACGAATATTTAATAGTAAATTTCGCCTTATCGTAAATCAAATGTTATGTGAATTTTAAATCCCGGTAACAATTTATGGACACTTGTTGATTGATTAGGGACATATAACAAGTGGACGTATTCTGCGTATTCAAGATAACTAGAATCTGTTAAAGCTTGTGTCGCAGATGAAAAATTGGAGATCGCAATATTCCTTCGAATACGTGTTAAGAGCTCGAACGTGCATTTTTACAAAAATGAGAATTACCCTCGTAAAATGTTATTAATAAGTTTGAAAACAGCCGACAGTAGTGCTCGAACATGGAAGGAAGATTGTGAGAGGTAGCCGTTAAGGATATTATAAATGTGACAAAAATGCTTGTTTATTAATAATTGCGTATTTTTTCTGTGCATAAGAAATGTTATTGATCAATAAAATTTATCAAAATAATATTCTAATTGCTTAAAAATTGTCATTAGGTCTATTTGTGTGATCTTCTGGAGAAAAAAAAACTTAGGTAGCCGGTATTTAGACCCCATTTTCAAAACTTAAAATTTGAAGACATTCGGAATTTTGCTTTTTATAAACAGAATGCGCTTTTTAAACTGATTTTTTTTCTATAAACATGTGTAAAACATGTAAAGGTACCCTGCTGTCACTTTTTATTGTACTAATTTTGAAAATTGTATGATCTAGATCGAAAACAAAAGTGGTAGCCGGAATTTGGATCTTTTCCTCTAATAATGAAGAAAAATAATATAATCAATGAAAAACAGAAAAGCCTATTATAACGAATTATGCCATACAATTCTAATGTAAATGGCATAAAGTGTTATAATAGGCTTGACACATATAGTTAAATGATATTTAACCCCTTCCTCTGATAAAACGGATGAGATTAGCGCCTTTTTCTAACTTTTGTAAACAGGTGACGTTTTTGCCTTCTCCAAGCAGATAATTTTCGGATCACCCAAACGGTTTTAGAATTTAAATAATTTTAATCTCATTTATCCTAAAGCTGATTGCAGATGCGATAAAAGACGTAGATTTTATTGTCATTGAAATGTTGCTATGTTTTATCTTTTAGATTTCTGCTAAATTCAGAAACATATTCCAACGTTGTTTTTTTATTTCTTTTAGATGTATTTCTGTGAAATTCAGTGAGTTTTGTATTGTATAAATACGAAGTTTTTAGATAAATTTTATAGTGCAATTGCCTAGTTCGTATTAATTAGTTTTTTTTTTTTTTTTTTTTTTTTTTTTTGTTTTTTTTTTGTTTTTTTGTTTTTTTGTTTTTTTTGTTTTTTTGTTTTTTTTTTTACTTATGAATTAGACAGTGGTACTTTGCATTGTTTAGCAGAAATGATATACAAAAAATGATTAATTTCGTGCGATTATTTTCTAACAGGAAAGTGGATATATTAAATATGTCAAAAATGAAGCTACCTCTTTTTGACCAGATAACCAGAAATTACAATTAAATTATGTTTGTAAAAAATTCATATACTCTTACTAAAGTGTTAAATAGAATTAATATTTAAAACATATAAAAGTTCTATCGTTAACATTTTAATGACGCGATTTTATGAATTCGTTTAATTTATTCGTTTTTACAGCCATTCAAATAATAATATTATATATTATTAATTAATTTTGCAGCAATGTTATACTAAATTGATATAATGCCGACGAAATGCAGTACTTAGCGTTTTTCGAACAACACACAATTTCCCTTACGATTTTATCTTACTTTAGTTTATTCGAAATTAAATTGAGTTAAGAAACAATTTTGTATGAAAGAGAAACTTTATATAACACTGGTTATCTTTACAGAACAGTAAAACGTTATTTGTGTAACTTAAAAACCTAAAAACGAACTTTTAGTGAAAAATACTATATAAATAATAAATATTAAACATTGCAAACATATTGTCAGATTTCCTCTTAGTCCACACAACTTTGAAGAAACCTCCTTTACTTTGTTGATATGCTGCCAACACCGATATAATTTCGTGATATCGGTCACGCTATGAGAGGATTGTCGAAAGGAATACTAACTCATTCAATTAAACTTAGCTAACAATTTATTTACACATTACTTACAAATAACAAGACAATATTTATAATTAAGAACTCGGATGTAGATGATCCCGTCCGACATTAATTTAAAATAGAACTTGCTTTCTACTTACTGGTCCGCTTATTAAGATATTTTATACTCTCACACTGCATTAGTTAACAAAACACTTATCGCAGATTACCATTAATCTTCCAACACATCGTCTCTATACTCTAAGAGCCTCACCCAAATTAATACTCGCTCTGTCCATTGGTTCAGAATATAGAGCAAATAGTAAGGAATTCATCAGTCCAATTTCAAACATTTTACCATATATCCAATCATCAGAAGAAAACAACAAAGAAAGAAAACAGAACTCTATAGCAATACCTTCGCATTAAAATTATACACTGCCTTTGGGCAATGAAAACTGCGTTTTTTTTAATGATTTTTTCTTTAATTTATTTTCTTTCTTATTTTATTTTTTTTTTACCACCCTGAACGGCACAGGTCCCGAATGAAATATATATGTAATTCAGTATATATATATATATATATATATATACCGGGTGTCCCAAAAAGGACTGACTGATTTTAAAATTCTATAACTTCCAAACGGTGACAGATATTAAAAAATTTCTTGCAGGAGGGTTATGCATAAAGTCAAAAGTTTTTTTTACAGTGATTTTCGATTTTAGTTCGAATTACAAACAATAGATGGCGCTGCGATCAATAGAGGCTAAATTCAGGCTCGATTTTTGGTACTTCGTGGCCCGGATAATACATTTCCATCTCCTTTTTCTGCATGGAACAACAGAAAGGACCAAAAATCGAGCCTGTATTTAGCAACAATTGCTTACAGCGCCATCTATTGTTTGTAATTCGAACTAAAATAGAAAATCACTGTAATAAAATTTTTGACTTTATGCATAACCCTCCTGCCAGAATTTTTTTAATATCTGTCACCGTTTGGAAGTTATTGAATTTTAAAATCAGTCAGTCCTTTTTGGGACACCCGGTATATATATCAAAGTGTTTTAACAGTGTATATATAATATATACACTTTTAAAACATTTTAAATATTTTAAGGATGTATTCGAAAAAATATTTTCCCATCCTCAACAGCTTGAAATTTTCTGAGACATTTTCAGACTCATTTTTAAAAGTAAAAACATGAAACTTGCTGAGGTTATTTTTGAAGAGATGTATAAGAAGTCGTATGATTTCATTTTTCGCTCAATAATTTAGAATCTAATTTTTAAACAATTGTTTCTCATTATGACCATTTTTTTTTATTCCCTGATCTCCGGCCTAGGAAAATTTCAATTCAAAACGCCAACTTTGAAAGCATTTTTTACAATATTTTCTGCATTTATCAAAAATTTGAGAAGCATGGCACATTGTGTAATTTCTAAATAACAGAATTTGCCAGTTTGATGCGATTGAGAGCAAAAATGAATTTAAAATGAATCAGAAAATAAGCAGTTTGGATTGGAATACACCCTTAATATTTCAAAAAATAAAATTTCCTCTGTATAAAACAATAATATTTGTGTTCTAAAAATTTTTTTTCGCTAGAAGAAAAAAACCTTTATGATGGTCTTTAACGCATGAAATTAAACAGACAAATATTCAAAATTCTAGGAGGGAAAAATGAGTAAAACGTTAACTGGATCGGGAAAATATTTACCACTACCACAAATCACTACCATTGTGCAGCATAATAAGTAACAATATTTGAGTTTTCAGCTTGCGAACTCATGGCCGAGTGTATAAATCGACTAGTCTAGAAGCCAGTAGGTCCCGGGTTTGAATCCTGTTACGGGTTAACCTATTATAATGCGATTTAATTTAATTAATCCAGTAAAATGTACTGGACAAAGGCAATCCCAAGTCTGTTAAATATGTTGGTTTGCCCTTCCTTGAAATCTTTATTTTTATTTTTTAAATACAAAAATTTCCAAACAAATTTAAATTTTTCAACGGAAGAAAATATCCATTAAAATACGTAAATTGATGTAAATTGTACTGGCGTTTTGATTGGCGGTACAATTTCCATATTATAATAGACCTTTTTTAAGTGTATAATGCTTAAAAAAAATAAATAAAAATAGCTACTTTTGCATAGAAATGAAAGGCGGTCAAAGATGGATGCGATTCAGACGTTTGAAATGTCTTAAATTAAGATGAATACAAGCGTCTTAAAAATTAAGACACTTTAAAATGTTTGAAAATTGAACACTCCGTTTAAGACGCTTATGTGTCCGAATTTCAGACATTTCAGTTTACAATGCACATATACAGAAAAAAAAAATAAAAATTTGATTAATACCCATTACTACTTATTAATTATTTAGTGACTGGTGCTTCTGAGATAATCTCTGCCTGTTCCTCCCAGCTATTTCTCGGCAAACTGGAAATTGCGTCAGCATTCAAACATTGTGCTCCTGGACGGTGAGAAATACTTAGGCTTCAGCGTTGCAAGGCAAGAGCCAATCTAGTGAGTTTGGGGGACCTTGGTGTTGTTTCAGTGAGAAATTTTAATGGGTTATGATCAGTGATGATCTCAATCTGAGATACATATGTCCATTTTTCAGTCTTTTGCAACCCGAAGAGCAAAAGCCGCTCCAAGCCTCTTTCTCCATACTCGACCAAGCACGCTGAACACCTAATAATTTCTGACTGGAAAAAGCTGTCGACATAAACTGACCTTTTTCATCTTTTTGAGTAAAGCAAAATCCTACTGCCAGGTCTGAAGTACTTCGTGAATCTGATATTCCAGGCCTACCGTAGGTGTATCCAAACGCGTCACATTACATAATTCATCTTTAAGGGTATTAAATGCTTTTTCTGCCCTTCCATCCCATGGCCAGTATTTTTAACCTTTCCTTTAGTTAATTCAGTTAAAGGTATGGCAATTTCAGCATAATTTGGAATATAAGATCGGTAAAATCCCATTAAATCCAAAACAGATCTAAATTCCTTTAGAGTTTTTGCTCTCTTTAAACCCCTTATTGCTCCTATTTTCTCCTCATACGGTGCATGTGTTCCACCCCTAATTACATGACCTAAAAAATTAGTTAACATCTCTCCAAATTTACATTTATCCGGTCTAATGGTAAAATTTCGATTTTTGAGTTCCTCAATGACTGCTCTAACGTGCTCACAATGCTCTTCCCAACTATCTGTTAAAATGATGATATGCTTGTCCATACCTCCGATGAGCATGAAAAACCACATTCATACGCTTTTAGAAAGTAGCAGCCGCCCCTGACAAACCAAAAGGCATAGTATGCCAGTGATAAGTCCTATTATGCGTAGTAAATGATGTCAAAGATTTACATTCCTCAGCCATTTTAATTTGCCAATAACCCCTCAATAAATCAATCGAAGATAAATATTTAGCTGCCACCGCAGTATACATGATTTCTTGAGAATCGTTCATAGGAAATCTTGGAACCTTCGTTACTGAATTTAAAGCCTTATAATCTATACCAAATCTAACAGTTGTGTCTTTCTTCGCCACGCAAACAATGGATAACTAACTTCTTCCTTTGATACTTCGATTAGATTTAATTCTAATAACTCCTGGACCTGTCTATCTACTTCTTCTTTATAAGCAACAGCTACATTCTATAATTTTGGCTTTTTCCTTACTACACCCTGTTTCAAATCAATACGGTGTTCCTTTACTTCCGCTGTTCGCACAGGACCCATACATATCTCTTTATTTTCCATCAAAATGGACTTTATATCCCTGACTTGACTATTAGGTAACCCTTTTATTTCAACCCCATGTCCCGTTCTACCTCTTGTTTCCGGTTTATGGGGTCTCAGGTCTCTTAAAATTGGAAAAATCGAAAAGAAAAGACCATTTTCAACATGTAATATCTTAAAATGTAATTGATTTTAAGACAAAATTTTTATATTGGGATGAAAGATATAAGTATGTTCTTTCATTTCATGTATTTGAAAAATTACAAGATGCAGAATTAGAATTTACAGGGGGGCTCCAAAGTGTCAGACATTTGATGAGCGGTAAATCGGCATAACAGATTATGCGCACGATTACAAAATAAATTTTGCAAGTAGAAGGAAAATTTTGGGTCCTACTTATGATTCACATGGTAATAATTACTCTGAACCTAAATAAGTTTGTATTTAAAGCATTTTTCTATTTTTAATACAAAGTTGTATTTAGTTAATGCAAAATTTAGAAATTTTCAACAGTATAATCACCTATAAAGAATATATTTCTGGACAATAAGAAGGAAATTTTAGGTTTATACAGACTAACATGAAACATATATTTTGAAAATTTCATGAAAAAAAATTCAGAAGTTTTTGTGATATCGTGCGCGTTATGCCCAAAAACGTCATTTGGAGAAAATTGACTTCAAAGTTTCTGAAATGCCGCTTCAGCTATTGAGCGTGTATAATTCTAAAAGCCATAACTTCTGTTCTAATAGGAATTTCAAGGAAACATTTATAACAAAATGTTCAGAAAAGATTGTAGTTTAATATCTAAAAAAATTAAAATTTCGAAGATTTTAAAGCTTTAAGATCCTGAGACCCCTTAAAATATGAATTTCTCCAATTTCTCCAAATTCCTCATCTCCTACAAAATCAATATTAATTATATTACACTTAGCGATAAATTCTCTTTTATTTTGATACACATACTTTTTTGCTGCTATCCTCCCACTAAACTAAGACTCTATCACTCACTTTCACTTTTCTAGATAATTGACATTCTAGACATAATTTACAAATTGTTTAGCTTCTTTAGCTATACCTTCACAATAAAAAGATTGCCTAATCCTCTCTAAGGTTTTCTTTGCCGCGTGATGCTCTCCCCCATTACAAGCATGCGCTGACTTTAAGATTGCTTCCCTTTTTACCTTAGGCACTACTAATTGAGATATAGTTTGTCCTATCAATTTCTCTTTATGATACAATAAGACATTAAAAATATAAAAAACTTCTTTATCCATTTTAGCTAATTCCCAAACTCTCTCTAAATCTTTACATTCCAACTGGGATTTCTCAAACATATCTGAATTACTAATTGTAAATTTACTATTCTCTTTTTCCTTTACTTCCGACTTTTTTTTCGTCCTGACATTGTAAATTTCCCGATCTTGTTTCTATTGAATAAATATTACAATAATCACTACTCATACCTTACTTTTCACTCAAGTTATAAATACTAATTTCCTTACTTTCTAATTCTCGGAATTCTAACGATGACACCTTGCGATTGACCCCCGATAACTGATTAATCACTTTGAGATGTAAAATTACTTGCTCATTGCCGAAACGTCAGTGAAGGCTTACTGTGGAGACACGAAAAGTTTTGATTTCCGTTTGTCTGTCTGTCTGTCTGTCTGTCCGTCTGTTCCGCGATAACTGCCGCAAAAAGCATCCGATCGGCTTGAAATTAATGTGGCATATTGATGAGGTACTCGGACTTAGCTGTATGGTTTTTGGTTAAATTTGGTTCATTCGTTCGGGAAATATAGAATATTTTATTTTGCTGTAATGCTTTTCAATGGCAAGTCAGACGATTTTCAAATTTTCATTTGTTGAAAGAAATGGCTCATATAAAAAATGGATTTAAATGGTAAATTTTTGATGCTGAAATTTTTAAATAAGAGTAGTAAATTATTCCTATTAGTTTGCAATTTTGTCAAAACATTTGTCAGAGCTTTTAAATTAGGTGTATAACTTATGATGGAATTTTATACATGTGTTCGAATAATATAAAACATTTTATTTTATGAATTTACTTATATTTCATTTTTTTTCTTTTAACCGTTGCGTAGCAACTATATCTGAAAGTATGTATGGTTTTTAAAGTCAAATCAAAGTTAAAAGGAATGAATTAATTAATGCTTTTGTATAGATATTTGCATATAAATTGATTTAAACGCAGAAATGAAAATAGTATTTATATACTATATAGAATAATATCTTTATTTATGTATTCAACTATTTTGATTATAAAGGAAAAAGTTCGTTATTTTGAATAAACTGACATTATTCTATTAAACTTTATAAACTTTATTGTTGCCAAAAAAAAAAAAAGGGAATAACAATTTCTCCCAAAGAGTTCATTTTAATTTGTAAGATTTTCACGTGCAAAGGGAAAATGCAGCAAATTACAAATAATAAAAAAGATAAATAGGACAGGAATGAATACATATAAACATTTCACACCAAATACCACCTAAATCAATTTTTGTAGTGGTATTTTCCCACACTACGAAGAAAGATTCCTCGATTTACACGATTTCACTTGGCCTTCCTTTTCTCATTGGTTGCGATTTCATTTTCGCAATTGCGTATATTAATTGGCACAAAATTTTACATTTTTATGACTGAGGTATGATTTTTATGACTAGTAAGGCCATACAAATAAGAAATTCCGTATTGTTTCCTATAAAATGTGATAAAGTGTTGGTTAACTATATATGTTTCTATTAAGAGGAGCAGGGCTGCCAATCCTCCGGCGTTCTGGATACCAGTATTTTAATACAAAAAATGTTACTTTATTTAATTGAAACATTTGCGCGATTTAAAAGAACAACATTTTCTGTAAGGTAATAGTGTTGTGCAAAAAGCCTGAGACTTGCCATGTCTGGTGGTGAGTGAAATTTTTTATTTAATGCATTTATCTCTATTTTAATGCTACGTGAACAACGTCCCGTGTAACAGCTTGTAGAGTGTAAAATAAATTATTAAAATAATCCCTATTACGAAAAATGAAACAAAACGCCCGGCTAAGTGAAATAAAAGATTAGTTAACCTTTCGTAATTTGATCTGAACACAGGTGTGCATCAAATTTCAACGGTGTTTGTAACATCACGATTTTAAATTAAATGTGGATACTATTAAAAGGCTATCACAAAAAATACTTAACGGCGCCATATCACGTTTATCTATTTAGTCAATTGGAAGTGGACACGATGATGAATTATTAACCGTTAGGTTTAGAACTCCCCCTACTTTAGGGTGATTTTAGTAAGTTAATGCTATCGAGTACATTTTTAGATATTTAGATTAGATCTTAGATATAAATATTGCAGAATGGTAATCAAAATTATTATTAGATTTCTAAATTAGATGTCTCAGTTTACATTTCCAAAAGTTCTTTATCCATTAGATACAGATGTTTGTGGTTAGCAGGCAAGTAAATACTGCTGTATGGATATTAGGATAACGTAAAATGCTTGACCAAATTGTTGCTTATCCTTATAAATCGCAGTGTAAAAATGAATCTAAGATATAGGATAATCATTAACTCAATCAATAGAAAATTACAAATGCAAAATAAATTACACAACGGGGTGTTCAGGGGGGGGCACCCCCCTGAAGAAATTTGCTTTATTATATAAAAATTACTAGAATAAGTAGCTCGTGAGAATTTCAGAATATCATTACATAACAACGTGTTTAATTTAACGCTTCTAATGTCTGAAACCATCGAAATATTTTTTTCTCCTTCTATAAATGTTTGAGTAATTTAAAAGTTTAAATTTTGTTTTTGTAGAAAGATTAATATTAAGCAAAATTTGCTAAAAACAATAAGTTGCAGAGATGACGTTGAGGCTCTTGATCTGCAGATTTACTAGTTAATATTATCGGTTACCGCGCAAAGTACGTCCTGATGAATTACATTAGTTTGTCCGAATTTTGGAATAGCTAAAGGTAATTGCCGAAACGTCAGTGAAGGCTTACTGTGGAGACACGAAAAGTTTTGATTTCCGTTTGTCTGTCTGTCTGTCTGTCCGTCTGTCTGTCCGTCTGTTCCGCGATAACTGCCGCAAAAAGCATCCGATCGGCTTGAAATTAATGTGGCATGTTGATGAGGTACTCGGACTTAGCTGTATGGTTTTTGGTTAAATTTGGTTCATTCGTTCGGGAAATATAGAACATTTTATTTTGCTCTGTAATGCTTTTCAATGGCAAGTCAGACGATTTTCAAATTTTCATTTGTTGAAAGAAATGGCTCATATAAAAAATGGATTTAAATGGTAAATTTTTGATGCTGAAATTTTTAAATAAGAGTAGTAAATTATTCCTATTAGTTTTCAATTTTGTCAAAACATTTGTCAGAGCTTTTAAATTAGGTGTATAACTTATGATGGAATTTTATACATGTGTTCGAATAATATAAAACATTTTATTTTATGAATTTACTTATATTTCATTTTTTTTCTTTTAACCGTTGCGTAGCAACTATATCTGAAAGTATGTATGGTTTTTAAAGTCAAATCAAAGTTAAAAGGAATGAATTAATTAATGCTTTTGTATAGATATTTGCATATAAATTGATTTAAACGCAGAAATGAAAATAGTATTTATATACTATATAGAATAATATCTTTATTTATGTATTCAACTATTTTGATTATAAAGGAAAAAGTTCGTTATTTTGAATAAACTGACATTATTCTATTAAACTTTATAAACTTTATTGTTGCCAAAAAAAAAAAAAAAAAAAAAAAAAAAAAAGGGAATAACAATTTCTCCCAAAGAGTTCATTTTAATTTGTAAGATTTTCACGTGCAAAGGGAAAATGCAGCAAATTACAAATAATAAAAAAGATGAATAGGACAGGAATGAATACATATAAACATTTCACACCAAATACCACCTAAATTAATTTTTGTAGTGGTATTTTCCCACACTACGAAGAAAGATTCCTCGATTTACACGATTTTACTTGGCCTTCCTTTTCTCATTGGTTGCGATTTCATTTTCGCAATTGCGTATATTAATTGGCACAAAATTTTACATTTTTATGACTGAGGTATATGTAAGGCCATACAAATAAGAAATTCCGTATTGTTTCCTATAAAATGTGATAAAGTGTTGGTTAACTATATATGTTTCTATTAAGAGGAGCAGGGCTGCCAAGCCTCCGGCGTTCTGGATACCAGTATTTTAATACAAAAAATGTTACTTTATTTAATTGAAACATTTGCGCGATTTAAAAGAACAACATTTTCTGTAAGGTAATAGTGTTGTGCAAAAAGCCTGAGACTTGCCATGTCTGGTGGTGAGTGAAACGTTTTATTTAATGCATTTATCTCTATTTTAATGCTACGTGAACAACGTCCCGTGTAACAGCTTGTAGAGTGTAAAATAAATTATTAAAATAATCCCTATTACGAAAAATGAAACAAAATGCCCGTCTAAGGGAAATAAAAGGTTAGTTAACCTTTCGTAATTTGACCTGAACACAGGTGTGCATCAAATTTCAACGGTGTTTGTAACATCACGATTTTACATTAAATGTGGATTATTAAAAGGCTATCACAAAAAATACTTAACGGCGCCATATCACGTTTATCTATTTAGTCAATTGGAAATGGACACGATGATGAATTATTAACCGTTAGGTTTAGAACTCCCCCTACTTTAGGGTGATTTTAGTAAGTTAATGCTATCGAGTACATTTTTAGATATTTAGATTAGATCTTAGATATAAATATTGCAGAATGGTAATCAAAATTATTATTAGATTTCTAAATTAGATGTCTCAGTTTACATTTCCAAAAGTTCTTTATCCATTAGATACAGATGTTTGTGGTTAGCAGGCAAGTAAATACTTCTGTATGGATATTAGGATAACGTAAAATGCTTGACCAAATTGTTGCTTATCCTTATAAATCGCAGTGTAAAAATGAATCTAAGATATAGGATAATCATTAACTCAATCAATAGAAAATTACAAATGCAAAATAAATTACACAACGAGGGGTTCAGGGGGGGGGGGGCACCCCCCTGAAGAAATTTCCTTTATTATATAAAAATTACTAGAATAAGTAGCTCGTGAGAATTTCAGAATATCATTACATAACAACGTGTTTAATTTAACGCTTCTAATGTCTGAAACCATCGAAATATTTTTTTCTCCTTCTATAAATGTTTGTGTAATTTAAAAGTTTAAATTTTGTTTTTGTAGAAAGATTAATATTAAGCAAAATTTGCTAAAAACAATAAGTTGCAGAGATGACGTTGAGGCTCTTGATCTGCAGATTTACTAGTTAGAATATAGTTTGGCGAAATTGGAGATTTTCTTTGTAACTTCGGCCTTTAAAATTTTGTTATAAAAATATATAACACAGATATTTACTCAACAAAATGAAAGCCAATCCATTTATTGCCGAAACGTCAGTGAAGGCTTACTGTGGAGACACGAAAAGTTTTGGTTTCCGTTAGTCTGTCTGTCTGTTAGTCTGTCTGTCTGTTCCGCGATAACTGCCGCAAAAAGCATCCGATCGGCTTGAAATTCCCTGGGCATGTTGATGAGCTCCCCGGATTTAGCTGTATAGTTTTGGGTTAAATTTGGTTCATTCGTTCGGAATATACAGAACATTTTATTTTGTGATATAATGCTTTTCTATGGGAAGTCAGACGATTTTCAAATTTTCATTTGTTGAAAGAAATCGCTCATATGAATAATAGATTTAAATGGTAAATTTTGGATGCTGAAATTTTTAAATAAGAGTATTAAATTATTCTTATTAGTTTGCAATTTTGTCAAAACATTTGTCAGAGCTTTTAAATTAGGTGTATAACTTATGATAGAATTTTATACATGTGTTCGAATAATATAAAACATTTTATTTTATGAATTTACTTATATTTCATTTTTTCTTTTAACCGTTGCGTAGCAACAGCATCTCATCTAAAAATATCATAAATGTGAAAGTATGTATGGTTTTTTGAAGTCAAATCAAAGCAAAAGGAATGAATTAATGAATGCCTTTGTATAGATATTTGCATATAGATTTATTTAAACGCAGAAATGAAAATAGTATTTATATACTATATAGAATAATATTTTCATTTATTTATTGAACTATTTGATTATAAATGAAAAAGTTCGTTATTTTCATACAGAATAAACTGACATTATTCTGTTAAATTTTATAAACTTTATTGTTGCCAAAAAAAAAATGAATAACAATTTCTCCCAAAGAGTTAATTTTAATTTGCAAGATTTTCACGTGCAAAAGAAAAATGGAATAAGCAAATAAAAAATAAAAAAAAAGGATATATAGGACAGGAATGAATACATATAAACATTTCACACCAAATACCACCTAAAATAGTTTTTATAGCAGTATTTTCCCAGCACTACGAAGAAAGATTCCTCGATTTACACGATTTTACTTGGCCTTCCTTTTCTCATTCTTTGCGATTTCATTTTCGCAATTGCGTGCATTAATTGGCACAAAATTTTACATTTTTATGACTGAGATATATGTAAGGCCATACAAATAAGAAATTCCGTATTGTCTCCTATAAAATGTGATAAAGTGTTGGTTAATCATATATGTTTTTATTAAGAGGAGCAGAGCTGCCAAGCTTCCGGCGTTCTGGATACCAGTATTTTAATACAGAAAATGTTACTTTATTTAATTGAAACATTTGCGCGATTTAAAAGAACATTTTCTCTAAGATAATAGTGATGTGCAAAAAGCTTGAGACTTGGTATGTCTGGTGGGGAGTGAAATGTTTTACTTAATGCATTTATCTCTATTTTAATGCTATGTGAACAACGTCCGTGTAACAGCTTGTAGAGTGTAAAATAAATTAAATTATTAAAATAATCCTTATTACGAAAAATGAAACAGAAAGTCCGGCTAAGGGAAATGAAATTTTAGTTAACCTTTCCTAATTTGTCCTGAACATAGGTTTGCGTCAAATTTCAACGGTATTTGTAACATCACGATTTTAAATTAAATGTAGATACTATTAAAAGAAAATCACAAAAAATACTTAAAGGCGCCAAATCATGTTTATTTAACGATGATGAATTATTAACTGTTAGGTTTAAAAGCCCCCCTACTTTAGGGTGATTAGGGTAAGTGACTTTAGGGTAAGTTAATGCTATCGAGTACATTTTTTGATATTTAGATTAGATCTTAGATATAAATATTGCAGAATGGTAATCAAAATTATTTTTTTATAAACAAAATTTATAAAGGTATTAGATTTCTAAATTAGATGTTTCAGTTTACATTTCCAAAAGTTCTTTATCCATTAGATACAGGTATTTGTGGTTAGCAGGCAAGTAAATACTGCTGTATGGATATTAGGATAACGTAAAATGCTTGACCGAATTATTGCTTATCCTTATAAATCGCAGTGTAAAAAGAAATCTAAGATATAGGGTAATGATTAACTCAATCAGTAGAAAATTACAAATGCAAAATAAATTACACAACGGGGGGTTCAGGGGGGCAGAGCCCCCCTGAAGAAATTTGCTTTATTATATAAAAATTACTAGAATAAGTAGCTCGTGAGAATTTCAGAATATCCTTACATAACAACGTGTTTAATTTAACGCTTTTAATGTCTGAAACCATCGAAATATTTTTTTCCTTTTATAAATGTTTGTGTAATTTAAATAGTTTAAATTTTGTTTTTGTAGAAAGATTAATATTACGCAAAGTTTGATAAAAACAATGAGTTGCAGAGATGACGTTGAGGCTCTTGATCTGCAGATTTACTAGTTTAACCAATGGTGATTTAACTGCTTCACCAAATATTCCTTGTAAATAAATACTACCAGTTTCTTTTAATTTCTCTTCCGGTACCAAATCTTTATGAACGACACTTATTTCACATCCAGAATCAAACAACATTTTCGCTTTCTGCCCATTTACACTAACTTCAATTTTCTCGAAGTTTAATTTCTTACCAATAACATTATTTCTCTGTTCGGCCTTTGCCGAAATCCTCGCCACAATAGCTCCTTTAGGTAACACTTTGTTTTCTTTCACGGCAATCTTATTTACACCCGCTTTCTGTTCTTGCCTTTACTAGCATTATTATTTCCCTCTTTATCAACTTTATTACAAAAACGTTGGTAATGACCTCTTAACCATATGAAGCATCTCGGAGCTGAATACTCACTAGGTTTCTTAGAATCAGTTTTCCTTCCCAAAAATGAATCAACCTCATTACTCCCGTTTTGCCTCCAATTACCACTAAATTTACTATCCTCCTTCGGTCTCACTTTTTCACTGTTTACATATCTATCTTTACCCTTAAAACTTTTATACGTAACCGCATATTATTTGTGCTTAGCGTCAAAATAATTGTCGAATTCCTTAGCAATTTTAGAACAAATTTCTCTGCTGAGTTAACCCAATATATGACGCGGTTTCTTCATCTAATGTACCTAACAACTTATCAGTAATTATTAACTGATTAACCTTTTCATATGAGTCCGCACCCCTAATCTTACAGTAATTTTACCACGTTGCTATTAAACGCGATACATATAATACATGAGTTTCATTTTGGTTTCTTCTAGCCTTCTTAAAATTTTTCAAACACGCCTTCGGTGTCGGCTCGTGTTTCCTTAGAACTAATACCTTTAATTCCTCATAAATCTCAAGTTGTTCCCTAGTAGTATATATTAACAAATTATCCGCCTTATCTCCTAACATATGTAATAGAATTACAGCCTGCTGGTTTTCTGGTACATTTTTAGATTTGAATGCCTTTTCTAATCTGTTAAAAAACAAATCCCATCCCTCAGTCCCTTCTGGTACTTTGATAGACAGAGTTTTAAAACTTTTGATCAATTGTTCTATGATACTTTCATAATTAGGTGCCCTAGCTCCATTAGAGTTATTTGCCGAACCTTGAATTTTTAGCCTATCCATTTCTAATTCACGTTCCATTCTTAACTTTTCAGCCCTTTCTTCTCTTTCTAATTTTTCCCGCCTTTCTTTTCTTTCTAACCGTTCCGCAACAATAGCGTTAGATAATTCCACAGTAACTCCCTCTTCATAGTCATTGCTCTGCATTATCTGTTTCCTAAGCTGATTCCTGGTGTCCTATTCCGTGAATTTAACCCCCAATTCTTCGGATATCATCTGAAGATCCGGCATTACCACGCTAGAATTCCGCTGGGCGCACCGGCATCAACACACTATCACACGGCTCGCTGGTTGCTGGCCTCAGGCGATTCGATCCCGTCGCTGCCGCCTATATCGGACTTCCTCTTAGTCCACCTAACTTTGAAGAATCCTCCTTTACTTTGTTGATATGCTGCCGCCACCCTTTTGATTACGTGATATCGGTCACGCAATGGGAGGATTGTCGAAAGGAATACTAACTCATTCAATTAAACATAACTAACAATTTATTTACACATTACTTACAAATAACAAAACAATATTTACAATTAAGAACTCGGATGTAGTTTTTCCGGTCCGACATTAAGTACATATAGAAATTGCTTCCGACGTACTGGTCTGCTTATTAAGATATTCTATACTCTCACACTCCATTAGTTAACAAAAGACTTATCGGAGACTACCCTTAATCTCTCAACACATCGGCTCTATACTCTAAGAGTCTCACCCAAATTAATACTCACTCTGTCCAATAGCTCTACTCGGTAAAAAGTGACATCCTATCTCGAGATTCACGTCTTAACTGAACCCTCTCAGCTATTATACTGATCTCCTCAAAAACCTAATCGGGGTTTCGTACCGTGATTAGGGTCCACTTCCCTCCATCGAACCTCACCTGTCGCATTCCAGTGACGTCCATTATTTCGCTGTATGGTGAAATCCTTTTGTCTGCCTTATCGCCGGTATGCATTTGAATAGGTAGAGGAAATGGTATTCATTGACACAAAAGACTTCAAGATATGAAATAAATGTAACCTTAAAACTTCCCAGTACATAGAAAGTGACATGAATACAATATATAAGTAAAAAGATAATATCATATACAGTAATTCGAAATAGTATCTGCTCATCAGAATCTGACACATATCATATAGCAAAATTTACAGTTACATTATTAAAGTTAATTCACAAGTATTTGGATCTTTTATCTCATTTTTATTATAATTTCGCATTATTACTCCTGTGCAAAATTAAGCATTCATCTTATATTTTACGTTATACAATAAGTTGAAAAGATATTTTCTGTATATTTCACATATACTAAATTAATATTTTATGTCTGTGACATACCATGGCTAAACACAATAGATGAAATTCCTTATTACATGGTGGAATATCTGGCTAGATATATCTGAAGATACACATACGTCAAAACGCAAGTACCTCTGTCATATCTATTTCTGGCCTTCAGAAGATCATTTTCGAAAATAATTCTTAGTCACTGCCACCCGAGTCTGTTAAAACGCAGAAAAGGATACTTTTATTCGTTACAATGACATAAAAATATGAAATAATTTTCTATACAGCCGTCCATAGTAAATGGAAATTTTAGGGATTGCAATAAGGAGCGTGTGTCTCAGATAATAGTTGGATAACCATTAATCGTTTGATAATCATGGATATTCCAATTACTAAAAATAATGTAATGGCTGTAACTTCAGTTCTAATTTAGTTGAAAAAATGTACCGCTTCAATTTTTTAAAATAAAATAAAAAGAAACACTTTTTGGGTATCAAAATGTACAAGAATAATTAAAATAAAAATAAAAAATTACAATTTCAATTTTTAAAAATCCATCTTATTTAAACTAATATACGCAAATGTCTAAATTTTTTCCATGTTTATGATTTTTATCTTAGGATATATCTTGGAAAATTTAAAAGGCTCTTTCGTTCAGTCAAGTAATCTGAGAAAATGTACTGCATGATATATATAAAATAAAATAAGTTATTTTTCAAGCAAAGTAAAAACTAATTTTCTTTATAATGCACTTATTTCCAAATTTAACTTGATGATAAATTTGATAATCGAATTCATAAATACTCAAGATTGCAGAGTAAAAAAAGGAATTTCAGCAATGATCCTAATTATTAGATTATTTTTTCTGTAATATATGCCGTTATGTAAAATTAATAAATGTTAATTAACTATTTATAAGCATTCAGTTCAAATATAAAATTGATTTGAAATAAGGTACATGCACCCCATATTGGCACCCCAAGGAAAATTGATTTTTTTCACCCCCGTGTACATGTCATAGGACTCAAAATTATATGACCACTATCCCTGGACTGTTGAATATCAATATTGAAATTAGCGACCTTGTAATTATTCTGGTTTAATTTTAATGATAAAAACAAAAAATGTTTACGAGTGTCCATATAAGGAACCACCTGTCCCTAATATGGACATGCATGTCCATATTAGGGACAGGTGGCTCCTTATTGACCTACTACACAGGGTGTATGGAAGAGCAACTCTTCCAAGGGATTTTAGAGGAGAGGGGATGAAAGAAATATATCTTAAAGTATTGCGGAGGAGAGGCGATACAGTAAATATCTTCAGAACAGGCATTTTAGAAACGGAGGGGGGGGGGTCATTTTCGGTTGTGGCTTTTCGAAGATCCTTGCAAAGGACCTCAGATATTACAAAATATTATGAAATAATATAGTTGGTTTTGCTTAGCTTTATTGCATCTGTCTGCAGAATTTGCATCTTTTTCTTCTCAGTCCTCACAGTATCGACAAATAAAAACTTCTTCATCGTGGGTGGTAAGTCCCACACAATCTTCATGGACATATCTTCCTCATGTGATGCATAGCCGAATGTCTGCAGCAGCATCAATACTGCATACGAAGCAGTACCAGCTCTCCTTTGTTGAGGAAGTCATACCGCTGGTACCTGCGATTTCGCCAACAGATACCCTACTGAGGGGAGGCATTTTTTGATTTTTCTGGAAGGGCTTTTTGGAGGATTTTTCTCTTGGAGGATTGTCCAGATGACATTAAACAGATATTTTACAAATTTGTGAATCTGAAGATTCACTTGCTGTATTTCCAATGTTGACATAAGGTGTCTATATTGGGAATCGGGCATCGTTTTACTAAATCTTGTAATAAATAAACAAAGAAAACATTTTTAAGCAATATATGCAATAGCAATCGAAAATATGTTTTATTAGCTTTCTAAAACACTCCACTTTTCAATATTTAAAGTAATTTTACCATACCTAATAAGAATTTAAACTTACCTGTAATTACGATCAGCACACCACGAAACAACAAGTTTCCTTCCAAATGGCGATTAGCGCGCTTTTTTTCACTTTCCAGGCTTAAATATCTGTTCTACTGCTTTTCTTAACGGATATGTAGCGCCATCTCTCTATCAAAATGGTTACTTTTAAAGATCTTAGGGGTGTTCATATTGAGAGCACTGTCCACATTGGGTACAATTAACTTGCTAATAATAATTTTGCGGTGAAATTGCAGATACTTAATATTTCGTTTTACACAAATTCTTTTTTTATTTCTAAAAACATTTCATTAATAATTTTAGAATAAATTTCATCATAATTCTTTTTTAATTTCTTTCTTTAAACATGCCTTTTCTTCTTTTACAAAAATAGTTTCGCATTCTTTTTTAAACGTAATTAAAAGTAAATGTAAAAAAAGAAAAAAAAACAAAAAATAGAAAACATTAATTTCACAAAAAATAAATCATACATAATAGATTTTTAAAGCTAGCTAGTCCAAATTAAAAATCTTCCTTCTTTTATATATGATTTTAAAAGATGAACAATTATATTTTTCTTAAAAAACTAGAACTTTACAAGTAGACAATGATTATCTTTAGATTGCTAAATAGAACCGTAGTACCTCTTTTTAAAATTCGAAAAACTTGTAACACTGTTATGCAATTTATGAATTATTCAAGACAGTTTTCACATATAAAAAAAAATAGCTTTAAGAAGTTTTGAATACATTTGAATAAAAAATACCAAAAAAATTACAAATTTACATGATAATTTATATGGTTGGTTGTGTTTATGACGGATAATTATCAGCACGAGGGATATAGACCCTAAGTGGGGGTTTGCCCTCCACGGGTCTTTCTAAAGAAATCTAACCCGTATTTACGCTTGAAAGACCAAGGTCCGAAGTATACCACGAAAACTCCGATCGATTATGCCGCCGGGCGCAGATGAGTTCGAACCCAGTACCTCCCGTCTGCCAGCTTCGAGACAAGAACCTCTCGGCCAATGGTGGGGCACTAATTTAGATGAATAAGTCTTGTTCGATATTTTTTCATTCTCTACGTAATGCACAGATGACATAATACTGTAAAAAAAAAGTTACTTTTGAAATACATAAGTCAATTATTCTTGTAAAATATACACTGTATATAAATATTCCATTTATTAGAATAATTCTCTTTGAACCAATAAAACCCTTTTTTATTACTATTCTTAAACCTTTTTTATATCAATTTGAGGTATTTTTATTCACGAAATCCAAATAGCGATGAATTTAAAATTTGAATAAAATTATTACATTATTCTTAAAAAAATTATTTGTTGTAATTAACACACAAATTACTACTTAGTTTTTCGACGATTTCTATTTGTAGCAACATTTAATATAGTAACGTAAAAGGCGACTATAAAGAGGAATTGACAGAATATTTTTTAAAGTCGTATATGACTCATCTGCATCATTAGCAAAGATATGCATTCATTTCAAAAACTTATTTTTATTCATAAAATTTGAATCTATACAGGAAACTCCAAAAGAAAAAGTTCTACTATATGTAATCTAGAAACTTCTGTCATTAATTTGAATAAAACTTATATAGTAAAGTGGGGACAGATGACGCAGTTTTACTTTTCTTCCTTTAAAATGTACAATGAAGGAAAAAACAACAAACTAAGTACCATAAATCATTAATCAAACCCTTTAGAATCAAATGTCTACGTTAAACAAGTTAAAGCCCTCTTAATAAAGCAGGCATAAATATTTTCCAAAACGTCCTTTTTTAAGATCATTTTTTATGTGCTGTGTAAGATGCCGCATGGGGTGTGGTACAGATGCCGCATGGAGAAAAAAAGCTATGTTTTTTTTTTTTCAAGTAAATCCCATTTTTATTTCCTCAAACTATTTAAAATGAAAATAAATAACAGTAAACTTACATAAATTATATATATCACTAAATTGTGAAAAGTTTAACGAAATTGGAAAAGTAAAAGCTCAAAAAATAAAACTTAAGGCAAAAAAAGAAAGAAAAAAAACATTTGACTGGAAACAATAGACAGCATATTTACAAAAAAGATAGAAACCACTTGTTTATATCCAGGCGACCATTGTAGTTTGCTCTTAAGTAATAGTTCCATTCATTTTAGGCCGTAGTCTTTTTATTTTTGGATTTCCTTCTCGTTTTTTTATTTTGTATTTCTATTCGTCCACAATAACCACACTTTGCGTTGCAAGATTAAAGTAAGTCTGTTTCATGCAGCCACCGATTGCATGTTATGCACTGAATCCAGACAGCTTTAGACTTTGTTTCTTGATATGACTCCAGACACTCAGCACATTCAGAGTCATCAAATTTCAATCCAATACTGCCTTCAGAATCCGTAAGAGGAATACTTTCGTCACTGTCGGAAGATGACTCACATTTCAGTTTCTTCCTCAAGTGAGGTGTTTTCAGTTGATCTTTCCCTTCCTTTTTTTACAGATTTTACTTCCGCCAATCTGTCGTTCTTTGGCGCATTCTTGCTTCTTTTGATTTTTATTTCCTCCTTCTGTTTTCTTGTTTATAAAATCTGTGCTTGTAATATTTGCAGCTTTTTGCTTTCTCTTACTTGTCTGCATAAGTCTTTTGACCACTGGAATAGGAGAAATTTTGTTTAACAGCTTAGATGGTGACAATTGTAGAAGGTCTTCGTTTACCTTATTCACACATGGCGGACCAACATTGTTGCTCAGAATATTTTGATAAGTAGAAGAAGTTCTTTCTAATGGGTCTTCTTCATTTTGTCGCATAGCCAAATTATCTGAATGGATTTGAATTGATTCATTTTGTTGTGGTTCATTTATGTTGTTATCACTGATGAAAGCTAGGTTTGGAATTGCTGTCTAATCTAAAGCAAAAATTCCAGTAGACTTAAAATCTGAGATAGCGTTTTCATGAATTCATAATTCAGTACAGAAAGGGTTAAACAAATATTAGCTAGATAAAGAAATGCGCTGAATATACATTCATTAATATTTAAGTTCTGCTGAAATTGTAGTGATGAATTTATTAAACCAAAAACCAAAAATTATTTTTCGGCATCTGTCCTTCAACCTCAGTGCGGCATCTGTCCCACAGTGGCAGGTAAGATTCCGCACAACCCTTTTGTGCCATTTGAATGACGCGAGAGAAATGAAATCAGATGTCTGTATTCTACGAGAATCTAGTCTACTGTTACAATCGGTTTTGGAAAGAAATATCTCTTTATTTGGCTTAAAATATGTAATAAAACTTTATTAGAATAATTTTAGCAACTTACCATGCAGGTTTGAAGCATAAAAGCTGGCAGAAATATTTAAATGCTAATAGTTAAACAGTGGAAACGCATACAACACAGCAGACAGCACTTAGGCACACAACGAAATTCTTTTTTTGGCCTAGGGAGCACTAGTATCGCCAATACAATCTCTGCGGCATCTGTCCCACCGCGGCGTCTGTCCTCACTTTACTATAATTCAGAATTTCTCGATGAAATGGGAAAGCTTGGATATAAATAAATTCGTAAAATTCTTTAGTGCAAGCGCTAATCGTGCGAATGTGTTAAAAATGAAGTCAAAGTTAAGCTGTAAACTTATTATGGTAGAATTGGAAGTTTTCCAACCATAGACGGCTAAACTATTACAGATAAATTTTATGAAGAAAAAAACCATCATAATAGATAATTTCGGAAAATAATTGCATCAATTAGCTAATTCACTCTACAACTTTGAATATGTTTCTATCAACGAAACACATAAAGACACCTTGCTATTAACTGCGTATTGAATATTATGCATATTGAATCTTATGCACTTTAGAGAAAAGAATGAAATATTTATTTTAACCAAACTTAAACTGTATAATACCTACATATTGTTTCCAACGATGAGAAACCGTAACTTTTTCTGTATTTCAAAATGCTGCTAAAATTCTCAAATTTAGGGCACCGTCTTAGACATAATTATAATACTTATAATGAAAATATTTACAAACAATTCTGAAAAATCCTGAACTCAAGAAAGAGGTGTTAACTGGAACAAATAATTTAATTAATAATAATTTATGATCAATAAAGATCATTTTTGTGATCTCCTACAGATTCAATTAGAAGCTGATCTTGATTCAAGAAGTACACAAAGAATTATAAAATGTTTTTAATTACGAAGAGTATGAAGAATTATAGTCTTTTTAATGTCTAATTCGGAGTATTGAAAAGTTGTTTTTTTAATAACTAAAATAAATATAGTGAGCACTAAATCGACATCTTATTCTAAACACGAAATGCAGTAGAACATTTTCACTTAATTTAAAAATTCTTGCCCAGTAACATTGATTTATTAGAAAATTATTTTATTCACTTACTCGGATGTATCCCAGACTATTCAACATGTGGATCCTCCAATAACTAGAATTTTAGTTTATGAAGAAGTTCATATATCATCTAGTTTTGATAGAATTATGAATAAATATACTTTCAAATAACGTCACAAAATATATCAAAAAAGTTTTTTTTTTTTTTTTTTTTTTTTTTTAAATATTAGTTTTTTAAACACAATCTATATGCAATATATGCACAATAAGCTAAACTAAGAAATATGGTAACCTAAAAAGAACTTCTTAAAACACCATCAAAATTTTAATAAATGCGCAAGGCATTTCTTTCATACCAGGCGCAGGGAATAAGTCGTACTACTTTGAAAACATCAACAAGACTCAAAGCTTGCTAATTAATTAATTTAACATATATGGTTTCTATTTATAATAATTGTATTTTTTAAACATGCACGAAAACTATCAAATCAACGATCACTTTCTTTTATTTTATTATTTCTTTCTTTCATTCTTTTTTTTTTTTTTTTTTTTTTTTTTTGTTTGCAATCAAATTTCAGAAACTGTCTAACAGTGATAAAACTTCAAGAATATTTTATATTTTTTATCACATTTATTTTTCCAAAAGTCAGCAAACGTTTCTCTTTATATTTGTATTATCTAGTAAATGAACACGTACGACAACATAATGTAAATACCTAAAAAAATTAAAGGCGATATACAACTACCTAAAGTTTTATATCGTAAAATATATATATATAAAAAAAATGTGATACACATCAATCAGGTACCTCTTTATATTTCTTGTCTCTTTCGAACTCATTCTTTAAGGAGATATTCTCAGAAAGACATTTGGAATCTGGGTGGATAGAAATAAAGAAGAAGCATCGCTATGTAATATACCGGGATAAATTTATTCCGTAGAAAGATTTTCCTCTAAAATGGTCGAGTTCAGTATTGTTTATTCAGATTTAAGGTCTATAACGTAAAGCGAGGAGGGTTCGCGTGGTAGGAGAGATTGCGCACAAAGAGATTCGAAGGGAAGGAGTAGATTGCGCACCCAGCGACTCTAGGTAGTTGTACAGCAGCATTAGTGCAGTGTCTACAAGAATGTGTATATTGATTGTTCTAAGCGTCTTGGATAAAGCAGTGCTATTTTGTTTTGTTTTTCCAAAGTAAGTGCTTGAATTTTCATAACTGTTCGTCAGAATTTTTATAGAACGTCAGTAATACAAAATATTTTGAACATAAATGATTTCTTATAATCTACTAACCTAGACTAAGTAAGAGAACACCAAAAATGCATTTTAAAAGTGTCCATATTTAAATAAAAGGCCGCGAAATCTCTCTTACCAAAATAGGAGAGTTTGCGCATCTGCTACTTAGGAGAGATCGCGCATTTCCCCATACGTTTAAGTGCTAGGAGAGATTACACAGGTTATTGATAAATTTGTGTGTATTTCAAATTACTTGTAAAACTTATGAATGAATCAATTTTGAAATAATTTCGGAAAAACACATAATTATCAAAACTAAATTTGGCAACAAATTAATTTGGAAAAAAAAAAAAAAAACTTTTGCAGATAAAAATTTTATTAATAAATTAATAATACAATTGTTATTAAATAAATTTTGTGTAATTATTTTTGTTAATAAATTAATAATATATTTGTTAATAATTTAATTAAATGCTTATATGTATTTTTTAATTTATGAGCAATTAATTTGCTAATAAATTAATTTTGTTAACTAATATAAATTTTCTAATACAATGTTTTGGAAAAGCTTTCACCCATTCCAAGTAGTGTAATGCCATCGAAATCAAAAGAAAACAGAGTGCAACTAATGTTACTGATCCACAAAATATACATGAAAAAAGACTTAAGAAGGATACCGCTACCAAAAAAGAAAGTTGAAGATAATGTGCTTCTACAAAAAGAGGGATATAAAAACTCAAGGAAAAAAACCGAAGGTGAATGAGGATGAGTGCACTGAATGTCTGGAACTTTACCAGGAGACAACTTCGACAACTGACTGGATTCAATGTATTGATTGTTGCAGGTGATTGTACGAAAGGTGCACGATTTATAACAATAAGTGCATCGGTTGTGGACGACGACAACTTTGGTTAGAAAACAAAATACAATGAAACTGTGGAAATGAAAATGAAGTAATTTTCAAGTTAAACATGTTATTAACTAGATTAATGTTATTTTGCAATCTTAGTAGGTCTTCCTTTTTCTGATATTTTAATCTTCTTAAATTAAAATTTTTAACTGCTGTTAAAATTCTTTCTTTTATTAATTATTTAAACATTTAGTTGAAATATTCACTCCTAATACAATAATATTTACTCACAAAAACTTTTCAACAATGTTGACTAAGTGTAATTATTATTGTTAAAAATTTAATTGTAGTTATTAATAATAACAACCTCTTCTAACTATCTGCGCAATCTCTCCTACCCATGTGTGTTCTCACCTATCCTGTAAGGATAGGTTGCGCAAAATATTTTTCTTCGTTTTATTATTGCTGTTCTATTAAATTACAGCATATCAACAAAATAACAATGGAAATGCATATAAAACAAATGAAGTCAAAATTATTCATGCATAGTTTAGCAAAATATTACTATTTAGATTTATTATTATTATTCTTTTGAAATGTGCGCAGACTCGCCTCGCTTTGCGTTATGTTTAAGTTTAATGTTTTGTTACTCAGTGAAAAAGTACAATGTAGGCCGGGAATCGAACGCAGAACCTTTGGACTAAACTGCTTATGGCATTTCAAATCAGCTACCTGGAATGAAAACATACGCAATTCACTCAGACACCTTTTAACAAAACCATCTGATCTCTCGCCGTAAGTAAAACAGATGGGGCATTCTCACAATCTTTTGGCTTTCGGGAATAAAAATCTGGTGAAATTAAACTTGCTAAAATAACATTTTAATCACATAAACAAATGCCTTAATGATTCAAAATAAAGAAAAAATGCTAAGCAGCGAAATTATTTTTTTATTAACTGAGATTTATGTTAAACTTACGAGTTTAATTTCCTTTGCCATTTTACTACGAAACCTTTTTAATTTCTTCTAAATTTTTACTTATAATGAATTTTCATAGTACCTACAGGACATTCAAATAAGAAATAATAACAATGTAGTATTCTTAGTACAAAATTTTGGTATAACATTGTCTTAAAGGGATGTTAAAGAAGGGGCGGTAAGGTAAAAAAAGGGGACGGTATAGGAAAAAATAGACGAAATGGGTAAAAAAGGGACGGTAAGGATGGAACGGCAAGGAAAACTACCACCTGTTTTAGGCAAATCATGTTAAGACTAAGTGGTAGCCACAATGTTCATTGATTTTTAGAAACAGTTATTTACATTGGATTAAATAAAAAAATATATTATTTACCTCGAAAAGCACAGGAATAAACCTTGGGGGTGGTAAGACTACCAATAAAGCCACGATGCTTGAAATTGATATTTAAATGCCGATTTAAATTCTGCAGTAAATTTCCTGTCAAAGAATTTTAAACATCCTTTCTCTAGCATACTTCTGCATGAGATAAAACTTGAAGAAAATTCTGTGGCTGCATCTGAAGTGATTTTCTGTATAATTTTAGAAAAGGGATGGTAAGGAATCTAAAACTCGGGGACAGAGTTTAAAAAATAATAACAACCCTAAAAATGTGTTCAGGTTAATTTTTTGCTACATATTTATAGTAAAGTGAGGAGAGTTCGCGCGGTAGGAGAGATTGCGCACAAAGATATTCGACGGGAAAGAGTTGAGTGCGCGAGCAGCGACTCCAGGTAGTTGTACAGCAGCATTAGTGCAGTGTCTACACGAATTTGCATATTGATTGTTCCAAGCGTCTTGGATAAATAGTGCTATTTTGTTTTGTTTTTCCAAAGTAAGTGTTTGAATTTTCATAACTGTTCGTCAGAATTTTTATAGAACGTCAGTAATACAAAATATTTTGAACTTAAACTATTTTTTATAAACTATTAACATGGACTAAGTATGCGAGCACCAACAATTCATTTTAGAAGTGGCCATATTTAAATAAAAGGCCGCGCAATCTCTCCTACAAAAATAGGAGAGTTTGCGCATCTGCTATTTAGGAGAGATGGCGCATTTCCCCATAAGTTTAAGTGCTAGGAGATATTATTCAGCTTACTGATAAATTTGTATGAATTGCAAATTACGTGTAAAACATATGAATGAATAAATTTTGAAATAATTTCTGAAAAACACATAAGGATCAAAATTAAATTTTGCAAAATTAATTTGCAAAAAAAAATACTTTTGCAGATAAAAATTTTATTAATAAATTAATAATACAGTTGTTATTAAATAAATTTTATATAATTATTTTTGTTAATAAATTAATAATATATTTGTTAATAATTTAATTAAATATTTATATATATTTTTTTTAATTTATGAGCAATTAATTTGCTAATAAATTAATTTTGTTAACTAAAATAAATTTTCTAATACAATGTTTTGGAAAAGCTTTCACCCATTCCAAGTAGTGTAATGCCATCGAAATCAAAAGGAAACAGAGTGCAACTAATGTTACTGATCCACAAAATATACATGAAAAAAGACTTAAGAAGGATGCCGCTACAAAAAAACAGCTGAAGATAAGGTGCTTCCTCAAAAAGTGGGATAAAAAATCTCAAGGAAAAGAACCAAAGGTCAATGAGGATGAATGCACTGAATGCCTGTTACCGTTCCGGGAGACAACATCGAGAACTGACTGGATCCAATGTATTGCTTGTTGCAAGTGATTGCTCGAAAGATGCACTATTTACAACAATAAGTGCATCGATTGTGGACGACCACAACTGCGGCTCGTAAACAAAATACAATCAAACTGTGGAAATGGAAATGAAGTAATTTTCAAGTTAAACATGTTATCAACTAAATTAATGTTATTTTGTAATCTTAGTAGGGCTTGCTTTTTCTGATATTTTAATCTTATTAAATTAAAATTTTTTACAATATTTACTCACAAAAACCTTTCAACAATGTCGATTAAGTGTAATTATTATAGTTAAGAATTTAATTTTAGTTATTATTAATAATAATCTCTTCTACCTATGTGCGCAATCTCTCCTACCCATGTGCGCGTTCTCTCCTACCCTGTAAGGAGAGATTGCGCAAAATAGTTTTCTTGGTTATATTACTGCTGTTCTATTAAATTACAATAGAACAACAAAATAACAATGGAAATGCATAAAAAACAAATGAAGTCAAAATTATTCATGCATAGTTTAGCAAAATATTAATATTTAGATTTTTTATTATTATTCTTTTGAAAGGTGCGCAGACTCCCCTCGCTTTACTATATATAAAACAATAGCTCCAGTTTCGGAAAAAAATTACATTGAATTATTTTTATTCAAACAATTTTATACAGACAACCCCAAACTTAAAAATCAGCATTAGGGACATGGGACGGTATGGGAGTTTTCCTGGTATTTGGACCCTCAACATCGTCCAAAACTTATTTATCTCGTTAATATTGTTATTCAATCATGCAATGGAATGACACAAGAACATATACTAAAATAAAAATTATTATTCAGGGACATAAAAGTCAAAAGATTGTGAGAATTCCCCAGATATGCATTATTAATGAACAAAGATTGCTCATTTGAAAACCATGGACAATTTTAGACAAAGCTTCTGGTTTCGATTCGATACATTTTTCTCAGATTAAGAACTTTTAACATATCTGATAATTTTACAATTTGTATGATGTGGTAAAATAATAAGCAATATTTTCAGAATATCTCTTTGAAAAAATCGAAAATAAAAGATATTTTGTGTAATATTTTGTGAAATACATGTAATTCCAGGTAATTCCGAAAAATCCTGACCTTATGAAAGAGGTGTTAATTGGAACAAATAATTTTCTACTTTATTAACAATAAAGATATTTTGTATTAATCCCTTACCACCTGTCTATTTTTGGAAGACAGCTGAAATTAAAATCACGCTCATAGCTTGCTAAAATGACGTGAAGAGGACATATATATATGTATATATATATGATATTTTTTACCTATAAACCACACATCAAACTGTCACATTTGTTGCCAGGTTCAAAGTCGTCTGGCATTAACTTAGCAACCAAATTAGTGTCTGGCACACTATATAGGTTTTGTGATAGCCAAAGACAAATTATAATTTTCAAGCTTGCTAAAATGACGCGAAGATGACATGTTTTTTTACCTCTAAATTGGGATCTGGCAGAGTCTTAACAACGTTGGAAACGTCTGGCAATAATGGATTAATGGCATGCATTGCATAGTTAGTAGAAACATATTTTATAAACAATAGCCACGCTAAAATGACGTAATTCTGAAGTTTTTCACCTGCATAACCTCTTTTACCACAGGTAAACGCAACATCTTCCACCAGCCAGACCGTCCGCATGCATACTACACCATAAAACGGAAGAGTATAGTAAAATGAGCCTTGCTAAAATCAAGCGACGAAAACATAGCTCTTAGCCTATATGTTAATTGAATATGAAATGCTATTCTTACACAAATTAATACAAATGTTGCTTAAAATCCGTATAGCCACACGCTATATCTAGAGATTATTTCGAGCGTTTTAATTTACAGTGTGATAGAAAATATTATTTTTTAAATAAATTTGTTGTTTCCTCATATTGCAGTAATTATCAAATTTTCACTGAAATATACAACGATAAATACGATCTTTATATTCATCATAATTCAAAAAGATTTGCCCTTTTTTTTTAAATTTAATTGACAAAAATTTCAAAATCAAAAGTTTCCGGCGATTTTTATCCATATAGTGTATATAGATAATAAAAATAATTAGCTGAAATATCTTCTCATATGTTTCGTTTAAAATCGCAAGACTTATACTAATTATAATGATATTTTTCCTTATTTAAAATGTTTATTAAATTATGAAAAGAAATTCTATGTTGAATAATAACATTTTAAATTATTTATTTTTTATTTACGCATAGAATTTCTGTAAACTACTACTGCGATAGATATATATTATAGTAAGATGTTTATAAATGTATATAAATGGCCATGATTTTGTGATATATTGGTTTGTATGCATTACTGTCGTTGGAATATATTACATTCGAAAAGAGGAATATGAATTTTAGCTATATATTATTGTAAATATAAGGACGTTAGAACACGCAAAGGAACTTGCAATAGGATATAAAAATACTGAAAGAATGTTAAAATTTACATTTAGTGATTTTCTAGGTGAATGAATGTAATATTCTGGTTTAATAGCAATTAATCAAGAAAATCATTTTGAATGTCAATAATAGTTATCTAGAATAATAGTAGGGGAAGATCTGGTACTTTGGGAAACTATTTAAAAAGAATTTTTCAGATTTTTTTTTGTCTATTTTTTAAACAACATGTTGTTAAATATTGATTGCTCATTTTCAGAAGTAAGAAAAAATAAGTGATTGAAATATGTGTTTAAGAAAAGTTTACTTAAACTAAATGTTTTTCTATGTCTTCTGTTTTAATAATTTGTACTTTTTAAGAATAAAACTACAATCAGACTTCTAATAGTTAGTGGTATGGTAAATGCGTATAAAATAAAAATTTGATTTTTTGTAAAATGGTTAAATTTTATATAAAAAACCCACTTATAAGTCCATTGAATTGAGATACTGGAGATGTGTCAAAACAAAGAAAGTGATATAAATTCTAATATGTTCATCGCATTAATTTAATAGCTTCTTGATAAGTACACTTCGCTGCCATCTACCACTACATATAAACACTATTTTTTATTTGCATTACAACTGTTTAAATATAAGGAGTCTCAACGTACCCATATTTAAAATAAAATATGGTAATTGTCCATACTAGCAACAGTGGTATTTCAGATTATTCGAAATATAAATTTTAGAAAAGTGCCACTGTGTAGGTATATGTGGTATCTTAATAAGTTTGGAACGAACTTGAAATTTTAACCCGTTGTACATACATTTCATTGTAAAAACATTGTAAACGTGTTTTTAAAATAAGGTAAGAATTAACATAAAATTTCTGAAATAGTCCTGCGAATTATTTTTCAAAAGTTTTTTCATTTTTATATGGTCCTTGGATCATATAATGTATATTTACATTCTTTTTCAGTAAGGTGAAAAGTAAAGAATATTAATTAATTGTAATACGATAATCAGTTACCTGATTATGGTACGGTAAATATCAAGGAACAAAAATTAATTATGTATTGTTTATGTAAGTTAGTCACAGGTCTATTTCATCAACAAAATAAAAATATTTTAAGACCTGACCTACACAATTGTGTAGGTGATCCTAAGGAAAAATGAAAAACAATTTCCTCTTTTTATGCTATTTAAAACCTTGCCTGCACCTGCATAATTATGTGCGTCTCCCTCGGCATATGCTGACTTCGTGTATTTTTTAAATATTTTTTCAATCAAACATGATTTTTTTAACAAGATGAAACCACCAAATTTTCATTTCTGTTAAAACTCTTTAGGTCTTAATGGGTTAACAAACCTACCTTTTTTAACACTTTCCAATTTACTTCGATTGTCTCTAAAAGAGGAAAAATGAAAACTCGTGTCAGTATATTTGGGAGACCCTATGTATCCGTAATGTGCTTAAAAATAAACACTATTAAACTCACAGAAGTAAATGGCCTTTTTTTTTTTTTTTTTTTTTTTTTTTTTTTTTTTTCTTTTAGAAGTACTGTAAAACTAAACCTACTGTAATATATTTTTTAATGTACCAATCGTACTATAAATAAGTAAAAAAATATTATAATTAAAGAAAGTGTCAGACTAAAGCATCACAGATTATCATGTTCTATTGAAAAACAGTAAGAATGATTAAAATAGTTTGCATATTATTTTTTGTATTTAATGTAGTTTTTAAATGTAAGATTGTAAAATAATATTGAATAATAATTTGCTTAGAATCTATGTTATTGTTTTAAAATGTCAAAATCTGAGTATATATTCTCGAAGAATATATGTTGTTTCTAAGCATTTTTTAAATACTAGCAGGGGTCATAAATTAATGATAGATTAGTTTGTATAAAACTGATAGTATATATTTTCTCCTTATAATTTCAATCGATGGGATCAGTTTTTCTTCATTTCTTAATATTTTATGCATGTTAATACATTTTAATACACGTTAAAATTCAACATATTTGTGTTTGATCTCTATAGTGTGAAGCAAAGGACGTGAATATTCATCTTCATCAAATAATTTTAAAAGTTGTTGAAAATTATTTATTGATAATAACACGCCGCAAAATATATCGTTTAACATAATTATTTTTTAATTTTTGATGATATCTTTATGCACAAAAGTCTAGATATTTTGATAAGCCACCAAAAGGTTATATGTTAGAAAAATTACGAATTTCAATAAATTTCAACATGAAAAATATTAAAATATCTCTCTATTCTAAAAAAAAGTAACTACCGCTGTCACCGCCGCCGCCGCCGCCGGTATTGAATTTTTTGTGACCGGAGGTCTTTCTCCGTTAATATTAAGAAAAATAATGCATACAAAAATATGAAAATCGGTGGTTTTATACAGAAATGTTTGATAAACACGCTGATGTAGACAGTTTTCAAATCGAAGAATTATTTTAAGAGATATTTAATTTATAAAGTTGGACAAAATCGTTCCACTAAAAAAGTTTTATAGCAGCAAAAACTATACATGGCAGTGTATAGTTTTGTATAAAAAGCGCAAGCAATAATGTTTGCTTCAAATTAAAAATTTATTTACACGTGACTATTATAAACAGGAAAAAACATTTGGAATTAGAATTAAATAATTATGTACAAAAAGCAGGAACTTATTAAAAATTACGTCATAAAAACTATAATTATACGTGAATTTTAAGAGAGAAAGGATTTTGTAAAATAATAAATTTATTAACATGCGTTAGAAGTCTTAAATAGGAGATATTACGTCATATTTACGTCACATTACAGTTATTAAATAAAATGAACACAAAATAATATTGCAAAACGGTTTAAATTTAGAAATTGCGCTAGACATTTATTTGATATTTTGAGAGGATACTTTTCAACTATTTTTGTTAGGAAAGCGCAAATAATATTTCATTTCTAACACAAGTATTTTCACGTGAATATTAAAAAGAGAAAGAATAGTTTGGTCAAAATTACGTCAGATTAAAAACGATTAATTTAAAATGTCTTATTTAAAAGAACTTTCTTTTCGCTTTGTTAAAAAATACCGGGAGACAAAGATTCTGTTTACTTAATTCGGTACTTTTCGGTTAGCCGGGCGCCAGTGTTATGTATACATGGATATGTCTATATACATGTATATATACATATGTGTATATATATATATATATAGATAGATATAGATAGATATGGATATATGTGTATATATACAATATATGTATACATATATGTATATATACATATATATGTATGTATACATAACACTGGCGCCCTTCTAACCGAAAAATACCCTTAATTCCTTTTATATTAGCTTATTTTGAAATGTTTAACTTATTTTACTTAATCAAAGACGAAAACAGCGATTGACATATGTATTTTTGGTACTACTTAGTTATCCCGTCGACCAAAAATCTATCATTCGCCAAACTATAAGATCGCCGAATATTATTCTATCCCCATTATTTCGTTTATATTATAATAGTCCAAGTCATGTAACTGCCATAAACAACGGGCTGATTCCTTCGGTTTTCATAAGAAAGGTTTCCATTTTGATTAAAGAATCAAAATTATTTTTTCGAATAAAACTACATAAAAGTTGTCATGATCACAAAGGTACTTTTATGTTAGCCGGTGAAAATCTCGCCAATAGCTTTTTTTTTAACTCGCCAGTTAGCATTTTTTTATTTTTCGAGTAGTAAATTAAAACGGTGCTACTTGGTTATCCCATTTACCAAAAATCTGTCGCCAAACTATAAGATTAAATTCCAATAATGGTTGATCGTAAATGTCGCATTAACTTGACTTTAAGCAAGTTACACGTGTCTACGTCACCAAGTTATTTTTATTTCAACGTTTTATTTCTATTTTTATTAATGTTGCACTAATGTATTTGTTCTTTCGTTATTTAAAATAAAAATGATGTCAATTTGTATAATTTGGCGAAATGGGTCGACGGGTTAATTAAGTAGTACCGCAGCGGATTTGGCCTTAAAATTCCCCAGTCAAAGAGAAATGAATAGAAATCCGTTTATAGGGTGATCGCCAGTGTTTTTTAAATTATAATTCAATCTTCCGAAATCTTTTTAAAGCCGATCAAATTACCGTACTTTTAGAGTCTGCGGTGTCTGAACGGTTGTTGACGAGCGTAGCTCGTAGGGGGCAGAGCCCCCTAGTATCATAAATTATTCTAGTTCATGTTATGAATATCTTTGAGTACACTGTAAAAAAATCCGAGGAGTTTTCCTGTAGGAATAGGAAAAATAGTTGCCCTTATCGTACCGGAAAATTTTCCGACCCAGCGCGGAATAAAATCAGTAAAAAAAAGGAAACATTCATTAAAACGGTATTTTTTGGATTTTATTCCGATTTTACGGATTTTATTCCGAGCTCGGTAGGAAAATTTTCCGATACGGTCAGGGCAACTATTTTTTCGATTCCTACAGGAAAGCTAGTTGGATTTTTTTTTTTTTTTTTTTTTTTACAGTGTAATCAAACAATTGGTGATATATTGAGCGCACAGCACAGTGTATAGCATAAATAAAATGTTTCTCATTTACATATAAATAGATATCCAACAACCAATTTTTATTAACTATATAATTTCTAATAGACTTGTTTGAAATTGAAAATATTTTGGATATAGCACAATTTTAATATGTTATAAATTTCAATATTAAAATTAATTAATTTATTTTTTAAGGCTTTTTCAATCAAGAAATCTTTTACTTGATTGTTAATTAATGCAGAGTCACATGCACTCGCTAAGATAAAGTTAAGCACACAGTGGTAAAGTGAAGAAAAATTGATAAACGTTTCTTTGATTGACATGATCCGTAAACATAACTTTGCCCCTATCAGACACAGTCCAAATGATAAGTTGACGACACAAACTTAATTGAGTAATTTAACCTAACTGACGGTGATAAGTTATACAACAGAATAATGGGTCTGGCAGCGGCTTTATTGCAATTCAGTTTAGATTTGTGATGAATTGACGTAAAATTGTCGATGTAAGACTCTACACTAAATATTGTTATTGGATTTTTGAAAAAGAAGACTAAATGTAATAGCGCACTGTAACAGTTACAGTTGCACTGTAAAAAAAAAATATGTAAGGTTGCTCCACAAAATTGATGACAGCTATGCTCCCTCCATTTTATTGAATAATTTAACCAAACTAAATGGTGTAAAGTTACACTAATGTGTAAAATTACACCAACTAAATCAGTTTAAATTACACTTCTATATATGCTAAATTACTCCAGAAAATTAGATGCAGCATATTTCAACCAATTTTAAACAGTAACATTACGTAATTTTTTCCAGAGGGGAAATAAGTAGAAATTTGAAATAGTATTTGTTTTGCATTCTACGTAACTGAAGTATGGACAAAATTAGAATTAATACATTGTTAACTTATGATTGCTACTATTTTTAAAAAGCAATTTTCTTTTTATCTAGTGGAAATTTTCTGTCATGAAATAAGATAACAGTTACATTTCAAATCAGTCCTACGAATGATGAATATATATATATATATATAGTTATGAAATTATTTTAAGCTGAACAAATGTACTAAAATATCTAAGATAATTTTTTTAAACATATTAATATTAATTTAATAATATTCCCCTGAATCGTCACCCAGATACTTATAAAAGTGTGCCACAATTACAGCTCAAAGTATTTTCTTTCACTTTATCATTCTTAATTAGTTTTGGTTCTATTTTTATCTGCATTAAAATATTTTTATCAATACAAAATTACTAATTAATACACATTTTTCCCATAGAAGAAATAATTATTTTTAAAATGTTTACATCACTCGTTTCGTGTACAATTAAAGATCAATTAAGATCATAAAAAAATAGGATTATTTTATTTTTTCACTCGATTGAAGATATATTGCTGAAAATATCTTTTTTTAATCAATATCTAGAAAAGTAATCTAACCTGAATTAACTCAATAGTAAGATAACTACTTAATAAAAAAAACTATTTAAAAAAACAAAAAACATCCGTCTTTCTTTGTGGATATGTTTGTATTGTATTTTAAATTGTGTAAGTAGTAGATTGAGTTAAACTGTCAGTTGTATTTGAAAGACTAGGGAGGTTTGTCCATCTGAGAGGATACGCTTCAGTTTTCATATTTGAAAGAATTTCAGAGTTTTACCAATAACTGGCAACCAAAGCTACTAAAATGCTCAAACAGTGAACTTTGTTTCATGCAGATAATTGAAACAGGTGTGGAAAAATCAATTGTGAAATGTTTTCAGCTTAAAAAAAAAAATATTTTTAAGAAACATTTTAAAGATTTTCTCAGATAAAATGCGACAGAAATTTAAGTAAGTAGGCTTTAAGCAATGCAGAAATATTGAGTTTTCATTCCAGGCATAAAGATAGTACAGTAAATTAGGCTAAACATAACCATGTGCTATACTTTGAAATGTGACTGTATCGGGTGGTTTTACCAAATCAATGTCAGGGAGGGTTGACCAAATGGTCAAAGACAGCTTATTTAAGTGTTTTTTGGAAATATTTTTGTTATAAACTGTACATAATGTAGGGTTAATTGTTATATTTCTAAAAAAATGTAAATTTATTCTCTAAAGCTACAGTAAAAGAGGGAGATAGAAAGGAAAATGTTTAAAATTGATTAAAGAAAAATGCAAAAAATTGCTATAGAAACAAAAACATTAATGAAATATAAATTGGAAAGGTGATAGGAACTTTTAATTCATTTAACTAGTGCCCATAGAAGGTAAATAGAAGGAATGGAAACGGATAGAAAGAATTAAAGCAGCAGCAATAAGAAATGTTAAGTGTTCATGCCTCTGCAAAAGAACATAACATTGATCAAAACACTTTAAGAAAGTATGTAGACAAATTTCACCAAAATCTACAGAATGAGATGAAGCCAAACTATGTGTAAACTAATGTTGCTAGTTCGACTGTCACAAAAAGTGGGTGTTTAAAACGGAGTTTTTCTTCTGTGCTTGAATTTCGTCTCAGCAGGTTTGTTTAGACATCAAATTTTCCCAAATAATTTTTAATAATAAAACCATGTATCTAAAAATTATTCTGACTTTTTAAAAACTAATTTTATTTCCATCAACAAATATTTCAATATAAAATAAAGTGGGTCAAGCCTCCCACATAGTGGGTCATGTTTCTCCCATGTGTGTGGAGCCTTGACCCATTATTTTCTCATCATTAAAATCATTAAGTTTTCAAATTTCATACATATTACACTTACAGTGGCGGTCAAATGTCTCCGTCCGGTTAGTTTCTTTGACTTGTTTGCCAGAAAGTTTCAGAAAAGAAGAAGCGCAATTGCTCCAAAATTTATGGAGGTATATGCAAATGGGAAGGACTATGCAAATGACCTCTAACCACGTGATAATTTTAATTGGATACTGAAGACCCATGATGTAAAAGAGAAGAATTGGAAATTCGGGTGTTTAAAAGTTGCCGGCGTTTCGTCATTCTTTAGTTTTTGCTATTGGTTAATTTGGTATTGGTTGATATTGGTTTTAAAGTATTTTGTGGCTGTGTTTGTTAATTAAACAACGTGAATAGGATAGTTGAAATTCAAAAATGAAAAGTTCAATAATTATTGCACGTAAATTAGTGATTTGTTTGTCGTCAAAGGGTCAATCCTCTCTTGAGATTTCGGCAAAGTTATCGATCGGAAAATCTACTGCGAACGATATTTTTTTAAAAATATAAATATGGTGTCATGATCTTCAGGACTTGCCACGGCCCTGGAGTCCCATGTAAACGACTGTACATGTGGACAGAATTATCAGGAGAAAAGCAGTTGATGACCCGCAAAAAAATGCCGCTGCAGTATCCTGCATTTTACCGAGTGAAAATATTGCTAAAATAAGTCGATCTACCGTGTCAAGACGCTTTCGTGACGTAGGACTTCATGGAAGAGTCTGTGTTAAAAAAGTTTCATAAGTGAAAAAAAAATCACCGGGCTCGGCTGGCGTTTGCCAAAGAACACAAAAACTGGTCTTGTGAAAACTGGAAAAAAGTAATACTTTCCTATGAATCAAACATCAACTTTTTAGGAGTGATAGCAGACACTGCATCCGATGACCTACAAACAAAAGATATGATTCGTGATATGTTTTTCCTACAATGAAGCATGGAGGACATGTTATGCTGTGGTATCATTTTCTGGAAAAGGTGTTGGTCCATTAGTTGGAATCCGCGGCAAGATGAAAGGTGAAATGTATAAGGTTATCTTACAAGATCATTTTCTGCTTTATTGGAGGAGACATTGTGATCGCAACTATTTGATTCATCATGTTAATGATCGAAAGCATACATGCATGCTCGTCAAGTAGCAGCTTTCGTACAAAACGTTTTTTCACTTCCCTTTACCCTTGAAATGGCCAGTCTAATCACCCGGTCTGAATGAAATAGAAAATCATTGGAATAAATTCTATAAACGTGTCGGAATTATAAATATTCCAATTCAGCAGAATTTTCCGAAAAATTGTAAGAAGTGTGGAAAAAACATACGATTGATGATCTTATTTTAAAACTTTAACCTTATTTTAAAACTTAAAAATACTTTTCATACTATTATAAGTTTAGTCTTAAAAGACTGTACAAAGAGAGCTAATTTCTAATATAAATACACATGCCATACGCTGTATAATATCGTATTATTTATATAATTATTTAACAAACCAAATTACAATGCATGTATTATCAATTACAACGCCAGTAATTAATGTGCCATATTATCAAAATTTTGTTCAAGTGTTGTGATGAAAGGTACAAATTGATGAAAATGCATCATACCGGTAAATATAGTACTTGCATTATAGGAGATTTAGGAATATAAGATTAATTTGGAGAAGACTTTTTCAAACTAAATTTAAATATTATATGTGAATAACGTCTCTTTGAATAAAAAAAATTATTTTCAATATTAATGATACTTCAAATAAAGATAGACCTTTTAAAATCCTATCACGAATTTTTACGTGGAAGAATAATAAATGTAATAAAAAATGCAACAAAACCATAGCTAAAAATCTCTGTATTTAACGACATATACATTTTGTTTTGATTTTTTTTTTTTTTTTTTCGTGAATCCAGATATGATTTCCCACATTTGAGAAAGAGATTGGGCAAAAAATACATACAACGTGTTATCATAAATTCAACTGTAAATGAAGTAAAGCAACAGTATTTCAAATGAATGCATCAAATTATGTATCGATAATTATGATTATGATTCGGATGTTGATTCACTTAAATAACATCTGTCATAAATGTGTAAATATCAAAAGTGTGATAAATTATAATCATAATTTTTTTTTCAGTTTTCATTCAGTTTTATTTAAAATGTTTTATAAAGGATAAAATAAATTAATAATTAAATTAGAAACATTTAAATACTTTTACTACATATTATACACAGTTTCAATTATTTTATTTCAAATGATAAAAAGAAACACCCTTCGCTGAAAAGAAAATATTTATATATGTATATATATTGTATATTTAAATACATACAGGAGTGATTTATAATTTTGCAACATATATTTTTTAGTTTTTTTTTAGCCATGCTAAAATGTACCACAACAATATACTACCAGATTTTTCAAATTAGAAATTATATCTATTTATGAAAACCTCGAGTTATAGAATGTAACTGGAAGCATTTTAGCAACCTTTGGTGTATAAAATTCGGTATAAAGAGTGATGCGGAACTCAAACTGCAAATGCATTCTAATTCTTAATCTAGGATGTTTTAAAAGGCTGTAGCAATCTACTGCGTCAAACTACAACAAATAATTTTGTATTAAATACCATAGTTGTGGACATTTATTTAGTAAAAAACAAAGTAAGTCTGATTACAATCAGATCCAGACTCTTTGTTCTTTACGAATGCTAAAATTGTAATAGGTTTAATAATACTAAATATATTCTAATAAAATTTTAACAGATTTACATTAGTTTTCATAGAATACACTTGCGATAGTTGAGAAGGTGAGAGTTTCGGGAACAACATCCAAACTGTGGGAACTTGAAGTGGAACTTGAAGTTCGTCATTTTCTCCTTCTTGAAATGCTCTGCATATCTACCAATTTTGTGTAATTGCGTATTAAGAATGGGCTTTTATAAGTTTTCTTTTATCAAAGTTAAAAATGGATTTCAGATGTATAAACAGAATGCTATAAAGTGTTTGAGATACTCTAAGCTTGCTAGAAAGATATCTATTCAGAAAAATGTATGCAAAAACTTGTGTAATGATATAAAATTGATAAACGTAATATCAAAAAAAGTGTCTCTAAGAAACATTTTAGCGCTTTTTTCATTGAATGTTGAACACATTTGCATGAGTATATTCTTATCAGGTTGATCATGAGAATAAAATATTTTTTTATCATTCATGGTTGAACCTTCGTTTGATGGCACCCACTTTAAACGTGATCATACTATGTTTGTGGAGTTGCACTTTCAACAGAGCGAGTATGATAGAATATTCGATTTAAATAATTTGGACTTTTAATGTGTATATATTTACAACAAACGGTACTATGGGCCATTGGGATCTTAATTGGGCATTTAGAGAAAAGCATTAATACTTAATCAACAATTTGGCCATTAACCACTAGACCGCCGAGCAAAAGAGTAAAATTTCTTATGTTGTTTTCTCAGTAGTTATTCGAAAATGATAAAAAAAGAGGACTTTTCTAACAAGATATAAAAAAAATATTTACGTAAATGATTATAATCGTTGGGAGTACGCTGTAAAAAAAAATCGGACCAAGTTTCCTGTAGGAGACGGAAAAATAGTTTCCCTTCTTGTAAAGGAAAATTTTCCGACCCAGTTCGGAATAAAATCCGTAAAAAAAGGAATTAGTAACTAAAAATGTATTTTTCGGATTTTATTCCAAACTGTGTCTGAAAATTTTCCTTTACGAGAAGAGCAACTATTTTTCCGTCTCCTACAGGAAAATTGGTCGGAATTTTTTATTTTTACAGTGTATTAATCATAACTTAGTGTTTTAAAACTGAATTATATCTGAGGAATTGTATTAATTTAAGTAACACTTCTACTGCAGATAAACCTACAGCTTATGAACGAATATATCTGTTCCTGGCACTCAGGATGTTAAATGTATCAAGGGTAATTACAAAAAAGGAATATTGTATTCCAGTTTTTGAAATGTGTACTTAAAAGATTGATTAAAAATTAATTTAAGTAAACTGAATAACTGCATAGATCGAGCGGCTTCGAAAATGTTGCGCATCACAAGCAGCTATTCGTAAATAATTACATGGTAATATTAAACCTCACTGTAAAAAAAAAAAAAAAATACGACCAGTTTTCCTGTAGGAATCGGAAAAATAATTGCCCTTATCGTACCGGAAAAAATTCCGACCGAGCTCGGAATAAAATCCGTAAAATACCATTTTATTGACTATTTCCTTTTTTCATACTGATTTTATTCCGATCTGGGTCAGAAAATTTTCTGGTACGATAAGGCCAACTATTTTTCCGATTCCTACAGGAAAACTGGTCGGATATTTTTTTTTTTTTTTTTTTTTTTTTTTTTTTTTTACAGTGCACAATGATAGCTAACAAAATTTAACGCTGAGTTATTTTCAAAAAATTTCATGTTTTGTGTTTTATTTGGCAATTTTGCATTCATTTGTCACTAATATTTTTCCTCCACACCGCAATTTCTGGAAGAACATTTTTGCACTCTATATTATTTATGTATTTAAACCGCATATTTCAAGGCGCAAGCATTTGAAACATTTCGTCTTACTGATTTCTGGCTTTTACGAATTTGTACATTTTAAATCAACTTTAATAAATGTAGGTGCTGATTACATGAAATACAATACTCATTATTTGTATGTGGAAAATGGAAATCTGGGGATGTTCGACAATTCGGAAAGTTTCGCGCTCTGCCTGTATTTCATATACAAATTTATTTTTTCCTTATAACCACAATATGGAAACATATTATAAGTATCTTATACTTTTTATTTCATTTATCACTCATTTTTATAAATTTATCAAATTGCAATTTCTACGCCAAAGTTTTTCATTTGCCAGTCGTAAGATTGTATGCTTGTTGTAGATCAAATTAAAGAAGCTACACTGTAAAAAAATACTGCCAGTTTTCCGGTAGGAATCGGAAAAATAGTTGCCCTTATCGTACCGGAATAACTTCCGACCCAGCTCGGAATAAAATCCGTAAAAATAAGGAAATAGTCAGTAAAACGGTATTTTACGGATTTTATTCCGAGCTGGGATGGAAATTATTCCGGTACGATAAGGGCAACTATTTTTCCGATTCCTACCGGAAAACTTACATTATTTTTTTTTACAGTATATTTTTGCTTTATAGAATACTTTATTACACGGTCTGGAACACAAGTCAGTTAATTAGAATTTATAACCACGTTTGTTATTTATATTTGTATTTTTTGTTTAATAGACGTTGTGAGAAGTCTGAATCTCCGCATTTCGAAATTTTTAAACAATAAAAATTCTCACGTTTTTCATGTAGTGTAATTGAACTCATATTAATAATAATTTTTAACTTTATCAATAATAATTATTATCACTCTGTTTTCTTAATTAATGGCACGATATGTAAAAGACTACAGAACAGGAATTCTGCTTTTTCAGAATTTAGTGTCACCCCCGGCATTTCCATTACTCAATTTTCTTCTGATGGACTGATGGTTTCTATTATTATGAAACAGCCATTTTAAATGAAGTTTTAGGTGAAGATGAAAGAGCAACCGGAAAAAAATTAGAACTCTGATTTTCTGGTCAGAATGGGGGGGGGGGGCGGGGGGATGACCATATTTTTTTTTGCGCTTTCATCTTCACCTAACACGTAATTTGTAATGGCTGTTGCATAATAATAGAAGCCACCAGTCCATCAGAAGAAAGTAACTCGGTTAAGCGGGAGTCTACTGCAGTACAAAACATATTTCAATTTTAAGAATTAAGCACACGATTTATTTTATGTAAAATAACGTCATTCGCATCCGCTTAAGAATTCCACATTTACGAACTACACTTAAACATCTACAGTAAAGCATGCATAGCACATCACTATTGCGAAATAATGCACAAATGCAGCAAAAAGATTCCGTCATTCAAGAAAATCGAAAAAAAAACCGGCTATCTAATGATTCATAAATACTTACAATTAAATATAGTATATAATAGCTCCATTGTTTTAACAGAAATCATTCGTTTATATATTTCTTTCAAAACAGCACGTATTTTAATTACATTTTCTTTCGGTTGTTACGAGAAAATGGCAACAAAAATATATAATTACTATTTTAAATATATTTTTCCTTTACTTTCAACAGAAATGGAGTACTTCTGTTGCCAATATTAAGCAAATGGCTCCAAAAACTACAAAAATATTAATATTTCAAAAATAAATGGAGATACAGTTTTCAAACAAAATGCATTTAAAAGAACTTTTTTTTTTCGAATACGACGGTCTAAAAATTGAAAATGTGTGACGCTTAGAAGTTAAAAAAATTGCTAAAGAGTTCGGAAATCGTAATGCTTTGTTTTACGGCTAGCTTCTGTAAGGTAAACGTTATTTTTTGGACACAAAATAATCTGGGAGAAAGAAATAGCATACCCTACCGGAGGCTAATAAAACTATAATGCAATATTTCAATATAAACTTAATGTTAAAATACCTTTTAATAAGTTATGCGCAGTGTATATACACACACAATTACGCATATCATATATCACAACTTCTGTTAAATATATTACACCATTTCTTCGAAGTGTTGTTGGGTAGTTACCAGATCTAATCAACCGGTGTGGTTTTAAAAAATTACATTTGTCGCATTAATACTCATTACTGGGTCTCGGGACTCTGAAATTGGAAGAAATCGAAAATATGTACCATTTTCAATATTTAATGTCTTAAATGTATATGATTTTAAAACACAATTCTTAAAGGTGTGAATGATATAAGCATGTTCTTTCATTTAATACATTTGAAAAATTACTAGATGTGGAACTAATATTTATAGAGGGCTTCAAGCAACCAGACATTTGTCGAGCAGAAAATTGGCATGACAATTTACGCGCAGGATTACAAAATTAATTTTGCAACTAGAATGAAAATTTTTGTGCCTAATTATACTTCAAGTTGTAGTTAATACTCTAAAGCTGGGTAAATTTGTATTTAACCCTTAAGTGTCTGAATTTTCAAAAATCACTGTAATAATGTTTTTCGGCTTTCATTTTTTAAATAAATCATGGGAAAAATGCTTAAAAAATCATATTTTGTTTAAAGTATGGTTTACGGCTAAAAACCAGTTTGTTACTAATCGACAATACTGGTCTTTAATTGGAAAAATAATTTTCCTTGATAAAATTCTATAATATTAAACACACAAGAATTTTAGGAACTATAATAAGAAATAAATTTTACTTGCTCACTGCAGAACAAAATTGGGTATTTCGCAAGCTTTTAAACAAAGCAAAAAGAACAAGTTGCAACAATTCAAAAAATAAATCTATCTTTATTCTTAAACAGCGCAAGTGTTGCCATCTACATGTTGAAAATTGATTTAATAATATTTTCAGAATGCATTTTATTGGCAACATACCTTCAATATTATTCTAATAGTATTTCAGCCTAAATTGGTTATGTTGCCGAAAAGCTACACCCGGCATTTCAGGGTTAAAGCATTTTTTATATTTTTAATACAAAGTCGTATTTGGCTAATACAAAATTTTGAAAATTTTAACAGTATAATCACCTAAAAATTTTTTTTTGAACAATAAAAAGGAAATTTTAGGTTCAATTTATACAGACTGACATGAAACATATATTTTGAAAATTGCATGAAAAAAGATTGAGAAATTCTTGAGATATGCGCGTTACGCCCAAAATCTTCATTTTGAGAAAAAAAGACTTGAAAGTTTCGGAAACTTTGCTTCAGCTATTGAGGGAGTATACATTTAATAGACATAATTTATGTTCTAATCGGAATTTCAAGGAAACAAGTATATCAAAATGTTCAGAAAAATAGGAGTTTAACATATAAAAAAACACAAAGTTTCGAAAATTTTGAAGCTTTAATAATTTTGAGACCCCTTAATTTGTAAAATTATGAATTTGGAATGTTAACATGTTGCTTTTATTATCTTATTAACTTTACTTAGTGCTAAATCAAATAAAAATATTTCGAACGAAATAACTTTATATACTAAAAGAAATTAAATAAATACGTTCAGTTGTTTGCTACTTTTTAATAAATGAATTATCTCCTGATTGGTTCTATTTGGAGCAATTATTTTAATACTCATCAATAGATATTTAAAATTTTATTTTATGAGTTTTGAACTGATTCTTTTCAAATAAGTTTAAATTTCTTGTATTAACATATTTTATCGTTATAGAGTCGTTTCAGTTTAAACTTTTAATATTTTACGAAAAAAAATGTGTAATAAAATGTCATGTAATATAAAAATAATATATCAAACGGGATTTCATGGCAGGAATAATTACATACTATGTTTCTTGTCCTATGTTATTCGCAAGATTGTTATAGTCAAGATATGAGGAAATTCTATTACTTTTTAGTGTACTGGTTACATCACAGCTAAATTATTCTTGATGTATGGTATTTGGAATTATATTCAATTTCAATACCCTGCCATATTTTATTAATGTGAATATTGAGAAAAGTATGATTTGCCGTTTTCTGTGTTTTATAAGGATAGTATTTTCATGTAACATGATATAATATTGTGAAATATCTTGGGATATATATTTTTTAGAGCAAGGCTAAATTTAAACTATTTTCGAATATAACTATTATCTCATATCTTACACGATATCTTAATTGAGAGATATAAAAATTTTAAAAAGGATTTATAACTGCAAATTACTTTCAATTTACATTCATTTCAGTAGGGTTTGAGCATATTTAGATAGTAAATTCTAAATCACGAGGGCTGTTCATGCTAAATAAATTATTATCTTAACATGCCTGAACTTGCCCTTCTGCCAATGACGTAATTTTTACTCAAAGGAAGTAAATTAAAAATTTAACACCTAATCATTAGATATTATGCTAAAAATGAAAAAAGAGGTGTACAATTAATTACGTGAGTAAAAAAAATGATTATACTTTACTCGTTATTATACAGTTATATTTAAGAAATAAAAACCCGTTTTCTACTACAAAACAATATATATATATTTTTTTTTCTAGGATATTATTTCTCCAAATCTATCATTAATAACAAATTTTAATATCTCATTTTTTTTTTTTTTTTACTTTAAAACTGTGTTAATATATATAAAAATTATCCAATAAGAAATTTCTATTTTTCTATCAAAATTTTATTGCATGCAAACGGCATTTACTGAAATTCTATTATTTACACTTTCGGTACTGATGACAGTGTAAAAACATTCATTTAATGTATCGTATTTCGGAATGAAAGAATCTACAAATACTCGGCAGATTTTATTAATGGGTATCATCAGATAATTTTGATAGAACGTTTTCTGTGCGATGAAAGGAATTGCTCTTACTTGACAAATGGAGAATACAATAAATGGAGTAGAAATATGACATATACTTTCAAGACTGAATATATTTAAATTTATTTTGCTGCATGTTTTATTTCAAAGCAGCTTTAATTTAGCATATATATGGGGTATTCTTACAATCTTTTGACTTTCGGGAATAAAAAACTCATGAAATTAAACTTGCTAAAGTAACATTTCAATCTGACAGATGAATGCCTTATTGATTCAAAATAAAGAAAAAATAGTCTGCAATTTTTTAATTTAACTGAGGTTTATGTTAAACTTGCGAGTTTAATTTTCCTTACCATTTTACCACTAATTTTTTTCATTTTCTTCTAAATTTTTACTTATAATGAATTTGAATAGTACCCACAGGAAATTAAAATAAAAAATAATAACAATTTAGTATTTTTAGTACAAAATTCTGGTATAACATTGTCTTAAAGAGGTGTTAAAGAAGGGACGGTAAGGTTAAAAAAAAGGGGGACGGTATAGGAAAAAAGGGTTGAAATGGGGGAAAAAAGGGACGGTGAGGATTGAACGGTAAGGAAAATTATCACCATTTTCATGCAAATCATGTTAAGACTAAGTGATAGCCACAATGTTCATTGATTTTTTGAAACAGTTATTTACATTGGACTAAATAATAATAATAATAAAATTATACCTCGAAAAGTGCAGGAATCAACCTTGGGGACGGTAAGACTACCAATAAAGCCACAATGCTTGAAATTGATATTTAAATGCTGTTTTAAATTCTGCAGTAAATTTCCTGTCTTTAAGCCTTCCTTCAGTAAATTTTCCTTGCCCATTCTTTCTCTGGCATACTTCTGCATGAGAAAAAACTTCTGTCGCTGCATCTGAAGTGATTTTCTGTATAAGTTTAGAAGAGGGACGGTAACGAAACAAAACCCAGGGACAGAGTACAAAAAATAATATCAACCACAAAAATGTGTGCAGGTTAATTTTTTGCTACATATTTATATAAAACAATAACTCCAGTTTCGGAAAAAAGTTACATCGAATTACTTTTATAGAAACAACTTTATACAGAAAGCTCCAAACTTAAAAATCAGCATCAGAGTCACGGGACGGTATAGGAGTTTTCTTGATATTTGAACCCCCAACATCGTCCAAAGCTTTCTTATCTCGTAATATTGTTAGGCAATCATGCAATGGGATGTTTCCCAGTATATGAAAAAAAAAAAAAGAAAAAAAAGAAACCCACAATAATATATAATAAAATAAAAATTATTATTCAGGGACATAAAATTTAAAAGATTGCATGAATATATATACATATATATATACATATTAATATATTTTTTAAAAATATTTAATGAAAAACTATTGCGTAATGGGCGCTAAAAGCAGCTCATATTAAATGCAACAAAATGTATTTCATCAATAAATAAAAATGCAAGTACACTATAATTTTGGAAAGAAAGTGTATATCAACAATATTTATAACATTTAACTATAAAAAAATCCCAAAAAATTCAAATTTAAATTACACAGGTATAAAACACAGGAAAAAAAAAACTGACTGCACTTCATCAGTGGGTGAACAGACATACCAAACTCCAGGCACACTGTTAAAAACTTGCAGGTTTCTGAACACACATCCATCCTGCACTCAAAAGAAAAAAAAAAAACTAAACTATTGTCATCTTAGATATACAGTTTAAAAATTAAAATGTAAATAAACCAAACTTAAATAAAAAAGTAGTATAAGCAATGCAAAATTAAATTACAAAACAAAAAGGCTTTAAAAAATGTCTTTTAAAAAGTTAATTTAAAATGGCATCTTAAATATTATTAAAAGATAAACAAATTAAATTATCTTAACATGTATGAATGCAGAACAACGGGTGCCCACCCAAACCTACAAGAAAAATACAAAAACATAAAACAGAAATACTTGCATAATGTCCTTCACCAGGCAATCGCAGAAAACCATTAATTTACTCTCCGCATCCAAATTCAAAAAATTCAAATTGTAAATTCTTTAATCTGGATGCAGAGAGAATTTAATTTGTTTATCTTTTAATAATATTTAAGTTGCAATTTTAAATTAACTTTTTAAAAGACATTTTTAAAGACTTTATTTTTGTAACTATGCTTTTTATTTTACTACTTTTTTTGTTTAAGTTTGGTTTATTTACAGTTTAAATTTTTTAATTTTATATCTAAAATGACAATTATTTAGTTTTTTTCTGTTTTGAGTGCAGGATGGACGTGTGCTCAGAAACCTGGAAGTTTTTAACAGTGGAGGGGGGGGGGGGGCTGTGGAGTTAGGTATGTCTGTCCACACAATGATGAAGAAGAGACAGATTTTTACCTGTGTTTTTTACCAGTGTAATTTAAATTTGAAGGTTTAAGTAAGTTTTATAGTTAAATATTATAAATATTGTTGATATATCTCTCCTTTCCAAAATTATACTGTACTTGCATTTTTATTTATTGATGAAACATACATTAATAATTTATTTATTTATATTTAATTACATATTTATTTAAGTAATTATGCAATGTTGTCACAGTAATTTAAATATTTATATGTTATAGTGAGGTGAATTTATTTATGTGAAACATTAATTAATGAATCATCAATATCACCATTTTACATGTTATTTGTATGCAATATATCATTTACTTATTTTTTCAATTTAATGGTATAATTTTATTATAATTTTAAATACTATTTAATTATCTTTTTTTATATATGTAGACAGTACAGTAGAGTCCCGCTATTTCTAACTAATTGGGAACGGAGAATTTTTGGTTTAGCGGGAATTCGAAATAGGCGGATTTCATTAATAATTATCAATGTATTGACATATTAAAGCGTAAATTATGTGCTGGGACATCTTTTAGTGTCAGCTTTGATAGGCTCGTGGTGAACAGGTTCATTGAAAGTTGGAAGAGAAGGGTAGAGACCTTCGGCAACTCATCACCCCACCCTACGTATAGGGATACGTAGGGTGCGGTAATGAGTTGTTGAAGGTCCCACGTTCCCTCACACGTTCCAAGAATTACTACCAGGGTTGCTGCATTTCCGCTGCCATAGAGTATCTGCGTATAGATTCCATGTTTTCGCCAACGTTAACAAATGATTTTGAAACTCGCCTCCCGGTCAATGTTTACGTTAGCGGAATTTGATGGAATGTGTGAGCATGTTGCAAATTTAATGTGAAAAATTGTTGTTCCGAGAGTATTGAGTTACTACTTTACCGAGTCACTGTGCCTTTTTATATTTATGTTCGTAGTCCTTGACGTCACCTGTTAAACATTAAGCATGGCAAGTAAACGAAGTTGTTCTTCCTGTACTTTGAAAGAAAAACTTGAAGTGTTAAAAAGACTGGACAAAGGAGAAAGTGCTACTAAATTACCACTCGAATATGGTGTCAGAAAAGCAACGATTAGGGGCTGGAAAAAAAATCGCATTAAAATTGAGCAGTTTTGTTCTGCTTTAAGTGAAAAAACTCTTGAAAAACTGAATAAAAAAACGATTGTGTCTTCATATGAAAAACTTGATCAGTCCTTATTCTTGCACTCTCAAAAATAATTTACTTAAAAATGAGAACTTCCATGTACTCGTATTTTTTTAAGTACAATTGTTTAAAAAATAGTACATTGTTAAAAATAATCTACTTAAAAATGAGCATTTCTTTGTACTTATATTTGTAAAGTACAATTGCTTCAAAAAGGTGCATTAATCTACTTAAAAATGAAAATTTCTTTGTATTCGATTTTTCTTAGTACAATTAATTCAGAAATGAGTACATGATATTTTGAAGTTATGTATACTTATACTTGATTTATAAATTGAAGCAGAAATGAATACATATATTTTGTATTTTAAAGTCTTGATATTCATGTTTAAATCATATGTGCTCAAAAATATGAGTTTTCTCTTAAAGCCTTTTCTTATACCGAATTGACAGTAGGGATTTCCAAGCTTTTATTTAAAGATATGTCTATCTTTGTTATAATTTTTAATTTATAATACAAACTTTTCAAATTTATTTACAATTTCATTAGAAATGTTAAAGGAGAAAATGTAGATTAAAAATTGTTTTATTAGAAATTAGAATATTTAAGAAAGGGAAAATTCATCTCTGATGTAAGCGATCTTCCGTCGCTGATTCATAAAAGTGTCATTTGGAAGGCGCTGGTAACTGCTCTTATAGTACAGTCAATACAATACTGGTCTTCCACCTAGAGTACTCGGGTTCAAATCACGGGGCGGCTCATACACAAAATTTCAAGAATTAGAATAGTAAATTCGTTGTTCCTTACTCCAAAAATTGTAGTTCTTCTCAATTCAAAATTACCGTAATTAAAAATGGTGATTTGTCGGTTCTCTGTAATTTCGGCTTTTTTTCTTATAGTGCATGTGTGTTTATATACATACTTATTTTCGAGTCCCTGTATGTACTTAAAAAACGAGTACATGCGTTTTTCAAATTTAAGAGTTAAGTACTCGGAGCTATTTTAAGATAGGGAAGTGCTCAATAATTAGTACAATTTACTTATTTTTAAGAATAGTGTCTTAACAGTGTGTGGTTCACTCAAGAAGACTAGGAATGAAACCCCATTTCTGGTCCTTTGGTAAAAGAACAGGCGCTTCAACTGAACAAGCATATGACTGGTGACCTATCATTTTCAACAAGTTCTGGTTTTTTGGATCATTAGAAGAAAAGACACGGAATTAGACAGCTAACGATTGCTGTGGATAAACTGTCAGCTGACAACGAAGTAGCGGTGAATTACATAAAAGAATTTAAAGACCTTGTTTCTTCCCAGAACTACTCACCGCAGCAAGTTTACAACGCGGATTAATCCGGACTGAATTTTAATTGTTTGCCTACCAAAAGTCTTGCTTCGCAAGAAGAGAAATCTGCCCTAGTGTTTAAAATTGACGAACAACGTCTAACTGTATTATCTTGTAGCAACGCCTCGGCAACAAACAAATTTCCGTTGATGGTAATAGGCAAATCGGCGAAATCACGAGTGTTCAAAAACATTAACGTCACCTCACTTCCTGTGTTATATAGGAATTAGAACAAGCTTGGATGGAACGCGACTTATTTAAGATATGGTTCGAGCACCAAATTGTCCCAAAAGTGACTGCGTTCAATACAAAAAATGGATTTCATAATCGTCCTCTGCACATTATAGACAATGCTCCGTCCCACCCGAAGAAACAGAAATTTTTTGTGGAGACATCAAAGCAGATTTTTTGCCACCAAATGTTACTTCAATTTTTCAGCCTATAGACCAGTGTGTGTTGCAGACCATAAAAAAATGCAGAAAAAGGCTGCTTCGCACCTTACTTGAAGAGAAAGAAAATGAACTCACAATCCGGCAAAAATTGAAGAAAAATACAATAAAAGATGTGATTTACTGGGTGGCTGAAGCATCGGATAACACCGCTGAAGGCGCAATACAAAAATCATGGAAAAATCTCTAGCCTACATTGGAATTTATTGAAAAAACTTTTACACCAGTGAAAGACCTTCTTCCACTAGCCCGTTAATAGTCGCGCGTCTATCTTTTCCCCGCCAAAAATCGTTATCTTTCTGTAACTCATTTACCGTTAAAGTTACAAAAGCCAAATTCCTCATAGCTGACCTTGAGTGTTCACACTTTTGTGTAGTATAATTGCAAGTCATTCCTGCTATTTCTCAGCATTATATTGCATTCTAAAATTTCATCGGTAAATCGGCCTTAATGGCCGATACTTGCATTAGATGATTTTTTCCACCTTCTGTTCCTTCTTTTCCATTTCCGTGAATTTTGCGGAGGAAAGTTTCTTTGAAGTGTAGACCCTCTTATGCTTGCTATTTCGTCTTTCTTTCTTTCACTATTTTACTCAATCATAAAGTTTTTTTTTTTTTTTTTTTTTTGGTTGTTGTTAGAATTCCACATAAATTATTTAACTGTTCAGGAAGTTTTACAACCTTTTGATATATTAGAAGATTATTATATTAGTTTTGAAGTCAGTTCGCACGATGATAGATAGATAGTCCCTTTTTTCATTGATAAGTATTGCAGGAATGAATTTTCAAAATTTTATTTTTTTAAATGTGGAGAAAAAGAGAAATTCATCAATATTATTAAAAAGAACTTGCTTTCAATTTATTAACAGAACATATAAATGAAAGAAAATAGACAATAACACTTCTAAACCCTTAGAAAAAAAGATAACCGAATTTTGTGGGGAAGCAGTAAAAATTTTTTCAGGTCTCCAAAATCTGAAATTATCGTTTTTGTACAGCAAAACAAAATCGAAAAATAAAACAATTTTCTCAAAAACGTAGTATGGATATCTGCGAAGAGCATACATATATTTTACTTCTATAATAGGCAAAATAATGCAAATTTTATAATGTAGATTAGAAATTACGCAAATAAAAATCTTTTTTTGGATAATTCAGAGATTTTTTATATTACGATTTTAAAAATTTGGTAACTATTTTTCTAAAAGTTATCTATTTTTAAAATTTCCTACAGGAAGTAAAAATACATATTTTTATTAACAATACAGCAGAATTTTTTTATTACTTTTATTATTGGAATCCAGTGGAGACTTGGTGGCGGTATCTAACAAATTTAATTTTCTTGTTCTTCGCAGTTGTTCAAACTATTTTTCAGAATAATATTTTCCAGTCTACGAGAGAAAATTCCTTCAAACTAAACTATTGCTGTATATTTATCATTTTAGAGAACATTTTCTTATTGTTTTTGTTATTTTAATGTATGTTATAATAAAACAATAAATTCTAACATTAATAGCGTATTTTGAAATGTACAATTGAATATTTATTTTAATTAAATAGTTGCTGTAAAATACATCCATTTATCTTCGGTTGGCGGTTATTTTTAGAAAACCATCTACAATAATTTTCGTGAGTTTTGTTCCTCAAACTAATTTATGTATATTAAAATGTAAAAACAACTTGTAAAAATTCATTTAGTTAATCGATTGCTGCATGTTTGTAATGCTAGAGAAATTTGCTATATTCTTGTTTTTATTATTTCGATATTTACTGTTAGAAAATTTGTATATGAATTGAAATGTACATACGTGGAATTTTTTTTTAAATTAAGTTGCGAAATACTTGAAAATGAAACTTTCTGAGATTCTATTTATTAAAGTAATTTATACATCTCAGGATTTAGGGGAGAGTAGCCGAATTTGGACCACTTCACATATTTTCAGGTGTAACTCACTTAATTTTTGGAATATCTGCAAAAGATCATTACACAGGGTCAATCTATTCATCTACTAACTAAATAAATATTTAGATCAATTCCTTTTGGAAAATCTTAAATTTTATTTTAATTTAAAAAGTTTGTCAAAAGTGGTCCAAATTCAGCAACTGGTCCCCTAAGTTGGACACCCAGTCTCCTAAATTTGACCAAATAATTTCATGTTGTTTTAATGACTAGGGAATATAACTAATTTTATTAAAAGCAAAGTTTGCGGTTACTGAAACAATCAAACAAAATAGCAGCAATGAAATATAACGAAATCAAATATCTGAAAATAAGAGTAATTGTTTTAAATCAAAATGTATTCAAAATATAAATCAAAGTTATCAGTAATAAAGAATAGAAATTATGGAACTAATTGTCAGTTACTTGAATATCATGTAAGGAGTGATGCAAAGCTTATACATGAATTTTGTTAATTGTTTTTGTTTTCAAGCGCACACAACATGGAAACGTATATGGCAATCTGAACACTGTATCATTTCTGCTATTTTATTTTTCTTACAAATTAGGCAAAACCAATCATCACTGTCTAGATTTTTCTTTTTATATTCTGAAATATCAGACTTTTTTTTTTTTTCAACGGAAGTTTTCTTTACATTATGTTTGTAGTTCTTATCTTCGATCATTTTCTTGCTAATTGCATTACGCCTATTTTTTAAAACTCTGTGTTTCAATTGCTTTTGTGCTGTGAAAGCTTCATTTTGTCTTTTTTTTATTATTATTATTTCAAGGTTTAGTTTATATGGCGATGATGGTAACACATCTGTTTTTTGACTCCCTCTGTACTTTGATTTAACTAATTTAGCAAGTGAAATAACATTTCTAATAATTTTTTTTTGCTTTTGGGGAGAATTTGTAGCTGCAGCCTTGTTACAGGTAAAATTCTTCACAACTTACTGTCTGCTTCTTGGTTCCTACATCTTTAACAGCTTTTGCAGTGACGGGTGTTTTTCTTCAAGACAGTTTGTCTATGTCTTTTTCAACATTTTCGTCAAAGTTTGAGATGCGTTTTAATGGCAAAAAAGTATAATTCTACCCTCCAGAACTGTAAAAATCCTTCCATCACAAATATCCTGCAGGAGGAAAATGTTTGAATTCAACTCTGTAAATCAAATATTCAGTAGGAATAAATAATTGAAAGAAAATAAATACAATTACACACAAGATAAAAGACATTGCAAACAAAATTTATTGCATAGACATGTAAAAATATTTTTATGTTTATATAGGCCTAAACTGTATAAAAAAATTTATCCAGATACACGATCATATCTATTTATGAGTAAAGGTAAAATAATAGATTTGAGGATTGTTTATTTAATTATAAAATTTACATTAAAATTGGATGCAAATTCGAGGTATTGTCTACATGTTTAAAATTTCAAATCTGATTATTATCCTTGGGAATGGAAAGACTGTATTAAAAATTATTTATAATTAGGAATGAATAATAATTAACAGATTGGCGTAAGTTAGTAATTGTATTTTCATTCCGTAACGAGAAAAAAAATATTTTTCAAAAATTTTGAGGTAAAAATGCCATATTTCTATTGCTTATTTAAGCATGACGGACAACTTTGACAATTTAACATTTTTGGCGTTATAGCTAAAAGTATATATTTTAAATATCGAAAGTTTCATTCTTGCCTTTTTATTCCTTAATGAGAAAAAAAATAAATAGTAAAAATTGTTGAGGGTAAAATGCAATATTTCTATCACTTCTTTTTAAGCGATGGAAAGTGATTAATCTTTTAAATTATTTCGTATTATAGATAAAAGTGTATACCTTAATCATAGAAACTTTTTTTCTTGCTTTCAGTTTATTTTTGTCTATTAATATATTTATTTTAAACTACAGTAAAAAAATATATTACGTTGAAAAAAATATATATTTATCCTCTAAATCCATAGAGGGCAGCACTGCATCTTTTTCCCTTTGAAATCGTGCAATATTGTAAAACACTTGCGCGTATTCAAAGAAGAAAGCTCTTGGAATGCAACAAATATTACTTTTTTAACCAAATTTTGTGACGTTAGGAATCAAAAGGCAATCTTGAATTTTTTATCATATCATGGTCTATTGATCTTTATGTCTGTGTAATAACTGTAATGTCCTTCATTATTTTTTTTTACCTATCAATAAGAGGAAAAGTTACGATTTTGTCAGTTTTTTAACGTTTCTAAATTTTTTAAAGGTGAAGGAAGTACCTGGCGACTTAAAAACTTTAGCAATTCGATCTTAATATGTACCAGCCACGACTTTTTTTTTTAATTTTTGCTCATTTTGTGTGGAATGATCCATTTATGACCGCATATCTGGTCCAATTTAAGCAACTTAAATTGGCCTAATTACGGCAACTGCGTCATTTTTTAAAACAGTTAATTTCAAGACTAAGAACAAAAACGAAATCAAATAAATCCGCGTGAAAAATATGCGCAATAAACAGATGAATTTATTTATGTATTTATGTATATGAAAACATAACAACTTACCTTAGTCTTAAAATATTCACTTACGTTTAGTAGAAAAAAATTAGATCAAAATAGCTAATGTTAGGTTTTTTTAAATCGTTTGAAAACAGCACGTGGTAGGCAGCTGCTTCTTCTAACCATGAGTGACATCATTCTGGTGAGTAGGATTTCAGCGGTAGATGGAGTCTCTTCCTGTAATTAACGGAAGAATGGCAACGGTCCAATTAAAGCGGCGGTCCAAATGTGACTACTCTACCCTAAATGTACAATCGCAAATGTACTTAAATTAAATATGTAATTTGAATACCTAATATATTACTTACTTCATATAAACGAAGTTCGTATCCAGAGCTTTTATCCAAGGAAGCTCCTACCATGAAATAAGTAGAAAAACTATAATTCGTACATTTTCATTAGAAAAAAAAAATGGATTGAATCACAAAATCTCGAAAGCCGCCCTCCCCTCCCTCCCTCATTCACACACAAACACACCACAAAATAAATAAATAAATAAAATGTAGTTACAACATTGCATTTATAAACTTTAATATCTTTATCTTTAATATGTTTAATATATTTTTCTTTATTACATGCATATATATATATATATATATATATATATATATATATATATATATATATATATATACTGTAAGAAAAAAATATTAGAATTGAATATTGATAATAGTTATTAATAATATGTCCGGAAATATACAACAATTTATTTAATTTACATAAATAAATGATGTAACATTTTCAACTTCAATTGGGCCCTAGTACGGGAGCACGATAAAAACCAACCTCACCGCGGTGCTGTTCTCCCCCCCCCCCCCCCCGAAAAAAAAAACCTCTATCACGACTCCCATTCAGAATTGTAAATTTTACCTATTAATTATTGATTCATAGTAACATCAGGAATTTAATCAAATCATTTTCTATTTTTTTAATACATTAAGCAAAACGGAAAAAGAGTTAAGAATTTTTCTAAATGTCAGCTGAATATATACTAAAAAAAAAATAATTGCTGTAAAATGTATCTTTTAATGTTCAGACAATATTTTCACCCTACGTTCTCTGTTTTCGATCATCCAGTAACACCGGCTATTCTCACCTACATTTTCGGCCTACTGGTAACGGCGGCAAATGGACCGAATGCGACCAGTAGCATTGTAAAAAAAGAACTAAAATTAAAAAAACCGACAGTGTAAAAAGCGAATTAATGAATTATTTCTCATCAATGTGAAACTATTTTTTATATTACTTACCTATTTTGTTTATTTACTTGTATTGACGACTTTTAAGTTGTGTTTAATTGTTAGTTCCTATCTATAAGCAATGTTTTGAAGAGGCTTATAGATGTCTATGAAGGTTAGAGTTGCAGCAAATCTAGAGATCCCACCTACACAACTTCCAGGTTGTGTAAAATTTACACGGAGCTTCTGATAGTAAAATAGCCAACGAAACATCGTCTTCATTTTGAATGACTTATCCAAAGATATGCCACTCAATAGGGTGCGTATTTTTTTTTTTCGTGGCTACCGCCATTCTGAATTTATAAAAACAAAAGCACTCTAAAACCATCGGACGTTTAAGACAAATCGATAGAGACCTCATTTATTAAAATCCATCCAGCCGTTGGGATGTATCGAGAGTAAAAATAAATCCACATACCCAGATACGCGTGAAACATATAACTCTTCTTGGCAGTTGGGTAAAAAGTTCACTCTCGGGTTACTCTCGGGCTAGTCAAGAAAATCCCCTGCTGTAAAGACGCAGAAGAAATCTGTGTTGAGGAGTGGACTGCTGTTGATGACAATGACCACCAGGAGTACGGAGACAAAGACATCGAATCAATGGTTCAGCACTTATCAGCTCAGATCAACTCAGACGAAAACGAGAAGAAGGTGAACGCTCAAACTGAACTCATATCACACACAGAGGCGTCAAATGCTCTTGACCTCGCCTTACGCTATGTCGAGCAGCACGCTTCATCAACAAGAAATGATGTTATTTTCATGCGGCGATGGCGGAACATTGCATCCTTATGTCGATTAAGTGCTCTTCGTCAGAAAAAAAAAAATCATTGACTTTACTTCTTACATGTGTGTAACCTAGTTATTTTTTTCTGATTAAACAGGATTCTACAGAATTGTATAAATGGAGCCGACATGTACTGTTAGTAACCAGCTTTTATTCCAGTTTGATTTCAGGCGTTTTCATCAAGCTTAGTCTTTATGTATGTCTCTATTTGACTTATTTGTATAACAATAAATGTATGTTTTTCCATGAACGTCTTTTTAATTTTTCCTGTTTTAAGTTTAAAATTGTATTTTTTCTGAACTCTTTTCGGAATAGGCGGACTGTTTTTGTCTTACTCTACTGTATTTGCTTTAAAGCTTTCTCCGATAATAGATACAAATATTTTTTATTATATATTAGATTTTAATAGAGATTTTTACAAAACGATATATTTTACTTACAAATTCTAAAGATGGCAACATTTCATTAATTCCATGGATAACATGGTGGTATTAATTTTTAAATGATCTATAGAGTGCGCTGGTCACATATATTGAGAAATGCACATGAATATATTGTACATTTTTACTCCTTGGTCCATCATCAAATTAAAATCGGTTTTAAAATAGAACTGGTTTTAAGTGACATCTTAAACACACATTGTTTCATATGTTTAATAAATCCCATTTTTGTACAATATACTATACAATTTTAAATATGTAAATTCATCAAATAAATTTTTGCTTTCTATACTTGCCTGTACTTTCTTTTTTGTACTTAAATTTCTATATTGGTCAGTGATAGGATTAAATATTTTCATAAACAATTAATTAAAAAAAATTCTGAATATAGAAAATGTATCATACATTTAATAAATCCCATTTTTACGTAATCGATTATAGAATATTAAATATGAAATATCATCAAATATTTTTTTTATTTTCTATATTCCTAAAAATTGTTCCGCTTGACGTGTAAACACGTTCATAAATTATTATTTTTTTATTGAAAACTTTCTAAATACAGTTCATTCCTATTTTTAAAAAAACCTAATAAAACTCAGATATCTCAAAACCAATACGTATAAATTTGATTTTCTGATCATTTCTTGATATGCATATTTTACCAGATCGAAGTTTAACAACTACACTTCGAGAGATCTTTTTTTAACTTCGAAAACCTGACTACAAGCTCTAAACTTTATCCTTTAAAAACTGCATTATTCTTTGGGAAAAGTTACACGGTGACGTTAGAATCCCATGTTGCTAAAACTCTGCATACTTACATTCATTTGCATCCCTGCATCTTTGAGGTTAAAATAAAGATGAAAGGAAATACGCCTTTGAAAGTATATATAGTAAAACTTCATGGCATGCTGAATATTTAGGCTAAAAGTTGCTTCGTAAAAATACTTTCTCTTGTTTTGAAAATTTTACAAGATATTTCCTCATTAATTTAATTTTGAAAAAGTGATTTTAGATACAGCTACTGACAAATTGAAATTTTTAGAAACACAAATTAAATGAAATTTTTATGATCAAAATTTTTGAAATCCGTATTAGATTTTGAATACATTGAAATATGTATGTATATATCTATATTTGACGTATATTAAACAAATCACTGACAGTATTTGTTGTAATTATAAAAACTTATGAATAAAGGTCAGAAAAATTGAAGTATTTCATTTCAGAAATTCTTGGCTAATTTTTTGAATATCACTCGCAAATTTATGAACATTTTAATGCATTTTTGGATTATTTTTTGTGCAATTATTTTATACACTTTACGCACAAATATGCATTTTAATATGAAACTTAGATATTATTTAATAATTTTACCAGTTAGAAAATAATAAAAAATCCTTTTGTAAAAAAAAAAAAAATCGAAAATTGAAACCGGACAAATTTAAAAGGGAAATTACACAAACTAAAGACACCGAAAAGCGAGAAGGGTTGGGCTCAAAGCGATATAAGTAAGCGTCCTATCTTAAATGGGAAAAGTAACCGCAAGATTAAAAGCAAGGTCATGCGCCACGTAGCGGATGGAGTGTGATCTACAGGTAGATACCTAACTGTTTTCTTACTGACACCACTAAAATTTTAAAGTTTTTTTTTTCATCTTGTTTAATAACTGAAGTGCCTCTGATAAGGAGAAAAAACTTCGTGGTGTCAAGTGCGTATGGATGCCCCTCTCGCTACGTTTTTATTTTGCAATAAATGTGGCAAACTAAATTCTTTTCCATGAGTGACTGAAGATTTAGAAAATACGCGCTCCACTAAAAGCCTGCGTATGTGAATTATCACTCCGTCCACAAGGTGGCGCAAATGTGTTAATTTACGCCTGATTCCAGCATTAAGTTTGTTCGCTTACTTATAACGCTTTGGGTTGGGCTCGGGGCGATGAAGCTACCGAACGACTCCGAGCTACTTCTAGCTTATCATTAGTCTTACTATTTTCCGAATAACAGACCTAGCAGTAATGATCAAAAATTTCACAAAAGGATTACATAATAAATAAATAACTAAATTTTTAAAGCTTGCCAAAATCTAAAAGAAATAACGGAAAACTGAGAGCTCGAAGTCAAATATCAATTTTTGTATAAATTTAATAGTTATGTCATTGGAAATACAAAGATATCTGTTCAATTTATTTCACATTCCGATAGAAAATTTTACAAGGCGATGCTTAATCACGCTTTTTCCTAATTATGAACGTGGAAACATAGAAAACGCCCCACTCTTTATTATTATGACTGAAAATACCAATTGATTATAATTTTATATTAATGTACATTTATGTATGTGTGGATGAGCTAGAAATAAATTATCTATGCATAAACAAAGCCATTTAATTCTGATTATATTTAAGAAAAATAAAAATGTAATTTAATTAACATACGACATTGTAACTAAAGAATAAACAAATAATAATTTCATTGTGTTAAATGTAAAAATCAAATAATTAATCTCCATTTCTGATTGCATTGCTGAAGTGAGTTCAAATATATGTGTATAAGTTGAATATATATATTTTTTTCCTTTTTCAAATATTATGTAATCATAAATACGAGTGTCGTATATTGTTTCACCGTTTTAAACTTTTAAAAGAGTGAAATAAACCTTTATTCTAAATGACAGATATAAAGAAATAAGACTTCATGCTGCATTTTTACCAAATTAAACGCAATAAAAGAAACAAACCTGTCAGTAGTTGGTAAAAAAGCTATCTCAAGATAAATTTGAAGATATTCATAAATGTAGTCTTAAGTATATCTTCCTAATCAATTTTAAATCTTAAGTAGCTTATTTTAGAAATTGTCTTCGCTGTCTGACGCCTTGTATTTGAGTCGGTTATAACACATGAAAGGCTGTTTGTTTATTAAATCGACTGGAAATTTCGAATAATGCATTACAGGTAGATGAGTTGGATGTCTAAATTGCGAAGATTGTGTTGTAATGCCAGTATAAATTAGTTGTATTAATAGAAAGTATAATATATAGTCAGTACATATAAGGTCAAATAAAGTGCAAGTTGTTGGATAATTGGTTGATTTGTGTTTATAGGGGGTAAGATGCATATTTGGACATGCTGCAATAAATAAAGTTTAACTTCGAAAAATATATATAATTATCCTATTAATTAAAAAAAATTGATATATAAAGAACAATATAAAATTTCACACTAAATGTTTGTAGCTGTAATAAATAAATACATATGTTAAAACACAAAGTCAGAGATTCAAAGTAAACCATGAAATAAAAAAAAGGAATTATCCCAAAATAACGTGTTCTCGAACTACTGATATAAAGTAGTTTTCATTATTATCAGAATCAAGACTGTAAAGCTCGGTTTCAATAGTTTTTTCTGCATAGCGGAGAATAGTATATTGAGATAATTAATTAATTAATCTTTCATTTAAATGTTTACAATTCCTTTATATGTCACGCCTTTAATTTTAAAAAAAGTCTTTTCGGCCAGTGCCCGGAGGAAAAATTAGCATTCATACTAAATGTTCTTTTAGAATTCTGCTTATTTTACTCATTTTTCCTTTCATTCGCTCACTAAATTTTTCCTAAATATATTTGTGAATGTTTAATAATCTGTACATATGTGGGTCATTAGTCTTCTTCTCTTAATTTGAACTTTCCACGTTTCATAGTTTACGAGTTAAACGACTGTGACAGACAGACATACAAACACAAGAGTTATCTTATAATGGTTCCGTTTCTACATTTTAAATACGGAACCCTAATAAGTTTGTATAATAAGTTATTTGATTTTAATTAATTAAAATAATTTTCAATGTAAGGAAAAGGCTGTATTTTATATATAACTTAACATATTACTCTAAGTATGAATTAGATACGTTGAAATTCTGGAAAATATAATTAATGCAACAAACTGAGAAAATATAAACTTTGAAATTTTAATCTAGCTAACCCTTTATCTATTGACGGTACATATAAGTACCATTAAAATAGCTTGTTATAAAATTCATTTAATACCTCAATTAGTTGTAATACAGTTTAGAATGAGTTATAGATGCACTAGTTTATTTTGTTCCAAAAGTATTATTGGTTACACAAAACAAAAATATTTTTAAGAGGATAATTTATTTTGCCTTTGAATCTTTTCAGGTTTCTTGGCATTGGGATGGGAGGAGGGATTTTCCAATTCGGAAATATTTCTATGTATCTATTGTAAGAACATTATATTTTTACACTTCCTAATTCTACAAAATACTAAGAAAAGTATTTAAAATAAAAGATTTGAGTGGGGTTATAAATATTGCACAAAATCTTTATAAATTCAAATTTAATTAATTCTTCTAAATCTTTCAATCCTTCTAGAATCCTTCTAAAATTTATTAAATAATTACTTAAATCTTCGAATGTAGTTTCAGAAATTCATGAAAAATGCTTTAGAAGATAAAATATTCATGCATTCATAATTCAGTATATAATGGGTCAAAATATTCCACACCTTTCATGAAAGATAAGGTTTTTCTTCATTCTTATTTTAACTAGGGTCGAACAATATGCAACTTTTTTTATTAATTTATCTTAAGTTCCAGATAAATATTCGGAAAATAATGTCTTTAGAAAATCCATAGCGTAGGTAAATCTTTGATGCTGGAATTCTTTTAGAGTTCTTAAAAACAATTATTTTTTTAAAGACGTTGTGAAAAATTTAGAACAGGTAATTTGTATTAGGAAGCAAACTGCAACATTTACCTCAACAAAACAAAATTTAAATTTCTCTTATTTCTGCTTGTTATTAGATAGAAGGTATAATTTTGTATACGAAAATTTAACTAATTTTTATCCAGAAATCTTTCAATTATGATCTACGTAATGTATGAATTAATTTTCTTGAAAATACCTTGCGATGGAAGAATTCTATAGAGTTTGCGTAAGATCGGTTGAATTGTAAACGTTATTATATTAAAAATGAAATATTTATATCAACAGTTATTACAGTCTAGGTTTCTTACTCTAATTAAGGAATATATTTTCGGTCGGCGGTAAATTCTGGTAAGATTCTTCCATAATCTGCGCAATGTGGATTTTATGGCCTTCTGCCTATAATTCACATATGCTGAAAATCATTTTCTAGCCAGTTACTAAATATTAATCTTATTAATGACACTCTCGTGCGTATGGTTTATTTCAAAGATACAGATTGTCTAAGATACATTATCAAATTTGGCGTTAGCTTTCAACTCGAAGTCAACCGGTATTTCAGTTATTTGCAATGTAGTGAAAATACTTGCAATAAATACAAGTTTTGTTTTTAAATATCGAATGTTTTTATTACTACAGTATTTACATTAAAAATAATTAATTACAACTTTTTTTAAAACTAAAATTATTTCTAGTCATAACAAAATAGAGATGAAATTACATTTTGAAATTGTAGGCATTCTACTACACACACAAAACAGAAACTGTGTTAATTTTACATCTAAAAGTAATCGTAACACAGAATTTTATTTGAAAAACTGTTATTTTATAATTTCATCATAAGCTTTTATAAAAAAAATTACAATATTTGAGTTATGTAAATAGAATATTGAATTTAACTTATAGAATAGCACATCTTAATCATTGACAAATTTGAAAAAATATTTTCTTTCTTTTCATAGAAAAACTTTCAAAATTTTAAATAAAGATTAAGTCATAATAAAAAAGTTAATTTCCCTAAACAATTTCTATTTGTAAACCATTTACATTCTGTATTTTTTTAATATAACAAACGTAATAATTTTTAATATATTCAAAATAAGAAAAACATACAGAAGCATGTTTTATAAACCTTCATAAGGACTTGACTTGTCTACAGATTCAAAAGAAAATCATATTTTTAAAAAATATTAAATTTTACATTAGTTTTTATTAGCTATATTTCTTTATTTTAACGAAAAAACATTTTTTAAAACTAATTTTACTCGAGAACCAACAGAGAGAGCCAATTACATCTTCAAAATTGTGAAAAAAGAAACTTTCTTCGCAAGATAAACATAAAAATAATCTTCAGCTTTGTGTTATATTGAAATGCAATTTATGAATTATTCAAGAAATCTTTGACGGATAAAGAAAAGGCTTTCAGGCGTTCCGAATACATTTGAATATAAAGGGTTAAAAAATGCACACAAAACTCTTTATGCATATAACTCTTAAATAATCTTTTTGGATCCATGAAACAAAAATAGTCTAAATATGGCACGAAAGTACATGAATAATAAAGCGAATTTTAATGAGATTTATAAAGCTTACATTTGATTAAAAGTTGCGACTCAACGAAATCTCACTGAGTAGAAAAAAATAAACATCAAAATCCGAGGGGTTATAACTAAAAAAAAATAATTGATGAAATATAATAAAAATAATGCATGGATGATTTACAGATTATTTCAATAAAGTAATATTTGTTTATATAGGTCAGGGTTGGCGAACCTATGGCACGCGTGCCAAAGTTGGCACGTAAGACAATTTCTCTGGCACACGAAAAATTAAATTTGATAATCATTATAAAGATAAAATCATTTTTATTGCATAGTTTAAGTTTCATTGTTTTTTATTTCTGTTTTATAAAGTTTGTTCCATAAGTATAGACTATCACAAATTTTGTAAATAGTTTTGCATGAATACATACACAAGAATTTTTCCCCCTGTGATACTATCGGTATGTATTTGGCTTTTTATGCGAATTTAAAAGCTATAGCTGTATCTTTCAAAGGAATTTAGTTAGACAGCACATAAATAAAATGTCAAATGAGTCCAATTTATTTACGTATATTTATAACAATAACAAAATGTGAACCATGCATAAAGCATTCTCCAATGAACGCATTAATGTCCTCAATACATTATTAATACATTGTTTAATGCAACTTGGATAATTATGATCGAGATATTGGAATAATACCAAATCAAAAATTACTGAAATTAAATTCGCATTTTTCTCCTTATTATAATAGGTACAATATAAATGAATCATATTTAGGAACTGAAGATTCATTAATTTAATGTCTGATTCCAATATACAGAGAAATCGCTTTGATTTTTAATATTTTTTAACTATTAATTATTACTGAATGAAAGCAACTGACATTATAACAAGTGTTTTGTATAAACATCATATACTGGGGAAAAAATTATGTAAAGTTTGGCAAGTTACATTGTTAATAGATATTGCTTGTAGCTTTTTTGTCACGCGCACATAAAAAGTTTCGCCATGCCTGATATAGGTCATAATTTGCATGCATTTGTGGGAGAAAATTAGCAAAAAATTCAAGATTAAATTTTTACCATTATCTCAATTTTGATTAATTTTAAAATGAGGAAAAAAATATATATAAGATGCAATTTAATGATAACAATACTTACTGTACTATTATTCACTTGATTACATATATTTATTTTTCTTCGTTGCATTACAAGAGTTATTGATGCTGGAACTAAATTATGCTTGAATATACTAAGTTTAGAACTGCGTAAAAATTAGGAATTTCAAAGGAACTTTTTAAATATCATAAAATTGATGTGCTTAAGTATATGTTTAATACATGTTTAATGCATTTAAATGTATTTCATTTTCTCTCGTTTACATAATTTTTTATAACATCATAATTCACTCTTATTATATTAAGTACCATTGGACCGCGCGCACTGCAGTCTAATACTGTTTATCAATATCTAATAATTTTTAGATGCATATTTAAACTTCCAGAGAAAAATTAAGGATTAAAAATATCTGTAAACAACGTTAGTCAAGCCAGAATATCATTTAGCTTATTTCATCAAAGTTACAGTGAAAAATGATCTAAGATATTAAAATGCATATGCGAGACAGAAAAATAAAAATCGTATTTTAACTTTATTAGAGTATCATGCCAGCTGCTTTGGGAAAAACACGGGCAATGAAAAATAAATTGAATATAACAATACAATTTCATATTAAATACAATTTGATATAACATTTTAGGCTACACGTTAAATACCGCTGCTTCGGTGATGTTTTCTTTCTTCTAAACGTTTTCATTTCGATTTGGATTTTTAATTATAAATATAAAAGTAGCCCGTTCAGAGACGTCCCACTTTATCTTATTTGTACTATTTATTATTTTTTATAATAACTGTTGAGTGCATCTTTTTTTTTTTTTTTTTTTTTTTTTTTTTTTTTACAGCGTATTATAGTTATTCCAGAAGAAATAGCATTGTTCTTGATCCCATAAAAAATGGTAAAATATGACACACCTTTTTTCAGCCCATTCACTCGTTAAATATGTGCATAAAGTAATATGCCAAATAAACCTAAATTATTCTTGTGAAGTTAATAAAAATGAGAACAAAATCAAAATTAAAATAATAAATATCAAACTGAAAAGTTATCAATAATTATTTTTTTAATCCTAAAAGAACACATAAAAAATTTGTGCCTTGGCCAATAGTGCAGGGCTATCGTCAGAAATGTTTTCCCAAATAAATTCGTATTCCAAGACAGGGTTTGTACGCTTCAAGGACTTTCAAGCACATTTTACCAGAGTTTTTTAAATTAATATTTGCCTTATTTGTTGAAAAAAGAAATCTATCTTTAGAAAAAGCGATCAGCTTGAAAATTTTTAAAAAATCGATTTTTCTTTTAATATCTGTTTTGATTAATTAATTCTGAACACATTTCAAAAAACCGCATAAAAATATTTGAATTTTTAACAGAGTTATGAGCATGTATGTAACAATCGTTACAAAGCCGCACCCGTTTAATTGCAACTTTAAGTCGCGTTTTCTCAAAACTTGATTTTTGACGACTATCCGTAAGATTAAAAAAAAAAAAAAAAAAAAAAAAAAAAAAAAAAAAAAAAAAAAAAAAAACTGTTTGATGGAATGGTTTAATTTTTTTTGCATGCATATAATATCATTATCTATAGAATGAATTAATATATTTTAGATAGTTTAATATTTTGAGTATTTTTAATGTAAAAAAAAAAAAGTTGTGTTTTTAGGGTTTTTATATTTTCAAATTTGAGATTTTTTTAATAAGGTTTCCTTTGAGTGATAGTTACATCCTTAATTCATTCTATAGAGTAAACTTTCCAGTAAAGTTTCCATTGTAAAGCAAAAATGAGGTTCTTATGTAAATTTAACGTTAAGATATCTTACGGATGGTGATATGACACCTAAATTTTTTTCTGAAAATTGTGTTATATAAATTTTGCTATATTTTTTGTTTTATTACATTGAGGTATTTCATTTATAATTTTATAAGACTACAAACATATCTTAAAAATATCAGAAAGTTTAAATTAGTTACATAGAATACTTCTGGTTTTTTTTACATGTTTTTCGTCATCGATCAAGCCCTGAGCCCCCTTAAATGTCTAGTACCAAAACACTTAAAATCCTTTAAATCCCTTGATGCATAATGGATTTCCATGTGTAAATACGGGTTAAGTTCCCTTAGAAAGACCCCCACGAAGGGCACTCCCCCTTCGGAACTATATCCCTAGTGTAGATAATCGGCCGTCAAAAACTCAACCAACCAACCAACCCTTGATGCATACGAACCCTGCAAGAGCTCTGAATCCAAAGCAATTTTAACCTATAGCTTAGACGGCGATAGTTACGTCCTGGCTGGAAGACATGATCCGATGTCCCTAAATAAGAGATGATGTCGACAATTATTTGAAGAAAAAAATTAGTATACAAAGCCATTTTTTAAAGATAATTATGACGTATAGAATTTTTTTTTTCGCATAATATTTTGTTCGAAATTTATTCTGATAATTTACGTAGTTAAAATTTTTGCCAAAAATTTAAAGAGTTTCTCTGATATAGATATTTTTTTATTAAAGAAAGTATAAAGAATACTTTAAGAGTACTATTATTGTTTATATATTTTTCGTTATATATTGTTCTTAAAAAAATTATTTCCCGATGTAGTATTAATATAATAATAAAAAAAAATATGACAATTCCAATGTAAGAAACTCTTCAATTAAAAATGCTAATAAATGCAGTAGGAAGTAGTGAAAATGAAATAGAATGAACTATTGTCCTTGCCTAAACGTTGAAATGACAGGCATTGATATATTTCTATTCATTTCAATGATATATTGTGTTGTGAATAAAAATTATAGCTAGACTATTCTTGATTTATGATATCTAAAAATATATGAAACCTCAAAAGTCCGTCAGATTTTATTAATCTTTGTTATGGGAGTAAATTTTTAGAAATTTTCCTTTTGGTTTAAAAAAAAAAGATATTTTAATGAGACGTAGAATAACATCCTAAAACTCCCTATTATTATTTTATAATACAAAAATAGTTCTGTGACTTCAATGTCTGTTTAAAACTATTTTATTTCGCACCAAACATGTTTTAGAGGGTTTTTCTTTTTAATTCTAAATTTATTATTTATTATTTTCAAAAGTAGCATTTGAAAACATTATGACAAAGACTTATTTTAAAACTTCAGACAACTGATAATATGAACACATATTGTCATTAAATATTAAGAAAAACATTAGTTAAATAATTTTATGCATTGACAAAAAACGCCAGTAAGTTTTATTTTAATGATATGGCTTTGAAAAATTTTCGACATGTTGTCTAAAGTTTTAAATGAAAAATCCGTCGAGGTTAAACTACTTAAATTCAGGCAGAGCAGAGTAAAAGCGAAGTATAAGAAGTCATTACCAGTTGATTGAAAGTCGAAGGCACGTTGAACATTTCATACGTTTATATATAGTCGCAAAAGCAAATATCACTACTTCGATATGGAAAAATTTAAATGTCATTAAATATTTAAAAACAATGTAACTAAGATATACATACTCTCAAATAGTAACAATATGTTGCTTAAACGTGAAAAATTACATAGTTTCAAAATGAAAACAGAGCTTTCTTCTATATCATAACCACACATTATATATAAGTTGGCCACAATTAAACTGACGGTACTCAGAGTGTTCTGTAGCATGATCTAATTGCGAGATTGAAGCCAAATTTTGTAGCAAGATTAAACAAGACGGTGACGAAGGATTCCGCGAAAAAAAAAATTAGTTTCAAAAATCACCGCCAGGGAATATGAGGCGTTGTGTATCCGAAAAAGAGAGTTTCAAAGAAAAAGAATCAATACTGAAATAAAATTACCGTATATTTAGCACATCCAACTCAGGTTCGATGCGCCGCTGTTTTTGTGGACCACATATTGCATTCTGTGCACAGCATTTACAACAGCAGAGAATAACAATTCTGCAGAAATCTCTCGTACATTTCGCGATATGCTATCTTTCAACGTATCCAGGCCCTGGACACCTCCGTGATAGACCTTGGACTTTAGGTAACCCCATAGCTAAAAGTCGCAGGGTGTAAGATCAGGAGACCGAGGTGGACATGCAGTTGGAAAACAGCAGCTAATGACTCTTTCTGTTGTGAATTTCTGTCGTAGCAGCTGCTGTTACCGCAAAGCAATTTGTGGAGGGGCTCCATCTTGCATGAAAATGATTTTCTCCAGGCACCGTCTTTGCTGAAGTGCCAGAATAACAAAGTTGTTTAGCATTTAGCGATATTTGTCTCCGGTAACAGAACAAGTTACACGTCCTGTCGGAGTAATGTTCTCATAGAAGAATGGACCTATGATCATATCTGCTGTGAAAACACACCAAACAGTCATCTTTGGTGAATGCAAAGGAATTTCTTTCAATGCTCTTGGTGACTTGTTATCCCAAATTCGGCAGTTCTGCGTATTTACAGTTCCATTCAGGTAAAAAATGGCCTCGTCTCCCCATAAGATTTTCCAGGGCCAAGTATCATCCATCTCCATTCTGGCAAGAAATGTGAGAGCAAAAGTCAATCACTTATCATGGTCAGTGTGACTTAACTCTTGTACACGGTTGATCTTGTATGTGGTATTTTCTGACTCAAATTCCAAACTCTTTGGTGCGAAGTAAAAGAAACAAGCTGTGTGAACTAAAGTGACCCCTTTTTTGTTTACGATTTTATTTTCATGTCATTTTGTTGTTCTATGAATTTTCTGCAGACGAGATGAACGAAGTTTTAAAATGGAAGATGTTCAAAGATAGTATATGTACCGTTTTTAGTGTTAGTTTTCGTTTATTAAATGTTTGTTTCGTCCAACAGTGTTCGTATTCTTCGAAGTAAATACACATTTATCAAGATCAGCCATAATAAGGGCGTAGAATTCACGACTCAGGTGAGAAAGTTTTAGATTAATAAGATACCTTTATATTTTTTAGTAATATTGTACGGATAGAAGTGGATAATCTTTCGTAGGTTTTTCCATACCGTACAATAAGGCATATCCAGATTCCGAGCTATCCCACAAGCGCTGGAAGTGGTAGCAGTATAATCTGGTGCTCTGTCGACAATCGCCGTTGCCACTTCTTCGATTGTATCCTGTGATACGGGTTTTCGTCCTCGGCCTGACTGATCATTTAGAGAACCTGTTTTCTCAAACTTCTCAACCATTGCTTTTAAACCATTAACTGACAAAGGACCGTTACCTTTACGCATTTTTTTTTTGTTTCTAAAAGCACGAACAGCGGCTGGCGCATTGCACTGGTTGATGTAAAAGAATTTGACTAGTAGAGCTTGCTCGACTAAAGAAGAAGACATTATTAAAGCTAACTTTTAATGAAATTGTTTCTAACAGTAGCACATTATTTTTTAAAGCTGAACAAGCTGGCACTGGGCCGAAAGAACGTGAAATTTGAATAAAGAACTTCTTCTTCTGCTGTTGCTTTCTTTGGGGCTCTGTAAGGGAAATTGCAGATAAAGAAACTTCAGCAGTGTTTATGTAAATTTTTAGCTTTTTATAAACTGTTACCATTTTGAGCTTAGATTAAATTGCTAAATTCGTTAAATAAACGGTAATTTTACTTGAGTATTGATTCTTCATTTTTTCAAACTCTCTTTTTTGAATACACAGCGCCACATATTCCCCTGACGGTGATTTTTGGAACTATTTTTTTGCGGAATCCTTCGTTCCCCGTCTTGTTTAATCTTCCTACAAAATTTGGCGCCATTCTCGTAATTAGATCGCGCTACAGAACACTCTGAGTACCATCAGTTTAATTATGGCCACCTTGTGCAATGAAATTGTTCAGAGACGACCTCCAATTCGCCCAGGCGCGAAGGAGACTGAGGCATATGGAGTGAGATTTATATTAAAAATACAGTTGCAGCGAAAGCTAAATACTCAGCAGCTTTGTATTACCCTCAGGGTTAAGATAATAAGAGATTATACGAGAAGTCTGTGGTATTACCCAACACTTTTATTGTATAAATAAGGCGGTGTTCAGCAGAGTGTTTTAAAAAGAGAATAGCGACACATGCACAGAACGAATGTTCAGTTCCAAAGTTTTTGTCCCATCAATGGAAATCTATTACAGAGCATGGTGATAGCCTAGTCCCTTCCTTCGCTTGAAAAATAGAGTTTTTTTTTATAATCGTAACTTTCATTTTGATGCATATTCTGATAGACATTTTGATGAATGCTTTGTAATTGTTGAATATTTGCTAAATACATTATGTCCTTTTGGCAGTAAACTTGCATGTTAAAGCATATATTTTTCTTTTTCAGTGTATTTAAAGATTAAACTTTCTTAATCATTACGTTATAACGTTGTAAATTATTTTTTAATCTATGTATGACACATTATTTTCCTTGAAACTTTTTTACACTTGAGGAAAAGTCATTAGGGAGAGAACTGTTTGTTAAGATATTTGATTGCCACCACTGTTTTTTATGGTGTATTTTGTTTCTTTGTCGAGCTGTTCAAGCGAATAAAATAACCTAACAAAACAAGTGAAAACGTTAACAAAAAAAAAGTCCAAGCACGCGATCATAACGACCGCAGATTTTTTGTGGGTCGAGTGAGCGAAGACCGGGCGTAAAATTTGCTGCTGATCGGATTTACATCAGATCACGTGATACTGTTCATGGATGTTTTGGATTTTGTCTGAGGGCTTATAGAAATCTATTCCTAATACGAACAAGCGGAGGCTGCTGTCACCCCGAGGGCCCGGGTTTGAGTCCCTGGGTAAGACATGGATGTAATTGTGAATGTCCCATTTGTAGTTATATAATACATGCAATGGAAAAAATAAAAAATAAATGTTGTGACTTGTTGTTGTTTCTGTGTATAATAAGGATCATTTGAGGCGACAGCCATTGTAGCTATAGGCCCCAAAAGAATTCTCCACTTCGGTGGACGTCAAATGTCAAAATGTCCTAATACGAAAGACATTGTTTGGAAACATAAGAAGATTTAGTCATTATTTTTACCTGTTTTGAATCATCAAATTACGAAATAATTAAATTATTTCGAAATTCCTTACTTCTTGAAGACCTACTCGATAAGGGATATCTCCCTGCGCCCGGGCGCTCCCGTCTGCATCTGTGAATCCGAACACATTGAACACATACATCAGACTTGTGTGCTTACCCCAAGGCCCGCTTATAAATCATCGTCGATATACAGGGACGAGATAGCACAATAAAATTTACAAGACAGATAATTTTTACATCCGGGAGCTCCACAAGGAGTGTGCAACGGAGCCAGCGGGAGTCGAACCCACAAGCCTGCTTCGCTCTCAAGCGATTAGCAGCGTGGTGTGTTATCTACTCGGCCACGGAGGCCCCACATCTGTGAAACAGATGACTAAGTTAATCGATAATGTTACATCACAATATTGTCGAAAAATTGTTTAAAACGGGGTTGCTTGAAATGACAGCACCAGATGATAAACTCCCGCATTCAGCCGTACGCGAAACAGCGCAGAATGCAAAGTGACTGACTAAATGAGGAGATAAATCGGCAATGAGTGGATGTAAACGATTTTGCTCGTAGCTCGGAACGAGGTATTGGCAGGAGGGTTAAAAATACATTAAGATATTCTTTGCGAAAAACTCACATGCCTGACTGTCATTAAATAATTGTGATGCATTTTAAAATTCTATTACGCAATTTACGCATATTTCCCTTGGCATATTAGAAGAATTTTCATTTTTTATTCGTTTGCTAATAATAAACGGAAGGTTCTGCCTTTTTCCCTCGTGGAGGAAGGTTGTCCCAAGGGAATAACGCCATTTTGTGATCATTTGAGGTCATGCCGGCAAAAGCCGTAGCGAATACCTCATAGCTTAAAATAAAAATAAATAATAAACGCTTTTTCAAAAAAAGGTGTGTTTGTTATAAAAATTTTTATTTATATTTTTATATAAAATTACCACTTCTTCGATTGTATCCTGTGATACGGGTTTTCGTCCTCTGCCTGACTGATCATTTAGAGAACCTGTTTTCTCAAACTTCTCAACCATTGCTTTTAAACCATTAACTGACAAAGGACCGTTACCTTTACGCATTTTTTTTTTTGTTTCTAAAAGCACGAACAGCGGCTGGCGCATTGCACTGGTTGATGTAAAAGAATTTGACTAGTAGAGCTTGCTCGACTAAAGAAGAAGACATTATTAAAGCTAACTTTTAATGAAATTGTTTCTAACAGTAGCACATTATTTTTTAAAGCTGAACAAGCTGGCACTGGGCCGAAAGAACGTGAAATTTGAATAAAGAACTTCTTCTTCTGCTGTTGCTTTCTTTGGGGCTCTGTAAGGGAAATTGCAGATAAAGAAACTTCAGCAGTGTTTATGTAAATTTTTAGCTTTTTATAAACTGTTACCATTTTGAGCTTAGATTAAATTGCTAAATTCGTTAAATAAACGGTAATTTTACTTGAGTATTGATTCTTCATTTTTTCAAACTCTCTTTTTTGAATACACAGCGCCACATATTCCCCTGACGGTGATTTTTGGAACTATTTTTTTGCGGAATCCTTCGTTCCCCGTCTTGTTTAATCTTCCTACAAAATTTGGCGCCATTCTCGTAATTAGATCGCGCTACAGAACACTCTGAGTACCATCAGTTTAATTATGGCCACCTTGTGCAATGAAATTGTTCAGAGACGACCTCCAATTCGCCCAGGCGCGAAGGAGACTGAGGCATATGGAGTGAGATTTATATTAAAAATACAGTTGCAGCGAAAGCTAAATACTCAGCAGCTTTGTATTACCCTCAGGGTTAAGATAATAAGAGATTATACGAGAAGTCTGTGGTATTACCCAACACTTTTATTGTATAAATAAGGCGGTGTTCAGCAGAGTGTTTTAAAAAGAGAATAGCGACACATGCACAGAACGAATGTTCAGTTCCAAAGTTTTTGTCCCATCTATGGAAATCTATTACAGAGCATGGTGATAGCCTAGTCCCTTCCTTCGCTTGAAAAATAGAGTTTTTTTTTATAATCGTAACTTTCATTTTGATGCATATTCTGATAGACATTTTGATGAATGCTTTGTAATTGTTGAATATTTGCTAAATACATTATGTCCTTTTGGCAGTAAACTTGCATGTTAAAGCATATATTTTTCTTTTTCAGTGTATTTAAAGATTAAACTTTCTTAATCATTACGTTATAACGTTGTAAATTATTTTTTAATCTATGTATGACACATTATTTTCCTTGAAACTTTTTTACACTTGAGGAAAAGTCATTAGGGAGAGAACTGTTTGTTAAGATATTTGATTGCCACCACTGTTTTTTATGGTGTATTTTGTTTCTTTGTCGAGCTGTTCAAGCGAATAAAATAACCTAACAAAACAAGTGAAAACGTTAACAAAAAAAAAGTCCAAGCACGCGATCATAACGACCGCAGATTTTTTGTGGGTCGAGTGAGCGAAGACCGGGCGTAAAATTTGCTGCTGATCGGATTTACATCAGATCACGTGATACTGTTCATGGATGTTTTGGATTTTGTCTGAGGGCTTATAGAAATCTATTCCTAATACGAACAAGCGGAGGCTGCTGTCACCCCGAGGGCCCGGGTTTGAGTCCCTGGGTAAGACATGGATGTAATTGTGAATGTCCCATTTGTAGTTATATAATACATGCAATGGAAAAAATAAAAAAAAAAATGTTGTGACTTGTTGTTGTTTCTGTGTATAATAAGGATCATTTGAGGCGACAGCCATTGTAGCTATAGGCCCCAAAAGAATTCTCCACTTCGGTGGACGTCAAATGTCAAAATGTCCTAATACGAAAGACATTGTTTGGAAACATAAGAAGATTTAGTCATTATTTTTACCTGTTTTGAATCATCAAATTACGAAATAATTAAATTATTTCGAAATTCCTTACTTCTTGAAGACCTACTCGATAAGGGATATCTCCCTGCGCCCGGGCGCTCCCGTCTGCATCTGTGAATCCGAACACAATGAACACATACATCAGACTTGTGTGCTTACCCCAAGGCCCGCTTATAAATCATCGTCGATATACAGGGACGAGATAGCACAATAAAATTTACAAGACAGATAATTTTTACATCCGGGAGCTCCACAAGGAGTGTGCAACGGAGCCAGCGGGAGTCGAACCCACAAGCCTGCTTCGCTCTCAAGCGATTAGCAGCGTGGTGTGTTATCTACTCGGCCACGGAGGCCCCACATCTGTGAAACAGATGACTAAGTTAATCGATAATGTTACATCACAATATTGTCGAAAAATTGTTTAAAACGGGGTTGCTTGAAATGACAGCACCAGATGATAAACTCCCGCATTCAGCCGTACGCGAAACAGCGCAGAATGCAAAGTGACTGACTAAATGAGGAGATAAATCGGCAATGAGTGGATGTAAACGATTTTGCTCGTAGCTCGGAACGAGGTATTGGCAGGAGGGTTAAAAATACATTAAGATATTCTTTGCGAAAAACTCACATGCCTGACTGTCATTAAATAATTGTGATGCATTTTAAAATTCTATTACGCAATTTACGCATATTTCCCTTGGCATATTAGAAGAATTTTCATTTTTTATTCGTTTGCTAATAATAAACGGAAGGTTCTGCCTTTTTCCCTCGTGGAGGAAGGTTGTCCCAAGGGAATAACGCCATTTTGTGATCATTTGAGGTCATGCCGGCAAAAGCCGTAGCGAATACCTCATAGCTTAAAATAAAAATAAATAATAAACGCTTTTTCAAAAAAAGGTGTGTTTGTTATAAAAATTTTTATTTATATTTTTATATAAAATTACCACTTCTTCGATTGTATCCTGTGATACGGGTTTTCGTCCTCTGCCTGACTGATCATTTAGAGAACCTGTTTTCTCAAACTTCTCAACCATTGCTTTTAAACCATTAACTGACAAAGGACCGTTACCTTTACGCATTTTTTTTTTTGTTTCTAAAAGCACGAACAGCGGCTGGCGCATTGCACTGGTTGATGTAAAAGAATTTGACTAGTAGAGCTTGCTCGACTAAAGAAGAAGACATTATTAAAGCTAACTTTTAATGAAATTGTTTCTAACAGTAGCACATTATTTTTTAAAGCTGAACAAGCTGGCACTGGGCCGAAAGAACGTGAAATTTGAATAAAGAACTTCTTCTTCTGCTGTTGCTTTCTTTGGGGCTCTGTAAGGGAAATTGCAGATAAAGAAACTTCAGCAGTGTTTATGTAAATTTTTAGCTTTTTATAAACTGTTACCATTTTGAGCTTAGATTAAATTGCTAAATTCGTTAAATAAACGGTAATTTTACTTGAGTATTGATTCTTCATTTTTTCAAACTCTCTTTTTTGAATACACAGCGCCACATATTCCCCTGACGGTGATTTTTGGAACTATTTTTTTGCGGAATCCTTCGTTCCCCGTCTTGTTTAATCTTCCTACAAAATTTGGCGCCATTCTCGTAATTAGATCGCGCTACAGAACACTCTGAGTACCATCAGTTTAATTATGGCCACCTTGTGCAATGAAATTGTTCAGAGACGACCTCCAATTCGCCCAGGCGCGAAGGAGACTGAGGCATATGGAGTGAGATTTATATTAAAAATACAGTTGCAGCGAAAGCTAAATACTCAGCAGCTTTGTATTACCCTCAGGGTTAAGATAATAAGAGATTATACGAGAAGTCTGTGGTATTACCCAACACTTTTATTGTATAAATAAGGCGGTGTTCAGCAGAGTGTTTTAAAAAGAGAATAGCGACACATGCACAGAACGAATGTTCAGTTCCAAAGTTTTTGTCCCATCTATGGAAATCTATTACAGAGCATGGTGATAGCCTAGTCCCTTCCTTCGCTTGAAAAATAGAGTTTTTTTTTATAATCGTAACTTTCATTTTGATGCATATTCTGATAGACATTTTGATGAATGCTTTGTAATTGTTGAATATTTGCTAAATACATTATGTCCTTTTGGCAGTAAACTTGCATGTTAAAGCATATATTTTTCTTTTTCAGTGTATTTAAAGATTAAACTTTCTTAATCATTACGTTATAACGTTGTAAATTATTTTTTAATCTATGTATGACACATTATTTTCCTTGAAACTTTTTTACACTTGAGGAAAAGTCATTAGGGAGAGAACTGTTTGTTAAGATATTTGATTGCCACCACTGTTTTTTATGGTGTATTTTGTTTCTTTGTCGAGCTGTTCAAGCGAATAAAATAACCTAACAAAACAAGTGAAAACGTTAACAAAAAAAAAGTCCAAGCACGCGATCATAACGACCGCAGATTTTTTGTGGGTCGAGTGAGCGAAGACCGGGCGTAAAATTTGCTGCTGATCGGATTTACATCAGATCACGTGATACTGTTCATGGATGTTTTGGATTTTGTCTGAGGGCTTATAGAAATCTATTCCTAATACGAACAAGCGGAGGCTGCTGTCACCCCGAGGGCCCGGGTTTGAGTCCCTGGGTAAGACATGGATGTAATTGTGAATGTCCCATTTGTAGTTATATAATACATGCAATGGAAAAAATAAAAAAAAAAATGTTGTGACTTGTTGTTGTTTCTGTGTATAATAAGGATCATTTGAGGCGACAGCCATTGTAGCTATAGGCCCCAAAAGAATTCTCCACTTCGGTGGACGTCAAATGTCAAAATGTCCTAATACGAAAGACATTGTTTGGAAACATAAGAAGATTTAGTCATTATTTTTACCTGTTTTGAATCATCAAATTACGAAATAATTAAATTATTTCGAAATTCCTTACTTCTTGAAGACCTACTCGATAAGGGATATCTCCCTGCGCCCAGGCGCTCCCGTCTGCATCTGTGAATCCGAACACAATGAACACATACATCAGACTTGTGTGCTTACCCCAAGGCCCGCTTATAAATCATCGTCGATATACAGGGACGAGATAGCACAATAAAATTTACAAGACAGATAATTTTTACATCCGGGAGCTCCACAAGGAGTGTGCAACGGAGCCAGCGGGAGTCGAACCCACAAGCCTGCTTCGCTCTCAAGCGATTAGCAGCGTGGTGTGTTATCTACTCGGCCACGGAGGCCCCACATCTGTGAAACAGATGACTAAGTTAATCGATAATGTTACATCACAATATTGTCGAAAAATTGTTTAAAACGGGGTTGCTTGAAATGACAGCACCAGATGATAAACTCCCGCATTCAGCCGTACGCGAAACAGCGCAGAATGCAAAGTGACTGACTAAATGAGGAGATAAATCGGCAATGAGTGGATGTAAACGATTTTGCTCGTAGCTCGGAACGAGGTATTGGCAGGAGGGTTAAAAATACATTAAGATATTCTTTGCGAAAAACTCACATGCCTGACTGTCATTAAATAATTGTGATGCATTTTAAAATTCTATTACGCAATTTACGCATATTTCCCTTGGCATATTAGAAGAATTTTCATTTTTTATTCGGTTGCTAATAATAAACGGAAGGTTCTGCCTTTTTCCCTCGTGGAGGAAGGTTGTCCCAAGGGAATAACGCCATTTTGTGATCATTTGAGGTCATGCCGGCAAAAGCCGTAGCGAATACCTCATAGCTTAAAATAAAAATAAATAATAAACGCTTTTTCAAAAAAAGGTGTGTTTGTTATAAAAATTTTTATTTATATTTTTATATAAAATTACCACTTCTTCGATTGTATCCTGTGATACGGGTTTTCGTCCTCTGCCTGACTGATCATTTAGAGAACCTGTTTTCTCAAACTTCTCAACCATTGCTTTTAAACCATTAACTGACAAAGGACCGTTACCTTTACGCATTTTTTTTTTTGTTTCTAAAAGCACGAACAGCGGCTGGCGCATTGCACTGGTTGATGTAAAAGAATTTGACTAGTAGAGCTTGCTCGACTAAAGAAGAAGACATTATTAAAGCTAACTTTTAATGAAATTGTTTCTAACAGTAGCACATTATTTTTTAAAGCTGAACAAGCTGGCACTGGGCCGAAAGAACGTGAAATTTGAATAAAGAACTTCTTCTTCTGCTGTTGCTTTCTTTGGGGCTCTGTAAGGGAAATTGCAGATAAAGAAACTTCAGCAGTGTTTATGTAAATTTTTAGCTTTTTATAAACTGTTACCATTTTGAGCTTAGATTAAATTGCTAAATTCGTTAAATAAACGGTAATTTTACTTGAGTATTGATTCTTCATTTTTTCAAACTCTCTTTTTTGAATACACAGCGCCACATATTCCCCTGACGGTGATTTTTGGAACTATTTTTTTGCGGAATCCTTCGTTCCCCGTCTTGTTTAATCTTCCTACAAAATTTGGCGCCATTCTCGTAATTAGATCGCGCTACAGAACACTCTGAGTACCATCAGTTTAATTATGGCCACCTTGTGCAATGAAATTGTTCAGAGACGACCTCCAATTCGCCCAGGCGCGAAGGAGACTGAGGCATATGGAGTGAGATTTATATTAAAAATACAGTTGCAGCGAAAGCTAAATACTCAGCAGCTTTGTATTACCCTCAGGGTTAAGATAATAAGAGATTATACGAGAAGTCTGTGGTATTACCCAACACTTTTATTGTATAAATAAGGCGGTGTTCAGCAGAGTGTTTTAAAAAGAGAATAGCGACACATGCACAGAACGAATGTTCAGTTCCAAAGTTTTTGTCCCATCTATGGAAATCTATTACAGAGCATGGTGATAGCCTAGTCCCTTCCTTCGCTTGAAAAATAGAGTTTTTTTTTATAATCGTAACTTTCATTTTGATGCATATTCTGATAGACATTTTGATGAATGCTTTGTAATTGTTGAATATTTGCTAAATACATTATGTCCTTTTGGCAGTAAACTTGCATGTTAAAGCATATATTTTTCTTTTTCAGTGTATTTAAAGATTAAACTTTCTTAATCATTACGTTATAACGTTGTAAATTATTTTTTAATCTATGTATGACACATTATTTTCCTTGAAACTTTTTTACACTTGAGGAAAAGTCATTAGGGAGAGAACTGTTTGTTAAGATATTTGATTGCCACCACTGTTTTTTATGGTGTATTTTGTTTCTTTGTCGAGCTGTTCAAGCGAATAAAATAACCTAACAAAACAAGTGAAAACGTTAACAAAAAAAAAGTCCAAGCACGCGATCATAACGACCGCAGATTTTTTGTGGGTCGAGTGAGCGAAGACCGGGCGTAAAATTTGCTGCTGATCGGATTTACATCAGATCACGTGATACTGTTCATGGATGTTTTGGATTTTGTCTGAGGGCTTATAGAAATCTATTCCTAATACGAACAAGCGGAGGCTGCTGTCACCACGAGGGCCCGGGTTTGAGTCCCTGGGTAAGACATGGATGTAATTGTGAATGTCCCATTTGTAGTTATATAATACATGCAATGGAAAAAATAAAAAAAAAAATGTTGTGACTTGTTGTTGTTTCTGTGTATAATAAGGATCATTTGAGGCGACAGCCATTGTAGCTATAGGCCCCAAAAGAATTCTCCACTTCGGTGGACGTCAAATGTCAAAATGTCCTAATACGAAAGACATTGTTTGGAAACATAAGAAGATTTAGTCATTATTTTTACCTGTTTTGAATCATCAAATTACGAAATAATTAAATTATTTCGAAATTCCTTACTTCTTGAAGACCTACTCGATAAGGGATATCTCCCTGCGCCCGGGCGCTCCCGTCTGCATCTGTGAATCCGAACACAATGAACACATACATCAGACTTGTGTGCTTACCCCAAGGCCCGCTTATAAATCATCGTCGATATACAGGGACGAGATAGCACAATAAAATTTACAAGACAGATAATTTTTACATCCGGGAGCTCCACAAGGAGTGTGCAACGGAGCCAGCGGGAGTCGAACCCACAAGCCTGCTTCGCTCTCAAGCGATTAGCAGCGTGGTGTGTTATCTACTCGGCCACGGAGGCCCCACATCTGTGAAACAGATGACTAAGTTAATCGATAATGTTACATCACAATATTGTCGAAAAATTGTTTAAAACGGGGTTGCTTGAAATGACAGCACCAGATGATAAACTCCCGCATTCAGCCGTACGCGAAACAGCGCAGAATGCAAAGTGACTGACTAAATGAGGAGATAAATCGGCAATGAGTGGATGTAAACGATTTTGCTCGTAGCTCGGAACGAGGTATTGGCAGGAGGGTTAAAAATACATTAAGATATTCTTTGCGAAAAACTCACATGCCTGACTGTCATTAAATAATTGTGATGCATTTTAAAATTCTATTACGCAATTTACGCATATTTCCCTTGGCATATTAGAAGAATTTTCATTTTTTATTCGTTTGCTAATAATAAACGGAAGGTTCTGCCTTTTTCCCTCGTGGAGGAAGGTTGTCCCAAGGGAATAACGCCATTTTGTGATCATTTGAGGTCATGCCGGCAAAAGCCGTAGCGAATACCTCATAGCTTAAAATAAAAATAAATAATAAACGCTTTTTCAAAAAAAGGTGTGTTTGTTATAAAAATTTTTATTTATATTTTTATATAAAATTACCACTTCTTCGATTGTATCCTGTGATACGGGTTTTCGTCCTCTGCCTGACTGATCATTTAGAGAACCTGTTTTCTCAAACTTCTCAACCATTGCTTTTAAACCATTAACTGACAAAGGACCGTTACCTTTACGCATTTTTTTTTGTTTCTAAAAGCACGAACAGCGGCTGGCGCATTGCACTGGTTGATGTAAAAGAATTTGACTAGTAGAGCTTGCTCGACTAAAGAAGAAGACATTATTAAAGCTAACTTTTAATGAAATTGTTTCTAACAGTAGCACATTATTTTTTAAAGCTGAACAAGCTGGCACTGGGCCGAAAGAACGTGAAATTTGAATAAAGAACTTCTTCTTCTGCTGTTGCTTTCTTTGGGGCTCTGTAAGGGAAATTGCAGATAAAGAAACTTCAGCAGTGTTTATGTAAATTTTTAGCTTTTTATAAACTGTTACCATTTTGAGCTTAGATTAAATTGCTAAATTCGTTAAATAAACGGTAATTTTACTTGAGTATTGATTCTTCATTTTTTCAAACTCTCTTTTTTGAATACACAGCGCCACATATTCCCCTGACGGTGATTTTTGGAACTATTTTTTTGCGGAATCCTTCGTTCCCCGTCTTGTTTAATCTTCCTACAAAATTTGGCGCCATTCTCGTAATTAGATCGCGCTACAGAACACTCTGAGTACCATCAGTTTAATTATGGCCACCTTGTGCAATGAAATTGTTCAGAGACGACCTCCAATTCGCCCAGGCGCGAAGGAGACTGAGGCATATGGAGTGAGATTTATATTAAAAATACAGTTGCAGCGAAAGCTAAATACTCAGCAGCTTTGTATTACCCTCAGGGTTAAGATAATAAGAGATTATACGAGAAGTCTGTGGTATTACCCAACACTTTTATTGTATAAATAAGGCGGTGTTCAGCAGAGTGTTTTAAAAAGAGAATAGCGACACATGCACAGAACGAATGTTCAGTTCCAAAGTTTTTGTCCCATCTATGGAAATCTATTACAGAGCATGGTGATAGCCTAGTCCCTTCCTTCGCTTGAAAAATAGAGTTTTTTTTTATAATCGTAACTTTCATTTTGATGCATATTCTGATAGACATTTTGATGAATGCTTTGTAATTGTTGAATATTTGCTAAATACATTATGTCCTTTTGGCAGTAAACTTGCATGTTAAAGCATATATTTTTCTTTTTCAGTGTATTTAAAGATTAAACTTTCTTAATCATTACGTTATAACGTTGTAAATTATTTTTTAATCTATGTATGACACATTATTTTCCTTGAAACTTTTTTACACTTGAGGAAAAGTCATTAGGGAGAGAACTGTTTGTTAAGATATTTGATTGCCACCACTGTTTTTTATGGTGTATTTTGTTTCTTTGTCGAGCTGTTCAAGCGAATAAAATAACCTAACAAAACAAGTGAAAACGTTAACAAAAAAAAAGTCCAAGCACGCGATCATAACGACCGCAGATTTTTTGTGGGTCGAGTGAGCGAAGACCGGGCGTAAAATTTGCTGCTGATCGGATTTACATCAGATCACGTGATACTGTTCATGGATGTTTTGGATTTTGTCTGAGGGCTTATAGAAATCTATTCCTAATACGAACAAGCGGAGGCTGCTGTCACCACGAGGGCCCGGGTTTGAGTCCCTGGGTAAGACATGGATGTAATTGTGAATGTCCCATTTGTAGTTATATAATACATGCAATGGAAAAAATAAAAAAAAAATGTTGTGACTTGTTGTTGTTTCTGTGTATAATAAGGATCATTTGAGGCGACAGCCATTGTAGCTATAGGCCCCAAAAGAATTCTCCACTTCGGTGGACGTCAAATGTCAAAATGTCCTAATACGAAAGACATTGTTTGGAAACATAAGAAGATTTAGTCATTATTTTTACCTGTTTTGAATCATCAAATTACGAAATAATTAAATTATTTCGAAATTCCTTACTTCTTGAAGACCTACTCGATAAGGGATATCTCCCTGCGCCCGGGCGCTCCCGTCTGCATCTGTGAATCCGAACACAATGAACACATACATCAGACTTGTGTGCTTACCCCAAGGCCCGCTTATAAATCATCGTCGATATACAGGGACGAGATAGCACAATAAAATTTACAAGACAGATAATTTTTACATCCGGGAGCTCCACAAGGAGTGTGCAACGGAGCCAGCGGGAGTCGAACCCACAAGCCTGCTTCGCTCTCAAGCGATTAGCAGCGTGGTGTGTTATCTACTCGGCCACGGAGGCCCCACATCTGTGAAACAGATGACTAAGTTAATCGATAATGTTACATCACAATATTGTCGAAAAATTGTTTAAAACGGGGTTGCTTGAAATGACAGCACCAGATGATAAACTCCCGCATTCAGCCGTACGCGAAACAGCGCAGAATGCAAAGTGACTGACTAAATGAGGAGATAAATCGGCAATGAGTGGATGTAAACGATTTTGCTCGTAGCTCGGAACGAGGTATTGGCAGGAGGGTTAAAAATACATTAAGATACTCTTTGCGAAAAACTCACATGCCTGACTGTCATTAAATAATTGTGATGTATTTTAAAATTCTATTACGCAATTTACGCATATTTCCCTTGGCATATTAGAAGAATTTTCATTTTTTATTCGTTTGCTAATAATAAACGGAAGGTTCTGCCTTTTTCCCTCGTGGAGGAAGGTTGTCCCAAGGGAATAACGCCATTTTGTGATCATTTGAGGTCATGCCGGCAAAAGCCGTAGCGAATACCTCATAGCTTAAAATAAAAATAAATAATAAACGCTTTTTCAAAAAAAGGTGTGTTTGTTATAAAAATTTTTATTTATATTTTTATATAAAATTACGTTTTCTCAATGCAAAAAAAAAAAAAAAAAAAAAAAAAAAAAAAAAAAAAAATCGTAATTTCTCGTATCCAGTTGCATGTTTTACGCTAATTACAATCGAAATTTATATACATAAACTCTTGATGCATATCATCTTATAATTTCATTTTAAAATATTATTTGTGCATAATGAAGTATTAAGCTTATTTTGTTAATTTTCTTGTAAATAATATAGTTTTAAAACTATCTGTGTCATGAATAAAACTAATTATTCAGTTATTAAAAAGACGGGAGAAGTTTGCTCAAGATTCACAAATATGCAGGAAGTTAAATTACAGTAGTTTTCAAGATGTACTATTGTACTAGATGTACTATTTAAAATGAACATCATGCACATTCGTATGAAAGAACTAGTAATCTCGGAGGTACAAAAGCCCAATTCAAAGATTGTGCATATATGGGTTTCAGGGCTCACAGCGTTACATTTCTTTTTCTATATTTCCTACCGGTATTTCAAATAAAAAATATTCGTGATGCATTCCTTTTAACAGCTGTAGTTGAAGTCTATAATAAAGATTATCGTTTTAAAATAGAGGTGGCAAAGTGTGAAAATTTTAAAAACGCTCCTAGCTGGTTTGGAAAAAAAAAATCTCAATCTTACAACGATACTAAACATTATGCTTGTGCTTAAATGTGTCTATGTTATAAACTTCATAAAATATTATTAACTCCGTTTAGAAGACTTCTGTGTAGTTGTGGGAACACTCAGCGCAAAACACTCGATTTAAATGTATTTCAAAAACATTGTAAGGGAAGTCTAGACTGGGACGCCATGCCCACTCACATTAATTTTACTCTAACATTTAATTCTCATTTATATAATATATAAATATATATATAAATATAATGTAAATATAATAGATATATATATTATATATAATATGATATCTATTTATATATAAATATAATTAAATTTTATCCAGTTTTTTGTATAAATTTTAATTCCTGCGTTTTAAAAAAAAACTATGCAAGAACTTCACATAATTGTGAAGTGTCTGAGTTTTTTAGCTCTCTGAAAAATTGTAGTTTTCAGCTTAAAACCCCATTAACTCCTAAATTACTCGAGCGATTTCGATAAAAAATTTTTGGTAGTAGAGTATAAATATAAAATCGTATGTGAAGACAGTTTTAAAAAAATAATTAGTTCCAGAAACAAATATTTCTGAAAATAGAAAATTGCCATTGCTCTAAAATAAAAAGTTTTAGTCGCAGAAGAAAACCTGTCTGCCACTAATCTTGAGCATAATCCAGTGAATAGGAATTCAAAATTGTATTAAAATCGGTCTCGTATTTTCTGAGGAAACAGGACTTAAATCTCGCATATTTCCTCTATGATTGTACCCAGACTTATCTTCCCTCAAACATACTTTTCGGCTTTGTCATTTTGCAACACAAAGTGCAAGTTTAGAAAACACAAGTCACAGTTCAACACAAAACAAAATACAAAAAGTTGGCGTCATTTGATTGAACAATAAGAAGGTTTTAAAAAGGTTTACAACTATTTGACGGATTATCGACACTCCCTATGTCTGTTCTGTCGATGCGTAATCAGAAAAATCTATTTGTCATGTGTGAAGGGCGGGTGTTGTGAATATCTATGTTTTTTGTCTCTTCTGAGAAATCGTACTTTTCAGGTAAAAAGGCCCTTAAATCATAAATTACTCAAGTGTTTTTGATGTTTTTTTGTGGAAGGATATATGTATAAGATCATATGTGGCAGACAGTTTAAAAAAATGTTAATTAGTTGCAGAGTTTTTATTTCAAAAAATATTCATTGCTCTAAAATAAAAAGTTTTAATCACAAAACAAAACTGTCTCCTTTAAGTATTGAGCATAATCCAGTGAATATGGATTCAAAATTTCTTCAAAATAGGTCGGGTACTTTTCGAGAAATCGGGTCTTAGAACTCGCATATTTCCCATAAGATTGTACCCAATCTTGTCTTCTCTTAAAAAGGCAGATAATGAAATTTGCTAAAAGTAATTTTATTTCAAAATAAATTTAAGTGAGAACAATTAAGAATGATCATATGGAAAATAATTAAAACAACAATGAAAACAGAAGGATATCAAATATTTATGAAAACGCGATGAATAATTCAAATTCTTCAATAATCACCATATTGTAACATGTATTGTTAAATATGATATTGTACATTCTATATAATTAAACAATTTACAAAGGTTAACTTTAATTAAATAATTTTAGACCACCTGCAACATTTTTTTAAGCAAGACGTTTGTTATTACTTTGAGTACTTTAAGAATACGTGATGTTTAACCCTGAATGATCACTTTTATTTCTTGTTATATATGAGCATAAAAATGTTTAGTATGTAGAATGCTGATATTAATACTTTTAAATTAAAACTCTCAAATCAAATTTATTTTCACAAAAGATAATTATTCAGAATAATGCCTAATGATGCTAATGATTGTAGCTAAACGATATTAAAATATAAATTTAAAAAAATCTCTCACCAAATGATTACAAAGATGACATAAGACATAGAATATGTAATATGAACTTTTAAAAAGTTCACTGTTTACCTTAAAAGGCGACTAAAATAATAAAAGAGATGTTAGAATTGAAAAATATACATTTTACTTAAAAACTTCTTAGTACTTTCAGGCTTTACGAAACCCTTCATCAGAGAGTAGTATAATAGCTAATTGCTGTTTATTTATACAAATACCTCACTTTGTTTTGAAAACGAGTGAGCCAATAATTATTAGAGTAGATAGTAGAAGTAACAGTTTCTTGGATTGAACTTAGAGAAAATATATATTTTATTAACTGCAGTTCTATTTATTTTATTACATCATTTCGTTCTCATACGTCACTTTCATTTTAAATGTGTCGCTAGACAATCGGAGTAGCAGTGTTTCAGATTAAATTAGTTTAAAGTCAGGAGAAATTTAATATTTTAAAGAGCTTAGAAAACTTACTCTGCTGTTACTAAAAGCTTCTAAAAGTTAAAAAGGAAAACTTGTCGGTTCAAACTTCATTGCAGATATTTTCGCATCTTCAAAGACTCGAACGGAACAGCTAGAAGAACAATAAATTGTAAGTTAATGACTTGTTGATTTATTCCAGATTCTTGAATTGCAAACGCATTTATTTGCTAATGTTAAATGTATTTACCACAATTCCGAAATATAATAAATATGGTCACTAGATTTTGGAAATTTTTAACCCATATTGGGCTGCTGCCCTATAAATAGGACAGCTAATAAAACATTTTTTAAAATAAAATTGGTAAGGATTTTCGTGATACATTTTCTTATGACGTCTTTAAAATACATAAAAGTATAACATATAAACAAAAGACAAGTAACCAATTAAAATTTAATTGAAAAAAATCTATTTAAAAAATCCTCTGAAAATTTTGATCTTATAATCTAGAATTTTACCGTTATTATTATATTTTTATTGGAGAAATCATTGAGTATTTTTGTACAACATAAACAGTATTTTTAATGTAAAATAAAATATTTGCTCATAAAATTAATTTATGTATGCATTCTATATGTCCTTACTATGTGTCCTAATAATATGTCCTGTTTATAGGACAGCGAGTTACTTAAAAAATTAAAAACAATTTTTTTTAAAAATTTTGCTAGTATCTACTTAATTACGCCATATTAATGATATAATTTAAGTTTTAATTTTTTTCAAAAATATTTAATCGGAATGGTCCAATATGGGTTAATAGGTTATCTGAATGTACCTCAACTTACGTCGCTAGTGTTGGAACGAATTGCAGACGTAAGTTCAGATATTACTGTATACATATGACTGTGTAATTAAAAGATTTAATGTAACTGTTTTTTTTTTTCTTTTTCAGGCAAAGGCAGGAGATTTTTCTGAAAAGGTTTCAATGTTGGCTTTTTCAGCCGAATTCTCAAGTGGGACTGTGTTGGAAAGAAAAAAAAAACTACCGCTTTCTTATAACATTTGCTTATGAGTGAATATTTAACTTATTTATCGACAAATGAAAACAGCTGTTTGACTGCTCTTTAAACAGCTCTTTAAACTTCCTGCCTCAAATTTCCTACTTTACGTTGCAAAATGAGTCCGTAAATGTGTTAGGAAGTTTCGCGTTGTACAGTGGGAAAACCTATTTTTGGAGAATGTGATATCACCATAACTACAATTCAAAAAATTTTATAACACGGTGTCTCCATCTACAGTGAAAAATTTCATGTGTGAAAACGCTATTAAACAAGAGCCTGATAAATATTTAATAAATAATTAACTTGTAACATAATTTACAAATACAATATATTATATAAAGTTGTTTACTTAAGAAACTCACTCTAGAATTTTCTACATTGTTAAAGAATTTTGAAGCTGCTTGTGTGAAACATTGTTTCACTTTTTATTTAAAACTTGATTAGATAAAATGCGATTTTTCTCCAAAGCTAATTTTTTTTTTTTTTTTTTTTTTTTTATCAATGCCCATCTCGAAATTAATGAAATTGTTTTGATGAGCTACTGAGATTTTCCTTTGTTTTCTTCATTTTCTACATTGTTTTCTATATAATTAAGTTCTAATTAAGCTCGCAAACAAAGCAATTTATCCTGTTACATATTTAATTGAGTGTACATGCTGCACATATCTTTTATTAAATAACAGAGGCTACTTAAAAAGAACTTTATTTTTACTGTAGTAAAAATTTCTAAATACATGCCCTACTTGCGTAAGTTAATTTAATATTTAGAATGCGCATGAAACAAAATATTATCCTTTCGAAGTTCGAATTCATTTATATAGAACTTTTCCTTTATTTTGTTAACCTTTAAACAATTTCGTCGATTTATTATTGAAAAACAAACATGCAAAAATAAAAGAATTTTTCTTAAATTATAAACGTTTGAAAATTGTGATTTATTATGAAGTAAATAAAGTATTCAACAAAGTTATGTAATGTAAAAAATGCACATTTTTATAGTTACATTAATCTATTAGATTCCCTCTTGGTCATTTTCGTTTTTCTAAAAATAAAGTAATAACTATATCACATACATAGAAAAAAAGGTCTTTTAAAAAAGGGAAGCTGTATTAAAAAGGGTAATGATTGATATACATATACCGGGTGTTTCAAAAGTCCGGTGTGAAAATAAAACGCGATAAAAAAGATTTATGGGTCGGATAAACATGCGGTTTGCATATAAATATTCAGTTTCTGTATAACACCAACAAAAATTACATAAAATTTCGAAAATAGAGGGCTCCACTACAGCTGTTCATTTCATATTATTCAAACAACGCAAGATTTGGATACAACAAAAATTAGATAATACTGCATGTACAATTTTTTTGTATCCAAATCTTGTGTTGTGTGAGCAATATGGTATTATTCCATGGGATTATCTAAAATAGCGACCTCTATTGTCAAGATTTTGAACTAATTTTTTCGTTGGTACCATGCAAAATCCCGTACCATGCTGAAAATTTATTTGCAAACCGCCTGTCTCTCCAACCTATAGGCATTTTTTATCGCATTTTACTTTCGCACCGAAACACCCGGTATCTTATTGAAAATTTAGAAAAATCTAGAAAACTTTCTATTTGATAACCGTTTTGGTAAATAAGAGAAAGGCTGTATTTGTTTAACTGGATAGTGATAATATGTTTACATAATGTGAATAATACATGTTCTCAAAGTGTAATTTTGAATATTTAAAACAATATATCGGTATCAAGATCTTGAAAATCTCCAAGTTCATAAAATATTTGAATTTTTATAATTACCCCTTAAATATTTCGAAACTATCTGGGACTTAATTACAATACGAATAAAGCACAAATAAATTGTACTAAAATCGGTATTAAGTACATATACAGTTTCTCCCTAAATTCATGGGACATACACTGTTAAAAATTTTGCACATTCTGGCAGGTCATTCGACCGTTTTTTGTAAAAACGGTTTCAAAACCATAATTTTACTATATTTTGACCGTAAAACGGCCAACAAAATGGTCAGAATAGTGTTAAAATCACGGTTGTGTAACCGTTTTCGGAAAAAACGGTCAAATGACCTGCCAGAATGCTGCAAATTTTTAACAGTGTATGGTAGTGGGTGATAGAATACAACTAGAGAAGCACAAATCATGGTCGGAACGCAAATCGTAAAAAGCTACAGCTCGAAACATAATGTTGAATAAATGAGGAGAAAGAAGATAGCGATGGAATGAGAGGAAACCGATAATATGAAGAACAACATTTTATTCAACAAAATGAAAGCAAACAACACGTACGTCCCCCATCACAACAACTGTTCAAAATTCCTTAGGCCAACAGTAACGCAGGCTTCGCACCGTCGATGGAGTGACCGCCGCACATTGCGAAAACACCAAGAATCTCTCCTATAGTATCATCAACAACGAATATCCGGGAAACAAGGTCTTCAACGAAATCTATGGGACCATCGTCGTAGATGAGGATCTTCATGTGACCCCAGAACAAAAAGTCCAGACGTGACAAATCGTGTGAGCTGGCCGGCCAGTTGATCGGTAAAACGTTTGGGCTTCTCTTGCATTGCCGTCTGTACATGTAATGCCACTCGGCCTTCACCTGATTTGAATAGGTATTCATCTCCAAGATGATCCACAGAACAAATAAAGACAGCTGCGGTGAACAGCTTTGCCATTGTGGTCACTCGGAAGCGGCCTCTAGGCTTTACGGCTTGCGTTCCGACCATGGATTGTATGGTAATTTGTCCAATACTTGTTGTGTTCTATCATCCCCTTACGTACATACCATGAGTTTAGAGACACCCTGTATATAATGTAAAGTTATTCAAAATATATTAAAATACCTCAAAAAACATTAAAAATCAAATTAAATTCCCAAAACGTGTTCTACCAAATTCACACGGCCATCGTCATTGTTTATTTAATAATTGTTATTTCTCTTTGCACTTTTTCGTCAAGGACATTGTAATTTAAGAGTGTTAAGTAAGATAAGTTGAGAGGAAAAGGAATTAAAATTTTGCAAAACAAGTTTTTATTTACTATCCAGCAATTCTTTCCAGACTCCATGGATGTCATAATGACAATGCATCATTGCATACTACAGGGGGATTCAAAACTTATCATTCAAAAAACATGACTCTGTCACCGCTGCTGTTAATGATTTTTTTGTGACCTGGTGTCTTCGTTAATATTAAGAAAAGTACTGCATACAAACATATGGAAATCGTGGTATTACACAGAAATGTTTAATAAACACGCTGATGCAGATATTTTGCAAATCGAATAAATATTTTAAGAGACATTTAGTGTTAAATTTGGTCAAAATAGTTTATTGAAAAAAGTTTTTATAGAAATAAAAACGATACATAGGAATTTAATCATTTTTAGATCATTTAATACATTTGAGGTTCCCGGTGGGCAGACTGCATTTATTTTAGGTAGCTTTCATTACAAAAAGCTACCTATTGCAGCCGTTCGGAGGAAAACGATTCCGAAAAATTTTGGTATATTTTCACAGACATGACCCCCAGACCCCGAAACCACCCTCAAAAGTGATATATATATATATAGATATATATATATATTTATATATATCCATATATATATATATATATATATATATATATATATATATATATATATATATTATATATATCCATATATATAAATATATGTATATATATATGATCTTTGTCATACTGTAACTCTCGTATTTATGAACCGATTTGGATAAAATTTCGTGTGTACATAGTACATACCAATGTCTTGACCGAGTTCGATGGCCAGCCTCATCCGCCATCTTGTTTCAAAATGACGGCAATAAAAAAAAAAATTAAAATGAGGCACAAAAAAATTAGACATTGAAAAGATTTTTTTCTTATGTGTTTGGGTTTGATACAAAGATTCTGAAGCATTTTTCGTTTCGTCTATATCTTAAAAAATGACTGAGTTATAGCACTTTGAATTTCTAGCATGGCTGATATTTTGAAACGATCTGATATTTGTCACGCGATAATACACGTATTTATGAACCGATTTGGATGTGACAAGGAATGTGCATAGTACATAGCAATGTCTCGACCGAGTTCGTTGGCCAGCCTCATCCGCCATCTTGTTTCAAAATGGCGGCCATTTGGAAAAATTAAAAAAAAAATTAAAATGAGGCACAAAAAAATAGACATTGAAAAATATTTTTTTCTTATGTGTTTGGGCTTGATACAAAAATTCTGGAGCATTTTTAGTTTTGTCTATATTTTAAAAAATGGCTGAGTTATAGCACTTTGAATTTCTAGCATGGCTGACATTTTGAAAAGATCTGATATTTGTCACGCGATAATACACGTATTTATGAACCGATTTAGATGTGACAAAGAATGTGCATAGTACATAGCAATGTCTCGACCGAGTTCGTTGGCCAGCCTCATCCGCCATCTTGTTTCAAAATGGCGGCCATTTAAAAATTTAAAAAAACTAAATTTAAGTGTGAGGTACAAAGTAATTAGAAATTGAAAAAGATTTTTTCCTTATGTATTTGACCTTGATACAAAGTTTCCGGAGCATATTTTGTTTCGTCTTTCTCTTAAAAAATGGCTGAGTTATTTCACTTTGAATTTCCAGCATGGCTGACATTTTGAAACGATCTGAATTTTGTCACGCAATAATATGCGTTTTTATGAACCGATTTGATGTGGCAAGGCATGTGCATAGTACATAGCAATGTCTCGACCGAGTTCGTTGGCCAGCCTCATCCGCCATCTTGTTTCAAAATGGCGGCCATTTGGAAAAATTAAAAAAAAATTAAAATGAGGCACAAAAAAATAGACATTGAAAAATATTTTTTTCTTATGTGTTTGGGCTTGATACAAAAATTCTGGAGCATTTTTAGTTTTGTCTATATCTTAAAAAATGGCTGAGTTATAGCACTTTGAATTTCTAGCATGGCTGACATTTTGAAAAGATCTGATATTTGTCACGCGATAATACACGTATTTATGAACCGATTTAGATGTGACAAAGAATGTGCATAGTACATAGCAATGTCTCGACCGAGTTCGTTGGCCAGCCTCACCCGCCATCTTGTTTCAAAATGGCGGCCATTTAAAAATTTAAAAAAACTAAATTTAAGTGTGAGGTACAAAGTAATTAGAAATTGAAAAAGATTTTTTCCTTATGTATTTGACCTTGATACAAAGTTTCCGGAGCATATTTTGTTTCGTCTTTCTCTTAAAAAATGGCTGAGTTATTTCACTTTGAATTTCCAGCATGGCTGACATTTTGAAACGATCTGAATTTTGTCACGCAATAATATGCGTTTTTATGAACCGATTTGATGTGACAAGGCATGTGCATAGTACATAGCAATGTCTCGACCGAGTTCGTTGGCCAGCTTCATACGCCATCTTGTTTCAAAATGTCGGCCATTTTAATTTTTTTTTAAATAAAATTTAAATGAAGCACAAAAAAAATTATAAATCGAAAAAGATTTTTTTCTTATGTGTTTGAGCTTGATATGAAGATTTCGGAGCATTTTTTGTTTCGTCTATATCTTAAAAATTGGCTGAGTTATAGCACTTTGAATTTCTAACATGGCTGACATTTTGAAACGATCTGCTGTTTGTCACGCGATAATACACGTATTTATGAACCGATTTGGATGTGACAAGAAATGTACATAGTACATAGCAATGCCTTGACCGAGTTCGATGGCCAGCCTCATCCGCCATCTTGTTTCAAATGGCGGCAATTAAAAAAAAATTAAATTTAAAATGAGGCACAAAAAAAAAAAAGTCCTTCCGGCCAGTGCCGGGAGGAAGAGGTAGCTTTCATAATCCTTATTTTAAAAAAGCCAACTTATATCATGCAAACACACGAAGCTCAATTTAGTGGAAACCGAATATAGGAGATTCAATACTAATTTTTATCAATATAATGAATGAGAATTTCGCGAAATTAGTCAGCTTTATACAAGCTGCTTTTCTTTAAAGTAACTTATATTTGGCTGCCAAATTCGGCAATTTCTTAAAGTGCCTGTCATTTTAAGACAACATGGTGGATGAGGCTAAGCAGTGAACTTGGTCGAGACCTTAGTAATTGCTGTGCACATGCTCACTCACATCGGAATCGGTTAATATTCAGGAGTGCTGTCGCATGCAAAAAATCAGATTTTTCAAAATGTCACCCACAATAGAAATTGAAACTGCTATATCTGAGCCATTTTTTAAGGTAAAGACAAACAAAAAATGCTCCTGAATCCTTATATCAAGATCAAATACTTAAGAAAGAAACCTTTTTCAATTTCTAATTTTGTTGCACCTCACTTTAAATATATATATATTTTTTAATTTAATGGCCGCCATTTTGAAGCAAGATGGCTGATGAATCTAGCCAGCGAACTTGGTCGAGGTGTTGATGTATACTATCCACATGCCTTCTTACATCGAAATAGGCGAATACGTGTGTTATCGCGTGACAAATACAAGATCGTTTCAAAATGTTAGCCATGCTAGAAATTCAAAGTGCTATAAATCAACCATTTTTTAAGATATCAACAAAAGAACAAATTTTCAGAAACAAAAACTGCTCCGGAATCTTTGTATCAAGGCCAAACACATAAAAAAAATCTTTTTCATTTTCCAATTTTTTAATACCTCATTTTGAATTTTAAATTTAATTTTTTTTAATGGCAACCCTTTTGAAACAAGATGGCGAATGAAGCTGGCCAACGAACTCGGTCGAGACATTGGTATGTACTATGTACAGACCAAGTTACATCCAAATAGGTTCATAAATACGCCTGTTATCGCGTGACAAAAATCAGGTCGTTTTAAAATGTCAACCACAAGAGAAATTCAAAATGCTATTACTCAGCCATTTTTTTTTTAGATATAGACAAAAGAAAAACTGTTCCGGAATCTTTGTATTAAGGTCAAACACATACAAAAAAAAAATCCTTTTCATTTTCCAATTTTTTGGTATCTCATTTAAATTTTTTTATTATTTAATTTTTTTAAATGGCCGCCATTTTGAAACAAGATGGCGGATGAAGCTGGCCAACGAACTCGGTCGAGATATTTGTATGTACTATGTACACACCAAGGTACATCCAAGTCAGTTCATAAATACGCCTGTTATTACGTGAGAAAAATCAGGACGTTTCAAAATGTCAGCCACGCTAGAAATTCAAAATGCTATAACTCAGCCATTTCTTAAGATATAGACGAAACAAAAACTGCTCCCGAATCTTTTTATCATGGTCAAACACTTAAGAAGAAAATATTTTTTCAATTTTCAATTTTTGGTACCACAATTCAAATTTAAATTTTTCTAAAAAATTTAAATGGCCGCCATTTTTAAACAAGATGGCGGGTGAAGCTGGCCAACGAACCCGGTCGAGACATTGGTATATACTATGCATAAACGAAGTTACATCCAAATCGGTTCATAAATACGCCTTTTATCGCGTGACAAAATTCAGGACGTTTCAAAATGTCAGCCACGCTAGAATTTCAAAATGCTATAACTCAGCCATTTTTTAAGATATAGACGAAACAAAAACTGCTCCGAAATCTTTGTATAAAGGTCAAATACATAAGAAAAAAATATTTTTCCATTTTCAATTTTTTGGTACCACATTTCAAATTTTAAATTTTTTAAAAAATTTTAAATGGCCGCCATTTTGAAACAAAATGGCGGATGAAGCTGGCCAACAAACTCGGTCGAGAGATTCGTATGTACTATGTACACACCGAGTTACATCCAAATCGGTTCATAAATATGCCTTTTATCGCGTGACAAAATTCAGGACGTTTCAAAATGTCAGCCACGCTAGAATTTCAAAATGCTATAACTCAGCCATTTTTTAAGATATAGACGAAACAAAAACTGCTCCGAAATCTTTGTATAAAGGTCAAATACATAAGAAAAAAATATTTTTCCATTTTTAATTTTTTGGTACCACATTTCAAGTTTTAAATTTTTTTAAAAATTTTAAATGGCCGCCATTTTGAAACAAAACGGCGGATGAAGCTGGCCAACGAACTCGGTCGAGACATTGGTATGTACTATGTACACACCGAATTACATCGAAATCGGTTCATAATTACGGGAGTTACAGTGTGACATAGGTCAGATATATATATATATATATATATATATATATATATATATATATATATATATATATCAATTTTGAACGGAGGGTGGTTTCGGGGTCTGGGGGTCATGATCGATGAAAATATACCAAAATTTTTTGAAATCGCTTTCCTCCGAACGGCTGCAATAGGTAGCTTTTTTGTAAAGAAAGCTACCTAATAGACATTGAAAAGATTTTTTCTTATGTGTTTGGGTTTGATACAAAGATTCTGAAGCATTTTTCGTTTCGTCTATATCTTAAAAAATGACTGAGTTATAGCACTTTGAATTTCTAGCATGGCTGATATATTGAAACGATCTGATATTTGTCACGCGATAATACACGTATTTATGAACCGATTTGGATGTGACAAGTGATGTGCATAGTACATAGCAATGTCTCGACCGAGTTCGTTGGCCAGCCTCATCTGCCATCTTGTTTCAAAATGGCGGCCATTTGGAAAAATTAAAAAAAAATTAAAATGAGGCACAAAGAAATAGACATTGAAAAATATTTTTTTCTTATGTGTTTGGGCTTGATAGAAAAATTCTGGAGCATTTTTAGTTTTCTCTATATCTTAAAAAATGGCTGAGTTATAGCACTTTGAATTTCTAGCATGGCTGACATTTGGAAAAGATCTGATATTTGTCACGCGATAATACACGTATTTATGAACCGATTTAGATGTGACAAAGAATGTGCATAGTACATAGCAATGTCTCGACCGAGTTCGTTGGCCAGCCTCATCCGCCATCTTGTTTCAAAATGGCGGCCATTTAAATATTTAAAAAAACTAAATTTAAGTGTGAGGTGCAAAGTAATTAGAAATTGAAAAAGATGTTTTCCTTATGTATTTGCCTTGATACAAAGTTTCCGGAGCATTTTTTGTTTCGTCTATCTCTTAAAAAATGGCTGAGTTATTTCACTTTGAATTTCCAGCATGGCTGACATTTTGAAACGATCTGATTTTTGTCACGCGATAATATGCGTTTTTATGAACCGATTTGATGTGACAAGGCATGTGCATAGTACATAGCAATATCTCGACCGAGTTCGTTGGCCAGCTTCATACGCCATCTTGTTTCAAAATGTCGGGCATTTTAATTTTTTTTTTTTAATTAAAATTTAAAATGCAGCACAAAAAAAATTATAAACCGAAAAAGATTTTTTTCTTATGTGTTTGAGCTTGATATGAAGATTTCGGAGCATTTTTTGTTTCGTCTATATCTTAAAAAAGTCCTTCCGGCCAGTGCCGGGAGGAAGAGGTAGCTTTCATATTCCTTATTTTAAAAAAGCCAACATTTATTATTCAAACACACAAAGCTCAATTAAGTGGAAACCGAATGTAGGAGATTCAATACTAATTTTTATCAATACTAAATCATTATGAATGAGAATTTCGCGAAATTAGTCAGCTTTATCCAAGCTGCTTTTATTTAAAGTAACTCATATTTGGCAGCCAAATTCGGCGATTTCTTAAAGTGCCTGCCATTTTAAGACAACATGGTGGATGAGGCTAACCAGTGAACTTGGTCGAGACCTTAGTAATTGCTGTGCACATGCTCACTCACATCGGAATCGGTTGATATATACGAGTGCTGTCGCAGGCAAAAATCAGATTTTTCAAAATGTCACTCACTTTAGAAATTCAAACTGCTATATCTGAGCCATTTTTTAAGATAAAGACAAACAAAAAATGCTCCTGAATCCTTATATCAAGGTCAAATACTTAAGAAAGAAACCTTTTTCAATTTCTAATTTTTTTGCACCTCACTTTAAATATATATATTTTTTTAATTTAATGGCCGCCATTTTGAAACAAGATGGCTGATGAAACTGGCTAGCGAACTTGGTCGAGATATTGATGTATACTATCCACATGCCTTCTTCCATCGAAATAGGCGAATACGTGTGGTATCTCGAGACAAATACAAGATCGTTTCAAAGTGTTAGCCATGATAGAAATTCAAAGTGCTATAATTCAACCACTTTTTAAGATATAAAAAAAGAACAAATTTTCAGAAACAAAAACTGCTCCAGAATCTTTGTATCAAGGCCAAACACATAAAAAAAAATCTTTTTCATTTTCCAATTTTTTATTTCCTCATTTTAAATTTTAAATTACATTTTTTTTTAAAAATGGCAACCCTTTTGAAACAAGATGTCGAATGAAGCTGGCCAACGAACTCGGTCGAGACATTGGTATGTACTATGTACAGACCAAGTTACATTCAAATCGGTTCATAAATACGCCTGTTATCGCGTGACAAAAATCAGGTCGTTTTAAAATGTCAGCCACAATAGAAATTCAAAATGTTATAACTCAGCCATTTTTTTAGATATAGACGAAACAAAACCTGTTCCGGAATCTTTGTATCAAGGTCAAACACATACGAAAAAACTCTTTTTCATTTTCCAATTTTTTGGTATCTCATTTTAAATTTAATTTTTTTTTAATTTTTTTAAATAGCCGCCATTTTGAAACAAGATGGCGGATGAAGCTGGCCGACGAACTCGGTTGAGTTATTTGTATGTACTATGTACACACCAAGGTACATCCAGATCGATTCATAAATACGTCTGTTATCACGTGGCAAAAATCAGGGCGTTTCAAAATGTCAGCCACACTAGAAATTCAAAATGTTATAACTCAGCCATTTTTTAAGGTATAGACGAAACAAAAACTGCTCCCGAATCTTTTTATCGAGGTCAAACACATAAGAAAAAATATTTTTTTCAATTTTCAATTTTTTGTTACCACATTTCAAATTTCAAATTTTCTTAAAATTTTAATCGGCCGCCATTTTTAAACAAAATGGCTGCAAGAAGCTGGCCAACGAACTCGGTCGAGACATTGGTCTGTACTATGTATAAACGAAGTTACATCCAAATCGGTTCATAAATATGCGTTTTATCGCGTGACAAATTTCAGGACGTTTCAAAATGTCAGCTTCACTAGAAATTCAAAATGCTATAACTCAGCCATTTCTTAAGATATAGGCGAAACAAAAACTGCTACGGAGTCTTTGTATAAAGGTCAAATACATAAGAAAAAAATATTTTTCCATTTTCAATTTTTTGGTATTACATTTCAAATTTCAATTTTTTTTTAAATTTTTAAATGGCCGCCATTTTGAAACAAAATGGCGGATGAAGCTGGCCAACGAACTCGGTCGAGACATTGGTATGTACTATGTACACACCGAATTACATGCAAATCGGTTCATAAATACGAGAGTTACAGTGTGACATAGTTCAGATATATATATATATATATATATATATATAAATTTTGAACGGAGGGTGGTTTCGGGGTCTGGGGGTCATGATCGATGAAAATATACCAAATTTTTTTGAAATCGCTTTCCTCCGAACGGCTGCAATAGGTAGCTTTTTGTAAAGAAAGCTACCTAAAAACGGTTGAGTTATAGCACTTTGAAATTCTAGTGTGGCTGACATTTGAAACGATCTGATTTTTGTCACTCGATAACACGCGTATTTATGAAAGGATTTATATATAACTTGGTGTGTACATAGTTCATACCAAGTTTAATAATATCGAGTACGTTGGCCAACATCATCTGCCATCTTGTTTCAAAATGGCGGGCATTAATTGTTTTTCTTATTTCATTTAAAGTGAGGTACAAAAAAATTAGAAATTGAAAAAGATTTTTTCTTATATATTTGACCTTGATACAAACATTCTGGAGCATTTTTCGTTTCGTCTATATCTTAAAAAATGGCTGATTTATAGCACTTTGAATTTCTAGCTTGGCTGACATTTTGAAACGATCTGATATTTGTCACGCGATAATACACGTATTTATGAACCGATTTAGATGTGACAAAGAATGTGCATAGTACATAGCAATGTCTCGACCGAGTTCGTTGGCCAGCCTCATCCGCCATCTTGTTTCAAAATGGCGGTTATTTAAATATTAAAAAAATAATAATTTAAAATGAGGTACAAAACAGTTAGAAATTGAAAATGATTTTTTTCTTATGTGTTTCAGCTTGTTACAAAGATTCCGGATCATTTTTTTTTGCCTTTATATTAAAAAAAAAGGCCAGTTTGAATTTCGAATGTGTGTGACATTTTGAAAAATCTGATTTTTTGCCTGCAACAGCAGTCGTATATATCAACCGATTTAGATATGAGTAGGCATATGCACAGGAATTATTAAGGTCTCGACCAAGTTCATTGGTGAGCTTTAATGCACCCATTATGTTGTTTTAAAATGGCGGGCCATCACCGATAATTCGGGTTAATATAATTATTAATATAATTCGGGATATCACCGAATTTGGCGACAAAATATAAATCACTTTAATAAAACCAGCTTTGATAACGCTGACTAATTTGGCGAAATTCTCATTCATATTCAATATTGACAAAAATTAGTATTTAATCTTCTATAATCGGGTTCTACTAATTTGAGCGTGTGTTTCAATAATATAAGCTGGCTTTTAAAAAATAAAGAATATGAAAGCTACCTCTTCTTCCTGGCACTAGCCGGAAGGAATTTTTTAAATTTGATTCATTTTTTTGAGGATTTATTTTCATTTTATATGCAAAATTTCAGAATTTCAGGAAATATTTTTTACATCTTTTAGAAAAGGGTATGGCACTGTTTTTTAAAATTATAATTCAACAATCCGAAATTTTTAAAAGCCGATCAAATTAGAGTGTTTTTAGAGTTTGTGGTGACTGGACGGGTGTTGGGGAACGTAGCTCGTAGGGGGTACAGCCTCCTAGTATTTAAAATTATTATAGGTGTCGAAATCTTCAAAATCGTGACGTTAAGGTATATACACACACACACATATATATATATATATATATATATATAACCTATACTAATTACACTGAAAGACGCATATATAATCTGGCTCTTATATTCCTTAGGCTTTACAAAAACGTAATACTATCTCTTCGGTAAGGGCTTATTTCTAGAAGACTCTGAAACCAATATATTTCTGAGATACAAAGGAACAATTCTGAAACAAAAATTTCTTTTGCTACCATTAATTTTCGGAACATTTCTGAATAGTTTGTAAAATGTATTAATCTGTTTTGAGGTTCTTACCAGCTCTTAAGTGTATATTTTAATCTGTTTAACATAGTTTATACATGAACGTGTAACACAGTAATGTTCCTTTGAATGTTAATATTAATGCCATTCATTTTAAATTAAGGTTAATTTCGTTAAATTATCACGTTTGCTGAACATGGAATTGTTTACTTGAGAAAGGTAACATACGAGAAACTAATTTTTCGAGTGGAGAAAATTATTTCACATATCGTAAAAACTTTTCAAAACATTTTTATTGTGCGACGAAATGTCAGTAAATAGGTCACAAACCGATATGAGAGCTCGGAAATTAGCAATAATTGTTTCCAAATATGCCTATACGTTGCAGCACTATCTAACTGTAGGATTTCAATTTCAAATTTATGAGACAACAGTTGTACAAGATGAGAGGTGCGTTGACGAAGAACAAAGTGGTCGTCCTGTTGAGATTGCGACAGAAGAAACAGTGCGGGAGGTTGGGGAAAGGATTAGCGCTGACAGGCAACAACAATAGACAGCATTAGCAGCTGCAACAGGGTGTTCACATGTTTTAGCCTACAGCAGACGTTGAATGTGAGGTACACAGATGACCGAGAGTGCAGGGAGAAGACTTTTACGTAGCAGGTATTCGAAAACGCATAAAGAGATGAGACAAATGAATCAATGTAAATGACGATTATATAGAAAATACACATACCTTTTAAGTATGTATCTTGGTTTCCCTATTTATTGTCTTTTGTGACCTTCTTACTGACTTGCTCTTGTAAATAAATAAAATAAATAAAATATTAGTGTCAGATATTCTTCAGTAAATTTCGAAAATCTATTTCTTTCTGAGGTTTTTGGAGATAACTGAACTGTTTTCGGAATCAGCAGTAACTCGGAAGAGATTATGTTACTTTTTCAAAAATATTAAGAAAGATGTGATTCAGATGATAAAAAAAATTATAGTTGTTTTCTGTAGTGTATCAGCAAATTACTTATTTTTTTATGTACTTAAAGAGACATCAAGTGACACACAGAAAAAAAAATTGTACTACATGTCTAGTCATGAATTTCATCAAGAATTTTGGATCTATGTTTAAAATAGCAGAAGGTTAATTTTAAATGATTTTTTTTTAATTTATAGTTAGTAAATTTTTTTAAGCAAAATCTTGTTTAGAAAAGCAAAAACTTGATTTGCAGTTGGAAAATGAACGTCAAAAATGCAGTACAACAAGAACATTTCTCCATGGTATTAGCAAACAGGAAAGTGAAATTCAATAATATCATCCGAAAAAATTCTGTGACAATAATTTATATTTTATTTATTAAAAATTAATTAATTTCCTTATAGTTTTTTTTTCTGTCTGCGAGATTGCAAATTTATTTTTGGCTTTCTTTTGTTACAGAAGCATGATCCAGAAATATTATAACTATTTACAATATACCACACGAATCCGAGGTATTAAAATAAAGAGGAATGACTATCCACAAAATGTATACATGTTTCATGTTGGGGTGTGAATTGTTTGCTTTCTTTTGTACCAAAAAAATGGGCAAAAGAAAAAAATTTTCGGTCTGCCAGATTGCAAATTTAATTTATTATGATTTTGTTGTTGTTGTTGTTATAGAAACATGATTCAGAAATGTTTTAACTATTTACAATATATCACACGAATCCGAGGTATTAAAAATGAGAGGAATCCACAAAATGTACATATATTTAATGTTAGTGTGTGAATTGTTTGACTTCGTTTGTAGCTAAAGGAATGGAAAAGAGACGCTGATATTTTACAATTTTAGAGGGATTTTGACTCTTTTTATTTTTTTTTCTTTGATTTGTAAATATTTTCCTTAAAATATCAATCTTCAGATCTGCCGAGTGTCTTTCAAAACTAAAACAATATTGCATTCGAAATAAATAAAATAATGAACTTTAAGAAAAAACAACCGCTGGTTCTTTTTTTTTTTTAACTTAAAAATTTATAACAGATACTTTCTTGCACACGAATGCATGTTTCCATATTCAAATTTGGGGTTAGCACAGTTGAGGTTTTATTAGAATAGTGCGAAACATGTACAGACTAGAACACGATCCTGGATAACTTTACATGCACTTGTCCCAGTCTGACATTTTTCGATCTGTTGTTATATAGTTTTTATTAACCTACACTTTGTTACTACAACCTTGAATATGATTTATCCAGTTGAAAAAAAATTCTTCTCTTCATTATGTGCATTTTATTCTACTGCAATATAACAGTTAACTTATATGGACGACTATACTTGCTCGATTCTTTTCATGTAAACTAATAATACTTTCGTAAATTTTTGACATCAGACAATAAATACACTGGCTACACTGGCTTCCAAAAGTTAATGTACAGGGACTGGATGCTTTCGATTGCACACGTTTTGTCGAATATCAACAAAAATTATCAGCGAATTGTTCTTGAATTTCTGGGATGAAAAGAACATGTTTGATTTCATATTTCTTGCTGAAGATTTAGTCGGGCCGACAATTAGGGGGCTAATAATAAATTTAATAATAAAATAATATTTGCGATCAGCTATGCAATAGAAAATGCTGGAAATAGTTTGTCACTGTGTTAAATGGCTATTTCGGTCCTGTTCAACGTTTGTGTGCATTTGTGTAAGTATAGCACTCATATTCGTGAAAATGTTATTGTGTCTGTGAAAAATTGAAAAGTTTTTTGCTTATAGCATACAGAGTTTTCAACCAAATTTAACACAACTTTCCGAAAACTTGCCAAAGAATAGTAGTAGTAGTATACTGCAATTAAAACATGAATATATTGAATATTTGATGAGATATGGGCATTTTTATTAGATAATTTTTAACTGCGCATGCGCGGAAGAATTCGAAATTTTTATTCTATAATTTGGTAGCCAGTATTTTGGGGCAATTTATATAAAAAGTCCAGTCAAATATCGCGAAAATTCACAAAGATAGGGTCGATATATAGAGTTGCTTCCTAAAAACAGCTTTATTATAAGGGATTTTCCACAACTCTTCAATCAGCTCACTATATCTTTCTAAGTTTTCACAACATCTGACTGGCCTTTTTATAGAAGTTGCACCAAAATACTGACCACCAAATTATGAAGTAAAAATTTTGAAATCCTCCACGCATGCGCAGTTAAAAATTATCTCATAAAAATGCCGGTATCTCATCAAATATTCAATATATTCATGTTTTAATTGCAGTATACTGTTGCTACTATTCTTTGGCAAGTTTTCGGAGAGTTGCGTTAAATTTGGTTGAAAATTCTGTATGCTATAAGCAAAAAAACTTTTCAATTTTTCACAGACATAATAACATCTTCACGAATATGAGCGCTATGCTTACACAAATGCACACAAACGTTGAACAGGACCCAAATAGTCATGTAACGCAGAGACAAACCATTTCCAGCATTTTCTGTTGCATAGCTGATAGCAAATATTATTTTATTATTAAATTTATTCTTAGCCCCCTAATTGTCGGCCCGACTAAATCTTCACCAAGAAATATGAAATCAAACATGTTATTTTCATCCCAGAATTTCAAGAACAATTCGCCAATAATTTTTGTAAATATTCGACAAAACGTGTGCAATCGAAAGGATCCAGACCCTGCACCATAACTTTTGGGGCCAGTGTACTACACAATTTAGATTTTGTAATATATTTCTTAACGAAATCAACATATTAAATTGAATAATTAATTTTAATCCGTAACTGATACAGAGATAAAAACCGAAAGATATAAATTCATATAAAGACAAAATAACCTTATAAAAATCATAAATTAAATTATAAACTAACAAAATAAAAATAAAATATTTTTCATAAATAAAATCTTTTGAAGTCTGGTATATATTTATAATGTCGCGACGCTGAATCGATAATGAGGGAAGGCAAAACACGAAACGTAATTAAAATGTGAATGGTTAATTGAAAGAAATATATTTTTTTAAATACTGGTGGTAAAGAAGAATGTGAAAAAATACATCTGCAATTTATTAAAAATAAAATTACTTTGATGAAAATCGTTGTTTACTGTTCAATTATGTAGGAGCATTAATTAAAAGTTTCAATTAATTAAATTTGTCTCCAAAATATTTTTTTATTACATTGTGAATTCAATTAAATGTATTTTGATTTTTTTTTTTTTTTTTTTTTTACATTTTATGATGGCTAAGTATATATTTGATTTTTTTAATATGTAAAACATAAAATGGGTATTTTATATGTTGCAAATTTTGGAAAAAGTGTTTGATATCTGTTTTTGTATTAAATATAATCAAATATCTGTGTAAAATAATTTAAAATTTACTTTCTTCAAAAAAAAAAAAAAAAAAAAAAAAAAAAAAAAAAAAAAAAAAAAACAGAAAAGGCGTGCCTTATCATACTTTAGAAATATAATAAAATGCAATACATACCTTTTAAAATAAAAATAGTTGTTAATTATTAGAAAAAGTTATTTTTAATGGAAAACATTAAACATTTATAAATAAGGTAGTGACGTTTAAAATAACTTTAACAAAGAAATAAACACTGTACTTTCTAAACCATTAAACATTGCTTTTGTTACGTACTTAACATTTAAAATTATCAATCATTTTATATGTATTGTAAAGTCTCAGAATAATAGACAGCATGGAAACATGGGATATGTCCGCTGTTCGGATGTAAAATTGTACAAATATATAGGTGTTGGGTTACGAAAAAGTGTGTGCTCATTCAAGCAGAACGATTTGCCATTCACAAAGATTTGGATTGGACCTCTAATGTTTCTTCCAAAAATTTGATTAAAATTTATAGTGAGAACCTTTCCAGTTTACAGGCCATTAGCGCGTCTAAATCAAAAACACCGCAAGTTTTGGAAATTAAAATCCAGCTGAAACATATTTTACATAAATCCTCACTTGGTCACGTCTCAGCACAAAAGGGGATCTTTGGTAACAAATATGCAGATACACTTGCTAAAAACGCAACCAACTTCTCGTAATAGACTACTCTCTGCCAGCTCCGCACTCGTATGTTGAGAGAATTTTGCATTCAAAACTGTTGGAGCAGTGGCAGGATCACTGGGACTATTCGGATAAGGAAAGATTCACACATTATCTGGTTCCAAAGGTCTCCTTAAAGATTCCTTACCTCTCTCCTGCCGTCACCGCATTCCTTACAGAACATGGCCCATTTAGGGGGTACCTCCATAAATTCCATTGCTCAAGCTCCTCTGTATGCGAATGTGGCGATATAGCAAGTGCCTCACACTACTACTACGCTTGCCCACTTACCTCACGCTGGCATATTCGGCCTTCCTTTTCAATCCCTAAAAATTCGCTAAGTAATATTTTATCCCGTCCAGCACTTTGTTTAAAATTAAAACGATTTTTTAGCTTTTTAATGGACATATCAAACAATTAGTTATATATCTCTTACCTTAAACAGTTGTCGCGTTGGACATACTATCGCCCCTTGTTGCGTTTTTGGCGATCTGGTCTACGACCATAATCTGTAATAACTCAATGTATCTTACTTTTTTTTTATCCTGCTAAAAGTCGCCCATTGCTCGCATTTTATTTTCCGCTGACTTGAGTCTACAGACTCATTGATGTAATATTTTTTAGAAAAGAAAAAAAGACCTTAATAAATGTGTCCGGGAGGAACATTTTAGCCCTACAGACATAGTTTTCACGTCTGAGCAGTTCCTCTTAGGCAGTCAAAAGGTATAAGCTATTTGTTAGTATTCGTTTGAAGGTTTCACTGTATAATTAGGGATTTCATACTAGCGCTTATATAGGTTCATATCTATCATCAAGATAAATATGGACAAGCATTCGCGATTTCGACTGTACAGCCATATTGACAATGGGTCTGTGTTCTGTATTTAGACTTGAGTTTATATGTTTGGATTATGTCTTTGTTTTAAATGTATTAAAATCATTTATATGATAGTGGTCATAACATGTTTAACGCTAATAAACTACAAATGAAGTATTAACAAAGTAGTTGAAGAAAAGAACAATAAAACTGTAATGCAGCTTTTACTGATTTTCAAATCTTCAGTATAATCTATTTATGATTCATAAGTTAAATGTTGTTTGAAGTACTGGAAGTTGTACAAAGAAATACTGGATTTCTGAATGAATGTAAAATATTGCACACATATATGATTGACATCACAGGAGGGACTTATTTTTTTTATTTTTATTACACGAGCAACAGTTTGTTTTATTGTTGCAATCTGTAGTTACCTTATTACAAATGCTAAGCACTTCATAACAGTAATAAGTGACGATTTAGAACAATTGTTACACTTTAGCGTCTATAATTGATAGTGTGGCTACCTGCTATTTAAAAAAGGTTAAAAACTTTAATCTAATATATGTCCAACGATGTTGAACGATATATTGGATTGCATGATAGTAACGTAAATATGACGATTTGTCGTACCCTGTTCGTCATATCATACAAGGATATGCATAGACAGATCAGACATTTTTGTATTGAAAATAATCTTGTCCTACATCATAATTTCATCTCGTAGCATGATTACGTAATATTTTTTTGTCTTTGATGCCATCCAGTCTACGATGTCTCAGGGCCAATTTTGAAAGGCAGACTACTTCATAATTTATTTATTTTACGTTCACTTTCCTTATGAAAAAAACTATTATAAATATTTTTTAAATCATTGCTAAGAGATTTTTAGAAAAGTATAATTAAAATGTCTCACTGTTAAAATTTTGTGCTGTTTATAAAAAAATATACTTGAAGTTATTTACAATAACAAATCACTAAAGTGTCCGACAACTGGATGGGTGATTACCGAACAATAGACTTGAACGTCCGATTACAAGAGCATTTACTTCTTTTAAATATAACTTTTGATAATTAAAAAATCTAATAAGATTAAAAAGCATTAACTGCTGAAACAGGAAAAGAAATGTGTCCTTCAACATATATCAATGTTGAAAATGCTGTGCTTATTTTAAAAATTCAGCTTCAAACTATTTACAAAAAGCGCTTAAGTGGCTGATTATTGGTACCGTTACTACATATATAACTAGTTTAACTACTCATTTTTATTTTCAAAAAAGTTATTACTATAACCTCTTCAGACCTGAAGGTAAAATAACACTACAAATGCACATTCATTGCTTTTGCAGAAACAAAAATACACACTATAGTCCAAGCAATAGGGAATTTTACCTCGCAAAATTAATGGTAGTTCTGGAAATCGGCTTACTTTATGTTTTTTGGGTAGCTGAATCCGAATTTGTAACTTCCCACCAAAATTTCCCCCGGCAACCCCCCAAATATTGGTAAATAGGCATCCCAAAAAGGTTTTTATTAGGATATATGACATTATGACGTAGGATAAACGGGGAGAGAGGGCGCTGCCTCGGAACATTCCACGCGCGCTTTTCTCAGAAACCAAATTTTATCCAAAAATCAATTTTTGGGGTGTTGCCGGGTGAAATTTTGGTGGGAAGTTACAAATTCGGATTCAGCGACCCAGAAAACATAAAGTGAGTTGAAATCCAGAACTAGTATTAATTTTTCCAGGTAAAATGCCCTATTGCCTGGACTTCATAACTTAGTGCACGTAGCGTCGCAGTGCATATTCAGAGGCAGCCCTCCCCCTCCCCGTTCATCCTACGTCATAATGTCATGTATCCTATTTGTTGCAAATTTTGTGTAGTTTCTGAATTTCGTAATGATTTCCCCCTAAAACAATAAGAAATTTAAGTTAAAAACAACTTTTTTGGGGGGGGGGGGGGAGTCGGCGGAGGAAATTTTGGGGGGTAAGTTAAAAATTCGGATTCAGCGACCCAAAAAACTTAAAGTAAACCTGATAAGGAAATTTCGGAGGGGAGATGGGAGGGCGAATGTAAACGTGTGAGTGGTTAAGTGGAATTGCGCAACTTAGTTGACGCAGCACCGCACGCATGTTCCGAGGCAGATCCCCCTTCCCCTTCATCCTACGTCATAATGTCATGTATCTAATTTGTTGCAAATTTTGTCTACTTTCTGAATTTCTAGATACTTTTTCCCTAAAACAATAAAACAATTGATTTTTTGTTAATAAAACCTTTTTTTGGGTGGCATTTTACCAAAATTTGGGGGGGGGGGGTTGCCGGGGGAAATTTCGGTGGGAAGTTAAAAATTCGGATTCAGCGACCCAAGAAACATATAGTAAGCCTTTTTCCAGAACTACCATGGATTTTGCTAGATATAGACCTTATACTATCTCTATTGCCTGGACTACTAGATGACAGAAGAATGACTTTTCCTGAAATAGGTACTTTAGGGGACGGGTCATTTATGTTCACAAGCAGGGATCTAAAATGACTAGCCTCCTTAAAATATCAATTTAATGATCAATAACCTAAATTCACACAATAAAATATTTAAGGATTTTAAGCAAGTGAATGATCTGCAAATCTTTTTTTTTTTTTTCTTTTTTTACTGTAATGCATTTAAGTTAAATAATTGTGATATTTTTTTTTACTTTATTGGCCGCATTGTCTTGAAGGCATTTTGAAAACTCAGATAAAAATAACATTTATTTTATAAGGAAATAAGCATTAATGCTGCCATTGATTGTATTTGTCCCAAAGCCAAAAACATTCAGTTACTTAAAAGTAAAGTCTAAATGTAAAAAAAAAAAAAAAAAAAAAAAAAAAAAAAAATCAAACATTTTAGTTTTTATGAGGAAAAGAATAGAGGTGCACATTTGTGTACCTCGGGTCTGAAGAGGATAAAAGTAATTTTGTAAGTCTACCCATTTTATACTGAACATTTTGGAAATTCCGTTGATGAACATTTTTATGTAAAATGTTTAAATTATCTTCTATAAATAAATTTCGTAGAACAAAAGTCTATCACAAAATTTTCATTCTAAAGTAATTATTATTTAATTTTTTTTATAATTAAAATAATATAAATCGTTTCAACCATGCATATTAGTAAAATATCAGTCTAATAAACTATATATTAGTGAAAAAAGTACTTTTACCCCGCGTCATGAATGTTTTTTTAGATATATTCACCTGTGCCTAACCTAATATATGATAGAATACAGTCAGCATATTTCTGATTCATTGATTCATTTTTTTCTCAGTAGTTTCCAAGAATCTACTGTATTAGATCTCCATCTTAATCTATTGCTCTTGTCTTTAATACAGGAAAACGATAATGCGGAAAAAAGAGAGCAACTATATTGATTAAAACTAAAAATATCTTCTTGTAATTATAAACTTGCTGATGTTAACGTAATGAGAGACAAAATTAGAAATGATATTTATCTATCATCGTTTTTTAATTATTTTTTTCGTAATTCACAGCAATTTTGTCTCTCGGATTGTTAAGAATTATTTCTACCGTATTTTTCCGCTGAAATATGTATTTCTTATAACAATGAATTCGCATTTTTTAGCATATTTTTTTCCTTAGTTGTACATTTCAATTCCTTTATCACATATTCAAAAAAAAGTTATATATATTAAATTTATGTTATATACACGAAATACATGTTATATACATGAAATATCTTGTTTATGAAGTGCAAATTTAACACATAATATAAAACTAGCATGTTACAAATTAACTGGCAGAATAATAGATTTTTTTGTTGTTGTTCAATGAAATTTATCTTACATTTTGTAAATATATTTTTAGATTTTTCGTTTATTTCTTGAAGGTTTCCTGCATACAAGGATATAAAATGTAATATTAGATCAGTAACATATCAAGGTAAAATTGGTTTATTAAATAAATAAATAAATAAATAAATAAAAAATAAAGAGCTTTCCTATGGGAACTTTTTAGTAAAACAAATTTTCGCCGTGCTTAAAAATTGCGAAAAATTGTGTACGAAATTTGATTAAATTTTATTGAATAGAGGACAGAAGTCTCTATATTGGTCTAAAAGATTGAATTTGTCTTACTTTTACGTGCAGATCAAAATCGACAGATACTTTTCAATAGGAAAAACACGTGAAATTTTCTTTTAAATATAAAACAAGAAAAAGAAAATCCAAAAACTGAGCCTTAGGTATATCCTGCCATGTGCATCATGAACTAAATTCTATTTGCAGATATCTAGGTGCGATTAAATTCCCATGCGGTCGGCAGCAGTTTCACTTGTATAGTGAAAACAGAGAAAAAAAACTCCCTCGATAAGATTTAAAATAAAAATTTCAGTTTTTCAGTAAAATAAACAGTAATTTTCTTTATTTTAATATATATATATATATATTTCTTCTGTTGTCAGCATATAATTTATATGTTAATTTATTGAAAGAATATAAGTAACAAGAGTACTTAGATGTAGTTAAACTATTATAAAAGTTAAATAAACATCCGAAACTTATATGAATCTTTCATAACTATTATTTAGTATTGTGTATTTTCTGCTACATAGGTGTTTTATTTAATCATTGTTTAATCGAATCTATCTCTTCATTTTTTCTAAAATGTAGTGTTTATGTCTTTGTCTTTTTAAATGCATATACACGTAATTTTTCTTTAACCTTCCGCCGGGCGCGCCGTTGTAAAAAGTACAACATTAGCTTCCTTTTTTCTTTAAAACAAAATTCAAGAAGTAGAGAGCGTTAATAACCATTTGTATTCGTCTATTGGATCTCTATCCCCACTGCCTGGACGTTATTTGCATTTCAGATTGCGCAATTAGCTACACTTATCATTTTAATCTGTGAACATCTGTGGTGTTGTACTATATGTAACGCGCGCCTGCTTGTGAAATTCTCTCTCAGTAGAAACTTTCTCAGCGAAATTTTTTCTTAGTTCTTTTAATGGGATTTGAGTTAAAATAATGTTTAAACAAAAAACAGTATTTTAAAGGTAACAACGAAACGGTGGATTATCTAACGAAAATTTTTAATGAAGACATTGATAGTGATAATATTGATATTGGAGAAGATTTGCAATTTCCTGAATGTGACGAAGATTTGAATGATAAAAATTTAGAAAAGGAAAATCACAGAAGTGACTCTGAAATAAATGCATCTGATAATGAGATTATTGAAAATAATAGTGGCGAATATTTTTACACAGGAAAAGATAAAGTTACAAAATGGAAAAAAAGAGGAATTCGTAAAACCTCCAAAACGATGTACAAAAATATTATAAAGAAAATGCCGGGACCAACTGCATATGCAAAAGGAACTACTTCTGAAATAGACTCTTTTCTAAAATTGATTGATCTGAACATGATTGCTGAAATAATTAATTGCACTAATAAATATATTTTTTACTTTGTGATTGTAGCAGTAAATAGCATTTTATACATTTAAAACCTCTGCTTTAATATATTATAACAAAATTAATCTATATATATTACGGAATACTTTCATAAATTGTGATCAGAGATAACTTATATGATATTTGTATGTTAAATTATTTGTAAAATTAAAATAAAGCAGCAATAATTGAATGCTTTTCCCCTGTTGTACAATTTACAACGCGCGCCCGCTCATGTGATGAAAATTTGCGCGCCCGGCGAAAGGTTAATAATTTTTTCTGCTTTTCATTTATCAAACTGCCTTCATTGTTTGTAATCTATTTTAGGAAAAATTACATAGGATTTTTGGAGAAATATTACATAAATAAACAGATGCAGTTACATATACACATTAAATGAGAGCAAGTCTTAACCGAAAAGCGCGCAAATATAAAAAAAAAAATATTTTTCGTACAGCATACTGAATTTAAACTACTGTTCGTTAACAGTGAAAATTTATAAAATGTTTCACTCTAAATTTATCTGTGTCTTAAACGGTTTTCTCATATTTTGAAAGTTATATCTTAAATTTTATTTTTTTATAATATTTCATTTTTTCTTGATTAGATGTTTTTCGTTTAAAAAATATGATTTTTGAATGACTTTAATTGTTTTAAAATGTACCTAAACCATCATCGTTATTCTTCAAATTTTGTTCAAAATCTTCATAAAATTTTCGTACTTTATTTTACTTTTTTCACTAAGACTGGACTTAAATGTATCATAACAATCTTCTTTTGATATTCTATTTTTGTTTAAATAATACAGTTTTTTTTTAAATCTTTATGATTCAAACAGGTATTGTAATTAGCATGTTACGATTTTGCATGGAAGCGCAACTAACCAATTATTTCCAATGACGTTTTGTAATTGGCTATTTAAAAAAAAAAAAAATAAAAAAATAAGCGGAGAGAATATGATGAACAGCTAAATAATTACTTTATTTATAGCAGTACGAAACCTCTGGTAGTTACAAATTATATCAACTATATTAATACATGGAAATTATTCCAGAGAGAAACATTCGCCTTGCATACAATATTTCAAATGAAAATCAAATTTCAAATTTCAAAGTAATTGCTTAAAAGGTGCAAAGATCAACATAGTGAAAAAGATTCCAAGCCGGGGCTCGAACCCGGGCCATCAGTATAGCGCACTGACGTTCTACCGACTAAACCACTTGGAACGATACCTAGCTCGGAAAATTTCTCACTATTATATGTTGGCAAGGCTACAAACGCAGCACAAGATGGGATATTCCAACTGGCATTATTTTTTTACAGTGCATAATGGAATCTAAATGTAAATTTGAAATGCATAATATGCTGAAATATAAAATTATTTTATTAAAAAAGGGAAAATACTGATTAATCATTTCTTACCATAACAATATTTGCATTTTGTTTTTAATGATTGCTGATTGTTTGTATCATAATATCGGTGTATAATTTTTTTAAAAATATTTTTGTTAATAATGAATACTCTATTTCGGATATCTCACTATAATCAGAAACAGAATTTTTAGAATTGCAATTTTCTAATTAATGGAAGACGTTGCTTTTGTGTTACGCGATTATTTAAAAAAAATATCGTCGAATAATTTATGTATAATTAAGTTATAATTATGCTGGCATACAAAGGAATCTCCCTTTTTCCGCTCTATTCGAACGAGATGCCGAAGATATCTTTTAAAAAACCGGTATTGATTATATTAAAAGGACAATTTTTACAATCAATAATTTAAAAGTACGTATTATCTGAATAAGTATTTTTTGTACGCTTTATGCAAAGCAATATTGATACTACATCAATGCAGTTGGAACAAAATAATATTAATTCTGCGACGTGCATATGAAAATAAATGCATAAATAATGAACCGGTTCTTCTGTAATCACTTTTTTTATGAACGGTTATATTCAAGATAATGAACCGGTTCTTCTGTAATCACTTTTTTATGAACGGTTATATTCAAGATAATGAACCGGTTCTTCTGTAATCACTTTTTTATGAACGGTTATATTCAAGATACATATATTATGTGTCAACATGAGTTCTAAATAAATAAATAAATACAGTGCTTAATTTCGCCGATCATAAACCTAGTACTTTTTTACTTTTAGGGATAATTTAAATATTGGACTGAATTCACAATTATAAATACTGCGCTCCGGAGCCTTGCGGAACAGCGCTTCCAAAAGTGGATGCATTCAAACGGCGATGACGAATGCTTAATTAACCGCAACCATTTGTGCTTTTTTACTTGAGGTTGTGTTATGTTTAGCCGCTGATTTTTTTTTTTTTTTTTTTTTTTGTAAATATTGTTTCATATCAACTTATTACTTTTCGCAATGCTTAATTTTCACGGTTGACAGAAACGCAGCTACACTTTTTCCTGATTTTTATTAAATATTTAAATATTAGTCGGAAACCACCACAGTTTAAAAATACTGCGCACCGATGACCTGTGTCTGGCATTTTGTAGTTGATCCAAAGGTGAATAGGATTTTCTGAAAATTTCGCACACCCTGATTTGAATCTTTTTGCTGGTTTATTTATAAGATTTTATTATATGTAAATGAATATACATAGAATAGGATTTTCTGAAAATTTCACACCCTCTGATTTTGAATTTTTTGCTGGTTTATTTATAAGATTTTATTATATATAAATGAATGTAGATATAGTCAAATTATATTATTATTATTTTCTGATTTAAGACAAAACTGCATTAAATTTTGTAAATAATATAAGAAATTGAAAAATTCGGATGCAGGGGACGGGGTTGCGAGGCGAGTTACACTAACGCTTTTATAAAAGCAGAAAATTATAGCACTTGCGTTTATATATATATATATATATATATATATATAGAAATTAAGACTTATATATAGTTATATAGTGAGTTAAAAGGTTTTGGTACATTTTAAATTTTACGAAAAGAGTATGCATTGTCTATACTTTTAGTTTGAGCAATTAATAAAACAAGTTAAAAACGTTTCTCATAGATGGCGCTGCGCCAATAAAGCTACATATATTGTAAAGTTCGTTTAAGCATGAGTAGTGGTTTACCACAGCGCGTAGTTTTGTTTGAAGATTTAGTCCAAAGTATGCTTATTCACATTGCAGAACTTCGACTAGATGTTCTCAATTGGGCTTACGATAAGTGGACAAACATTTTTTTTTTTTTTTTTTTTTTTTTTTTTTTTTTTTTTTTTTTTTTTGTAATAATAACGAGCAAAATAAGACTTTTAGCGGTTCGATTTTCTTCAAAATTCTTTCGATCAATTATTTTTTTTTTACCTGTATGTCGCCACTCTGCTATGTATATAGGCACTATATACGCCATGCCCGCACTATATAAAAGGGACGTGTATTTGTTCATTATTATTTCATTTGTAACTTGTATAAATATATATATATGATATTATTTTAAGCACTACTAACCTAATTCTTAGAAATATATTTAAAGTAACGAATGTTATGAAATATTTTATTGAGCATGCATGCGATAATACCTTTTTATAAATTATGTGGGGTATAAAAAAAATAAAATTAAAAACTATTTTACATGTCATATCAAATTATTCAAATACATAAATCTTAAATATCCATATTTGCATAATATATATTTATCACAGCTTGTGGAAAATATATTGGGATAATTTTCTCTATGGCCCTTGTTCAGCTACCACATCGAAACACCTAAGTCCTTTAAAAAGAGTAGTTATACAGATGATATTGGACTTCCCTGGTTATGATAATACCAATTAATTTGTAAAGTTATAAATTCGATATATTAACTTTTTCGAATCATTAACTGTACCTAATATGCAGTTGAAAAAAATTACTTTTCAAATAAAAATGTTTATTTAGTTGAAAGAATATATAAAAACCATATAGATATAGTGTCCATCAAAAGAGATCATACACGGATTTTATACAATAACTTTATTTTTACACGCTTTATATCCGAAAATTTAATTTCAAAGTACAGCTTCGAATATGCATAACATTATAAAAACGGTTCGATATCTTCAACTCTCATTTCAACAACCATTCTCTTGAAATATCTAATAACGATGCAGTTAACCTCTTTAGATGTGACGAAAACTTACCCCAGAAATGCCACAGAAATCTCTTAAGCATCTACAGTACTTGACAGTCTTAGATCTTCATTAAGATGTTCATCCACTTTCTGGATATTTTAGAGAACCTCGCAGATCGTGATATTTTTGCTAAAATTCCCTTATAATCATCAATAATTCCAGTCTCCTTAAAATTCACAATTAAATTATTTATCTTTTGCCTCACTGTGCCTTCCATAAGTTTTTCATAAAAAAATACATAGTGAAGAAGTTTATTCACCACAAAAAATCATAGTTCATGCTAATAAAAATTCGTCGTTCGAGATTCAAAGCTTTGATAAGACATTTTTGGACAATTTGTGTCCGAATTATTACTATTTCAGAATAGAATAACAATTTAACGCTACCGTTAATTGTACATACTATCATATTTTCTGATAGACGAAAATCTTAGTTTTAATGTGAAATATAACAACAAAAAATCAAACATACGGAAAACGATGTAGTGTGGTTCAATTGAAGAAACTCCTATTTTTGGCTAAAACTTCCAAAAAATCGCAACTGAAATGCGACAAGGCGTTTGTCTCGAACTCTGGTTTTCTTTATGTGTGCATATTTTGAATTTTCGTTTAAAACGAAAACTGCCTATCACACCGTTCTAATTCCGCGTATGAGCACAAATCCCGTATATGTTTCTTTTTCACAGACCTTGTAAGTTATAATTCAATAGATTGAAAAGTTTATTTAAATGAAATTTCTGGTCAGAATATATATGTTTTTTTTATATTAATATTTGGAAATTTTTCCAGAGAGAAACATTCGCCTTGCATTTATTTTATTTATTATTATTTAGATCTCGAAGCAGCACTTACAAGAGAGACAAACTTAGCATAAGAGGAGTACTAGTTTCACCTAGTTTACAGATCTAAGGGAAACAATTTTAAAAGAAATTAAAGAAAGTTTATTAATTAGAAGAAAGAAAAGTTTTTGTATAATTTTGATGCAGTAAAAAGTTTAAGGGGTCTCAGGACTCTTAAAATTGGAAAAAATAATGAAAAAAAGGCGATTTTCAGCATTTAATATCTTAAAATGTAGGGGAGATGGGGGCACATGTGAACAGGGGGCAGATGTGAACATCGCAGTTTTTCAATAGTTATTATAAGTTTTTTTATTTGAAAAAAATTACCAAAGATGGCAGCACATGTGGACGTATGGTAAAAATTTTTTGAAGCTTTTTGACATTTTGTTTGCCTTTAGTAGCCAAAACACTGTTTGTAGATGTCAAATGTAAAATGTCGGTTTCAACTTTGGTAAGTGATAAAGTTTATTTATAAACTTTATCACTTGTTATCACTTGTCATCATGTTAGTTATTCGAATTTCAATGTTTTAACATATACTATGACTACTATTGAATATTTTGGATAAAGTTGTTTTGTTCCCTAAAATTGATAAATGTTAGTTATTTATCAATTTAACTCTAGCAGCCATGCGGGGCACTTGTGAACAGACTAGTTGGGGCAGATATGAACAGTTCACAAAAATCAAAATCTTTCTCTGTTGTGCGAATAGAAAGAATTGATAATGATAAAATGTATGTTAAATTCCTGAGACATAATCTCAGATCCAATTCATATAATTTCCCTGAAATAGTAGACATTTCTGTCATACAAAAAAGTGATATTGTATTGAAACTTCCACTTCCACATTTGTCAGGAAGTACACAAAGAGCAAGAAGCTCATTTGAGTTCAATTATAATTTAAATAAATTCAATGTTTCCTAAAATGCAATAAGTGTTATGTACTATTTTAGTAAACGGTTTAAAACAATATTTTTTATGCATTGTTAATACAAAGAATATTATGACAAACAACTTTGTATTTGTTTTCTTTTCATTTGTCTCAAACTTGCTGTGATGGCTTACTTCCATCTCTCAAACAGCAGCTATGAATAGGATAATTTGAATTGGGATGGATATCAGTAACATTCTTAAAATGTAAAATTTTCAAATTGATAACTAATATAATTCGTGGGTATGGTGTCAGAACAGCTTTATATATATTTAGTTTCATTTTAAAATCTTTTGTTTAAACATGTCACTCAGAAACTAGAAAAAAAATATTTTTTATTTTATTTATGGTGAATTTAACTGATAATATAAATAATGGTTATGATAACAAATTAATAACAGGAGAAAAAGCATGTCAAAGGATATTTTTTCCTTGTGTTCACATGTGCCCCACGAGTGTTCACAACTACCCCGCTGATGGGGCACATGTGAACAATTTTTGGAATTTATAAAACTATTAAAAAATGTAAGAAAAACTATACAGGTGATTAAAAAAATTTCCATGTGTAAAAGAAAGTTCTGTTTACTATACTGACTACTTTTTATTTATAAGAATTAATCCAATTATGAGAAAAAGATATATTTATGCGAACTGTTCACATGTGCCCCCATCTCCCCTACTTGATTTTAAGACACAATTTTAATTGGAATAAAATATATAAGTATTTTCTTTCATTTCATGTATTTAAAAAATTATAAGATGCAGAATTAGCATTTACAGTGGGCTCCAAACTATTAGACATTTGACGAGAAAAAAATCGGCATAACAGCTTACGCGCACGATTACAAAATAAGTATTGCAACTAGAATGAAAATCAAGGTGGCTACTTACACTTTAGATTATAATAATTACCCTGAACCTAAATAAATTTGTATTTAAAGCTTTTTTATATTTTTAATACAAATTTGTATTTAGCCAATGCAAAATTAAGAAAATTTCAACAGCATAATCACCTAAAAAAATATTGTTTTGAACAATAAAAAGGAAATTTTAGGTTTAGTTTATACAGGCTAACATGAAACATATGTTTTGAAAATTTCATTAAAAAAATATTCATAAGTTTTTGAATTATCGTGCGCGTTATTCCCAAAAACTTCATTTGGAGAACAATTGCTTAAAAGTTTCCGAAACGACGCTTCAACTATTAAATGTGTATAAATGGAAAAGCCATAACTTCAGTTCTAATAGGAATTTCAAGGAAACAATTATATCAAAATGTTCAGAAAAGGTAGGAGTTTAACATCTAAAAAAATTAAAATTTTGAAAATTTTAAAGCTTTAAGAGTCCTGGGACCCCTGAATATGGTTGTTGCCGAATCCGATTGGCAAATTCAGAGAGATGATACAGCCATAAAGAGGCTGAAAGATTACCATATAACATAGGGCCAGAAAGAACATTTAGTCAGTGAAAATCCAAAAATTGAACCTGACGTAGAGAGTGTCCAAACAAATGCAATGTATTATGAGTGCTGCGGTCGAGAAGAAGGTGCATTCTCCTTGTCTTATATCCCACATGCATGGGAAAAATTATAAGCATTGGTCGAGTAGGAGAAAGCTCGTATACAAATTTCTCATGCGTGTGAGGAAAATACAAGCAGAGATCCAGAATTCATTAGTTTGCATATCAGAATTCGCGGGAGTTAAACATACTTCGAAAACAACAATTATGATTACACGAACGAGGATTATGCGAATTTGCATCTTATTTACGTCCGAGCAGGAGACAATGTACGCCTATCACAAAGTATGTACCCTGACAAGATTCGAGTAGACGTTGTCTGCCCTATACCATCTTCACGAACATCGGACGTAGGCTACAGGAGTCGGGATCCTTCTAAATAACGAGGCATAATGCAGGTAAACAACGCAGCTTGCAAACACATGAAACAGGAAAAAGATTATTGCAACGGTTTGCTGTGTCCCTTCGACCAGTACACGATCAGTTGCAGCTGAACTAACTATTCTGCAGGAAATGGTTTGGAAGGTTCTGCGTGCAGAAAACATGCGCCCCTCCCACGTGCAGAAGTTCCAACTCCTAGACAATGTCGATTACGCTCTTCCAGTTGAGTTCGTACGCTTGATGCTTGATACCTCATAAAAATATTCGCATTTTCTCACCACTGTTTTATTTTCATATGATGCATGTTTTATAAGAGAAGACGTGGTCAACAGACACAATACGCATATGTAGTCGTCCGAAGTTCTCACAGCACTGCCTCACCGAAAGTGCAACACATATTTGGTATTAACATCTGGACAGGAATTCTTGGAGATCATCTTTTGTGACATCACCTTCTACCAGAACCCTCAATGTGTCATATTAAGTTGTTTTCCTGCAACACGTCCTTCCGGATTTGATGCAATTAATAGCGGCCACTGTGCGCCAGAACATGTGTTCCATGCATGATGATGCACCAATATATTTTTCGATTGTGATGCGTAACCACCTCCAGTTTACACACCACAGGGTGTGTATTGTACGCGGTGGAAATTTTGCTTGCCCACCACCTTACTTGGACGTCAACCTTCTTGATTTCTTCTTCTGAAGCCACCTTAAATAGGTTGTTTATAAGGAACATCTAACTGAGATACAGCAGCGAATCTGACAGCACTAATCACCGTCGCTTCAGCAGTCATCACACACAGGGTTTATTTGAACGCGTACGTTAATCCTTTGTCTGTCGGCGTCAGCTGTGCAGCGATCTTCGCTGCCGCAACTACGAAGAATTCTTATAAATGAATATGTCTTATCGTTGCCTTTCTGACGTTGAACTGTAATTCATTGCAATCCTGCATTACGTCAAATAAATGTTTTCTACACATGATTAGCCCTTTTTATCCCACTCGACAATACACACTTCGTAACAATTTTTGCAATTTTCTCCCACAAAACATGATTTGCGATTCCATGGCCATTTTTCCGCCTCTTGATGCATACTACTACCCATATCAATTTGTCGGTCGAATTCGACAATGCAGAGTACAAAGGAATCTAAGATGTTACTGTATGTCAAACACAAACTATAAGCATTGCAGTAAAGTTCGGTCTAAAATCCCCTGTATCACCTTTTTTTCTCGTTAAGATACGATTCATTTCTGGAATTAAAAAATATATATATTAAACAAAATCGCGAAATGAATAGGGGAGATGGGGGCACATGTGAACAGTTCGCATAAATATAGCTTTTTCTCATAACTGGATTAATTTCTATAAACAAAAACTACTTAATATAGTAAACAGAACTTTCTTTTACACATGGTAATTTTTTAAAAATCACTTGTATAGTTTTTCTTACATTTTTTAATAGTTTTATAAATTCAAAAAATTGTTCACATCTGCCCCATCAGCGGGGTAGTTGTGAACACACGTAGGGCACATGTGAACACAAGGAAAAAATATCCTTTAACATGCTTTTTATTCTGCTATTTATTTGCCATCGTAATCATTAGTTATATTACCTTTAAATTCACCATAAAGAAAAAAATATATATATATTTCTCTAGTTTCTGGGTGATATGTTTAAGCAAAATATTATAAAATGAAAATAAGTAGGTTTGGAGGGGAGAGGCTTAGATGATTAATTAAATATTGTTGCAATAAAATAAAAAAATAAAGGAGCAATTTTAAAAAAGAAAATAAAACTTTTAAATTTTGCTTAGGGGTTTTTGTTTGGGGGAAATTTTAGGGATTAGTATTTAGGAACTTTAGATACTATTTATCGGAAATCTGCCGAAATACGAAAGATTCTCATTCCTGTATTTGCCTTATTTACTTGTAAATTACAGATAAAGAAGGGTTTTTTAATGATTAAAAAAAATCTCGATTATAACCCTCCCCTCCAGCTTCTTTTGCTTTTGAAAGAGGGGGGGGGGGGGTTACAATCGGGATTTTACGGTAGTTATCAGTTTAAAATTTTTACTTTCTTAAAATATTGCTGGTATTTATGGATATGGTATTTTGAATGGATAGCTCCATTCAAATCATCATATACATAACTGTTTTAGAGATGGAAGTAAGCCATCATTGCAGTGTTAGAACAAATGTAACAGAAAAATTTGCAAAGTTGTTCAAGGTAATACTTTTGTATTAACAATGCATAAAAAATATTGTTGTAAACCGTTTAGTAAAATAATATATAACACTTATTGCATTTTAGAAAACATTAAATTTATTTAAAGTACAATTGAACGTAAACGAGCTTGTTTCTCTTTATGTATTTGCTGAAAGATGTGTTTGTGGAAGTTTCAATACAAAATAAACTTTGTGTGGGGAAAATATCTTCTATTTCAGGAAAATTTTAGATAATGGAACTTACATCATTTCTCATTAAGTTAACTGAAAGAAACAGAATCACAGAATGAGTATTGGGGCACTTATGAACTGTTCATATCTGCCTCAACTAGTCTGTTCACAAGTGCCCCACATTGCTCCTTTTGTTAAATTGATAAATCATTAACATTTCTCAATTTTAGAAGAAAAAGAACTGTATCAAAAATGTTTATTAGTATTCAATGTATATGTTAAAACACTGAAATTCAAATAAATGAATAAATAAATAAAGTTATTCGCCTATCAACTTGGAACAAAGATTTTACTTTTGAGATCTAAAAACAGTATTTTGGCTATAGAGGACAAACAAAATGTCATAGAGCTTCTAAAAAGTTTTACCATATGTCTACAGGTACTATCATCTTTAGTAATTTTTTGCAAATAAAAAAAAACTTATAATAACTATCGAAAAATTGCGATGTTCACATGTGCCCCCATCTCCCCTACACGTTAAATGCACAAATTTCAAACTAATTATTGAAGGTAAGATTCCCAATAAGGACCTGTATCATTTCATGGACTATTCATGACAAATTTTTCAGGCGAAACAAAACGTTATTATGTCAAATAAGTGCAGCCTCAATTGTTTGCGTAAGTAATACTGTACGTGTACGAAATTGCCCGGCTACCACTAACGTACTACTGCAAACAAAAAATTTAAAAACTTAACACATATTAATTACGCATTGTGCTAATAATGCATAAAATTATGATTGTGCGCAATAAATTATCTGAATAATAATATAAAAATATGATTGTTTATTAATGTGGAACGTTAGTATATGGACAGATTAATAGACATATAAACACACTTTATACTAGAAAATATAAGTAGATATATTCAATTTTAAATCTAAATTAATTATACATTAACCCACATTTAATATCATAATAATTTCACATTTGATATCATAATAATTTCACATTTAATGTCATAGTAAATTCACGTTTAATATATGTTTTCAAAATATGAAATTACCGTACATAAAAATATATTTTGTATCTTAAAATCATTTCTCCGAAAAATATTATTAATAGTAGAATTTTAATATCTTAAGATTGTTTATTTGAGAACTACGTCAATATGTATAGAAATTATCCAATATCAGTAACTTCTATTTTGTTTAATTTTTCCATTGCAAGCAAACTGCATTTACTGAAATTATATTATTTAAACATTTGATACATATGAAAGCTTATCTGGATTTGATGTATGTTATTTGAGACTGTAACACTGAGAAAAAAAAAATATGGCTTTGGCATCAAGAATGTAAATTGTTGCTCTAGAAAAAAAGTTCCATGTCATCCCTATAAATTCTATTTCTCTTTGCCAGAGTGTTCTAGAGACTCCTACTAGAATACAAGAGCATTTTCCTATATTCTTGTGGTCAAACTTGTTTAAAAATCTCTGCAAATAGATGCGAAAACAAGAGGGAAGTTTTAGTAACTATAATACATTTCGTCTATTCAGCATAGTTGTTTACCCTATACACATAGTTCGGAAATCTATATTTCTAGCTCAGGGATTCAGAAAATGACTACGTATTTCTTCTAGGTGATGGCGGTATTGTTTTTTCAGTGAAGAGACTGCAATTTTAAGGCACATTTTATAAATCGGTATCATCAGACAATTTTGATAGAACATTTTTTACGCTGTAAGTAATTGCACTTACTTTCAAATGTATAATATGATAAAGGGGGTAGACTTATAACATACGCTTTCAAGACAGAATATATATAAATTTATTTTCGGGCATATATATCCCTGTTTATATATATATATCTCTTATATAAAGTGTTAATGTATAAATGATTAAATTTATTTTCCAACATGTTGCATTTTGCGGCACCTTTAATTTAACAAACATGTATAGTGATATATGTAATTATATCTCTCAGATATAAAGGTTATTCTAATATATATTAAATTCAATTAACAGAAAACTAAATATGACATAACATCTCGGTGCTTAAGGAGTGCCAACGGGGCGTGAAACGCCGTAGCACATAACCTCTAACTAAATATGAAAATGGGACATAAAGATGAATTTAGAAACAATGCACGGCCTAAAAGTGTAAGTTCAAAGTTCTGGTGGAGTCCCGAGGGCCATTCCAGAGAGAGCACGAAGCTAATATAACCTGTAATATATACTGTAATATACTGTAATATACTGCTAATATACTGTAATAACCATAAAAATGGTCGCTCATAGCTCACTAGAATTTTGATAGTCAAGCCTAGTGCGCATCAAACTGTAAAAAAAAATCTGTGAAGTTACTAAAGTTTTTCTAGGAAACTGGGATTCTTAGAACTTTTTATGTAACGGCAACAACAAAAATTCCTGTAACAGCGACTGTTACAGGAATTTAAACAAAATTACTATTAAACTTATTAAATTAAACTTTAAAACAAAATTACACATGTATTATAAAAAATAGTTTTGAGTTACTTAATGAATTGAAAGGTTTGAGTAATATTAAAGGTTTATATGATTATGATTTTGAAGATTTATATAATAGTATTGATTTAACTGATCTTAAAAATAAAATTTTTGACTTTTTCAATCGGCACAATATTTTGGGTCAAAATTTGAATCATTTAACAAATTTATTTAACTTTGTAGTAAATGAAAATTATTTATTCGATGGTAAGCATATATTTCAGCAGATAAGGGGTATACCTATGGGGGCTAGTTGCAGTTCGGTACTTGCAGATATTTATTTATTTTTATACGAGGTTAATGAAACATTAAATAATGATTTTTTAACTTTTAGATATATTGATGATGTGTTGTTGGTAAGGATTAACGATTCCAATAGCGATTTAGACTACTATCCCCAAGGTTTGACATTAAAGAAAACTTCATATGACAAAAAACATGTAAATTATTTAGATCTCACTATCGACATTGAGAGGGGTGGTTTGAGTACTTGCATTTAGGATAAGAGAAAGGATTACAACTTTGAAACAATAAAGATTTTAAATTTTAATTCCAATGTACATATTTCCATTTTCAGAAATATCATTATCAATAGTTTAATAAGGATAGTGAAGTTAAATTCTAATCATAATAGTATAATAAATGACATTATAAATCTCTATAAAGATGCAATGGTTCAGAATTATCCTATTAGTTTGTTAAATAGTTTGACAAACAATTTCGTCAAGGATAAAGATTACCGCGATGCTTTACTTTTGGTGATTAAAAACATCGCCAAATAATTGTAGTCTGTATAAGGAGCTCTGTCTGGATACGTCGTTCTTTTCGAATTGGGTTGCTGCTTTGTATGGCCTGTTTAAAGCTTTCTTTGGTCAGTTTGGTCTGGACAGACATGGGGGAAGTTTCATGAGTAATTACCGGTATAACCCAGCATGCAAGTCTTTAGCCTTGCAGTCTGTCTCCATTGGATGTTTTCTTTTGGTTCATGGTTTTGTTAGTAAGATTTTTCCATGGTTATTGTGTTAATTTTTCTGTAGTTCAGGAGTTTTGGGATTGGATGTATAGTATGTGTTTTTGGTATTATATTAACCTTTGGAGTGCGGCGGCGTCTTCAAGTGGTTCAGTGGTTCAGTTTAAGAATGGCTTTGGTTTTTATGAATTGATTAGATAAACGTTTGATATGTTTTAGGCAATTGTCAGGCATATTTTGACGTTGTAATTATTCCTTTTATAGTTTTCCCAATTTGTTTACTATTTCTTATTATAGTTTTTACAGTTTAGTACAGTTTATTTTAGTTTAACTTTGTTATATATTATTCGTTCATGTTATTTTCAAATTTTATAGTTTTGTTTAAAGTGTTTGTTTTATTTATTAGTTTTCATTTTGATCAGTTTTATAAAAAAAAGTATTAAGTGTGAATATAGATTTATAATTATGAAATTTACAAAAAATGGTATTTTAGATACCGGCAAGAAATGGAATTCATTAGAGGACCATTGTGATCGGTCGGTTCCTGATAGCATGGTGAGGAACGGATCGTTAGAAAGTAACCATGATTTACACTTTGATTTGGATTTGTTGGCTACGGGAGTAAAGGAGTTGACGATAGCTTTTTAAAAAAGTGTATGCGAGGTTTGGTTTTTGAGAAAAATAAAAAAAAAAGTATAAAAATAATAAAAATTGTGGAAAAAATTATAAAAAAAATTGTGAGTTTGATATTTTTTTGGAAATAGGGGAGGTTGGAGGTATACGGAAAAGGAAATCGATCAGGTATAATACAAGATATATTTATAATAGGGATTTAATTAATGAGGATTACAATGGAGGTGCAGGTAGAGATATCGAAGTAAAATATAAAACTAGAACGTTTTATAACTCTTACTTAAAAAGGGAGATCAGTTTCAGTAATCTCAAATTAAGAAAATGTAGTGATAAACGTTGTAAAGTATGCTCGAGTGTGGGAATAGAGTATAATTCTATCGAGGACATTAGGTACTTAAAAGTATGTAAGGTATACAACAGTGTTTATAAACTTAGTTGCAAGATATGTGGAATGTCATATATAGGTGAAACTTCTGACCCGATTAATAAGAGTTTTAACAACCCTAAGTCTGATATCAGACATTGTAAAACTAATAAAGAAGAACAAGAGATTGAAATTAGACATTTCAACAGGCATGGTATTGAAAATATGGAATTAACGATTTTAAAGATTGCCCCTAACAAAAAGGAAAGATTGATAAGCGAAAGTGATATGATGATTATATGCGGTACGGTATACCCTTACGGGTTAAATGTTATGTTCAATGGAACTAACGTTATGAAAAAATTTAGAAACAGTTTATTAGAAGTTTCTATATACGAACGTATTGAACATCCCATAAATTATAAATTCATTAAGGAGACGGACCACAAGATAATAGCAAAGGAATATGACAACATCAATGAAATTAAAAATTCAATTCTTAAGAGTGATTTTGATGGTATAGTAAGAAATATAAAATTTATTATATTTAATGTGAAAAAACGTTTCATAGGTGATTTGTTAAACGTATCGTATTCACATAAGAATAATTACAATATAGATTTGGCATTGGACATTTTGAGGTATAGGATTAGATCACAACATTTGGAGGAATATCTGGGGAGAAGCAATAACAAAAATAGATTAGCTAATAGAATGTATTTTTTAATGGATTACATAGAAATTATTAAAAAATACGTGGTATAAATATGGGCAAGGTACTGAATAAATACAATGATTTGTTTCCAGATAAGGACATGGAAATTGTCAAGGTTTTTAGATAGGATAAACCTTTAGGTCGTATGGTTTTTAACTATAATAATTTTTCAAAAGAAATTGTTAGAAACAACGATAATGTTTGTCATTGTAATGATCCAGACTATCGAGATTATGTGGTTGTGGATCACGGTCAGGTATTTACTGGAAATTTAGATGTTGTCAAGGACAAAACATTGAGGGGTTATATGCAATTCGGCACAAAGTTTCGTTTAAAAAAATTAAATACTAAGGATTTTATAAAAAAACGATTGAAAACCAATGTCGCTATGTTTATACATAAACTAATGAACAAATTTTGCTTACCAGAAATAACTTTTCTGGAATGGAAACATAATATATTGAAGGATTTGAGTTCAATTTACTGCGGTAAAACGGGGGGGGGGGGGTATTTCGTTAGAAGAATATAAAGAATTAAAAGATTATATTAAGGATTTACAGAGTCATTTTGTTATAACATATATTGATAAGGCAAATACAGATTTTGCAGTTATTTGTAAAAAGCTATACTGTAATCAATTAAGACAATGTTATAATAATACACATAATTACAGGATGTTAAATACCAGTGTAAAATAGACAGAAAGTAGAATTGGTGCTTTTTACAAATGTTAAAATACACACAACGTAGTAAGGAATTACCTTATATGGTTTTGGTTCCTAAATTTCATAAGGACCCCATTGCCTTTCGTACAATTACATGTGGTTTTGGCACTTATTTGGAAGTTGCTAATAAAAAGTTTTTGGATATTTTGCATAGTTTATTTGAAGTGGCTTTAAAACAAAACTACACATGTATTATAAAAAATAGTTTTTAATTACTTAATGAATTGAAAGGTTTGAGTAATATTAAAGGTTTATATGATTATGATTTTGAAGATTTATATAATAGTATTGATTTAACTTATCTTAAAAATAAAATTTTTGACTTTTTCAATCGGTACAACATTTTGGGTCAAAATTTGGATCATTTAACAAATTTATTTAACTTTGTATTTAATGAAAATTATTTATTCGATGGTAAGCATGTATTTCAGCAGATAAGGGGTATACCTATGGGGGGAAGTTGCAGTTCGGTACTTGCAGATATTTATTTATTTTTATACGAGGTTAATGGAACATTAAAAAAGGATTTTTTAAGTTGTAGATATATTGATGATGTGTTGTTGGTAAGGATTAACGATTCCAATAGCGATTTAAATTTAGTCTACTATCCCCAAGGTTTGACATTAAAGAAAACTTCATATGACGAAAAACATGTAAATTATTTAGATCTCACTATCGACATTGAGAGGGGTGGTTTAAGTACTTGCATTTATGATAAGAGAAAGGATTACAACTTTGAAACAATAAAGATTTTAAATTTTAATTCCAATGTACGTATTTTCATTTTCAGAAATATCATTATCAATAGTTTAATAAGGATAGTGAAGTTAAATTCTAATCATAATAGTATAATAAATGACATTATAAATCTCTATCGAGATGAATGGTTCAGAATTATCCTATTAGTTTGTTAAATAGTTTGACAAACAATTTCGTCAAGGATAAAGATTACCGCGATTCTTTACTTTTGGCGATTAAAAACATCGCCAAATAATTGTAGGCTTTATAAGGAGCTCTGTCTGTATGCGTCGTTCTTTTCGAATTGGCTTGCTGCATTGTATGGCCTGTTTAAAGCTTCCTTTGGTCAACCAGACATGGGGGAAGTTTCATGAGTAATTACCGGTATAACCCAGCATGCAAGTCTTTAGCCTTGCAGTCTGTCTCCATTGGATGTTTTCTTTTGGTTCATGGTTTTGTTAGTAAGATTTTTCCATGGTTATTGTGTTAATATTTCTTTGTAGTTCAGGAGTTTTGGGATTGGATGTATAGTATGTGTTTTTGGTATTATATATATATATATATATATATATATATAGTTTTAAACTTTTACGCTTTTTGGTTACAACTAAATTTAATAGACGTTTTTTTCGATTTCATAACGTAAAATGTACTGTTAAATTTTGAGGATAAAAAAAAAAAAAAAAAAAAAAAAAAAAAAAAAAAAAAAAGATAGACATCATATCATTTTAATCATTTATATCATTAGCATTATTAGCATTTATATCATTTTACATTTTCGAAAGAAAGGAAATTCTTTTATATGATTACATACATATACGTATTCTTTTGAACTTTTTTGAACTACTTATATTGAAGATAAATTCCGTTACTTTAATACAGTAAACTCTGTCTAAGGCGGAATCGATCGGTACCGAAAAAATTTTCCGTAGTAGACAATATTCCGCCTTAGACAAATTTTACTCTATGTCTTTGGATTCGCAGAGAATTGAAAATCTTTCCGAGTTAGGCAGATTTCCGTCTTACACAGAGTCCGCCTTGCAGGGAGTTTACTGTATTACATATTTATTATTTTTAATTTCTAACTTTAAGAAACCTTTTTTTTTTACTTCAATGTGTTTTGTTAATGGGTATAAAATTATTATTTGTCCATCAGTACTAAAGTTATGCTTCTTAATTTTAAAACCTGTTTAATTCTTTGAGCTGTTAACCTTCGTGTTCACTTGAATCCCACACCAGGCTCTTAAATTAAATAATAAAGTACGGTGTTTTAAAATTCATTTTGGAATAAATCTTATTTTAAGGAACATTTCATAAACACTCATTCCAACTTTAAATCTGAAAGTTATGAAAATTCACCAAATGAAATTTTCCTTTCTATACTTGCATATTCTTTCACTTCTATACTTCAATTTCTAAATTTCTTCGTGAAAAGATTAAATAATTTCATAAACATGCATTTTTGTAATATTTTCTGAATAGAGATACTTTCCAATTTGATAAAAAAAACGTTAATTAATCTTAGATATCTTAAAACCAATACTTCTCAAATTGATTTTGTGGTCATTTCTTTTTGTGCATAATTTTCAGATCAAAGGATAACAACCACACTTAAAGACATACCTTTTTTTCACTTTCTAAAACTTAACTACAATCTCTAAAAGTTATCTTCTACAAACTGTATTTTTCTTTGGGATAAGTTATACGGTGACTTCAGAATCACATGTTGCTAAAACTCTGCATACTTAAAATCATTTGCATCGCTGCATCTTTAAGGTTCAAATAAAGATGAAAGAAAGAAGTTCTTTAAAAGTATAAATAGTGAAAGTTCGTGGAATTACTGAATTTTTAGACGAAAAGTTGTGACGAAAAATACTTTCGCTTCTTCGGGAAAATTTACAAGATATTTCTTTATTAATTTAATTCTGAAAAAGATATTTTTGATACAACTATACACAAATTGAAATATATATGAATAATGTATAAGAAATAAAGACCTGTATGAATGTAATATTTATGACCAGACATTTCTAAATCAGTATATGATTTACATAATATATTTATACATATGAACTTTCATTTGACATAAAGAAGTAAAAACCTGACTGTTTACTCGAATAATAACAACTAATGGAGGATGTTACAAGAAATGAAATAGTGTAAATTAATAAAATGGCTAAATTTATAGCTGAGTTTTTAAATATGTGAAATTATTTTACACAAATTATAGTGTAAAATGTATTTTAATAAAAAACATTTCTTCTAAATTTACCAATTAGAAAATATTAAAAAATATTATATATATGCGTATTATACACTAAATTACCAGCTTCATTTAAAAAAAATTAGCAATATCTAAAAGAAATAAAATGAATGTGAAATCCTAGTGAAATATAATTTTTTAAATATATCTTACTGTAAATATCAAAGAAAATCTAAGAATATCTTTACGATCTATTTCTCGTTTACATGGAATAATTTTGAAAACAATACTCGGTCAGGCTATTTTAAAATTGACTGCGTACACACATACTAAAAGCTTTCCTTGTTCTTTATAATGACTGAAAATTCTAAATAACCATCATTTCATAATATTGTATATTACTGCATATATATATATATATAAGGGACATTCTCACAATTTTTGACTTTCAGGAATGAATTATCAGGATCTGGTGAAATTAAACTAGCTAAAATAACATTTTAATCTGATAGACGAATGTCTTAATGATTCAAAATAAAGAAAAAATGGTCAGCAGCGAAAAATGTTTCATTTAACTGAAATTTAATTTGGACTTGCGAGTTTAATTTTTCTTGCCATTTTACCACTATAACTTTCTATTTTCTTCTACGTTTTTACTTATAATGAATTTGCATAGTACCCACAGGACATTCAAATAAGAAATAATAACAATGCAGTATTTTAGTACAAAATTTTGGTATAACACTGTCTTAAAGGGTTGTTAAAGAAAGGACGTAAGGAAAAAAGGGGGTGGTATAGGGAAAAAAAGGGACGGTAATGAAAAAAAAGGGGATGGTAAGGATGGGAAGGTAAGGAAAATTACCACTATTTTTAGACAAATCATGTGAAGACAAAGTGATAGCCACAATGTTCTTTGATTTTTCGAAACAGTTATTTACATTGGATTAAAATAATAATAATAAATTACCTCGAAAAGTGCAGGGATAAACCTTGGGGGCGGTAAGAATACAACGGTGCTTAAAAATGATATTTAAATGATTTTTTAAATTCTGAAGTAAATTTCCTGTCAAAGAATTTTAGACACTATTTCTCTAGCACACTTCTTCATGAAAAAAAAATTGACAAAAATTCTGTGACTGGATCTGAAGTGATTTTCTGTCTAAGTTTAGAAAGAAAAGGAGCTGTAAAGAATCTAAAACCTAAGGACAGAGTAAAAAAATAATAACAATCGTAAAAATGTGTGTAGTTTGATTTTTTACTACATATTTATATAAAACAATTGTCCCAGCTTCGGAAAAAAATACACCGGATTACTTTTATTGAAATAATTTTATACAGACAACTCCAACCTTAAAAATCAGCATCATGGACAAGGGACGGTATAGGAGTTTTCCTGGTATTTGGACACCCAACATCGTCCTGAGCTTATTTATCTAGTTAGTATTGTTATACAATCATGCAATGGGATGTTCCCCAGTACATGAAATAAAAAAAGACAAAAAAATATGTACTAAAATGAAAAATTTTATTCAGTGACTTACAAGCCAAAAGATTGTGAGAATGCCCCATATATATATATATATATATATATATATATATACGATCTAGAAATAAGTTATGCATGCAATAGCAAAGACTTTTATGAGTAATGAGTTGCAAGTGAGCAGTTAGTTTTCTCGTTAATTGCTTTCATGTCGTACATTTTCATCTGTATTGTTTCATGAACATTAGTTTTAAAATATGTTCAAAGACCTCCATTATAATATTAATCAGAACTTCTGATGAATCTGCATTTATTCCAAAAATTTTGATCTTTCCATTTTTTCTATTTTAACTGTGATTTTTAAAACACAGGCTGCTATTGTTAAGGTGAGCAATTTTATAGACATTGAATAAATTCCTTTTTAACCCATAACTACTGTGAGCGGTCTGACAGACCGCTCCAGATTTTCCCGCATGCATTTCCACCCCTGAGAATAGATAACGATCCTCACCCTTACCTCTACGTTCCTGAAACAGCCCCCGAAGGTCACATTCCGCTTGTCATTCTGCTAGCTGCTTTTGTTATTTTTTTTTTTTTTTTTTACTAAATTCTTTGCGAAAGCGGTCTGTCAGACCGCTCACAGTAGTTGTGATTCTGTTTTTGTTCGAGAAGGAACTTTTTATTTTGTGGATAATTTTATACTTTTTTCATGATATTATGGGAAAAGTGGAATCTAATTATTCGAGAAAACGTCCAGTGTACCTAAACAAACTGCAATTGAGGGGCCTGTTAAAAATTAGCTGGATATAGAATATTCAGATTCTGAAAATGAATTTATTGAAAGTGATCACAATTCCCGTTCGGAATTATCACTCGATGATGAAGAAAATATTTTGAGTAACTCAGCGTATTTTTGTTCGAAAAATAATTTTATATGGACTACAAAAGAACCAAATCGTGTTTTTCGAGCTCAGAAACATAATATTGTGATGCTGCTGCCAAGTTTAAAAGGTCCTGCAAAAACTGGGCATAAAGCAGAACCAGAAGAAAGTTGGAATTTACAATTTGTTAAAAAGTTATAGAAATTATAGAAATCATAGTTAAATGGGCTAATATAAAAATTAAAGTAGGTAAATTGCGTTATTCTGATCAAACAGGACACGAACTTACTTTGATACAGAATATATTGAAATAAAAGCATTTCTTGGATTATTATTGTACTTAGCAGTATTCATATCAAACCAAGACTCCGCCTTCAATGTTCGAGAATTCAAGAGATTGAATGCAGCTGAACATTTTGTACTGTGTAATAAAAAAAGTATTGTTTTTAGTTATTTTGTTTCTACGGTGATGGATAAATTCTCATGTATTTAATTCCGTTTTTAAAAAATATGTAAATATGTATGTAAACTTTAATTTACGAACGTTTTTATACATAAAAGTATTTTTTATGCAAATTTAATCTAAATTTTACTATTTAACTTTACTTTTATCAGCTTTCCATACATTTGTAACAAAAAATACATTTTTATTCAACGATTATTAGATGAATTTAAAATTACACATTTCTTTTCCTCGATATCCTACAATAAATCGCTTTTGCTTACTTATTCCCTTATAACGGGCTACCAGTCTTTAGTCTTAAAAAATAAACTTCAAGTTTCGAAAAATGATTTATAAATCAATTAAGTAGATAAGTATTGGTAAACAAACCATTTTTTACCACTTAGTTGATATTTTATTCATGTTTTATTTAGCGGTCTGAGAGACCGCTCACAGTAGTTATGGGACAATTTCTGTCACATTAGTTAAGGGCTTACAGTTTCCAACAAAGTTGAAAAGTGTTTATGACTTCGGTTTGTCTGTCCGTCTGTCCGTGCTCTAACTCCCGTAAATATACTCGGATCGTTCTGAAATTTTTGGTGTTAGTGACCTCTACCATAGCACATTCCCTATTTCAAATGAGGTTTGTAGCATGTTTAGTTCATTTACAGGGACAGTCAAACGTTTTCCGGCATTACATTACGGCCTATGGGAAAAGATCGTTTAAAATGATTTTTAATGATGTTTCGCGCTTTCAAACATAATAAAATTGATATGCAATTATCAAGTGCAGTAGAATATGCATTCTGTGGCATATGCGGTGCACAGAACAGTTATTGTTAATTTACAGGGCCACACAAGAGAATTCCGTTACATAATGATATAGGGTGGAGAGAATTTTTTTCTGGCGTATTTTAAATATGTTAAATTATTTAATGTATAATCAAATTGATATACGTCGATGAGGTTTACTATAACTTATTTCATGTATAATACGAAGTGCGTAGCATTTACAGGACACACAAAAGATTTCAGATACTATATTGTATCCGAAGTACTGTACAGTAGCGATGATTGCTGGAAATGCATTTTTAATTACGTTATGTACTTTTATGTTTCACTATATTTGTACATTGTATATGGTGTGTATAAATGCTGTAATTCATATACAGAGCTACATAAAAGAATTCGAAATGGTTACCGGGTATGATTGCAAATTGCTTAAAGGTGGTTTATAAATGAGTTATGTATTTTTACGCTAAAGTGCATTTACTTTACTAATAAATGTTTGTAGAACATAGATAAAATGATATACAGGGTCTCGCAAGAAATGGGATACATGGCCGTCTATAAATGCTAATTTCTGGAAATGTGATTCTAGTAGTTTTATGAGTGTTTTACTTTGAATTAAACTTTAGCTAAATAGTGGCATGTAATAAAGGTACTAGGTAAACTACAAGGTTGTACAAAAGTATACTAGTATGTTTCCATCTATTAGTATAAATTGCTGAAAGAGAAATTTCAACCTGTTATGTGTTTTATTTTCTTGCTGAAGTAAATTTCCCCATTATATAGTATATATATCAACCTACAGATCCAATATAGGGCTGTTCAAAAGAACTGGAATACATATTTGCTACGGACGGTAACTGCTGAAATCAGTTTTTGAAATGTTTTATGCGTTTTCTAAAATGTTTACTTAGTTCTCTTATATACCTTATTTCCTGTTTATTTTTTACCTTTCCGAAGTTTTGTTAAACCATTCAGGAAGTGTTGGAAAGTGTTTCATAATCTATGCTTAACGCATGATTTTTCTTACGTGTTTATTTATAATTTCACAAATTTTGTTGGTAATTTGTATTGGTTTAAAATGGTTTTATATAAAGATAAAAGTGATATGCAAATGCATTTATATTTATACACGTATTATATTTAAGAGGAAGAAGAAGTTTAAATAAATAACGTACGAGTTTTTAATTTAAGACATAAAAATTACATAGAATTAATTTAAATATAAGATTTAAATAAAGAAAACAATTTATAAATTTCAATTTCTATTTCCAATCTTGAATTCATTTCAAAACTGCGAGTTTAATTTCAATAATTTTTTATCTGTCTTTTGCATTTCCTTTTGCAATGGTTCCTAGTTGTAACAGACTGACAGATATGTTAAACACGTCGAGATTAAGAGCAAACCAGATTTCATCATGTTTCCGCATAGCGTAAAAAAAGTACATTGGGATTCCTTTACTAAAAAATAACCTTCCATTTTAATGATTACAATAAAATGCATTTTCATGCTTTTTAAACTATAAATAATCATAAATATGTATTTAATATAAGAAGATTTTATTAAAATTAGTTGATGAAAGTGCTATATAACCTAAAATCCCTCTGTAATCATTTGTATAAAATGAAAATAAATTGTTTTTACGTAAAAATATTGTAATGCATGTGTTTCAAACATAAACGCCGAGAGTACAAAATTAATTAAAACATAAAATGAGAAGAACTGAGAAAATTGAATGCGTTTTTCCTGAACTTTTTTATAAAAAAATCGTATAATTTTAATATGGTAGAAGAAACAAACAAACAATCTGAAACATAAAAAGGAAAGGAGGTATCTCTCTAAAATTTAAATAAAATACCTACAATAATATATGTATATATATATATATATATATTGTTCTTTGAAAGGAAAGGCGATGAAATTACGACATTTTAAAACTACAGGTATTGAACTACGCACAAAAAGAAATATTGTACTACTTATTTACCGAAAAATAATTGCTTGACAAAATTTTATTTAAAAAATTCTTACCTTGGCATTTCACCATTTTTTTATAAAAATTACATTATTTGCATATTGAACATGTAATGTTGAATGCAACTTAGAGAATAGGATTTTTAAGTATGAACACTTTTTTTAACATATCCTCTTTCTTTCCATCGTAAAATGTTCAAAGTTTTAAATAAAGGTTGGGTGATAATAAAAAAGTTAATTTCCTTAACATTTCGGATTTGTATACATATTTACATTCTTTATTTTCTTTTCAAAATAAAACTGTTAAAAAATGTGAAATCAATAAACTCAGAGTATTTTTTACAAACCTTACTAACTACTTGATTTTTTAAAGATTCAAATTATTAAAACATATGTTTAACATACTGAATAACACTTTTTATAAAAAAGTGCTATTCAATATTTTTTTTTATTTAAATGAAAAAAAGATTCTATTCAAACTAGTCCAACTCAAAAATCAACCGAGAGAGACAATTACATCTTCCAAATTGAGGAAAAAACGTTCTTAGCAAGATAAACATAGAAAAAAATTGTCAGCTTTTTCTTAATATTGAAATGCAATTTATGCATTATTCAAGAGACCTTTGACAGATAACGAAAAGCCTTTCAGAAGTCTGGAATGAATTTGAATGTAAAGAGTTTAAAAAATGCACACATAAAAAGGTTATTTGAATTTCACAGGGTGAAAATCTTTATGTATATAAAACCTAAATAATCCTCTCCGGTGCATGAAACGAAAATAGCATAAATTTGACACAAAACATATATGCATAATAAAGTGTATTTCAGATGAAATTTTTAAATTTTACTTTTGATTAAAAGTTGGCGTTCAACGAAATCTCGTTGACTAAATAAAGAAAATTATGAAAAGCCAAGAGGTTATAGCTAAAACACATATTTCGTCATATATAAATACAGATAATAGCGCTATATGCATGAAATATTTACATATTATTTGAATAAAGTGATAGTAATATGTTTAAGGTCTCTTGTATCTTTTAAACGCGACAAAAATCAGCAAAAACTTTCAAAGTTTGAATTAATGTATCGTTAAAACCTTTTTGTGTATAAATGTAAAATTTTGACTATTGATTAAACATATTAAATTTTCTAATATACTACCATTAAAAATTGACTAGTCTTTTAATTAAATTTATGGATTATTGAAGTTAAAATAACTCCTTTTATTACTCTGTAAGTCACTGCGTGCATGATATCTTAAAAACGTATGTATGGATTTTTATTAAATTTTAAATTGATGATAGGCACATATTGAGCGTTTAAAACTACCTAGTTTTAAGAATTTACAATGGTAAGATTTTTATTCATTAAAAATAAAAAAAGTTTTGATTTTTTTTCACAAAAATATTTTTTACATTGTTAATAAAATAATTATGACCTAAGAGTACAACATTTTAAAAATACACATGTTTTTATTTATTTTATGAAATTTCATAACAGTCCATACATACGTTCTGAAGATATCATGCTCGCAATAACTCACTGAGTTTAAAAAAAAAAAAAAAAAAAAAAAAAAAAAAAAAAAAAAAAAAAAAAAAAAAAGATCTATTTTAATTTAAACAATGCATAAATTCTGTGAAAGGCTGGTCAGTTTCTAATGGTAGTATATTATAAAGAAAAATCCGTTTAAATTAAAAAATTAATTCAAAATTTCAAGTTTATACATTAAAAAAAGCTTTGAAGATACAGTAATTCAATTTTTTGAAGGATTTTATTGATTTTCAGCAAATTTGAAAGGTACAAGACCCCTTAAATTAGATCATAAAGTATATATATATATTAAAAAGGAAAGAGATTCAAAATTTCTAGATTATTTTTTTAAAATAAAGTTGATTTTGATTTGAATGAAAATAGCTGAACATTGTAAAGCAAAGGAAAGTTAATGACATTATCACTTATTCATATGATTTCATGGAAATGCAGTTCCTGATTTACTTTTAGTTGCACTTCAAGTATTGGTGAAGCTCGTTCATGTTACGTACGTCAAATTAAAGAAATGTTAAAATGTATTCTTCAAACAACTGAGTTTAGAAATGTATAAACTTTAAGCATTTTAATAGATTTTGTTAAGGAGACAAAGTACCTTCAAATTCGTGTTTTATTATTATTTTTTTAATTTTACGTTAAGTCCTATCCAAGTGTACTATCACGATGCATTACGGCATACATTTATCACACATGGAATTTAAAAAAAATTGTCGAGGAGAGAAAAATAACGAATTTTCTTGAATATTTTAGGCGAGGAAAAGGTTTCAAATTGATCCCTTCGCATTTCGTATGAATTAAAATCCCCATAATTGTTTACTGCTGTTTGTCATTATATATGTCATAAAAATGTGTTTCAGTGTAAAAACACTAAAACACCATATGTTGAAACTAAATATAATTGGAAAAGTTAAAGGTTGTTAATTCTACAAATATGGTGCACAATTGATGAAAATTACATACATTTTAGAATTTCTTTTTTTTAACCTTCATATTCAAATATATAAAATTCGATACACAATTGATTTATGTATATAAAACAAACTTGCATAAAAAATATTGGTTGGTTGTATTTATGACGGCCAATTATCTGCACGAGGGATATAGGCCCAGGGGGAGTGCCCTTCGTGGGGGTCTTTCTAAGGGAACCTAACCCGTATTAACGCTTGGAAATCCAAGGTTCGAAGAAAACCACGAAAACTCCGAACGATTAGGCCGACGGGCGCGATTGGGATCGAACCCAGCACCTCCCGTCTACCAGATTCGAGAGCAGAACCTCTCAGCCACTGGTGGGGCTAAAAAATATTGGATATGTCAATTGATATGGAATGCGCATGGGCAATTTTGAAAAATTCTTCATAACACTTAAAATATTTCAGAAAATTCCTTATTTTTTGTGCAATTGTTTTAAATTTTATGTTTGATAAATATATGCCATAATTCGGGAAGTGCGTCTCTGAATAGCATTTAAAGTGAATAAAACAAGAAAGAAAAATGATGCGTTAAGCATACATTATGAAACACTTCCCAACACTTACTGAATGCTTTAAAAAAACTTCGTTATTTAGGGAAATAAGGTAAATAAGATAACTAAGTAAACATTTTATAAAACGCATAAAACATTTGAAAAACTGATTTCAGTAGTTACCGTCCATAGCCAAATATGTATTCCAAATCTTTTGAAGAGCACTGTATTTGAACTGTCGATTAGTATGTATACTATATTATGGGAAAATTTATTTTAGCAAGAAAATCCGTAACAGTTTCAAATTCATCTTTCAGATATTTATACTAATAGATGGATACGTACTTGAATACTTTTGTTCAGCCCTGTAGTTTACCTAGTACCTTTATTACATGCCACTATTTAGCTAAAATTTAATTCAAACTAAAACACTCTTAAGACTACTGAAATAACATTTCCAGAAATTATCACCCATAGACGGCCATGTTACCAACTCTTTGCGTGACCCTGTATATCATTTTATCTATATTCTAGAAATATTTCTTAGTAAACTAAATTCAGTTCAGCATAAAAATGCATAACTCATTTAAAACCCACCTTTAAGCAATTAATTTCCATACCCACTAACTTTTACGAATTCATTTCTGTAGCCCTGTATATGAAGAATATGATTTATACGCACTTTACAGTATGCATAAATATAGTGAAAAAAGTGCGTATCATAATTAAAAATGCATTTCGAGCCACCATTACTAATATACAGTAATTCGGATAAAATATAGTATCTGAAATCTTTTCAAATACACCGCAAACAATTCCCCCTATACCATTATGAAAGGAATTCTTTTGTGTGGCCCTGTTTATGAACAATAACTATTCTTTGCACCGCATATTCAACAGAATGCATATTTTAGTGGAATTCATAAATGAATATCAATTTTACTATGTTTGAAAGAGTGTAACGCCATTAAAAATCATTTTAACGATTTTTTCTCATTGGCCGTAATGTAACGGAAAAATTTTGACTGTCCCTGTAAATGAACTAAACATGATAAAAACTTCATTGGAAATAGGGAATGTGCTATTGTTGAGGTCACTAACATCCAAAAATTTCAGAACGAACCGAGCATATTTACGAGAGTTAGAGCGTGGACAGACGGACAGAAAAACCGAAGTCATAAACACATTTAACTTTGTTGGAAAGTGTTAAAAATGAATTTGAAGGTTCCTTGTCCCCCTTAAATGTAATAATGACACAATGTTGATAAAATTATTTATGTTTTCTGAAGAAAAAGTGTATATAAAATGTGTAGGAATTTGAAAAAAAAAAAAAAAGAAACATTATGGATGAAGCAAAGGCAGGCATACTATATTTAAATTTCTTTTGTTACTATACGATATATCTTATATATACAATTACAGATTGTTTAAATAAAATTATATTTGTTGATATGAATTTGTAATTTGCAGGGAGATTTTTCTTTAAATTTTCGAGAGTAATTAATTTTTAAACATGACATTTATTTTTAAATTTAAATTTATTTTTAAATTTTTATTTTTAGATTTAAAATATCTAATAATGTAGTTCAAATAAAATTTTTGTGGGAACAAATCTGTTAAAATATTTAATGTATACAGTTTATAAAATATTTTTTTTTTTCATAAAATAATAAAATATATTACTATGTGATTAAATCCATGGTATAACATTAAATGAAACGGTTATATGTAATTTATTTAGTAAGTATAATTATCAAATCCTATTAAACTTTCATTCTATTAAAATCAACAAGCAGATTACTTCATTTAATCAAAATATTTTAAATTTCATCTAAAATGAATGAAGGATTTTTTGTCTAATTCGACAATGGTATGTATCACTAAGACTGTTTTTGTGATCTAATGATAATGAATCAATGCATTGTGAAATACGTTTCAAGATAATTGAAAAGCTCAGATGATAAATTTGGTATGAAACAAGAAAAATGAGTTAATCACATGTTGAAAGAAAAAAATGAGTTAATAACATGTTTATATATAATCAATGGTTCCCCACCCTCTGTTGAATTACTATTTATAAAAAACCAAACACACAGACAGGTAATAATTAAAATTAATATACAGGTAATAATTAAAATTAATCTCTCATTTATTCATTATATATATATGTCGGCCAATTAATAAAATGTACTGAACATGCTAAAAATTAAAGTAAATTAACGAAGCAATTTTTCGAATATGATAATTCATTAGATTAATTTTCACACAATTATTCTAATTGGTAAACAAATCATATTAGATGTAAATTTCAATCTGAGCGGAAAATGTCCGGACCAGGATTCGAACCCGGGACCTCCTGGCTGAAGCCGCCAGTGCTCTGCCATCTGAGCTATCCCGGACGATTCTGGTCGAACTTTTTCACCCAGCTAACCTTGAAGATTACAGCATCTGGTCTGAAACCTGGTTCAGCTCAACAGAATAAATCTCAGGTAATGGAACTCCAGAAATCGCTGGATAAGAAATTACACTAGATTAATTTTCACGCAATTATTCTAATTGGTAAACAAATCATATTAGATGTAAATTTCCAACTGGGTGAAAAATGTCCGAACCAGGATTCGAACCCGGGACCTCCTGCCTGAAGCCGCCAGTGTTCTGCCATCTGAGCTATCCCGGTCGATTCTGGTCGAACTTTTTCACGCAGCTAACCTTGAAGATTACAGCATCTGGTCTGAAACCTGGTTCAGCTCAACAGAATAAATCTCAGGTAATGGAACTCCAAAAATCGCTGGATACGAAATTACACTAGATTAATTTTCACACAGTTATTCTAATTGGTAAACAAATTATATTAGATGTAAATTTCCAACTCGGTGAAAAATGTCCGGACCAGGATTCGAACCCGGGACCTCCTGGCTGAAGCAGCCAGTGCTCTGCCATCTGAGCTATCCCGGTTGATTGTGGTCAAACTTTTTCACCCAGCTAACCTTGAAGATTACAGCATCTGGTCTGAAACCTGGTTCAACTCAACAGAATAAATCTCAGGTAATGGAACTCCAGAAATCGCTGGATACGAAATTACACTAGATTAATTTTCACACAATTACACTAATTGGTAAACAAATCATATTAGATGTAAATTTCCAACTGGGCGAAAAATGTCCGGACCAGGATTCGAACCCGGGACCTCCTGGCTGAAGCCGCCAGTGCTCTGCCATCTGAGCTATCCCGGACGATTCTGGTCGAATTTTTTCACCCAGCTAACCTTGAAGATTACAGCATCTAATCTCAGGTACCTGAGACAACGTATCAACAGGTGTTACCTGAGATTTATTCTGTTGAGCTGAACCAGGTTTCAGACCAGATATATATAAATATTCCGTTAAAAATAAAATATAAAAAGATGAATCAGATGCACCTGCTGTTGATTTCAATTAATGTTATTTTGTTTTCTTTTTCTTTTGCATCGCCCACGCGAGATATATTTATCTCTCATTCATTTTAGTAAAGGTGACCGTTGAAATAATATATTAGTAATGTAAAATGAATGTTTATTGACGCGGTCTTTAAATTACTTTTCAAGTACGTTAATTTTTTTGTCAGTTGTGTTAAAGCATATCTTTCTCAGTATTTCGCAATTTTATGTAGCAATCATTTAACTTATTCATTTGTTTTGATAATTTATGGCCGGCTTAGTGGCGTCTGTAATATATACATATGTAGAACCGTTTTTCTGGCAATCTTTCTACATCACGCGATTTTATTGTTTTTTGTTGGGATGCTAGATTCTGGGCTAATCATTTTGGCGTGTAAATATGACCTTTTTTCTGCTTTTCGTACACTTTTCTAATACTGAAATCTGGCGATGTTGTGGCGCCAAGTCATATATGTTGCTTATGAAATCATCCACTTTAACCTCTGCTCTCAACATGCAAAGATGTAAAAATACCTTTTGGTCTGAGGGTACGCTCAGGCGTATCCCCCTTACTTATGGATTTCGTCTCTCTCCCTTTTAATATTTAGAAGTAAATTATCTTTTATTATGGTGTTAAAAATGTTAAAATAAAGTTTTCTAGTTCCTGTATTTTTGGTTGGAGTTTTTTCTTATGCACTTTTACGAACCAATCACTTAACTGAACCACCTCAATTCTCCGTCATCAGCCGGATTTTCTCCAACCTTAAAAAAAAAAAAAAATGCATAGAAAGAGAGAGAAATGCCCCCGTTAAAAATGGATGTATGCTGAGATTTCAACGTAGTCCGGATAAATTGTAAAAGGACAATATTTCTTCGTGAAGTTCCCTGCCATTTCCTGTCTGTGTATATAGTGATGTTGGAATAAAGAGTATGTCTTCACCCCTCCACTTAAGCGACGAGCCGTGGTTACCTGATTGAAGTGCCTGTGATGCGCGGCACCGTTCTTCAAATACGCTATTTTTCTTAATTAAAGACTGCTTACTCTTCAGTACTGTGCTCACTCCTGCGATCCATACATGTTTAAAAAATGCTATGCAGTCTGACAAATAGCGGATTTTACCAGTGATTATCATCGACGGCAATTTTGCGCTGAATTTCACCTGGAGTCTTCTAAATGGGCTTTATCCGTGGTTCGAGTGATTTTTTTCTTCATGCGGCATGTGTTATCGTCAAAAATTATGTCAACAAAAAAAAAAGTAATAGCTCTGCACTAGTGTACTCAAAAAAAGTGCACCTGACAATATTCAGATTCATCATGCTTTATTTTTTTAAGTTTGTGAAATAGAATCATTCCTATTATTGGCTTTGTGATAGGAACTTCTTCAAAATATGTTTTTACGCAAGGTAATCCAAAAAAAGTGTTTCTCATTTAAAATATGATGGACGAATTATTTAGCAAGAAACTGCTTTTCTGTGCCATGGGACTCAAGTGAAAATTTAATAGTGAATTTTTTTTTAGTAAAGATTTAAGTTTATGACTTATAAAGCCAGATATGTTAAAAAAATGGTGGCGTTGCAGTTCAAGATGAACAATTTTTTTTTCTTTTAAAATCTTAAATTCTGATTAACACAGTGTTTTACTTTTTATCTTTTCAGTTTTTTTTCTTTTCATGGTATGATAAATTTGTCTATATTCATACTTTGTGTTTTAAAAAAAAAGTTTTATTACTTCAAATAATTATTTTACTGCTTCTGATAAGTTGTGACAGCCTGAAGTGCCTTAATAAAAAAATATATATATAGTATTTTTTAAAGCTCTTAACTTGAAGCAGTAAATCTAAGCTGCTCTGTGCGCGATATTGTTAAAAGGTAAGTGTTTTGATTAATTTCAGTTCACAGTCATTTTATGTTTGTTTATATATACTTTAACATTTTCATGCATGACAAGGATTCTTGGATTTAATATTTATCTTTAATGATACTAGCCTGATATTCCTTGTCGCTATTTGACAAATAAATAAATAAAAAAAAACACCCCTTATGAAATTTATCTATGCTTGTCTCTGGTACATTTTTTTTTTTCACTTATGAATGACATATATTTTTTAAGGTAAAGTGTCTTTAATTCTAATTTCATTTCTATTTTGATTGAAAAGACTGGTATTTGTAGTTATCTCAGTTAAGAATATTTAATATGTTAGTTAATATTTTTCTGCTTAAAAAAAGAAAGATAAGTTGTTTGGTACAGGATTACTTTTGTAATGCAATGTAAAATTTACGAATATTCCAGATACATTACTCATTCTAAAAAAAAGAGCAGCATATTTTTTTTTAAAGTTTCGTTTGATTTGTATAAGATACACACTGAATGTCTTGCATTGGCACATTGTCGCACTTTCAGAGATAATATGTTGTTTTTATTGTCTCTTTGATCAGGAAGTGCTGCCCTGTGTTGTTTTATCGTCTGTTGGACGTAAATTACGCTGGTTCCTATGTGTCTGTTGACAGTATCATTTAAATTGCACATTTGTGTTTCAGTGCAACATATTTAGTATTGTCTCTTTTAAGAGTTGTTCTCTAGTATTTATTAAATTTTTAGTGTGAGTTAAGAAGTTATTATACAACCTTTCTTAAAAATATAGATAAAAAAAGGTCTATATATATTTGTTTTATATTGTGTATATCGTGCTTTTAAATATTTTTTTTACACAATTAAATCTTGGATACACTTCTACAATTCTTGATAGTTAATAGGTATTTTTATATGCAGAAACTTTTATGTTTTGTGACTATTATAAATTTTGTGCAATGATTGGGAGTAATGTGAAGTGTGTGGGATTTGCATATTGGTGACAATTTAAAATAATTATAGAGGAGTATGTGAGCGTAACATTTTTTCTCAGTTAGATGTGGGCACTTGATTAGAAATTTACATACAGTTGGCGTAATCATAATTAAAAAAAGTAATAGATTCTTTTCTGTTTCACATATATGTTTTATTGGATAGTGAGCTTCGGCAAAATATTTAGTAGTCTTAGATTATTTTAGTGGCATACATTTAGGTTAGGCATCTTTATATAGCTCGAGTTATCATGCCATGGTTACACAAAAAATCTATATATTTTTCTCCCTTTTGGCTCTCGTTTGCTTTTGCAAAATACATAAGATGTACAACATAGGTTTGGTGTATAGTTTTAACAGTTATTTTTTTTATGTTTCTTAATGACTTGCATTACATTAATATATTGTTTTGATCATTTTGGGTAAGTTTGATTGCTTGTACCTCCGTTATGTTTTATGTGGGATACTTCAGTCATTGCGCTATTTTCCATGGGATAGCAGAATGTCTGAGGTGTGTATTTCGATCTATGGTTAAGCAAGTTGGCCGCTAGCTTAATCAAGGATAGGATATGTTTCCTAACATGATTGATGGAGTTACACTAATATTAATTTTACAATTGGAGTAGTGTTCGCATTTTTAAATTCCTAAAATTCACCTGTAATTGTTTCCTAGTGCTGATGATGGATACCACTTTTACACTAGTTGATACTTTTTCGCTAACTTGTTATGGGCAGATAGCATTGTTAGGTATTAATCACACACATTTTTTTTCCTCTCATGCACATGATTGTTGTGATGTCATGTTTAGCCTGGTACTTCACACACACACACACACACATTTACTCGTTCAGTTTAACTGATTTTGTTCTATTTCAATTAACACTCACCATGGTTATGGACAGTCATGACTATTATGTGCATGTTTGGTTTCTTTTTATCAGCATTTGTGTTTAGCTTAACATTGCATTTTGTTCACTGCATTCACAACTTCGTATTTGTTTTGTCTTTTTTAGATAGATTTGTTTTAATGTAAGATATTTTTTGTTCGTGTATTTAAAAGTTTGCAGAAATCATGTCCGAATTTAACTATTGTACATGGTTTACACATTCATCGTAAATTTTATGCAAGAGAAAATTAATTGGGTGTACATTTTTTTTATACATACAGTTAATATACTGTTTAATTTCATTGTTTACGTGCGGCTGGTGACTCATTGCTATTTTATTCATAACATAAGGTAATTTTTCAAATGAAAATCAAATTTCAAGGTAATTGCTTAATAGGCGCAAAGGCCAACATAGTGAAAAAGATTCCAAGCCGGGACTCGAACCCGGGCTATCAGTATAGCGCACTGACGTTCTACCGACTAAACCACTTGGAACGATACCCAGCAAGGAAAATTTCTCACTATTATTTGTTGGCAAGGCTACAAACGCAGCACAAGATGGAATATTTACCGTGAGCCACCAACCTGGGGTAAACACGGAATTGTATCCAAGGCGAATGTTTCCCTCTGGAATAATTTCCATGTATTAATAAGGTAATTTTATTATAACTGACATGATATTTGATATCGGTAAGAGTTGTTTTTTTATAAAATTTATTCAAATGCATAATGTGAGCGGTTATGTACATTATTTTTCTTAATAAGGCTATTCACATATTGTCATTGAACTAAATCTTTGGCATTTCTCACATTTTAAAATTTTTTAATTAGTAAGTTAAAGTCTCACAGTTGTCTTGTGACGGATACATACTTTTATATCACATAAGGTATATAGCTTGTTATTTTAGCTATTCATTTTTTTCTCTGTCCTTCTTTTACTTGGAACATGTTTAGCTTGCCATAACTTCTACATTTTAGCGTAGAGTTATGCAACCTGCTGAGCACTTGTGCATTTTATGCACATTTTCTTTTTATTTAATACAGCAATAACTTTGGCAGATACAACTTTATTTTAATTTTAACCCTTAGTTAACCATTTATACATTTTTTTTTTCTTACAAGTAGTTCATGAGTTTGGGAGTTTCATTTTCCCTCCCTTCACACACATACAGTTTTCCCCTTTTACTTTTTTATCGTTCAAATATTACACCATGTTTCAATATTAAAATAGTCTATTTTGTTTAATTTTAACATGTTTTTTTTTGTGTTTGCATAATGTCATAAATATCAATGACACCATCACTTTGTCTATGTACAAAGATTTTAAGTTACAAGGAGTTATCCGCCACATGACATTTTAAACTACACATACATTTCGATTGTGTTCACTTTTAACATGCAGCATTTTTTTTTTTTTTTTTTTTTTACACTTTCATTGGATACTTCTTACTTGAAGGTGGCAGATCAGGTAACATATCTTGTAGACTATATAAAATTGTATACAATTTTTTATTAAATTTTTAATAATTTTGCCAGGAGTTAAATTTTATTCAATACACGGAAGGTCAGGATGGCAGTGGGAAAATTCATAATATACTAAATTAGAACATACTTTGATTTTTTTTTTTTTTTTAAGCGGGAACTTAGTTAAATTGCAGGAATCTTAAAAAAAAAAAAACTACCCCTTATTATTTAAGGCTGAAGCCATAAGCTGATGCCACTATAGTTCATAAAATTTCAATATTTAGGGCTACACTTGTTTCAGCGCGTGCAGCTTGCACATATTTTTTTTTTTTTTTGTCTCTAGTAGTACTGTGCGTTATGCACAATTTTTTGTTTTTATGCCAGTAATGAAGCAACCTAAGATAATACAAATAAGCTTCAATTTTATGAAAGGATTCACCTTTCCTTAAAGTTACAAAATTTTTACTGGTGTATTTGTCTTCTGTGTTTTTTTATTTGCTTGCATTTTTTTAATATTATGATCTCATGTAAGATCAAATTTTGAGAATTGGTAAATACAGTTAATGTAAATGCTTCTCTATATGAATATATACATGAATAAAAATGCTGGTACCAGCGCCACAAACACAATGTCACAAAAAATTAAATATAGGATCCTATGTCATCATCAAATGTGGCACTTTTATTTTGTGGAAGATATAATTTAAAAAAAAAGATTATTTTGAATATTATGAGCGCTCAGTCATGAAATCATACAATTCCTTGTAAATTGTCTTTAAAGCAAGCAAATATATCTTTTTTTCAACTGATGTGTTGTTGTATAAAATATTTACAGGAACTAAGGTATACTAGCTTCAGAGTCTAGTTCAAAAAAAAGTTTTCTCTTTGTGTGTCAATTTAAATAGTTTTTTTTATTTTGTAATGGTACATAGTTTGTAAGTGCGAAGGTGGACAAAAGGTGCGTTGATAGAAAGCTACAACGTACACGTTGCATCTTTCTTCGAATGTCCCGGTGAGATATGTGACAGAGATATATCACATATCCTTATTTCTTCAAAATTAATTCAATTCATTTATTTTGGCTTCTGAAACATGTCGTTTTTTTCCCTTCGCTATGTAAAATTTATTATTTAACTCGACGCTTAAAATCCATTTCGAATCTTATCTGTTAGTTTTTTCTTTCTTTCTTTTATTATTCTCTAATGGTATGCAGTAAGTTTAACTTCATGAGTTATAATCGCTTTTCAATAACATCGGAGGCCGTTAAAAATAAAATATAAACAGATGAATCAGATGCACCTGCTGTTGATTTCAATGAATGTTATTTTGTTTTCTTTTTCTTTTGCATCGCCCACGAGAGATATATTTATCTCTCATTCTTTTTAGTAAAAGTGACCGTTGAAATAATATATTAGTAATGTAAAATGAATGTTTATTGATGCGGTCTTTAAATTACTTTTCAAGTACGTTAATTTTTTTGTCAGTTGTTTTAAAACATATCTTTCTCAGTATGTCGCAATTTTATGTAGCAATCATTTAACTTATTCATTTATTTTGATAATTTATGGTCGGCTTAGTGGCATCTGTAATATATACATATGTAGAACCGTTTTTCTGGCAATCTTTCAGCATCACGCGATTTTATTGTTTTTTGTTGGGATGCTAGATTCTGGGCTAATCATTTTGGCGTATAAATATGACCTTTTGTCTGCTTTTCGTACACTTTTCTAATACTGAAATCTTGCGATGTTGGGACGCCAAGTCATATATGTTGCTTATGAAATCATCCACTTTAACCTTTGCTCTCAACATGTAAAGATGTAAAGAGACCTTGTTGTCTGAGGGTACGCTCAGGCGTACCCCCCTTATTTATGGATTTCCTCTCTCTCCCGTTTAATATTTAGAAGTAAATTATCTCTTATTATGGTGTTAAAAATGTTAAAATAAAGTTTTCTAGTTCCTGTATCTTTGGTTGGATTTTTTTCTTATGCACTTTTACGAACCGATCACTTAACTGAACCACCCCAAATCTCCATCATATATCCCTAAGATGTCATTATGCGCATACGTATTCAGAATCACAATGTTTATTAAAAGGTGAGTTCTTTATTTTGTGTGACGCATTGTGACTAATTGAATTGGCTGTTATTTAATCAAAAATACTTTTATCGAAAAAATGTTCATTTTAAGAAATTATGAAAAATATATAAGGTAAAATAAGGTATGTTTTTGCACCTTAGAATTAGCAAAAACGCATCAAGAACAAATGATAAATAACTACACACTATTTGCTTTGTACCATCTACTGCGATATTTCTATGGGGAAGGAAATTGAATACCGTTGTGATGAACTCGATATGCAAAAAATATGGGCAAGACTATGAAGGATTGATCATAGAGGAGGCTTGATTCAATCTTCAGTTTTCATATTTAATGGAATGACAGAGATTTGTCAATAGGAGGCAACCAAAGCTACGGACATGCTCAAACAATAACCTTTGTTTCATGTAGATAATTGAAACAGGTGTGGAAAAATGAATTGTGAAGTGTTTTCAGCTTAAAAAGCGTATTTTTGTGAAACATTTTGCAAGATTTTCTCAGACAAAATATATTACAGAAATTTAAGTAAGCAGATTTTAAGTATTGAAGAAATATTGATCTTTCATTCAAGCATAAAGATTGTACTGTAAATTAGGCTAAACATAACATTGTGCTATACTGTAAAAAGTTGCAATGTGGAGAGGCTTGACCCAATAAATGTGAAAGATGGTTGAACAGATGGCCAAAGGTCCCTTAATTAATGGTTTTTAGAAATATGTTTTAAAATACAAAGTACATAATGAAGGGTTACTGGTTATATTTCTCAAAGAATGTAAATTTATTCTGTTAAGGCGTAGTGAAATGGGGTAAAAGAAAAAAAAATAATTTGATTAAAGGAAGATGTGAAAAATGCCTATAGAAAGAAGAAAAAATTTAATGAAATATAAATTGGAAAGTTGATATGACTTTTATGCCATTTAAATAGTATCCATAGTAGGTAAATAGAAAGAGTGGAAAATACAAGAAAGGATGAAAGCAGCAGCCTTAAGAAATGTTAAGGATTCATGCCTCTGCAAACGTTCATCAAAATACTTGAGGAAGTTATGTAGATAAATTTCACGAAATTGAACACAATAAGATGAAAATAAACAATGTGACAACTAAGGTTGCCAGGTCGAGTGTCACAAAAAGTCAGTGTTTAAAACGGAATTTCCCTCCTGTGCCTTGATTTCCGTTAAAGCATGTATGTTAAAACGCCATATTTTCCGAAATAATTTTAATAATAATTGAACCATGTAGCATAATATTATTCTGCCCTTTTATAAACTGATTTTATTTCCATTAACAAATATCTCAATATAAAATAAAGTGGGTCAAGCATCCCATATGTAGGGAGCCTTGACCCATCATTTTCAAGTTTCTTATATATTACGTAATATATACATAAGCGTAAGCCTATATCGCAAATTCATTTTAATAACTGGTCGTATAACGTATAAAATGGTACGTGAAACTTTATTCTAGGTTTAATATTTAAAAAAATAAAAAATAATTTTCCAAAAATGGGTCATCCCTCCACAGTGTGCCCTACACGTTAAAATATTAATGGATAAATATATTACATACATCTCACTATAAATATTCTTCCTTTTGTTTTTTTTTATTTTGTAAAAGGTTTGTAAATTGTAATTTCAAAAGCAGTCAAACTCTAACGACTCTCTGAGTTATAGTTAAAAATATTTTAGGAATACAAAAATACTTTTAATTCATAAAAGTTTTAAAAATTGTATATTAAGCTGCGTACATTTGTTTACTTTTTAAATCGTAATGTCTTTTTCATTATTTATATATTTTACTGTGTGAAATATTTATACACAACGTGCTTGGATACGTTATAACAGCGTTTAATTTCTGTCCTTATCTCATATTTATCTAAAAAATATATATTAAAATTCAGCAATAAATGAACACATATTATCATATTTTAAAATGAATATGTACTCTTGAAATCGAATAAAAACATACCGCATGAAAAAATAAAATAACAGTTCTGTTTATTGAAATTGAAAATATGTTTATAAATCATTACACATTTTAGATTTAACATTAAACATTTACAATCTCCACGTACTGTTTTTTCAATCACACGAAGCAAATTTTATTCTTTGGAATTAGAATATGTGTCTAACATTATATTAATTTAAAAGTAATTCTAATCACAAAAAATATAATTCGTGATATTTATTTGACCAAATATTTTGTGAATATTTTAGGTACAATCACTTCATACATACCTTTAAGAGAAAAACTCTCTGTGTGCAAACGATTATTTTGTATGAAAACGTATAAATTATACGGATTTGAAAAAAAAGCACTTCTAAAGTAAAAAGTTAATGAATTTGTGTTAAAATGCAAGTTTTAATTTAACATTGATACCGACCTATAATTGATCAATATTTGGTCAAAATTGAATAGATGGGTATGCTGCATACTGTTCTCAATGCCATTTATGTCTCCCTACCCTATAACTTTGACTCTAATTGTAGAATTCAGGCCATTCGTTATATGATTGCCCACGAGGCCTCATTATTTTTTATCAAATTTTATAAAAATGCTGAATATAAGAACACGACAAATTTAAACTCTTATAATTTGTGATCAAATTGTCACAACGCGCTAAAAGTTTGTGCGGATGATTGTCGTGATATAATTTTTCAGGGATATTGTTGTTTTGTAATCGAAGCCCTTTAATTTTAGTGTAGCACAAATATGAACGAAAGATATTCACAAACATTTATAAATAATATTCCAATTGTCATAGCGAGCAGAAATTTCGTATGGTAAACCTAATAGGTTTAGAGGATCAGAGTATTTTTAATAAAAGCGCCATATTTTAAGGTATTTTAAATGTAAGGACCCGACAAAATTACATTAAGCATTTATAAGGCCTTTATATACACTGTAAAATACGTTTAATGGGCTTCTGTTAATAAATCTGAGAGTGTACCCCCCCCCCCCCCCCCCTTCATAATGATAACGTTTATTATACAAAATATGAGTTTTCTACTGTAGTTACAACTCGAGTTAAAAGTGTTTAGAATTGAAAGTAACCTATATTTATGATACACTAAAACCCACAGAGCCACCTGCCTCATCTTTAAACGGTTGCATTTACTATACCAAATTTGTGCGGGCTGCGACAAATTGGATCTGCATTATAAAGTGTTTGCGGCTATTGGGGATTTGCGCAGGGTGCGGTAGGTATTTGAGAACACATATTTTATGTGAAATACAACCATGTAAATCATAGTTAAAAAGGCTTTTCTATTACATGTAAACATGTCAGAACTTAAACTGATAAAATGAAGAGATATGTCTCACTGCCTCATTCGCTGAAAAAAACTCCCTTTTAGAGATTGCCAGGTTCATGAAACTCACCCAGTTACTCGTCTTCCAAGTAAGTAGCGATCGGAATGCTGCAAGGTTTGATGTAGCTACCGTTTAATACAGGAATGACATTGTCCGCGATATGCCGATATCAATACGTCGAAGTTCGTCAGCCATGTCTATGAAAAACCTAGGAATTCAAGTAAAGCATTCGCTTGAGAGCTCCCTTTTGATGAGGCCCCCATCCGATGTGTGTTTCTTAAGAAACTTCATTAGAGGTCAGACTTGATGAGGAGAAGGAATTTCTTGTCAGAAAGAACCATAGATAACGACCTGGGGAGATCAAAGCGTGCACTTAACAATCTGAAACTTCAAGAGGAACCGTAAATTCTGTTGCTTCCGTTTTGTCCAAGTCCAGAAAGTGCATTGCAAAAAGGGTAATGGCAATGTAAAATCCCTGAAAAAGTTACAACCTTCATGAAACGAAAATTGCCAGCCTCACTGATGATTCTGGGGGCATTGAGCAGCTAAGTCGTCCATATGCCTCCACATTTCTTTCTGCAAGGTGCCAGAGTTAAGATCATTGCATATACTGGGATGTTAAAGCTCTGGAATACTTCTGCAGAACGTGGCAGCGTACATTTTGTAACAAGACTCCGCACCATCCCAAACAGCCCATACAACCCAATTATTGTTTGCATAAAACTTTCATGACCGTATCACACTAAATTTTTTGCCCCTCAGCTTCCCAGATTTTAACCCAATGGGCTGTTACGAATGTGGAGTGGTTCATAGGCACTCTAATAATCGTCCAGTCAACACTGTTGCAGTTTTCACGACGACCGCAGTGTATGAAATGACAAATTTTCCCAACAAACATCCGACTATTGCCTTCAGTTTAGTTTCGACTGCGTGTGGAGGCGGTTATTGCTGGTACCCGTGGTTTAAATGAATGATGTCCATTATTGCGTATCTGCTCACCTGTATAGAACACTGTAATATAAAAAGTGCTCTATGTCTAGCGTTTATTTCTGTTTGAAAGCAAGCATTGTTTTGGTCTCAAATATCTGCTGTACCCTGTTTTTACGCTATATTAAAATTTAGGGATCTTCAGTCAGAATAAAAACCGAAAATATCCGGCCTTTATAATGATTACCTTTACCATACGAAATTTGTGTGGGGCTGAGATATGATAAATTTGATCCGAAATATAAGTGTTTACAGATATCGGAGCATTATATTCGCGCTATTATGAAATTTAGGGAGCTTTGGTTAGAAAAAAAGTAGGCGCTATCCGGCCTTTATAACGATTACGTTTACCAGACAAAATATAAATATTGTACGATAATTAAAACTCAAGTTATAAGTGTTTTAATTTGTCAGGAACTTATAATTTTGATATACTAAAATATAGGGAACTTATATAAAAATCCACAGAGCCCTACCCTCCCACGCATCCCCCAAAACGATTACGTATACCATGCAGAATTTCTGAGCGATCCGAGTTTGAAGTTACGATATATGTTTGTGTTTATTTGGGTGTAATGTTCACGATATACTAAAATGTAGGAAGCTTCGCTTAAAATACAGTAAACTCCCGACTATCCGGCCTAATGTGGCGGAAGGTTAGGCCGGATAACAAAAAAGCCGGATAGGCCGGAGTTCTATAAATATTTGCTCACTTCCTGCCCCCCCCCCCATTATATTAAAAAGGCATGTCACACATTTTAAGATAAATTTTATATATACAATACATACAGTTTCAAAATAAGCAAAACTTTAACGCAAAACGTAAGCCTAATTAGTAAAAATATGAGTAAATTTTATTTTACTGTTTATTAATAAATGATTGTACAAATATTAATACAATAATTATGCATAAGATAAAAGAGTTAAAACTTAGTTTTTAGCTTTTGAAAAAGTCCTTTGTAGGTGACTGTTTCTCCCTGTTAGCCCTCTTCTGCGACGCAATGTCCCTCCATTTACACAAGCAGATGTTATCAGCTGGCGTCACTTCCTCCTGCTAACTCGTAGTTTCTCCTCTATAGTCACTACAACCTTTTTTCGTTTATCACCCCTTTCGTTAACCTTCGATAAATAAACACGAAACACACCAAAAGACTATACGAAAGTAACCAGGATAAACGGAAAATAATTTCCGCACGTGTTAACATCCGTTGCACAACTAACGAAACAGGTTATCAAGTCTTAAGCCCCCCCTCCCTCTTGCCTCTGCTATTGCATTCTGCAATTCCATCTTGCTCCTTCCAGTTGTGAATTAACACTTTTGTACGGAGAGGAACCTGCCTGTCTGCCGCTTGCAACATTCCTCATTTTTTTACTAGGCCGGATAGTACGGAGGGCCGGATAGTCCCGAGCCGGATAGTCGGGAGTTTACTGTGCTCGACAATATCTCCTGTAAACCTATGTCACGTTGTTCACGCATACAAAATTTCAGCGCGATGTCTATGGCTCGAAATCACTAGGGACCAAAATGACATGGGTTCCGAAATGTCGGAACCGAAACATCAGGACCGAAATGAAAGGATCAAAATTGTGAGACCTGCTGTCGAATAGTTTGATATAATTTGATTTGTTTTATTCAGAATTGCATAAATGGGAAAGGTATGGGTAATTAAGTTCAAGGACACTTCAGGGGCAATCTGCAATATATAAAAAATTGACCATGATAATTATGAAGTCTGACTAATATTCTATATTTGTAATTTTTTTTTAATTGAAAATGTATGTTCCTGTAGAAGTAATCACTGCTTTCTCAGAACACAAATAAAAACTTTGTTTACGAAAATGAGAATGTTTTAGTTAAAAAGGTACTGAGAAAAATGTTCTAGGATATACAGGGTCATTGAAAAATAATGCCTCGATTTTAAAAAATCATAACATCGAAACCTTTTATGTTAAATGAGTAATTCTTTCACTACTCGATAACTAGTGAATGCAAGTTTGGTTTTTGTTCACCAGAATTCGTTTGCGTGTCTGTGTTACGCGCGGATTAGTTGCGCAGTCATCAAGATCAGCCGACGCATTGTTATCAGGAGCAGTTTGACCTGGATAAGCTCTCCGAAAAAGCCGCTGTACACTGACTATTGACTTTGACTACACATACCAAATGACACATTGTGCTTTTTGTTGCACGGTCAACATCGTACTGAGCAGCTGCAGTCTGGCGCGTCGGCTGACCATGACGACTGCTCAACTAATCAGCGCATAGCACAGACACGCAAACGAATTCTGGAGAACTAAAACAAAACTTGCGTTCACCAGTTATCGTGTAGTGAAAGAATTACACATTTAACATAAAAGGTTTCGATGTTATAGTTTTTTTTTTTAAATCTAGGCATTATTTTTCGATGACCCTGTATATTGAAATATAGCTATGGATTCAAATTTAGAAAAAGGTTGTTTTTAAGATGAAATGGTTACGTTTTGCAACAGACGAAGCATATTGTTAATAATCTGCATGAATTTAATTACACCAGAAATAGCATGTTTTGGGTGAACATGATCACAGAATTTTTGGGTTAAGAGTAAATGGGATCGCATATTTTATTGTTTATTTAAGTCAAATTGTTGTTTAGAAAGCTTTTTTTAATTTTTCCGTATTCAGATCCTTTGAAATATCTCTAGTTTGGTTTACTTTACTGTACATTTTGTGTTAACAAAACGTTTATTTTACAGTTTCATTTTGCATTTATTGCAAATTGTATCCTTGACTGCATGTTTTAGGCCTAATTAGGCCTCAACAATTTCAGTGTAAGTGAAATTGTTCTCCTTCACAACATATTAACTGTACCTGATGCTTTTTCTCCATGTTCTTCGTGAATTTCATGTTATTTAGAAAAACAGATTTTTTTTTTTACTTTAAAAATCGGTTATTTCGTAGTACAACAAGACTATTAATTATCAATAAAAAATATTGCATTTGATCTTGTTTTGTAGGCAAAGTATCAAATATATGATATTGAAAATCCCTTAAAAAAGGTTTTTTTCAGCGTACTTCCTATACTGTATCTCTGAGAATAGTTGTAGTTGTAAAACCAAAAATATTTTAATGTAAAGCCCACAACGAAATCTTTTAATTCCATTTACCCATGGTTCTGTATCTTGTAAGGAAAGAGAGAAAATGCCACTGATCCCAATTCTTATTTTACAGGCGTAATTGGGATTACAGAGATATTTTTTGAAAAGACACGTACCAGGTAACATAGTACATTGTAAATAATTCTTTACACATTCCAAGAGACAATTACCTGAGTAAAATTATACATAATATTAGTATGTAGTCCACTTCATTCTCTATCAATTAATTGTCAAAATTCAAATTGTCAAAGGTGATGATCCTAATTACCCATACCTTCTCTATTTAAATAAATGTTAAAAAACCCGATTTCTTCAAGGGTTTAAGGGGTCTCAGGAGTCTTAATTTTTACCTGGCAGTGCAATTTAGCAACATGACACATTTAATTTTTTAATCACTTTCTATAAAACACAAAGGCATAACATTTTTAATATAGACAACCTAATATCTCTTGTATTTAAAATATTTTTTTTTTATATCCTATATTGAAATTTTATTTTGTTTTTTTATGTTTAATTTTGATTAGAAAAAAAATTGTTTTTTGACTTGAATGTACTGCGCGCAACATTTTTCACAAACTAATAACGCAATTTGCGTGACTCTTGGTAAATAACTTCATTTTAAGGTAAAGAATAATTTATCCTTCCAAATTAGTATTATAATTGCATTGAATATTTAAAATTAGCAAATTTTCAATAAAATAATGATTTTTTTTTAAATTTTATAATTTAAATTTAATTTTTAATTAAAATAAATAAATAAATTGCTTAAAAATGAAGTATACGTTCAATATACATTAGTTAAAGTTAAGTACGTTCAAGTTAAATCCTTAACAATATTTTGGGGGGCTCTTGAACCAATAGGTTTGCTACAGTCTTGCGCGCAGTGCATGCAAATCAAAAAATAAATAAATAAATAAATAAATAAATAAATGTTTTTATCAAAATTAACCATAAGAAAAATAAAAGAAAATTTCAATATAGAACATTAAAAGAAAATATTTTAAATAGAAGAGATGTTAGGTCGTCTATATTAAACATTTTATGCATTTATGTTTTATAGAGGCTGATAAAAATAATTAAATGTGTCATGTTGCTAAATTGCACTGCCATGTACCGGGTGTCCCAAAAAGGACTGACTGATTTTAAAATTCAATAACTTGCAAACGGTGACAGATATTAAAAAAATTCTTGCAGGAGGGTTATGCATAAGGTCAAAAGTTTTATTACAGTGATTTTCAATTTTAGTTCGAATTACAAACAATAGATGGCGCTGTAAGCAATAGTCGCTAAATACAGGCTCGATTTTTGGTCCTTTATCTTGTTCCATGCAGAAAAAGGAGATGGAAATGTATTATCCGGGCCACGAAGTACCAAAAATCGAGCCTGAGTTTAGCGACTATTGCTTACAGCGCCATCTATTGTTTGTAAATCGAACTAAAATTGAAAATCACTGTAATAAAACTTTTGACCTTATGCATAACCCTCCTGCAAGAATTTTTTTAATATCTGTCACCGTTTGCAAGTTATTGAATTTTAAAATCAGTCAGTCCTTTTTGGGACACCCGGTAAAAAGTAAGCCTTCTGAAACCCCTTAAACTGGTTATTCCATATAAATAAGTATGGATATCCTTTACATCACAGAATGTTTTATCCCTAAAATCTTTTCGCATTTTTCATGTTCCAAAAAATGATTTATTGCAAAATCAATAGAATTCTAATTCATAAACTTCACTTTGAATGAAGTAAGATACATCAATGTAATGTTTAAAAAATATATTTAGAGAATATGGACTGATAATGTTTTTTAATACTTTTGATACAAAAATGCATACAAGTTTTAAAAAAACGAAACTTTATGTATCAAGCGTTGATCATAAAACACTTTCCTTTATTTATCAAAATATTGTTATGAAGTCTCATATTTTCGCAAAATGAAATGAAATATTTAAGTAAGCGAATCAGAAAACATATTACTCAGTCAAAATTCATTTTCAAATCTTTCCCTTTATAGACTGTATTTTATGAAAATTCTTTAAATTCTTTTATAGAAGATACTATACAGTACATGGATTGCCATGTGTGTGCAATACAGTGAAATATACAATGAACACAGTGAATTACAGTCAAACATAATGGAAAAAAATAATGAAGAAACAAACGTTTATATATGAATTGTTATCCATAGATGATAATGTATCGGCATCTTTTACATAGGTGTGCATAAAAATTTATTTAAATTATAATGCACTAATACAGTGTACTTATATATACTTGGTTAATCTAAATTCGTATACAACAAATAAAAATTCATTTTAAGGAAATATCTAAATTTTAAGGAAATCCCTGTAAATAATATCAGTTATCATGATGAAATATCGTTCAGCTGCATAATGCAAACCACGATTTAGAAGAATTTAAGCAATAAACGATCAACTACAGAATTCTATTTTGCAGATTCTCTATATGTATAGAGCTTATACACACCCCGTAATATGCTCAGCTTTATATAAGTTTTAAAATAAGTACTAATGCTTAAAACGCACGGAACATTATCACTGATTATGAGTAATTTAAGACATATTTTTCGGTATATATGTAAGTTAGCGATAATGGATAAGTCATCCAGGATTTGTTTAATTAACCTTACAATGTTTCCTGTAAAACTATGTCACGTTATACACACAGACAAAATGTCAACGCATGAGCAAAGCATTGAAATCACTAGGGACCAAAATGGCATCGGTACCGAATTGTCGAGGCCGAAACATCAAGACCCAAAACGAAAAGTCCAAAATGGCGTGACCGAAATGTCCTTCTCCCGAATAGCTTGGTATGGTGCAGTTTGTTTTATTCAGAATTGTATAATTTTGTAAATATATGTAATAAAAACGATTTCTTGAAGGTTTTAAACTGGTTATTCCATATAAATAAGTATGGATTTCTTTTACATCACAGAATGTTTTGTTCCTTAATAAATCCTTTTCGCTTTTTTCATGTTCCAAAAAATTATTTATTACAAAATCAATGTAATTCTAATTCATAAACTTCACTTTGAATGAAGTAAGATGCATCAATGTAATATTTAAAAAGACATGTCTCGAGAATATTGACTGATAATGGTTTTTAATAGTTTAAATACTAAAATGCATATAAGTTAAATAAAACGAAAATTTATGAGTCAAGCATAGATCATGAAATAATTTCCCCCATTTATTAGAATATTGTTACAAAGTTTCATATCATCGCAAAATGAGATGAAATATTCAAGTAAGTGATTCAGAAAACACATTACTCAGTTAAAATTCATTTTCAAAACTTACCCTTAATAGACTGCATTGTATGAAAATCATTTAAATTCTTTTATATAGGATACTGTATAGCATATGGATTGCTAAGTGTGTACAATACAGCGAAATGTACAATATACTGAAAATAAATTTTCTGTCAGCTAGAAATCATAAAGAAGAAAAAATGTTTTTTTATGAATTGTTGTGCATGGCTGATAATGTATCGGCATCTTTTACATAGGAGTGCATAAAAATTTATTTAAATTATGCTGCACTAATACACTGTAATATACTTGGTTAATCTAAATTCGTATACTACAAATAATAATTCATTTTGAGGAAATATGTAAATTTTAAGAAATCCCTGTAAATAATACCTGATGAAATATCGTTTAGCTGCATAATCCAAACTACAATTAAGAAGAATTTAAGCAATAAACGATAAACTGTTGAATTCTATTGTACATCTTTTCTATATGTATAGAGCTTATACACACCACGTAATATGCTCAGATTTATGTAAGCTTTGAAATACGTACTAATGCTCAAATCGACCGGAACACTATCACTGATCATCAGTAATTTAAGAGAATTTTTTGCATATATCTGTATGTTAGTGATAATGGATAAGTCATCCAAGCATAGGTTAATTAACTCTGTAATGTCTCCAACAATGTATCTGCTATGTCCTGTAAAATTATGTCACGTCGTTTATACAGAGAACATTACAGCGCGTGAGTAAGGGATCGAAATCACAAGGGACAAAATGGCATCGGTACCGAATTGTCGAGACCGAAATATCAGGAGCGAAACGAAAGGACAAAAAGGGTAAGACCGAAATGCCCTACTCACGAATAATTGATATTGTCCGGTTTGTTTTATTCAGAATTGTACTATTATGTAAATAAATGTTTAAAAAAATCCGATACCTTGAAGGTTTTAAACTGGCAGTTCCATATAAATAAATATGGATTTCTTTTACATCACAGAACGTTTTGTTCGTTAATAAATCCTTTTCACATTTTTCATGTTTAAAAAAATGATTTATTACAAAATCAATATAATTCTAATTCATAAACTTCATTTTGAATGAAGTAAGATATATCAATGTAAAGTTTAAAAAGACATGTCTGGAAAATATCAACCGATAATGGTTATTAATAGTTTTGAAACTGAAATGCATATCAGTTTAAAAAGCGAAAATTTACGTATCAAACATAGATTATGAAAGAATTTCCTCCGTTTATCAGAATATTGTTACAAAGTTTCAAATCTTCGTAAAATGAGATGAAATATTTAAATAAACAAATCAGAAGACACATTACTCAGTTAAAATGCATCTTCAAAAATAACACTTTATAAACTGTAAGGTAATTAATTCTTTTGTATAGGATACTGTATAGTATATAGATTGAAATATGTACAATACAGTGAAGTTAAAACTTATATCAGCTGGAAAACATAAAGTAACGTAAAACGCTTTTCTATGAATTGTTAATCAAGGATGGGTAAGTTCATGTATCGTTTTACACAGGCGTGCATAAAAATGCATTTAAATTATACTTCCCCAATACAAGACAATATACTTGGTTAAGCTAAATGTGTATACCACAATAAAAAATTCATTTTATGGAAATTTTTAAATTTTAAGGGAATCGCTGTATATAATATCTATTATTATGCTAAAATATCGTTCAACTGCATAATCCAAACCACAATTAAGAACAATTTAAGCAACTTACGCTCATAAACGATAATCTGATTATTTCTATTGTGCAGCTTCTCTATATGCATAAGAGTATATATACGTAATGTGTGTAGCCAAGTAATTTGCTTTGATTTATAGTAAACTTTAAAATACGTACCAATATCCGAAACGCGCGAAACATTATCGTGATAATCAGTAATTTAAGAGAATTTTTTTGTGTATATCTGTAAGTTAACGATAATGGATACGTTTCTCTATAATCTATACAAATTATGTAACATAGCACCTTAATCGTGCACATTAGTTTCATTTTGTCTTAAGTATGGAAACATTATTGAATGCAATGAAAAAATTTCCTAATTATTTTGTTATTAAATTGTTCTTTGTATCTCTGTAAACAAACTATAAAAGCTCTTCACTATATAGTCTAAAAATGATATTGTATTCACCTACGTGATGCATATGATTTCAACGTTTTTAAAATAATGTATACGCGCTAAAGTACACGGAAACTATTTTCCCTCAAAAGCCATAATGTAAACAAATTATTTTGTATGCCGCTATATATGCATTATATAATAATTCATATACAGGGGTATACAACAGAATATTTCATCATATTTTCTATTTGTTATAATATATACTTACTGCGTGCAAAATATCAGAATAATGTAAATCAAAGTATATTTACGGGAGTTAACCCTTTATTCACAAATTATGAATTCATGAAAATTTCATCTTCTAAACCATTTTTCGAGATTTTTAAAAAATATATTAGAATATTTACACAATCCTTTAATAAATTTCAGAAGGAATTTGCCAATTAAAAGTGAATAATTAAATTTGAATCTATAGGGATTTTTTATAATATTTATAACTCTACTCAAATCTTTTATTTAAAATATTTTTTTAGTATTTTGTAGAATTAGGAAATGTATAAATATAATGTTCTTAGGATAGAAATAGAGCAATATTTCCGATCTGAAAGTTCTTCCCTCCCCAATCTTTCAACGTCCAGAAAGCTGAAGAGATACAAAAACAATAGAAATCACCCTTTTAAAAATATTTTTGTTTCGTGCAACGAATAATGCTTTTGTAACGAGATAAAGTAAAGTATCTATAACTCATTCTAAACTATTTTTTTACTAATCGATGTTAAATGAATTTTATAACAAGTTATTTTAATGGTACTTAAATTTACCATTGGTGCATAGAGAGTTAAAGCGCAAAAAAGCAAATAGATAATAAAAAAATGGACAAAGTAAAAACATAAACAATTTTTAATTCAGCCAGGAAGTATAAAACCAGATTATGGATAAAAACATTCTGATATAAAGATATTTGCATGAAATACACATTAGAATAATATTAGTATGCAATATTTTAAGATTATATAATTTTTCTTTATTGTTCGTAATATATTTTTTTATTTAAGTAAACATAATTAAAGCGAAATAGTTTTGGAATTATTTTCAACAAAATACACACTACAAATTAACATATTGCTCTAAATAAATATAAATTAGAGATGATCTGTTAAATTATATTAAAAAGTAATTTCCAACATCTAATCATTTGAATTAATTTGTATAAAAATTGCTAGTTAGAAAAAAAAATGTTTTAAATATATATTAATAATTTTTTAGTAACGTATACTTTGTGACATAAATCAAGACATTTTGGTTTAAGTTAAGCTAATGCATGCAATAAAAATCTTTTACATTTTGAGAATCTTTCCTTTAACGTATAAGAATATTTCTGAACAAAATTATATTTGCGTTTATGTAAATTACTAGCTTTTACCCGTTACTTTGATCACGTAACACTTAAAGAATAATAAATGCATCAATTAAGCAACAAATTCGATAATTAAAAGCATATGCAATTAACCATTTATCACATTTTAGAGTAGAAAAACTTCTAATGGTCCCAATTTGCATATTTTTGTTTATATAGGATCCTTTAAATATCTTTCGTGAGCTTGAAATTTCATACTCATTTTTGTAAGATTAAATGTGGCATAAATTGACATCTCTGTTATTCTATTTTATCATTTATATTTATTATATTTCACGAGTCGGAACTCGTCGAATTCGAAGAAAAAAGATGTTTAAAAGAACTGTTAGATTGAAGTTATAAAAAAAAAAAAAAAAATCTACAAAAATATTTACAATATATAATCAATATATGAGTTAGCTGGCGAAACGCATAAAACAAATCTTATTTATAACAAAAGTTTAACTTTAAATATTCAAATTATTGAAATATTAACTTTTATTACTATATGTAATCAGTAACCTGATATTCAGATAATAAATTATGAAGTTTTCAATTGAAGCTTTGATGTTTGAATAAAAAATCAACGAAAATTGCTCCAGTATGACACAATCGTATGTTTTTTGTGCAACGGAATCTAAAAATAACGTCATTTTCACCGTCGCAAAATTTACATGCGTACTTTTCATATTCACAATTTTAGAAACATTTTCACATTCAAAAGATTATTAATAAATATATTTTCAAAAATTACATCACTTTTGACAGTTACAATTTTGCATGTGGACATTCGCACTCTTGACTTGATGTTCTAATCTCAGTCCCAGTGAAATCCAGAAATTTAATCTTTTCGTCGTCTTCGTAGTAAAATACTTAGTTTTATCATAGAAAATATTCACTTCTTTTTTATTATGTGGTCATTTTAGCTCACTGAAGCCCTTTGAGATTAACGTCTCAATCTCAGTATCATTGTAAGGTAAAAAATATCGAATGTAAAAGCTTTATGAGTAAAAAGGGTTGATTTTTTTAAACATGAAGACTTTTCTATTTAAAAAAAAAGTTATTTTTAATTGCAATAAGAAAATGGCATCCGTTATGATTTAGTATTTCCGATTGTTTCATTTTACTCTGTAACGATGGATGTAGCCCAGTTGCCAACACTGTGGAGAAATTTCCAAAAAGACTTTTAAAATTAAAAATTAAAATATAAAAAATGAATTATTTTTAAAAACATCAAGTGCGGGCACATATAACAAATAAACTGCTTTCATTAAAAAAAAATAATTTTCAAATTTGGTTCAGTAGAATGATCAGGCCAGATGACTAAAAAAACAGCCTTGTCTTTTATAGATATTTATTCCGTTTATAGATATTGATATAATTTACGTTTTCCTGACAAAGAATGTTATTTAAAGTTGTTTTTTTAAGGAAAATGTTCTTAACAGGTCACTTCAGACATGAATTTGAATTGATTAGAATAATCAAAAAATCAATATACAACATTGTTTCTATTCCAAAAAATCACATCTTGGAAAAAATGATAAATTGTATTAAAAAATATCAAACGTGGTGAACCGTAAAAGTTTGAAAATAAATAATAAATGTACAAAAAACCTTTAACTTTCAAGTATTTATTACATTTTTATTTCACTGTGCCACACTTTTAACAGCTGTAGATATATCAATAATAGATAAATGTTTATCATGCTCCGAAGACTCTCAAAGCCGAAATGCTAATTACCGAAGGAATAGAGTTGCTTATTGCTTTCAATCGTAGAAAAAAATCTCTTTATGGAAATATCACCTCAATTATGGATAAACATTTTCATGTTGATTGTTTTGTTGTAATTTAGCATTATGGAAGCTTCGCAATTTGCAGGACTATGCTCCAATGGGGGACAACTGTTATCTTTTAGAGATATTTTTTAAATATTTTAAATATTTTAAAATATTTAGATATTTTTAAAATGAAACTGAAAATAATAACTGATTATAACTGGAATTTTTTATTGCCATTTCTCTTGTTCTGTCACTATTCATGGCGCCGTAAAATTAAAGCTGCACATGAGGTGAAAGGATAAATTATTGCTTAATTTGTGGTATCCGCACTTCTTTACACAAAACTATGTCACATGTAAAGTCTAATCTCCAACTAAAATAACTTGCTAAACTTTTTTACATCGACTTTCCCATACTATTTATTAAATTTTATTGAAAGCAGCGTTATAGGAGATTGTACGGTAAAAGAAAGTTAAACTTATGTATTTGCGAATTATAAAGTCTGTGGAAATCACGCCACTTTGTATAATATATATAAAAAACTAATATTTTCTGAAAGAAACAGGATAATGATTTAAAATATCACGACGCTTTCACCAGATTAGATTTTCCTACGGAATAATACTTATCGAGAGTATAAAAAAATATTTAACTTCATGATACAATGAAAAATATGTATTTTAATTTATTTAAACCATGAGATCGCTTAATGAAATATAATATTATCGTACATTTAGATAAACATTGAAACATTAATTTTATTAAATACTAAATTTCAAGTAAGAAATTGTACTTAAAATATAAGGTAAAATTGTATTTTGAATTATGTGCCTTTTGATGCAAAACGTTATTTCTGAAAAGTATATGGTTATTTTAAGATTTTGAAGCTGGTGAAATGAAAATGACATCACTTTCACGAATTTAAAATAAATATATATCAATATTTTCTGATTAAAATGAATGCTTTATACGAAAAAATATTACCAATTGCGTTTAATATGCGATATTGCTTTTAATATAGCTAATCCTAGAGTTTTCGCCGTGAAATGAATCATGACATGCTCAATGGTTAGCCTTGGTAATGATTATGTTTGGATTCTGATTGCAAATTTGCGTTCTGATCCAAACTTAATCATTACCAAGTCTCACAAAGGTGGTCAGATTTTTCTTCTCGACAAATCTATGTATTTGGAAAAATCCCATAAATTAATTAATGATGGTCCTTGCGTGGAAATCCTCAAAGACTATTCCACTAGTGAAATTAACTCTATTAAATCTGCCATCCAGTCGTCTCCCATTATTTCTGCTAACTTTAAGAAGTCTCTTATTCCTTGTATTGCGCATTGTGCCAGGTTTATGCTTTATCTAAGGTCCATAAACCTGACATTCTTTTTAGACCTATTGTCACTAGTATCGGTACAGCTTCTTATAAGCTTGCCAAATATTTAGTTCTGTATTTTCTCCACTTTTGAGCAGTAACTGTTTCACCGTTAAGAATTCTTTTGATTTTGTTAAAAAAGTTCATAATTTCAAGCCGCAGGGCCGCATGATGTTTTTTTATGTTAAATCATTATTTACTAACGTGCCGGTAGAGGGGACTTTAGATTGTCTCATGAAAAGGTTTTGTGAGTTCCATTTCTCTTATTTTGAAATCGAGGAGCTTATCCTTCTAACTCGCGCTTACTTGTCGCAAAATACTTTTGTTTTTAATGGAAATTTCTTCCGTATGATTGACGGTTTGGCTATGAGTAATCCTCTTAGTCCAATTTCATGCGATATTTATATGCACAATTTTGAGATCAAACTTTTTGAAATTTTAAAATATCCGTTCTATGTTCATTAAGTTGATGATGTTTATGTCCTGGCTGAAATGAATTCGCTTAGTATTCATATTATCTCTATTATGAGTTCCATTGATCCCTGCATTCAATTTACCTCTGAAATTGAGACCAATAACTGTCTTTCTTTCCTGGATTTTCTTGTTATTCGTTGTGAAAATGGTTTTCAGACTACCATCTTTCGTAAACCTTTTGCTGTCAGTCTCGCACCTCACAGGTATTCTTCTCATCACCCTTACCAGAAATTTGCTGCTCTCAATACTTTCGTTTTTCGGACTACCAATACTTGTTCCACTCCTCAGTTGCTTAGTGCTAAACTTAATTACCTCAAAGCTATTGCTGTTGTTCGTGGTTATTCCTCTAATATTATAGATTTATTTATAAAAAATTAACTAAATCCGTCCATTCTGAAAAGCATTCTAATTCCAACGCTAATAATTCAGGTGTTTTGCCATTTTTCCATAAAATCAGTCAGCAAGTTGCTAAAATCTGAAGAAGGTTTGATTTTAATGTTATTTTTTCTCCTGTTAGTAAAATTACTTTTTCATATCTCAAACACCCCCATTGAACGTCTAGATAACTGGGGTATTTACCAGATATCTTGCCAGAGTGGTCTTTCTTATATTGGCCAGAGTAAACGGGCTCCTAAATTTCGTTTAAAAGAGCATAAAGGTTATTTTAAAAATCAGGAGCTTAAACTTTCTTCTATTGCTCAACATTGTTGGTCTTTTCATCATAGGTTCAATTTTTCCTCAGCCATCACTATCCAAAAATGCTCTTCTAACCTTGATCTTGATTTTTGGGAAGCTTACCACATCATTAAAAATTTTCGCTCTTTAGTCAATGACTTATCTAGTACTCCTGATTTTCCAAGTGTTTGGAAAGAATGAATTTAATTTCCTCTTGTTTTGGTTTCTTTTTCCGTCGTTCTCCGGTAGATGTCGCTAATTGTCCACTCAGTCGTTTCCCCTGATTCTCTCTCATTGGTTGTTTTTGGCGCATTCGCTACCTACATTGGGTATACAAGCCGGCGCGTCTCTATCCTTTTGCTCAGCCGTGCTTTTTATAGCACGCTGGGCCTTGCCCTATCTTGCAATGAAGAAGAATCTTGCTAGTAGATTCAAAACAGCTGTTTGCTGCTTTTCATGCATTATTTGTGCATTCTTAAACGTTGGTTTTCTGCTTTTTAATATTGTTGCACAAAGGCTATATTTGCTATTTTAATGTTTATGCTGTTACTTTCGCAGCATAAACTATTTTAATGATATTTACCACAAATTATCATTATGCAACAGCTGTTTATTTTTAATAAAATGCATCGAATGTCATTCCGAGATACATTTAGCCCAAAAATCGATTGTTGGGATACTGATTACAAAGTTTCTATGCAATGAGTAGAAAAAGTTATGTGAAAATAAAATAAATTTACAGTATCTATGTCTGAGGTCTACATCAGTATCAATATTTATCATTTTAAGATCTTTACATTGATTCAGAATTCTTCCATGATTGATGATCCAAAAATATCTAACAGCAGAAAATCTTTTATTAAATGAAAGCGGAAAAAAAAGTTTATGATTCTTTTAATATAGCGTTCTAACTTCTCAAATATTTTACCAAAATCTATGAAACTTTAAAAAACCGACAGTAAAAGTGCCTAAAACAAGATCCAAATCTCAGCTTTGAACAAAATTAAACCAAAAAAATTTTCAGCAGTAAGCGTCAGAAATGTGACCAAAAACTTTTATGATTTTTTCTTAAAATCACTCAAAATAAATGATAATGCCAAATAAACAACACTTTTAACCAATAACAATCAGTATTTGGTCGGATAGCCAAGACAATGTATGACAGCTTTGAATCGTCGATTGAGTTGACTATATAAGCTGATAGCCAAGACAATGCATGACAGCTTTGCATCCTCTATGGAATTCAATCGATAAGATTTTCGATAGCTCATGCTTGGCTCCAAACGTCGAATACTTTGTCAGGATTTTTTATTTAGTTTAATAACCTGCGTACTTTTTGGAGTTTGTCCCGTAAATGCTCGATTAGGATTAACTCAAGTGACTGGCTTGGCCCCGTCATTAGCGTATTTTTTTTGGACTTGAAGAACTTCTTGACGAGTTTTTAAGTATGCTTAGAGTCAATGTCCTGCTTTTAAATGTATTTCTTGGGCTTGTTTTACTAGAGAACGTCAGTATAACACTTTCCATTATATTGTTGTATACAGAGGCATCCGTAGTTTCATTAATACGTTGAAGAAGACTAACTCCAGGCAGTCCAAAACAACACATTACCATGGCATTGTAACTTCCATGTTTAGTAGTAGTGATTCGATATCTTCGAAGGATTCTTGTGTGGATTTGACGTCTGAAATATTTTAAACCGTAACTTCCAAGCAAGCAAAGTTTTGAGTTATTACCAAAAAGCACTTTTTGTCAGTCTTCCTTAATCCATGATAGGTGCAAAAACCATTCGGCTTTCCCTGTTCTTCGCACTAAATAAAGGATTCTTTCCTGTATGACGTCCTAGCATTCCATTCTTAACTAAGAAACGCCTTATCGTATCTGTACAAACAATTAAACCTCTATAGGCGACCATTTAGTTATGAATATCGTCCGCTTTCAATCTGGGATATTCTTTGGATGCTTTTACTGGCATTTTTTTTTATTTATTTTCATATTTGCGGAGTTAGAAGATATATTCAAAAAATCATTAACTGTTTTGAATGCTACTGTATATCACAAATAAATACGTTACATTTCTTAAATAAAGTATCTTATTATAAATAGAATTATATAAATTGAATCACATGGTACCAACAAGGGTTCGAGCATTGAATTATTAAACTCATTTGAAATACGGTGGATATTTTTTCCGCAACTAATTTTTGGAAAAGTAGTTTTTCATTGTACTATCAGTTTTCTCAAAACAAAATACATTTTCTCTTACGCTATCAAATGGCAAGTAGACGTTTCCAGATGCATAACATAATTTTAACTTGCAAGAGAATTTAAAAAATGTTAACACTTTATTTTAGCATGTTGTTTGAACGTAATAATTATTACTTAAGAATTTTTAGCATGCCTAAAACCGATATTTAGTGTAGAAAAACCTGGTAAATGCACTATAAGTACAACTTCAATATGTTTCCGAAAATTACGGGAAGCAAAAAACACTTGCTTCAGAAATACTTATATAAACCTCGGGAATTTATTGGTTTCTTTGTTTCCGAAAAATTAAGGGTCGCTTTTAGAAATCGTGGATAACTCGGAAAAAGTTGTATTATATTTTCGTAAAACGTATTTAATTTCCAAAAAATCTGTATTTCTTACAGCATACGATAATTACTCTAGAAAGCTTAACATACATAATGTAAATAACTAGTAAATCTGCAGATCAAGAGCCTCAACGTCATCTCTGCAACTCATTGTTTTTATCAAACTTTGCGTAATATTAATCTTTCTACAAAAACAAAATTTAAACTATTTAAATTACACAAACATTTATAAAAGGAAAAAAAATATTTCGATGGTTTCAGACATTAAAATCGTTAAATTAAACACGTTGTTATGTAAGGATATTCTGAAATTCTCACGAGCTACTTATTCTAGTAATTTTTATATAATAAAGCAAATTTCTTCAGGGGGGCTCTGCCCCCTGAACCCCCCGTTGTGTAATTTATTTTGCATTTGTAATTTTCTACTGATTGAGTTAATGATTACCCTATATCTTAGATTTCTTTTTACACTGCGATTTATAAGGATAAGCAATAATTCGGTCAAGCATTTTACGTTATCCTAATATCCATACAGCAGTATTTACTTGCCTGCTAACCACAAATACCTGTATCTAATGGATAAAGAACTTTTGGAAATGTAAACTGAAACATCTAATTTAGAAATCTAATACCTTTATAATTTTTTTTTATAAAAAAATAATTTTGATTACCATTCTGCAATATTTATATCTAAGATCTAATCTAAATATCAAAAAATGTACTCGATAGCATTAACTTACTAAAATCACCCTAAAGTAGGGGGGCTTCTAAACCTAACAGTTAATATTAAAAAGCAGAAAAACCAACGTTTAAAATGCACAAATAATATATGAAAAGCAGCAAACAGCTGTTTCGAATCTATTTTTTGCTCAGCCTTGCTTTTTCTAGCACGCTGTTCCTTTTGCACTGAAGAAGAATCTCGCTAGTAGATTCGAAACAGCTGTTTGCTGCTTTTCATATATTATTTGTGCATTTTAAACGTTGGTTTTCTGCTTTTTAACATTCTTGCACAAAGGCTTTATTTGCTACTTTTTAACAGTTAATAATTCATCATCGTTAAATAGATAAACATGATTTGGCGCCTTTAAGTATTTTTTGTGATTTTCTTTTAATAGTATCTACATTTAATTTAAAATCGTGATGTTACAAATACCGTTGAAATTTGACGCAAACCTATGTTCAGGTCAAATTACGAAAGGTTAACTAACATTTCATTTCCCTTAGCCGGACTTTCTGTTTCATTTTTCGTAATAAGGATTATTTTAATAATTTAATTTATTTTACACTCTACAAGCTGTTACACGGACGTTGTTCACGTAGCATTAAAATAGAGATAAATGCATTAAGTAAAACATTTCACTCCCCACCAGACATACCAAGTCTCAAGCTTTTTGCACATCACTATTATCTTAGAGAAAATGTTCTTTTAAATCGCGCAAATGTTTCAATTAAATAAAGTAACATTTTCTGTATTTAAATACTGGTATCCAGAACGCCGGAGGCTTGGCAGCTCTGCTCCTCTTAATAAAAACATATATGATTAACCAACACTTTATCACATTTTATAGGAGACAATACGGAATTTCTTATTTGTATGGATTTACATATATCTCAGTCATAAAAATGTAAAATTTTGTGCCAATTAATGCACGCAATTGCGAAAATGAAATCGCAAAGAATGAGAAAAGGAAGGCCAAGTAAAATCGTGTAAATCGAGGAATCTTTCTTCGTAGTGCTGGAAAAATACTGCTACAAAAACTATTTTAGGCAGGGTTCGCAAAAACCCGGGTTTTTTTTGAAAAAACCCAACCCACATGGGTTTTTTCGGGTTTTTTCATGAAAAACCCAATTTTCCCCGGGGAAAATTGGGTTTTTTCAAAAGTACAATATATGCGATATTACGTTCTTGTATACTGCATTATTTATATATTATATATACTATACATAAAAGAATATATTGTTCCCTTAAATGCAATATAATTGTAATGCTATTTTACAAGTTATAAATTGTATAAATTATATGAATTTAAATCAATTAAGTGTCAGTGTTTCTCACAAATTAGTTTTAAATATAATAGAAGATATAAAATTGTTAATTTGCTTTAAAATCAAATAATGAATAGAATAGTAATATTTAAAATATATAAGTAGGAAGAAAAAAAAGGGATAAACTAGTTGGATGTGCCAATCCCAAAACTTTCCTCTATCTCATACATGTTAATAATTCAAAATTCGTTATCACAGCACCACATCTATGCCCATCACAAGGATTGTAAAATATAGGTTCGTTGAATTGGATGCATTTAACAAGGAAATGTAAGTATCACATTGTTTCAAACAAATCATTGAATTTTGGAACCCACCCTCTTAGATGTCCACAAGCAAAATTTTCAACCCAAACAGTATAAAATCAAAACCTGTTGTTCAGTTTACATACAAGTCCAATAAGGATCTATTTGCATGAAAATGAAACAGAATATTAAGTTTGATTAAATTACGTGCATTAGTTTTTGAGATATAGATATTGCAAAAATCGTAAATAATTCAGCATACCCACACTACCTGCTATTAGGTGCAATTTACACCTAAACCTAATCGGTAACAGCTTACATCAATGCCTAACTGAATCTGAAGTTTGATGAAAATCCATGCATTAATTCTTGCGATATTGCGGAAATCATACAAAATACAGCACAACAGAGCCACTGTTGGGTTATATTCACCGATAACTAACCAGCACCAGTTTATATCAAGGTCTAACTGAATCTAAATTTTTATTCAATTCCAGACATTAGTTCTTAAGAAAAGAGTTATTGCTGAAATCATGAAAAAAATGCAGTAAAACAGTGCTACCTGTTGGGCGATATACACCAAAACTTGATAAGCAACAACTTACCTTGTAACTGAATCTGAAGTTTGATGAAAATCCGTGCATTAGTTCTTGAAATAAAGCTATTGCAAAAATTGAGATAAATGCAGCACAGCAGCACCACCTGTTGGGCAATATACACCAAAAACTAATCAGCATCAGTTTACATCAAGGTCTAACTGAATCTAAAGTTTTGTGAAATTCTATGCATTAGTTCTTGAGATAGCGCACCCACAAAATTTTTGTCACATACAAACAGATGTTTTCTAAAAAACATCAAATCGTCTTCAGGAGATTTTTAAAATGTATAAGTCCTAAACCAACTTAGTGAAAAATGTCCAAGCCGGGAATCAAACCCGGGCTCCTAGAATAGATCTCCAGTGCTTTACCACTAAGCCGATTCACCGATGCTGGGTTCATTTGCGTCTCATGTTTCGCCACCAGATTGTGTGCTCATGGAGACTTTTCCATCTTGTGCTGCGGTTGCAGCCTTACCGACTTATATAAGTGAGAGATGCCAAGCTAGGCATCATTCTTGTGGCTTAGTGGTAGAGCACTGGAGATCTAATCCAGGGGCCCGGGTTCGTTTCCCGACTTGGACATTTTTCACGAAGTTGGTTTACGACTTGTTAGCAAAATGATTATTCACGTCTTTAATATTCAATAATTTCAAGCATAATTTCACTGCTGAAAAGTAGTTGAAAAATTAATTAAAAATTATGTATAAGTCCGTCGTAAACTGGAAGTCGAAATTTTTCACAAATTAAATACTTTCTTCTTGTAAAGATAGAAGAAAGTAAAAATACGTATATTTTATTTTCATGAATATAATTCATTTGAATTTTTTATATAAAGATGATATGCCTTTATAATTATGTACTATGTATGTTGCCTACTATGTTCTATGTTAGTATAGTATTTCAATGTGCTAAAATACATTTTTATTTTACCTCAGGTGTTAATCTAATGGCTTTTATACATTTTTTTTCCTTCAAAATTAACTGAAATGACTTAAATTCATTAAATGTATATAGTTAAAATTTTAAATATTTCTGAAAATTGAAAAAAACCCACATTATGGGTTTTTCAGTGGTCTTTTTCAAGTGGGCCCATTCTGAAAAAACCCACTGGGTTTTTTCGAACTGGGCCCAGCTTTGCGAACCCTGATTTTAGGTGGTATTTGGTGTGAAATGTTTATATGTATTCATTCCTGTCCTATATATCCTTTTTGTTATTTTTTATTTGCTTATTCCATTTTTCTTTTGCACGTGAAAATCTTACAAATTAAAATTAACCCTTTGGGAGAAATTGTTATTCATTTTTTTTTTGGCAACAATAAAGTTTATAAAATTTAACAGAATAATGTCAGTTTATTCTGTATGAAAATAACGAACTTTTTCATTTATAATCAAATAGTTGAATAAATAAATGAAAATATTATTCTATATAGTATATAAATACTATTTTCATTTCCGCGTTTAAATAAATCTATATGCAAATATCTATACAAAGGCATTCATTAATTCATTCCTTTTGCTTTCATTTGACTTCAAAAAACCATACATACTTTCACATTTATGATATTTTTAGATGAGATGCTGTTGCTACGCAACGGTTAAAAGAAAAAATGAAATATAAGTAAATTCATAAAATAAAATGTTTTATATTATTCGAACACATGTATAAAATTCTATCATAAGTTATACACCTAATTTAAAAGCTCTGACAAATGTTTTGACAAAATTGCAAACTAATAAGAATAATTTAATACTCTTATTTAAAAATTTCAGCATCCAAAATTTACCATTTAAATCTACTATTCATATGAGCGATTTCTTTCAACAAATGAAAATTTGAAAATCGTCTGACTTCCCATAGAAAAGCATTATATCACAAAATAAAATGTTCTGTATATTCCGAACGAATGAACCAAATTTAACCCAAAACTATACAGCTAAATCCGGGGAGCTCATCAACATGCCCAGGGAATTTCAAGCCGATCGGATGCTTTTTGCGGCAGTTATCGCGGAACAGACAGACAGACTAACGGAAACCAAAACTTTTCGTGTCTCCACAGTAAGCCTTCACTGACGTTTCGGCAATAATTATTTATGTAATTATATAGTCCACTATCGGTGGCAGATATCACGTCATCAAAAGTGCGAAATGCGCGGAAGTGATATTACGAATGCAGTTAATTTGTTTTGCTGCTGTTGGTTGAGTTGAAGTTCTTCTGCTGGCTGAGTTTTTTTTTTTTTTTTTTTTTTTTTTTTTTTTGCTGAATGTTGTGTTGTAAAACCTGAATGTTTCAGTTTTTATAAAAAAAAAAGTTAAGAAAGTCAACACAAAGTTACTTTTTTGAAAATGACTACACGTCAAAGTTGGACTGTTTTTTGATTGTTTTATATGCGATTACGTAATCCATGACGTCATGAATTCCTGTTAGAGCTTATTCGTTCACATAAGGAACCGAACGCTGACCCACGTGGTTTATGGCATCAGGCTTCCATGATAAAACACATCCTAGGCAAGAAATACATCTGATTCTAAACGATATTAATAGTGAGTTGCTTATTCAACTATGTTTCTTAAGTATGTTTTTAAAATATTATGTTAAATAAACCTAGAATTTTCTTTTGAATTTTGCAAAAGAAACAACAAACTGAAAGTGCTATCAATAATTGCGTTCTCTAAATTTCAGAAAAAGAGAATGGATTTGCTTTACCCCAGGGCAGATGGCAGGACTATTATCAGAAAAGTATCCCAGATACGGTCGTACATCGAGAGCTCTGAATCCAATGGAATTTTAATATACGTAACATTTTTTTTTTTTTATCATACTTGGCAATATTTAGTGACGTCTTGCCTAGAACACACATTACTCTGACCGCGATTCCGATAACCAGATCTAAGATCTACTAAGTAGACCTAAAAAAAAAGCCCACAGTCAGTTAATATTATATACAACAATCATTTTTTAGATATTCATGTGTATATTTATAATGTGCTATTCGAAAATTATTCCAATAATTTACATTGATATAAAACTGCTCAAATTTATTTTTTTTCCTACATAGATATATTTATATAAAAAAAATGTTTCACTTCAAATTTACAAAATACTTCAAAGAACTAGTTGTTCTTATATTTTCTTAGTTATATATTTTTGCTTAAAAATTATTTCCTAATACAATATTAATAAATTAATATATTATAAAGAATGTCAGTTCAAATGTACGAAACACTTCAAGAATGTAGTCCTAATAAATGAATGATGAAGTTGTGATAGTAAAATAGACAGTGCTATTATTCTTCCATTAACATCCAAAAGACGGGTACTGATATATTTCTATTCATTTGATTGATATATTGTGTTGTGAAGAAAGAATATAACTAAACTATTCTTGATTTATGACGTCTATAAATATATGAAACTTCAAAAGTGCGTAAGATTTTATTAGTCGTTTTCATGGGAATAAATTGTTCGAAATTTCCCTGGTGTTTGAAAAGAGACATTTGAATGAAAATTAGAATATCACCATAAAAATTTTTGCGATGAGATATAACGTATTTTAATGATGCTAAAATAGTTATATGAATTACATATCTGATTAAAATATTTTATTTCACACAGCATTTCACCGTTGGCAGTAGACCTGAAAGGTACGCTTTTCTGACTCTCTGTCCACCCTCCCCCTTTTTACACAATGTTTTAGTTTTAATTTAACTTTTATTTTAAGCACAGATGAGGAAACCTTAGAGGTTTTGAAACAGCCGTATGCTTTTAAACATATTTTATTTGTGCTTTTATACGTTGTTTCTTTTTCTTAATATATCTGCACAAAATATAATACTTCCCCACTTTTTATGTTATTTATAATTTGATTTATTTGATTGAATTTCTATTTATTGATTTTAAAACGAGCATTTTAAAAGGGTTATACATATATATATATATGTTTAACTAAAGAAATCTATGTCAATGAACAGATATTGTCATTAAATATTAACAATGTTATTAGTTAAACTATGTTTTGTATTGTTAAAAAAATAGATGTAGTTTCTATTTTTAATGTTATGGTTTTGGAAACTTTTCAAGGTGTTGGATAAAACATTAAGCAGCTGCAATATAAAAAAAAAGTTCTGTAACATAATTTGTGAAAAATAAGGTTCAAATGTTAGAAGATAGGTTATTTTTTATTTGTTGGCAAATATGTAATGTTTTTAAGTATATATTGCAATTCTTAATGAGTATTTCATATGTAAGTGCACTGAATCAAATGAAACAAAATTCGCTACTACAGAGCTTCATATAATTAAATATGCTTATATTTTTGATTGTTTAACGATTATATATCCGATATACATTGTATTGTTAAAATCTATGTAAATCCGACTTATTTAACTTTATAAAGGTAATTTTATAAAAAGCACTGAATATGTAAACATAATAAATATTAATTTTTTTCTATATATATATTGTTTACATAATCGTTGTCGATATAATTGTTTTAATATATACACACACACATATATATATATATATATATATATATATGATGATGAAACACACTGACAGTTCAACAAATTCTCCTGAAATGGATTTAGTAGATATTAATTTTATAAAAAGCACTGAATATGTAAACATAATAAATATTAATTTTTTTCTATCTATATATTGTTTACATAATCGTTGTCGATATAATTGTTTTAATATATATATATATATATATATATATATATATATATATGATGATGAAACACACTGACAGTTCAACAAATTCTCCTGAGATGGATTTAGTAGATATTTTATATGTATATTTTTCTGATAAATTAAATTCAAAAAATATTCTGGTTCTTTATATAGATACTAGCAAACACGAGCATCTTTACCATGGTGAAGGATAACAAATTTTATTACACCATAATTTATCTCGTATTTCGGGAGATTAGTTTAAATATATTTCACTATGATCTTATTCCTATCTGTTTTTATATTTTTCTGTAAACTTGAAACTTACTTTAAAACTTTTCTTGCATCTTTCAATAGGTAATAGTTTTTAAATAAAAAATGTGAAAACATCAAAATTCCATCTTCTAAAACATAGCATACTTAAAATAATTTGATTAAATGCATCTTTTAAGTAAAGACGTCATTAAAATGATGTCTTCTGATTTTCTTTCTCTCTAGGTATACAGAGACGCTGTAACATTTTTATTTATTCGAGAGGAGTCATATTTTACAGGAAACACGTACAATGATACTACTGTGAAGAAAGTATTTTTTAGCAAATTACAAATTTTATTTTATTGAAATATATTTGTATAAATATTCATATCTGTGCTAAATTCTTAAACATAAATATAATCATTAGAGTTTATTCTTGAAAAACATTTCATCATGGCGTGAGAAAAATGGCATGACAGGGTGTAAAAGGGCACAAAGTAGAAGAAATAGAAAACAGAATTTAAAAAAAAAAAAAAAAAAAAAAAAAAAAAAAAACAGCATGATACATAAAAAGTGGGGGCTGAAAAAAAAACACTGTAAATAATGCTAAAAATAAGTTTGGTAATCGAATTCATCTCAGAAGTGTTGCGAAAGATTTTTTTAATACTGCAAAAGCGTACTTAACCCACCCCACCCCCCGAAAAACAATAAATTCTATTTTCTAGACCCGTTGCAGGAGTCTACATTTAAGTATTTTTATTTGAATCAAGAATAAATATAAATGTAAATTAACTTGATCACATACGTACTTGTGAAAAAATGAAATAAACCGATTCTTTTCAAAGTCGGCCTGTCTCATCAGGTGTGGTTCGATTTACGAAATTTACGATTTTTTCCGACGATCGTTTGATGAAATTCATGTTTCTTGTTGTGCTCCTATGACGATATTTGATTTTTTTTAAATCGAAATTATTAGTTTTTGGTGATTAACTGACAAAATTTGCAATTTGTTTTCGCACTTTCTTTACGAAATTCTTCGACTTTTTTTGCGTACCCGATTGTTGTATTTATTGATATTATCAGCGAGCAATAGAAGAAAATTGCTATTTTTCACTGATATTTTTGATGAAATTTACGAAATTTTCCCACCATCAGTTGAAGAAATTGACTAATTCATTTTACGAAACACCGCAAAAAAAAAAAAAAAATCGCAAGGCTTCCTCGAAAATTAAAAGTATTCGCAGATATCATGACTGTAAAAGAATGGAAGGTGGAAAAAGGCCATTCAAAACTCTTTCGTTATCCGGAATTTTCCTATTTTGTGCGTGATTCGCCCAATCCCGCATACTATTGGAAATCCTGCCTCCTCCCCTGCCAGAAAAAAAAAGCCTCTTTTGAAATTACACCTCTGTATTTGTATCTGTAAACGGTAATTTGTGATATAAATTTTTGCAGAAATACGATGATTTCATGGTTAACCCATTGCATCAAGGAGGTACGATGTCTAAGTCCTGATTTTATCGTAGACTTCAACCAGATGCACAGCACGTACGTTCATGTAGGATATGAAAATACAAATTTACACTAAACGCTGGTATATACGCCCGTACTTGAAAATAGCTGTGTAACTAACTATCAGTGGGTTAATATCAATTATAAAGGCTTTATGTTAAGAAAAAATGAAGATTTTTTCTTTGTTCGAATTGTCGAACTGAATATCAATGTTTTTGTAATTTTCGGAACTGAATGCCCTAAATTTGCGGAAATTTCGGAACAGAATCACCCTATGATTTTCAAAATTGCACGGCGCACCTAAAAATAGCTCTGTATGGCTAAACACAGCATTACAGACTTAACAAAGTGGTACACTTATATAGCATGTTACACTTAAAAATAGCAAGGCTCACTTAAAAATTCGCACGGCGTGGCGCTTCGCTTGGTTTGCTCTATATGCCTGGTTCAATCTGTAATCATAAAAGCAAATTATTGATATTCATTAGTTTAATTGCGTCAAACATTTTTTTTCCTTTCATATAGAACTTCATTCGTTAAAATCAGATTCTTCTCCAAAGCTAAACTTTTTTATCAATACCCATCTCGAAGTTAATGAAAGTGTTTTGAAGAGAAACTGGGATTTTTCAGTTGTTTTCTTCTTTGTTCTGTATATAATTAAATTCAAATTAAGCTCATAAACAAAGTAATTTATCATGCTACATTCTATCGAAATGTAATTGCTGCATTTATATTTTATAATAAAGTTTTCAGTAAAGAAAATCACTGAAAATTTTTGTATAATGTAAAAGAATTCTTCCGTTAATTGCGTCAAAATTTTTTTTTCTTTTCATATAAAACTTCATTCGATAGATTCAGATTCTTCTCCAAAGTTAAACTTTTTTATCAATACCCATCTCGTAGTTAATGAAAGCGTTATGAAGAGAAACTGGGATTTTTCAGTTGTTATTTTTCTTTGTTCTATATATAATTAAATTCTAATTAAGCTGATAAACAAAGTAATTCATCATGTTACATTCTATCAGAATGTATTACCTGCATATATATTTTATAAACTAATAAAGGCTACATAAAAAGTACTTTATTTTTACTGCTGTAAAAATTTCTAAATATATATTTCAGTTACGTGATTTAATGATTACAATGCTCATGAAACAAATTATTTTCGATTTTATGTTTTAATATATTTTTACAGAATTTTCAGAATTTTCTACAGAATTTTTACAGAATATTAATGAAATTTTATAAATTTGAAGAAAACTTTAACTATAATAATCTTTTTTGTAAATAAATGAAGCCTTTTTTTTATATTTTTTTATCTAGAAAATAATTATGTCTTTAAATTTCGCGGATAATAAAGGCTTTCATTAAATTTTTTTTGCATTTTTTCAAAATTTGAAACATTCAAAAATAAAGAAAATACTTTAACTGGAAACGATTAAAAATATGATTTATTTTGAGGAAAATAAAGTACCCTACATAAATTTCAATTAAAAGAAAGGATACAATTCCATTTTCATGTAAATAATTTATTACATTTCCTCGCCGCCGTTTCCACTTTTTTAATGAAAAGCCGTTTTACTTACAATAAAACGTATTTTAAAAAGCTTTATTAAGAAAGAACAATGATAAACTTGCATATAGTATTTTACTACACTTTTACAAATTTGTAGAAAACTTTAAGACTAATATATATATATATATATGTTATATAAAAATTTTACCTTTTACTATTCATTTAAATTATTCTAAATTGCCGGCATATTCATTATTTCCTTTTTTTTAATACGCTCTATTATTTATTTCTATCCAAATTCCTCTATTTTTAAAAAGCGTATCTTAATAATAGATTTATTCCAAAACGTAATCTAAACTTTTAATCCCTTCATTATTTTTTATCGTCTACCAAACTGTAAAGTTCTGAACGCAGTTACTTATTTTTCAAATATTTATCAAAGCCATTTTTACTTTTTTATTCTATTTCATATCTTTTTCCCGCCAGCTGGGAGACAACCTCTTCACATCGAAATCATTCCATTAGCGGCACTGGGATTCTTTCCTGTGACGTTTCTTGATCGCTCTCCATTGGCCGAGTGTCGGATCCCAGTTTCACTTCGAGGCTCGTTCGTGATTTTCGTTGGTTTAGCTTGAAGTTTTCATTTCAATCGGAATTCCTCCGCGCATTCTCATAAATAGCGAGAGCATGAGCTCAGAACGAGAGATTTTTGGTGCTGTGATTGTTTACATAACCTGTTACCCGGTGTCCTTAGTCATGTAGAATATTCATTTCGTAAATTAACATCTATTTAGCATGAGTAACTAGTTTATGTTCGAGTGGAATGCTCTGATTTCTCATCTGCGGGAATTGTTTAGTGTTGGTGTGTTCTGATGGAATAGACAGTTGTTCTATGACTACGTTTCCATGTGTTTAATTGGGAAAACCCCATATTTCTTCATACGCCTTTTTTCGCCACTCACGCTGCCTTGTTTTCATAATGAAATAATAAGTGTTTGATTGGACTATACCAATATTATCATCGCTCTACAGCTGCTATATTTTCACAGAGTTGATACCTCCGCTAGCAATGCTTGTGCTAAGTGGTAGGATTGCTTACAACATCACCAACGGCTGATTAAAATGTGGTATGACTCCAGTAATACGTAATAAGCACGATGTGATATTTCAACTACACCCATTAAATTGTTTCGTAACACACACACACACATATATATATATATATATATATATATATATATATATATATATATATATATATTATATATATAAAATCCAAACGGAAATTTCGTTCCGAACGCCGAGATTTCGAGTTCTACCGCATGGATTTTTACGAAACTTATACCGTTAGATAGGTATCGTTTCAGGGAAGGTTTTAAGCTATAACACATCGTTCTACGTAGGTTAGTTATAGAATTATGACGGAAAGTTCTGTTATTTTGGGCGAAAGGGTTACCATTATTTTATTGGCGATGAATTTTTTGATAAATGAATTGAAATGGCTGTACATCGCGGAAAAAAAACTGTACTAATTTTATTTAAAAGGAAAAAAAAAGAAAAGAAGAGAGAAAATGAAAAAACAAAATTGACGAGTGGTAATGTTGGAAAACGAAAATATCGAATTTAAACATGAAAGAGAATGTTCGTAATGCTTAAAAATTTATTCAATATGAAAAATTGCAGTTTTAAACTATATTTAGCAATTTATCTCTTGCGTCCGGTTAAATAAAACGCATCAGAAAATTTTATAAAATAATATCTGAGTGACAATTTTGTTTTTGTTTTTGATTTCTTTTAAATTTACTTTTTATTTTTATTTAACTCGACCATCATGTGGCATACAGAAGAAACTAGCATATTTAATTATGAAAATGACGATATTTGTGAGTTACATATTGTATGTTTTTTGCGATTTCATTTTATTGCCAAACGATTTAATTTTAAGCCAAAAATGCATGAGCGTGCCATCGGCTTGAGCGACGTTCACAATATTGGTTATTTCTCAATAAACGACAGCATTATCTGGAAATACCCAATTCTACTTATATATATATATATATATAATTCAAATGGAAATTCCATTCCTGCTGCTTATAACTCGAGTTCTGCTGAACGTACACTGTTAGATAGGTAATTTTTCGGGGATTTTTTTAGTACATAACACGTCTTTCTACGTTTCTTGGTATTGAATTATGGTTTAAAGATCTTTAATGAGATGAACCTGATAATGGAAAATTAGCCTCTTTAAATGATTCTGCCCAATGTATTTCGATGGAACTTGGACTATTAATTCGATAATTTTCCAGGGGCGTTTTCAGTATACAACCTGCCCTTCAGCCATATTGTTCAGCCATACCGTTTTTGGGGAAATTCTGTAGTCTGGTGTACGCAATTATCACAATAGCCTTTTTAAAAATTAAAATAAACGGTTTTTGATAGAATTTGCATTATTAGTTTGAGAATTTTTCAGAGATAGTTTTAGTATATAAGATATTGTTCGACACTGTTTAGTCATAGAGCAATGGGTTAAATTCTGTAATTTTCCAGTATAGCTGCGAGTTGGAAAAAATGGGCGTGGCGAGACAAGGAAAGTTTTCATCCATATTTTCTGTTCAGTAATTAGATAATTTATTTACTATAAAGAATACATTTATCTTTTTTTTAATATAAAAATAGAAGTAAATTGTATATAAATAACAAAAATATTAATATTCATAAATAAAAATTTATATAGGAATATAAATATGAATACATATTTTAAAAAGCTTAAAGTTCATTTTATTTGTTTTTATAGCTGTTCATATTATTTGGCCACAAATCTCACTTTCTTAAGCCCGAATTGCGCCAAGCTTTTTAACATCTAACAGTACCCATTGATCTTAAAATCAGGAAAATTGGAAAGTAGATGTAGTTTGTAAAGTATGCATAAATTAAGGAGATAAATTACGCTATCGAATCCATAAACAATTGCATATTTGGTACCGATAAGTTACATAATTGAGTCTACTGACAATTGGCGTATGTTACCTGGCGTGGTTTGGCGCATAATTAACTTAGGAAAAGGTTTAAACTGATTCTGTGTTTTTAAAGCGGAGCTATTCTATAACCGAATTAACACAGAATTGGCGTGATTTGAAAGAAAACTTTTTGGCGACCTTTTCCTATTTTTACGTTATACCAACACCATACCAAATTGTATGCTATTGCGCCATTTATTTCAATCCTAACTGTGCAAAATTTTTTGGTAATTTACAGTATAGGGATCTTTGCGAAACAGAGAAAATAGCCTTGGCGGAGAGAAAATTTGGAAACATATTTTCTGGCAACCTATTCACTCTTTCATTTCATATAAACAAGCATTTTTTTCTGTTTATACAATTTATTTAACATAAAGATGCAATTTATCTCATTTTAATTAGAAACATAAGTAATTTGTATATAAAAAACATTTATAATATACATATATAAACAAACAAAAAAAATCATCAAGTTTGTTTTCATAACTGTTTATATCAATTGGCAATAAATCTCACTTTCTGATGCCCGAATGGCGCCAAGCTTTAAAAAAAACGCTAAGGCGCCTGTAGTGGAAAAGAAAAGTACCAAATTTTATTGCAAACGATGCCAAACTTTGGGGCTTGATATTTATTGAACGCGAATTTCTTTTGGCTTTAATTATTATTTATTCGTAACACTGCAAAAATTTTTAATTTACTATTTTTTGAAGGTGGAAGTATTTTTTATTATCGAGTTTTAACTTCATTTTTCGCTGAATAAAACATGGAAATGTTTACTGCAGTGCCAAGAGACACTTAAAATGTCATGCACGTAGTAGGCGATTTTGAAAAAAAATATATTTTATAATATCGGAACCCACAGCAAATTGGCTCATTTTAACGACAATGTTTTGGTACAAAATGAAATACATTTGTTGTAGACATAATAGTAAATCTCAATACTCGCCGATTGAAAAGTCTTTAAAATTATTCAGCAGAGACAATTAGAAATAACTTGCGTTCCATAAATTTTAATAATCAATATTCTTATCTATCTATCTATCTACTTCTGCTTCTACTATACATACTAGAGTAAAATGGAAATGGGAAATTCGTCCCGGTTGCATATAACTTGAGTTCACCTGAACGGATTTTGATCATAATGATAGTTAGATAATTTTCCAGGGAAGAGTTTAGCATATAAAATATCGTTCTACGTTGCTTATACATACAATTATGTTTTAAAGTTATATAATCAGACGAACCCGATCATGAAAGATTAACCTTTTTAAAAGATTCAGCCGAATTGATTACGATTGAATTTTCACTGTTAGTTAAATAATTTTTCAGGCAGAGTTTTAGTATATACTATACCGTTCTGCATTGCTTAATAATAGAGGTGTGGTGGAAAGTTCTATAATCAGTTGAACCCGATTATGAAAGTTTAACATTTTTTTTTAAATTCTACAGAACGGATTTTGATAGGAATTTCATTTTAGTTAGATATCTATTCAGACATGGTTTTAGTATTTTGCATATTGTTCTACGTTGCTTAGTCATAAAGTAATGGCGGAAAGTCCAATAATCATATGAAACCGATTATGAAAGATTAGACTTTTCAAAAAGTTCTAGATGGCGGATATTGATAATACTTTCTTTGTTGATAAGACAATGTTTGCGGAGGTTTTAGTTTATTGCGTATAATTCTACGTTGCTTAGTTACAGAATTATGGGGGAAAGTTGTATAATCAGATGGACACCTTATGAAAGATCAACCTTTAAAAAAAGTTTTACTGGATGGATTTTGTCCGTTTGTTTGTTTGCATTATTACAAGTAGTTATATAATTTTTCAGGGTTTGTTTTATTGTATTGCGTATTGTACTATCTTTCTTTACCAATCCTACTGTTATTGATCAACTAAAAGGGTTAAGACCTTAATAGCTGAAAATTTGTCTACACATTAGAAAATATAATAGCACATTGGCGTTCTTATCGTTTTCAGCAATGCGAAAGGACATTCCAGGTAAGGTTCCAAATTGCTTTAAATCACAATGTGAAATTCAATGATACATTTGTTTAATTCAAGGTTCATTTGGATAAGCAGACCAGCATAGCGGGCATAGCCTGCTAGTATATATATATATTGCAAATAAGAGAAATCCCATTTTTATTTTTTTAAAGGTAGAAAATGATTATGTCTTTAAATTTCGCGGATAATAAACATTTTTGCATTTTTTCAAACGTCATTTAAAATATTAAAAAAAAAAAAAAAAAAAAAAAAAAAAAAAAGAATATCAGTATGAAATTCTTAAAGATCAATTTATAAATATATACTAAAATTGCGTAAATTAATTTAATAATAAGAATACTCAAGAAAAAAAAAAAATTCTCCTCGAATATACTTATATACACTGTTAAAAATATGTAGCTTTTGCTAAATAGCCACTCCACGGCTTATATAGAAAACGATTACTCGAATATATTATGGAGCATTCTCATTGGTCAGAAAAGAGATATTCTAAAAAGCGATGGAGTGACTATGCATCAAACGCTGCAGATTTTTAAAAGTGTAGAATATTCCCTTAATTCCGTTGTCCTGTAAAGAAATAAGTCCATTGACTATTGAAACAAAAATATTCAAAAATAAAGAAATATATTCAATTATAATCGTTAAAAAATTGTCATTAATTCAAAGGAAAGTTAAGTATCTTACATATGATACAATTATTACTTAAAGGGATACAATTCCATTTTCTTGTTAATCATTGATTACATTTACTTGTCTCCATTTTCTTTTCTAAAAAAGTAATAAATTTAATAATGTAGTTTAAAAAGATGTATTAAAAAGAGCAATGATTAACGTGCATATAATTCAGTACCATTTTATAAATATATAGAAAGCTAAAAAAATAAAAATAAAATCAGTTAATTGACCATTGAGGCACATACATTCAAAAATAAAGAAAATTATTTAATTATAAACGTTTAAAAATTATGATTCATTTCTGGGAATCCTACATAAGAACAACGTTCAACATGCATACATTTTACTACAATTTTATAAATTTTCCTAATTCCTAATTCCTATATCCGCATAATACCATAAACATATATTTTGCAGACCGCGAAAAAAAATTTTGTGTATGGCTGAGTTAAGTGGTCATAATGTTTTGGCTCTTCAGTGTATATGTTCTACGATGAATAATAATAATAAAAAATAATAGTCTGCCAGATACTGTTACCTTTAAAGTTATTAGGTGACAAACCCGGGCTTCACGCGATACAGAATATAGGGGAAAACCATGAAATATATTCTGATCTTCTGATATTTCTAATCTCAGCGTCCTTTTTTTCTCTGCACATTCTAAAGGCACAACAATGAATGAGGTATTTTTCGAAAAGTTCTGCAAGAGGCTTTTGATTTTGTAAATGTATATATCGTTAAAACGCGTTGTATGATGAACACATTCACTGGCCACATAGGAATTTAAAGTGATCGCCAGAGTGCCAAAGTTAAAAGGACAAATTGTAGTGTTTTAGGGTTTATTTGTTGTAAAATAAATAAAGTATTCATAATTCGGAGTAAGTTCTCAAAAATATAGTCAGTTACAGCTATCCTAGATTGCAATATACAAATATAAAGTCATTGCAGAGCTGACCACAATTTTTATACAATATTAAATGGAATGCCACGAGTGATGCGCGCGGCCCTGAATAAAAAAAAAAAAAAAAGAGACACACCGGTGATGCTCATGGCAGTGAACTTGTTAAACAAAAATTGCAGGTAATGAAAACACGGATCAACAAATAGTCTAAATGATTTCTTTGAGAAAGTCTCGCACGTATCTACTGTTTTTTTTTATTGATAACTATAATAGATTTTTTGCATTTATTATATTTTTTAGAATGCCAATTAACAATACTAAAAGTCATATGTATACAAAAATAGCAAATATGCGTTAAAATAACGTTTTGAAATGAATTAAAAGCGATATTTACATTTTGGTCCCGCATTAGGATTTAACAGCCGAAGAAATTTCCAAAAATCATTTTTTACAATCAGCGTGAAATTTGATTACATGTGTTTTACTTAGACTTTTATGTTTTACTTATATTTTATTGTTTTAGTTATTGAATAATGCTGTTTTAAATTCCTTATATTATTCCTACCATATATACTCGCGTATAAGTGGGCTACCTCACTTTTTACTTCATTCTTGCAAAAAATCTAACCAAAGATTTCTACTTGCCAACGCAAAAAGATAGTAATTAGAAAAGAACAAATCATTGAAATATTTTTAAATGGTAAATTATATTGTTTGTATATTTTATATAAAATATATTTTTTTATTCATACACAGAAAAAAGCCATAATTTTGCAGTATTCGAAGTTTTTGTTTTTATTTTTTTAACTGACTCAGGTATAAGTCGATCACACAAATTTGCCTTATCGAAAATTGTCAAAATTTCTTCGACTTATACACGAGTATATACGGTATTTATATTAATTTAAGAATTAAAGGATTAAACGTTCGCATACACCTGCAAACGACAGACATAGATTTGAAAAAAAATAATGCTTGAAAATTATTTTTAAAAACAATAAATGTTGAGTAATAGTGATACAGTTTTTAAGCAAATTGCCATATAGTTTTGAAACAAATTGCATTTGAAAGTACATTTTCTTCTTTATTCGACGGTGTAAAAATTGAAAATGAGCAATGCTTCGAAATATTGAAACAAAATAAACTTTCAAGTGCAAGTATTACTCGCGTACAGAGTGTTTCGCACAATAAATGTATTAATTAGTAACTGTATTATTAAAAAAAAATGGTTGCTAACAAAATAATACGGCTTTGAAAAAAATTATACGACGCAGAGTTGGGTATAGCTGCATATACTAAGAAAAGTATAAAGGAGTATTCCATGAAATTTCAGAGAGATATGAAGCCTAAAAAGTCCTTCCGGCCAGTGCCGGGAGGAAGAGGTAGCTTTCAAATTCCTTATTTTAAAAAAGCCAACTTATATTATTCAAGCACACGAAGCTCAATTTAGTGGAAACCGAATATAGGAGTTTCAATACTATTTTTATCAATACTAAATCATTATGAATGAGAATTTCGCGATATTAGTCAGCTTTATCCAAGCTGCTTTTATTTAAAGTAACTTATATTTGGCTGAGATGTTGATGTATACTATCCACATGCCTTCTTACATGGAAATAGGCGAATACGTGTGTTATCGCGTGACATATACAAAATCGTTTCAAAATGTTAGCCATACTAGAAATTCAAAGTGCTATTATTCAACCATTTTTTAAGATATAAACAAAAGAACAAATTTTCAGAAACAAAATCTGCTCCGGAATCTTTGTATCAAGACCAAACACATAAAAAAATCTTTTTCCTTTTCCAGTTTTTTAATACCTCATTTTAAATTTTAAATTTAATTTTTTTTAAATGGCAACCCTTTTGAAACAAGATGGCAAATGAAGCTGGCCAACGAACTCGGTCGAGACATTGGTATGTACTAAGTACAGACCAAGTAACATCCAAATCAGTTCATAAATACGCTTGTTATCGCGTGATAAAAATCAGGTCGTTTTAAAATGTCAACCACAATAGAAATTCAAAATGCTATAACTCAGCCATTTTTTTAGATATAGACGAAACAAAAACTGTTCCGGAATCTTTGTATTAAGGTCAAACACATACAAAAAAAAATCTTTTTCATTTTTCAATTTTTTGGTATCTCATTTTAAATTTTAAATTTTTTAAATTTCTTTAAATGGCCGCCATTTTGGAACAAGATTGCGGATGAAGCAGGCCAACGAACTCGGTCCAGATATTTGTATGTACTATGTACACACCAAGGTACATCCAAATCGGTTCATAAACACGCCTGTTATCACGTGACAAATATCAGGTCGTTTCAAAATGTCAGCCACGCTAGAAATTCAAAATGCTATAACTCAGCCATTTTTTAAGATATAGACGAAACAAAAACTGCTCCCGAATCTTTGTATCAAGGTCAAATACATAAGAAAAAAATATTTTTTCAATTTTCAATTTTTTGGTACCACATTTCAAATTTAAATTTTTCTTTAAAATTTAAATGGCTGCCATTTTTAAATAAGATGGCGGATGAAGCTGGCCAACGAACTCGGTCGAGACATTGGTATGTACTATGTACAAACGAAGTTACATCCAAATCGGTTCATAAATACACCTTTTATCGCGTGACAAAATTCAGTACGTTTCAAAATGTCAGCCACGCTAGAAATTCAAAATGCTATAACTCAGCCATTTTTTAAAATATAGACGAAACTAAAACTGCTCCGGAATCTTTGTATAAAGGTCAAATACATAAGAAAAAAATATTTTCCTATTTTTAATTCTTTGGTACCACATTTCAAATTTAAAATTTTTAAAAAAATTTTAAATGGCCGCCATTTTGAAACAAAATGGCGGATGAAGCTGGCCAACGAACTCGGTCGAGACATTGGTATGTACTATGTACATACCGAATTACATCCAAATCGGTTCATAAATTCGAGAGTTACAGTATGACAAAAGTCAGATATATATATATATATATGGATATATATATATATATATATATATATCAACTTTTGAACGGAGGGTGGTTTCGGGGTCTGGGGGTCATGATCGATGAAAATATACCAAAATTTTTTGAAATCGCTTTCCTCCGAACGGCTGCAATAGGTAGCTTTTTGTAATGAAAGCTACCTAATAGTATCAAATATTGCTATTCTGTATAAGTCTTATCCTAATATGTTTATGATGAACTTAAACATAAAATTAGTGCATATTAAAACTTCATTTGGCATTTCATAAACCATAATTCAGAGTAGTAACAATCATTTCTTTTAACTGTGTACTTAAAACAAAACTCTTGTTCAAAGTTTAAACACCGCATTATGCTAAGCATGCTTCAAATGTTGCAAGGCCGGAGTCCATGCCACGTTTCACCAGATAGGTTTTAATTAACCTTTAAAGACACGGGTGGAGTGCTGGGACAGCCACTCAATTCAAACCAGTCGAGAATCCCATAGTAATTAATTCTAATTAAAATTAGGATGTTTTTAACAATTTGACTGTTATTGCTTTTATACTACTATCGGACATTATGTTGTACAAATATATCATTGAAAGTTCTTTTCTAGAATTTAAAAGCCGCATAGAAGGCCCATAGAATACGCCATCCAAGTCTTTATGTATGTTCAAAACGTCCGTGTCTTTAAGATTTAATATCTCGACTAATTACCGACATTTTTTTTCGAAAATAATTTTCACCAATTCTTTTACACTTCGGCGACGAAAGGTATTGCCAGCACTCTTATACCCCTTCGCTAAACGCTCGAAAATTGAAATTTGTATGTAACGGAAAAATTGGATTTTCTTAAAAACTATTTGATTTAGTGTAATCGCTATAGTTTTCCTGCAAGGTTTAAATTAACTTCTACTTTCCCTATTTTTTTTTCACAATTTTACTTTCAGAAGTTTAGGAAATAGAGTGAAGAGGGGTGTATTTTTGCATTACATTTCCCACGATATCTCTGAAAATATAATTAAAAGAAATATAAATTAAAATAAGTGTATTCTTAAATTCGGAGTTACGAACGCTTTCTTCCAAGTAACTCAATCAGGCTCCCTACATTTTTCCTAAATGTATTTCTGAATCGTTAACAATCAATAAATATGTGGTTTCATATCCTTTATTCTTTCAGCCAATTTAATCTTTCTTCTTTTCATAGACAGACAGACAAACAGAAGAGAGATCTTATAATGATTCCGTTTTTACTTTTTAAGTACGGAACCCTAAAAATGCAATATAAGAGGAATTGGATCATCTGCTGTTGTCATTCGCGTTAGTGTTCCGCACAGACACGTTTTTTTTTTTTTTTTTTTTTTTTTTTTTTTTTTTTTTTTATGATAAAGATATATTTATTACTTTCTTCTATCTCCAATTGAAGAAAGTATTGTAATCGAAATTTCTTTCGACTTCCGGTTTTCGACGGATTTACAGGTTTTAGAGGTCAGAGATCAGAAAAACATGTTTATAGAAAATGTATGTCTGTCCGTGTGTCCGTGTGTCCGTCTGTCCGTGTGTCTGTCGCCATTGTACCATCAAAAAGTGTATGAAGTTATGCATAGAATTGAACCAATTTTTTTTTTTAATTTTAGGCTATGGCAACTTGGTTCTCCATGGATTTGAAAAAATCCACCGGTAGGGGACGCTGTAATAGCAAATTTTGTGCCTTTTGAATATTGTATCATCGAAAAGTGTATGAAGTTATGCATACAACTGAACCAAATTTTTTGTGTATATTTTTGGCCATGGCAAGCAGGTCCTCCCTGAATTTGGAAAATTGCGCCAGTAGGCGGCACTGCAATAGCGATTTTTGTGCATTTTGAATACTGTACCATGGTAAAGTGTAAGAAGTTATGCATAGTATTGAATGAAATTTTTTGTGTATGTTTTTGGCCATAGCAAGAAGGTCCTCCCTGAGTTTGGAAAAATTACGCCGGTAAGTGGCGCTGTAATAGCGATTTTTGTGTAATTTTCTTGATTGTTCGTAGTTCTATTGAGCACTGGAGACTGGTGAATTGACGAAAACTCCCCATCCTAATAACCCGACTATTCGCGAACAGCTGATATTCAACAGAATAACGAAAAAGTATTTGTCATAAAAATATCATGATTGAGATTAACACGTTTTTTCTTCCGATTAATTGACTGAAAAGATGACAGTCAAAGGTTTTATGGTATTGAACTAATAAAAATAAAATATTGACATTTGTAACACCATTTTGAAATATTAAAATATATGAGATAGAAGAAAGTCTTGGGATTGGCACATCCAATTAGTTTTCATTGTAAAATTCATTTCAGGCTGTCGTCTTTATACAGAAATTGTAAGAAATGAAAGTTTCAATACAAGGACATAATTTTAATATCATATATGTATTTTTGAATAATTTTATCTTAGGAATTAAAAAAAAAACCACAACAACAGGAATTAATTCTTTAACGTAATTTTTTATGTATGAAAGACTAAAGTTTTAATGTACCAGGTGTCCCAAAAATGACTGATGGATTTTAAAACTCCATAACTTGCAAATGGTGACAGATATTAAAAAAATTCCTGCAGGAGTGTTATGCAAGATCGCAGGAGTTTTTATGCTGCGATTGTAAGTTTTAGTTACAAATAATATCGATAGATGGCGTTGCAAGTAATAGCCGCTAAATCCAGGCTCAAGTTTTCGGACTCTCTCTTCTTCCATGCGAAAAAAGGAGATTAAAATGTATTGATTGGATCCCGAAGTACCAAAAATCGTCCCTGGACTGAGCGCCTATTGCTTTCAGCGCCATCTATTGTTTGAAATTGGAACTAAAATCAAGAATCACAGTACAAAAACTCCTGACATCATACATAACCCTCCTGCAAGAATTTATTTAATATCTGTCACCGTTTGGAAATTATTGAATTTTAAAATCCATCATTCATTTTTGGGGCACCGGGTAAATGTATTTGTAATTGTTTTAAAACACATTGAATAGAAGATCTTTTATTATTCACAACTTTCAAGTCATCCGCAGAATGAAGTGCAATCTTGGATTCGTTTTTTTAGTAAGTTTCAAAACCCGATTTTTGATTAAAAAAAAAAAAAATAGTGCACCCCTTTTTCCCTGGGAAATGTTCTGGAAAATTTTGTTTTGAGATTTAACAATCATACTTGTTTTGAAAATTCATTCATTATAATAGTGTGCGCTCCCGAAGTTTGATTAAGTGATCAGCGCCACTTAGCTGATAAATGATGTAACGTTCAGTTGAGTTTCGTTGTCTCCCAAAACAACACGTTTGTAACGAGGGTGAGACTACGCTGGGCACGGGTCACACGGACAATAGAATTCTCCCCAGCTTTAAATGCCCCCTAAGCTACGGCGCACGAGTAGGGTTACTGTATTAAGCAGTTTATCCCTCGTTTGGCTAACTGAATATTATTTATTATATAGAAAATATTCAACATATAGGATTGGTCCCGCCAGAATACGAATTAGAAAAGAAAATCGCGTACAAAATAAATATTTATTTTTAAAATTGTACCTTCTCTCTATTAATAAATATTTCATGTTTATTAATATACTGGGCAAGAACAAGTTCCAAAAAAGATTTATTTAAGATAATGTGCAATTAAAAAAATATTATTGTTTAGATGTGGTTGGGTTACATGATATAGAATTGTACGCAATAAGTAAAATGCAAGTATTTTGATTATGATTTTATTAAAATGAATATTACAGTTTTCTATTTTGAAAATTTGATACATCTCAAATTTATAATATGTGTGTATATATACGTGTGTGTGTGTGTATGTGTGTGTGTTTACAATTGTCAAGAGAATAAAAAAATATGCTTAAATTATTTAGAAGACATAACTTTTATTAGTTTTGTTTTTGAGAAAAAAATTTGAACGTCTGGTTTTTGTAACATATAGTTATATAGATTTTTTGTAAATAATTCTAAAAGAATCATACATAAAATTTGAATATGTCAAATAATTTGTACATTTTAATAACTTTTTTAGCAATTTCGTTTTTAAAATTTTCTTTTAACTCATTTAATATGTTTTATAATGCGCTATATGAATATATCCCCTTTATTTTCCCCTTACTCCACATTTAGTAAGAGAATAAGTAAAAACTAAATGCGTTAAGTAATTTGTAAATTTTAATAATTTTTTAGCAATTTTTTTAAATATTTCCTTTAACTAATTTAATATGTTATATGTATACCCCTTTTGCCACATTTAATACGAGAATAAGTAAAAACTAAGTGCGTTAAGTAATTTAGAAATTTTAATATTTCTTTAATATTTCTAGGGTTAAAATCAGGCATTTTTCTCCAGGAGGAATTTTTAAAGCTCCTGTGGTTGCAGGGAGGATTTGCACTTAAACTACATTAATAAGCATTAAACTCAAGCAAAACTTCCAGAAATATCCCCCTCCCCCCCCCCTCCAAAAAAAAAAAAAAAAAACCGCACATGCACACACCAAAGCCACCTCCTGAATTTATCATTGAGAATTTTTGTTTTGAAATATTTTTAAAATATGGTTTACATCAAGGAAACAAATAAAGTGCTGTGATCTATAATAAAACAGTTGAAAAGTTACATTGCAGCAATGCAGGTTTTGCTCTGGGAGTGCGGCTTGTGGAGATGACTGTTTATATTTTTTATTTATATTTGACATATTAGGGATGGTTATTTAGTAGGAATTTGGATTTAAAGAAAATGAAAAATTTTTTAAACCTTGTATGTCTTATGCCATTACAAAAATATTGATTAATAAAAAAAAAATTGTGTGTCTGGGGAGGGGGGAGGCTGCAGTAAATTTACGAGTACTGTGTGTACTGTATTATGTCTGAGCCGTACTATTGATTGTTCAATATATCAATTTATATAAATATATTCTTTTTATCAGACGTATAGGAATATATTTTATAAGGAACCCCTCTTTTTTAGAGTTTAGAAAAACAGAACATAATTTTTATTTATTTCATCAGGTTAAAAAGTAACAACTATTACTGAAATAAAATATTCCAGTTTTAAAAAACTTGTAAATTATTTATCAAAATAATTTTATTGTGGTGTTGAGGAATTAAATAAAAAATCTGACAAAATGTATGATTAAAACTAATTTTTAAGATATGCTTGGCATGAAAAGGCAGGTTTACTGTATGTAATGAGCCTTTCACTATTTGATAAGGTCTTATTCTAGGTATATGTAATAATACATATTTTTACTTTCTTCTATCGTTACAAGAAGAAAGTATTGGTTTCATGAAAATTTTCGAATTCCAGTTTTCGACGGATTTACACGTTTTATGAGTCAGAGATTCCAAAAAACATGTTTTTACAAAATGTCTGTCTGTGAGTCTGTCTGTCTGTCTGTCTGTCCGTCTGTCTGTCTGTCCGTCCGTCTGTCTGTCTGTATGTGACACAAATTTTGTGGGCGCTCTATCTCAAGAACTAATGGACGAAATTTCACAAAACTGCATATTTAGTTAGACCTTGATATAAACTGGAACTGATTAGTTTTTGGTGAAAATCGTCCAACAGGTGGCGCTGCTATGCGGCATTTTTAACGATTTCTGCAATAGCTGTATCTCAAGAACTACTGCACGGATTTTCATAAAACTTCATATTCAGTTAGTCCAGGATATAGTTTGGTGCTGATTACTTTTTTGTGAAAATCGCCCAACAGGTGGCGCTGGTATGCTGCATTGTTCATGATTATCGCAATAGCTCTAACTCAAGAAAAAATGCACGGATTTTCATCAAACTTCAGATTCAGTTAGTCCCTGATATAAATTAGTGCTGCTTAATTTTTGGTGCAAATCGCCCAACAGGTGGCGCTGCTGTGCTGCATTTTTCACGATTTCCACAAGAGGTGTATCTCAAGAACTATTGCACGGATTTTCATCAAACTTCAGATTTAGTTAGTCCTTGACATGAATTGATGTATAAATTAGTGCCGTTTAATTTTTTAGTGTAAATCGCTCAACAGGTGGCGCTTCTGTGCTGCATTTTTCACGATTTCCACAAGAGCTGTATCTCAAGAACTATTGCACGGATTTTCATCAAACTTCAGATTTAGTTAGTCCTTGACATGAATTGATGTATTAATTAGAGCTGTTTAATTTTTGGTGTAAATCGCTCAACAGGTGGCGCTTCTATGCTGTATTTTTTGCGATTTCCACAATAGCTTTATCTCAAGAACTAATGCTTGGATTTTCAACAAACTTCAGATTCAGGTATACCTTGATATCGTTTAGTGCTGTTTACTTTTGGTGTAAATCGCTCAACAGGTGGCGCTGCTATGCTACATTTTTTCAGAATTTCCGCTATAGCTCTATCTCAAGAACTAATGCGCGAATTTTCATCCAACTTCAAATTCAGATATACTTTGATATGAATTGGTGCTAAATCGTTATTTCTTGTACTGTTTAAATGATTTAATTAACATGATTTATATAGAAGAAAGTTTTGTGATGGCCACAACATACTAGTTCCTAAATGAAATGATAAAAATAAATCTTGGCTAAATTATGAAAACTTTTGTTCATAAAAAATATTCAGAAATTAAAATAATACTTGTTTGAACAAAATTGCTTTGATTCGTACTTTATCATATAAGACATTCACCTTCATTTAATTTTTTTATTTTGTCTTTCAAAAAGAGTAACTTTTAATTGCTCTAAAATTAATTCAATTTCAGATTATTAAGTCAAAAATAATAAACATAAATAAATTAAACAAGCAAACAACCAAAAAAGAAAGGGAGAAGAGGTAGAAAAAAGTTCTAATATCACAGAATGCAAGAGTAATTTTTATATAATTTAAAATTAATTTAATTTGAAAATATTAAGTTATATAAGCAATGAACATTAATAATTTAATGAGAATAGTAATTTAATAAAATAAAATAATAGATTACTACTTTAAGTACCAATATTTAAATTTAGTTACATTATTTACATTTAAATAATGAAACCTAACTTCACTGATATATACAATGTATGCTAAACACTATACTATACTGAAAAAAAATGAACTTTTGTTTTTTTATAATATTATTTCTTTCATACATATATATTTATAAAATATTATATAAAAGGTAATTGAAAGTTTTCACTTAAAATTTCAGTCACATCCAGTGACAAATAATTACATATTGTATTTATTTATTATTGTTTGTGCAGTTTTAATGAAATAAAAACTTTACAATAAAAGCTATATTAATTATATTGTATACACACATTTTATTGCTTTAATTTATTAACATTTTTGTCGCAACACATTTTGACGTTGTCACGCTAACAATCAGCAGAGAGAAAATTCGGGTCAGAGCTGGATGTCTACACGGGCCGAATATCCAGGACCCGGTTCAGCCCAGCCAGGCCCGCACGGAAACTCTCCTGATCTGGTCAGTGTAAAATTAAAAGTTCGGACCGGACCCGATTCTTTTATATTTTCACAGTTCAGGGCCAGCCCGTACAAAAATAAGTAAAAACAGATCTGCTCCGGCCAATGAAATAAACAATTAAATATGCTCGGTCGGGTCATGACTACAGCGTACATATTTATAGGAAAATATTTCAGTATATTATAGATTATGTCCCTTCAAAACGAATTACACAATAGCAACCTTAATTATTGCTTAGAAACTAAAAACTTCTCAACATTCAAATAAAGATTCATTTAAAAAAGTCATGTAACTTAGAACAAAAGAAGAATAAAATATAATAACTTTTGAAGTTGTATAATAAAAGTATATTTTTGAAAATATTTCTTTGTAATTTATTATGGCTGTTCTCAAATCCAAAGGAACTACTTTCTGAGACATTTCTGAATTAATTCTTGTCCAGAAATGTATAAAATGGGCAGATTTTCGTATTCAGAAACTTTGTACGGGAATGGTGTTGCCCATTTTTTGATAAAGCAAAAGATCTATCAAAAATACTGTCAAAGTGAACCTTTTGAACTTAAACTTGAACGCTTTGAATTTTCGCACGCGAAACCTGTGGAGAGAAACCTGCCGGCACGTGACAAGAATCGCTTATAACTCAATAAGTAACTTATTTATCAAAATATGAAACTTATTCATTTTCAACCGTTTCAACAGTCCGACTTGACAACTTTATGCCTTTGCAGTTAAAAATGAGTCGGAAAATCTGTCAGAAAGTCTCGCGTGATCAACAAGCGCAAAACGTTTTGACACATTTACAAATTCATTTCTTAACGAAAAGTTATAAAATTGGAAGGCCTGACTATGAAAGCGATATGGAATCGAACTGTATTTTTTAATTTTTTTTTTTTTATAAATAAATTACTTATTGAGTTATAAGCGATTTTGGTCACGTGAAAACACGTTTTTCACTATTTCTTGAGTGGTTATTCCGCGCAGAAATTCGGGTCAAAATGCCCACTTTTCTGAAAGATGTATTGTGTTTGCACAAAAAAAAACAAAAAAAAAACAAACAGTTGGATTAGATAGTTTCTGAATGACAGCACCTGTTAATTTTATGCATTTCCGAACAAAAATAAACGAAAACTTATGTCATAAAGCTGCCCTTTTGCATTTGAGAATACCCTTAATATATATTTTCAATGATTCCATTAACGGAAGTTCATTATGACTATTACTATTTTTGCAAAACATACTGCTTGCCTGACACATCCTGGAAATATTTTATTCCAGTTTTACTATGTAGAAAAACAAATTTGATACTGGTATGATCGATGTTTATGATATGTCCATGTAAGCTTGACACATGTACTAACTCTTTTTTAAAAGTAGAAGTACAAAATTGGCAGGTTTAACTATGGAAGCGACTTGGAATTGAAATGAGTTTTCCATTCTTTGATAAATAAATTATAGAATTCTAGGCAATTGTGGTCAAATGATAACAGGTTTTTTTATTCTCTCTCTGGCTGGTTTTTTTTTTTTTTTTAATCTGGAAATTTGGTTCAAAACGCCCATTTTGATGGTATTTTCTGAAAGATCTCTTACGTTTACCAAAACCCGGCAAACGTCTTTCGATAACATAATTTCTTAGAAACAGCACCTGCCGTTTCATACATTTTCGAAAAAAAAATGAATTAAAACTTGTGTATAAAGTCGCCTTTGGATTTGAGAACAGTCATATACTCGTGAAACTCATATCCATTGAAAATGATTCATATGTTATCGGCTTCATTTAAATTTTTATATAGGCCCGATGTTTAAAAGACTGTCTTGATTCTTTAATTCAATGCTTGGCGAAATATCTTCCTCTCAACGCCAAGTAACACACGGGAGTGTCCCGTCAATTGTCCCTCCCGCTTCACTATCTTCCAACTTGACCTTTGGGGAGGAAAACGGAGGAAAAGGTAATTATACCGTGCCCAGTGATGTTTCACGGTAACCAGAGCCCTCGCTCTCAAATCAGAAGCTCATTTCAAAGTTTGTCCATTGGCAATAAATAATATAAATAAAAACCTATGGAAAAGTAATAACAGTCCATTGCTTTATCACTGTTCGACATATGGTCCGTCGAGCCGGAGTACAGCAAATAATTAAAAAAAATGACTACTTTAACTACTTTAAATCGCCAACGTGGCGTACTGAAAACCACTGAGCTAGAAGATGAACTGGAAGAATCGGAGGTAAAAATTAACATTTTTATATCTAAATATGAATGTGCTGATATTAAAAAAGAAAATGCTACTGTTAGTACTAACTTTAAAATACCAGACTTACCTCTGCCCAATTTCTATGGGGAATATGATGAATTTCAAAATTTTAAGCTCAATTTATGTCCATTATCGGAAATAATAAAAATCTGAACTCAACTCAGCAGCTACTTAAAAGGCTGTCTAAAGGGTGATGCTAAAAGACTTGAATCGGCGCAAGACACCTACGAATCTCTTTGGCAGTCATTAGAAGAAAGATATGAAAATAAAAGAGCTGTCATTGATTGCCATATTATTAAACTACTTAATTTTTCAAAAGTACCAGATTCTCCTAACCATTTAATGCAATTAATTGATAATACAAAGTGTAATTTGCGTGCATTAAAATTACTTGAGTTTGAATCTAACGAACTCTCAGATTCTTTAATAATGCACCTCTTGTTTCAAAAACTCGATCCTGAAATTAAAAGGTCTTTCGAAATGAAATTAATTAAAAACGAAATTCCTAAATTAAATAACTTTCTAAACTTTTTGGAAGAACGAAGTCGCATTCTTCAAAATACTGTTATATCAAAAGAACAAAAAAGTTCCCTTATAATAACTGGAAATCTGGCACTAAGCCAAACATAGAAAAATCCCTTTTAACAAAATCAAAACAGAGAAAATGATGTATTTCAGGATGTACAGATTCACATTCTTTATACGGATGTGAGAAATTTAAACAAATGAATGTGATGAAAAGATCAGAATTTGTTAAAATTAACAATTTATGCCAGTCTTGTCTAAATAATCATCTACCTAATCCTTGTTTATCTAAAAATAAGTGCCTTTCTTGTGACAGCAGAGAACACAATACTTTTCTTCATTCATTAAATGAAAATAATAATATCAGTAATCAACTCAGAGTTGATGACCAGACAGATCGGAGCCTGCATTCTCCCCCCTCCCCCTCTCCTGATAATCAAGCTTTTTTCGCGAAGGAAAATGAAATAAATAAATCTTGTGTAATTTTAAACACAGCAGTGATATATTTGAAGGACGGTTCTGGGGAATTTCAACCTTTAATTGCTGCATTAGACAGTTGTTCGCGCTCGCATTTATTGAGTGATCATGCGGCAAATTTGTTAGGGTTGTGTAAACAAAAAACTCATATTTCCATTTCCGGACTTAATGATTTATGTTTAAACGCTAAATCATTTGTTAGTACGGAACTATCGAATGAAAACAAAACTAAATCTTATCAATTGGATATGTTAGTAGTTCCTAAAATCGCCAATCTTCCGCCCAAATATATAAATACGTCAAAATTAAAATTGCCTTCGAATATAGAATTAGCGGATAATAATTGGAATAAACCCAAACGCGTACATGCACTGATTAGAGCGGAGTTATTCTATGAATTAATAGGGTCGAATAAGATTAAAATTGATGATTCTCAATTAATGTTAGTAGAAACATTATTCGGGCATGTTATATCAGGCACTGTATGCAATTTTATTTCGAATTTAAGGGAATCTTCTGATTCTTGTTTTTTTGTAACAGATTATACAAATTTGGAAAAAGAAATAAGTTCTTTTTGGGAATTGGAGCAAGTAAGTGAATTAAAACCCTTTGTGAGTGAGGAGTTAAATTACTGTAATGAACAATTTTTAAAGACTCACTATCGAAAACCTGACGGCAGATACGTTGTTGAATTACCCTTTAAGATTCAAATGTTAGATAATTCTCTGGGAGATTCAAAACAAATTGCCGCTAAAAGATTAAATCAATTATGGAACCGTTTAGAGCGGGATCCCAAATTAAAGGACTTATACTCAGAATTTCTAAAGGAATACGCTACTTTAGGACACATGGAAGGAAACTCCGATGACATAAATCCTGATGAAGGATATTTTTTCCCTCATCATGGTGTTTTGCGACCGACGAGTACTACAACTAAACTGAGGGTTGTTTTCGATGGGAGTTGTAAAACTACTAATGGGAAGTCTTTAAACGACTTATTGTTTAAAGGAGGGATAATACAAGATGATGTTTTTTCGATTATGATTCGTTTTAGAAAACATATTTTCGCATTTAAAGTTTATGTACATAAAATGTTTCGACAAATAGAAGTAAATCCTTCGCAAACTAGATACCAAAAAATATTGTGGAGATAAGGGAGGGAGGAACACGACAAAATCTACACTCTGAAAACGGTCACCTACGGTTGTGCAAGTAGTCCATACCTTGCCACTAGAGTGCTCCAGCAGTTAGCGGTAGATGAAGCAAACAATTTCCCATTAGCTGCCGAAGTTGTAAAGAACGATATGTACATGGACGACTGCCTGTCATGTGCATCAGACATTTCCGTATTTTTTGAAATTAAAAAAACAACTAACAGATATTTTCAAAAGAGGTCAGATGGCCTTGCATAAATGGCGTTCTAATGTTGTTGAAGAAATCAATCCTGATTCTCAAATTTTTCCCTTTAATCAAAATGCCGAAGAGGTTTCAACAAAAACTCTCGGAATACTGTGGGATTGCACTAGTGATACATTTAACTTCAAAGTTACTGTCAGCAGAAGTTCTGACTACACAAAACGCGAAATTTTAAGTCAAATTGCAAAACTCATTGACCCCCTTGGCTTGCTCGGTCCTGTAATTTGCCGTGCAAAAATCTTCATGCAACAACTATAGTTGCTAAAGTGCGACTGGAATGATAAAATTCCACTTCATGTTGCTCAAGAGTGGGACAAGTTCCTCAGTTCACTAGTTCTTATAGAACCATTCCAAATTCCCAGGTGTATTCTTATTAAAGATGCGTCAACTATCGTCTTACATGGTTTTGCTGACGCGAGTGAGAAAGCTTTCGGAGCATCCCTTTACCTTCAAACGAACTCTGACTCAAATTCGCTTGTTTGCCACCTCATTTGCAGCAAGAGTAAAGTTGCCCCTATTAAAACTGTCAGCATTCCGAGGCTTGAACTTTCAGCCTGTCTATTGTTGTGCCAACTTGCTCAAAATGTAATTATAGCTATGAAACTTTAATCGACAAAGTCATACTTTGGTCGGACTCCAGAATTTCCCTAGCATGGATAGACATATCGCCTCACCTTATTAAGACCTTTGTTGCGAACAGAGTGTCTAAGATTCAAGAACTTACAAAAAACTACGAGTGGAGATATGTGCCGTCAAAACTGAATCCGGCGGAGGTGTTATCCTGAGGTCAGGATGCAAAATCGCCTGCTACAAACAAACTTTGGTGGGAAGGACCCACTTTCCTGATACAAGACATAGTAAATTTTTGTCCACAAAGGCACTCTTATAAGAAAAACGAACAATTTTTAAAGTAACTAAAATCAGTTCCGGTTCTCACTTCAGTTATAAATTATGACTTTAATGACTCTTTTGTTAATATTTCAAATAGCTATATTAAATTAATGAGAGTGTTAGAATTTATTTTCAGGTTTGTCCACAACTGTAAAAATACAGTCAAACTTAAAGGTTCCTTAACTTTAGAGAAACTAAGGGTTGCTAGAAACTTCTTAATTAAGATTGCTCAAGGTGAGTATTTTTCATCAGAAATTTCGGCATTGAAAAGGGGCATGTCTGTCCCTGTAAAAAGTAAGTTGAGATTTTTAGATCCCTTCTTAGATAAAGATGATCTATTAAGAGTGGGTGGTCGTTTGGCCAACTCAAATTTAAGCTATGACCGATCTCACCAAATTATTTTACCCCCAAGTAGTAAATTGACTAAAATTATCTTTCTTTACTATCATAAAAGAGACTTACATGTTGGTCCTCAAGGGCTATTAAATAGTGTAAGACAAATATTTTGGCCTGTTAATGGAAAAAACATTGCTCGTCAAGTTGTACACGAGTGTGTTTAATGTTTCAAAATTAAACCAACAATTGTAAGTCAAATAATGGGTAATTTGCCCCCTGAAAGAGTAATACAAGGGCCACCGTTTTCCAATGCAGGTCTTGACCTATGCGGTAAATTTTTTATTAAATATCGCAACCAGAGAAAGGGAATATTTAATAAAGTTTATGTAGCCATTTTCATATGCATGGTTACTAAAGCAGTGCATTTAGAACTACTTTCTGACTTAACTTCTAAGGCATTAATTGCAACCCTTAAAAGATTTTTTGCCCGCAGAGGCAAAAGTAGTACAAGCTCTTGTGATAATGCATCCAACTTTGTTGGAGCATCTGCGGAACTAAAGAGATTATTAAATTCTACAAATAAAAAAATGATGATGTATCAAATTTTCTGTCATCCGAGCAAGTTCTCTGGAAATGTCTTCCCCCTCGTTCCCCAAATTTTGGTGGACTCTGGGAGAGAGGCGTCGGACAGTTCAAATACCACTTAAAAAGAACTATTGGGGTTATGAAATTAACTCTTGAATAATTTTTTACTATTACTACGCAAATTGAAGGTATTCTCAATTCGCGTCCTCTTTCCCCATTATCTTCTGAATTAGAAGACTATGAAGTTTTGACCCCAGGTCATTTCCTGATTGGTAGACCAATGAATGCTCTTCCTGAGTCAAATTTGATTAATGAAAGAGAAAACTTGCACGACTGATGGCAGAAAACTCAAAAAAATGGTGCAATTAATTTGGAAAAATTGGTCCAATTCTTATTTAAGCCATTTGCAGCAGAGATCCAAATGGCTCTTTAAAAAGCAAAATGTTGCACCAGGTATGATGGTTCTGGTAAAGGATGGAGACCTACCAGTTTGTAAATGGATAGTAGGTCGTATTTTAGAAATCATCAAGGGAAACGATGACAATGTTAGGGTTGTAATAGTACGGACTCCATCCGGAACTTACAAAAGAATTATCTCCAATATATGTGTGTTACCTATTGTAAATAACGAAAATATCATTTAAGCTTAACCTATTTCTATTGAATTTATTATTTCTTATTATTGTGTTTATATTTAGTGCTTTATGTGTAACCATTAATTAGTAATATCATCTGTATGTTATTGTATATTTACTTGTTGTGTATCATTGAACTATCAGATTACTTCAAAGGGGGGCGGTATGTGCGCTCCCGAAGTTTGATTAAGTGATCAGCGCCACCTAGCTGATAAATGATGTAACGTTCAGTTGAGCTTCGTTGTCTCCCAAAACAACACGTTTGTAACGAGCGCCCTCGCTCTCAAATCAGAAGCTCATTTCAAAGTATGCCCCTTGGCAATAAATAATATAAATAAAAACCTATGGAAAAGTAATAACAGTCCATTGCTTTATCACTGCTCGACAAATAGTAACATACACTCATGTCCAAAATTAAGGTCTCAAACATAAAACCTGTGGAAACTGATGAACTATTCACTATGCTGCCTCGAAATTTGGCAGAGATATATATTACAATGGAAGAAAGAATATAGCAACACCAGAAAACAAGAATTCTGCTTTTTCAGAATTTAGTGTCGCCACCGATGAAAAAAAAATATATGTACTATATATAAATAGTACAAAACATATTTCAATTTTAAGACTTACAGCACACACTTATATTTTATCTAAAATGACGTCATTCGCATACTATTAAGAATTCCACATTTACAATACACTCTTAAACATTTACAGTAAATTATGCATAGGACGTCACAATAGCGAAATAATACACAAATGCAGCAAAAAGAGGCCGTCATTAAATAAACCTGACAAAAAAAAAAAAAAAAAAAAAAAAAAAAAAGTCTGTCTAATGATTCATAGGCTTTTTTTTTTGTCTGTAACATTAATACAGATACTTAAAATTAAATATAGTTTATAATAGTTCCATGCTTTAACAGAAATCATTCGTTTATATTTTTTAAAAATAACACGTATTTTATTTACGTTTTCTTTCGATTGTTACGAAAAATGGCAACAAAAAGATATAATTAATATATTACATTTATTTCTTTTTTACTTTCTTCAGAAATGGAGTAATTCCGTTGCTAATATTAAGCAAATGGCTCCAAAAACTAAAAAAAAAATAATAATAATATTTCAAAAATAAATGGAGATGCGATTTTCAAACAAATTGCTTTTAAAAGTACTTTTTTTTAATACGACGGTATAAAAATTGAAAATGTATGATGCTTAGAAGTTTAAAAAATTGGGTACTTTTTGTTAGCCGGGCGCCAGTGTTATGTATACATATCTATCTATCTATCTATCTATATATATATATATATATATATATATATGTTATATATATATACACGCACATATATATATGTATATAAATATGCCTATATACGTACATGCATATATACAAATATATGTATATATAACACTGGCTCCCGGCTAACCGAAAAGTACCAAAAATTGCTATAGAGTATTTAATCGTACTGCTTTGTTTTACGGCTGGCTTCTGTAAGGTAACGTTATTTCTTGGATACGACAGAAAATAAGCTACGAGAAAGAAATAGCATACCGTACTGGAGGCTAAAAACATATGTTACAATTCATAATGCCATAAAGTATAAGAAAGTGAAATAAAAAATATATTTACATAAGAAAATTATTTTAGTTAAAATGATTAGTTCTGATCAAACTTTATAAAGAGAAATAAATTACTGGAAGCTTCAAATATTAGAATCCAAATTTATAGCATAATCCGCCAAGTAATTCTGGAGTAAATTTTAAAAGATGTTCATATTTTTTTTTTTTCTTTTTTGCAGCGATTGAAAATGAAGGTAGCATTAGAAGTTCAAAATTTTAAACTTTCATAATTGCAAAATGTACTTGATATAATGTCTTACCGTTTGGTAATCTAAGTTAAAATGTACAAAGGGTGTCAAATTTGAATTAAAAATTAAATGTCTAAATTTACAATTTTAGAATTCGGTGCATTTTTTATTATTCGACGGTCAAGAAGGGTTATGTGTTTCACGCGTCTCTGGATATGTGTATTTCTATATACCCTCGAAACATCCCAACGGTTGGATGGATTTTAACGATTGAGGTATCTATCAATTTGTCTTAACCGTCCAATTGTTATATGCTAGGATTTGCTTTTATAAATTTAAAATGGCGGCCGTAAAATACTAAAAGTCTGTAGAGACGAAAAATAAATTATGTACCCTATTGAGTGGCATATCATTGGATAGGTCTTTCAAAATGAAGACGATGTTTCATTAATTTTTTTGCAGTCAGAAGATTCTTTTAAATATTATACAACCTGAAAGTTGTGCAGGTAGTATCTCTAGCTTTACTGCAACTCTAACCATCATATACATCTATATGCCTCATCAAAACATTATTTATAGATAGGAACTAGCAATTAAACACAACTTAAAAGTCATCAATACAAGTATATAAAAACAATATCTAAGTAATATAAAAAATAGTTTCACATTGATGAGAGATAATTAGCTCAGTGCTTACGCAGTCGGCTTTTTTTATTTTTAAAATTTAATTTTTACTTGTTATTAATATGAAACACCTAAGCTTAATGTTTTTCAAACATAAAATGATATAAAACATAATTTTAAGTTGAATGTGCATTTCCATTTCTTTCTACTGCAATATGATAGTTGAATTGTGTTGAGTTTTGTCTCTTTAATTTGAAAACTATGCTTCCACTGTCTTCTATAACTTTTTTTTTTTTTTTTTTTTTTTTTGTAAACGAACAATAAGTCATTAAATGTTTGACATTAGGCAACAAATACTACAGAATCTAATTTTTTAAATATATTTCTTATCGAAATAGATAAATTAAACTGAATAATTAATTTCAATCTGTAACTAAAACATATATAAAAACACAAACATATATATACATATAAAGATAAAAATAACTAAAAAAATAAACCTACAATCTTTAGGAAAAAATCATAAATTAAATTATAGACTAATACAGTAAAAAATTAAACATTTTTCATAAATAATTTCCTTTGAAGTACAATATATTTTTTTTTATCACGGAGCGACGCGGAATCGATAAAGAGAAAGGTGGATACATGAAACGTAATTAAAAAGTGAGTAGTTAATTGAAAGAAATTTTTTTTAAATACTGGTACAAGGACAGAACGTGAAAAAATACATTTGCATTTTATTAAAAATAAAGTTACTTTCATGAAAATTGTGGTTTACTATTTAATTATGTATGAGCAATAGCTAAAAGTTTCAATTAAATATATTTGCCGCAAGAATAGTATCTCTTAGTTTACGATTTCCATTTTGCTTATTTTGATTTTTTAAACATTTTGTAGTAGTTAAGATTATATTTGAATTTTTAAAACATGTAAAATTTTAAATAGGTATTTTAAATGTTGCAGATTTTGACAAAAAATAACGTTTGATCTTAAATTTAAATATTTAATTGAAATCAAGTATCTGTTGAAAGTCATTTGAAGTTTAGTTCATTAAAAAAACAGTAAGAACGTTTCTTATTCAACGTTATATATATAGTAAAAAACCCTTTAACCATTAAAAATTAAAGTATTTGGTTAATTACTGCAGACAAGTTCAGTTAATGTTAAACATTAATTTTATAAAAACCATGGAGCATAGATTAAAATTATTCCAAACGATGAAATAAATAATTTCCTCTAAACCCATTAAAAATATTTTTTTTTTTTTTTTTATCATTAAAGTTTAAATCAAAATTATCAATGGGAATATCTATGAGGAGCTCACAAACATAGTAGAGACAACCGTAGTAGACCATTTCTATTTTGAAAAAAAAAAAAATAATAATAAATGAGATAGTCTATTTAGATGGTGCATAAAATCTGTTTTCTCTACTCCTACAGTGTATCATGCCTGTTTTCACGTACATTCTCATATATGGCAATTGTTTACAGACTAGGTTCACTGTGGGTGTGAATACAGGATCATCGAAGAATAATGCCTAGATTTTAAAAAAATCATAACATCGAAACATTTTATGTTAAATGGGTAGTTCTTTCACTACACGATAACTGGTGAACGCAAGTTTGGTTTTAGTTCAGCAGAATTCGTTTGCGTGTCTGTGTTCTGCGCGGATTAGTTGCGCAGTCGTCAAGGCCAGCCAACGCGCCAGACTGCAGCAGCTCAGTACGATGAAAAAGCTCCGGAAAAGCCGCTGTACACTGACTATTGACTTTGACTCCACATACCTTATCACGCACTGTGCTTCTTGTTGCACGGTCAACATCGTACTGAACACCTGCAGCCTCGCGTGTCGGCTGACCTTTACGACTGCGCAACGAATCCGCGTATAATACAGACACGCAAACGAATTCTGGTGAACTAAATCCAAACTTGCATTCACCTTTTATCGTGTAGTGAAAGAATTATTCATTTAATATAAAAGGTTTCGATGTTATGATCTTTTTAAATCTAGATATTCTTTTCGATGACCCTGTATAACAAATTTTATGCACCTTCTAATTTGACTATATCATTTTTTTTTTTTAGAATGGACTTTGTCTACTATAGCTGTGAGCCCTTCATATACAATTATGAATGCCATACTGGTGATTATATTGCTTTTAAATATATGATCATGAAAAATATCGTTCAAAAATCATAACTTCTTATTATAGAGATGAGTTGAACAGTTGTCGGGGTCCAGGATTTAGACGAGAGATTTCATGATCGAACGGGCTCTCTGTCTTTTATGTATTAAAATCACCTAGAAGTATGTGTTATTAGCATTTTTTTAGTTCAAATGAAAATAGATTGATTTAGCACCGTTCAAGGAAAACATAAATAACAAACGTACAATAGATTTTAGTATGTTTAATGAATGTGGATAAGGGTTAAATTATTCTTTAATTAAATATGCTACGAAGTGCAGGGAATCCTACAAAGAAGTACTGGATTTCTTAGTCATTAAAAATAATTTGCATATTTATTATTATCTTACCAGGAGACGCACTTAAATGTGTTTTGACTCAAGCACTTCAATGATTTTTGCTGCAAATTTAACTTATCTCATAACAAATGCAATGCGTAAATACGGGTTAGGTTCCCTTAGAAAGACCCCCACGAAGGGCACCCCCCCCAGGGCCTATATCCCACGTGTTGATAATCGGCCGTCATAAACACAAACCAAACCATAACAAATGCAAGATACATTATAAAGTAATAAATGACACATAAATATAGAGCTTATACATACTTAGTGCTGGAAAAATATGGCCACAAGATGGCCATTGGTTACCAAACCATTTTAAACGGCAACAATGAATTCTTTAATTATAATTCACTTGTATTGTTTACCTAATGAATAAAAAGCAGAGAAAGGTATATGTAGGTAGTACATTAGATCTAAGAAAATACAGAAATACGTATGAGCATTTACTATTTGTAAAGATTAAAAAATTAAAAAATTCAGATTTTGAAGAACCATGATAAAATACGGTTTTAATAACTTATACGGAAGTTCTGAAGTCCACCGCAAACGCAAAACTTTCTGAAATATATACTACTGACTCATTTTCGAACGTAAAGGTACAAAAATAGCAGGGCTGACTACGGAAGTGAATTGGAATCAAACGACGTTTTCCATTTTTTCATAAATAAATTTTTCATCAAGTTATAAGCAATTTTGGGTCCGATTTTTATACTTTCGCTGACTAGTTTTTCTCCTTTTATCCAAAAAATGTACGTCTTTCGATCACGTACTTTCGGAAAAGCAACTTTCATGCATTTCATGCATTTCCGAACAAAAAGGAATTAAAATTTGGGTCATAAAGTTACCGCTTTGGACTCGAGAACAGACTTGTAGGGGGGACTAGGTAGGATTGACCATATGGGAAGCTTGACCCACAGATTATTTTTCATATTTAAAATAAGTTCAAGGATTTATCAATAGGTGTCAACCAAAGCTATTGGAATACCCAAACAACAGTCTTTGCTTCATACTGATAATCGAAATAGGTGTGGGAAATATCATTTGTAAAGGCGTTCAAATCATGTCAAGGCGTTTTCAACCTAAAATATTTTATTTTTTTGAAATATTCTATAATTGTTTTTAGATAAAATATATCATAGAAATTTAAGTGAGTAGGTTTTATGTAATGCAGAATAATCGATCTTTCATTCCAGGCATAAATATTGTACACTAAGTTAGGCTTAACATAACAATGTGCTATTCTTTAAAAATCTTCTTTTCTTTTATTTATTCTTTGTTTAATCATCATATTTTCAAAAATATCTTTTTATAATAATTAAAGCATGTAGCATAAAGCTATTTTGCTTTTTAAAAACTTTATTTATTTCTCTTCGGAAATATTTCAATATAAAATAAACTGGGTTAAGCCTTCTATACAGTGGGTCAGCCCTCCCATATGTGCAGAGCACTGACCCATTATTTTCTCTTGAATAAAATTAATTGTTTTTCAAATTTATTATATATAACACTTATGTACCAATTTTATTTTTATAACTGATTGTATAGCGAATAAAATGATGTATAAAAATTTATTCTACGTTCAGTATATACACTGGTGTGCAAAAATTAAGGACGGAGCAAAGAAATTAGCATAAAAGCCGAAAAAGGCAGCAGAACGAAATGAAAGACCAATAAGAAGATAGACCTGGAACAAATTCAGTTGGACATGCGCATTTATGGCATATGACATAAAAGGAGGAGGTCCTAATGAGATAAAGCACAGAGGCGGTGGAAGTTCAGCAATTCGGTGAAATATATTGCACCATGTACAGTGATTTAAACGACGGTTTTTTACTACTATTGTGTGATATGGCCAAGAAGCATTCCGAGAGATGTCATCTGGATGACCTTACACGAGGTCGCATTGTTGAGAGGGTGGAAGAAGGTCGAAGTGTGACAAGCGTCGCAGAAGAGTTCGAGATCGCTCATAGCATCGTTTCACGAGCCTGGGGTGCATTTCAAACGATGGGAACAGCTGTCCGAGCATTCAGCTGTTGTCGCCACGAGCAACAACAATAGAGGAAGACAGTTATGCTGTCCTACTGGCGAAAAGAAACATACAGCAGGCAACTGGAGAAATAGTAAGACAGATGGAGCAGACTACTGGATGTCGGATATCACGTTTCACCGTGGTTAGGAGGCTGCACAATTGTGGTCTATACGCACGACAACCAGTACAGTGTGTACCATTAACGCCTGCCCATCGGAGACGCCGGTTTCAGTGGTGCCCGGAACACAAGAACTGGGCACAACAGGAATGGGGTTGAGTACTCTTTACGGATGAGAGCCTATTTAGTCTGACGAGCTATTCTGGACGTATACACATTTGTAGAGAGCATGGAACACATAATCACTCCTCCGACATCATCGAAAGGGAACTTTTGGAGGTGCCTGTGTTCTTTTTGGGGGCTGTATCATTCTTGGTTGCCGTACGAACTTACACGCCATCCAAGGAGGTTCAATCTGTGGTGCCCGCTATTGCGCCGATATTCTCTTGCCTCCCGTGCGTCTTTTTAGAAGTGTTGTGGGTCTGGACTTCTTTTTCATCGACGACAACGGTCCCCTCATCGTACAGCGGCTGTTGAAGAGCTCTTGGAAGGTGAAGATATTCAACGCATCTATTAACCTGCAACGTCCTCGGACCTAAATCCCATAGAAAGCGTATGGGACCTTCCAGAGGAACGCTTAGCAGCAGGTTACCAGGAGCCAGCAACGATTCCGCAGCTGCAATTGGCGTTACAAGAGGAATGGGACTTGATGCTTCAACATTTTCTTGACAACCTCGTCCTCAGCATGGACAGACGTTGTAAATACTGCATTGCAGTCAGGGGCGACCATATCCGTTATTAGAGACTTAATTTGTCCTGTCAGGTAGCTGTAAGATGGTCATTTCTGTCTTTGCTGCAGTTGTGCTTTTTCAATAAAGCGCTTTTGTATCGTTTTAATTCTTTGTTTAGATGGTTTTTATCGCTTGTTCCATATTTTCACACATTGGATATCTTATGATATGATTTAGGTTAATATAGAAAACTTCTGAACGACGTTAAATTCGAAAAACCTTCTCGTCCTTAATTTTTGCACACCAGTATATATATATATATATATATACACTATATGGCCAAAGGTGACCAACCACTTGCGATTTTTGAGGTTCTCTTAAATATCTAGAAAAATACATGAGGAATTATCCTGAAACTCCAGGTGTGTAAACAGAATAGTACAAGTCATATATTTCCGTTAAGATTTTTTCCTGAAATCCCATAGGGGACCGTCAACAAATTGAATTAGAACGACTATCTTATGGACAACCCTGTAAAAACTAATGTAGCAAAAGCGTTCAAATTGTAGATTATGATTAAGTGCCTTATTGTAATAAATTGTGTTCATTTTTATGAGAATAGCATGAATATTCGTAGAGAAATTAAAGTTTTTATATAAAGAGTCCCAAATTTTGCCCGAATATAAACAAATTATAATTTGCATAATGTGTAAGCTAAATGCTTAGAGCAACCTTTCTGAAAATCTCAAAAATGTAGTTTGAAAAGTCTGAAAATTATCGTTTATAGAATAAGCTCAAATTCCGTTATTCCAAAAACGAAGCAAAAAGATGAGGGGATGTATCAAAATACAGTATATATGTAATATTGTGTACGCTATACTGGCACTAATCAATGGATATATGGATACAACCCCTCATCTTTTTGCTTCATTTTGGAACAACGGATTTTGAGCTTATTCTAGCAACGATAATTTTCAGAATTTTCAAGATATATCTTTGAGACTTTTACAAAAGTTGCTCTATACATTTAGCTAACGCATTATGCACATTATATTCTCTTTATATTCGGGCATGCGCAGTGAATTATTATTTAGCAAAAATGCTCATTTTTCATACAATTTTTATTATTTTTTTCATTCTGATTGCAGGCCATTATGCACAATGCTATTTGCGATATTTTCTGAAAAGAACTTTTTTTTGTATATTAAAAACTCTACAAATTATAACCAAAAACTTGGCAAAATTTGGGACTCTTTTTATAAAAACTTAAATTTCTCTAAGAATATACATGCTATTCTCATAAAAATGAACACAATTTATTATAATAAGGCACTTAATCATAATCTATAGTTTAAACGCTTTTGCTACATTATTTTTTACAGGGTTGTCCAAAAGTTATTCGTTCTGTTTCAATTTGTTGACGGTCCCCTATAGGGATTCCCCTATTCTTCACGGAAATATATGACCTGTACAATTCTGTTTGCACACCTGGAGTTTCAGGATAATTCCTTATCAATTTTTCTAGATATTTAAGATAACATAAAAAATCGCAAGTGGCCGGTCACCTTTGGCGATATAGTGTACATATATATTGTAAATGTGGGTCAACCCTTCCTTATCTCCCCAATTAGGTAAAATAGCCGTTAAGGTAGACATTTTGCACCTTTATAGATAATTTATATAATTTTCCTGTAAAAAATAATGATTTTAATAAAAAAAAGAACAACTGTCCTATTTATGACGTTTCAAACTTTATAAATTCATTCGTCAAGAAAGAAGCTCTGTGTTTAAAATATCTGCTGTGTGAGAGATTTGAGAAAAGCGGGTAGAAATTCTCCCAAAATTATATTATTCGAATGGAAATGTTAATGTAGTTTAACAATTAGTAGGGTTTTATAGCCGTGTTCGTTGAAACAGTATTTGCCAATTAAACCATCTAAATATGAGATAAAAATATGGACTTTATAAGACAGTAAAACTTCCTATGTTCTAAAAACTCAAATTTAAACTGGAAAAGAACGAGGATCAAGACCAGAAAAAAAAATCAGTGTATGCAAGCAATGAGTGATCTTACTTATGAGTATTTGGAACACAACGTTACATGTGTCAATTTTTTCCCATCCTACATCTTGGGATATCTTCTTGTAAAACGGAAAATGTCTGTGCTTGGTACCATCAGAAAAAAGCAGGAACTTCCTGAACAAATGCAAAAATCATAGATTTATTGTTTAGAAGAAATGTTAATGCCATACTTTTCATTCCAAAGTAATTATTGCTTAAACGATTTAAGATTGCAGTAATATAAATGGTCTCAATTATGCATGTTAGTAAAATATCATGTATAATAAAACTTTTTATTAGCGTAAAATATTTTATCGATCTAAAGCATTGTTTTTTAATATAGTCATATGTATCTGATAAAATATATGACAAAAGAAAATCAGTGTACTTCTAATTTATCGATTCATTTTTTAGTCATTACTATCGGAGCAGCTAATTCATTCTATATGCATCTCAATCTCTTCATTTTATCTTTAATACTACCTAAATGGAAAATGCATGAAAAAACGAACATCCATATTTATTAAAACTAAATATATCTCCTTATAATTATATATTTGCTGATGTTAACCAATTGAGAGACAGAATTAGAATTGTGATTTATCTATCATCGTTTTTTATTATATTTTTTCGTAGTCTTGAGCAGTTTTGTATTTCAGATTATTAAGAATTACTTTAATAACTTTTTTGTTGACATATATATTTCTAACAGTAAATTTTTCGAAATATTTTTCTGATGTTGTTTTCATTTTCTCTTACTTGAACATTTTAATTCATTTTTAAAATACTCGAAAAATGATGTTACCAAATTAGACAATGCATATTATGTGTGTTATTTCTTTGTTCATAGACTAACACAAATCCTTGTTACTCCTAACTCCAAAAAAGCTGTTGCAAATTCTAGATTTCAGTTATGGTCCAGACAACAGAGACCGTATAGGAACTCTACCTAGCAAAATTCATGGTAGTTCTAGAAAAAGGCTTACTATATATTTTTGGGGTCGCTGAATCCGAATTTTTAACTTCCCACCAAAATTTCCTATGGACCCCCCCCCCCCCTCAAATTTTGGTAAAATGCTCCACAAAAAAGGTTTTTATTAAAAAAAATCAATTTTTTTTTAATTGTATTAGGGAAAAAATATCTAGAAATTCAGAAAGTAGATAAAATTTGCAACAAATAAGATATATGACATTATGACGTAGGATGAATGGGTAGGGGTATCTGCCTCGGAACATGCGCCGTGCTGCATGGACAAAGTTGCGCAATTTCACTTAACCACTCACATCGTTTACATTCGCCCTCCCGTGTCCCTTCCGAACTTTCCCCATAAGGTTTACTTTAACTTTTTTGGGTTTCCGAATTTTTAAGTTCCCCCCCAATAGTTGTTTTTAAATTTATTTTTTTTTATTTTTTTAGGGGAAAAGTATGTAGAAATGCAGAAAGTACACAAAATTTTCAACAAACATGATATATGACATTATGACGTATGATGGAACAGGGAGGGGGAGGGCTGCCTCAGAACATACACTGCGGCGCTATGTGCAATAAGTTATGCAAGTCCAGGCAATAGGGGGTTTTACCTGGCAAAATTAATACTGTTCTGGATTTGGACTCATTTTATGTTTTATGGGTGGCTGAATCCGAATTTGTAACTTCCCACAAAAATTTCACTCCTTCAACCTCCCCCCCCCCTAAAAATTGAATTTTGGAAAAGGTTTTGAGAACAGCGCTCAGGGAATGTTCCGAGGCAGCCCCCACTTTCCCCGTTTATCCTAAGTGATAATGTCATACATCCTATTTGTTGCAAATTTTGATTACTTTATGAATTTCTACATATTTAATTTAAAAGCAACTATTTTGAGCGGGTTGTGGGGAAGGAGAATTTTGGGGGGAAGTTAAAAATTCCGATTCAGCGACCCAAAAAACTTAAAGTAAACCTTATAAGGAAATTTCGGAGGGGAGATGGGAGGGCGAATGTAAACGATGTGAGTGGTTAAGTGAAATTGCGCAGCATAGTCCACGCAGCACCGCGCCGCATATTCCGAGTCATATTCTCCCATCCCTATTCATCCTACGTCATAATGTCATGTATGTTATTTGTTGCAAATTTTGTCTACTTTCTGAATTTCTAGATACTTTTCCCCTAAAACAATAAAAAAAATTGATTTTTTTAATAAAAACCTTTTATGGGGGGCATTTTACCAAAATTTGGAGGGGTTACCGGGGGAAATTTTGATGGAAAGTTGGAAATTCGGATTCAGCGACCCAAAAACATAAAGTAAGCCCATTTCCAGAGCTACCATTAATTTTGCCAGGTATAATTCCCTATTGCCTGAAAGATTTCTATTTGACGATGATCAAAAAGCGATCAAATTACTTTAAAAAGGTGAGTTCTAATTTTACAATTTAATTAATATTACTGAGTTTCTAACTTTTTGTAAGAAATAATTCTTCATGGAAAGTGAAATATTCGTTAAGTATTTCAGATTTAAGTTAAAATATGATACTAGCATATTACAAAATATCTGAGAGAAAACTTTATTTTCCAATGGAGTAAAAAGTGTCATAAATTTTATAATTACTCTTTAGAAATTGAAACTTTTATGATTCCGTTAGATAAAGTAATATGATTAAATATTAAAATTTGTACTATAATACTTTATTTGAATTTTTATTTATGATTAGAAAGTTTTCTTCAGTAAAATTTTTAATGCTTTGTTTTTAATCGCTACAATAATGCTTTGTTTTTAATCGCTGCAATACAATAAACAATATATATAAGATATTATTAAATAACAAGTTTATTTTACAAATTCAACATATAATTTATAGTATAAATTTTAGGTAAAATGTAACTTTAAATAATCAATACAGGAAAAATGTGTAAAACACATTTCTTCCAATTTTTATTTTAACTATTATTATTGAAAATCGAATGATTTCTTTCGCCTTTTTATAATTTTACAAACCATTATTTAGGAAAAATAAAATTGACATGTAATCATATATGATATATTTGCACAATATTTTTATGTTTAATATTTTATTACCAACTGAGGCGCCCGGGACGCTACGGACTGAGCTTGATAAGAAATTTTAAGCCCAGCCTGATACACAGTCTAATTGTATTGTGGATTAAAAGTAAAATAAAATAATACTCGAAACGATATATAGTTTTTTATTAAGTGAAAGTAATAAATAAAAATAGTGGCATACGTGTTTGGCAATAAAAGATTGACATAGAAAAAAAAAACTGTTATCTCTTTTCTTTGAAAAAAAATATCGAAATAATCGAATTTATATCGCATAATACTAAAAAGCAACTTTATATAAATAAAAAACTAAATATGCCTTTCAAAAAAGAATACAAAATTAAGCTATAATAAAATTCAACAGCGGTAATGTCACAAGACGAAGTGACTTATTTCTCCCTAACGAAGGAACACCGTCAGCATAACACTAGTCTTTCACCAATATAAGGTAGTTATCTGTAGTCAAGGAATCTCAGTACTCTTAAAATTGGAAAAACAAAGACATTTTTCAACATTTAATATCTTAAAATGTATATGATTTTAAAACACAATTTTTTAGGGTATGAAAGATGAAAGATATAAGTATGTTCTTTCATTTTATGTATTTAAAAAAATTGCCAGATACAGAATTAGCATTTATAAAGGGCTCCAAACTGCCAGACACTTGACGAGCAGAAAATTTGTATAAAAGCTTACGCGCATGATTACAAAATAAATTTTGCAACTAGAATGAAAATTTTGGTGCCTAATTATATTTCACATTGTAATAACTATCCTGAACCTAAATATTGTATTTAGAGCATTTTTATATTTTTTTATACAAAGTTGTATTTAGCTAGTGCAAAAGTTTGAAAATTTCAACAGTATAATCACCTAAAAAAATATTTTTTTGAACAATAAAAAGTAAATTTTAGGTTCAGTTTATAAAGACTAACATGAAATATGTTTTGAAAATTTCCTTAAAAAATATTTAGAACTTTTTGAGATATCATGCGCGTTATGCCCAAACACGTCATTTGGAGAAAAATGACTTCAAAGTTCCGGAATCGCGGCTTCAGCAATTGAGTGGCTATCATTTTAAAAGCCAAAACTGCTGTTCTAATGGGAATTTATAGGAAATAATTATATCAAAATGTTCAGAAAAGAGAATAGTTTAACATCTAAAAAATTTAATTTTTAAAAATTTTTCAAGCTTTAAGAGTCCTGTGAGCCATTAACCAAAGTCGGAAAAATCAAACTTTGCATCTTCATTTCACTCTTCAACAATTATTATTTTCCCAAAAGTTCTGAAAAATTCATATACATTTAAATGATTAATATTTTTTTTTAATTATTTAACGCTTGCTGATTGCTTACTTGATGCAGGGAAAAAACTGAATATTAGATGAATAATGCATGAAGGTGAAATCGGTTTATCAAAAAAATGTTCCCAAGGGGGAAGTAAAAAAAACAAAAGCTCAAAAATCGCAGTACGATATTCGAGTATATTTTACTAAAAAGAGAACAAAATGTTCTATATTGCTCTATAATATTGAATCTGGATGATTGCTTTCATGAGCGGATCAAAAACGCTTAAGAAAATGTAAAAACGGATAATCACGCGTATTAATCTGTTCAATGTAAAATAATGAACTATATGAGTAATAAATAATCCATAATCTGAGCCTAAAATACATCCGGGCTTCTTCGTTTTTCATGAACTAAATTTGCCACATGTGCATACCATAGATTTCCAAAGCCATCGCCAGCGGGCATTCTCACCGACAAAACTCCCTTTTATTAGTATATATGTAAGCATTTAAACATTTATTTCTGTTATTCATTATAATCAACAACCAGTTACAGTAATGCCTCCATAAATCAACCACGTTCCTTTCCAAAAAAAGGGGTTGCTCCGAGAGGTGGTCTCTTAATGGAGGTCATGTTTGAATCTAGATTTTAATTGTTGAAAAAAGGTAACAATTAATGTTACTAAAATTTACTTATCACATTAGGAGAAACATGAAAATTTGCGTGTCAAAAGAGAATTAATTACATAAATTAATTACTTAAGTTAATTACTGCAGAGTTTAAAAAATGAATACATTGACGTTTTCTTTGATATCATTTATTATAAATTTTATTTATAAGTCCTTTAAAAGTTCAGTAAATAAATGCATTTTTTTGGACGGGAACAAATAATGACAATGCGCTATGCGGAATTATTTTTCTAAAAAAACCTTCTTCAAGCGAACAGGAAAAGCCGGAATTTTTTTCATTTTCTTCAAAGAAATTGGTCGCATATGGAGGGAGTTCAACTGGAATGGTCTCTGAATAGAGGTAAAATTAGTATTGAGCTAATGAGAATATATTTCGTTCTATGAAAAAATGGTCGTTCAGGGAGGTCGCTTAATGGAGGTGGTCGCACAGGGAGATTTCACTGTACTTTATTTAAATATTTTGGTTATTTTCTTAAAGACATTTTCATGGTGTTTATACTGATTTATTTAAAGAAAATAATCAATATTGTTGTTTTGATTTAGTTTTACTCTTATAAAATCTAAAATAAGTAACTCCAAAAATATGAATATATACGAATATTCATACTTACTTTCATACATATTGTTTGTTATGTTGTAATGTCGGGAAAAGTGTTGGTGTTATTTATTTATTTTTTGTAATAGTTAAACTATTTCTTCATTTTTCTTTGTAGGTGTACGAGTATGTAGAAGTAATCCTATTTTTTCACTCTTTGAAAAACTATTTGTATATATATATTTGTCGTACATTTTCTTTACACTGTTTTTAATCTTTTTTTAATTTATCAACCTTTTTTTAATGTTTAATCATTATGCGAGTCGAATTTCACAAGTGAATAGCATTATATTTTAATATGCACACAAGTACAAGTGATAGAAGAATAGAATGTTCTATGTTATAAACACTCTCTTAAATCCTTTTTGTAGCAAAAGAGACTACTTGTAATGAACATACATGCGCATTTTGTGCGTCCGTTCGTTATAATTTTTTATAAAGTGGCAAGTAAATTTAAAACAATGTTTATTATTCCACAATACATATTTTGTGTCTATGACAGGAATATGTTTTAGTCTTACAAAAGAGTGTAAAATAAAATATTTTATTATTTCAGTACAATGTTAAGGGTCAAGCGAGAGAAAACCAAAATGTGTGTTATAGGAGTACTACTTCGACGACTTATATTGATATTTTCTTTTAAAACTATGCATCATAGAAATTTTAGATGTTTAACGCCATTTGTAGTACCATAGCAACACTAAAACCAGTGGGTAAGTGTGATCACAGATCGCACAGAGGGTTTCGTTTAATATTCATTTCAAAACACTTTATCCTTTTGAAAAATCTGTTAGTTCCACATTTCGCAACGAGGGGCGCACTCTATTCTAAACAAATCTCTATCCGAACAAAACTCCGTTTTGCATACTATCCGTATGTATATTACTCGAAGGGATTGGGCCCATAGCACTCGAAATAAGTAGGCGCTCCTGGCGGTAAAAAGTGGAACTGAAATATGTAAGGTTATGGTGCGTAATATGAAAGAATGGTCAAAGGGGTGTCGGCAAAAGTTGGAAAAGTGCTCCCCGGGTGAAAAGGGGGGAGGTTAGAAAAATTGCTTAAAATATACGTTAGAGCACGGAGGAGTAAATAATATAAGACTTTTTGAAAATTTTATGATTTGTCGTGTGGTCTCAGGTATTCAGCTATACGTATGCAAAAATTCATGTCTCCAACTTAATTAGGGGCTCTCTTAGAAAGAATTGCTTAAAATACATATGTGGTAGCTCAAAGGGTTAAAAGTAAGACTTTTTCAAGATTTTATAATTTGTCGCCTGGCCTCAGGTGTTCTGCTATAATAAGCATGCAAAATTTCAAATCTCCAATTTAATAAGGGGCTCAGTTAGGAAGAATTGCTTAAAACACGCATGTGGGAGCTCAAAGGGTTAAATGTACGACTTTTTCAATTTTTTATGATTTGTCACATGATGGTGTTCAACTAGTATGCAAAATTTCACGCCTCCAATCTAAATAGAGTGTCACTTAGAAAGAATTGTTTAAAATACACATGTAGGAACCCAAAAGCTTAAATGTACGACTTTTTCAAAATTTTATGATTTGCCGTTTGATGAGTGATGCTCAGATATAAGTATGCAGAATTTCACGCCTCCAACCAAATTAGAGGCTCACTTAGAAAGAGTTGTTTAAAATACACATGTTGGAGATCAAAGGGTTAAATGTACGACTTTTTCAAAATTTTATGATTTGTCGTTTGATGCGAGGTGCTCAGCTATAACTATGCAAAATTTCACGCCTCCAACCTAATTAGGAGGTCACTTAGAAAGAATTGTTTAAAATACACATGTGGGAGCCCAATGGGTTAAATGTACAACTTTTCAAAATTTTATGGTTTGTCATTTGATGTGAGGTGTTCAGCAGTAAGTATGCCAAATTTCACACCTCCAACGTAAATAGGCTGTCACTTAGAAAGAATTGCTTAAAATACACATGTGGGAGCCCAAAAGGTTAAATGTACGACTTTTTCAAAATTTTATGATTTGTCGTTTGATGTGGGGTATTCAGCTATAATTATGCAAAATTTCACACCTCCAACCTAAATATGGGCTCACTTAAAAAGAATTGTTTAGAATACACATGTGGGAGCCCAGAGGGTTAAATATACAACTTTTTGAAAATTTTATGATTTGTCGTTTGATGTGAGGTATTTAAGATCAACCATTATGGACATTTAATCTTATAGTTTGGCTGTAGATTTTTAGTCGACGGGATAACTAAATAACACCAAAAATGCATATGTAAGTGGTATTTGAAAACGTGGTTTTCGCCAAATTTTCGTAAAAAAAATAAATAAATAAATAAAAATACATAAATAAATAAAAAATAAAATAAAATCACGCCAAACCTGCTGTGCGTTTGATACATCCGGCCAAATATTACCACTCGAAAAAAAAAAGCTCTCTGGCGAGTTGAAAAAAAGCCATTGGCGAGATTTGCATCCGGCTAGCGTAACAATACCAAGAATTCTTTGCAACCATGGCAAATTTTATGTAGTTTTATCCGAAAAAAATTTTGATTTTTTAATCAAAATAGAAAACTTACGGTCTCCTATTGGCGCGATTTTTTTCTTACGCCAATGCCATATACGGAACGGGCACTTAACTGGCGCCAAAGTATCGTTATTTTGCTTGATATGGTAAGGCGGATGTTGTTGTTTATGCTGTTGATGCGTTCGCCAAATTGGCGTCGTTAAATAATCACGCCAATATGGACATCTATGCCAAATTTTCATATGAACGGTGAAGGGATCAGACTGTATTTGTTTATGACAGCTGATGACTTGAACTATTATAATATAGATGAAATGATGGCGATAGAATAATATTTGGCGACTTTTCACCTGTGTCTGGTTAAGATTAAAGTACCAAAATGGCACCTAGTGTATACAAAGCGAAGTGGTCCGCCTGGAGCTGTTGATGATAGTCGCATGACTTAGGCTATTGTTATAGAGATTGTTTTAAAATACCGGGAGACAAAGACTCTGTATATTTAATTCATTTTATCTTACCTTCTTTTTAAATGTTTAACTGATCCTCTTTAATCAAAAACGAAAACAACCATTGGATATCTTAACAGCAACTGATTCGCCCTTAAATTTTTGCAATCAAAGGGAATTGAATGGAAACCCGTTTACAGGGAGATCTGCACAGCTTTTTTCAGTATAATTCAATCTTTTCTAATATTTTTAAACCCCATGAGATTAGCGTGTTTTTAGATTCTGCGGTGTCTGAACAGGGGTTGGCGAGCGTAGCTTGCAGGGGGCAGAGCCCCCTAGTATATATATATATATATATATGTATAAGTGGATAATTGGGCAATGGTGGAAATAAACATTAAAGCTGTGGCTTATTATTTCTACCTCAGAAAGTAACCGCTTTTTACTAATGATTTCGTAATATTGCCCTTGAAAACGAGTTACGAGTCATTAGTTCCAATTTTATTTACAGTTGTTATCTCATTTTGAGTTCATTTTGTGGTTTTTCTTTTTGGGTTAATAAATTTTTGGTTTTTAGATCATGCATTTCGTGCAGGGGATTTGTTGATGCTGACGGTGATTCATTATTTCTGGTCTTTTTCATTGGTTAAATTGTTTTAGTTGCAAATAGTGTTACAGAATATTTCGAGTGTTTATGATTTCCGGTATATATTTCTTTATTTGCTTGTTATTTTTGTGCAATCGCCTTCCTGTTCATTTTCCTTTCGCCGGTATTGAATATTTTAATTTTTTAGTACTTCATATATTGGTGATTGGGATATAGGTTAAAACAAAATTCATTGGTGATTGGTTAGATTAATAATAGTTGATTCATATTTATTATGCATAATGTCAATGTAATTATGCTTATTTTTCTTAATTATAAAAAATATATGATGAATTATGATATTATATATGGTCATATATATATATATATATATATATATATATATATATATATATATATATATATATATATGTATGTATGTATGTATGTATATGTGTATATATATAAGGTTTTTTAAATGCACAAAAATAGCTAGTAATACCGTATCTTCAAATTGTATCAGAAAATGATAAAACTCCATGTATATATAAAATATATATATATATTTATTTATTATTTCAATTTAAGAATTGGAATAATTTAGACAGCGATGCGGATATTGCAAATCTCTAAAAGTTAATCATTCCCAAAAATATATATGTTCTCTGAAGCGCGCAGAGGAGTTTTAATCTTGTTTTCTATTTAATGAATAAATTTACGTATTTTAAAGAAACAAATATCTGCATTATCCATTACGTGTGGTATTTTTAAACATACAACTGATAACTATCTTTAAAGAATTATTTTCAAATCCTCAGGTGTTAGTTTATTCAGCTATATATGAAAAAGCTCACTGTAACTACTACATAAGATAAACAAGAATGTATGTTATAATGCAATTTAATTAATACTAGTTTAATTCTATTCTCTGCAATGAAAAATTCAATTTTAGTTTTATAAATATACTTGTAGGAAAAAAGTTATAAATATTTAAATAACAGATTATGTTTAAAGTTTTTTAAAACATTTAAATGCGGATCAGAAACATATATTTTCTAATCTCTATTTATTTACTTTTGAAACGTTAATCTAGACTTAACTATTACTTCATAATAAATATCTTCTGATAGTAGAATTTATTTAATCTATATAAAATATGAGATGCGTTACTCCTACGATATGTCCTATATTGAAACTAAAGAATCATTAATGGGGTCCGGGGATCAAAATTCAATTTTTTTTTATTTATAGAGATTTTGTTAAGAATATTTTTTCTAAAATATGTTTTAATACAAAAAATGCGTCATTTTATTTTGTCTTCAGGATATCTTAAAATATTTATTATGAATTTAAGAAAAAATTTGAATAAAAAAATGAAGTTTTTGTATGAGTGAGTTTTTCATTAATTACCATATTTTCATAATTATCACACGAAATTTTTTGTCAAGAACTATTGCAATGAAGTGACTGCAAAAAATAAATTTTATTACATTATTTTTTACTTAGTGTGAAAAAATTTAAAACAATTGTTTTTCAAAATTCATAAATAAACTTTACACTTTATACACAAAAATCTTCTTTTTGATTTACATTCTTCCAAACAACACTTAGGCTGTCTGTGGCTGTCTGTAAATCTTGCAAATGCCCTACATTGTCAAGATGGACTTTTTTATTAGGTACGTTATTTTTTCTTTGATTCTTAGGAATTTCATCTTTCATAACATGAACGTATTCGTGGCCTATGCCTACGGGGGTTTATATGATTTCTTCCTTCATACTGCATTAGAAGTGTAGCAACACACAACCTATAATCTATTAATGACATGTATTTTCATTTTCATCGCTTTATTATCTCTTACTTAATGTATCCAGCAATTAGAAATCATTAGATATACAAAGCAATTAAATATCCACATCGGTCGTTTGTTTGATTTTGCTGCAGAGTGATGATATGCTAGGTACCGATAAAAGATATGTACCACCCATAGATATGTTGCACATCTCAGCTGCAGCTGACTGGCTACTTTTTATTTTTTCTTATCCTCTTTCGACCATCTCGTGCATGTATAAATTACTCCATTTTCAACATATGTAGAAAGAAAAGTAACTGATTTGTTATAATTCCACTTTAAAAAGAAATCTCATTTTCTCTAAGTACCTCATGCTACTCTCCCTTTTTTTTTTTTTTCTTTATCAGCTCTCAATTTTTGTGTAGCAGAACCAATTCTATTTGACGTAATGCTTCCGGGAAAAAACATATTTTGCAAAAGGTATTCTGCACATTTCAAACTAGTAAAACATCGGTGTAAATTATATGGTTAAAATATTGGGGCACACTTTAACGCAATAATTTAACAATACCCTCAACTAAACGAAAATTCCGCATATCATTTGAGGAAATACTGTCATTGCTAACATATCTATATACAGAAATCTAATACCAATCCATCTCTAACAGACAGAACAAATTTTTTATAACTAGAGGATTTGGTTTTGAAAGTATATATTATGGAGGTCCACATATGTGGACCTTGAGACTAAATTGCGTAAAAAGTTCAACATTTTAGAAAATCATTGTAAATATTTTTTTATTTATAAAATTGCGAAAATAAATGTTTTTTTTTTAAATATAACATAAGTAAATATTATATATATATTGCTTTAAATGTATTAAATTAATTAAATCGTAAATCTCAACATTTAAATTTTTTTTGTCGTGAACTATTGCAAAGAAATTTCTGCAAAACTTAAATTTTATTACATTATTTTTTACTTACTGTGAAAATATGTAAAACAATTGTTTTTGAAAAGGCATAAATAAACTTTACACTTTATACACATAACTCTTCTTTTTGATTTACATTCTTCCAAACAACACTTAGAAGCATTTTGGGTATCTGTAAATCTTGGTAAATGTCCTACATTGTCAAGTTGGATTTTCTTTATTAGGTACGTTATTTTTTCTTTGCTTCTATGGAAATTCATCTTTCATAACATGAATGTATTTGTGGCCTACACCTACGGGCGTTTATATGATTTCTTCCTTCATACTGCATTAGAAGGATAGCAACACACGTCCTATAATCTATTAATGAAGTATTTTCATTTTCATCACTTTATTATCTTTTAAGTGATGTATCCAGCAATTAGAAATCATTAGATATACAAAACAATTAAATATCCGCATTGCTCGTTTGTTTGATTTTGCTGCAGATTGATAATATGCTAGGTACCGATAAAAGATATGTACCACCCATAGGTATATTGTACATCTCTGCTGCAGCTGGCTGGCTACTTTTTCTTTTTTCTTATACTTTTTCGACCATCTCGTGCATGTATAAGTTACTTCATTTTCAACCCATGTAGAAAGAAAGTAACTGATTTGTTATATTTCCACTTTTAAACGAAATATCATCATCTCTAAGTACCTCATCCCACTCTCCTTTTTTTCTGTTCTTTATCATCTCTCAATTTTTGTGTATCAGAACCAATTCTATTTGACGTAATGTTTCCGGGAAAAAACATATTTTGCAAAAGGTATTCTGCACATTTTAAACTAGTAAAAAATTGGTGTAAATTAAATGGTTAAAATATTGGGGCACACTTTAACGCAATAATTTAACAATACCCTGAACTAAACGAAAATCCCGCATATCATTTGAGGAAATATTACCATTGCTAACATATGTATATACAGAAATCTAATACCAATCCATCTCTAACAGACAGAACAATTTTTTTATAACTAGAGGATTTGGTTTTGAAGGTACATATTATGGGAAATCACATTGTCCAGAAAGAGAATCATTTTCTAGTCCAAAGAAATACGTTTACGTCGAGGTAAGCTTAAACACTTATCTCCTATCTATATTATAAAGGACAAACATATCTGTGCGTAACGCATACGTCATTCTGCGAATGGCAACACTTTCAAATTTAAAATGAAATTTCGGTTTTGAAATGTTCGCTACTGCAAATTTTTAAACTTCTAATCATCGCATAATTTCAATTTTTACACCGTCGTATAGGGAAGAAAATGTACTTTTAAATGCAATTTGTTTGAAAGCTCTATCTTAATTTATTCTTGAGATATTAATTTTTTTTTTATAGTTTTTAGAACCAATTTTGTAATTGTGGCAACTGAAGTACTCCATTTCTATAAAAGTAAAGGGAAAATAGTCATGGTTTATTTATTTTTATTGATTATATCCTTATTGATGTCATTTTCACATTACAAATAAAAGTAATTTTTTTTCTAATTTTTGAACAGAAAATGACTTCAGCCATTAAAAAAACACGCATTCTTCTTCATAATTCAAAAGATTGAAGAAGATATTTCAATATTTTTACATTATGCTGATACTGAGTTCGAGGCCCTACGCAAAATGATTCAGTGAGTAAAAATGATATCATATTTAAAACAAAACGATCATTTTCTTTGATAAAACTAAATATTTGACTAATACTAAATGGCCAATACCATGGCAATTAAAGGGAAATTTCAGAATGGTAAATTTTCGCTGGTACTGAGATTAGAACTTAAATTTTATGCGATTGTTCACATGAAAAGATGTATCGGACAAACGTGACTTTAAGCTTGGAAATACACTCATTAATAATGTATTGCGCGTTAAAATACTTTTAAATTCTGAATTTGAGTAATGCGTATGCAAATTTTGAGAATGTGAAAATAACATACAGTTTAGATTTTATGGGGGAAAATTTTATGATGTCACTAAGCGAAATCCTTTTAAGAGCCTCAATCGAAAACTTCAACTTAATTACTCATCTTGATTACGTATTCTATTACAGTTTAATTTTTCAATAATTTAAGCAGTTGAAGATTTTGGAAATAATATTTTGGTAATTTTACGTTAAAAGCATTATTTGTTTTAAGAGTGAGACAACCAAAGTTAGATGAATTTTTTATTGTAATTATTTTTGTAGGTTTATTATAAATTCGATCTAACAGTTCCATTCAAAACATTTTAATTCGCCGAATTTCGACGGGTTACAACTCGTTATATCTAAAAAGAGTGGCACAAGAAAATGGAGATAGTTCCTTCGTTTAATGAATCTATTTTGTCACTGTATCAACAAATTGCTGGATTGTTTTTTGATCAATATAATTTTGTTTTGGAGAGTTTCGATACACCCATGAGAATATGCCGGCCTGTAAGCTTCATCATATCATAAACTGTAGTATTTACTGACCTGTACTTTAGATTTTGCATGGAATGTAAATTTCTTTGTGCAGCTAGTTCCTCAAAAAGCTCAATACTCATAACTAATGATTAAATTTTATTTTGAAGAAAATTATTAATTTTAACAGCATTAGGTAATAATTTTGTACACTTAAAAATAAACAGCCATTGAATTCCCACCATGTAGTTTAAAATGAATATATAAGAATAAAATGTACGCATTAGAATTAATATAATTAGTATAAAAATAAAGATTGATATGTGAAAGTGACATGATGATTAAATGCGGTACGGTTTACCCATATGGGTTAAATCTTATGTTCAATGGAACTAACGTTATGAAAAAATTAAGAAACAGTTTATTAGAAGTTTCAATATATGAACGTATTGAACATCCCATGAATTATAAATTCAATAGGGAGATGGACCACAAGATAATGGCAAAGGAATATGACAATATCAATGAAATTAAAAGTTCAATTCTTAAGAGTGATTTCGTTGGAATAGTAAGAGATATAAAATTTATTATATTTAATGTGAAAAAAAGTTTTATAGGTGATTTGTTAAACTTATTGTATTCACATAAGAGTGATTACAATATAGATTTGGCTTTGGACATTTTGAGGTATAGGATTAGATCACAACATTTGGAGGAATATCTGGGGAGAAGCAACAACAACAAATTGGTTAATAGAATGTATTTTGTAATGGATTACATAGAAATTAAAAAACTAAATAAATTAAAGTATAAATATGGGCAAGTTATTAAATAAATACAATGGTTTGCTTCCAGATAAGAACATGGAAATTGTCAAGGTTTCTAGATAAGATAAACCTTTAGGTTTTTAACTATAATAATTTTTCAAAAGAAATTGGTAGAAACAACGATAATAATTTATGTCATTGTCATGATCCAAGTTATCGTGATTATGTGGATCACGGTCATGTATTGACCAGAAATTTAGACATAGTCCAGGACAAAACATTGAGGGATTATATGCAGCTCGGTACAAAATTTCGTTTAAAAAGATTAAACACTACAGATTTTATATAAAAAAGATTAAAAATCAACGTTGATATGTTTATACATAAACTAATGAACAAATTTTGCTTACCAGAAATAACTTTTCTGGAATGGAAACACAATATATTGAAGGACTTGAGTTCAATTTACTGTGGTAAAACGGGGGGAATTCGTTAGAAGAATATAAAGTATCGAAAGAGTAATTTTATTGACAGAGTAATTTCGTTATAACATATATTGATAAGGCAAATACAAACTTTGCTATTATTTGTAAAAAGCTATACTGTAATCAATTAAGACAATGTTATAATAATACACATACTTATAGGTTGTTAAATACCAGTGTAAAAGAGACAGAAAGTAGAATTGTTGCTTTTTACAAAAGGTTAAAATACACACAACGTGGTAAGGAATTGCCTATATGGTTTTGATTCTTAATTTCATAAGGACCCCATTGCATTTCGTACAATTACATGTGGTTTTGGCACTTATTTGGAAGTTGCTAATAAAAAGTTTTTGGATATTTTGCAGCGGTTTATTTGAAGCGGCATTAAAACAAAATTACACATGTATTATAAAAAATAGTTTTGAGTTACTTAATCGATTGAAAGGTTTGAGTAATATTAAATGTCTATATGTTTATGATTTTGAAGATTTATATAATAGTATTGATTTAACTGATCTTAAAAATAATTTTTTTTATTTTTTTAACAGGTACAATATTTTGGGTAAAAATTTGGATCACTTAACAAATTTATTTAATTTCGTAGTTAATGAAAATTATTTATTCGATGGTAAGCATGTGTTTCAGCAGATAAGGGGGGTAGTTGCAGTTCGGTACTTGCAGATATTTACTTATTTTTATACGAGGTTAATGAGACAATAAATAAGGATTTTTTAAGTTTCAGATACATTGATGATGTATTGTTGGTAAGGATTAAAGATTCCAACAGTGATTTAAATTTAGACTACTATCCCCAAGGTTTGACATTAAAGAAAACTTCATATGACGAAAAACATGTAAATTATTTGGATCTCACTATCGATATTGAGAGGGGTGGATTACGGACTTGCATTTATGATAAGAGAAAGGATTACAACATTGAAACAATTAAGATGTTAAATTTTAATTCCAATGTACATATTTCCATTTTCAGAAATATCATTATCAATAGTTTAATAAGGATAGCAAAGTTAAATTCCAATCATAATAGTATAATAAAAGACATTATAAATTTCTATCAAGATGCAATGGTTCAGAATTTTCCTATTAGTTTGTTAAATAGTTTGACAAACAATTTCGTCAAGGATAAAGATTACCGCGATGGTTTACTTTTGGCGATTAAAAACATCGCCAAATAATCGTAGGCTTTATAAGGAGATCTGTCTGGATGTGTCGTTCTTTTCGATTTGGGTTACTGCTTTGGATGGTCAGTTTTAAAGTGTTCTTTTCGAATTGGGTTACTGCTTTGGATGGCCAGTTTTAAAGTTTTCTTTGGTCAGTTTGATCTCGACAGACATGGGGGAAGTTTCATGAGTAATTGCCGGTATAACCCAGCATGCAAGTCTTTAGCCTTGCAATCTGTCTCCATTGGATATTTTCTTTTTGTTCATGGTTTTGTTAGTAAGATTTTTCTATGGTTATTTTGTTAATTTTCTCTGTAGTTCAGTAGTTTTGGGATTGGATGTATAATATGTGTTTTTGGTATTATATATATATATATATATATATATATATATATATATATATATATATTTCAGCTAAAAAGATGATATATGCTCTTATGATATTTATATTAAAAAATAATATGTCTATTTTATAGATTATTATAATTTTCAAACTACAGGGTGTCCATAATTAATCGACCCTACTTTAAAATTGTTTACAGACTAAACTATTGTTCATAAAGTTGTGAAATTTTGTGATAGACATAATAAATGGATGAGAATTTGTTTAAGTGGACCGGAAATGCAAAATTCAACTAAAAAATCGATTTTTACTTTTTTATATCATTAAAAAGTTTAAACGTTTTTCTTTCCAACGATCTGTCAAACATGCTTATATATAAAAATACAAAGTGTTGAAATTAATCATTCTTTCTAACAGTATTTCACAGCTTAATGGCCATTTAAATCTTTAAATGACTTTTTCAAAGAATTGGATTTTTCATGTTTATGTTATTTTTTTTTCAATATCTATTAAATTTAAGAACTCATATTTTTATTTAATACTTATATTATGATATATTGTATGCTTTAACACATGGATTTAATGATTTGTTGAGAATTATTTATTTAAGCAGTGAAATCTTACCAAAAATGCCAATTTAAAAATGACTTTCAATAAAAGTTTAATAATTAATTTTGAGTTCCACTTATCAAGAAAATGTCTATTAAAATGCGTAAATCATGTTATTTTAACTACTCTAAAAAATCCAGACCTCTATCTTCCACCATTTCTGAGAAAAAGGTAAATAAATTTGGTGAATTTAACATGGCGGAGATAAAGCTTTCCCAGTCGTCTTAAGCGAAGGAAAAGTTCAAAATTTCATCACCAGAGGTCGTTTTTAATGAATTACAGTGAAACCTTCCTGTGTGACCACCTCCCTGAACGACCATTTTTTCATGGTAAGGAGTTTATTCCCATAGGCACAATATTAATTTTACTACTATTCAGAGGTAACTCCCTCCATGAGCGACCAATTTCTTCTCAGAAATTGAAACAAATTCCGTTTTTTACTGGTCGCTTGAAGAAGGCTTTATTAGAATAATAGTTCCGGAGAGCGTATTATGCATCAAACTACTGAACTAAGTTAAGAATTTTTATTTATTCCGGTAACTGTTAACTGTTTAAACTCCTTTGTGCCTTTTTAGGCAATGAATTTAACTTTGATGACAAAGTAAGGATGACGGTCAATAAACTGCCATGCCCTATTCTATCAGGAATATCTCAAAGAAGTAGATAAATTAGTGAAATTGTCATAATTTGTTCCCGTCCAAAAAAAAATGCATTTATTTAAGGAACTTTGAAAGGACTTTGAAATAAAAGTTATAGAAGATGAAATCGTAAAATCAAAGCAAACATCAATGTATTCATTTTTTAAACTTTGCACTAATTAACCTATGTAATTAACGTCTGTTTTGATACTTAAATTTTCGTATTTTTTTCTTTTGTGAAAAATAACTTTTAGTAACATTAATTGTTACCTTTTTTGAACAATTAAAATCTAGATTTAAACATGACCTCCATTAAGAGACCACCTCTCGGAGCAACCAATTTGTATTGGAACGGAACGTGGACGCTTTAAGGAGGTTTTACTGTATACATTTAGAGTACTTTTACAATAGTTTAGAAATTTTATATATTAACTGTACCTGATCTTAAAGACAGCATTTCATGAAACTGTGGTCAACTGTGGGAAATGCTATTTTAAGATTCCAGATGGTATCTGAAAATGATCAACGTCATGTGGAATATGTTTGGTTGTAATAAAATTTGGGTACGACTTAGTTATTCCGTCGACCAATTTCGCCAAATTATACAAATTGACATAATTTTTATTTTAAATAGCGAAAGAACAAATAAAATAGTATAACATTAATAAATATACAAATGAAACGTCGAAATAAAAATCACTTGATGACGTAAACACGTGCAACTTGCTTAAAGTCAAGTGAATGTGACATTTACGATCAACCATTATTGGCATTTAATCTTATAGTTATGGTGATCGATTTTTGGTCGACGGAATAACTAAGTAGTACCAAAACTTGTAAAGTATAATAAATGTATGCTAAATGTGTAAATTGTTAAAAAATCGCCCACTGGTGGCGAAATTTTAATTTTTTTCTTCGCTCAAACAAATTCCCATACATTTATTATGTTCTCCAAAAAATTTCACAGCTTTATGAACAACAGTTTCTTTTGTAGACAACTTTAAAGGAGGGTCGTTTAATTATGGATACCCTGTATTATAAGAAATAATTTAGGTAATAAAAATGATAATGTATTGAGGACTTCAGAATGTGTGCAGCAGTAACAAATTTTAATCTGAAACTTTTTTTTTTTGTTATTTTTTAGTTATTTTACAGTAAAAATTGTGTTTCTTTTCTGAAATATATTTCTTTATATGTTATCATTATTTCACTCAAAATATATAAAAACCCATTATGTAGAAATATATATAATTGGAAAATCGTTTATTTAATATACCTTACAACTATGTTATAATTTATGTTCATCGTATTTGTTTTAATTTATTTTAATTGAATAAATAATTCGTATTGGAATTTACTCAGGATTCGAACCATGGCCATACGAATTGCAAAATAGTATATTAACGGTTATTCTACTGCGACTTTTTTGTTACGATCCCTAGATTATGTACTGTTTTATGTACTGTTTATGTACTGTTTCCCGAAATGTATCTCTGTAGGCCAGTTTCTTAACAATTTTGCCTTATACTATTGCTATCGTGAACAAAGATAATACTATTTAGAAATAATAGATTGTTTTCATTTAATTTAACTGGAAATAAAATATATACTCATTTATTTTTTTAATCTATCATTTGTGATCGATAGAAATTTTTCCACTAGAACTGATTTCACCATCGATTGTATACAGTGATTTTTTATATTTATGGGATTTTTACATCATTTTAAAAAAGCGGATACTAAATTGTGAAAATATTATACACTGTAAAAACAAAAAAAGAAAAAAACGGACTAAAATACGGAAATACTTCTGGCAATGGAGATGCCAGTACTATTTCCGTATTTTAACGTAACTTGTCACCGGTAAATTACAGAAAAACTGCCGTAATTTTGGTATTTACGGGGGAAAACTTCCGTTAAAATACGGAACAGCGTATGTTGAACAGTGTGGAACATTATGCAGAACAGTGTGTTTTTTACAGTGTATGTTGACGAAACTTGCTATATTTTTAAATGGATAAAAATAATCTGCAGCGAATACATTTTTCTCTTTGTTGCTAATGCATCACTGTAGCTAATTTACCTATATTAATTTTTCTGATTTCTATTCCATGACATGTTTCGTGTCTGCACATAAAATATGTTAAATAACATTATTTCATTTATGTCGAAATAATTCTAAAGCTCTCAATTTTATCAGAGTTACCTCTTCAATAGCAGATAATATTGAATGCTATAATATTTTTGCTTCACGAAAAATATTTTCATTTCATAAAATATTTTTTTAATTACTAATTTAACTTTAACTTTAACTGTAATTTAACTTTATTGGTCACTGAGATTATAATTTAATTTATTTCTTAGTAAAGCATTATCGCATAATTTCTTGGAGATTCATAATAAACATAAAAGAAAATTCTGATTATAAACTAATGTTGTAGATATGTATTTGTATATTCCAATTGATTTAAAATGATACACTAATTTTGTTTTCGCATTAAACAAATAAACAACATTACAAATTAACACCCAGCAAACACAGAGCTACCGGTAAACAATCGGCCGACAGCCGCTTTGCCGTTACCGACGGTATCGGCACGATACCGGCTGCCGTACCGGTTCCATATCTTTTTCGACACGCCGGGGGAGTGACGTCCGACAGATAGGCGCACAGCCGGTCCAGTATCGGCAAAGCACTATGCCGACAGCACGCTGATAGCTATCCATACGAATGCCGGTCGCAGCCCGACACCAGCATCAATTGAAAAAAAAAATCTGTTTTGATAGCGCCATCGCGGAATGTATATTTGGAAGAAACGTGTTTTAGCGTTGGGAGAGGCGGGGTTTGATCCATCGTACCCAGGGACAGGAAGTAGACGCCTTCACCACTCAGCCACCGAGACTTGATCAGGGGAGGATTATATGAAGTCATAAGGGGATGACATATCGATAAGTAATGGTTGTCGTTGAAGGTAAGTGGTAGATGGGAAAATTAGAATTTTGAAGTAATTTTATTTTATTTGTTATTTATTTATTTATAATGGTCTTGCGCGCGTTTATTTAAAAGTTAATTTAATATTTAAATGAATGAAATAAATATCTTAGCGAATTCGTTAAAGCAAAGGAATTTAAGAATAATTTTATGTTTGATTAAGATATAGATATAATTAAGAATAAATAAGAATAGATATAAATTTAAGAATAATTAAGTATTAAAAAAATATTTTTAGAGGTCTTGTTCAGTTAATCAAATTTTCTTATTAGGATTATAATTTAATTACATGCGTTGCGTTAATTTATAAAACATATATATTTTTAACATGGAAAAATTTATTTTAATAAATAAGAAGTTAGTAGTAATTATTAACTTTTAATCAGAATACGAATTCATTTTATGTCGTTTTGATGATTTAAAGCAGAACATATATTTAAGGAGTATGTTGCAATATTAATTTGTTACTTATCGATATTTTTAATTTAAAAATAAAATAAAAATATTAATTTCCATTTTTTTTCTTTTGGAAGATAATTTTTAAATGGGGGATATTTCTGAATCTTTCTTATAAATTTAAGAATGCTTATTAAATAAAATAAGTGACTTTCAGAGGTTTTTCTCTTAATAAAATTTTCTCTTTAGGAATTATAATGTAATTAAATGCGTCAATTTAAGAAATATATATTTGTAACAAAGAAAAGCTAATTTTAATTTAAAAAAAAAAGAGATTGCTAATTAATCACTTTTAATTTGAATAAGAGTTAATTTTTTATCATTTGATGATTTGATGTAGAATATATTTTTAGTGATTAAGAAGCAAAAATGATTCTTTTACTTATCAACATTTTTTAATCATCAAATAAAATAGAAATATTAATTTATCTTTTTTTTTTGTTAAATAATTTTTTAGAAGTGGGAGATTTCTAAATCTTTCTTTTAAATTTTAATTCTAAAAAGTTGGGTAGTTTTATATATTTTTATAGCTTGTAAAATAATGTTAAGCACTTTTTTAATAATTAATTTTTAAATAAAATAAGAAACATAGCTATTGCTTTTAAAAGGAATATATAGTTAGAAAATAATTAATTTATGAAGTTTTTTTTTTCTACGATTAATTTTATAACGAATAATAATTTTAAGGGGCGATTTAAAAACTCTTTTGATGATTCAAATAATTGTAAGCCCTTTTAAAATGAATTCAATAACAGCTTTAAAAAAAAAAAAATATATATATATATATAAGCTATTTTTGATTTTTTTTTCTTTATCACTGTTAGAATTTCATATGAAATACATGAAATATACTTATGAAATATGAAATCTTATCAAAACTCAAATTCAAACAAAAATTAAGAAAAAGAGAAAAAAAAAATGTCGGCTAAGACCTAAAAATTCCAAATTAGGACCGATGTTGGCAAATCTAATCGGTCCACGATCAGAAATCACATATCGGTCCAGCGTCACTTGCCGGTGTAAGTCGCTTGCTGATATATAACCATAAGCGGACGGATTACGGTAACCGGCAGTCGAAAAACCAGATTCTTATGTTTCAGTTGCCGACATGCTGCCAACACTTCACCGAAATCACTGTGGCCATGTCGACACTTCACCGACACTGCCGGCTGCGGTCCGATCGTGTGCCGAATGGTATGTGTTTGCTGGGACATCATTAAACAAATGGTTAAGTGTAATCATTTAATTAATAAATCCAAATCGTCTTTTCTAATTGTTAAATTTTAAATCTTTTCTCTATAAGAACATAGATGGTAACACCATTTTCTTTGATTTAAAAGTTATTACAATTGAAGATATTTTTTAAACAAATCAAAAGTATTCAAGAATCGTTTTTTAGACAATTGTAAGAATATAGTATATTCCTATTAATGACAAATATGTTTCTATTAATGCTAATTGAATTGCTTAGTTTATTTTTAGCTAAAAAAAAAGATAAATAAAATAGCAAAAATACATAATGATGTTCTTTTAATTAAATATGTCAGACATGTCACAGATTTTAATGAAAATCAGTCTATAAGTAGATCATATCTATTTATGAGTAAATGTAAAATAATAGATTTCAGGATTGTTTATTCAAGTATTAAAAATTACATTAAAAGTGGATGCAAAATCGAGGTATTGTCTACATGCTTAAAAAGTCAAATCTGATTATAACCTTGGGAATGAAAGACAATATTAAGAATTATTTACAATTAGGAATGAATAATAATTAACAGATTGGCGTAAGTTAGTAATTGTATTTTCATTCCGTAATGAGAAAAAAATTATTTTTCAAAAATTTTGAGGTAAAAATGCAATATTTCTATTGTTCATTTAAGCATGAAGGACAGCTTTAACAATTTAACATTTTGCGTTATAGCTAAAAGTATATATTTTAAATATCGAAAGTTTCATTCTTGCCTTTTTATTTCTTAATGAGAAAAAAAATAGTAAAAAATGTTTTGGGTAAGATGCAATATTTCTATCACTTCTTTTTAAGTGAAGGAAAGCTTTATTAAGCTTTTAATTTATTTCATATTATAGGTAAAAATGTATAATTTAAATATAGAAACTTTTATTCTTGCTTTCAGTTTATTTTTGGCTATTAATATATTTATTTTAAACTACAGTTAATATATATATATATATATATATTATGTTGAACGAAAAAAAATTATATATTTATCATCTAAATCCATAGATGGCAGCACTGCAACTTTTTCCCCTTTGAAATCGTGCAATATTGTAAAAAAAAACGCGCGCGTATTCAAATAAGAAAGCTCTTACAATGCAACAAATGTTAATTTTTTAACCAAATTTTGCGACGTCAGGAATCAAAAGGCAATCTTGAATTTTTTTTTAGCATATCATGGATTTATTGATCTTTATGTCTGTGCAATAACTGGAATGTCTGACCTTTCCTTCATTATTATTTTTACCTATCTATAAGAGTAAAAATTGCGATTTTGTCATTTTTTAAAAGTTTTTAAAATTTTTTAAAGGTGAAGGAAATACATGGCAACTTAAAAACTTTAGTAAGTCGATATGTAACACTACATCAGGCACCAATTTTAGAGATGTTTTTGATTTCCTTTAATTTTTATAACGTTTTTAATTTTCTCAAAATTGACAAAATTTCAATTTTACAACAAATTTAAGATTAATCATGACGTTACCAAATTATTAATACTAAATAAATATGAAGCTAATTTTCCAGAGATTACAATATTACAAAAAGCTTTAATTTATGTTAAATAGTTTTCAAGATACGGAGCTTCAAACTTGCAATTTTTAACAACTGTACACTTGCCATTCTATGTCACAAGTTTTTTAAATGTCCAGAACTTCCAATTTTTTATATTTTTTGTCGAAATATTTTGCAGAGCTCTATATGAACATGAATTGAATCTGTGTATCAAATTTTATTAAAATCGGTTACTATGTAGTCACGACTTTTTTTTTTTTTTTTTTTTTTTTTTTTTTGCTTATTTTGCGTGGAATGATCCAAAAATAAATAAATAAATGAAATAAAAAATAAACAAAATGAAAAATAAATAAATAAATAAATAAATAAAAATAAAACTTCAATACATTTGATTCTGTTAGATAACGAAATGTATTCAGTTGAAAATGTTGCAAACTTCGATGCCGAGCATGGAACAGGGAAACTTTTTGATTAACAGGCAGACTCGCTACCACGGTTCAAGTTCCGTTTTAAAGTCAAAATTGCAAAAATGGTCGGATGTAATTTAAATAATTAATCTATGTAAAATAACATAAGACTTTTACAAAATTTCATTATTTTTCGTTTCATCGGATATATTACGATATGAGTATGTAAAATTTCAAAGTCTCTAACTTATACAGCTTCTGAGAAAGAACTTTGTGATGGACAGGCATACAGATGAGTGAAACGAATAGGGATTCGCCAGATGAACGAAACTGACAACAAATGACAAAAATTATAACTTTGGACTTGAAATAACGGTTCATTTTTAACGATGAAAGTAATGTTCGAAACAAACTTCGCATACATATAAAAAATCAGAGAACATTTTCTTTGTTTAAATAGGAACGCAACCCTTTAGATACACCAAGTTTTCAAATGTACGAGGGAAAGTCAGTAAATAGTTCACAAAATGATATGAGTAGTCCGAAATTAGTAGTAAATTGTTTCCAAATATGCCAGTAGGTGCAGCATAATCCAACTATAGGATGTTAATTTCGAATTTATGAGACAGCAGTTGTACAACATGAGCAGGTTCGTTCAAATTTTGTTGACAAAGAACGAAGTGGTCGTCCAGTTCAGATTGCGATAGAAGAATCAGTGCGGTAAGTTGAGGAATTGGTTAGAGCTGACATGCGAACAACAATACACAGCATAGAAACATTTTCCTCTAACTTCTGCATTGATTCTTCTGTCGCAATCTCAATTAGACGACCACTTCGCCCTTCGTCAATAACGTTTGAACGACCCTGCTTAGCTTGTGACTTACTTGTGATCAGTTTGTGACTTACTTACTGATTTTCTCTCCTAATTCCATTACATGGAGATTGCCGAATTTGTTTAGATATTATCTTACTTTTCTTTCTATTACTACATATTTTCTTTCCCCCATTTCCTAATCATACTTCCAATGAATATTTACTTGTAAGAAACAAGAAAATGTGCGTATAAGGAAGTGCAACATAGCAGTTGTGAAAGGGGACCTCTATGTGGATTGGGTTTGAAAACCACGTGTACATAAATTCGTGATCCATTAATATACCATCAAAAGATTATGTTTTAGTTTATAAACTACTTTTAACTGAATACTGAAAATTTCTATAAAACATTTTAATATTATGAAGAATTTTATAAAATTCGTATTTAAATTTAAAATCAGAAATAAAACACATCAAAGTAGAACATGCTAAAAAATAATAAAACACATTATTTTCCTTCAAAAAATATCAACTTTTATTTTTACGAAAGACAAGAGCTTTGTTTCAATTATTTTTCAATCACAAAATAAAGTAAGCAAAATTTAACTTTTCGAAGTTTTTCGTCAATGTAAAAAAATTGAGTTCACGGTTAAACATTTTTATTCAGGCTCCATCAACTTCCAACACTATATCAGTGTTTGTAATCTGAACAAGAGAAGAATTTGTTTTCAAGCTAAAGTTTTTCAACTGTAAAACAGTTTGTTTAAGTTTTTGATTCTTTATTTATTTATTAAAGGTTTAGCTACCTTGATTTTGAAAAATCAAAAATATTAGAAAAAAATCACATGTAACTGCTTCATAAAATAGGTTGTGTTTTTTCTCAAATTTTATTTACATGATTTATTTTCTGCTTAAGTATTTATTATCAACTAAATAAAATTTATGTTTTTTTTTTTTTTTTTTTTTTTTTTTTTTTTTTTTTTTTTAAGTAAACATGTTAATTAAAATAAATTATTACTTAACGACATATTTGGGGCGAAATATATCAGAAATATACAGAAATATATCAGATATATTTTCAGGGGCGTAGCTACAAATATTTTTTCGAGGGGGAGGAGGAAGGGGAGAGAATTAAAAAAATTCCAAAACTGAAACAAATTTATTTATTTTTCAACTGAAATGATATGTGCAATTTGTGTTTATGATAATGATACTTACACGTAAAATATAATACTGAAACTATAAACATAAAAGTTATAGGCATTGGTTAGTTTAATGAAAGTAATTACACATTTAAATAATTAAAATCAAAACTAGACTAATTTCTTTTTTCCTAAGAATTAAACCTAGAAAAATTGCATATATTTACAGAAAGCCAGCATTAGTTTAAGGTTTGCAAATTTTTTGTCTTTCATTAGGTTGAGAAAAATGTTCTGGGAAATTTTTAATCAAATAGTTACCAGAATTTGTATCCTATATGATTCTTATCGTAGTAGTGGTATATATATAGGAGTTCAGGAACTTTGGCTCCAAAATGCCCATTGAACATTATGATTTGCAGTAGGGGAGATGGGGCACATGTGAACAGTTCGCATAAATATAGCTTTTTTCTCATGACTGGATTAATTTCTATAAACAAAACCTTCTCAATATAGTAAATAGAACTTCCTTTTATACATGGTAATTTAAAAAAAAACCCTGTATAGTTCTTCTTACATTTTTTTAATAATTTTATAAATTCGAAAAATTGTTCACATGTGCCCCATCAGCGGGGTAATTATGAACACACGTGGGGCACATGTGAACACAAGGAAAAAATATTCCTTGACATGCTTTTTATTCTGTTATTCATTTGTCATCGTAATCATTAGTTAATTACCTGTGAAATCCACCTTAAAGAAATATATATATATATATATATATATATATATATATTTCTCTAGTTTCTGGATGATATGTTTAAGCAAAAGATTATAAAATGATAATAAGTAGATTTTGGGGGTGGAGGCTTAGATGATTCATTAAGTATTTATGAAATAAAATAAAAAAAAATATAAAGAATCAATTTTTTAAAAGAAATTATAACTTTTAAACTTTGCTTAGGGTTTTTTGTTTGGGGAATATTTTAGGGAAAGGGCATTTACATACTATTTATCTCAAATATGCCAAAATACGAAAGATTCCCACTGCTGTATTTGCCTTATTTACTTGTAAATTATTGATAAAGAAGTGTTTTTTGATGATTTAAAAAAATATCTCGACTATAACCCGCCCCCACACCCGACCCCTAACTTATTTTGCTTTTAAAAGAGGGAGGGGTTGCAATAGGGATTTTACGGTAGCTATCAGTTTAAAAAATTTAATTTCTTAAAATATTACTCATATCTATCTCCATACAAAGCATCATATACATAACTGTTTTAGATATGGAAGTAAGCCATCATTGCAAGTTTAGAACAAATGTAATAGAAAAATTTGCAAAGTTGTTCAAAGTAATACTTTTGTATTAACAATGCATAAAAAATATTGTTTTACAATGTACACTGTTTAGTAAAATAATATAAAACACTTATTGCATTTTATAAAACAGAAAAATATAGATAATGAAACTGACATTATTTATCATTAAGTTAACTGAAAGGAACAGAATCGCATAATGATTATTGGGGCACTTATGTATTGTTCATATCTGCCCCAACATGTCTGTTCACGTGTGCCCCACATTGCTGCTTCTGTTAAATTGATAAATCATTAACATGTCTCAATTTTAGAAGAAAAAAGAACTTTATCAAAATATTTTTAGTACTCATAGTATATGTTAAAACACTCAAATTCAAATAAATGAATAAATAAATAAAGATATACGCTTATCAACTTGGAACAAAGATTTTACTTTTGAGATCTAAAAACAGTGTTTTGGTTACAGAGGACAAACAAAATGTCAAAAAGCTTAAAAAAACTTTTACCATATGTCTACAGGTGCTGTCATCTTTAGTAATTTTTTTTTTCAAATAAAAAAACTTATAATATCTATTGAAAAATTGCGATGTTCACATCTGCCCCCTGTTCACATGTGCCCCCATCTCCCCTATGTGTTGTACAGTATGTGTTGACCCGGCATTATTAGAGAAAAGGCCAAACGATTCTGAAAGCCGTCGATGAGATTAATGAGAATGAAGGTGCTGGTAACAGTGACAAACTTAGACAGCAAATCCGGAATCTGGCAGAACGGTGGCAGAAAGTCGTGGACTATGATGATCTCTACTTTAAAGAATAGTCCTTGTTGTTTTTGTTGTTATTTTGCGCATAACACCACAACTTTCACAAATTTAAAAGAATTTTTTGCTCAACCTAGTATTACGTACGTGTCATAATCGCACTTCATATGAAAATACTGTCAATGTTATTTTAAGAAAGTAACAAAGATTTGAGAGACATAAAGGGATTAGATTAGAGACACTGTTGATTTACAACAGTAGGGAAATTCAGGTATGATATTTTCGAAGCACAGAGAAAAACAATGACTGATTGATTCTAGCTGTTTTTTGTACTTCTTTTGATAATTTAACTTGTTTATTGTTTCTGAACTCAGAAAGTCAGTTAGCAAAACAATAAAAATTTATTTATTTATTTTATTTTTACAATTATTTAAAATAAAAATAAAAAGTCTTTCAGAAATCTAGAATTTCTCAAGCAAAAGCTCAAATTTTCCAAGTTCACATATATTGGAGGGGGAGGCTCCTCCCATAAACCCCATTGCGACGCCTCTGTATATTTTATAAAGCAGAGTCATATTAACTAATTGTAAAAATTAAACGACTAAATATGAACTGTGACAATTTATGTGTTTGTAACACCATGTAAGGTTTCAATTGTTTTCTTACATTTTTAAAGATTTGACTTGTATTTTACTTTCGATATTGCATTAAATTTAAGCTATTCTAAATTAGATATTTTTCGTCAAAAAATATAAGTCTTGTAGAAGTCCATAATTGATTTTAAAAATATCTGAAATAATATTTATGAAATTTTCCGCAAAAATTTCCTAATATGTTTACATTTTGTTTTAATTTGCAACAATACTAGTTGTAACTTTAACATACCAATCTTTCGGTATTTTATTTTTGTAAAAGTAATTCTCTTTCTGTAATTAAAATTTATTTATTTTATAACGCTAATGATTCAAACATGCATTCCAATTAATAAATCAGGCTGCTTCAAACGTGATTGAATGGTCATTTCCAAAGATGTTTTCCACTTGCCTATTTAGAAAGTTTTAAATTGAAGGTTTTATCACAAGCAGCGAAAAACTTGCCTTACTTAAATCAGTACGAAAATATTTACAGCAAGATTATAGACAGAAATACAGCACCATGTCCATGATTTAACTACTGAATTTATCTACTAACGGTACTTATACGTACCATTAAAATAACTTATTATTAAATTCATTTAAACTGTTTTGAATGAGTTATAGATGCATTACTTTATCTTTTTCCTAAAACATTATTGGTTAGACAAAACAAAAATATTTTTAAAAGGATGATTTATTTTGTCTTAGCAACATTTTAGCTTTCATGGCGTTGGGGAGGGGGGGGGGATTTTCTATTAAGAAATATTTCTATATTTCTATTGTGAGAACATTATAATTCCACATTTTCTAAGTCTACAAAATACTAAGTAAAAGATTTAAAATAAAATATTTTTGTGGGGTTATAAATATTGCACAAAATCCTTATAAATTCAAATTTAATGAATACTTCTAAGATCCTTCTAAAATTTATTAAATGATTATGTAAATCAAAATTCAAAAATTCACGAAAATTGCTTTAGAAGATAAGATTTTTTCATGAATTCCTAATTCAGAACATAAAGGGTTAACATTTATTCATGCATTTTCCTATGTTTTAAACCGAACCTAGGTCTTCACACATTTTATTCTTTTAAGAAAATCATACTGATTTGTAAAGCAATCGTATAATTTGTAATCCTCCGAATGAGTGGATTCCCAAAAGATTGTCTGAGAAATTTGTGTTGGCTGGGAGCAAATTTTTATAACATTAATAATTTTTGCCAGAGGTTTAAGGTTCTACTTATGGAATGTATATTTTTTAATTCAGAAAAAATTACAACTCTTATAAATTCAAAATTAACTATGTATATATATATATACAGTGAAACCTCTCTGTAAGGGACACCTGCCGTTCCATTGAAAATTGGCTCTTATGAGGGGTGGCCCATGAATAGGGGTGACAAAATCCCCTAACTAAAACAAGGAAATCAAAACCTATATAGATGAAAAGACTGTTTATTAACATTTTCAAAATCTATACATGATTGAAAAAAAAATTATATTGAAGTTTGTTTAATTTTCATATTTTTTTCGGAGGCAATTTGAATTTCTAATGATTCTTTAATTTTATGGAACATATTACTTAAATTTTTATCATTTATTAATGCCTTAGAATGAGATATATTAGTTTACTTATTTCTGTTAGCCTGACAGGTGTAAAAATTGTGCTTCAATATGTATTCAACGTTTTAGTAAATGTGGAATGAATTTTTCTAGATAACCTGTTACACTTTGTGTGCCCACAACAAAGGCTCAAATTTCCCCTTCAACCCAACCCTACAGGCTGAAAGGTCAAACAAAGCGTGAGGAATACCTGTTTGTCTTACTTGTGGAAAATTTTGTGGCCCTTCGTTGTGTTACTAAATCCTCCCCACCTCTCCCTGCCTTCTTTGTTGCAAGTGCAGTTGTTTGCTGAACTCTTATCTTTTGTAGTAAGTACAGAACTTGTGTGGAAAATCGAGTTTAAAATCGTTAATATATTGTCAACAGGAAATAGAGAAAGGTCCAAGAGTGATGAAAAGGAAGTTGAGAAGGTTAAACATTTTAACCTCAAAGTAATGCATATATAAATCTGCTAAAAAAGGACTAAGGGGATTACCCATTGCTAAACCATCTGTCACAGAATAATATTGATTAGAATTTTGAAATGAATTTTGTGTTAAACAAGTACTGAATAATTCAATAATGTGGTTGATTTCATAATCTGTGTAATGAAATTCTTTTAATATTTTAATCTTTGTAGTGCACCTTGAAAAGGAAAATGGGTGAACAGAGAAGTAACATCAAATGAAATCATGCGTAAAGAGGGGGAGGGGGTGAAGTTTTTAATCTGATTTACAAAAGAACTAGAATTCTTAATAGTATAAATATTAGAACTTCAAAGGAATGAAAAGCGTTTCACTAAATATTTAGCAAGAGGGTATGAAGCAGAACCGATATTGGATACGATAGGCCGGAGGGGAACACCAATTTTATGAACTTTAGGCAGACCGTGAAGAGACTACAGTTAGCAATAAACGGAATTAATGACATTTTAATACTATCATCAATACAGGGAGAGGTTTTTATAAGTTTTCTGGTACGTATTAGATCACTGTCAGAAGGATCCCGATTTAATTTAATGTATGGACCGGACTGTAAAAGATTCAGCACTTTATCCAAATAAGCTGTTTTATCCTGTACCACTATTTGACCTGCTTTATCAGCTTTAGAGATAACAATGTCATCATTAGATTTTACAGAGGATAAAGCTTCTTTAAGATCTTTAGTTATGTTTGGTTTGAAATTCATAGAATTGTGATCAACTGTGTTTTTAATGAGAACCCTAATGGAAACCTTTTGAGAACTAGATAGTTTGCTAAATTTGAAACTTCTTTCAACTGGAGCAATAAGATTAGGTAAGTCTGGGCGTTTGCTAAAAGAAAAATTATAATTAAGTATGAGGGCTTTCTCCTGTGTACAATCTGTGTATAATCTGTGTGTATAATCTGTGTATAATATCCTTTTTTAGCAGATTTATATATGGATTACTTTGAGGTAAAAATGTTTAACCTTATCAACTTCTCATTTTACTGTAGATATGTAGATGACTCTTTTGCACTCTTGGACCTTTCTCTATTTTCTGTTGACAATATATTAACGATTTTAAACTCAATAGATTCAGTCATTCAATTTACTTATGAAGTTGAAATAGATAATAGATTGCCATTTCTGGATGTGTTGGTTACACGTCAGCTTAACACATTTAACACTTGCGTTTACCGTAAACCTTTTGCTGTCACCCCCCCCCCCCCCCCATTTCAATTCATGTCACCCCCTTCCCAAAAAGCCTTGGCTTTTCTTTATTTGATTAATAGAGCTCGCTTAATTTGTTCAGATAATAATTCACTTATTGCAGAATTAAATTACATTAGATCTGTGGCTATTGATCGAGGTTTTAGTTTATCTTATATCAATAATTTAATTTCTCATAGTCTTAATAAATGTGTTAATAATCTTGATTCTCCTGTTACTGCGGTTTCCATTTCTAACCTTATCATTTTACCCTTTTATAATAGCATTATCTTTAAGATGGCTAATATCTTAAGACATTATGATTTTAATGTGGTTTTTAAACCAGTAAATAAATTAACTTTTTCGCAACTTAAGGATCAAATTCCTCCTCATAATTATTGGGGCGTTTACAACATTCAATGCCAATGTGCTTTGTCCTGCATTGGACAAACTAAACGAAAACTCTATTACAGAGTCAATGAGCACAGAAACTATGTAAAGGAAAAATAATTGCAGAAGTTCTCTATCGCCTCTCATTGCTGGGGGGATGGACATAATTTTAATTTTGACTCAGCTACCATTATCAAGAAATGCATTACTCCTCTGGATTTAGACTTTTTTGAGGCTGTTCATATCTATAAATTTAAAGACTCCTTGGTTAATGATTTATCTAGTACACCATACATCTCAACTTTCTGGGTGGATTTGTTGTGTCACGACACTTCACTTCCGCATTAATTTCATTGTTTGTTGGAACTTGATGGTCTTTTGGTATTATGTTTTGACATTTGGGTTTTCACCGTACATGTAGTTGGGGGGATATTGTTTTTAAAGTTTTTTACACTGAGGATGCGAGTCCTAGTACTCACGAAACGTATACGTCTGATCAAATCAACTTATTTTATTCTGTGTTTAAACGTTGTTTTAAATAATTTATTCCTATCTTTTGGTTCAGGAATTCAATACAACTGGTTAAGATTGGACGCACAGTAAAAAAAAAAAAAAAAAAAAAAAAAAAAAAAAAAAAAAAAAAAAAATGGCCTTTATGAGGGGTAGGTGCGGCTCCTAATGGGAGTAAATTTAACATTACTGTATATACTCGCGTATAAGTCGACCCCCTAACTTTCGAGTGCAAATTCTGGAAAAAATAAAACCCCGCGAATAAGTCGACCCCCTAACTTTTTACATCGATTTTGCACAAAATCAAACCAAAGATTTCACTTGCCAATGCGAAAAGTTAGTAAGTAAACAAAACAAATCATTGAATTTTTTTCAAATGATAAATTATTATTATTTGCTTATTTTATGTATTATTTATTTTTATTCATACGCATAAAAAGCCATAATTTTGCAATATTCGAAGTTTTTGGTTTTTCTTTTTTAACTGACTCGCGTATAAGTCGACCTTCCAAATATGCTTACCGAAAATTGTCAGAAATTCCTCGATTTATACGGTATGTCTATGGGGAAAATTTTCGTTCCTAAAAATATTGGCCCTTAATAGAGGTGGCCCTTGAACAGGGGTAGCCGTTAAAAGACGTTTCACTGTATATATATATATATATATATATATATATATACGGGGTATTCTCACAATCTTTTGTCTTTCGGGAATAAAAATCTGGCGAAATTAAACTTGCTAAAATAACATTTTAATCTGATAGACGAATGCCTTACTGGTTCAAAATAAAGAAAAATGGTCAGCAGCGAATTTTTTTTTTATTTCACTGAGGTTTATGTTTGACTTGCGAGTTAAATTTTCCTTACCATTTTACCACTAAAACAATGGGTCCAGTTTCGGGAAAAAATTACATTGTATTGTTTTTATTGAAACAATTTTATACAGACAGCTCCAATCATAAAAATCAGCATCAGGGACATGGGACGGTATAGGAGTTTACCTGGTATTTAGACTCCCAACATCGTCCAAAACTTATTTATCTCGTTAATATTGTTATTCAATCATGCATTGGATGTTCCCCAGTATATGAAATAAAAAACAACAACATAAGAACATGTACTAAAATAAAAATTATTATTCAGGGACATAAAAATCAAAAGATTGTGAGAATGCCCCATGTGTGTGTGTGTGTGTGTGCGTGTATAAATATAGATAGTACAAAATATATTTCAGTTTTAAGATTTAAAATACAATATTTTATTTTATATACAATGACATCATTCGCATCCGGAGGAAAAATTTCCCATTTACGATCTAGTCTTAAACAGCATCTACAGTAAAGTATGCATATAACGTCACTATCGCTGAATAATACACACATCCGAAAAAGGAGATGTCATCATTCAAGAAACTCGACAAAAAAAATCAGCTGTGTAATGATTCATATGCCTTTCTTTGTTTGTAATATTAATATAGATATTTTAAATTAAATATAGTTTATAATTGCTAAATGTTTATCAGGAATCATGCATTTATATATATTTTTTCAAAATAGCACGTATTTTAATTATTTTTTTTTCTCCAGTTGTTACAGGAAAATGGCAAGGAAAAGATATCATTACTATTTTTCAATTATTTTTCCTTTACTTTCTACAGAAATAGCGTACTTGTGTTGCCAACATTAAACAAATGACGCAAAAAAATAATAATATCTCAAAAATAAATTGAGACGCAGTTTTCAAACAAATTACATTTAAAAGTACTTATTTTTTTCCCAATATCACGGTATAAAAATTGAATATGTGCCACGCTTAGAAGTTAAAAAAATTGTTGTATAGTATTTAACCGTGCAATGATACACCTGCTTTCTTTTACGGCTGGGTTATACAACGAAACACTATATTTTAGAGACAACACTTTAATGCTGGCTGATAGAAATAGCATATCTGGGACTAATTATTTTAAGACAATTAATGGCTTTTATAATCGCATTAATAAAACTTATCATATTCGGAGACCTAATTTTTCAATCCAGAAATTTTGACAAAAAATAAACCAATTTGATTTTAACCATAATTTTTCATATACGTTACATTAACTTTTACATTGACCTTTCATTACTTTAATTTATTTAAACAGGACTACGATTTATGAAAGTCTTAAGTAGCTTTTTAAATCAGGAATTTAAAGTTTAATAACAATTTCATACATGTATATTTTTTTCTTGCATAGATGCGCGTTTCTACCAATATATTTCGTGCTAAACAGAAATAAAAAAATAAATGTTTGGAGTAAATAAAAGTTTGGAGTGAATTTGAAACTTTTCTATATAATCACAATGATATTTTCTAAAAAGAGATTATTAAAAAATCGAAGTGGATTTTTGAAGCTAATGTTATAAAAATAATTTTATAAATTAAGATACTATCTGTAGAGACTTTAGCTCTCCTTTCGATATTACTTTTCTTATATATATTTATTGGTAATTAAATTAGAAATGTATGTTACTTTATAAGACAAATGTAAAGCATGATGAATATTTTACATTTACAGAATTTGAAGCATAAAATAAATTAACTCTCTGCTGTTTACATTCCGTAACGTTTCTTTTAAAAACAGAAATGAAGAGTTAAATTCCCCAAAACACGCAAACAGAAATTTTGAAAAATGTTATTATAAATCGTAATTTTAAAATATATGAATACTTCAAAACACGTAGCAATACATTTTGAAAACAATTCCGTTTCAATAAAATTTAATGAAATAAAACCTAAGTATAATAAATAAAAATAAATGTTTGGAGGGAATAAAGTTTGGAGTGAATTTGAAACATTTTTACATAATCACAATGACATTTTCTAAAAAGATATTTTAAAACAACCAAAGTGGATTTTTTAAATCAAATATCATAAAAATAATTTTATAAATTAAGATACGATCTTTCTAGTTCCTCTTTCTGTATTATTTTTAATACATGTTTATTGTGAAATACATTAGGAATTTATTTTATTTTATAAGACAATCGTAAAGCATGATGAATATTTAAAATGTTCAGAATTTTAAGCATAAAATAAATTAATTCTCTTCTGTTTTCATCCCGCTGCTTTTCTTTTAAAAACAGAAATGAAAAGTTGAATTCCCCATAACATGCAAACAGAAATGAATAAAAGCATCATTACAAATCGTAATTTTAAAATATATGAATCGTTCAAAACACGTCACAATAAATTTTGGAAACTTTACATGCAATTAAAATTTAATGAAATAAAAGCTAAATATAATAGTAATACCTGACATATATCAATAATCATAAGAAAATTTAAATGTAGTTAAAAAAACTACAAATAAAATATTATACTAAAATGATTTGATTTAATGATTAAATTTAGTGATTAATTAGTTAATTAATTTATTAATTGTTATAATACTTTGCTTTTCCCACAGTTTCGCATTAGAATAATGTACTAGAAAAAATCTTAATAAATTTAATTTAATAACTTGAAAAATCATAAATTGATATTCTTTTTATGAACTAGGAAAGTATGGAGATTATTATATCAGTAAAATAAAATAACTCTGGAAGCTAAAAAAAGTCCACTTCTTTCATCGAATGATTTTTCTGTTTTATTTCTTTTTCATAGAGAATATATGGTCTATGTTCAACAAAGTGAATTTTTCATTTATTTTGTTCTTATCGATATACTTTTGCTGACAATGATAATTCCATTTTTTTTCTAAACTAAAGCAAACGATGTCATTGGATATATTTTCTATGGATTTTATAGGATTTTGGTTTCTTTGTTAAATAATTTTATTATACCACAAGCTATTCGTTTACATACCATTTCTTTCTTTTTATAGCGAATATAATTTTTTTTAAATTGTAATAATTTTTTTTATACTGTAAACATTTTTTTTTTATTTTATTTTTTTTTATTTTATTTTTTTTTTTTATAGAGAGTCTAAAATTTCTAAAACTGGATTAACAGTACTTGGTTCAATCAAAGTATATCTGTTTATACTGTATGATATTAATATATTTATTCATGCCATTTAATTGATATATGTAGTGTTAAAAAAATTTATACAAATATGATATATATATATATACAGGGTGTTTCACTACCAGACCGACAAACTTTGAGGGGTGATAGTAGACATGAAGACAAACATTATTAAATGGGAAACCATGGGGAGCAAATGTCTTCTCTAGGAGCTAGGGATCATTAAAGTTTAAGGTGTAAAACTTCAAACGATAATAAAAAACAGATAAAAGGGTCGATTCATTTGCGGTTTTCGCTAAAATCTTTCTTTATATCACGATTTTTTTTTTTTTAATTTAAAGGTTACGTTCAAAAATTGTCGATAGAGGGCGCTTTAGACTTTAGAGTAACGAACAACTAATTTTTACCGTTATTTTTTGTATGGGGTTAAAATTATTCTTAAGTTTAGACTTTAACTTAAATTTTAAGCCCATAATCGAAAACATTGGGATCGGGTAACTAGCGGAAATTGAACTGTGAACAGAGGGGGAGGATTTTAAACGCTCATAAACATTGAACAAACTAATCGATTTTGCTGCGGTTTGCGTGTAGGTCATTCCCTTGGTAATTATTTTATTCAAAATGACGTACAGCTTTTGTGTCCTCATTTTTTGATAGAGGGCGCTTCCGACACATCTCCGACATTTCAATGATATTACTCCTGGGTGTTTTACTACCAGGTCAACATACTTACAGGAAGTGTTAGGGATGCAAAGACGACTCGGAATCACATAGGAATGTAACGTTGGAACTGCCTTTTTTGCGAATTATGGTTAAAAGAAGCACAGAAAAAAGCAACAGAAAGAAGCAGAGAAACAGCAACAAGTTAATGTGACAGAGAATAGTTTATTTAAAGGTTTTACTACAAACGTCAAATAAAAAGTTTTGTGTATGAAACTCCCGTACCTTCAGTTGAAGACCTCGCGACTCGTATTTCTGTAGCTGCCAGAAAGCTATCAGAGATGTCAGGAATCTTCCAGAGCGTGAGGAATTCCATGAGACGCCGCTGTCAAGCTTGCCGGACTACTTCTGGTCGTAATTTCGAACGCCTTTTGTAATAAAACATTTAAATAAACTGTTTTCTGTCACATTAACGTGTTGCTGTTTCTTTGCTTCTTCCTGCTGCTTTTTTCTCTGCTTCTTTTAACCATAACTCGCAAAAAGGCATTTTCAACGTTACATTCCTATGTGATTCTGAGTCGTCTTTGCATCCCTAACACTTCCTGGAAGTATGTTGGTCCCGTAGTAAAACACCCAGGAGTAATGTCATTGAAATGACGGAGATGTGTCGGAAGCACCCTGTATCTAAAAACGAGGACACCAAAGCTGTACGCCATTTTGAATAAAATAATTCCCAAGAAAATGACCTACACGCAAACCGTAACAAAATCGATTTGTTTGTTCAATGTTTATGAGCGTTTAAGATCTTCCCCCTCTGTTCACAGTTCAATTTCCGCTAGTTACTCGATCCCAATGTTTTCGATTTTGGGCTTAAAATTTAAGTTAAAGTCTAAACTTTAGAATAATTTCAACTCCATACAGAAAATAACGGTAAAAAGTAGTTGTTCGTTGCTCTAAAGTCTAAAGCGCCCTCTATCGACAACTTTTGAACTTAACCTTAAAAAAAAAATTCTTTAAGAAAATCGTGATATAAAGAAAGATTTTAGCGAAAACCGCAACCGAATCGACCCTTTTTCCCGTTTTTATCATCGTTTGAAATTTTGGACCTTAAACTTTAATGACCCCTAGCTCCTACAGAAGACGTTTGCGCCCCATGGTTTCCTATTTAATAATGTTGGTCTTCATGTCTACTATCACCCCTTAAAGTTTGTCGGTCTTGTAGTGAAACACCCTGTATATATATATATATATATATATATATATATATATTTCCCGATTTTTCACGGTTTTAAGTTTATTTATCAACTTTATCTGTTTCTGGAGTGAACTTTTCCGAAGCTTTTCAATATTTGCTGAAACAAAAATACATTGTTTGGCCAAATGATATTATTGCTATGGAAATATTTATATTAGTTAAAATTTAAATAATTATATCAATTAATATAAGTATATTCATGCCAATTAATTGATATATGTAGTGTAAAAAAATGTATACAAATATAATATATATATATATATATATTTCACGATTTTTCACGGTTTTAAGTTTATTTATCAACTTTATCTGTTTCTGGAATGAACGTTTCCGAAGCTTTTCAATATTTGCTGAAGCAAAAATACATTGTTTGGCCCTATGATATTATTGCTATGGAAATATTTATATTAGTTAAAATTTAAATAATTATATTAATTAATATAAGTATAAACATAAAAATTATAATTATTAATTATAAACATATAATAATTTAAAAAATAATTATATTTAGTTAAAATCGTCACTCCGTATAATTTTGAAATATTGATTATTGGTGGCCATCTCTCCTCGATTTGATGTGGCCATCTCTCCGAAAATATTTCCGAATTTTTCTGTTTTATTTCATTTTCATAGAGATTATATGGTCTATGTTCAACAAAGTGAATTTTTCATTTATTTTGTTCTTATCGATATACTTTTGCTGACAATGATAATTCCATTTTTTTCTAAACTAAAGCAAACAATGTTATTGGATATATTTTCTATGGATTTTATAGGATTTTGGTTTATTTGTTAAATAATTTTATTATACCACAAGCTATTGGTTTATATACCATTTCTTTCTTTTTATAGCGAATATATTTTTTTTTAAATTGTAATAATTTTTTATACAGTAAACAACTTTCTTTTTTTTTTTTTTTTTTTTTTTTTTTTTTTTTTTTTTTTTTTTTTATGGAGAGTCTAAAATTTCTAAAACTGGATTAACAGTACTTGGTTCAATCAAAGTATATATGTTTATACTGTATGATATTAATATATTTATTCATGCCAATTAATTGATATATGTTGTGTTAAAAAAATGTATATATATATATATATATATATATGTATATATATATTTCACGATTTTTCACGGTTTTAAGTTTATTTATCAACTTCATCTGTTTCTGGAATGAACATTTCCGAAGCTTTTCAATATTCGCTGAAACAAAAATACATTGTAGCAATACAACAATACATTCTCCATGGTTAAACTGTTACCTGACAGTTGAAAAACAGAAGCAGTTTGATCACAGGTTCCATGGTGTAATGGTTCGCACCCTGGGCTCTGAATCCAGCGATCCGAGTTCAAATCTCAGTGGAGCCTGCAAAGCTTTACTATGTTTTGGTTTTTTAGTATTTAAAAATAATAGTACTCAGCTGTTAGATTTTATTTTCGAATTCCCAGTGAATGTAGACGACCAAAAAAAAAAAAAATCATTTTTAGAGTTAGAATTAAATATCTATTTTATTATTAAGACAATACTTATGATATTATTGCTATGGAAATATTTATATTAGTTAAAATTTAAATAATTGTATCAATTAATATAAGTATAAACATAAAAATTATAATTATTAATTATAAACATATAATAATTTAAAAAATAATTATATTTAGTTAAAATCGTCACTCCGTATAATTTTGAAATATTGATTATTGGTGGCCATCTCTCCTCGATTTGATGTGGACATATCTCCGAAAATAGACGGACAGATTGTCACCCATTTTAAAGCATCACCCCGCCATTTTACGCCTTTGTTTTAGAATTAAAAGCAAAGATTGGATTATACACGTGCCTTAAAAGACCTTGTAGTAAAAAAAAAAAAATACAACATAGGTGCTGCAAAATATTCAGATACCTACTCAACAAAAATTTCCAACCACTAAATTAAATAAACATTAAAATTACACTTTCTTTTTATAACTGAAAAACACAACTGTACGCGGCAATATATTAACTCGTTGAACTATTTGTTTACGAACAAAGTTATGCTGCAATTTATGGTATAGTTTTTGAAATACTTAGACTGTTCGTGTCTCCTCTATGGCCAACTATCCTAGAATTACCCTATGCATTATTTCTTTTATTTTCAAAAATATTTTTAACATCAACAACTTTTTAGAAATGTTTAGTTTAAAGTATAATTCCATTTTACTTATTATTAATTATTATTATTCAGTATTATTTATTTGACAGATATTTTATGATTCGATTATATATTTACACGTAAATTTTGAATTTTCAAAAATATTTTAAATTATATTAAGCATTATCGAACTTTTTTTTTCTGTATGTCTGTATAATAAGTATTAAAAATTTTCATGCAGATGTTGCTTGCAAGTTAAAATTATTTTTATTTGTCAATAAATCAGCTTTTTTGAAACATTTATTTTGTTAACGGAATGTGTTAAGAGTTATTAAGAACAAAACTATTAGTTTTTAAACAAAATTATTCTTTATTTGAGCAAAATATTTCTTGTAAGTGTTTTATAATCATATAATTTTTGTTAACCGGAAAACGCATGATAAATATTTAAAAAGCCATTTTTATATGAAAATATCCGAGAAAATAATCTCAATTTTTTGCTTAAATATATAAAATAACAACTTATTTCATGTATGTGCATTTCAAAATGTTACATTGAAAATTGAATCTTTTGTAATTTTTTTAAGAACACTTTACAAGAGTTAGGCTTAGATTCGCAAAATCCTTCGGCCCGGAAGAAGAAATCAAATTTTCCCGCCCATCCTCAGATGTGCATATCTGAATGCGCGTGCCGTCACGAACAGGTCAATTACTTTCATACACATTTGTTAATAGATTTATGCTTCTTTCTTTAAAAAATATATATATCCATGTAACTTCTATACTTAGCACCTATACAAAAGTGCATAAGTAATTACTTAATTCTTATGTTTTTTAGGGTTCCGTACTTAAAAAGTAAAAATGGAACCATTATAAGATCACTCCTGTGTCTGTCCGTCTGTCACAACCATTTTACTCGTAAACTACACTGTTAAAAATTTTGCAGCATTCTGGCAGGTCATTTGACCGTTTTTTGAAAAAACGGTTTCATAACCATAATTTAACTCTATTCTGACCATAAAATGGCCAATAATATGGTCAGAATTGTGTTAAATTACGGTTGTGTAACCGTTTTCGGAAAAAACGGTCAATTGACCTGCCAGAATGCTGCAAATTTTTAACAGTGTATGGAACGTGGAAAGTTCAAATTCGGGGAAGTAATAAAGACCATTAACCCACATACTTTCAGAATAATAAACATACATAAATATATTTAGTAAAAATGTAGGGGGCAAATTATGCTACTTGAAAAAAAAAATTCTTTGTATATCATGTGGGGTATCATGTGGAGGCTTTGGTAACGCTGAACTCAAAAATACATCCCTTTTAATTTTAGATATTACATTTAAAAAAATATTGTGGAAAATTTAACGCAAAAATATGTTCCGCCCCATCTAATTCCGAAACTACTGAAACTAAAATTATGAAAAAAATTAGAGGTAGTAGATGTCAATACAAACCTTGCCGGAAAATTATAGCGATTATCCTAGGTCACATAGTTTTTGAGAAATTAGCATTTTTCTTTTATACACAAATTTCGATTTACGGGCATTCAGAAAAATTGTTGAGCATCGCTGGATATACCTATCGCTGTAGAAGTATAAAAGCATTGTTGATAATGGTTTTCGAAAAAAATCATCAGTAATTTGCTGAGATATTAACCCTTAAAGACAGGCCAGTTTGGACATACGCAAGGACAGGGGCAGCGTACTCTATGCCTAGTTAACTACTTTTAATGATATTTATGTGTAATGTAATGTACAGTAACAGTATAAAAGCAATTAACATCAAATTGTTAAAAACATACTAAGTCTCAGTCAAGGGTTTCAGGACTCTAAAAAGTGGAAAAAATGGAAAAAAAAGACCCTTTTCAACATTTGATGTCTTAAAATGTATATGATTTTAAAACACAATTTTAATTGGGATAAAAGATATAAGTATGTTCTTTCATTTCATGTATTTAAAAAATTGCAAGATACAGAATTAGTATTTATAGGGGGCTCGAAACTGTTAGACTTTTGTCGAACAAAAAATTGTGATAACAGTTTACATGCCGGATGACAAAATAAATATTGCAACTAGAATGAAAATTTTGGTGCTTACTTACACTTCAGATTATAGCAATTTCCCTGAACTTAAATAAATTCGTATTTAAAGCGTTTTTATATTTTTAATGGAATGTTGCATTTAGCTAATACAAAATTTTGAAAATTTCAACAGTAAAATCACCTAAAAAAATATTTCTTTGAACAATAAAAAGGAAATTTTAGGTTCAGTTTATACAAACTAACATGAAATACATGTTTTGACAATTTCATGAAAAATTATTCAGAAGTTTTTGAGGTATCCTGCGCGTTATGCCCAAAAAACACCATTTGGAGAAAAATGACTTCAAAGTTTCGGAATCACCGCTTCAGCTATTGAGCGGGTGTAATTCTAAAAGCTATAACTTCTGTTCTAACGGGAATTTTAAGGAAACAATTATATCAAAATATTCAGAAAGATAGAAGTTTAAAATCTAAAAAAATTAAAGTTTCTTAAATTTTGAAGTTTTAAGACTCTTGCGACCACTTAACCGTTTCTGGCGCGGAGTAATTCTATCCTTAAACTTATGAAATAACGAACTGACACCAGAATTCATAAACGAATTTATTAGAAAATGCGAACTTGTTTATTTTCACGTACATGATATAAGGAAAATTTTAATTAAATATTCTTGGTGACGATTGTCTCTTTTGGAATTAAAATTAGGTGTCCTTTTTTTAAGGGCACTGCCCTCGAAAGGTTTAATTAGAATGAATCGCATAAATACTGTGGGATCCGCGATAGTTTGCATTGAGTGTATCTCTCAATACTCCTCGAGTGACTTTAAAAGTTAATTAAACACCTATCTGGAAAAACGCGGCACTGACCAAGGCGGCGTTACAACTTTGAGACCTCCTTTCGAAGCGTGCTTTGCACAATGCAAAATTTAAACTTTGAACAAAGGTTTTGTTTCAGCTACACTGTAGAAATAAAGATTATTACTACGCTGAATTTAGTTTTATGAAATGCCAAATGAAGTTTAACTATGTACTGCTTTTATTGTCAGTACCGAATTAATTTCATCATAAACAGATTAGGATAATATTAAAAAAAAAGTTAAACGAATAGCTATATTTGATATTATTTAGGTTCCATATCTCTTTGAACTTTCATGGTAGACCCACTTACACTTTTCTAATATATACAGTTATACCCAACCGTACGTTGTATAGTTTTTTTTACAAAATCTTAGTATTATTTTAGCAATTTTTTTTTTATAATACCATTACAAATTCATATATTTATTCTACGGAACCCTTTGTACACGAGTAATACTCGCACATGACCGCTTATTGTATAAGTAAATCTAATAATTTCACATCTGGACACCTTGACAGCAAAGGTTTCCCTTACAACGCTTTTTACTAGCTATATAATTTACATAATCTGCTTGGTTTAATTTTTTAAGTTATTAACACTTTTTTAACTGGGGACTGATACACCATATTAAAAAATATCAAACGCCTGTGGAACACAAACCACCCATGAAGAAAGAAAGATTAAATATATAAATTTATATATGTATTAGACATTAAAATGTAAATTTGAAAATTTCTGTTTGATAGAGTTAACCTAACTGAAAGTATTTACAGTTTGTTCAGACTTTAATACAAATGCACATTAGCTTTTAGAAGCTGAATTGCCATAATCTCATATTCTCATTGTAAAATTATGGCCCAGTCGCCCCAAAAATCCTCAGGCGAATTCGTCAAAACACTCAAACAAATATTTATAAAAATGTAAATAGAAATATAAATTAAGGGGTCTAACTTAACTCAGAACTCTTAAAGCTTCAGAATTTTCTAAAATATATATTTTTTTTTTACATTTTAAACTCCTATCTTTTCTGAACAGTTTGATATAATTGTTTCCTTGAAATTCCCATTCAGACAGAAATTGTGGCTTTTAGAATTATTCCCGCTCAATAGATGAAGCGGCGTTTCCGAAACTTTGAAGTCGTTTTTCTCCAAATGACGTTTTTGGACATAACGCGCACGGCATCTCAAAAACTTCTTAATATTTTTTCATAAAGTTTTCAAAACATACGTTTCATGTTAAGCTGTATAAACTGAACCTAAAATTTCCTTCCTATTGTTGAAAAAAATATATTTTTTTTTAGGTGATCATGATGTTGAAATTTTCAAAATTTTGTATTAGATAAATATAACTTTGTATTGAAAATATAAAAAATGCTTTAAATACAAATTTATTTAGTTTCAAATTAATTATTGAAATCTGAAATATAAGTAGAAACCAAAATTTTCAATATATTTACAATATTTATTTTCTAATCGTTAGCGTAAGCTGTTATACCAATTTTCTGTTCGTCAAATATCTGACAGTTTGGAGCCCCCTGTAAATGCTAATTCTGCATCTTGCAATTTTTTTAATACATAAAATGCAAGAACGTACTTATATCTTTCCTCTCAATAAAAAATGGGTTTTAAAATCATATACATTTTATGATATTAAATGTTGAAAATGGTGTCTTTATTCCTTTTTTTTTTTAATTTTAAGAATTCTGAGACCCCTTAATAAAATACAAGCCTAACATAATACTAATATTCATAAAGTAACGGGAGTCATACCTGAATTCAAATGTAAATCCAAAAGACTGTAATTAAAAGAAATTCTGAAAATGTATTTGTTTAATGATTAAAATTAATCACTTATCCGACAAAAAATTTAGAGGTTCCTTTTTTTACTGGTTCTGGCCTTTATTTCCTAGTATTGATCTATGATGTTTTTATACATATTTTTTTTTTCTTCCGTACTCTATTACGGATGTTCCTCTATACTCCCAATCTTTTTTTTTTTTTTTTTTTTTTTTTTTTTTTTGTCAAGCCCTAATTTGTAATTAATGGAATTATTATTATTATTTTTTTTTGTTACGATATTATTTTAAAAAATTCGTCGAGTAATTTTCTGTGCAATTAATTTATAATTATACTGGTATACAAAGGAATTCGTGTTTTTTTCTAAATTTTTGTTCTAAACGACAAAAATTCTAAACGACATTGCTGAAGATATCTTTTAAAAATCAGTATTGATAATATTAAAAGTACAATTTTTAATATAATGTTAATTGAACCTTAAAGCGCTATACTGAATGAAATTTAAAACTACGTATTATCCGAATAAAAAAAAACAAAACATTTACGTTATATTTAAGGGTAAATTAATACTGCATCCATTCAACTGCGAGTAAAAGAAATTATTCCTGTGACGTCCAGAATAAAATAAATGGTTAAATATTGAGCCGTTAGTTTTTTATGAAAAGTTCTACTCTATAACTCATCAAAAGTTATACAATTCTTAATTATACAATATTACAAATACAATTAATGGTTTTCTATACAAAACTCGACATATAATGAAATGAAACAATAAAATAAATTAATTAGAATCATTCAGGCAAATTAGAAATATAATTTATTTTAAAAATTCAGTATTAATGCATATTATTTTCTAGATGTATTTTTAATTAACTTATTAGCTACATTTTCTTTGTTAAAAAACAGTTCGCATTGTTAGCATAAATTTGTGATTATATATTAGTGTTCGCAATTAAACGTTTATACGAAAATACGTATTATACGGGGCATAGGTTTTGGAAACATATAATATGTATAAGGAGTATAAGTTTTGGATACGTATAATACATATTATACGGGGTACAGGTTGTGGTATACGGTACATTATATATACGGTAAAATGTATATACAGAACAGACCGAAGTGATTAAATGTATAAAATTTTAAAATGTTTCTGTTCAATGCATAAAAGAAAGAAAAAAGATTTTATTCTGTTGACATTAGGATCAGACACAGTGAGAAACACCACTTGAGTCCTGCAGCATAATGATATATAAGAATGCTATAATTGTAAATTTAATAATCATAAAACAATGTAAATTTGCTCCAGAAAATTTATATAACATTTTATAACTTAATCAAATGAAAATTAAAAGTAGCATAAACTATTTAAAATATTCATACGGAAAAATAAGATCTTATGTATGAAAAATATCATGCTGATTGCCATGGTAACAGCACCGATTTTCGGCATGTTATCCATTCAGTGACGAAGGATTGATGAGGTCCATTGGTATTATAATTAAATACGGATACTTGAAGAAAAATATACTTAAAATATGTGTTTGAACGATATACGTTTACACGTATCCGGAAACTTTTAAGGTATACTTTTTTCATACCGGCGTATTATACGAATATACGTTTATCGTTTACACGTGTAACTAAAATACTTATCGCTTCGTGATAACTATTATATCTACCCTATATATATATATAATCCTAATGAAACGAATTTATGAAACGGATATATGAAAAGGCTGAAATGAAACGAATTTATGTAACGATTCTTTGAAACGACTGATTAAACAACTGATTATGTTTCACGGCGATTTCTCCTAAAATATGTAATACCTTGCGATAAAATTAACACCAAAAATCCGTATTGATCCGCAGATCTCAAAACTGGTATTATAATTTTTAAATTCGAATTAGTTTTCGAAACATTAATTTTTTTCTAATTTTAAATACATTTTTCTAACGATGGCAGCTCAAATTTTAATCATAACAGATATTTTTTTTTTCATATTTCAGAAAAGGTTATTATTTTAAACTAATTTGGCGACCAGTTTGGCCTCCCTTAAATGTATGCTAAGAAATGTATCATGCTACTTTTATTCATAATTCAATTTACTTGAGCAATCTTTCGGCAAATCGAAAGATTCCAATAGAGAAATCAATTCTGACGCTATTTTTATGTTAGTGAGACGCAGGTGATAACTCTCAAAACATTTTTCCCGTCTCATTTTGCTATATTTCATTAATTTCATTTAAAATATAATCCTTTCATTCTTTTTATTTAAAATACGCAACTTTCATTTAAAATTGGTGGCTTTCACTTCTGTCTGAAAAAAAATAGGCACAGATGTTATCTACGCACAGGGGTACCTAATTGGTGTCAAAATGGCATTATTTTGATTGACATGGTAACACGGCTATTGTTGTTTATTTAAAAATAACTGTTTATTTACTTTTATTTCTTTTTTTAAATTATACAAATTTTATTAATAATATTTGTTCTATAGTTATTAATTATTTTTTGTATATTTCCTTTAGAAAATAATAGAAAAAATTAAAAAATACCGTACTACGTTGTTATTCCGTCGACCAGTTTCACCAAATTATATAAATCGCCAAATTATACAAATTAACATAATTTTTATTTTAAATAACAAAAGAACAAATAAATTAGTATAACATAATAAATATACGAATAAAACGTCGAAATAAAAATCCCTTGATGACGTAAACACGTGTAACTTGCTTAAAGTCATGTGAGTGTGATATTTACGAACAACCATTATTGGCATTTCATCTTATAGTTCGGCGATAGATTTTTGGTCGAGGGGATAACTAAGTAATACCAAAATTGCACATGTAACTGGTATTTGAAAACGAGGTTTTCGCCAAATTTTCGTGAAAAAAAAAAACAACAAAAAAAACACGCCTAACCTTTATGGAATCTGGCCAAATATTACCACTCGAAAAAAAATGCTAACTGGCGAGTTCAAAAAAAGCTATTGGCGAGATTTGCTTCCGGCTAGCGTAACACTACCAAGAATTCTTTGCGACCATGGCAACTTTTATGTAGTCTTTTTTTTTTTTATATTTTAATCTAAATGGAAAACTTACTGCCCAATATTGGCGCGATTTTTTTCTAACGCCAATGTCATATACGGAACGGGCACTTAACTGGCGCCAAACTATCGTTATTTTGCTTGATATGGTAAGTCGGATGTTGTTGTTTATGCTGTTGATGCGTTCCCCAAATTGACGTATGGCCGTATATGACATCTGTGCCAAACTTTCATATGAACGTCGAAAGGATCAGACCGTATTTCTTTATGGCAGTTGATGACTTGAACTATTATAGTAGGGATGATATGGTGGCGATAGAATAATATTTGGCGACTTATCACCTGTTCCTGGCCAACATTAAAGTACCTACATTGTCACCTAGAGTATGAAAAGCGAAGTGGTCCGCCCGGAACTGTTGATGATAGTCACATGACTCAGGCTATTGTTACAGATATTGTTTTAAAATACCGGAAGACAAAGACTCTGTATACTTAATTCATTTTATTTTAGCTTCTTTTCAAATGGAATGTTGATGATCCTCTTTAATCACTGATCCTCTTTAATCAAAAACGAAAAGAACCATTGGATGTCTTAAAACAGCCACTGATTCGCCCTTAAATTTTTGCAATCAAAGGGAATTGAATGGAAACCCGTTTACAGGGAGATCTGCCCAGCTTTTTTCAGTATAATTCAATCTTCTCTAATATTTTTAAAACCCATCAGATTAGCGTGTTTTTAGATTCTGTGGTGTCTGAACGGGGGTTGGAGAGCGTAGCTTGCAGGGGGAAGAGCCACTTAGTATATATATATATATATATATATATATACAAGGTGACCATAATGAAACTGAAAGTACTCAGAGTGTTCTGCAACACGAGCTAATTTGAGAGAATGACTCCAAATTTGTAAGAAGATTAAACAAGATAGGGGACGTGGGATTCCGTGAAAAAAAATTACATCCAAACTGTTGTAAGAAGCTGTATTCAGAAAATAAAAACATTAGAATAACTGAGAACTACCTAAATCCTCTCCGTTTTGCTCAAGAAATTTTTCAGTAATTTTTTCAAGAACTTTCATTAAAAACCATAAGGATTTTTAAGATATGTTAAAAGATTTGACAGAATATCACTCACATACGAAAATAATACATTTAGAAAAACCACTAAGAGGAAGATTAATTTATTTGTAGCAAAAAATAGTGAGCAGGATCGTCTACAGCACCACTGATAGTAAAGAATTGTAGGGTTATGTGTATGTTGTATAGGAAAGAAATTCGGAGAGCAGAACCATGAATGATATAAAACTGGAAAGAAATAAAATTAAAAGTCTAAAAATTTCTTCACTTTAAACTATTGCAAAATGAACTGGAAAAATACAAAAAAAATACGGTAAAATATTTTTCTATTTATTTGATAAAATTTAAACGTAAGAAATAGGGTAACTGTAGAATAGATGGCAATCGAGGAGAGATGGCCAGTCTAAATATCTCCAAAATTTGATCATAGATTGCAATATACACATTGTTCGTATGAAATAGCTCAACGAGTTCATTTATTGAGACGAGCAGTTGTGTTTTTCGATTATAAAAAGTAAGTGTAATTTTAATATAAATTAAATAGGTGGTAGAATATTTTTTTTGGCTTAGGTATCTGAATGTTTTGCAGTGCGTACATTATGAATATTGTTTACTACGTGGACTTTTAAGGCACGCATATAATCTAACCTTTACTTCTAAGACTAAAACTAAGAAGTACAATGGCTGTTGATGCTTTAAATTGGGCGACGATCAGTCCTTCAATTACAGGAGAAACGGCCACATGAATTCGAGGAGTATTGGCCACCTTTAATCAATATTTCAAAAATTATACTTAGTGATGAGTTTAACTAAAAATAATTAAATTTAAAATAAATATATAACGTTTACGTTTATAAATATATTAATTGATATAATTATTTAAATTTTAACTAATATAAGTATTTTAATAATAATAATAATAATAATAATAATATATTAAGACCTAACGATTAATTTGTTTCAGAAAATATTGAAAAACGTCGGAAACTGATAAAGTTCATAAATTAACTAAATTAACGTAATAAACCAACAATTAACGCGAGAAAAAAATACAACAATTCCAGTAGCGAAGAAAACGAAACGCATTTAAATTATCAGATTCTACAGATGCCGATTGAATAACATTGGATTAGGATCACTGTATTGGTTGTGCAAAACAATATAATATCACATCCAAAAAGAATGTCTGGATACAATGCTTAAGGTACCTGAAGTGGTTCCATGAAACGTGCACAAATTATCAAGACCTTAGCCAAGCATGTGGTAAGATTTTACGAAAAGAGAAGTATTGAAATTATACTTCAAATTTTGATTATTCGAGTTTCTACACTCATTTTCTATCATATATCTGCATCTTTACGAATTGCTATATGTTTTTAATGATTAACCATATGGAATGTGTTATTTTTTTGCTATTTAAATTAACTTTTTCTTTCTTCTATTGGATGGCCATCTCTCCTCGGCTTTAAGGAGAGATGGTCATCGGCCATTTAAATTTAAATTTTGTTTAACTATTTTTTGTTTTCAATATTTAATTATTTTCTTCATAAAATATTATGAATGTATGTATAAGAATTTTAAATATGCTTCAATATTTCTTGTGTTTGCTTTCTAAGAATTTTTATTTCAATCTTTAAAAACTATGGCCATCTATCCTAGAGTTAACCTAAGTGAATATTCATATGTGGAAAAATGCATAATTATATGTTTTGTCTAAATTAATATAAATAAAGCTTTTAAATTGTACATTATATACTATAATTGGTATTTTTCTGAACTGTTAAAAAATATTTATTTCGTTACAAAGACTAATATCATTATAATTATTATTAAAAATATATTAAGAATAATCGTATTTGAGGTTAAAAAGAAATTTATTTCAAAATCATCTTGAAAAGGACTTTACATAAATAACTGTGTCCTAAATGGCTACACAACATTCTGGCTAATAATCTCTCCATAATGGCTAATATACCCATATGCGCCTAGCGCTCTATATTTTGTATGTTACAAACATGCATAAAAAATAGGCTTGAACATATAATTTCACAATTAAAAAAAGAATACGTATTTCAATGAAGTCTACACGCTAAGATTATGATTTATTTATTTGGATTCTTTATACAAAAAATACAAATAAACTTACTTTTTACATGGTAGCTATCTTGAAAAATGAAAAAACTATAAACACCGAAAAAAGGCCCTCATTTAAGCAACTAAATATCAATCTTATGCTATCATATCTCGGTAATAGATAAAAACATTTATAGACAATTACTTAATACAATTTTCATGGTATAAAGAAGAAGAAAATTATAAAAAATTATTAAAATTAGAAACGTCCCAAGAATGGGACACTAGGTATAAATTTGTTAAATAAAAAGTGCTTTGTCCAAAAGTGTTTTGTCTCCTCTAGCTTACGGAGCGGGAATATTGACGCTAACAAAACATATGTTTCGAAGATTAGAAGCATCACAGCGAAGTATGGAAAGATGTATACTAGACATAACTAGAAAATAAAGAAAATTAAAGATCTGGTTAAGAAGTTAGACAAATGTTTTAGATATCACCGTAGTTAAATTGTATAAAAGGTAACATATGGAGAAAAAATACCCTACAATGTTATCACGGAGATGTATAACGGCCATGAAGATAAGCTTATTTAAAATGAATCAACAAAATCAGAACTTCATTCTCCCCTTCGAAAGAATTCCTTAGGAACGTCTTCCTCTTCACGCGGACCGCCATGTATTAATTAGAAATTTTGAGAAATCCGTACAACATTTGCTTTAGGGAACATTATGCTTCATATAATTATAAATTCATAACAAAAAATTGCTGATTTTTTTCATACAAAAACTCTATATTCTATGATAATCTGAAATTACACATTTCGTAAAAAAGTAATGACAATGTATTTCATCTAATAACATTTTCGTAATAGCATAACCTAAGTTTTATTTCTTGAAAATAATAGGTACTTTTTTTATATTGTTTACATTCAAATTTTCAACTTTTATATCTCACAGAAAATCAGTAGCAAAAAAAGAATAATATTACAGATTAAAGAAAGTCCATTCTCCCCTACGAAAGAATTCCTTAGGAACGTCTTCCCCTTCATGTGGACCGCCATGTATTAATCAGAAATTCTGAGAAATCCGTACAACATTTGCTTTGGAGAACTTTCAGTTTCATATAATTATAAATTCATAAACAAAAAATTGCGGATTTTTTTCATACAAAATATCTATATTCTATGATAATCTGAAATTGTACATTCCGTAAAAAATTAATTACATTAACTAATAACATTTACTTAATTACATTACCTAAGTTTTATTTCTTTAAAATAATAGGCACTTTTTTATATTGTTTCCATTCAAATTTTCAAGTTTTATATCTCACAGAAAATCAGTAGTAACAAAAGAATAATATTACAGTTTAAAGAAACTGATTGTAGTACGTTTTAAACTATCGTTTTAAATACAATTTTAAGCCTCATCAAAAGTTGTGTTTCATTTATGTTTATATCAGAAATTAAATTTTAACTTTTCGAAGTTTTTGTGCAACGAAAAAACTTTTCAGTTCACGGTTAAACAGTTTTATTCAAGCTTCATCTCTTCCATGCAGTATATCAGTGTTTGTAATCTGAACAACAGAAGAATTTGTTTTCAAGCTAAACTTTTCCAACTGTGAAAAGTTTTGTTTAAGTTTCTTTCTTTCTTTTTATTTTACAGGTTAAGCAAACATGACTTTTTTTAAAATATAAAATCATGGATTTCTAATATGGTCTCGCTTAAACACGTTGATATTTGCCTCCATAAATTTAATTCCGATAACTTGATTTCTAATTTTCCTGTGATGATTGTGATAACATATTCTTTCTTAAAAAATGTGACCAAATCTAGTTTTGGAAGTGTAAAAAATTTATTATTAAACTATGAAATTTAATGAAATAGGTAGCTTAAATGTACTAATCTAATCTAATCGCCCACCCTGGGAACCTGTTTGTGGCTGATGGTTGGGTCAAGCCCCTAGCCCAGGGTGGGATGTCCCTACCACATTTGCGGCACCGCAACCCAGGGAACGTTAGTTAGTATATTGGTTTGAATATAAACTAAGTATTTTCAGATAATAATTACTAAAATTAATAACACTAAAGATATGATGCAATTACGGTAGTTACCAGGTTATATGCATTTCTCAGTACAATTTTTTTAAGATATGACACAATATGATACGATTTACTACAATTACAATAATTACTAAGTTATTTACATTATTTATAACACTTTTCTAAATCAGTTTTAATCTCAAAATCGCACTACTGGTCACATTGCAGAATGACATACTGTGTAGTCTTCATAAGGTTTAAAATAATCAATTTAGTTACAATTTATGACAGACAGATTACAATACTAATGCTGCAATGACCAAATTATTTGTATTATTTACAACACATTTGCAACGCAATTAATTGAAGCCTTATTTTACTTTTTTCAAAATTTCTAGTAGATTGCAAAATGATATCCAAAGAATTTCACTGATCACTCATTTAACGCAACTGTGCAATAATCATAAAATTTAAATTAATCAATATAGTTACAAATTATGACAAACAAGTTTCAATACAAATTCAGCAGTAACTAGATTATTTACATTATTTACAACACTTTTGCAATTCAATTAATTTTTTCAATATTTTACTATTTTCAATATTTATAGTAGAATGCAATACGATACCTAAAAGAACTACACCATTCACGAATCACGCTTTTCCACTATAATTCCATTTCCGCATCCCACATCATTTTCAGTCCACAGGTACAAATTATACTAGCATGAATTTATAATTAATGAAGGAGTATTTTTCATTAAGAATATTATAATTTTGGTAAAGCTGACTGAAGGGCTGTTTGTTATTTAAAATTTCTAATATATCGTCCATTTTCTTCTTGTTTTTAAATAAAGGACTTATTTTTACAAACTATTCCAGTTTATTGACGAAAATTTACTGTCGTAGAATTTTGCTGTATTTTATTATTTTTTTCTTCAATAACTTTATAGATAATTACTTTTTTGCAACATTTAATCGTCTGATTTCTTAAAATCACCAATAATGTGATAAATTAGGACTTATTTGTTTAGACAGGGCATTCATTATCCATATTAGAGTGTTTTTGTATTAATAAAATAAAAATATTTATCTGTACGTCTGTTTGCGACGATTATAGAAATCTAGTGCCCCTCAATGTCAGAAAATTTAGATGAGGATAGATGGAGACGGAACCAAATGAACCTGGTGCTAAGGTTTTTCCTTTTCTGATAATTAGCCAATGTATTACTTAAAATACTTTATGATAATCGCAGAATGCCAAGCTTCTTTCGATCTGCTGACTTTGCCAGAGTATTTTTAGTTGTTCAGTAGATCTTCGCGCAGACGAATGCAAAGCTTTCATCTTTTTTCTGTATTTTGAAATCGCCATCATGAGATCCGCTGTACAATTTCAAAATAATTAAAAAATTAATTATTTAATTTATTGAAAGTCGAAGATACGCGTTATTTGGCTTTACCTTGCCTGTTCTAAGGGTGTCTTTTGAATAGAAAGAAACGAGTAAAACATATTAGTAGTTATTTTCTCAAAAATAATTTTTACTGGATCTCCATTCTTGTTAGTTTTTTGTATTTCTGAAACTTTACTTCTAATTTTTTGCACCCTTTTCCAAGATAAAAATACAAAAAAACTACAACAAAAAATATTTTGCCTACAGTTTTTTTTTCTAGCGGGGTTTTTATTATTTAAATAAATATTAGTATTTACTATTTAAATTGTTTCTCTGAAATTCGAATTATCTATTCATTTGTACGTTGTCTGATTTCACTATATTTTAAAAGTAACACAAAACATTTTTAAAAATGACAAGTAACCTAACACACACATACACACACATATATATAACCAATAATTAAACATAACCTACCACCATCAAAAACCGTAATTATGAATTAAAGCTGTAAGAATATTTAAAAAAAAAAAAAAAAAAAAAAAAAAAAAAAAAAAAAAAAAAGATTAAATTAATTATAAGAATTATTATGGAAGAAAAATAAGAAAGTGGACACCGACAAATAACGGAAATGCTTATATATTGAATTACGTTTTCAAGGGCACAGAATTCAATGATATAAGCAAAATGGTTGTTTTCTGTGGGAAAAATAAGCTAAAGCTAAAAGTTATTTTCCCCTGTGCCCAAACAACCATTAAAATCAAGTGAATTGATTAAAAATGAAAACAGAATAGAAACAAATAATATGAAATGGAAAATTCAATAAAACCTATTTAAATATTTATAGGATATAAAATGAAATAATAAACACCATACCGATTAATATTTTAGAATAAATCCACGCGCACATGGCACCCATAATATCGTAAAGATTAAGGTGAATAAAACAGTTAAGAAATCACAGTAATTGATACCATAGGATGCAGTTAATACATATTGAAATAAATGTTAAATAACTTTTAATATAATATAAAATAATATAAATAGAAAGTAATTACATAATTAAAATGCACTATTAAATTAATTAAAAATCGTAAAACAATATCGTCAAAATTTAGCTAAAAATTCCCCCTGGTGTAGTAAATTATAACTGAAATGTAGCTGGAAAAAGTAAATTTAAAACTTAGCGGAAAAAAAAAACACAAATTGTGGTGCCGCCATCTAGTATTACTTTTATGAATTAATTGTCAAAAGACAAACAGTTGTAAGCAATTGAATGTAACAATTGTTTTATTAACAGCAAAACCAAACATATCCTTATAAATAGATAATTTTAAACTGAATATAAACCACACAATGTATTTTTAAAAAACTATTGTTAATAAAATTTAAAAAGCATACAAAATATTCTATTAGCTAACTTATTTAAACTACACTAAGAATTTAAATAATTCTAGAACATCGATAATATATAGCATATAGCTATATGCTATAAAACAAAATAAATTCATTAATAATTAATATAAATAATTATTAAAAATATAAAAATCTTTAATAAAAACTATTATATATAAGATAATTATAAAATGAACAGTAAATAAAAAACATATGGTAGTATAAAGAATGTGAACAGATACTTAAATTCCGATTACCTAAAAAGCACAAATATAGTGTGTGGATTATTTTATACATCCATAAAAATCCTAAAAGTATGAATGTGGGACATTCAAAATCATTAAACCGATAATAAATTTTATAACACTAAGTGAAAATAAATAAATATTAAAATATTAATAAGAATAGAGGAATAATAATAAAAATAATTACCCAATTTTAATACATACAGTATAACTTTATTTATATTAAATATACTTATATGTATATTAATCACTATAAAAATGGCATACTATTAGTAATTAATATGATATTGTCCTTATTAAATTAAAATTTATAACAAATGGTTGTAAATAAGATAAAACAAAAATTAAACTAATATTAATGAAATTCACCAATTACATATAAAATATCAAATCAACATCCTTATAAAATACGTATCAAGAATATAGTAATAATACAAAAAACCCAATTTTTTTTAAATAAATTAACCATTGCTTATTATCCAGACAACACCACCCTCCTCCGTACTCTTTCGTCTACCCACCCATCCAACCTATAATAATTTTTTATGTTATTTTACAATTTTTATTTTTTTATAGAGATTTTTTTTATTTTATATTTTTTTTGTAATTTTGTTTACGCATGTGTTAATTTGTTTTAAAAGATCATGTAAGAGAAATACTAATTGTATATTAATGAATATATGAATTTTTTTGGAAAACCATGATTTAATGCATCATAAATTAGTTTTTTAATATTTTTGTTAATTAGAGGAGAAGAACATAAACATTTTATTCTATATAAATGATTAAGTATTATATTTCGAAATACAGAATGATGTAGACAAGATTTAAAATTTGTAAATGTATTAACTTTGAATTTAAATTATTTACGTTTGTCATATAAATCTGTGATTGTTTTGTTGTCTTTTATTGTAATTTTAAGATCTAAGAAGTTAATTGTATTGTTAGATAAAAGGTTTTCCGTTAATTCCAAATTAGTGGGATAATCTACTGGAAATTGTGTAATTTCAGAATGATCAGTATCAATTAAAATTATGTCATCAATATAACGATATAAATGTAGATTATTATTAGTAAAATTACGTTCATAATGATATAAGTATAAGTCTGAGAGTAAACTGGATGTACAACCGCCTTGTGGTATACCGACATGCTGTAAATATAAAGTGTTATCTTGCAAGATATAATTATTATAGATAATGAAGTTAGTTAAAGATTTAAAATATGCAATATCAATATTAGATGGTAATTCCAGTTTTTTATAATACTTTTTAAATAATGCATTTATAATTTTATGTAAATCTAATAGGTCTATATTATTAAAAAGATCTTTGAAGTCATATGTTGTTATATTATGTACACAATGAAGATTTTTTAAAATATTGACAAGTTGATAGCTATTTTTTATACAATGTGTATTATCATTGTTTGTAGTATGTACATATAATTGATTAAGAATTTTTAAGAGAAGTTTATTGGCTTTATTATTTTATGTATTGCAACCAATAGTTACAGTCCTAAATTTAATTGGAGTTTTATGAAATTTGGGAATAAGAACTAAATATGGATAATTAAAGTTAGTAGATAAAATATTTAATAGTTTATAATAACTTCGAATTTTACGATTATTTACAATTACATTTTCACACTTATTAGAAGAAATACAATTTGTAAGAAGTTGGTGATAATAAGATTTACAAATAATAGCATAATTATTAGGAGATTTGTCTACATATGTAATAACGTAGTTTTTTTATAATTTAGTAATTTGTTGGAAAATATGTTGTGTATTAATATATATATATATATATATATTATGTAGTATGTTGATCCGCTGTATTTAAATTTATTGAAATATTCCAATAATTACAGAGTGCAGAAACAATACGAACTAGAATTTAATCCCTTAAGACACCCAATTTGCAGTGCGTTATCACTAACCTTTCGAATGTACCAAGAAAAATACTAAAAAAAACAATATTTATAGAATATTCCGTTAGGCCTAGCAGAGCCAGTTGCTTTATTGACATATTTCATATTAATGTTTCATGAGTGTCGGAAATTAAGAGATTGCTTCGTTTCTAAATACCAAAGTCCAAACTCATTTTTCTTGTAATCCGTGAATTTTGCTTTGATATTCCATGCGTTCAAATTATAAAGAATAACTATTAGGGGAGGTGGGGGATGAATGGGACATTTTCACAAAAATATTTTTTTTATATTTTTTTATTTAAGTTACTATCAATATTATATATCACATTTCATACAATAAGTGTTTGCCAACATATATGAACAATATTTATTCCAGATTATGATTTATTCATAAAAATATTATGAAATCAAAAAAAAAAAAACAAAAAAAAAAAAACGTTCCTCTCTGTCTCAATCATCCCCACAGAAGGGATGAAAGGGACACTAATAGGGATGGATGGGACACAAAGATTTTCCTCCCTGTAATCAATTTTACCAAATTAAAATTTATAATTATAACCTTATATGAAAATTATATTTTTAATATATGATTTTACAGCACGAATCGATATGTTTTTTTTTTTCAATAACTTCTTTTATTGCAGTTTTAACTTTTAATGCGGACTTCGGCTATCAACCTGTTCTTTTTTTCCACTTATGAGGCATTTTAGATTTGAAATGAAAGTGCAAAATGTCTTTTAAATATAGCATAGCTAATAATTTTCAATCATAACTTATTAATTAATATTAATTAAATGTATCGTAGAAACATGCAGAACGGAAATTATTGTGTAGATCGGAAAGTCATGTCGTGTTGGCAAAATCAATTCGTACCGGAAAATTCTGCCGGATAATTATTAGACATTAGATATCGGAATCAATGTCTAATAATTAAATGATTGAATTTTCCGGTACGAATTGATTTTCCCAACACGACCCGACTTTCCGATTGACCCAATATGTTAGGGGTGGAGATTTTATCAATTTTATCTATTTTGATTAAGTTTTAGTACCAATTTTTTGATAATCCATTAATAATTATTTCAATACAATAAGTAACACTCAGGAATTTTAAACAATAACAACTCATATCTATCATCTATTTAATACTATTAATTGACGTAAATTATTGATTTATCTTCCTATATAATACTATTTAATTAATAAATAAAAATTTCAACATCTCTAGGGAGGAGTGAGAATGTCCCATTCATCCCCATTTGAAATGTCCCAATCATCCCCATGATGCATAATATCCCTTCTCAGCCATTTTATCTCAAAAAGTATTTTGTCACAATGGTTACTATTCATTCATTTTAATTATTGATATTGAACCTTAAAATAAATAACTACAACGTAGCTTTATTTTTTATATGGTATATAAGATATTTCACATCTTCAAATGTAAAAAAAAAAAAAAAAAAAAAAAAAAAAAAAAAAAAAAAAAAAAATACTTTTAAGCAGAGATTTCGGAAAATGAAAACAGCAATGTGGTCCTACTTTTAGTTCTGAAGCACACTGTGGTAGAGATATATGGGGTTAGGAAGCAATTTAAAATAAATGTTTATTGCCTGAAATATTGAGAATGTCTGTCCCATACATCCCCTAGCTCCCCTACATATTTATTGGGCTTCGATTAGCGTTCGTTTTCAAATTACTATTTTTTTATTTTTTATTTTACTGTTAAATGCTTTCTTCTTTTTGCGGACGAAAATGCAGTAACACGGAAAATACTCACTGATTATCGGCACTTTTCTGTTTCTATCGATGTCTATGGTTTAAAAAATATTTAAATTTACTATTTAAAAAAAGATTTTCATTATGTCGTTTCACGGACATGCCAGAATGTTTTTTCCTTCTCTCGGTGCCATTGAAGGTAACGCTCTCGTTTTAACTGTGCTTTACAATATTTTGCGCAATATTTTTGTTTCTACGCATGTTCTATAACGATACTTTCAACAAAGATTGTCGATACATTGGAAAATACCATTTTGCGTTTTAAAAGAGTGGGTGTATAGTAGTTGTTTTAATATACAAGGGTGAATTTTTTTGCGTAATTATTGCATATGTTTTTTTAGATCTTCGTGAAGTCATGGCAGACAGTCAGTTATCCGAAAAAACTTTGTAAGTGCAGGAGAATTGGGGTGAATAAAATACTTATTTGACATTAGCGTAAACAGTAATATACGCTAAGAATGATCATAATTGAATTGTTTGACCACGAATCTTTAAAACACGGCTCCAGAAAAATAACAACAACGAATACAACAACAACATCAAAATAATAATAATAATAATAATAATAATAATAATAATAATAATAATAATATAAGCCCAGCTCAAAGAAAATTAAAGAACTTAAAAAATGTATATGCATTTTTTTTAATCTTAATTAATTATTTATTAAAATATTATATTAATCGTACAGAAGATTATTTACCCTCTTTATTTAAAATTTCCGATACAGAAAATATGGTATTATTTAAAAAAAAATGCTTATTTTTCGCAGCCTCTGTGTTCAGAATACAAGAAATAATGAAAAAGTTCCCTAAATATGCTATTAAATACGGTAATATGTTTAGATTATGTAAGAAAATAGTTTTTTTTTATCGCTTCAAAAATTTGTTTTGCCAAATTAAATAAAATTCTTAATATATTATCGAAATATTAATAAAATATATTTATTATAAAATCTGTATTGATATATAAATTGTTCTGTAACAAATGTTTAAAGATTGTTACGCTAGATGGCAGCACTAGACGATAGTTCCTATTTATAGCGGCTGCCAAATAGTTTTCTTCCACCATAACTTAGGATACATTTTTCCGCAGAGCGTTCTCAGACGGACAGTGGATAGGTTGTAAAATGAGCGCTGTCTTGCATTAGATTTTCTCGCAGAGTTTTTAATGAGATGCGAGAAATGATGAAATGTTGAATCAAATGTTTTCACACGCGGAATTCTTCTGTCGTTCTTTACTATGTAAATATTGTACAGCCATCATGTAAATGATAATATATCTCGTAGTACAGAGTTTTATTAAACATTACTTTCTACAAAAGTATGGAGTGACGTGTCCATTTGTAGTGATGAGTATTATTAAAGATTGTGGCGCATTCTCATGGAAAGTAAAAAGGTAGCTACAGTTTGATTAAAGAATTAAAGAACATTTTTTTTAATTGTTTGCAAATAACTCAAATACATTTTGTGTCTTTACTCAAAAATTTGCCTTATCAAAAATTCACAAAATTGAGTTTTCTCTATCAATCTATTCTAAGGGTGAACCTGCATCCAAAAAACACAATAATCTGAAAAAAAAAAAAAAAAAAAAAAAAAAAAAAAAAAAAAAAAAAAAAAAAAAAAAAAACTAGTGTTATCGTGTATTTCTAGCATTGTAAAACCTTGATTAACAATGAAAACCAATGGACGCACTGTAGCGTTTTTCGCGTTTTTCCAGCATTTGATTTCCTGGATAAGTCGAGTTTAGAAACTCACGTTCTGATATTTTATTTAATATCAGGCTACATAAAGAACAACGAGAAAGACATAATGTATGTGTTCGATATTTGTTCACTATGTGACATTTGTACTAACTGTGACATTTCTCTAACTTATAGTATATTCTTATACTTGTATTTTCTTCTCTGTATGTCCTTCCCATATGCTTGTATTTTTATTTCTGTATGTCCTTCTCATATGTTGGTATTTACTTTTCCGCATGTTATTTTTATATATTTGCATTTTCTTCTGCGTATGTTCTTCTCATAGGTTTTATTTCTTCTCTGTAGGTTTGCCGTTCAGAAGAAACGCTCAAATCCCAAAAAGTGAACAATAGTGCAATATTAGTTTAAAGGGAACAACTTTTCTATCTGCGCGTTATGAGTACAGAAAATAATAAGATAATACCCCGATTCGAGATTTTATTACCATCTGTAGTTTACCTGCCAGTTGCAATTAGTTAAAGATAAGAGAGAGGTTTTTGTAATAGCCACTCCTAAATAACTTAATAGATAGCATTAAAAAGTGCTGGGGTGCTTATAATAATATAAAAACTCCTGATATGTAAATTAATCAATTTAAGAAGTACCAAAAGAAGGGACCCAATAACAATAACAATTTTATTCAATACAAAATATTATCAGCAAGATTAATCTAATAAATAGTTTAACGATTTTATTTTAATTTATTTTACTTTATTTATTTAATTAATTGTATTCTGTGGCATACCTTGCGCCAAATAGATTGCAATATTTTTTTACCATAGGAAAAGGTATACGCAATCGCATTGAATTTTCTGTAATAATTAAATAAAAACAGCCATAAAGTAAAATGATATAAAGAGTAAAAAATACTTCTCACTACCTGACACTTACTAGTGCTTAGTATTCCACACTCAGGCCACTTCACTGTCTAGATAACATGCCATTAAATAAAGAAGTCTTAAAAAAATTAAAATATATAAATATACATTACGTTTCTAAAATGTAAAAAAAAGTAATAAAATACAAGTAATTTTGTGAATCTCTAAGCATATTTGTTTTATAAAGAAAGCGGAAAGAAATTAAAATTTATAAAGTAATCGGCTTCTTTAATCCAGAGAAGTTACTATTTTCCTTTTTACAGAAAATATACGTTCGGCACTAAACAAAGGAACTTTTTATCCTCCATTCTTCTTTTGGATATTTATTTGCTGACAATAATGATACCCAATTTTTTGTCCTATACTAAAGGAAACAATCCCAACTGATATATTTACTAATGCTTTTCTAGAAGTTTGGTAGCTCCGTTGATTATTTTTATTGTCCCACAAGAAAATGGTTTATTTGCTGCCTCTTTCATTTTATTGTGTCTGTAACGTTTTTATTTATTTTTATTTTTAATGTCCTCAATTTCTTATACCAAGAATTATTTTCGCAAAGAATTATTTAGTTTAAAAAAATTAGAACTTTCCTGAACTGCGCAAAATATATATTAATTGAAAAATATTTTTTATAATGCATTTATATAATTAAGTAGAAACTACATATTTTTTAAAAGCATAAATGTCAAAAAAGGTTTATTTCTGTTTTCATTCAAAATAAATTCGAAATGAATTAGATTTTGAAGAAGGGCCGAAAACCAAGAAATTTGTCTAATAGGATTTTTAATGTCTTTCTTCAATCACGATTTAATAAAATTGCCTTTTTCAAACAAATATAATTATTTATTTACAAACCTATTTTAAAAATTTATTTAAAAAATGAAATTAGAAAAACAAATAAACAGTAAAAAAAACCTAACAGTTTTATATTATCAACGGAATGATGAACTACATCGTTTAAAAGAAAATGTTTAATTATTAATAACAAATTCGCGTGGATCCACAGGGAAAGGTACACTTTATCCGAGGATTCTAACCTTTCATCTTATATTTTGTCCATCTTACCAACGTGAATGGCAGCTTGAATCTAGATAAAAATCGTAAAATATGAAAATAAAATTTTTACTACTTCAAAAAGTTTTTTCATTAATAAATATTCATATTACTTTTAAATTAAAGGTTACAATTTAGAACTGAACAGGAACCTTTATAAACATATACTATTTATTCCATGCTATGGGGATGGGAATGAAAGACTGAAGAAAAAAATGGAAAATGAAAAAACGACTTCCAAATGTTTTTTATTGTAAATATTAATATTCTTTTAAACAAAAGGTACCGTTACAAACTGGAATGTACACATAAACGTATTTTTATAACTGTATCAAGGGTTTGGAGATTTTTCTCTTTAAATAGACATAGGAGACGGAAAATGAGATTTCGAAATTCCTGATTTATATTTTTTAAATAGTAAATATTTATATTTTTTAAACTGAAATGTACCTTCAGTACCATAAAGCTAGCATGAATACGCACTTATTTTTACCGTTCCATAGGTGGTAGCGATTTTAAAACGAAACTTCAATTTATCTACACTTAAAGAGCAACGTTTCCTTTGGTCATTAAGGCTAGTTATAATTAAAAATTGAATCTAGTTCATTAGCGTTCAGTGAGACATTTTAATTAATATATCGGCAAATTATCTAAAGATAAAAAAAAAAATCTGTGTTTTGGATGCATTTGGACTTGTTTCTATTAACATTTCCAGAACTACTCATGATAGCCGTCTCTTGCCATCGCACGCACATACATACATAATTTTTCCCAACGTTCCATTTTACAAAGCCCATTTTACAAACAGTATTTTCTTTAGTTATAATTTATATTGATTCGCGGATAATTAAATCATGATAATTCTTTGAGGGATATATAATTTTTATGTCTTCGATATTAACTTGTATTTTCTGCCTGTGCTTCTTCTTCTTCTTCTAACCGATGACCAGGCCCCTACCTGCCGGGATGCCCCAGCTTAACGGGTTTAGTACCTGGCATCGGGGCGAAAGTCCGCCTAACCGCCGCGAAGCGGCAATAAACCTGACATCATTGCCTCGATCGTCATCCTATTTGCAGTGCCTACTGCTCGTTTGTGTATACTATGTTTTGCCGGTTACTTAACGTTATAACCTGTTTTTCGGCACCTGCACATTGCTACTCATGTTGGTCTCGTAATTTAGAAACTTGATCAGATGACGAGACCTTCACCTGGGCTGGCACCTTTAGAGGTATAATTCACAGGTAACTTGGAGGACTTTGCACCCACGACGGATTTTACATGCACCAGGCGCCATTAGCGTACATGGCGGATTATAGCCAGCAGTATGCCTCGATCCCGCGTCCTTAGCTGCGGATTCGATGCTCTGCCAACTGGGCCACCGCTGCCCGAACTACTTCTGAATGACCTGGGGTTTAGAAGCCGAATTGTTGGTGCAGACTTGTGATAAGAAAAAGGAATGGAGGGGGTAAGGAAGCAAAAAAAAATAAATAAATAAATAAATAAAAAATAAATAAATAAAAAAGAATTAAAAAAAAAGAAATTAAAAAAAAATGGAGCGCCGCAGATTGACAAGTTGCACCAAAAGTTAATTTTGGGCCGAAATGCTAGACAAACATAACGATGCAGGGGGATGGGACTCCGCCTATCTACCGTACCCCACCGCGTAGAAACTGACTCCGTAGACTTCCCACTGGAGAGGGTCCGGTAGCTTGTGCAGGCTATAGCCTATGTGCAACTAAGAATAATAAAGAGGCGGTAGTCAAAAAGAAAAAAAAAAAAAAACCTGAAAGGGTCATTCCATGCAAAATGAGCAAATCAGCTGTGGTACACATGTCACAGATTTTAATCAAAATCAGTCTATAAGTAGATCATATCTATTTATGAGTAAATGTAAAATAATAGATTTCTGGATTGTTCATTTAAGTATAAAAATTTACATTAGAAGTGAATGTAAAATCGAGGTATTGTCTACGTGCTTAAAATTTCAATTTCAATTATTAGCCTTAGTAATGGAAAGAATATATTAAAAAATTATTTATATTTAGGAATTTATATTTAGGAATGAATGATAATTAACAGACTGGCGTAAGTTAGTAATTATATTTTTATTTCGTATCGAGAAAAAAATTATTTTTGAAAATTTTTAAGAGAAAAAAGCAATATTTCTATTAATCCTTTACACACGAAGGACAGCCTTGACAAGCTGCAAATGGCTACACCTTATAGCTAAAAGTATATATTTGAAATATCGGAAGTTTCATTCATGCCTTTTTTATTCCTTAATGAGAAAAAAAAAAATAGTAAAAAATGTTGAGGGTAAAATGCAATATTTCTATCATTTTTTTTTAAGTCAAGAAAAGCTTTATTAAACTTTTAAATTGTTTTATATTACAGATAAATGTGTATACTTTAAATGCAGAAACTTTTATTCTTGCTTTCAGTTTATTTTTGCCTCAAGAGAATTTTAAATTTGAGTAGAAATCAGACTGAGCTAAACGAAAAACTATATATCAATTCTAAATTCAAATAAAAAAACTAGATGGCAGCACTAAATTTTTTCCCATCCAATCGTGCAATATTTTAAGATACGCGGGCGAATTCAAAGAGGTATAGCTAATGGAATGCAGAAAACATTACTATTTTGAACCCATTTTTCTTATGTTAGGAATCAAAAGGCAATCTTGAATTTTTTTTAACGTATCATGGACTTATTAATCTTTATGTCTGTGCAATATTGTTAATGTCGGGCCTGTCCTTTATTTATGTTTTGCTTATACAGAAGAGGAAAAATCATGATTTTGTAATTTTTTTAAAAGTTTCTAAGTTTTTTTGAAGATGAAGGAAATAAATGGCCACTTTAAAACTTGGGGAATTCGATCTACATATGACATACTACATCAGGCATTAATTTCACAGAGGTTTTTTAATTCCTTTGATTTTTTTAAAATTTCTAATTTTCTCAAAATTCACAATTTTTCAATATTTGCAACCAATTTATAAATAATCATGGTGTTACTAGATTATTATAACTCAGTAAATAAGAAGATAATTTTTCAGAGTTTACAAAATTATAAAAAAAATTCCTTTCTGTTAAACAGTTTTCAAGATACAGAACTTCAAACTTGTAATTTTGGACGATTGCGCACATGTCATTCTATATCACAAGTTTTTTAAATGTCCAAAACTGCTAAAAAAATTTATTTTTTGTCAAGATATTTTGCAGAGCATTACTTGAATATGAATTGAAACTGAGCATCGAATTTTATTAAAATTGGTTAGTATGTGGCCACGACTTTTTTTTTAATTTTTGCTCATTTTACGTGGAATGACCCGAAAGGGAAAGGGGTTAGCTTGTACATGTTATTACACTTAAAACTTACTTATAGCTATTTACTTAACTACCATTTATGTACATATATTGTTTTAATATTATCCTATAGCACTAGCTGATACTAAACGAACTAGAGTAATTTACTTTAGATTACTTAAATATTGCCTGGCTATTTAAAATTAATTTATATTTTAATCATTTCTAATATTAGAATCGGGATTTTATTTATTAATTATTATTATTATTTTTATATTATCTTATGACAAGTTAACTATGAATTGGCATACTATTACTTAGCTAGGAGGGAATTGATAAGAGACTAACGAGCTGACCTAGTGAGATTAATATACTAATTTCTAATTGAACTAGCTGCTTGAGGTTGTAACTTAGACATAAGCTATGGGGGTTGGGTTTCACATAATTAACATTTAATTTAATAATTCATTATATTTGTCTAGTATAATATACTTATCTCACCCAGTGGACTTGTTCTTCTGAGGAGGTTTCCTTGTCTTGGTATTTGGTCACTGTCGTGGTGGTTGTCTTTTTAATATTTTGACATATTCTTGTGGGTCTTTTCTTTATCCTTGATTAGATATATGCTTCTCACATACCGTGAGATGCTTGTCTCTATCGTAGGTTGTTTTCCTTTATGACTATTAATGGTGGATGTCTAAATTTGAGGTTTTGTCACTTTGCGAACTTGCCGCTGATGGTTTGACGACTTGTGGTCTTTAATTGTGACCCTTTGAGTTGGCTTTGATCACTTAACAGGTTCATTTTCCTTTGTTTGTATGTTACCCTCATACGTGAATGCGCACATAGCGATCAGTCCATTGGAACCTAATGGCTGTTATCACGATTTATGCAACATTGTTGCGAGCTATTTGAAAAGGCTTGTGCACTACTGGAGTGGGGCTTGTTCCATGGCCGTTAGTCCGTCAATTTTTTTATGATGACTGTTTTCACAAGATGTATCGTTATAATTTCTCCTTTGTTGTAGTAGGCTTGGTTTAGCATGTAGTTGGCTTCTCTGTTTCATATTTAAAACACATCTTTTCTTTATCCACTTAACTATCTTCCGATGATTCGTTGGGTTTGTGTGAGTGAGCCGTAGCTATCAGTTCATCATAAATGACTTCCACCTCTCAGAAGTGCGATAAATCGATTTTTTTTTCAAGTAAAAGGTTCCTTCACCTGCGGCCGCGGTCAACTTAATAGTTAGACTCGGACCTCTTTTTTAATATATATATATATATATATATATTAAACCTGAAAATAAGGCAGTTAGTTAGTTTGGGGTGGCGATGTCCGCTGGGATGGTATGTGTTTAGCTTTGTTCTTTTATGTTTTATTGAGAGATGGAGTCTATGTTTTCTATTAACCATCTGATAACTGCTTTGCCCTTGTTTTGTACATGTTTATTGTTTGCTAGCTGATTATGCCAAAGTTGCTCGTTGTTTGCTGTGATTTGAATCAGATGGTGTGGTTGTGTAAGTGGGCAGGCTGTTAGAAAGTGTTTTGGGGTTCCCAATTGCCCGCATGCACAGTTTGGCTCATCTTTGCGCTTGAATCTGTGTAAGTATTCTGGGAATGCTCCATGTCCCGTGTATATCTGGCTGAGTAATTTACAACTCCTTAGTCTGTTTGTACTTACTTTTGTGAAGTATTGATATGTTGTCCTGCCCTTGTCCCCGTAATCCCACTCGCACTGCCACTGTTTAATAATTAGTTCTTTAATTGTTTTTTTAAGGTTTGTTATTGGCCTTTCTAAGTTATATGGAATTTCTTTTATTTTATTTTCTGCTGCTTGTTTGGCTAATTCGTCGGCATCCTCGTTTCCTTGGATGCCCACATGTGCTTTAACCCAGCTAATTTTGAACCTATTATTTGAGAGTTTAATTGCTTCTTGTATATCATTTACTAGTTGTGTGGTGTTAAATGGTTTGCTTAATGTTTGGATGGCTGACATGCAGTCCGAGCGGATGCTGTATTCCATCCCTGTGTTGTTGCCCCAATATGCTGCTTGTAGTATGGCCAGTAGTTCGGCTTGAAAGACACTATTAAATTTCCTTAAAGGTGCTGACCACGATTTAATTTTTTGTTCATTTTTGAAGGCTACGAATGCCGAACCCATAGCTCCTGATTCCAATTTTGAGCCATCTGTGTAGATATATTATGTCTTTGACGTTGTGCCCTATTCTTGGTTTGATTGTTTCTGCGGGGTGTGTGTTCCATACGTTTATTTTTTTTTGTATAGTCCGTGTGATTTATTGTTGTTCCATGGAGGTTTACATTTTCTCTCAGTCTTGATACTGTACCGTATGTTGCTTCGTATTTTACTTGTAGGTGTATTGGAATCAGGCCTGCAAGTACCTGAAGGGCCGCGGTAGGGGCAGTTTTATATGCCTTAACAATGGACAGCAGGAAGTGTCTCTGGCAAGAGGATAATACCTCCTTGCTCCTTGTATTCAGGTTGTGGCCCCAAATATAGGCGGCATAAGTTAGTGTCGTTTCAACTACTGTCCTATACCAAGTTTTAATAATTTCTGGTTTTAAGCCCCAGTTCCTGGATGCCATTGCTCCCAACATGTTGAATGTGTTTCTTATTTTTGCTGCTTGTGTTTGGCAATGCGCTAGCCAGTTGAGGTTTTTGTGTATTATGACTCCTAAGTATTTTATTTGCTCTTTTCCTTCAAGTTCTTTGTCATTGAATTTTATGCCTTCTATTTTATATGTGTCCTCTGTTGGAAGATTCCTTGTGTGTGTTCTGTTTAGATACAGCAGTTCTGTTTTATCCCAGTTTAGCGTTAGTTTATTTCCTGTAATCCATTCATTGAATTCTTTGATTATTTTGTTAGCTAGTTTAACTAATTTGATTTTTGTTTTTGCTCTAAGTATTATTATAAAATCATCCGCGAATGCTTGTATTCTTACGTTAATTCCCCAATTTTTCTTGAGAGCCGTATCTGCTATGAGCAGCCACAGCAAAGGCCCGAGACAGCTGCCTTGTGGGCAGCCCCCGAATGTCTGCTTTGTTAAAATAATGCCGTTTTCTTCGATTGTGACGTACCTGTCTTTTAGGAAGCTCAATATCCAGTTTCTTAAATAAGTTGGATTGGGGGACTGCTTTAAGTCTTGACAGGGCTGTTGTAGGAATATAATAGAAAGATTAGAAAGAAAATACTGTTTGCAATGACGTTTTATCCTACAGCATACCCAGAAATTGGCTCAGTTTACTTAAAGAATCATAAAACGAGTAATATTCCACTTCCCTTTATCCATGTTTTATTTTCCCAAAGTTTTCCAGATCTAAAAAAAAAAAAAAAAAAAAAAAGACTTTTATTTTTACTTATTTGTCACCATTTACGTGGAGTTTCAATATTAGACTTTAATAACAACAGTATTTCTTGAATTTCTCTGAGGAAGACTATGTTTTTATAGTTGAAAGTACTAAGGTATTAAAATAATTTAACATCTTTTTAAATATCGTCTCATCTTTTAAGTATTTTTGCACATAGTGTAAGTTAAGTTTAACTTTTTAAAGATGAATTAAGCATTTCTATTTATTTATTTACTTAAATCATAATTTATTTAATATGAATTATGAAGCTTCCCCACAATATTTTGTAATAGTATAGGGAATGCGTCATGCTGTGTGAGCTCCTCTGTCTTCTAAAGCTTAGTAAGGCTTAGCCAGAATTATCTTTCATAAGTCAATAATACGGAGATCCTAAAAAGCATCAATGATATTTTGGTACTTTCTAATCATTAAACTGACAAATATTATAACGAGGCTCTAAAATAAGCTATTTTGACACTTTCCCCCCCTTCTTTGCAACAATTTAAAAGTACCCACTTCTGAATGTTTGAAGTGCACTACTGGCACAACATAAGCTCCCGAAAAAAAAAAATGTGTTTACTCTGAAAAATGCTTAAAGTAGTACCTTTTTCAACACAATCGTACACAGGAATATTTTATATCGCTCAGTCGCTGTTGTCGCAAACGCTATAACTAAGAACAGTCAACTGATAACACTCCCTTGTTTTCTAAAGAAACAATCTCACTGGATTTAATTTCTAACGATTTTCTAGAAATCTCTTTTCTTTGTTGATTACTGTTATTATCCAGAAAAATCTGGTATATTTACATTCAATTTCCTTTTATAACATCTCTAGGCTATTTTTTGTTTTTCTTAATAATATATTCCTTATGCACAAAAACAAAATCCTTAGTAAAGACATCTGAGGAATGTACAATTTGTGAAACTCCGCATAATATGTTTGAAATTATTCAGTGCTTAAAAATTTATTAATATGGAATGTCAATAATAATAAACAAAAAATACGGGGTACTGTTTATAATTTAAATTATGTTGTAATAATATAATTTAAGAATTGAAATAATCATTCAAAAGGATTTATATGTAGATCCTAATTTGATTTGTTAATGTAAAATTAAATTCGATTACGAATAAAAAAAATACAAAAGTATAAATGAGGAATTGTACGTTAAATTACATTCATGATACACAAATATATATTTCCTCTTTTTCTCAAAAGAATCGCCGCCCTTTAGCTATATACCATTAAAGAAAACTAATAAATTATGTTTTCAATACTTATTTTTATTACAACACACTATAGATAACATATAATAAAATAATATGTTCATTAAAAACACATTTTTATATAAATTTTTTATTTTAAATTTGCTTATTTTAAATTTGCTCATTTCATTTAAAAAATCTTTCCGTAATTCTATGGTAAAAAGCAAAATTTACCAAATGATTTTATCAAAATAACGAGAATGATTTTTTTTTCCATCTTGATAAATGGTATTCAAGGATAGCACATTTAGGTTAAGTCCAACAGAGTAAATAATGTCCAGACGAGGACTCAAACCTGGACACCTTGACTTATCGCTAAAATGCTCTAACTATTGACCTATTCGGGAGGTATCTGGCTGACATAATTCGGACGGTACAGGCAGGGCTCGAAATGAAAAAATCCACGAACAGGAACGATATTACAAAATTATTGTCGACTATTTTTTTTTTTTTTTTTTTTGAAAGTACAGTAAAGTCCCAATTATCTGAGTCCCGCTTAACCGAGTTTCCGCTTTAACCGAGTTATTTTCTTCTATTGGACTGATGGCTTGCATTATGATGAAACAGCCATTATAAATGAAGTGTTAGGTGAAGATCAAAGAGATGTCGTAAAAAGTTAGAACTCTGATTTTCTGGTCAGAATGAGAAAAAAAAAAAAGGGCCATTTTTTTTTTTTTTTTTTTTTTTGAAAAAAAAAAAAAAAAAAAAAAGTACGGCCATTTTTTTTTCTATTCTCACCAGAAAATCAGAGTTCTAACTTTTTACGGCTGCTCTTTCACCTTCACCTGACACTTCATTTATAATGGCTGTTTCATCACAATGGAAGCCATCAGTCCATCAGATGAAAATGATCCATTCCAAAGGTATAAATTCGATTGAAAAAAACATTTTCATTCCCGGTATTTCTTAAAAGTAACAGAAATTTACATCAAAGAAATGTTACTTGTACCATAAAAATGAATGAATGAAGTGAAAATTTATATTTAACCTCCTTAGTCTGTGGCGATTTGTGTAAATCCGGTTTATACCAGTTTGTTCCTTATCCGAAGTGAGCTTGGTCCCTATTAACTCGGATAATCGGGACTTTACTGTATAGTAAATTTATAGTTAACCGTAGAAAAAACAATTTAAAAAAATGCATTCAAAATTTTAAATAATTAGAAAAAAAAGGTTACAAAGAGCATAGGAGCTATATCTATGAAACTGTAAAAATATTTTTTAATAATTCCACGAACCGGAACAATATTTTCCATAGTTTCACGAACCGGAACAATATTTGTCACAATTTCACGAACCGGACCGGTTCCTGTTTGCTCTGGTACATTTCGAGCCCAGGGTACAGGGTATAATTATGTCAGACAGTTACCGTCTGGATAGCTCAATAGGTAGAGCGTTGGGACAGTACCGTCAACCGGGGCTACTTTGGGCCACCTTTTTCCTTGTACCACTCACATTTCCATTATTAAAAAATATTATATTTGATTTTTGAATGCCGAAATGGAGTTGTAAAGAATTAACACGAAACAATGAAGCAAACTATATAGTTTTAAAGAGGAATTTTTTTTAAAACTATTTTTAAAGTTTTGAAACAAAGTATCCCCTGATCTGGCTTCTTTGGTCCATTCACTTAGTTTAATATAAAATGAATACATTTCATAAGTAAATCAATACATTTTTAAGGAACCCCCCTTGCAATAGCATTTGCTAATAAACTAACACCGCAAATCCGATAAACAATTTTTTTAAAAACATTGAAACACAATAAACTAAGTGTTAATATTAAAAAAACGAGAAACAGTTTTCGTAATGCTATCCTCGGCAACTGTAATAAAAACAATTAATGTAACATTTTGGTACAGTAACATTTGAAAAAAAAGGTTACTTAAAACATGTTTTAAGAGATTTCGTTGTATGAAAGGCATTTCTAAGGAATTGGGGCTACTTTTGAACCAAAACAGGCCTGACACAAAGTAGTCCCGAAATACTAGTTTTCATGCTAGCTTTATGAAAACTTAAACATTTTCTGCCAAAATAAAAAGTTAAAGGAAAAATTATGATCACACATTGCTTACAGGTCACTAAAGGTAATATTTTGACACTTACTTTATTTGTAGCTGTTATCAAGAATGTTTCACAATGGAAAGTTTGGAGAGTTAAAATCTACACACGAAAACAGTTGTTTCAAACACATTAAGTGTTGTCACGAAAAAAATTTAAATTACCCCCAAACTTTTCAAATACCCTATAGTAGAGTATAAATTATTTTTCAAGGGCAAAAACTCCAAATTATCTTGTATTGCTTGTTCAATACACAGAATAAAAACTCTTTGTTATGGAATGGACCAAAGTGACCCCACAAGGACCAAAGTAGCCCCGGTTGACGGTACGTCAAAGTATAAACGTTTAATATCCTGGTCTAGATATTTTTTGCTCTATGCGAATGCACATTATCTGTAATACTCCGGCACTATATAAAGATTTTATCCTTAAATTTAATAATCTTCTAAGTATTGAATTCATAAAAAGCTATGAATTATTTGAGTATATCAATACTAATGTGTTAAAAATATGAAAACGTGTGTATAATATTAAATAAACATATAAAGTCTTAAACATTTGAATGTGCAGTAAACTCCCGACTATCCGGCCTAATGTGGTGGAAGGTTAGGCCGGATAACAAAAAAGCCGGATAGGCCGGAGTTCTATAAATATTTGCTCACTTCCTGCCCCCCCCCCCCCCCCCCGATTATATTAAAAAGGCATGTCACACATTTTAAGATAAATTTTATATATACAATACATACAGTTTCAAAATAAGCAAAACTTTAACGCAAAACGTAAGCCTAATTAGTAAAAATATGAGTAAATTTTATTTTACTGTTTATTAATAAATGATTGCACAAATATTAATACAATAATTATGCATAAGATAAAAGAGTTTAAACTTAGTTTTTAGCTTTTGAAAAAGTCCTTTGTTGGTGACTGTTTCTCCCTGTTAGCCCTCTTCCGCGACGCAATGTCCCTCCATTTACGTAAGCAGATGTTACCAGCTGGCGTCACTTCCTCCTGCTAACTCGTAGTTTCTCCTCTATAGTCACTACAACCTTTTTTCGTTTATCACCCATTTCGTTAATCTTCGATAAATAAACACGAAACACACCAAAAGACTATACGAAAGTAACCAGGATAAACGGAAAATAATTTCCGCACGTGTTAAAATCCGTTGCACAACTAACGAAACAGGTTATCAAGTCTTAAGCCACCCCCCCTCTTGCCTCTGCTATTGCATTCTGCAATTCCATCTTGCTCCTTCCAGCTGTGAATTAACACTTTTCTACGGAGAGGAACCTGCCTGTCTGCCGCTTGCAACATTCCTCATTTTTTTACTAGGCCGGATAGTACGGAGGGCCGGATAGTCGGGAGTTTACTGTACTTATTTTCATAATGAAGAATGTGGACTCAGAGCGACATTTATGTAGTTACGGGATAATATGAAATATTTTTACAAAAAGTCAACCAACTTCTAGATGTGACTATGTAAATGCTATTAAATACATTTTCCCAAGTCAACCTGCAGTAAGTAATGATATATTAATAAAATCATACTACATAATATATTACAATAGCCATAAGTGCTACAAAGATATTTACTTTTCTTGTCATTCTTAAATATTGCGCACTTATTCTTAATAAATATACAAAATAAATTACTTTTATTTATTTTTACTAGGGGGCTCTGCCCCCTACGAGCTATGCTCGCCAACCCCCGTTCAGGCACACCAAAATCCAAAAAGCACGCTAATTTGATCGGCTTTAAAATATAGGATTAAAATTAAAAAAAGAAAAAAAAACAGTAGCGATCTCTCTGTAAACGGGTTTCCATTCGTTTTCCTTGGATTGGGGATTTTTAAGGCCAAATCTGCTGCTGTTAAGAGATACAATGGCTTTTTTCCTATTTAATTAAAATAATTAGTTAAACTGGTACTTCTTAGTTATCCCTTCGACCAATTTCGCCAATTTATATAAATCGCGAAACCACTCGCCAAATTATACACATTGACATAATTTTTATTTTAAATAACGAAAGAACAAATAAATTAGTAGAACATTAATAAAAATACAAATAAAACGTCGAATTAAGGTTTTATTGACCATTATTGGCATTTAATCTTGCAATTAATTAATGGCAGCCATTATTGGCATTTAATCTTACAATTTGGCGACAGTAATTTGGTCGACGGGATAACTAAGAAGTACAGTTAAACATTTGAAATAAGCTAATGTAAAATGAATTAAGTAAACAGTGTCATTGTCTCCCGGTATTTTTAAACAGCGCTATAAGATAGTTCTTTTAAATAACTCATTTTAAATGTATCGTTTCAAATCTGACGTAATTTACACAAAAGTTTTATTTATCTTATTAATATTCACGTGAAAATACTTTTGTTGTTAGAAGGAAATATTATTTGCGCTGTCTTCGAATTCAAGATGATAGTTGAAAAGATTATCTCAAAATATCTCGCGAAAATATATTTTTCAATTTAAATTGTTTTGCTATATTTTTTGCCATTTTAAATATGACGTAATTTCCTCAAATTACAAGTTTTAACGCATAATAATGATTTTTTTTAAATTTTAAGATTTCGTTTCTCTTTTTAAATTCAAGTGTAAATATGGTTGGCACAGATGTCATTGGCGCAATTTTTTTCCGACGCCAATTTCATGTACGCAACGGTTACTTAACTGGTGCTAAAGTGTCGTTATTTTGCTTGATATGGTAACCCGGATGTTGTTGTTTATGCTATTGATATTTTCGCCAAATTGGCGTCGGAAAAAAATTGCGTCAAATTGGTATATGACACCTGTGCCTATGGTTCTTATGACGTAATTTTCCTGCTTTTAACATGTAATCATTTAATTCTAATTTTAAAGTTTTTTTTTCTGTTTGTAATAGTCACGTGTAAGTAATTTTTTAATTTGAAGTAAACATTATTGTTTGCGCTGTTTATGCAACTGGCAACAGTTTAAATTAATAACATTTTCTAAAATATGTAAAAAATATCTCTCGAAATACTGAAAATTTGAATTTAAAATTGAAATAAAACCTCATAAAATGAGTCAAATAAGAAAAATAAATACAATCTGCACACCTGGAACTTATAGCATATAAAATGATCTAAAAATGATTAAATTCTCATGTATAGTTTTTGCTCCAATAAAACATTTTTAAGGGAACGATTTTGTCCAACTTTAGCATTAAATATCTCTTAAAATAATTCTTCGATTTGAAAACTGTCTGCATCAGCGTGTTTATCAAACACTTCTCTATAATACCACCGATTTTCATATTTTTGTATGCAACAGTTTTTTTAATATTAACGATGAAAGGCCATGCTTAAGCATTCAAATTGGATGTGGATCTACCCGGAATATCTACGCAGATGTTCATTGGTCCATTTCCAAATCAAAACTTTTTTATATATATAGAAGGATTTTTATACTGAAAGTTTCTGAAAATTTATGGAAAATCATTCAGATCTGGCCCAGTAAGACGTTTAAGCATTTGTTCTTAAATTATCAATGTATGAGTAAACTATATAGGCATTGATATAAAACACATGTAAATTCCGTCAAAAAACCCATACTTCTGAATAATAGACGTTTAATTACATGAAATATGTTAATATCTCTAACATACTTGCAGTTAACACGTTAAGCGCACCGGCTGACACTTGTAGTCAGTGTCACCGGTGACTGACAATGAAATTTCCGTTAAGAACGCGTCATTCCCATTCATGGAATTCAAGAAAACAATTTTTAAATAATGTTATCTTTCGAAAAATACAATATTTCTTTTTGGGGGGAATTTAAAAAGCTGTTCTATAATGAAAAAGAAATAAATATTAAATGTATAAGGCTTCAATTAGTATAGAAACTTTTTTGATATATTTTTTTAAGTGATGTTGAAAGACTTGTTTAATCTTTTTGTACACATACCTACATTTTTAATGCGATAAAAAACACATATTTGTTTATGCTATATATTAGTTTTATTCCTTAACCTTGTTAAATGTAGAATAATTAATTAACAAAAAACCTTTAATTAAATTACTAATTTTCACAAATCTTTTGTCATGTAGTGATTTAAATAGATTCCCAAATGCCTGCCATATTATTTACCATTATATAACATTTTTCTAATGAAATACTTGAACTTTTAAAATGTTATTAATAAAAATAGGATGCAAAAAATTATATTTTTTCAAATTGTTGAGAAGGTACATACTCAGTCTAAACTCAGTCTGTGTTAGTATTTTATTAATTGTTTAATCTTTAATAATTAATAATTTAATTGTTTAATCTTTTTCTGCACATAACTGCATTTTTAATGGGATAAACGCACATATTTGTTTATGCTATATTTTAGTTTTATTTATTAACCCCTTCAAATTTAGATTAATTAATTAGCAAGAAAGCCTTTAATTAAGTTGCAAATTTTCACAAATATTTTGTCACGTAGTTAAATCTAGTAAAATCGTAGTTAAATAGATTTCCAAAGTGGTCTATATTATCTGAATTTGTTTTAATTTAGTGAACCGCTATGTAAATTAGAAAAATTGTTGGAAAATATGTATTACGTTTTAATGTTATACATAAAACACCACGTGAGATCTGGCTTTTTTTTTTTTTTTTTTTTTTTTTTTTTTTTTGTAAATAATATTTTTAAACACTTCGATTATTATGGCAAATGGCAAACAATAAACCCAAAACTTAAACGTGGAACATAAAATAAATAAGCATAAAAACAAAAAGACATTAAACAAAACAATTGGAGAAAAAATATCTAAAAAAGTAATTACTTTTTTGTTTGACTTATTTATTTCAAATGATTGTAATGATTATTTATTTAAATAAAGTTAAATAATGATAGACTTTTATTTAAACTATAACAGAAGTGTATAATAAATTCTTAATGTCGAAACATTGAATTTCCTAAAGTTTTCTTAACTAATGAAAAATAATTGATATTTTGTGACAAAAAACAATTATTGTTAAATTTTTAATAAAAATATGAAAGATAATTATTGTTTACAAAATAAATGAATATTAAACAACTGAAGGAATAATAATTTTAATGGTACTTAAATATCTTGTTATGTATTATTTTGACTATTACAAGAATTAATTGAAATGAATAACTAAAAGAAGGACTTTATAATAAGACAATTGCATACACGAAATGACTGAATTGTTGTTCATTTAGGATTATAAAAAGTGAATTTTCCATTGTTATTTGGAAAATAATACTTGATTTAGTAGCAGAAATTTTAATATGTACAATAAAACGAAAAAAAAATCAAATTCAAATTATTATTATTAAATAAATAACAAATAATAAAAGCTTTTTTTATATAGGAAAATTATTATAGATAATTTTTAATTTATAAAATTAATTATATTTATAAAATGGGTTTGATTGTGCATTTCTTTTAAATAAGATTGTACAATTTAAAGCCATAACCTCTTGAAAATATGTATGTAATATATGGCAATGGGAATTTTTTTTTTTTGTAATTATTAAAGTAGAAATCCTGTACCGTTGAAAGTTTAGTTTGAATATTTACAAACAGTACTAACTACAATTTAGTCAAACACAATTTGCAAATAAATCAGTATTATATATACAATACATAATTAAATTCTTATTTGCAAATTTACTTAAATGCTACAATTAATCTTCTACTTTGACTGATGAAAGAAAAAGTAACATTGTTACAAAAATACATAAATAAGAGTCAGAATTATCCATCAATAATTAAACCTGTGGCATTTTTTATGTTCTTTCATCTCTGAAGTATCAATAAGGAGAAGATAAATAATTAATTGATGTAGGAAATAAATTGCTTAAGGACTTTTGTCCCAATCTAGAAAGTGATTGAAAATCGCTTTATCAAACTGCAAATAATTAATAGTAATTAATTAATCAAGATAGCTCTGGCAATATACATATAATTCGTTCTGCAATAACACGATATTTGTAACGGTATTTTTATATCAGGATCTACGTTTATCATTTTCATTCTTCCGTAAAATTTATATGCACTATTTGTCAGTAAATGTTTGTTAATCTGCGAAATTATAATGTAACAACGACTAGTAATATATAATAACCTCGTCCAAATTACCCACAAATCCGAAGAGATTTCTATATATTCGGTTCCTCCAAAATCAGTATATTTACAAATAAAAAAAAAAATCATGATAATACATCATTTTCTACGACTGATTTTCTAAAACGTTCCGAAGACGTTTGTGTACTGTATAGATAAGTTTTTTTCAAATCCGAATTGTCGGTTTTAGGATGAAATCAATTCGCAATTGAGTATTTTCAGCTATGTAACTGAATTTATGCATGCAGAATGACAAAATTATATTAAATTTCCATACTAATATTAATGCAGTTTTTTAACAGTTTTTTTTATAAAATATTTTTGGTCAATATAAAAATCCAAATTATTCATATGTGATATACCCACATATAAAAATAATTTTATGTGAAAAAATAAGTTTCATTGGATATTTTTCAAAAATAAGAAAGCATCCCCAAAACACAAAAAAGTCAATTTACAAATTTAATGTAATTATTAAAATATTAATCTAGAGCCATAGAATATATTTTTTTATATATATTTAAAAGTAAAACGAACTGCAAGTTAGTAAAAAAAAAATTCCAAATCAATCAGTATCATTTATACAATGCATAATTAAATTCTTAATTAAAGATTTACTTAGATTTTAGAATTAATTTTCTACATTTACTGATGAAAGGAAAAATAACATTGTTACAAAAATAGATGCACTAGAGTCAGAATTATCCATGAATAATTAAAGCTTTTTATGTTCTTTCATCTATAAAGTTAATTAAGTATAAATAAGAAATCGATGAATAATTAATTGTTGTAGAAAATAAATTTTCTTAAAGAGTTGAGTTCCAATCTAGAAAAGGGTTGTAAATTGCTTTACCAAACTACAAAATAATTAAAAGTTATTAATTATAAAGTAATATATATATAAAGTTATATATGTATAAAGTAATTAATACAATTTATCAAAGAGCGATGATATATAATAACCTCTTTTGAATTACCCAGGAATCCGAAAAAAATTATTTATCTTTAAGAATCTTCAAACGTACTGTATTTTCTGGATTTAACCCTTTCAGGGCAGAAAAATTCTCTTCGTAAAATGATGAAATAATTGACTGACAACAGAATTCAAAAACGAAATTTTCTGAAAATAAAAACCTACTTTTCTACAATTTCATTGTAAAAGCAAAATTTTATTAAAATATTCTTCGCGTCGTTTTTTCAGTTTTGAAATTTAAATTAGGTGGTCACGCCCTTTGACAACTGCCTTTAAAAGGTCAAAGAAGAATTAACAAAAATATATACACACCATTTGCTGCTACTGATTTTGAAAACGTTTCGAAGTCATTAGTGTACTGCATACATAAGTTTTTTTCAATCCTGATTGACGGTTTTAGGATGAAATCAAATCGCACTTAAGTGTATTTACAGCTATGTAACTGAATTTATGCATGCAAAAATGACAAAATTATATTAAATTTCATTGCTAATATCAATGCAGTTTATTTAGCAGACTTTTTTGTAAAACATTTTTGTTGAATATAAAAATCCAAATTATTTATATGTGATTGTTCGAAATATAAAATTAATTTTATTTAGAAAAATTGGTGTCATTGCTCATTTTTTAAAAATAAGAAAGTAAATTTTAAAATTTAAACATCACCCCCCCCCACCCCCAACACACACACACCAAAAAAAAAAAAAAAAAAAAAAAAAAAAAAACTCAAATGTAAAATTTTATATTATTAAATGAAATTAATTATTGTTTAAAATTAATGTTTAAATGGTTAAAATTAATGTTTAAAATAATTATTAAAATATTAATCTGCAGCCGTAATCTGCAGCCATATATATATTTAAATATTTGAAAGTAATAGGAGCTAGAATTTAGTAAAATGCAATTTTCAAATCAATCAGCATCATTTTTACAATACATAATTAAATTCTTAATTGCAGATTTACTCAGATGTTAGAATTAACCTTCTACTTTTACTGATGAAAAAAAAAATGACATTGTTACAAAAATAGATACATTAGAGTCAGAATTATCTATCAATAATTAAAGATGAAGCATTTTTTTATGTTTTTCCATCTCTAAAGTTAATTAAGCATAAATAAGAAATCGGTGAATAATTAATTGCTGTAGAAAATAAATGAGCTTCAAGAGTTGAGTACCAATCTAGAAACGGATTGAAAATCGCTTTATTAAACTGCAAAATAATTAATAGTAATTAATTAATCAAGACAGCTCTTGCGATATATAAAATTTTCTGAGGAATAAGACTATAATTCTAATGCTATTTTTATATCATGACCTACATTTATCATTTTATTTCCTCCATAACGGATATGTATAATGTCTGTTAATATGATAAAGAGCGATAACTTTAGATTACCCATTGAATCCGAAAATATTTCTTTAATTTATAAACTTTCAAAAGCATAATATTTTTTTATACTTAAGGGAAAGTTTATAAAAAGGAATTGACATTTACTGGAGCTGATTTTCAGAAACATTTCGAAGTTATTTGTATATTGTATTGATACGTTTTCAAATTATGACTATTCTTTTTAGGATGAATTTTTAGTCCAACGAAAGAAGCTATCAGGTTAATTCGTCGTTATATTATATTTCCCTATATTAGAAATTCTATATCCTGTGGTCTTGTTCGAGAAAACTGTTTAACCTGGCACTTGTCGTGTGTCAGTATTTTTGCAGGCCATATAAACTATCTTCTCCTAACTCCTATCGCCATCCAAATACAATGATGAATTACCACGTAGCTGATTTAAATGCTTCTTCCCCTTCATAGTGACCTAAAAAGACATACCTGTTTTTCCTACATGTAAATTTTACAATCAAAGATGAAATTGGCGGAAAAGTCTATGCAGCGGTCCCTAATGTCAGTTCATTTTTACTTTTTTCCAGAATTCCAAATCTCATGAATAAAATGTATTTAAATAAACTGTAAATTTATAACATCATTGAAAGGCAATATTCGTATATTAAGATTAAAAATAAATTCCAATAACAAGATAAAAGTTTTTCCAATTTTACTTTTTCTGTCTGCGGGTGTCCAGTGGCAAAAAGACCGATCGCGACTAATAACATTCTGAAAAAAGAAGTTCCATTCCCCTCATACTCTCGGGTTAATACAGCGCCATGCTAATTTAATCGCCGCACGATTCTAATTTCTGGAGGAGAAGTTGTGAAACAAAAATAGACTGTTCGATTTTAATATAATAAATACTACAAAAAAGTAATAATTCAATATAAAAACATTTACATGTGTGAATTTACATGAAATGTTTTTACAAACATTTGATATAATGACAACATTTTTTAATTTTTCATTAATCGTAATCATAAAAATGCATCTTTTTATTGAATGTTTCTAAAAATTAGAGAAATACTGTTTTAGATATCAAAAGTATTTTCGTTTAAAAAATTAAAAAAAAAAAGTATAATGATTTAATATTTTTCTATAGTATGCAAAACAGAATATCATATATTTAAAAAAACATAATATGATTTTTTTCCTATATTATATTAAATATTTTAAAACATGAAGGTTTAAGAAAAGCTGATGTTATTAAAAGAAAAAAATATTACTTTTAGCGTAATCCGCGTTTAGTTTATTTGTATAAATAATTATTAGAAAAAATTCTTTAAAAATAAAATGAATTTACATGTGTGAATTTACATGAAATGTTTTTACAAACATTTGATATAATGACAACATTTTTTAATTTTTTTCTTTTAAATATAATTATTCAAATATGGAATGCTCAAAAATATGCATGGAAAGCAAAATGTATTAAATTAAAGTATCCATAACATATAACTAAACAAGAAGGAAAAAACATGCATCAAGCTTAAATTATGAAAAGATTTCCAACACATTCAAAAAAATGTAACGCAGCTTCACAGGTAAATTGGGTGAAATAAGATATTTAAGTAATTAGTTTAGAAAACAAATAACACAGTTTAAAATACTATTTCAACAATTACCATCCATAGCCAGAAAATTAGTCGAAATATTTTATGGGACCCTATAAATAATCAAATTTATCCATAGAGCACTACAGAGCACACGGAAATATAATTAATAAACGAATAACGCAATTACAATTCCCCTTTAACAATTCTCGCTAATAAAAAAGTGCACTCGAGTTTTTTGACAGCCCTGTGTATTATCTACACACAACATATTTACTTGTACGCACACAATATATTAAACTTCTGCAATTATAGCTCATATGCAATAATCTTCAAATCATTTTGTAAATTTCTGTAAATGAACACAAAATGCTATGCACAACATATTTTCTGTAAGCATTTTCTATTGAGACTTATTAATGTATATCAATTTTATTCGATTTCATGGTTTTCTGTAAACATTTTTTCTTTGCATTTTAGTACGGTACATCAATTTTATTGTGTTTAAAATAATGAAACATCATTAAAATACATTTCAAACAAATTTACCCCGTAAACCATTATATCACGAAATTCGGTTGTATGACCCTGTAAATGATTGATAAAAGCACTACACTTAATATTCTACAGAAAATATTTTTTCACCTCAGAAAAGAATAAAAATTTCTTTATATTTGGAATAGTGCAGCATTATTATAAAGCTCTGCAAATTATTTTAAGGGGACACAGGACCTTTAAACTTTCACAAAATCAGTTTTCGGATTTTTCTTTATTCTGAATGCTTTAAAATTTCTCAACAATATTAAGAAATCCGCATTAAAAAATCAGCATTATTTCTTGGCTTATAATCATTTATAGCCGGTGATTACAATGAAAGTCCTTAGATATTGAAACTTTAAGAAGCATTTTCTCAGATTAGTAAATTTGGAGTTTGCGCTCTCAGTTATTTTTAAACTATGTAAGCTACAACTTACAACACATTAACCAAATATGCGTTTCTTTATAGTCTACTGGTTAAAAGCAAAAAAATCACATATTTTGGTTATTTATTTTTTTACATTTGAAAAACATGAAAAAATTAAGATTTTTAAACTTTTTTTATTTTGTGCTAAAATTAAATTTTAAACAAAACTTTTTATGTATATTTTGGTTTTAAGTTGGTAGGTGTATTATGATTCTATTTTGTTCAAAAATTGTTTTCTATATCCATAATTTAGAGTTTTATCATGCGCGCAGCACTTAGTTATGCATTAGTGAGATGAATTTTTAAATTTAAAATTTAAATATTAATTTTGTACATACAACATTTATTTTTCTGGATAATGTAGTTAAGAATATTAACGTTAGGCAGGAATGAAATAAAGATCTTAATTGCTTATTGTTTGTGCTTTGGTACTTTTTAGAAGGCGATGCTTTTGATCATTTCGAAAAAACTCAGAGATTCTGTGCCCCCTTCCTTAACTCATAAACTGTAATGCACCGAAATGTTTTAAGTGCTCTTCTAAACGAACTATAAAAAGCTACGCATATGTATTTTTTTTCATGATAAACATTTTATGTTATTTTTGGTTTGAAATTTTTAGATTTACCTTTCTTGCACTTACACTTTGACTGAAAGAAATGATTTTTTAATTAAACTATCAGAAAGAATAAATTAACCCTTTGCGGTCGTATGTCTACGCTCAGACTCCAAAGCTTTTATGACGTTCCAGTCGTATGGTTGTTATAAGCTAAAACACCAAATAACCATACTAATTTTTTATTACATTAAGTGGACAAACTTCGGAGCAGTGTTGCTAGATTGGGGACTTTTTTGTCCCCAGATTGTTCATTGTCACCCATTTTTTTATATAGAAATATTCAGCCTATTTAAAAATAGATTAAAAATTCTGAAAAATAAGGTGAATTATACTATTTAAAAAAAGTGGTGACATTCAAATAATCTGAATTTAAAAAGTCCCCAATCTAGCAACACTGCTTCGGAGATACGTACAATCCAATACAGTATTTAACAAAATATGTTTTTAAGTGTCATTAGGCATTGTCGCTTTTTAGAATATTTAAAAATTAATACTCTAAACTGGGAAAAACATAGTTACCGAAAGAAGACCGTGAAATTCTATGAAATGGAAAGTAGTAAAATAAAGATAAAACTAAAAACTGTTCTGTATGTTCAAACAGAAAAAGTAAGGACTGCATAATGGAGACTTTAAAAGATAACACACGATGGAACGACTACAAAATACAATTTTTACACAAAATTTAAACATGTTATTGTATTAAATATATATAAAATTTAAAAAAGAATTCATAATTTTATTTTTTCTAGATAATTTTGCGTATTTATTACTGTTTGTTCAACGGAAATTAATTCCGACCACCATACACCTATGTATAAAATTAATACGACCTCAAAGTTTAGTACACACATTTAATTGATTCAAAAACCTTGAAATAAAAAATACGTTCCTTTCTAATTTTACTGTGTCTCCAAATTATCTTCTCGAAGAATTTCATCTTTTCTCTGTTAACCCGAACTGCATTTCACCTGTTCCATGAAATGATTTATTACAAAATCAATACTTTATAGAATCATAAATTTCAATTTTAATAAAGCTAAAAGTAAGAAAATGGTGTTTCTAAAATATGTGTCTGAATATTATTGATCTGCGCTGCTGATCATAATTTAAATGTTAAAAGTTATAAATGACTTTTGACAGAAATATTCATGCCGCAAAACTATAATATATTGTGGGATTAACATCTCCATTAATATTCATTGAAACTTTAGCAAATTATGTGTCAAACACAAAGAAATGCAACATGCATATTTATTAATACCTTTCGATGTATTGATTAACAGAAATATCCGTTATTCATGGTTTAAAGAAATTCTAATATTTAGAACTTTTATACAGAGTCTAGAGAGAAATATTCATAGATGCATTAATTTCTAATAATATTTCAAATATATATTTTAAGTATATTCTACGTAAATGAGGAATTCTCAAATAATTTCGACTTTTAAGTCCCTGAATAATAATTTTTATTTTATACATATTCTTGTTTTTTTTTTTATTTCTTATACTGGAAAACATCCCATTTCAAGACTGTATAACAACATTAACGAGATAAATAAGTTTTGGACCGTGTCGGGGATCCAGATATACCACGAAATGTCTTACCTCCCATGCCCCTGATGCTGAATTTTAAGTTTGGATCTATCTATATAAAATTGTTTCAAGAAAAGTAATTCGAAGTAATTTTTCCCGAAACTGGCACTATTATTTTACATAAATATGTTGCAAAAAATAAATCTGTACACATTTTTACAGTTGTTATTACTTTTTAAAACTGTCCCTAGATTTTTGATTCCTTACCGTCCCTCTTGCTAAAACCATACAGAAAATCAATTCAGATGCAGCCACAGAATTTTTTTCAACTATTTTCTCACGGAGATGTTATAGAAAGAATGAATAAAATTCTTTGACCGGAAATTTATTGCAGAATATAAATCAGCATTCATTTAAATATCAATTTCAAGCTCTGGAGCCTTATCTTCCCCGAGGTTTATACCTGCACTTTTCGAGGTAAGTTATTATTTTATTTCATTCAATCAAATGTAAATGATTGTTGCTAAAAATCAATGAACATTGTGGCTATCAATTAATCTTATAGGATTTGCCTAAAAATAGGTGGTAATTTTCCTTTCCGTCCCTTATTTCCCTTTCCGTCTCTCTTTTTTTTTCTTACCGTCCCTTATTTCCCTTTCCGTCTCATTTTGTTTCCTTATCGTCCCTTCTTTAACACTTCTTTAAGACAATGTTATACCAAAATTTTGCACTAAAATTACTACATTGTTATTTTTCCTTATTGATTATTCTTTGAGCACTATGCAAATGCATTATAAGTAAAAATTTAGAAGAAAATAAAAAGTTCGAGAGATAAAACGGTATGAAAAATTAATCTCGCAAGTTTAACTTACACCCTAGTTAAATAAAAAAAATCATCGCTGCTGATCATTATTTCTTTACTTTGAATAATTAAGGCATTCATCTATAAGTTAAAAATGTTATTTTATTAAGTTTAATTTCACCAGATTTTTATTCCTGAAAGTTAAAATTTTGTGAGAATACCACAGATACTTAAAATAATTATGTTAAATTATTTTCGAGATGCTATGAAATGTTAGTTGTTCTATTACAGACATTAGTAAGCGTAATGTTTGTAAGTGTAACTCCTAATTAAAAGCTTTAAAAATAAATAATAAAACGAGTAAGAATCGTTCTTTAATAATATGAAAAAAGTTGAATTTGGAAATATTTAAAAAGGTTTTAAATAGTTATAAATGCAACCTTTAAACGCAAAATCAATACGCATAAATGTAGTACTAGTCGTGTGGCATAGACACTTACAAATTCTTACTCAAGTACAAAGTTTAAAAACACATTTATTTCAACTAATCAGGCAAGAGGTTGATAGAGCTACTACGTGATTTAGCCTAGAGTACGAGGCAAATAAGTAGGGTAAATCACTAACTCAATAATTAAACTAGTCTGATGTGGAAATCCCCAACTTTCTTCTATCTCATACATGTTAACACTTGTTAATACATTTAAAAATGCAGCATATAAGCACCACCGGTTAGATGATTTACACCAAAATCTAATTATGAACAACTTTGACAACTTCTAATTAAAGTTTTATAAAAATCCATGCATTAGTTTTTTAGCTACTAGCTGTTTAACCCGTTCTACGCACGGGAGTTCATGAATTTTATTCTAAAACCAAAATTAAAAATAAAAAACAGTACAACCAAACTAAAGTTTATGAATATAAAAATGTGTTATGTCTATTAAAAATCAGTAAACACAAAACCAATATGAAAGAAGTATCTACACAAAAAATCAGTTATGTATTCAAAAATAAATAAAAGTAAGTATTTACACAACTGAATTAAAGTTTGGGAATGTAAAAATCAGTTATAAAGTCAATATTTACACAACCAAACAAAAATTTGTAAGAAAAAATAAAATTTACACTGTGACTGCAAAAAATGGATAAAATTATTTTAAAATGAAAAATCTTTGCACTATTTTCCACATCACCAATGAGGTAAATTGCGGTAGCCTCGTTTTTTTAGTGAGTATTTACACAACCAAATTAAAGTTTAGGACCCAAACACGTACACATCCTCTAGAAATTGCTCTTGAAAAGTCTACATACAACATCCCATGTGAGAGAACTGGATGGGGCAAATAGATTCCAACCTTTTCCAAACTTTGACCCTGAGATGTATTGATAATCATAGCGAAGGCGAGCCTAAGTGGAAATTGATGGCGGCGTAACTGGAAAGGTAAACTGGTATCTGACGGAGTAAGCAGGGTCCTCGGTATGAAAACACGGGTGCCTATCTTATGTCCTGTCAAAACTTCTGCATCTATAACATTTTGCGACAACCTTTTGACTATTAAACGTGTTCCATTATAGAGACCACTGGGCGGATTCATGTTCCTCAGCAACATAACAATAACGCCAACTTTAAGATTTAACTGATGTGCTGGCATTCCAGAAGGTGTTAAACTATTGATGAAATCCATCTGAAAATTGTTTTGTTGTTCTTCATCATTACAAAGTATTGTATCAGCACTAAAATAAGACTTGACTTCGTCAGGTACTTTCATAAAAGCTCCTCATTCAATCTCAAAGAATCCACATTCTTGGGACACAAAATGGCTCTTTCCGAAAGATGATCAAGATCAATTTCAGACGAATAAAAAATATCATCCACTATAGAACCTGCAAACATTCTGGAGGTATTTCATTAATATCTTCTCCGAGTTCATAATTATTAGTCAACAGACCATCCCCCATGCGAATGACCCATTCCGCGAAATTAAGTTCCTCCGGCTCCGTTCGCATATTTGTAACCAGACTGAAATGTCGAAATGTTGGCCAGAGAGAATAATTCTTGATACGGCTTTCAAAAATGAGTGTTTTGTTTGCATGAATAACTACAGGTAAAATCTGCCTCCAGTCACCTAAAAAAATAAACACTTTGCCTCCAAATGGGACATCCTTGCCAACCAAACCTCGCAGAGTTCTATCAACAGCATTCAAAGCATGAATAGGTGTCATGGTACATTCTTCCCATATAATGAGCTTAGGAATTTACAGTAATCTTGCTTCAAATGTAATTTGCCGAATTTTTGAAGCTGAATTATTCAATATGGAGACTGTTAATTTAAATTGAGAATGTGCAGTTCTTCCACCTTGTAAGAGTATAGATGCGATGCCTGTCCATACAACGGGAATAGCAGTATGTCCCATTCCTCTGACGTAATGCAGCAAAGTATTGAATAGGAATGTTTTTCCTGATCACGCAAAAGCATTGACACAGAAAACCTTAGCGGCAGTAGCATAATCATTTTGAATACTTTCAATGACTGCATCAAAAATTATACGTTGTTCCGGATTTAGCATGTTTAACAACCACTGTCCCTCTGCTCTTTCTTCTTGTAAATCATAGGCATCCCCTTCCACAGAGTTCTCCAGGCTTTGGGGTTCAGGCAATTCAAAGCTATGAAGTGTCATGTTGTGTATGCATAGATGATTGGCTATGTCTTGAAGGGTTCTATCTCTACTCTCCTGTAGCGGCAGATGGCGAGCAAAATTTTCTGAGAGTTCTGACTTAAATTGTTCCCATAATTAAATCGGTGAATTCGGATTGCCAAGGACACATATGAAAGAAAACAGTTGTCTGAATTTGGGCGACATTTCAAAACCACGTGCTTCTGTTAAACAATGTTGCCATTCATCATCATCTTTTAATAAATTTCTAGCACGACATGCACCCTTGAATGTTTCATAGACAGTATTCTCATACGTCTTTAACTCTTCGAAAGACTTGTCACCGGGAACATGACAAAGCAGCATACGAAAATCGCTCAGTATCCTTTGGGCTTACAGAATACATCCTTGATACTATGTAGTCACCTAATCTAACACGCCTTTGGCACACATTGCCTTTCCATGCAAAGTGCTTTGGAATTTCTGTGTAGAGGTAGATGTTTGCTGAAGGATCTGACCTGTTAAGTAGAAACCAAGCAGTGAGCATGGAGTCTTTATTGCTTGCTCTTTTAAAAGCTTCATATTCTTCTGCTTCCCTAAAATACACAGATTACATATCTTGTAGATGCACCGTCAATCTAATAATAACATGCGACTTGTCCTGCATGAGCTTTTCAAGAAGTCTCCACATTGCCTCTGGTACTGAAACATATCGAGCATTTAAATAACTCTTCACCTCATCCCACACTACGAATCCCTCACCGTTATTTTCAAAAACAACTTTTGTGCAATCATGACCCTTGTATACGTACTTAAACATGTACTTAATGGATTTAACAGAGCTGTATATTTCGACATTAACATGGGTATTGTATTTCTTTGTGAGTTTTGGGTTATAAGGAACAAACCAACGATTGTCTACGACATTCCCCTTTATCATTATGTGACTACCATCATCATGCCGTCTATACATTGGGTAACCATCAACATTCTCAGCCATTTTATTTCTGAACTCTTTTGTATAACCCTTTGAGCAAACACCGTCTTCCATGCAAGATGAGTTTGGATTTATGACGCCACATGATCCGGGAATCATCGTAGCCTTGACAATTTCGTGCAATCCATTTTCAATTGTGGAATCAGGTAATTCAGCACAGACCATGGTGTCAATAGTGGCTGGATCTCTTATCTTATCATCATCAGTTAAAATGAGTAAAAGGGGAATGTGTGGCAATCCTCTCTTTTGGAATTCAATAACATGTATGTCTATGACTGTGCGTCCTAAAATGCCGCTCTTTTTAAGATCGTTCAACATTACTTTCTTCTTCATATCGAACACGCGTGCCACTAAATCTAGACGATCATGAGACTTTTGTCCTGTGAAAAGGTTCTTTTTGATTTCTCGCCAATTTGGATTGCACGTTGGGGTGACAAAAAGATCAGGCTTACCAAATTCTCTAATGATTGTCATCGCATCTTGATAATATTGCTGCATGGCTCTGGGATTCCCTATGAATTTAGATGGCAAAATAACCATTAAACCTGGTTTCAAAATAGGTTGTTCTGCTAGAGCATTAAGGTGATCCGATAACTGTAAGTAAGATTCTACTCTTAATGTTTTCTGGTTAGAGCGGATTTAATTCAGACGGTTTCCTTCAACTTTCACATAAGCATCGACGCAATACTGCTGCAAGAGTTTTCAACCATAAAGTATGGGATTGAAAACATTCCTTCTCACTGACAGCCTGTGACTGTAAAATTGATGTTCAGAACATCAAGCATCCACTCTCCAACCCTTTTCGCCATGTGGGAAAAATAAAACATAAGTCATGGGGCCACAATTAGGATTCAGGGCATTTATTCTACACAGTTGATTCCACTTCGTATATCCCATTGGTAGGTGATGCACCATCCGAACTATGGAAAACCATGGGTATCTCATTTGACTTTGGTGCATTGTATCTGCCTCGATGCTGGTTCGCTGATAAATTTTTATCGCATATATACATACACACGCTTTCAGCTGCTCCAGGTCCTTTTTCTGCGATGACTCGTTCTTCCATTTCATGAAGCATTTTAAAAGCATGTGATAAAGGTTAATTTGCCTGATAACATAGTCAAGGTTGCTTATGATTTCTTCTTTACATTTTAAATTTTCTCTACTGTTCATACGTTGCCGCAGTGCTATATCAGAATTCTATACATACAATTCAGCAGATTTTTCCTGACCAACTTCAGATGGATGAGGATGAGAAGTATTATGATAAATTTGTCCATGGATTCTAAAACAATACGGGCCAGTACCTGGGGGCGGTGTAACATGAGCACCCATAGAGGCAAAAGACAACGCATTGTTATATGACCTTATATGTTCGTTAAAGTGAGCTGACGATCTATCACTGCCATCTATAAGCTGTCTCATCTGATCTGGATGTGATTGAAGAGGTTCCAAAATTGCTTTGTCATTGAGACAACAGTGAGTATAAATCCCTCTTGTGTTCTTCTCTGCATTGAAAAACAAGTGGGTAAGTGTGATCACAGATCGCACAGAGGGTTTCGTTTAATATTCCTTTCAAAACACTTTATCCTTTTGCGAAATGTGTTAGTTCCACATTTCGCAACCAGGGGGCGCACTCTATTCTACACAAACCCCTATCGGAAGGAAACTGCGTTTTACAACCTATCCGTAGTTATATTAGTCGAGGGGATCGGGTCTATAGCACCCGAGATAGGCAGGCGCACCCTGGCGGTAAAAAATGGAACTGAAATATGTAAGACTATGTGCATAACATGAAAGAGGGTTCAAACTGCTGTCGGCAAAAGTTAGAAAACTACCCATCGGGTGCAAGGGGGGAGGTTAGAAAAATTGCTTGAAATACCCAAATTAGAATACCGGTGGGTAAATAATATAAGACTTTTTGAAAATTTTATGATTTTTCGTGTGATCGCAAGTGTTCTGCTATACGTATGCAAAATTTCAAGTCTTAAACTTAATTAGGGGCTCAGTTAGAACAAAAAGATTAAAATACACAAGTTAGAGCCCACAGGGCTAAATATAAGACTTTTTCAAAATTTTATGATTTGTCGTTTGATGTGAAGTTTTCAGCTATAAGTATGCAAAATTTCAAGTGTTAAACTTAATTAGGGGCTCAGTTAGAACAAAAAGATTAAAATACACAAGTTGGGGCCCAGAGGGTTAAATATAAGGCCTTTTTCGAATTTTTTGCCCCCAATCGTTCATGGGCCTCCTACCAGTAACCCCTGTGCAAAATTTCGTAGCCCTGCGCTTTTTGGTTTCCAAGTTTTTGTGGTTAGAAACATACGCGCACAGATTTTAATAGTATAGATTGCGAAAATTGTAACAAAATTGCATAGCAGCGCCACCTGTTGGGCAATTTACACAAAAAACTAATTAGAACCAATTTGTATCAGGAAGTAACTAAATCTGAAGCTTAATGAAAATTTATGCATTAGTTAATGAGATACAGCTGTTGAGGAAATAGTGAAAAATACAGTACAGCAGTGCCACCTGTTTTGCGATATATACCAAAAGCTAATCAGCACTAATTTATGTCAGGGACTAACTTAATCTGCAGTTTGATGAAAATACATGCATTTTTTCTTGAGTTAGAGCTATTACGATAATAATGAATAATGCGGCATAGCAGCGCCACCACTTGGGCGATTTTCATCAAAAGGTAAACAACACCAAACTATATCTCGGACTAACTGAATGTAAAGTTTTATGAAAATCCGTGCAGTAGTTCTTCAAATATAGCTATTGCAGTAATCGTGAAAAATACCGCATAGAAGAGCCACCTGTCGGGCGATTTTCACCAAAAACTAATCAGGACCAGTTTATTTCAAGGTCTAACTAAATATAAAGTTTTGAGAAATTCTGTGTATTAGTTCTTGAGATAGAGCGCCCACAAAACATTTGTCACATACAGGCTCACAGAGTGACAAATTGAGAGACAGAGTGACAGACAGACATTTTCTAAGAAACATCAAATCGTGTTCAGGACATTCTAAATCTTATAAATACGTCGAAAACCGGAAGTCGAAAATTTTCACGAATCCAATACTTTCTTCTTTTAACGATAGAAGAAAGTAAAAATATTCAAACTTCAACAAACCTAGAACTCTTTGATACTTCACGTCAATTGCAACCTAATTAACCCATATTAGACCGCTGTCCTCTAAATAGAACAGCTAATAAAACATTTTTTTAAATAAAACTGGTAAGGATTTTTTGGATGCGTTTTGTTATGACGTCTTTAAAGTACATAAAAGTATAACATATAAACAAAAAAAAAAAAAAAAAAACAAGTAACCATTTAAAATTTAATTGAAAAAAATCTATTTAAAAAATTCTTTAAGAATTATGATCTTATAATCTAGAATTTTACCGTTATTATCTTTTTATTGGAAAAATCGTAGAGTATTTTTGTACAACATAAGCAGTATTTTTAAAGTAAAATAAAATAGTTGCTCATAAAATTAGTTTATGTATGCATTTTATATGTCCTTACAATGTGTCCTACTAATATGTCCTGTTTATAGGACAACTAGTTACTTAAAAAAAAAAAAAAAAAAAAAAAAAAAAAAAATCAAAATTTTACCAGTATCTACTTAATTATACCATATTAATGATATAATTGAAGTTTTATTTCTTTTTTTTTAATATTTAATCGGTGTGGTGCAATATGGGTTAAACTAATATGCTAATTTCAGCTGCAAAACTAAACATTATTGAATGCAATCGTGTTGACAATCCATTGTTGTCAAGAAACCTTTAATTACTCAAATGATATTGCAAAAATTTCTTACCAATGAGGGCTTCTAACACAGTCTCTAATTTTCACTACACGTGCAGGAAACCCCTTTTAACTCCTCCGACGCGTGTCTAATGCTTCCCTGAGATAGGGCATGACTCAAAGCCGAAGATACACACTTTTGCTTTACCTTTTAAAAGCTGCAGATTGAGCCACGCAGCCTAATTGGCATTAAACCACAGCGAAAACAAGCAATCGCTGATTCCAAGAGAGCCAACCACATCTTGGAAAATTAGAGTAAAATATGGTATAGAGGCCTCTGTTGTGCACACATGTTAAATGTTTGATGTCACGTTCACAATCAAAACACTTGAGAATATATAAAATACTTACTAGTCCACTAAAGTCATTTCAAGATAAAAAAGTACGAGTAGCTTTTTACTTTAGTCAAAACGTTTATATATGTATACTATGTTTATTTTGATAACCGAGTCCACTCGAATTTTAGAATAGAAAACGGCATTTAAAAGTTCATTAGCAACACCATACTATTATATAATTCCATTCAGTATCCTGAAAGTTCCTTAGCAACACCGTAATATTATATAATTCCATTGAGTATTCTGAAAGTTCCATACATACAAATTTGCTTACATTTGATTAATTAGCTGTAATATTTAAATAATAAAGTACTCAATAATCAAGAAAACGACGCTTAGTTGTACATTAATTCCTGTAATAATTTTTTCTTCTTCTGTAAAATAATTTGTAAAATATGAAAAAAACATGCACATATTTGAAATTGGGAAACATTCTTTAATATATAATTTTTTGGATATCAATATTTTATTTATAAAAACGAGAAAGTTCCATATATTCAAAATTCCCCCCTTCCATATTTTTTCGTTATTTTCTCACTGTTGTTTTAAAATTTAAATTATTTTAAAATTTGCAGATATGCCTATTTAGCAGCATTTAGGGTTCATATCTCAAAGTGAATTTGAAATTCAATTTTCCACAAATCCATACCTATTTATACTAAATATTAAATCATACATATTTTGCAGATTTAAATTTCAGCATTTTCAATGTAATATTCAGTGGAATTTTCACAAAGTAATTTCTGAAGATGCATGAAGGCTCCATACATGTGTATGATAGTCATCGTCTTTATCGTGAGAAATGTGACATGTTTGGATACACTGATGTCCAAAATTAAGGACCAATCACAAAATGCTAATTTTCACGTACGCGAATACTCAAAAGGAAATAATATAATTCGAATAATTACTATCTCTACAGCACAGCTAGTCCATATAACATCTCATTCATGTCACACATGTTCAAAAGTGTCACAGTCACCGAGTTGAAACAAAAAAATAGGAAATTCCATACATATCATTATAAGTCTCAAATGATCACTGTATGTGACTACACTGAGACGTCACTGTTACTGCTGCTTTGTGACGAGTCACCATGTGACTTTACAATGTAGTTACATTGTGACTCTCATGTGACTGTCATCTGCACACTCAATTTTAAAGTAATCGTGAACGCTGCATTGTGATAAGTTACTAAATAATGTCACATTAAAGTCACATGATGACTTTCAGGTGACAGAGAGACTACTGTGAAGTCACATTTGTGCTCTTTTGCGAAAAGTCACCATGCGACTATAATGTGAGTTTATTTGGTGACTTCTCATAGTACAACATTCATGATGCTTTGAAATTGAGTCTAAAAATGACAGTCACATGAGAGTCACAATGTACTTACATTGTAAAGTCACTTTGTGACTCGTTACAAATTTGCAGTCACATTGACGTCTCAGTGGAGTCAGTCACATATAGTGATCATTTGAGACTCATAATGAGATGTGTGGAATTTCCTATTTTTTGTTTCACCGTTGTGACTGTGACACTTGTGACCATGTGTGACATGAATGAGATGCTATATGGACTAGATGTGCTGTAGGGGTAGTAATTATTTGAATTATATTATTTCCTTTTGAGTATTCGCTTATTTAAAAATTAGCATTTTGTGACTGGTCCTTAATTTTGGACACCAGTATATTTCTGCATATTGTGCATAAATTAAATAATTATGTTAAAAAGTAAAACAAAATAATAACCTTACTGAGGTTGATGTACAAAGGTATATTTTATATAATTCATTTATCAAAAATATTTTTCATCGTCATTTTTCAAGTAAGTATAAGTTTACATACTTATAATGCCTTGAACAGGTCTGCAGCTCTAATAATGTTCTTTAATTTATTTTGCTTTGTAAAATTTCTGAGACGTTTCAGGTGTTTGTGCGTCTCAAAGGTTTCAAGGCTTATTGAGTACCCAGTGTTTTGCATCAACATGAAACAGACTTCCAGGCAAATCAGACTTTCGTACTTAACTGGTTCCTGAGATATGATCGTACGTAGAGAATTATGAAACCGGAGAAAGCTTTACCGCAAATACCCATGATATTTTGTACATAAATTAAATAATTAAGTTATAAAAAGTTAAAAAGAAATTAAAACCTTAATAAAAACCTTATTGAGATTTATCTGCAAAGGTGTATTTATACATAATTTATTTATCGAAAATGTTTTTGAATGTCATTTTTTTCAACCCATTATATGTTTGCATACTTATTAGTATATTAAAAAGGTTTCAGCTGGAAGCTGGTTCATTGATCTGTTTCGCTAAATTATCGTAAAATTTCAGAAACGTTTCAAGTGTAATCAGGGCTGACTGAGTATCCAGTATGGGTGTTTAGGTTCAATATTAAAAATACTTACAGACAAATCGAAATTGTATACATGAGTGCTGAAATTTCGTACTAAATCGGTTCATGACATGTGAATGAATGTTGAAAAGTACGATATTGGAAAAACGCCTGTAAACACTCACGATATGTCATATAGTTTCATTCACGAGACATTATAAATAACAGACAACCCTTAAAAGTGTTTTATATTTAAATATTTTTACAAATTTTAATTAATGAGACATATTAATATAACTTACTATATTAATCTTAACTGTACATTAATAACTGCTTTAAGACGCAGAAACGTATTAATAAAACAAAGTGGGATTTCCGATTATCAGACAATGATGTAACTGGAAATGGAGAAAATGAGTTAAATTTAAGATGAAATTCGTATGTAAATATCCGCCGTTCTCTTTATAGACTTATCAAAGTAATGGAGCATTTTTTGAAATTTCCTTCAACAGTTTTCAACAAGTCGGAGATTGTACGTCAAACGCAGGAAATGAGGCGCGTGAATACAAAATTTCTTGCAATGATATATATTAAATTCAGTAATTAGGAAATAATATGACTCCATCTTAAATATGACGTAGACAACCTACAATCAGTACCTATCATGGGATATCATTGAATTAATTATGATAGTATTTCCCGTAAGGCATGGTGACGTCACGGCGACGTCGTTGTGGAGTCACTCTGTGTTTTTGAGACCGCCGATGTGACGTTACTTTGTGACCACTCTGCGAAGTCACTGTGTGACAAATTTGTGAAAAGTGTGTCATTTGTGACTATTTCGGCATTAACTTTGTAACCTGTGACGAAAGCGACTATACTTTGAACAATGACCCGATCTGTGACCAATTTGTGAAATATGTGTCATTTGTTACGAACTTTTCATAAACACTGTGATGACACAAAGGCCAACATAAGGAAAAATATTTCATGCTGGGACTTGAACCCGTGCTATCAGTACAGCGCACTGATATTCTACCGACTAAACCACATGGTACGACAACCATCCTGGAAAATTTCTCACTATTACATGTTGGCAAGGCTACAAACGCAGTACAATATATTGATCAAGGAATATTTATCGTGATCCACCGACATCGGCAAACACGAAACTTAAATAAATCCAGCATTGATTGGATTTAATTTGGATATTAAATATATAATTGGATATAAAATATCAAACCATTCGATAGAGTAGTTTTTGCGCTGTTATTTGGGGACGGACGTACAGATATACGGTCGGAGCAGACCAATTTGTGAAATATGTGTCATTTGTTACGAACCTTTCATAAACACTGTGATGATTTCAAATAAAAATCAAATTTCAAATAAAAATCAAATTTCAAATTAATTGCTTAAAATGCGCAAAGGCCAACATAGGGAAAAAGATTCCATGCTGGGACTCGAACCCGGGCCATCAGTATAGCGCACTGACATTCTACCAACTAAACCACATGGTACGACACCCATCCTGGAAAATTTCTCACTATCACATGTTGGCAAGGCTACAAACGCAGCACAATATATTTATCAAGGAATATTTATCGTGATCCACCGATATCGGCAAACACGAATCTTAAATAAATCCAGCATTGATTGGATTTAATTTGGATATTAAATATATAATTGGATATAAAATATCAAACCATTCGATAGGGTAGTTTTTGCGCTGTTATTTGGGGACAGACGTACAGATATACGGTTGGATCAGACCAATTTGTGAAATATGTGTCATTTGTTACGAACTTTTCATAAACACTGTGATGATTTCAAATAAAAATCAAATTTCAAATTAATTGCTTAAAATGCGCAAAGGCCAACATAGGGAAAAAGATTCCATGCTGGGACTCGAACCCGGGCCATCAGTATAGCGCACTGACATTCTACCAACTAAACCACATGGTACGACACCCATCCTGGAAAATTTCTCACTATCACATGTTGGCAAAGCTACAAACGCAGCACAATATATTTATCAAGGTTATATTTATCGTGATCCACCGATATCGGCAAACACGAATCTTAAATAAATCCAGCATTGATTGGATTTAATTTGGATATTAAATATATAATTGGATATAAAATATCAAACCATTCGATAGGGTAGTTTTTGCGCTGTTATTTGGGGACGGACGTACAGATATACGGTTGGATCAGACCAATTTGTGAAATATGTGTCATTTGTTACGAACTTTTCATAAACACTGTGATGATTTCAAATAAAAATCAAATTTCAAATTAATTGCTTAAAATGCGCAAAGGCCAACATAGGGAAAAAGATTCCATGCTGGGACTCGAACCCGGGCCATCAGTATAGCGCACTGACATTCTACCAACTAAACCACATGGTACGACACCCATCCTGGAAAATTTCTCACTATCACATGTTGACAAGGGTACAAACGCAGCACAATATATTTATCAAGGAATATTTATCGTGATCCACCGATATCGGCAAACACGAATCTTAAATAAATCCAGCATTGATTGGATTTAATTTGGATATTAAATATATAATTGGATATAAAATATCAAACCATTCGATAGGGTAGTTTTTGCGCTGTTATTTGGGGACGGACGTACAGATATACGGTTGGATCAGACCAATTTGTGAAATATGTGTCATTTGTTACGAACTTTTCATAAACACTGTGATGATTTCAAATAAAAATCAAATTTCAAATTAATTGCTTAAAATGCGCAAAGGCCAACATAGGGAAAAAGATTCCATGCTGGGACTCGAACCCGGGCCATCAGTATAGCGCACTGACATTCTACCAACTAAACCACATGGTACGACACCCATCCTGGAAAATTTCTCACTATCACATGTTGACAAGGGTACAAACGCAGCACAATATATTTATCAAGGAATATTTATCGTGATCCACCGATATCGGCAAACACGAATCTTAAATAAATCCAGCATTGATTGGATTTAATTTGGATATTAAATATATAATTGGATATAAAATATCAAACCATTCGATAGGGTAGTTTTTGCGCTGTTATTTGGGGACGGACGTACAGATATACGGTTGGATCAGACCAATTTGTGAAATATGTGTCATTTGTTACGAACTTTTCATAAACACTGTGATGATTTCAAATAAAAATCAAATTTCAAATTAATTGCTTAAAATGCGCAAAGGCCAACATAGGGAAAAAGATTCCATGCTGGGACTCGAACCCGGGCCATCAGTATAGCGCACTGACATTCTACCAACTAAACCACATGGTACGACACCCATCCTGGAAAATTTCTCACTATCACATGTTGACAAGGGTACAAACGCAGCACAATATATTTATCAAGGAATATTTATCGTGATCCACCTATATCGGCAAACACGAATCTTAAATAAATCCAGCATTGATTGGATTTAATTTGGATATTAAATATATAATTGGATATAAAATATCAAACCATTCGATAGGGTAGTTTTTGCGCTGTTATTTGGGGACGGACGTACAGATATACGGTTGGATCAGACCAATTTGTGAAATATGTGTCATTTGTTACGAACTTTTCATAAACACTGTGATGATTTCAAATAAAAATCAAATTTCAAATTAATTGCTTAAAATGCGCAAAGGCCAACATAGGGAAAAAGATTCCATGCTGGGACTCGAACCCGGGCCATCAGTATAGCGCACTGACATTCTACCAACTAAACCACATGGTACGACACCCATCCTGGAAAATTTCTCACTATCACATGTTGACAAGGGTACAAACGCAGCACAATATATTTATCAAGGAATATTTATCGTGATCCACCGATATCGGCAAACACGAATCTTAAATAAATCCAGCATTGATTGGATTTAATTTGGATATTAAATATATAATTGGATATAAAATATCAAACCATTCGATAGGGTAGTTTTTGCGCTGTTATTTGGGGACGGACGTACAGATATACGGTTGGATCAGACCAATTTGTGAAATATGTGTCATTTGTTACGAACTTTTCATAAACACTGTGATGATTTCAAATAAAAATCAAATTTCAAATTAATTGCTTAAAATGCGCAAAGGCCAACATAGGGAAAAAGATTCCATGCTGGGACTCGAACCCGGGCCATCAGTATAGCGCACTGACATTCTACCAACTAAACCACATGGTACGACACCCATCCTGGAAAATTTCTCACTATCACATGTTGACAAGGGTACAAACGCAGCACAATATATTTATCAAGGAATATTTATCGTGATCCACCGATATCGGCAAACACGAATCTTAAATAAATCCAGCATTGATTGGATTTAATTTGGATATTAAATATATAATTGGATATAAAATATCAAACCATTCGATAGGGTAGTTTTTGCGCTGTTATTTGGGGACGGACGTACAGATATACGGTCGGATCAGACCAATTTGTGAAATATGTGTCATTTGTTACGAACTTTTCATAAACACTGTGATGATTTCAAATAAAAATCAAATTTCAAATTAATTGCTTAAAATGCGCAAAGGCCAACATAGGGAAAAAGATTCCATGCTGGGACTCGAACCCGGGCCACCAGTATAGCGCACTGACATTCTACCGACTAAACCACATGGTACGACACCCATTCTGGAAAATTTCTTACTATCACATGTTGGCAAGACTACAAACGCAGTACAATATATTTATCAAGGAATATTTATCGTGATCCACCGACATCGCAAACACGAAACTTAAATAAATCCAGCATTGATTGGATTTAATTTGGATATTAAATATATAATTGGATATAAAATATCAAACCATTCGGTTGGGTAGTTTTTGCGCTGTTATTTGGGGACGGACGTACAGATGTACGGTCGGATCAGACTGTGACTATAGGAGGTACGTATTTATATAATTACGAATGCACCTAAAATGACAGGGATATTTCTTTCAAACTTACGATCTTTGCATACCATTACATTTTCCCATGATAATAAACTTTTTTGTAAAGATGCATGAAGTCTTAAGTCATGTTTTTGATAGTCTCCGGCTTATTAATAAATTTCTTATCAGGTTTGTCTGCTTCTTTATAATTTGTCTTTTGTGATTTAATGAAGTTTTTATTTAACAAGGGTTCTGATTAAGATAGCATAATTTTTTCCTCTAAATGCACTATTAATATTTAAATTTCATCCAGTTATTATTTTAAGTATTTTAGTTGTGCTGTGAAGCTTCAAGAGTTTCTTTAAATCCACAGAATGGATCGAAAATTCCGTAAATATTTTACTAAACAACCGCTTATAACACCCTCTCCATATTGCTTTCCCGTTTTCTTAAATAATATGAAAAATATTAATTTTTTTCTTACAAGTTGAATTATAATCTACTCGTAAGTCCCTTTTTTAATGGTCGATAATAAAGTGTAAGTGTTTATATACAGAGCTATATATTTACGAAAAAACCCCCAAATTGCAACACCATTTACAGTTTGAAATTCGATAACCACCTGTTTATTGGAATTGTAGTCAATTTCAGTTTAATAAATATTTCATTTAATAATGAAATAAAGATTTTATTCCTGATGTCAATAAACTCGCTTGTAATATGTTAATTGTATCCATTTATTATTTTAAGAATGCATTAAGATTTATGATTGTACTTATATTGTCAATAGCTTCGATGTTAATATGTGAGTTTTATTCATTTATTATGTTAACTGTTTTAATTTTAATTTACAAAGAGTCTTTTTAAATCCACAGAATCAATCAATACATGTACATAAAATCAGTCACCTTTTGCTCCCTCACCATATTTTATTTTATCATCTCTCAATTCTCAAAATGAATATTAACGATTTTCTTATAATTTCGTAGTAAATTCCTTTGTTAACTGTTGATAATGAAGGAAAAGACTTTATACAGATAAACACATATTTTTAAAAATGTACCTGTAATGATAATCAAGGAACGGAATGAAAAATTGCAAGGAAACTTATTACTAGGAAGTTAAGAATGGCATGTATGCTGATGTGCAAAGAAAGTCAATTGGATCCATGTACTTCTTTAGATTCATAATCTAAGAGTGAATGTCTTTTGATACACATGATTGAAACATTTTCTAAGATACTATTTGAGATATTTCCACATGTATCCAACAGTGTGCCTGGTTGTGTCAAATATTAGGTTGAGCAAAAAGTTCTGGGACATTTTTAATCTAATAGTTACCAGAATATGTGTCGTATATAGGAGTACTAGTGGTATATTTATATAGGAGTTCAGGAACTTTGGCTCCAAAATGCCTATTGAACAGTATGATTTGCGTGTGTTGACCCGGCATTATTAGAGAAAAGGCCTAACGATTCTGAAAGCCATCGATGAGATTAATGAGGATGAAGGTGCTGGTAACGGCGACAAACTTAGCCAGTAAATCCGGAATCTGGCAGAACGGTGGCAAAAAGTCGTGGACTATGATGGTCTATACTTTAAAGTATAGACCTTGTAGCTTTTGTTGTTAATTTGCGCATAACAACGCAACTTTCACAAATTTCCCAGAAATTTTTGCTCAACCTAGTACATCGTATTTAGAGAGGTGGAAAAAACAAATAATGATATGCTCTATATATTATTAACAATTCAACTTTTGGAAGAATCACGAATTTGTAATCAGTAATTTTACGATTTTATTAGTGTATATGGTCAACTAATAATTCTTAACGAATAAAAATTGGAATTGCTCTTTTCTATATTTTAAGGGGACCGCGGACCTTTGTTTGAGCAGAGATCGATTCAAAAATCGAAAATTATTTTGTTCATATTATTATTCATCCAGTTTGTTCTGAATTATTTTCGAAGAACCGCATGCAGAACAATTATTTTTCGCAAAGTTACAAGCGTCTGAATTTTGTACACAAACTGTTTCTCGGCCCAAACTTAAAATCTATTTGTTTCAAAACTGATTTTTCAACGTTTTTATACTTTTGAAATGCTCCATGTGTTTTAATTTTTGTTGAAAATCCATCAAATTGATAAGGAATAATCCTGATGATGCTTACAAAGAAAAAGTGTATGCATTTTAAAATTCGACTTCATTAAGATAATTAAATTTAATTTTTTACCTATTAAAAGGCCAAATTTTTATGAAAATCGATATGGCATTTCGAAAAATATCTCTAAAAATTAAGTATTCAAGGAATTAAAAAAATTGATACACAGATTTGTTTGTAATAGAGTTGTAATTGATTGAAAATAAAAAATAGAGGAAATGTCTCAAAAATTAAGACGCATGGGTCATTTTAAAATTTTGTTTTAAAATTTTATCTTTTTTTAATCTTAAAATTAAAATAAAATTGGAAATGTTTTACGTGTTCTATATACTTACAGTGAAATCTATATTTCTAAAATTTCATATCTCTATGAGGGAAATTAAAAAAATAATTTTTTAACGTCCACCGCAGAAAATGAAAAAAACATTGAGCAACTCCAAATACCTTTATATACATTTTTCGATTAAAAATTCTATAGTTAAAAAAGTAATGGAATTAAAAATCCCTGCCGGCCCGGCCTACAGGCGGAGGTAGATTTCGAAGTTAAGTATACTAATTTCACAAACAAAAACCAAATCATGATTAGAGATAAACCCACTTTTTATCCACTTTTACCACAATTTTATCTGGCCGCTTTTGACAAGTTTTTATTCCATTTTTATATAATAACTGGTTTTATCACAATCATGTTTGGGCGGTATTAAAAAAATAGTTTTCCATGCACAACTCGAAATTTTCTGGCATAACTACAGATTCATTTTTAATAGGAGAAACATGAAACTTGTTGACGTGATTTTTGAAGAGATTTATAAGCGACCTGTGTTTTTAATTTTCGTTCAATTAATTAAAACTTGATATATAAACAAATATTTTCTCAGTAAGACAATATTTTTCGTTTCTAACACAATCGCTTCGGGAAATGCCGTTCAAAATGCCCAGTTTGACAGCATTTTTTGAAATATATTCTGCCTCTGTCAAAAAATCGATCATTACGGTACATTATATAGTTTCTGAATAAGCGAATCTACCAATTGGATGCGTTTGAGAGTAAAAATGAATTTAAAAATGAGTCAGAAAATAAGCAGTTTGGATTTGAATACTCCCTTAAAACGATGATTTTTCCAACACAATCCTCTTCGGGAAATTCGGTTCAAAAGGCCCACTTTGACAGCATGTTTTAAAATATATTCTGCCTCTATCAGAAATTGACCATTACAGTACATTATATAGTTTCTGAGTAAGAAAAGTTACCAATTGGAAGCCTTTGAGAGTAAAAATGGATTGTAAAATGAGTCAGAAAATAAGCAGTTTGGATTTGAATACACCCTTACGATGATTTTTTTTCTTCAACCGCTATGTATTTTTAATTTGTTTTTGCTGTAAGAATTGGTCCTATCCAAAACTTGTCTATATAGATGTTGTAGGTAATATTAAGAAGATATATGATAAATTCATGGGGATTTTATATCTTTTGAATTGACGGAGTTATGGATTTTTTTCTTCTTCAAACGCCCTTTTTGTTTTCGTTTTTAATTTTTTTGGCGGTTCAAATTGGTCCTATCAAAAACATGTGAATATAAAAGTTGTAGATAATGTTAAGGAGATTCATGATAAAATTAATTGGGTTTGATATCTCGAGAATTGACGAAGTTATGAATTTTTTTCATCTTCAAACGCCCTTTTTGTTTTCGTTTTTAATTTTTTTTGCGGTACGAATTGGTCCTATCAAAGACTTGTGAATATAAAAGTTGTAGATAATGTTAAGGAGATTCATGATAAAATTAATTGGATTTGATATCTTGAGAATTGACGAAGTTATGAATTTTTTCTCCCAAAAACCCTATTTTTGTGCCCCTTGAGCCCATTTTTAACTTTATCAAAAATCTGTGGTACATAAATTTTTGACCCTATTTATAGAAGTAATAAAAACTTTAAACTGATTCGATATGTACAAAAATTAAGAAGTTATGGGGTTTTTTTCGGTTTTCACAAAACCCCTACCTATTTCCATCCCCTTGGTCCGATTTTGCCCATTAACGAACTTGACCGAGATTTTATGCCCCTTGATTTTATGTATCAGTTTGGAAGAGATTGGTGCAGAATTGGGGAAGTTATCGTGTCCAGAAGAAAGTGATATATATAGATACATACACACACACACATATATATATATATATATATATATATATATAATACCAAAAACCACACACTACACATTCAATCCCAAAACTACTGAACTACAGAGAAAATTAACAAAATAACCATGGAAAAAACTTACTAACTAAATCATGAACGAAAAGAAAACAACCAATGGAGACAGATTGCAAGGCTAAAGACTTGCATGCTGGGTTTTACCGGCAATTACTCATGAAACTTCCCCCATATCTGTCAAGACCATACTGGCCAAAGAAAACTTTAAAACTGGCCATCCAAAGCAGTAACCGAATTCGAAAAGAACACTTTAAAACTGTCCATCCAAAGCAGCAACCCAATTCAAAAAGAACGACAAAGAACCTTATATATATATATATATATATATAAGGTTTTTTACTGAGGGGTGTTTTGGGCTCTAGTGGTCATGATCGGTGTAGATCTGCAAAAATGTTTCAGAAATTCCAACATAGGAACAACGCCAATAGGTAGTATTTCATACGAAATCTACCTAAAAAAAGAACTCCTGCACAATGTAAAATGACGTAAACATTTATCATATATCAAACATTTTTTTTCCCGTCAGAGTTTTATTATGTCTCATAAATCCATTAATCTTTATGTAAAAAGAACAGACTCAATTGTTTTATTTTCTTAAAAGTACAGGCATCAGATAAATAAACATTGAAGATATATTTATGACGGAAAAAACGATGATCCTTAATCATTTTTATAGATACATTTGTTTTTATTGAGTGAAAAAAAATGTTAAATTAAACATGTTTGATTTAGATCTTTTTTTAAAAAAGAAATCCATCATTTAACTTTACAATAATTTAAAAAAGAAACTTTATGTAGAAGAAAAAAGAATCTCAAATATAGTTGCAGAAAATTTAAGGCTACCGGATAATAGTTATATTGCAAAATTAACAACATATTGCAGAAAGCACCTTTCATATACGATTTTCCTGTAGAAGAACAAAATTATGGACAACGGTAATATATATTTTATGAATATTACTTTCTATAATCCAAACACATAAAACAAATCACTAAATTGTGACAATAGAAAAAAAAAACACCAGGTTTTATTAAATTTAAACCGTATTGTTTTATATATTTTCTATATTTTTATTTTGTTTCTTAGCTCTCGATATGCTAATTCTTTCAGACAACAAATGTCGTCATTAAAAAATAACGTTACACCTAACCATAAGCCACCTGTAAAACGAAGCTGGTGAATCATTACGTGGTTAAATATCGGTAATATATTGCAATTTTTTAAACTTCTAAACATCTTACATTTTCAATTTTTACACCGTCGTACAGGGAAAAAAGTACTTGTAAATGCAATTAGTTTGAAAATTGCATCTCAATTTATTTTTGAAATATTATTATTTTTTCGAGTTATTAATGCCATTTCCGTAATGGCGGCAACTGAAGTATTTAATTCTGTAGAAAAAAGAAAATAGTAGCTTGGTATATCTTTTTGTTGCTATTTTCTCATAACAACTGAAACAAAAATTGTAATTAAAATATGTGCTATACCAAGAATATCGTCTGCTATGAAAATGTATTTTAAAGAATATTTGTGTGACTTATTTTCTCCGCATTTACTTAAATCATATCAAAAAGCTGAAGGAATGCAATTTAATAATCCATATATAATATCACACTGAATAAAGAGAACGAATAGAGATGAAGTGTGGTGGCGTGACGCCGAAAATGCAGCCCTAAAATCCGTTATGTTTGGCTCAAACACAACCACATAGTAAACCATGTATTTGATTTCCTCGTAATATTACAAAATCCTTCCCTTGTGAAATTCTACTTAAGACAATTAAACATAAACACATAAATTCATTTAGAGAAATGCACGGATAACTTCAAAGAATCCGGCTTCTGTTCCCCTTGCTTGTTTTGTTTGGGCAGAATGGGGGCAAGAAAATTTGAGCCACAATCGGCTTCATATTGCAAACCTTTTTTATGGCATATTGAAACTCTATTCTTTCTCTTTACGCTGCGGTAATAAAAATTTCGGAACTTTAAAAAAATATATAAATGAATGATTACTGATAACACATGGAGCCACTCTAAACTATATTTAATTTTCAGTATCCATATTAATGTTCAAACAAATAAAGAGATATGAATCATTAGATATCCGACTTTTAGGTGCGTTCGTAATTATATAAGTACGTAGCACCTACAGTCGTCGTCTGGTTTGTCCGTCTGTCTCTCTGTCCGTCCCTCTGTCCGCATATAACAGCGCGAAAACTATCCAACCGAATGGTTTAAAATTTAAAATATTTTATTGTTACAGAGCTTCGTCGAGTCATTTCATTTTTTTTTTTTTTTTTTTTTTTTTTGAAAATCGGATGTATAGTTCAATTACAAGGACAGTCAAAAATGAACTGTTACATTACGGCCAATGGGAAAAAGTTTCAAGTGCATTTTAATGAGATTACACCCTTTCGAACATAATGAAATTGGTATGCCTATTGCAATAAGATCTGAATATTTATAAATTGTTATAGTACGAACGCAACTCATTTGCAACGTTTGATGTAAAATGTCCAACTTGTTTTGTCTAGTTTCTTGAAAGACCGCATCGTTGTTTGCTGGCTTTGTTTATTATTCCGCGATAGTGACATCGTGTGTATATTTTTCTATAGATGTTGTGTAAGCCTAGATCGCAAATGTTGAATTCTTCAGCTGATGCAAATGACATCATTTTATATAAAATAAAAGCGCCTTTATGAATTTTAAGCCTTAAAACTGAAACATGTTTTCTGCTATCAATCTATCTATCTATATGTCTATCTCTCTGTCTCTCTCTATATATATATTCATATATATTTCATCAACGAAGGCGACACAGAATTTTGAAAAAGTAGAATTTTTGTTTTCTAGTTAAATTTTCCTTTCGACTTTTTAGGTTATAACTGAATTTATCACAAGCTGCTACTTTTGGCTCTTTCATAAACGTTTTATAGAGAAACTTTTTTTTAGATACACCACATAGTTGAAAAAAGCTATTGTAAGAACCAGCAATGATTAGAACACTTTGTATTCGTATGATGCCGTATACGTTTAATTAGATATATACACTATATGGCCATTAATCACCGGCAACGTTCAATTTTAGACGTTTTGCCGAATATTTAGAAATATACTTGACAGATTTGTCTGGAATTTCAGGATTAAAAAGAACAGAGATGACCTCATATTTAGCAATGTTTATTTAATAAGGGGGACAATTAGGGGGGGGGGGAGGCAACAAAATATCAAAAAAAAAAATAATTTTTGGGATCACCCTGTAAAATAAAATGCAAGAAATGATCTATCGCTGCAGAATATAAATAAACAAACATTGTGTAATATGTGTATTCATTTGTGTAATAATAGCAGGTACATTAATAGAGATATAGCGATTTATTTAAAAAATATTAAAAAATTATTGCATCTTTTTTTGCTTATAATATGCTGGATTTTCAACCAAACTTAAAGCTAGTTTCAGAAAAATTGACAAAATATAGTATAAACAATACAGCGCAATTGGAATATAAATATAATAAATATTTTAGAAAATATGAGCAGTTGTATAAAATAATTTTTATCTGCACATGCGCGAACGATAATAAGGACCATTTTATATAATTTAATAGTCAACTCCATGGAGCAACTTATTAAAAAAATCCAGTCAAATATCGTAAAAATTCAGAAAGATATCGGCGTTAGAGGGAGCAAATTTTTAGTTGTTCTCTAAAAGCAAATGAATGATAAGGGTTTTCAACCAATTGTCATTTTTTATTAACTGACTTTCAGGAAAAAATTAGTATTTAGTGACTATCAACGAGTAGATTTGGAAAAAAAAATGCTCCGATTTTGATACTTCTGTTTTTCATGGTATAGACTCGTTCTGGTGGTTATAAAGAAGAACCAAAGTATCAATAAAAAATGAAAATTAAAAAGTATTTAAAATTAAAATTGACAACTTGTGGACAATCGCTTATCATTCAGCTAGCTTTTGCAAGCAACGAAAATTAGCTCACTTTAACGCCGATATCTTTCTAAATTTTTATGATATTTGACAGGATGTTTTTTAATATGTTGCTCCATAAAGTTGTCTGTTAAATTATGTAAAACGATCCTTGTTATTGTTTGCTCATGCGCAGATAAAAATTATTTCATACAACTGCTCATATTTACTAAAATACTTAATATATTTATATTCCAGTTGTACTATATTGTGAATACTATATTTTTTCAAATTGTCTGAAACTGGCGTTAAATTTGGTTGAAAACCCTGCATGTGACAAGCAAAAAACATGCAAGTTTTTTTTTTTTTTTTTTTTTTTTTTTTTTAATCGCTATATCGCTATTAATATATTCTTACATAAATGAATACACATATTGCACAGTGTCTGTTTATTTGTATTCGATAGTGATATACATTTTCGTGCATTTTATTTTACAGGGTGATCCGAAGTATTAGTTTTTTCTTCAATTTTTAGTTGCCCCCTAATTGTTCCTCTTGTCAAATCGACATTGATAAATATGAGGTCATACCTGTTCTTTTTAATCCTGAAATTCTAGAAGAATCTGACAAGTATATTTCTAAATATTCGACAAAATGTCTAAAATTAAAATTTGCCGATCATTAATGGCCATATAGTGTATGAGGGGCTCGGCAGTAAATAAAGGTAAGCGAGATTTCTTACTTTTCGAGATGTTAAGCAAAAAAGTTTTGGATACAAATGGCGCTAGGAGTAACCCGAGATTATGCTGCCATCTTTTGTGAGAATGCGGATTTTTTTTTAGTTTCTGTAGTAAACGTATTAATTTCTGTAGCAAATAAAATAACTTAATTTTATAATTTTTGTGCTTACCATTATTTACTGCCAATCCCCTCATATAGTCTCAAAAAATATTAATAAAGTTTAAATTGTATTTGGTTTAAATAGAATATATCTGTACGTTTTGATATATTACAGATATATTAATGCAGAAGTCTAAAACAACGACAAATAACCATGCACACACACACATATAAGTTTAGTATGCCTAAATGAGAGGCAATTTTCCGTAATTTTGTCACATTTAGGATTTGTTTGGCATTTATGACACAAATATATTTTTTATTAAGCAGAAAATGAGTGAATACGGTATCTTTAGTTCAATACTCACTTGCTTTGTAGAAATTTAATCATGATCTCTAATACACTGATGGAAAAAAAAAAATTCCCAACACCAAGAAAGACTTGTGTAAAATAAACGAAATTTGGTAGGCGTGTTTATACATCTGAAAGATGACATCGATTAAAATTTCGCGCTTCGCGCATTAGTGTGGCGCTAGTAGCACCACTCACAACTTGCAGATCAGGTTTACTTTAAATGCGTGCTGTAAAGTTCGTGGGCGTTATTTAGCTTCGAAATGTGACGCATTGAGTTGATATGAGCCAAGAATGCCTTTAACAAGACGAAGAAGCCACTGTCAACCGCTCACCGAGTTGAAACGAGGTCGCATATTCGGGCTACGAGAAGGTGGATTTTTTTCCGCGATATTGCAGTGTGGGGAGTTGCGTAGTAAAATATGTTGTACGATGTTCATTGCTTGAATAAGGACTCCAATTAATCAACAGCAACAATTCAATAAATAAAAATTAACGAAAAGATGTCTTTGTTGCACGGCTTACAGTATAGCAGACGCAGGTTACAACAGCGCCACACTTCTGACTCATAACATCAACTAGAATTGGAAGTAGAAGTGTTTTTACTGTGCTTGTAGCGCCATTTGTTGAACACACCAGGGAGGATATACACAACATCATAGAGCATCCCCCCAGTGAACAAGGTGAACGATAAAATGCAAAAGAGTAATACAATATATGAAATATTATAAAAGCCTGATACAATGTAATAATAATATAGAAATAATGCAAAACAGAAATACAAAATCAATATTCAATACAATAATAGAAACTATATAAAATATTATGTACAAATGTGTTATATTACATATTCAGTAACCAAATGTTTAGGAAAGGTGACGTTTCGTCCAGAACGAGTAGTAGGTTGTTTATCAATGGGTGTCGGTTCAGTTGGTACCTCTGGAACAGGAACAGAATTATCTGTAACAACAGTGTCTGACAATCGATAGGCGGGTTCAACGCGATCAATCGAAACTGTTGTTTTTCTGCCATTAATGTCAATAATAAGGTTTTTGGGTGCTCGATTAATGACAAGGTGAGGTCCAGTGTATGGTGGTGTTAGAGGACGAAGTATTTTGTCTGATCTTAAAAATACGTGTGTGCAAGTTGACAATGAGGGATTTACAAAATTTTTTGAAGTGTCATGTGAGGAAGTGGCAGTGGGATTTAATCGCCGCATTGTTTCGACTAAGTTAGACACGTAGTTGGGATCAATTGGTCGGTCAATTTGTTCTTTTTCTGTTATGAGATCAGGGGGTAATCTTAATGTTGTACCATATAATTATTGCGCAGGCGTTGCGTTAATGTCATTTTTGAGAGCTGAGCGTAAAGCTAGGAGAACAATTGGAAGAATGACAGTCCATTTAGTGTTATCGTGTGCCTTGAGAGCATCTTTTAAATGTCTGTGATAACGTTCCAAAATTCCATTTGCCTGGGGATGATATGGCGAAGTTCGAATCCGACTGCAACCTATGATGCGCAGAAGTTCCTGAAGCAAGGTAGATTAAAAAATACGGCCTTGATCTGTGGTGATAGTGACTGGGAATCCAAATCTGGAGATCAAACCCTTTAATAAAGCTCGAACAATTATTTCCGCAGCCATATCAATTGTCGGAATAACTTCAGGCCATCTAGTAAATCGATTAATGATAGTTAAACAATATTGATTACCATCAGATGGGGGAAAAGGACCAATGAAGTCTAGATGAATGTGGGCAAAACGGGCATCAGGTACGGTGAATGTACCAATAGGAGATTTTGTGTGCTGTGTTATTTTGGCTCTTTGGCAGTTATCACAGCTACGAACCATGGATTTAATATCCTTATGCATGCCAGGCCATACGAATCTTTTAGAAATTAAGTTAATAGAAGCTGGCATACCGGGATGTGAGAAGAAATTGTCAAAAACAAGTTGTCGCATACTTTGGGGAACAAATGGACGGGGATGTTCTTGAGACATGTCACAGTATAAAAAGATATCCTCAAGAGGAAAGTAATGCTTTTCTAATTTTAAGTATGTAGTATTAGATTGCAAAAGTTTTTGAAGTTCCTCATCAGTTGATTGAGCTGAAACAAATTCTTTAAAATCAAGTACAGCCGGAGAAATTTGATTAATTTCGATGCGAGTTAGTGCATCGGCAACATGATTTTCTGAACCTTTTGTACACCGGATATCGGTAGAAAATTGCGATATATAATCTAGGTGACGTAGTTGTCGAGGACTGCATTTTTCGGGATTTTGTTTAAAGGCATAAATTAAGGGTTTCTGATCAGTATAAATTATGAAATTTCTGCCTTCAAGCAGGTGTCGAAATTTTCTTATACTGGAATATATGGCATATAATTCGCGGTCATAGGTCGACCAGTTTTTCTGAGACTTATTTAGTTTGCCTGAATAAAATGCAATAGGTTCCCATTGATTGTCAGGCATTTGCATGACATAGCCACCAACTGCGACATTTGATGCATCAACCCATAAACTTAATTGAGCACCGGGAATAGGATGTCGTAGAAGCGTTGCCCGAGAAATCGCTTCTTTAGATGCCGTAAATGCAAGATTTGCTTCCTCGTCCCATTGTAATGTGTCATTTGAAACCTTGGAACGAGGATGTTACTTTTTATTTTTGTGGCCTTTTAGAAATTTGACTAGGGGTGCTAAAATTTCAGCAGCTCTGGGAATGAATCGCCTATAAAAGTTGAATATGCCTAAGTGTCTACGCAGCTGGGTAAGAGTTGCAGGTCTTGGAAATTTTAAAATGGCTTCAACACGATCAGAAAGAGGTGAAAGACCATCTTGAGATATTTTAAAGCCTAAAAATTCCAATGAGGGAACGCCAAATGTGCATTTAGAAGGCTTAATCGTAAGACCATAACTATCAAGTCTATAAAAATAGAGCCTTAAGATGTTCAATGTGCTCTTCGAGAGATTTTGATGCAACTAAAATATCATCAACAAAAGCATAAACACCTGGTAAATTTCGAATTACTTCATCAATAAATCTCTGAAATGTGCTCGAATCGTTGCACAAACTAAATTGCATCCGAGTGCTCTCGAAGAGTCCGAAAGGTGTACTGATAGCCGTTTTATGAATATCCTCAGGAGCAATCGGAATTTGATGGAAAGCTTTAACCAAATCTAAATGGGAAAATATTGCGGTTCCATACAATTCACTAGTAAAATCAACGACGCTGGGAATGGGATATTTATCTTTTTTAGTTTGGGGATTTAGTGCTCTAAAGTCGCCAACTGGACGCCAGTCATCGCTGTTTTTCTTTGGAACCATGTGCAGTGGCGAAGCATAATTGCTGTTGGATGGGCGCATGTGTGCTAAATCCAACATGTTCTGGAATTCCATTTTCGCTATTTTTAGGCGATCAGGAGCGAGACGACGTGGTTTAGTATATACCGGAGGGCCAAAAGTATCAATATGATGCATAACTGAATGTTTAACAATTTGCTTTGGGCAAGGAGATTTAATGATGTTTGGGTATGCACTTAAAATTTTAGAAAATATATCATCATTTATAATAGATTTAACAGAAAATATATCTGAAGTATGTACAACACAATGCGAATTTAAAGTAGTATTATTATCAAATAAAGAATGTTTTCTAAGATCTAGCTTTAAGTTAAAATAATGTAAAAAATCAGCACCTATAATGGGGGTGGAAACATTGCACACATAAAAGGGATAAACAAATTGCTTCCTTAAATCCAGATCTATAGATAATAACTTACGCTTGTACACATTAATTACTGTGCCATTTGCAGCAATAAACGTTTGAATTGGCGGAGTCATTTTGTCTGGTTTCGTTGCTGGAATTAAGGAACAATCACTTCCAGTGTCCACTAAAAATTGTAAATTACTTTTGCTGTCGCGCACAAATAGACGACGAGAAGTGGTAGGCGAGGCGTATGTCGCCGCTACGACTGGCCATGAAAAATTATCGATGTGTATTGTAATAAGAACTTCATTTAAAAAAAAACTTTAAAAAGAGTAAAATGTTTCGAATTTTGTTCTTGAAGTTAGGTTGTTTTATTATATAGCATTTTTATACAACTCTTGAAATAGTATTTTAATTAAAAGAAAATTGCCGCATTTATGGGTCGTCACATTTCGGCACAATGAACATACATATTATTTCGAATGCAACATCTATATTATTAAGTAAAGCTAAATAACAGCAGAAGTTTCTTTTACCGAATGTAAAAAGCAAATTTTGTAAATACTGGTATATTATTTGCCAATTTAAAAACATAAAATATACTTTGATTTAAAATTGAACAAATTATTTACGCACATTACATCGATTCTTTTACCAAAGCGGCATTTATCGTAAGACAGTATATCGACTTTCCTGGTTGGAAAAATCTGCCTAATGTATATTTAATTACCGCATATTGAAATCTAAATAGTGTTTTACACATTTTGCTTATATAACGCAATTTTATATAGTTACGTGGTAATGCATTATATCTGTCATTTGAAAAGCAATTTAAAATTGATTTTGAAGAATTGATTCACCTGCCAATAATGGTTTTCAAAGAAATATATTATAAGAACAAAACAAGCCATTAAAATGACATTCCTTCGATTTCCAATATTTCCTTTTACATTTGTTATATAAGGTTAGCTAGTTAAAAATATTTTCTCCCTTCGTGATTTATGCGTGAAATTTATAAAATATTTAAACTTGATTCATCGCACATAATTTGGCATGTTGAGAACAATTTTCACATTAGACAATTTAAACTAATGAGTATTAATAAGTATTTTTAATTAATGACACTTTATTAATGCATTTCTTTATTATAACCATTTAAAAATAAATATTTTGTTACAAATTTGAAATTTTGAAAACACAGATAAAATAATTATTAAAAAATTTTTCCTAATGCATATTTAATTATCGCAAACAGATATCTCAATGGTGTTTCACATGTGTTACTTATATAATGCACTTTTATATTGCTATGAGGTAATGCATCATATCTTTCAGTTGAAAAGCAATTTAAAATTGATTTTGAAGAATTGATTTACCTGCCAATAATGATTTTCAAAGGTATATATTATAAAGACAAAACAAGCCATTAAAAATGACATTCTTTCGATTTTCAATATTTTCATCTACATTTGTTATATAAGGTTAGGTAGATAAAACTATTTTCTCCTTTCGTGATTTATGCGTGAAATTTATAAAGTACTTAATCTTTATTCATTCCACCTAATTGTTCACGTTGTAAACAATTTTCACATCAGACACTTAATTTAAAACCGACTTTAAAGATGATTTTTTTTTATGATAACATCTTCGGTGGTAAATTTAACAACATAAACATTTATACAAAAATCGTGCCTTTGTGGAAGAATAATTAAAGGCAGAAAACCAACGTTTAAAAATGCACAAAAAAGCACAAGAAGTAACAAACAGCTGTTTCGAATCTACAAACAACATTCTTCTTCAGTGCAAGTTAATTATAACGTACTAGAAACAGCAAAGCTGGAAGAAACGATAGGGAAGCGCCGGCTTATATACCCGATTCGGATAGCGAACGCGTGGAAACAACCAATGAGAGAAAAGCTATTCAAATCCCATATATCGTATAGGTAACTGGGGTATATACAAAATCTTTTGATAGTGTTTTATATATATATATATATATATATATATATATTGACCAGACTAAGCCCTTAGATTTAGTTAAACACTTCACTGCACGAATTTTTCTATTTTTATGAAATTTTTTTTTTGAATTCTGTATATCGGTCTAATTATGGGAAATATAGTAAAAAAATTTAAATTTCAAAATTTCAGCTAAAATTTGTTATTTTATGGTGTGTGCAATATGTACACATTTATGGTTTTAAAATATTATATTGCTATATTTTGCAAGTAAATGAGCTTAAATTAATTAATTTTATCTGCTTAACACTTTTATTATATTATTATTATTAAGTATTCAGTAAAAATAATGAAAGTAAATCATACCTTAAAAACTTGATCGATTTTTTTTTTCGAAGAACAAATTCTAATTTTTTGTATAAAGCAGCCATCTGATATGGACAAAATAAGTGCTATCCTATTCTTTAGATTGTTCTTAATCAGTTACAGTGATCCTACAAACCAAATTTATAGCACATAATGAAAATTATAATGCTTTTAGGTATGCGCCAGATATGGCACGTCGTGCATTGAAGGGTTAAATGAGCATAAAGGTTATGTTAAAAATCAAGGGTTTAACGTTCTTCTATTGCTCAACACTGCTGGTCTTTTCAATATGTATTAAATATACTTGGATAAATTGGATAATTTTGCCTCAGCCATCATTACCCAAAAATGTTCTTCTAACCTTGATCTTGATTTTTGGAAAGCTTACTTCATCATCAAAAATTATCACTCTTTAGTCAATGACTAATTCAGTATTCCTGATTTCCCAAGTATTTGAAAAGCATTAATTTGTTTTCCCTTTTTTTTCTTTTTCTTCTTCGGTAAATGTCGCTACTTGTCCTCTGAGTTGATTCATGATGCCTTTCTCTCATTGGTTGTTTTCGTGCGTTTGCTGCCCATATCGGGTATATAAGGCGGCGCTTCTCTGTCGTTTTGCACAGCCTTGCTTTTTCTAGCACACTAAGCCCTATCTTACACTGAAGAAGAATCTCATTTGTTGATTCGAAATAGCTGATTGGTGATTTTTGTGTATCATTTGTGCATTTTTAAACGTTGGTTTTCTGCCTTTTAACATAAACATTGATTTAAAATTGAAGAAATGATTTATGCACAATGCATCGATTATTTTATTAAAGCAACATTTACCGTAAGACAGAGTATATTGTCTTTCCTGATAGAAAAATTGCTTCTAATGTATATTTACTTACCACATATTGAAATCTCAATAGTGTTTTACAAGTGTTACTTATGTAGGGGAGAGTAGCCGAATTTGGTCCATTTCACATATTTTCAGGTTTACCTCACTTCATTTTTGGAATGTCTGCAAAATATCACTACACATGGTCAGTTTATATATCTACTAACTAAACAAATCTTTAGAACAATTTATTTTGGAAAATATTAAGTTTTATTTTAATTTGAAAAAAAAATGCCAAAAGTGGTCCAAATTCAGAGACTGGTCGCCGAATTTTGACTCCAAGATTGCTAAATTGGACCGAACAATATTAGGCTGTTTTAATGTGTGGGGAATATAACTAATTTCATTAAAAGCAAAGTTTGCAATGAATGAAACAAAAATAAAATACAGAAATGAAATATATAATGAAATGAAATGTCTGAAAGTAAGAGTAATTGTTTTCAATGAATATGTATTCAAAATAGAAATCAAAGTTACAAGTAATTATGAATAGAAATTATGGAACTACCTGCCAGTTAAGTTAATATCATGTAAGATGGGTTGCAAGACTTACACATGAATTTCTTTTGTTCATTATTTATTCCAGAGCACACAAAATGGAACCATATTTGGCAATCTGAACACTGAATCATTTCTACTGTTTTATTTATTTATTTATTTTTGCAAATTAGGCAAATTAAATTACACTGTCTTGATTTTTCTTTTCAGATTCTGCATTATTAGACTTTTTTTAAGCAGAAGTTTTCTTTATTTTATGTTTGTAGTTTTTCCCTTCCATCATTTTCATTCCAATTGAATTACGCCTACTTTTTAAAACTTGATGTTCCAATTGCTTTTGTGCTTTGAGAGCTTTCTTTTTGTCGTTTTTCTGCTTTTTATTACAAGTTCACTTTATATGGCGAAGATGTTAACACAGCTGTTTTTTGGCTTCGTCTGTACTTTGACATAAATGATTCTGGCAAGGGATATAACAACTCTAACTATTCTTTGGCTTTTTGTGGGGTTCTGTAACTACAGCCTTCTTGCTGGTCAAGCTCTACAAACGCTTTAACAACTTTTTCTGCCACTGATATTTCTCTTCTTTCATCATTTTTATTTTATTTTTTATTCTCTTAATTTTAGTAGGTTTCATGATTACTGACTCTGACTCCGAAATCTCACAAGCAGTAAAATTAAGAGATCTATCTGCAGCTCCTATCTTCTCGTCAGGAATAAGTGATGAAGCAGCTGCGAAATGATCATCGTATATCTGGATTCTGGTCCAATTTATGCACCTCAAATTGGTTCTATTACGGCAACTGCGCCATTTTTTATAAAAGATAATATCAAAACTATGAACGAAAACGAAAGAAATCAAATGCGGGTGAAAAATATAAGTAATAAAAACATGAATTAGATATGTATATGGAAACGTAGCAACTTACCTTAGTATATATATATATTAAAATTTGTTGAAGAAATTTCCTTTAAAAAATGCAATATAATGCTGCATAGAAATAGTTCAACTATCTTTCATTTATAATAGTCAGAATAGTAATGCAATGATGAAAAATATATATAATGAAAATGCCTACAGAACAGGTAAATTGATGTTTTTTTTTATCTGAATGTATTTTTCTCATGTAATTTATCTGAATTTTTCGTAAAATATCAGTTTCTGAATGATATTGTCCTTTTTATTCGCAACTGAAAAATAACTGTCATAACTTCACGGACGCAGTGTAAATCTCTGTTAAAAATTTGCCCTCATTGGGTGCCGTTGCTCCCATTTTGGGAAGATACTGTTTCTCATAAATACTCAAAACATTTTTAATTTTATTTTCAGAAGAAATTTAAAGACTTCATATGCATTAAAAAAAAACAATGGTTCCATAAAAAATAGGCCAATATATATAGAAGCGCTTAATGATTTAACAAACAGAAATTTCCAGTTAATCCCCCATATAAATAGGGTATGTTTTTGAAGTGTAAGGAAATCATATATATATATATATATATATATATATATATATGCTACAATCTGCAGATTTTCGCATTCCTATAACTAATGCTTTAACAAATTGATAGAGGGCCATTTTTCGAAAAATAGCACGGAATTTACATTTACGAATGTCACTAGATATTAAAATCTCTCACAACCAATATGAAGCAAGCACACTTCCATTACACCTTCTTTTTTCTTTCTTTTAAAATGTCCGGTACCAGTAATAATTTCTTCCTGCAATCCATAAAAAAAACATATTTTTAAATGTCCCGCTCTTAATGTGTTGAGAAAGTAAAACTACGAGAATCAATTTGCCAATCCGTCTATCAATATTCATAAACTGTTGAATTAATGAATCAATGTCAAGTAATGGCTTAAGGCGATAGAAAGTTATAGTTAAGATTTATTATTAATAATTATTGCTTGCAATAACTATTGCTTGCAATAACTATTGCACCATTTAAATCGAAACAATTGTAATTAACCAAAACCATATAAGACTCACACGAAAAAATTATAATTATACGTACCCGAAACCGACCCACAACGAAAAGTTATAGCGCTAACCCGACCCGCCACGACACGCTGTTCTGGTAGTATGCGCGTAAATTCTGGTAATCCTTCTCTTTTGAATACCAATAATATTTTCAAAGTTTTTTCCTCTTTATTTTTCTGAGATTCAATAAGTCAAAGAAAACTTTTGGAAAATACTTGTGTCTAAATTCATTGGACCGTACCAGAGGCTATAAAAATCTGCCTAGGATAGGCCTAATTTTTGTGCCAGTGCTCAGTCCTAGCATTCAGTGGGCGTAATAGAGAAAAGCATTTCGCAACAGTGTACGTCTATCGAAAAAGAGAAACAGCATCGAACTGCTGTCTGTTTCTTTCTGTACAAGTTTTTTTATAACTTTTCGATACCCAATATTTCAATTGCTTGATTTACGTTACTTTTCCTTTTGAAATTTGTTTACATGTATGTTTTTCTTACTATTTTTATTTATAGATCTCATTTTGTTCTTAGAATGTGTTTAACTATTATAAAATAAATGTCATTCATTTTAGTCACATATTTTTTTTTTTAAACAAAAGCAAGTTTACTTTCATGGACTTTCATCCAATGCAATTTTTTAAACAAAATTATGTCACATTCATCATTTTATAACATGCTCACATTTTATTATTTTCTTTTATAAAAAAAATACATATATATAATTAAATATTGTTAAAAACATTCAAATATAAGGAACTATATTAAGACACACATTCCAAATGTCAAGTATATTTTCTTCTTCCTGTAATAAGAATTCGTCTGAAAACTAAATACTAATTTAACTTTAAAAAAAGGTTATTTAAGCTCCTTTTACATTGACATTAAATATAAAAAATGTTAAGTTCCGAGTTTGTATCAAATTTTTATTAAAATCCCTACTATGCGCATCCGAAATCAAACAAAAATTTTCTAATTTAGAATATAGTACTCGCAATTTTTTATAAATATAAGAATTTTTCATTTGCTGGATCTTACAATAAAAAAAATCTTTCTTAGACAACCCAGCTTTTTTTTCTTCAATTTGTAGCGTGGAATATTAAAAATTACTTCAGTCCGTATTTATTATTGGAAATATATTATGTACAATTTCTTAAAAACGCCTTTTTACATTTTTTGTAACGAAAACATCTTAAGATTATTTTTATTTGATTATAAGCATGAGTTTCAAATGTCAGATGAGAGAAACATTCCATTTTTGAGAAATTTTTCATGCATCAAAAGAGCACAGGACCTTTAAACTTTCAAAAAATCAGTTTTCGGTTTTAGGTTTATTCTGAATTATTAAAATTAGCTCAACAATATGCAAAAAGCACCATTTAAAAATCTGCATTATCTCTTCAGTTATACTCATTTATAGACAACTAGCAAATCCCGCGGCTTTGCTCGCATAATATTTGAAATATGCCAAGTGATATTTATATGTCTAATTTTTATTAAAAGAAATTATACTTTTAGGAATAATTCAAAAATGACTATTTAAAACACAGTTTGACTAAACTTCATTATTACACTGCATTAGGCAGAAATGAGTAAAAAGAAATAAAACTAAATAAATGATAATTTAGAAAATATTTTGAAAATTTTATGCTCAATTAATACGCTCATTTCAGTATTTGTTTGAAGTTTTAAATTTTTTGGAAACCATCTCCTTACATCTTAAAATTAACCATCATGTCAAATTCCAAATCCTACCACCTCTCTCAGCATAAAGGGTTATGTTGAAATGTGAACTGGCACCATTATTTTGCCAACATTGATTTTTAAAGCGGTTTTTTATTTCCTAATATTCCACAGAAACGTTATTTAGAAAGCTATTAAAGGCCTTTTTTAGAACGTGTGTTGTTCCTGTGAACCACGGGTGGTAGAACCATCGGCATAAAATGCAGCTTGTGTAGGATCAGAGAATATTAGAATTGATTCGCAACTATTACTTTTATCATCAGGTTATTTTCACTGAAATTGCAGAGAAATAGTATTTTAGGCCTTTTTTAGAACGCGTATCACTCCTCCCCTTCGCTCCACCCCTTTTTAACTAGAATTTATTTTCAACAGTCCTTCGAGGGCATGTATATTTTATAACTAACTACCATGCCACATTTAAAGTTTCTAGCCTCTTCAATATCACAGAAATCGCAATTTAGAAAGTTTTTTGCTCCTGTAACACTCAGGTGGTAGTTTCACAGACATACAATATAGCTTATGTTTGAGCAGGCTCTATCACCAACAATTTGTCACCATTATTTTTTAAATCGGTTTGGTATTTCATAAGATTGCATTAAAATTGTAATTTAGAACGCTTTTCGCTCACTTCATCCTTTGGAATTTGGAGTTTTCTTTCGACTGTTCTTAGAAAGCAGTTGCATCTTGTAAGTAAATACCATGCCATATTTAAAAATGTTAGACCAGTCAGTTGTGGAAAAAACGCAAATTAGAACATGTTTTGCTCTTGCAACCCACAGATGGTCGTGACAGCAACATAAAATATAGCCTATGTTGGAGCAGGAACTGTCACCATCAATTTGCAACCATTACTTTTGAAATAGTTTTGGTATATCCTGATATTGAGTATAAACTGCAATTTAGAACGTTTATAGAACGCTTTTCGCGCATTTTCACCCCTTTTAAATTTCCATTTTTTTTTTTTTTCGAAACTGTTCTTAAAGATAATATATGTCTAATAAATATTACCTTGTCTAATTTCAAGTTGCTAGCCAATACCGATCACAAAAATCGAAATTTAGAATGTTTTTTGCTCCTGCAACCTCCAGGTGATAGTGACATCGACATGAAATAACGCCTATGTTAGAGCAGTGGCTGTCAGCATCAATTTCCTAAAATTACTTTTGAAATCAGTTTGATTCTTCCTGAGATTACTCAAAAATCGGCATTTAGAACGTTTATAGAACGTTTTTCGCGCATTTTCACCGCTTTTAAATTTCAAATTAAAAAATATATATATTCTTAGAGATAATTTATATCTAATAAATATATACCATGCAAAATTTCATGAAACTAGGCCCTTCCATAATTCAAAAATCGACGTTTTAGAACGTTTTTTGCTCCTGCATCTCCTTTGGGGTAGTGGAAACAGACATAAAATATAGCCTATCTTGGAGCAAGATCACGATCATTTTTACACCATTATATTTCAATCGGTTCAGTACTTCTTGAGATTGCATAGAAATCGAAATTTTGAAAGTTTTTTTTTTTTTTTTACAATGCATTTTCACCCCTTTTAAATTTCGATTTTTTTAAAGAAATGTTCTTAGAGATAATTGATATCTTTATAAGTAATTTCCATTCCAAATTTCATGGTTCTAGGCCCTTCAGTAACGTATAAATCGCATTTTTAGAACGTTTTTTGCTTCTGCACACCATTTGGGGTAGTGGCACCGACATAAAATATAGCCTATCTTGGAGCAAGAGTTGTCGCTATCATTTTGACACCATTATTTTTTAAATCGGTTTGGTATTTCCTGAGATTGTGTAGAAACCACCGTTTTGAACGCATTTTGTGCATTTTCACACCTTTTAAATTTCGAATTTTTTAAGAACTGTTCTTAGAAATCATTTATATCTTACAAGTAACTAATATTCAAAATTTCATGATTCTAGGCCCTTCAGTAACGCGAAAATCGCATTTTTAGAAAGTTTTTTACTCCTGCAGCCCCTGTGGGATAATGGCACCAACTGAAAATATAGCCTATGTTCTAATTTGGACTAACACCATCATTTTGATACCATTACTTTTGAAATCGGTTTGGTAGCTCCAGAGATTACCTCTGACAAACACGCAATTTTTACTTCTTTAGAATATTCGTATATATGAGTATAATTGAAAGACCGTTGATATTGAAACTTTAAACGCAATTTCTGAGATTAGTAAATTTGGAGTTTGCGTGCACTGTTACTTTCAAACTACATAAGCTACAACTTTAAAAAATAACTAATTATTCCTTCTTTTATAATTTGCATGCTAAAACAAACAAACAAACAAAAAAAACACATATTTTGGTTAATTACGTTTTTGCAATTGAAAAACTCAAAAAAAAAAATGTATTTTTTTTTTTTATTTTGTGCTGAAATTAAATTTTAAACAAAACTTTTTGTACAGATTTTGGTTTTAATTTTGTTTTTCTATATGCATAATTTAAAGTCTTAATGGCTTTAATTCACGCATTAGTGAAATGAATTTTTAAATTTAAAATTTAAATATTAATTTCGTATATACAACATTTATCTTTCTACATGTTATAGCTAATAATATATAATTATGCAGAAAAGTAAAAAATATGTTAATTGCATATTATTTGTGTTTTGGTACTTTTAACAAAGAGATGTTTTTGATCGTTTAGCTAAACTAAAGGGTCATGTTTCCCCTTAACCCTTTAATTCTACCTCCCGTCAATATCATGGGCTGGGGTGTTGTTCGTTATTTCTCCTGCGCGTAATATTTTCGGGCTGGAGATTTAATTGATTGAAAAAAACTTCTGAAATCAGAAAAGTATAACTGGCATCTCCGTGTGACGTCTGAATATTGCAGCTTAGGTTTTATTTTTGGCGCTGATTGTGGTGTTGGATTTTGTATTGCATGTTTCGAAATGTATCACACACAAAAAATTATAAATAATCAAAATTTAATGTATGTTTATTATTTCCGAAGCCGAACATCGATCAGAAATTGAGATTTCTTTAACATTACTGGCTCTAGTAATTTGCAGTGGCGGTAACTTTTAAAATGTAAATAATTGCTATGAACGGTTTCGAGGAAATTCGAAATTTAAAAAGGCGAAATTTGTTCTAAATTACAATTTAAATGTAATCGTTTACGCAAGAAACTTGAAATTTCAAAAGGATGTTACTTCTAAGACTTACATGCTTGTAGCAAATTAACACCTCGCGAAAATATACTTATTTCAAACACTACAAGGTGTAAATTAACCCTCTAAGTGTTTGGGGCGTAATATTCCGTTCACTAAGCTCCAGGTTTCACAGAAATACAAGCAATATTTAAGGTAATATAATTCTATAGATTTAATGAATTTTAAAAACATTGAAGAATGATTAATACTCTCAAGGATTACATTCATATTTGTAATTGAGTTTTTTTTTATAATGTTGATAGAATCATATTTTCTTAGCATTTAAAACAAAATGCAAAGAAAACAACATTACAATTTTACCCTTTTCCAAGACGCTCAGAGGGCTAAAACTTTAAAACCAGTAAAAATTACGTTTATTTTGTACATTTGTACATTGTGTATATGTACATTGTGTGTATTGTTGTGTATACATTATCCACATTTGTACATTTAGAGAAATTATTAAATTGCTGTGTACGAGTATCTCAGTATACTAATTTGAAATGCGAAAAGGTGTAAATTAAAACTTTAATACCAATAAAAATACGTTCATTTCTACTGTTGATATGTTTCAACTCACTCCGAGTCATTTTCAAAACAAATAAACAAAAAATATTCTAAATTTGCGCGCTCTATGAAACGTCATCATTCAGTTTTCCACGTATACCTTCATATTATGCACGTTATATTTTATTTTACTTGGATGTTTATTTTATTTTTATTTTCATAACAATTGAGTAGCTCGAGCAATATTTTTGGTAAGTGAAATGATGCTGTATCGTTACATATTATTTTTTTGCGCGTTACAATCTCCATGGTTTCTCTTATGATGGATGGATAGTTTAGACCGGAGATGAAAAATTTTATTGAAATTTATTTGGATGGTTTCTTCTTGATAAACCATCAAGAAGAACTTTTATCAAAAGAAACCATCGGAATAAATTTCAATAACAGTAAAATTATTTTTTCCCTTCGGTCTATACTATTCATCCATTATAACAGAAACCATAGAGACTGTAACGCGCAAAAAATCAATATGTAACGATGCAGCATCATTTCACTTACCAAAAATATGGCTCGAGCTACTCAATTGTTATGAAAATAAAAATAAAATAAACATCCAAGTAAAATAAAAAAATAACGTGCATAATATGAAAGAATACGTGGTAAATGGAATGATGGCGTTTTATAGACATTGCGCATTTAGAATACTTTTATTTATTTCTTTTGAAAATGACACGTGGTGAGTCGAAACATGTCAACAGTAGAAATAAACGTATTTTTACTGGTATTAAAGTTTTAATTTAAACTTTTTCGCATTTGAAATTAGTTTACTGAGATGCTTGTACACAACAATTTAAAAATTTCTCTAAATGTACAAATGTACACTAACCGTAAACGTAATTGCGATTTCTATGGTACTGCTGGGGCAAAAAAAAAATATTGAGTTTCACATGGTGGTTACTTTTAAGACATAAATGTCTTTCTAAGTAAGATTAAAAAAAAAAAAAAACTCAAAACGAGTTTGAAACGTTCTAAAAAGATTTAAATTACAATTTATGTAAAATTGTTAGGAATAGAAAAAGAAATAGAAAAACTAGGTTTATTTTTCCTCCAAATTCATCGTAATACCTGATGAAACATATAACTGCAAGAGAACAGACATCTACGCAGTTAGTAGTATTAAATAACATGTGTTTTTAAAGAGTTGTCCGGATTTAGATCAATCATTTTCGATGAACATAAGAAAACAAAATTTAAATGTCAGTTGCCATGTTTTACACCCAAATCCCTTCAAATTATAGAATATTCCATAAATATTTTCCACTCCTTTATTTTTTGACGCGTAATTTAAAAAGGCCATTAAACAAAAAATATATATAATATTGAACAAATAACGGAAATCTTTCAAAACATTTCCTACTTTTCCGTAAACATAATTTGGCGCAAGAAACTATTGAAAATCGAATGAGAAACTGGTTAAGGGAATGTAATATTTTTGTAGGTTATTATGGTGTAAAATATTGACAACAAAATATTCTATAACATATTATTTTTATGATTTATTTTTAGTTTATGGTCTTAAAGGGTGAAAATATAGTGATTTTACGTTGTGGAGTAAGTTTCACATATCGCTACTATAGAATTTTGTAATTCTAAACAAATATGAAAACTGGTTGTAAAATGTTTAATATAAAAAAATACATTTTTTTTTAGAATTTAAAATTACTAAAATGTGAGCATGTGTATCGTAACATGTTATATAATATAATATTGAGAGTTTTACTGTTTCTATTTTTTTAATAAAATATATAACATATGCGTGAAATGTCATGAAGAATGGCTAATACGGGATAATATATACACATATATTGGTTACGTTTTTTGAAGTTTCATCAAGCATGCAGGTGTTTGTTTCAGACAAATGTGTCTATCTCTCTATATAATTGTATTTATACACATTCCTTCTTTTAAACTTGCTGAATCAAATGTGTCTATATTAGAGTTCAGTACTGTAACCCTTTATATACTGAATTACAAATTCATGATAAATTTATCTTCTATAACATTTATCGTGAATTTTTCAAACTACATTAGAAGATTTACCTAATTATTTAATAAATTTTAGAAGTATTTTAGAAGGATTGAAGGATTTAGTTAATTAAATTTGAATTCATAGGGATTTTAGTAATATTTATAACTCCACTCATTTTTTTTATTTTAAATATTTATCTTAGTATTTTATATAATTAGGAAATAAACAACTATAATTTTCTTACAATATAAATATAGAAATATTTCCGAATTGAAAAATTCCTCCCCTCCCCCCAACTCCAAGAAAGCTGAAAAGATGCAAAGGCAAAAAAAAAACATTCTTAAAAAAATATTTTTGTTTTGTGCAACCAATAGTGCTTTTCCAACAAGATAAAATAATGCATCTATAACTCATTCTAAACTGTATTACTACTAATTGATGTATTAAATTAATTTTAAAACAAGTTATTTTAACGGTACTTATAAGTACCGTCAGTAGATAAATTGTTAAAATACTCGAAGATGGACAGTGAGGACCAGGTTCGATTTGTAATCATTCGCTGCAGTTTATGACAGGCTATAAGGTGTGATAATTATGGAAATACATGCTCTTAAATAGTTCTTTATTTTATTAATTTATTCTTAGTAAATATGTGAAATTTAATAGTCCATACAGAAATGTGAAGGGGTGGTGCCTGAGAGCATTTCTAAGTAAACGTAAGTTTACATTACTGACATCATGAAGCGAGAGAGTGCTAATGAGAGAATCATTCGTTAATACACAAATTGGCGAAAAAAAGAGCACATGAAAAATGAACGAAATCAACTAAGCAAAATTGTGTATTACCCTTTAGACAATTAGGAGAATTTTTGATTTTCCTGGCAGGTCAACCGGGACAGCAGTTTTTAAAGATAAGCCGGAAAGAATTCGAACGCCAATTCGTATATTACAGGCAAAGTTTTGGGAACATAGTGTGAAAGACAAAACAGGTCACATGTACTGGAAATGTTTATGATTTAAGTAGGACGTCAGATAAATTTACGCTTGGAAGAAAATTGGATGAAAATTAAAGTGGGAACAGAAATATAAGTTAGGATAAAATAAATGTGTTTTAACTTAAATTTAGAAAAAATCAATAATTTAATCAAAATAATTCCACATCACAGTGTCTCGTGTCATTATTAAGTGGGACACGATCGTCTAACCATGACTGCTGACAAAGTCAATTTACGTCACTGTATTTTACACGAACTCCAGCAAGGAATAATTGTTACATAAGAGTGTCAAAATTTAGTGAACGTTTTTGGTGACGATACTATTCAGGATAGAAGATATTTCGAAAAATTTGAAGCAAATGATTTTGACCTTAATGATAAGCCAAGCTCTGGACGGCCATCTTTGATAAAAGATGATATTGTCAAGACTATGATAGAAACAAACCCTTTTTTGACAACATAGGGGATTACAGAAAAGCTTAACTCGGCTGAACATACAAATTTCTTATCATTTTCGGAAGTATGATAATGTTTTGTTTTCTTCCAATCCCCAAACGGAGAGAACTATGCGGTAGATGTATTATATAAATCCATGCTGCAATTAATATTAAGAGAATTAAATATTAATTTAAATATTCAGTTAAATATTAAGAGAATTTTCAGATTTGTTCGACATTCTCGAGAACTACTGTACAGATTATAAGGAGATTACGTATGTTCATAGGTTGATATACCCCAAAAATATTACCCTTAAACAGTTATAATACGTACGCATGATCGAGCGAAAGACTCGTCAGTGTCAGAAGGTATACAACAGAGCTTACAATATTGAACCAAAAAATGGGCTAATACGGGGTATGGTTCCCTCTTACATTTATACAGCTCTCACAACAAGAATTCATACCGGAAATCAGGCTGGAAATCAGGCTGTTTATGCCTCCCTGTGGCAGTTAATCTCAAACTCCAGCAACGCTACTTTCAGGTCTTGGTTGGTTCTGGGAGATAGAATGTGAGTTTTAATGGTCCTCCTCAGAGCGTCCCAAAAATGCTCTTTAGGGTTTAGTTCTGAAGATCTGGCTGACAAATCCATCAATCGAACCTTCACTCTTTTCAAAAATCGTCGACCAGATAGTTGAACGTTGTAGCCCATTAAAAGGAAATTAGGGCCAATGGCATAACAGAAAGACGAACATAGTGTACCAAGATATCCTTCCATCTCACACCATTCACAAAGCCACTGCCAAGCGTAGGGAGGAGTGTGCGCCCATCCAACATAATGCCTGCCAAGACCATCAATCATCCGCTGCCATAGTGGTCTCTTTCACGGACATTGGAAGGTAGGTAGCGGATCGTTGGTTTTCTCAAGTACGTCAAAAATTAGTGTTTTGGCTGAACCTAAACTCATCAGTGAATAGAACGGTCCCCAATTGATCCGTGTCCTAAAGTCGTTGTACCATGCAAAACGGGTTCTCCTGTGTGCCCTTGTGAGCTGGACGCAAACAGGAGGTTTTATTCCAAACAACAGTCGTTCATGTAGCCTTCTGCAAACAGTAGACCTTGAAAGTTGACTTCATGTGGTCGGACAAAGGCCACGAGAGAGCTGAAAAGCTGTTGTACTCCTGTTACCCCTCGCTGTAATAGATAAATAGCGATCTTCATTGGTGATCGTGGAACTTTGACGAACTTACCCAGGCTTTTTCTCTATGGATCGAGTATCTTTGAACTGCTTCCATAAGTTAGACACGATGCTGAGTGTTACATTGAAATCTTTAGGAATCTGCACTTAAAGTTGCCATGTTTCCCTACTCCCTGCTATTTGCCACCTCATCCCTTCATCTAAACGCTGGACGTTACTCATTTTTACTGTTTACTTTTGAATTTAACCAAATGTTACAAAATATACAAAGATATTCAGCGAGGTGTGCGAGCGAACAAAACTCGAAAATTGCCACACTCGCTTATAAAGCATGTTTCTCTGCTGTCTACAACCATACACACACGTTTACGATTACGTATGCGACGCTAAACTTTTGTATCTTTGTTAAAAGCAATAGTTTTAACTTTCGTTCAGTATAAAATTCGCCAAAATATGCAAAATTCTCCTAATTTTGATGTAATAGGAGTATAATAAAGAGATGACACTTGACTGACCGACTGACTTATCGACCTAGAGTTGAAACAAATAAATTTAAGATAACAAAATTTGAATAGTAGATTGCTCGTATGATGTAGGCAAGCAATAAGCTTTTTTAAATAGAAAATTCACTCCCTAAGGTGATTAAATAGGGTGTCGAATTTTTAATGTCATTTCGCCATATCTCAGAATTAGTTTTAGGTAGTAGCGCAAAATTCAGCATAACAAATCTACAACAAAAAAAAATTGTTAAACACGTATTAGAGTGATTTTAGGATTTCAACTACTACAGGTGTTAAACTAGAGGTCTAAAGTTTTGCAGTATTTCGACATTTCACAGCAGCAATTTGAGATCGAAGCCCGAAAATCATCATAATAAATCTACTGAAAAAATTATTAAATACGTTATTCAGTGATTTTAGAAATTTAACCACTGAGAGAAAGAAATTTAACCACCAATAAATGGGGTAGGAAGTTTGAAGAAATTTTGACTAATCTCAGCTGCAGTTAGGTATAAGAATAAAATAACAGTGAATCTAATGTGTTAAATTTTTTTTTAAATAAATAGTTAAAAAACAGTTAATATGTTTTTCAGGTTTTTTAGATCCATTTTAGTGATTTCATCGTCAAAATCGAATAACACAACTATTTTTTATAGATAATTTCCGTAGAACAAGTAAATTTTTTCCAAGTAATTTTTTTTAATTCTATAATATGTATATACGCCATACGAAATAGAGTTTCACTAAACGTTACGCTATTTGGTTAATTTTGATTTTTTCGCATTATCAGGAAAACCGTATACTTTTCAGTCACATGCGCCAAAGAAAATGCACATTCTTAGGTATATAAGAGTATCAAAGGGGTATCAAAGTATTAGGTATCAAAGGTATAAGAACACAACTTACAGTTATTTTAAATAAGAAAAATATGTTAAGTACTCCTCTACGCAATATGTCCACCAACTGTAGCAGTCTATATGCATATCGCACTATGCATGTGTTCCGATAGTGAACTGTTTACATATGTTAGTTTTATTTGTAAATTCCATCTGCTGTATAATTAAAAGTTCTGCATGTCATTAGTGACACATTTAAAAATATTATAATATATAAAATAAGACACCATTTCATATAACATCGAAGACGCTTTTTAACATTTTAACTGACTTTTTCACCCTATCCCGAACAGTTTTAACTCTTAAATGCTCTATTTTTTATTTTCTTTCGAAAAAATTATATATGATTCTAGGAAAGGTTTATTGCACAGGAAAAATAATGAAAAAAAAATCAGAGATACATTTTTCATATAATACGTCAATATTTTCCTTTGTTGCTCCTCTGCAATACAATAAAAACTTCTGTCGTGTGACTGTTTTACGCTAAAATATTACAAATTAGTAAATATTTTAATAAGTATGCATCCAAATACCTTATTTTATATAATTATTTATTTTATAAAACTTAACCTTTAACCCTTTAATTACTTGATAGAATACGTTCTAGAAATTACGTAGTTCCGAGAATCTGACTTTACACCAGGAAGTTTCAATGGTTAATTTTGCTTTATATAAATACGGAATGTCTCTTATTAATTAAAGCAAATATTACTATTTTAATTTTCAGGTGTGAATTAGGTCTGTAAGAATAAAAAAAAATCTATTAAATTCAAAATACTACTGTTTGCATATATGCAAAGCTGCGCACTAAGGGTTAAAGCATTCCGGTAAAGGAGAACGGTAACACCCTAGTTTTTGCTCTAGGTGGCTCTGTAGACGATGTTTCTCGTCGTATGGAACATAGCTACTTTACTATACTCAGACAACTCGATTTTGTCTTTCGCTGTGTTCTTTTTTATGTCAAGGATGGTAGACGGCGGGTAAAAAATTTCATTGCATATGTATATTTCAATTATTATGTATGTTTCATCTATTTTTCCTCCTGTGAAAGTTCTTAAAATTATATTATTGTTTAGAAGAGCCTTGTTAACCTTTTGCGCTGGAAATTAATTGGCAGAAGCCCCTGACTATCTCGTCCATATTTTAGAAATATATTTCACACCAGAATTTTTATTTAAAATTATTAACTTGTCCATTTATCTAGTTTTTTTTTCTTTGTATCTGTTAACATAGTTTTATAAAAAGATTTTTGGTTCGAACCGAGATATATTCATCTGGTAGCAGTCAGAACGACTGCTCGCTGGTTTTCTAGTGTTAATCCAAGGCGACGTACATAGCACGTCTTTCCAGCGCAAAATGTTTACTATTTCAATACTATCATTCACAATTTATGTACATGGAGACATTTAAAGGATCTCGTCTATATAAAATATTTTGTTAAGGTATATTTTCTGAAAACTCCATAATTCTACAGGCTTGAGATACATAATCTATTTTATAAACAAAAGTCAGTCAAATACCTAAAAATTATAACTTGAATGAGCGAAAGTTTTAACATTCCTTTAAAAAATATATAATTAAATGTTAATTTTTACAATATCTAATCGGAAAAGCTAATAAGATATGAGTGAATACTACATTATATTGGAGTATTTTTTTTCGTTCTGTAATATCAATTAAGTGCATTAATCTTTGTTTTCTGCACTAGATAACCTTATTATAAAGCAATATACATTCTAGTATCCAAAATTATTATTTTTTAAAATCCGCTGCCTATTCTTGTACATTTTTTTTATCCCTTAAAACTCAGCATAAAAGAAATAAAATTATCGATAAAATCCCTGCATATTTTTTCGCAAATAAACATGAATCTTTTAACGATGTGCTTTTGTGGCATAAAGAAATATTTTATAAAAGAAATATAGAAAATCGAACATAGGAAATTTTAGAAGTTTCTAAAATTTCAATAAAGTATCCATGAAAAATATTTGTAAAAGCAAAAATATCTAAATCTGCAGAATATATATCTTTGTAGCTAGGTATTCTTTAGGTAGAGAAAAGAAGATTTATTAGCATTTCTTTTACAATAGACAACATATTCATTTAAAATTACAAATAACAAAAAGTCTCATAAATTTGAAATAGATTAAAGGATTGCAGAATAAAGATCTCAAATACAGAACGATTAATTAATAATACTTTTGTGCAAAGCATGTTAATGTGACATGGACATAGAATCTATGTCTAACATGAAACTCCTCTCTACCTAAATGTACTTCTGTCGAAGAACAGCGAGAAAGTGCAGCCTGGAAAAAATTAAAAATTAAAGTATATTCGTGAAATCATGCAAGTCAAACAAGATGTTGCTAATACAGTTGAGTAGAACAAGCTTATATGGTATGGGCATGTTCGAAGAATGAAAGAGGAACGCCTTCCTAAATTCCTCTTCGAATACAGTCCGCAAGACAGACGTAGGGGGGGGGGGGGGCACAGACCTAGGATGACTTGGTAATTCTATTTAAAAGATAATGAATATATGTAAGTCAACTGATGAGATATCAATCCACAGAAAGTAATGGAAAGCATATCTCATAACTATTTTTATTTGTCGAGGAAACACACTGTTTAGTGGAAACTCCTGGAGAAGAAGAAGAGATACAAGACAAAAGATTTTACGTTTAACACAAAATCATATTGTCTTGTATTTTTGTGTTCTTGAAACTTTTTTGTTTCTCAACATGAAAAGTTAAGAAATATTTAAAAAATTAGATTGATTGTGGCATAACGTGCGATATATATAAAATGTTGCTGTCGAAAGACGCAAATAATTTTAAATTTAAGATTCCACATTAAACAATAATAAATATAAATATGTAAATGTTGTTTACAAATACCATACTTGCCAACTTCCCCTTAAACTTCCGTAAAATATGCGTTGAGCCAGTTAAAACACGTTTCGAACCAGAAATTTACTAAAGAAATTAATTCAAATAGATATCATACAGAAACATGATTTTAAGTGTATAGTGATACATCAAATAAATTTTCTGGTTAGTACCGCATACAACCTGGGTCAACTTATCTCACATTTTACGGATGTTTAGTTGAATGTTGGCAAGTATTAAATACTGTTCAAAATAGCATAGAACATAAAGAAAATTAATAATAAAAGGACACATATATAGGAAGAAGAATGCATTCTTTTTTAAAATGCAGATAATATTTATGGCGTACTAGATTTGCCGTTCATAAAAAGTGTTGTGAAAGATAAATTTTATGACATTAAAAATCCCATCGCTTATTGCATTAATATTTGGGCTATTATAAAATGATTGAAAATAATCTGAATTCTTTGATGTTGAAAAAAAAAAAAAAAAAAAAAAAAAAAAAAAAAAAAAAACATTAGTTGTATTTTTTAAGCAACAGAAGCAAAGACGTGTTTATAAAAAAGACAAAAATAAATCAAAATCTGTTACAGATATGATATAGCATATAAACATTTTAAACATTATAGATAATGCTGACTTAATATATTTCTATGAAGAATGGCTAAAAGTATAATAGACTACCTATACTAATTATTTTTTATCGACAGAAATTACTGCCTTTTGTAATACCCGTATTGTACTTACACGTACACTATATCATACCTTCAGGCGTTATTTTCATAGTACTGAGGCGTCACAGTAAAGACATTTTTTCATTATATGTTATACGAGTTATTAAAAGCATGACACACTATTTTTTCATTCAAAAAGTTATTTATATTTTTAGTATAATTTTATATTAAAATAAATTTCTATAAGACATATTTTTAAATAGAAATAGAAAAAATAGTCATTTAGGAAAACATCCATAACACATTAATGAAGGAAGCTATAGAAATCAGCTTATAAAATGAAAATATGTGCAACGACATTGCACATTCAACTATCGACAGCCGTTGGCGGATAATGTTGGGAGAAAGCGAAAACTGAAGAGAGAAGAGGGGAAAAGGGGAGAAGCTATAAGATCTCATGCAAAATGCAAATAAGTCAAAACTTCATCATTTAAAACTGAGGAAGCTTCCGGTGAGGGGCGAAACAGTTTTTCTTGGAAAGGAACTGCGTAGTATAGGTGCTGCATTGCAGATAATATGACAGGTACTATGTAATACTGTTATATAGCATACTTTAAACCTGTTAGAATATATGTTTTTATAAAAAATAACGAAATATGTCTTATAGAAAATGATTTTAATGTAAAAGTATACAAAGAATATAAAAAAAATTTTGAATAAAAAATAGTGTCTCATGTTTTTAATAACTTGAATAACATATAAGGGAAAAATGTCTATACTGTGATATCTCTCTACTATGATAATAATGCCTGAAGATATAGTATAGTATAAGTACAATCCATTCTATTTTTTCAACTTTAATGAAATAGAATTAAACAACATTACGAAAAAAAAAAAAAAAAAAAAAAAAGCCGAAAAAAACGAAAAAAATTCATTTTTAATTGAAAAGAAATTACTTACAAATAGACTAAAACCGAAGCAACGTAGAGTTTAAAATGATTATATACCATTGCAGTATAATTTGACGAAATTATCAAACTGAAGATCGCTAATATAATTAGAAAATAACTAAAAGTTTGGAGACAAAGGTTTCACAATATTTTATAATTTGTTAAACAAAGGTTTTATAAATAAATCTACATAAATAAGACCTATAAAAATAGCAGCATTTCTTACATATTTTTAGAATGTTATTTTTATAATTAAAATTAGTTTCTGTATTTGTTTAGAAACAACCATACCAATTTAATCGCTAAGATTTAAAAAAAGAAATTACAACTCCGTACGACATTGTTAAGTCATTAGTATAAATGTCAATAAATATTTTGTTTTCGTATTTTGATTTAAGTATGCTACCTCAAAAGTTGGCATATTAAACATATAAATGCATGATGTAAAAAAAGAATCATATTTAAATGGAAATATTTCTAATTGCAGATGATTCAAATGGTAAATAATTATTGTAACATTTATGTCTTAAAATGCATAACATATGTTTTTTAGATCAATACATTTTTGTTGCTTTTATTTAAACGCATCTACTGAAATCATATTTTTCATGAATACAATCACCTTGAACCAGACATATGGATCCAGAAAATTAATCCAAAAGATTTTACACAACTCTCTTTTTTCACAACAAAATACTAATGTATATTTAATTACCTTGTATTGAAAGTATAAACGTTTTGTACATTTTTATTTTTGATAAATGTTCTTTAAATTTTGCTATAATAATGCATCATATTTGTCTATAGAAAAACAATTTAAAAATCCAATCTGAACTATTTCGTAAAAGATTTAGCTCCCAATATTTTTTTTTCAAATGCTATATAAAAATATAACAGAGTATTAAATGAAAAAAATTGATTTTCAATATTTATGTAACAAATATTGTGTTATGGGAACATAGTAAAATCATTATATTTTATTAATCTGAATATGCAGCGTACATAATATTTTAAGTTTATTTCACATATAATCTTTATTTATTTTCAAAATCAGTTGTGAAATATTATAATATTAGATTATGTAGTATTTATCATAAATGGTTTACAGCGGTTTGCGTTTGTTTTGATAGTTAAGTTCGACATACTTAAGAGGGTTTTCTCGACATTGTTTATCCAAACGCTGATAATGCTCAAGTTTCTTGAAGAGTAGAAAAAATAATCTATTACTCAGATTAAATAAAATCGCCTAGTACTTCATTAAAATTCTTCTTGCTTAAAAGCCTCTGAAAATGCCCCAGATGTTTCAATTCTAGAAGAAAGAAGCTATTCTGCAGGAATCATATCGAATTCCAACATTAAAATTTTATTGATTAAAAGTCTCACATATGTTGAATTTTGTTGTCCGCCAGAAAAAAAAAATATATATGCTCTACGAAAATTGATATTTTTTAATAAACACAAAGCATTATTTAGTTATTAGGTTAACAAGTTAACTGCCATTGAAATAGTTGAATTTTTAGTTTATTTAGAATGTTTTATTGCCAGAGTGTTTGATGAAGCATTTTTTTCGACCATTTTATCTCATGGATTACTAATATTTTTGGGCATAATTTATTAACTTACAAAACTCATTTTATGAACAATATCTGTCCAAAAAGCCTTATGTTTCAATTCATTATGATATTGAAAATCACAATTAAGTTTCCTTGCGTTCTAATATGAAGGATTGCGACAATGTACAAAGAAACAACCATTTATGTTTCCACACATGTAGAGTCTCTAAACGACAATAACATTGTATGCTTAAACGTTTCTATTTTCTACGATAAATCATAATAGAAACATGGATTAGACCTTTCGGTTTCATTAAATACATTTTGCTTAGACAATAGGAAAATGTAAAGTTATTTTTACTTAGTGTTCGGGAGACATTCTTCAGCATATTTCGCGTATATAATTTCAAACGCATAATTAACTGAAATCTATAAATTGATAATTTTTACAAAGTTTTAAATAATAAAAATAAAAATTATGTGTGCACTGTATGCGGAAGAGTATGCCTAGTAGGTGAAGTCATGTTTGTTGACAATGTGTAATTGAATTTTGTGCTTTGCAGGTTTTCGAAAACATGGCATAAGGTTACGTGGGGCACTGGACCATGATTTTACAATGTTACTCTGGAGATTCTGGCAATTCAGCTTCAAAAAGATAATGTTCATTTGAATTAAACTCAGAACTTTTATAAATGTGTTCAGTTAGGTTCCCTCTATCAGATGGAAATGCTCAAAATTACATTTTAATATTTAAAAATGAAACCAATATGCATATTTCATCTCTCTTTCCTCAGTTGCCCCATAAAAATGGGGTAAGTGAACCAGGAGGGTCTATGTTCCAATTGCGTTTTTTTTTCATATTTTTTTTTATATGTATCAGGTCCTGTTTGAAAAAGTATAAATAACTTAAAAAAATTTAAACCAGGCAGATCATGTAAATATATATATCAATTTATGAGCGTTGTAAGGGAAACCTTTGAAATGTTTGTAAATGTATCTAAAAAAAGCACTAAAAGTGAAAATATTAGATATATGTATACGATAAACATAAAAATTAAGTGAGTACTTATGTACTTTAGTATAGATAATAAGTATAAATGTTACATGGATATTTTAAGGAAAGAAATAACAAGGTAAATCTATGAACAAACGGCTCCGTAAGTACTTAAGTACTTTATCTGTATCGTACAATTTCAAGGTTTGGTTATCTCGCTTTCAACGGCAAGGTACATGTATTCATAACATGTTGAAATATTTTTATTACAACAGTATTTACAAGATAATTTATTTGTAAACAAGTAAAAGTATATTTTTGTATATTTAATAAAGGTGAAATTTTATTACAAAATCCCGGTGCAATGTGGCAATTAGGGATTAAAATTATGGGATGCCATAACGGAATCACCGCCCTTCAAGGAGTTAAGAAATTTGGTGTGATATCACCCGATATGCTTTTTTTTAATGTTATTGCGTAACATTAAAAAGGTATTCTATAATTTTCTTTATTGTGAGCAAAAAAAAAATAAAAAAAGGAGAAATTTACTTCCTGTAGTAAGAGAAACACAAAAAAAGTATTTATATCTACTGGGTTAATTGGATCCTACATGGTCCAGTTTACCCTGATACATGTCCCAGTTACCCCATTCTTGAAATATTTATGGGGTAACTGGAACACCGGCCATGCATTTGAAATATGAAGGAAATATGTATAGATATCTAATAATATCAATGTATTTATGTGTCTAATGTTTAAATAAAAAGATCGTTTAAGAAAAGTACTTACCGTATTTTAATAAGAAGCCGAAGAAGTTTAACCAAATGGACGTTGTTTTTATAAAAAGAAACGTAAATTTTCGACAAACTATCACAGCAAAGAGAGAGTTATGATTATGTTGACACACAAGGTTTTAGGGAGTAGAGATTAAGGTGCATTGTTCACAAAATCTAAAACTTAAACAGCATTGTCTTTTTTTATATAAAATAGCCAATGGCCGAGTTACCTCGTGCGTCCAGTTACCCCAACTAACCCTATTTCAGCTGTCACTATAAGCTGTCATATAACATTTTGATGGATATTCAAAAGTATAATGTATATGTTTTATGAAACTTTCCTTAACATTTCTTTCCTCTAAACATTTTAATTTTCATTCAAAATGCGAAATTTTTAATAGGGCAGAGTAGCCGAATTTGGACCATTTCACATATTTTCAGACGTAACTCACTTATGTTTTGGCATATTTGCAAAATATCACTATACGGGGTCAATCTATTCATCTACTAACTAAATAAAGCTTTAGATCAATTTCTTTTTGAAAATTTTAAATTTTATTTAAATCTAAAAAATTGTGAAAAGTGGTCCAAATTCAGCAACTGGTCGCCTATGTTGGACCCCCAGTCCCTTAAATTGGACCAAACAATATCAGGTTGTTTTAATGATAGTGACTATAACTAATTTTATTAAAATCAAAGTTTGCTATTAAAGAAACAATAAAAAAAAAATAACAACAATGAAATACAATGAAATAAAATATCTAAAAATAAGAGTAATTGTTTTAAATCAAAATATATTGAAAATATAAATCAAAGTTATCATTAATTAAATATAGAAATTATGGGACTGATTGCCATTTACTTGAATATCATGTAATGAGTGATGCAAAGCTTACACTGAATTTCGTTTATTGATTTTTTTTTCCAGCGTACACAACATGGAACCGCATTTGGCGATCAGAACACTGAATCATTTCTGCTATTTTATTTTTCTTACAAATTAAGCAAAATCAATCATAACTGTCTAGATTTTTCTTTTTAGTTTCCTAAAAATTAGACTTTTTTGCAACAGAAATTTTCTTTACATAATGTTTGTAGTTCTACCCTTCCATCATTTTCTTTCCAATTGCATTACGCCTATTTTTTAAACTTGATGTTCAAATAGCTTTTGTGCTGTAAGAGCTTCATTTTTTTTTCATTCCAAGGTTTACTTTATATGACGAAGATGTTCAAACAACCGTTTTTTGGCTCCGTCTGTACATTGATTTAACTAAATTTAGCGTGGGCGATAACATTTCTAATGCCTTTTTTTTTTGGCTTTTTCGGGCGAGGGTGGCGGGGGGGGGGGGGGGTTGTAGCTGAAACCTTCTTGCAAGTCAATTTCTGCACATATTACTCTCTCCTTTTTCTATCCTATATCTTTAACAGATTTTGCTGTCACGCGCGCTTTTCTTCTACTCATTGCCTGTGTCGTTTTCAACACTTTCAACATTATATTAAAAATGTGTTTAAAACATGCGCTATGATTAATCAAACGCAAACATTGCATATTCAAACAGTGTTGAATTCACACCTCCACCCCTCCCCCGGAGCCTTGAAATAACCACTCCCTACGGAAGATTTCAGATTTTATGCGTTTTAAGGGCAAAAAAGTGTAATTCCATCCTCCAGACCTGTAAAAAGTCTGCCCCCGCCCACCTCACGAAATGCCGTAGGAATAAATAATTCAAAGGAAATAAGTACAAATACATACAAGATAAAAGAAATTGCAAACAAAAATTACTGCATAAACATGTAAAAATATTTTTATGTTTATATTGGCCAAAACAGTATAAAGAAATTAATCCAGATATACAAAAAATATGCATGGAGATAATAATCCATTATAAAATATTAAAAAAATAAAAAAAATAGTGTACAAAGAATACCGCCCTCGAAATTTATTACTTACTTTTCAAAATTATCATCGCATATCTGGTCCAATTTAAGTAAATTAAACGGGCCCAATTAAGGCAACTGCACCATTTTTTAAAACAAATAATCTCAAGACTGAGAACAAAATCGAAATCAAACAAATCCTCGTGAAAAATGTGCGCAATAAACAGACGAATTTAGATATGTATATGAAAACACAACACCTTACCTTAGTTTTAAACTATTCACTTACGTTTAGTAGGAAAAAATTAGATCAAATCAGCTAACTTTAGGTTTTTTTTTTAAATTGCTTGAAAAGAACACGTGGTAGGCGGGTTCTTCTTCTAATCATAAATTACGTCATTCTGATGAGTAGAATTTCAGTTGTAGATGGTGTCACCTCCTGTAATTAACGGCAGAATTGCAACGGTCCAATTAAAGCGGCGGTCCAAATATGGCTACTCTCCCCTATAGCAGTTGTCATTTTCTAAATTAATCCTTTTGTGTATCTATATTTTATATTATTTTAAGAATTGTCATATATTCCAAATAGCATGATATCATTTCGCTAAAGTAAATTTATTTGGTTCATTTTAAGTCACCGTGGAATAAATGAAAATAAATTAATGTGTTATGGAATTTCTAAAAGTTAAATGGTGATGAATAATGTTATTTTTATAATGTAATTATTTATTTCTGTTATAACTTAATTCTGTTATTCTTTTAATTTTAAAACGTATAATTTTATGATTTGTCAAAGAGTACAAACTAAATGAAAGTCCCAAATCATAATTAATAATGTATAATTTATCTCTTAACAAAACTGTGTAACATTATTATTATTACATATATATATATATACATAACGTTGTAAAAATGCCTGCATTTCCTGTAGGGAGACTGGGGAGTGTTGATCCAATTTTCACAAAATGATTTTTTATTTTTTAAATACTGAACCTAGAATAAAATTTTATATCATTTTATCCGTTATACAATCATACATCAAAATAAAATTGCAAAATAAATGTAAAATATAAGAAATTTTAAAATGATTTATTTTAATCAAGAGAAAATAATTGGTCAAAGCTCCCTACATATGGAGGCTTGACCCAATTTATTTTATACTGAAATACTTAAATATTTGTTAAGGGAAATAAATTGAGTTTAAAAAAAATCAGAATAACATTATGCTACATGATTCAATTGTTATTAAAAATATTTGTGGTAATGTGATGTGTAAACAAGCGGTCTTATACAGAATACAAGACACAGGAGGAAAAGGCAGTTTTAAACATCCACTTTTTGTGACGTGGCAACACTAGCTGCTACATAGTTTGGTTTCATTTTATTGCGTTCATCTTGATGAAATTTGTCAACATACTAACATGCGTAACACAACATACTAACATGTCAACAACTAAAGTTTTTATCAATGCTAATGTTCTTTTGCAGAGGCATAAACTCTTAGGATTTAAGGCTACAGCTTTCTTCGTTTCTAGTTTTTTTCTATTTTTTATATTTACCTACTGTGGATGTAATTTAAATGAAATAAAAGTTCCTATAAACTTTCCCATTTATGTTTCATAAAACTTTTTCCCGATTCTATAGCTATTTTTCGCATTTTTCTTTAATCAATTTTAAGCATTTTCCTTTCTATCGCCCAATTTTACTGTAGCTTTGCAGAATAAATTTACACTATTTTGAAATACATTTACTAGCACTTCATTATGTACAGTCGTGGAAAAAAAAGTAAAGACCCCCTACTAACTCCTCAACAAATTATCGTAGACGAAAGTTACTGGTACCGAACGATTTGAAATAAAGTCTACTTTTAAATGACGTATATAAAATTTGCTTAAAGGGCCATCTAGGTATTAAAACGAATCCAAACTTCATTTTTTTAATGGCAATACCCAATTTTAACGAGATATTTCAAATCTTTGGTTCAAAATATGCCAAGACACCAAATTACAAATCATTTAAATGATAAGTTTTGAGTTATAAACATTCAAAATTTAGTGCTTCTAATGTTAAATTACATTTTCATATTTTTATTTATAACTTCTGAAATTATGATCCTAATGTTCTAATTTTTTGTGTAGAAACAATACTAATATATCCAAACATAAATACGTTGAATTTGCATTTTGTATAATTTTCTGATATGAATTATGAATTATGAAATTAATATTAAAAAATATTATGAATTGCTAAACACAATTTTTTTATGGATTCATATTTATTAAGTTCTGCTTTATGGAAATCCGAAATTTCACATTTTTCTTCCAAGTAGTTTTCAAATTATACTTAAAAAACGGCAAAATGATGGTTTATGTCTATGATAAGCCGTCTATGATAGAAGTGACTAATAGTCCAGGCAATAGGGAATTTTACCTAGCAAAATTAATGGTAGTACTGGAAATCGGCTTTCTAGATGTTTTTTGGGTCGCTGAATCCGCATTTGTAACTTCCCACCAAAATTTCCGCCGGCAACCCCACCCAAATTTTGATAAAAAGCCCTCCAAAAAAGGTTTTTATTAAAAAAAATCAATATTTATTGTTTTAGAGAAAAATTACCTAGAAATTCAGAAAGTAGACATAATTTCCAACAAATTAGATATATGACATTATTACTTAGGATGAAGGGGAAAGGGGGATCTGCCTCGGAACATGCGCGCGGTGCTGCGTAAACTAAGTTGCGCAATTCCACTTAACCACTCACACGTTTCCATTCGCCCTCCCATCTCCCCTCCGAACTTTCTCTATAACGTTTACTTTAAAATTTTCGGGTCGCTGAATCCGAATGTTTAACTTTACCCCAAAACTTCCCCCCCCCCGAAACCCCCCAAATAGTTGTTTTTAACCTAAATTTCTTATTGTTTTAGAAAAAAGCATTACGAAATTCAAAAACTAGACAAAATTTGCAACAAATAGGATATATGAGATTATGAATTAGGAGGAACGGGGAGGGTGAGGGCTGCCTCTGAACATGCACTGCGGCGCTACGTGCACTAAATTATGAAGTCCAGGCAATAGGGGATTTTATCTGGCAAAATTAATACTAGTACTGCATTTCGACCCACTTTATGTTTTTTGGTTCATTGAATCCGAATTTTTAACTTCCCACCAAAATTTCACCCGCTAACCCCCCCCCCTCCCCCCCCCCCAAAAAAATTGATTTTTTGAAAAAAATTGTTTTTTGAGAAAAGCGCTCGGGGAATGTTCCGAGGCAGCCCCCTCTCTCCCCGTTTATCCTACGTCATAATGTCATATATCCTATTTGTTGCAAATTTTGTCTAGTTTCTGAATTTCGTAATGTTTTTCCTCTAGAATAATAAGAAATTTAAGTTAAAAACAACTATTTGGGAGGGGGGGGGGGTGTCGGGGGAGAAACTTTTTGGGGTAAGTTAAAAATTCGAATTCAGCGCCCCGAAAAACTTAAAGTATAACTTATAGAGAAAGTTCGGAGGGAAGATGGGAGGGCTAATGTAAACGTGTGAGTTTTTAAGTGGAATTGCGCAACTTAGTCCACGCAGCACTGCGGTGAATGTTCCGAAGCAGGTCCCCCCTTCCCCTTAATCCGAAGTCATAATGTCATATATCTAATTTGTTGGAAATTTTGTCTACTTTCTGAATTTCTAGATACTTTTTCTCTAAAATAATAAAAAAATGATTTTTTTAGTAAAAACCTTTTGGGGGGGGCTTTTTACCAAAATTTGGGGGGTTGCCGAGGGAAATTTTGGTGGAAAGTTACAAATTCGGATTCAGTGACCCAAAAAACATCTAGAAAGCCGATTTCCAGTACTACCATTAATTTTGCTAGGTAGAGTCCCTATACGGTCTCTATTGCCTGGACTATAAGTATTTTGAAATTTCTTATGCTATCCTCTAATCTAACAGGCTTAATTGAGTGTTTAAGGTGCCATGATCAAGAAGGGAGCTCTCTCGGTTAACAATCGAGTACCGAACTTCAATTTGGATACAACCCTTAAAATACGCTCGTTTTAGAATAATTAATTTCTCGGAAACTTATGGTACGAATTGCATAAATTTTTTAGACTAATTGAAGGGTGTAGAGTTCATTTATGCTGTCAGAATTGTGTACTGCTATTGAAAAAAAAACAAAGTTATGGTTTCTTTTTATAATTAGATGGCACCCTAAGTAAATTTTATATACATGACTTAAAAGTAGACTTTATTTCCAACCGTTCGGTACCACTAACTTTCTTCTATGATAATTTTTGAGGTGTTAGTAGGGGAGTGTTTACTTTTTTTTCCACAACTGTACAGTGTCTAATAAAAAGATTTCTAAAAAACACTTAATTAAGAGAGCTTTGAAATATTTAATGAGATGTGTTTAGAGCAATAAATTCTGTAATATTCTATTATATAAACGTATTACTTTCTCAGTAGTACAGATTTAATATCTTTGTTAATTTCATATAGTAATTTAGTTGTCATTAGAAGTAAAAAAGAGATTTAGAAATGAAAATGAACGGAAGACTAAAAAATACAAAAATTTATAAATTATAAAACTGTTTGCAGCGTATTTTACTGAAGTTACACTGTTTTAACATATTAAAGACGATTTAACCTCTTCAGACCCGATACCTTTTAAGCCATCATAAAAATATTTTATTTGTAGGTACAGAAACATAATTTTGTAAAAAATAAAAAATAAAATAATTTCTATTAGTTTTTATTTACTAGCAGGTACACATATGTGTACCTCGGGTTCATACTACAAAAAAAAAAAAAAAAAAAAAAAAAAAAAACTGTTTTTTATTTATTTAAACAAGGAATTTGGTGGACAATTGATATATATATATTGGTTGATTGATATTGCTTATTTTACATGGTATTTTTCGAAACAATTATTTTTTTAAACAGAGGTACATATTGCACTTTGTACAAATAACTGTTGTTCTTGATTTGCAGCCTTCATACCTACGTTTTGGAAGCAAAGTTATCATGTGTTGAACGAGTAAAATGTCCAGTCTAGTCGTATCTAATATCGGAAATTGGCTGCTGAATTACGTTGTTTTTGCCGTGGTATATTTTCTGAATAGTCTTTAGAATCACTTTCAGATGAATAAATTTTGCGTGGTCTCCTTAGTGGTCGTGCTTCACTTACTTTGCCCTAATATTTCATCAGTACTTGTGCAATCTCTAAACGATACTGTAAGAGAGACAATATGTCTTTTCGAGGAACTTCACCTGCTTTACAATTTCTAATGTACATTACCCAACAACTAGAATTAACCAAATCTATAAAATGTACAAAAACTCTTGTTGGCCACTTTTTCGTGCGAATAGCACAACAGTAGTAAGTTAAAAACCTAACGCACGCTTAAATCTGTACCACCCATATACGTATTGTATGTGTTCACAATTGCAGGTTGTATTACACTAATTTTACAGTTTTGATCTTTAGACCACCTAACACAACTGCTCTCGGACTGACTACCTGTGCTAGTTGAAAATAAAGTGACACATTTGTTATCTTTACATTTTACTATGCACATATCCTTCCCTTCCCTTACTCTCTCATCCCATTCTCCACGTTGCGGATCTCGATCATTCTTTTTTTTTTTTTTTTTTTTTTTTTTTTTTACCTACTGCTCCAAGTCTATTGTTCATGATCATTCCAATTTGGTAGATATTGTTCCTCAATAAAAATTCGGCACATTTTACACTAGTAATAAAAAGGTCCGTGTAAATCACCCGTGTATTGTCTTTTCGTAATGTATTCTTATTTATAATTACGTATAATTTTGTAATCATTCAATAACTCTAGAACTGCACCAATTATATATCATTCAAAACAAAATTTTTAGTGAGATTACTTCTTTCCAAAAACACGGAATTGAAGCCGGAGGTGCACACACGTGCACCTTTCAAATTACATCTAATTTAAATAGATATTATGATCTACTTAATAAATTTAAATGATTTATGCATTACTGAAGTGTTTATAAGCAATCTTAAAAATTATTGAGAATAAATATTAATTTTCTAATTATGAAAATATACTTACTTTTTTGAAGTAATGTATTTGTGGCAATTTCTCGTTTATTTCTTGCAAAATCTTATGAATTAAGACTGCTAGCGCAATCTCTTGAGGAAACTAGAAAGCGCTAACGTACACAAATGACTTCTACTGGTCTCAATAAAATTATTTCAAATAATAAGCGAGATATGCAGTTTAAACCAAAGGTACACAAATGTGCACCTTGGGTCCGAAGAGGATAAGGGTAAAAATAAAGGGTAGAAAAAGATGCTTCTTGTAGAATGTGATGAGCATAGAAATGTTCATTCATTGGCACATACAACTGTATCTGTCACAGTATATGATTCTATTAGAGATAATTAAGTGCGTTTTCACTTTTATTAAACGTTATAGTGTTTAAGTACATTTTGCCCACTTCTTAATGTGTATAAAAGCTATAGATCATATGAAGATACACAAAATAATTCGTAAGAATTACTGAGTATAGGCGTGATTTAATAAAGGGTATGTTTAATTTTTTTTTTAACCTTATCTACATTTATTATTCTAAGAGATGTTTGTAAAATATAAATAAATATATATCAATAGGCGTCTAGTAGAAAAACGTGGAAAGAATTGCTCATGGTCTCTCAACTAAAGTAAATTTCTGCTTACTACGCAAAATATATACAAATCCGTAGATCATATTAGATTAGTTGGGGTAACTGGACCCACGAGGTAACTGGGCCATAGGCTATTTTATAAAAAGCTGCTGATATTTTTTAAGTTTTAGGTTTTGTGAACAATGCACCTTAATCTCTACTTCCTACACTGTAAATTAAAATGTCTGAAATTCAAACACTTAAGTGTCTGAAACAGAGTGTTCAGTTTTCACACATTTTAAAATGTCTGAATTTTTTCAGACACTTTTTGTGTCTGAATTTCAGACACTTCAAACGTCTTAATAGCATCCATTTTTTTCTTAAGCATCATACGTAGCCATGTTTGACCACCTTGAATCCTGGAAAAATATTTGGTTGCGATCTTGCCCCCTCCCCCCCCCCCCCTACAACTTGATTTTTTTTGGTGCTCCCAATTTTGGTACGCAATTTTTGTTAAGCTGATGATTTAAATCTTTTACGACATTTTACTGATTATAATCAAAATTTTGAACTTCAGGAGTAGAACAAGATTAAAACAAAAAATATTTATCTAAATATTAGATTTTTAAAATTTGTTTTATTTTTAATCTTATTTTACTTTAAAAGTTCAAAATATTGATTATAATCAATACAATTTCGAAACACATTTAAAATATAAGCTTTACAAATATTGCACATCAAATATGTGGGCACTAAAATCGTAGGGGGGCGGGGCACGGCCCAGTATGCCCATTCTTTAATCAAGAAGTTCTTTTGCAAAAAATGCAACCCTGCATTATTGTTATCTAAATTGAGATGTCCGGTATTCGGGAGTATCCGTTGTGGAGGTTAATGGACATTCCCGAATAGCTATTCTGAAACATCTATTTAGCGAATACTTTTTTAATCCGCATGACATACATATTTGTATATTTTTACCTCACAAAAGCAGACATCTCCGATTATCGGACAAATTGAACGGCAAGGGCTATTGAGGGCTTTTAAAGTACATGGATAAATATATATATTTCTTATAATCTTGTCCTACTCTACTTCATATAATTTAAAAATAGATTTTTTAAAAATTTATATTGCCACATAGGCAATTTTACATATATATCAGATGATAATCACAACAGCTATTTAACTATGAATAAATAAATAAATATTCTACTTTATCCCTTTGCACTCGAGGGCTCCGGAGCGGAGCCATTTAAAATTTGTCTTCAAACTCGAGGGCTCCGGTACGGAGACAATGCAAATAATTTTGTGATACCTGTCTAGAAAAGCCAAGATTACATGGTATCACAAAATTATTTGCATTGTCTCCGTAGCGGAGACCTCGAGTTTGAAGACAAATTTTAAATGGCTCCGCTCCGGAGCCCTCGAGTGCAAAGGGTTAATATTGAAAAAAAAATTACTTCGGTATTTTGTTTATTTATATTTTGTGTTTTTTAATCTTGTCCTACTCTAAAAGTTCAAAACTTTCATTATGTGCAAGATTTAAGGTATCAGCTTTACGAAAATTTCATACAAAATCCCCCCCCCCCCTCCCCGAAAAACAAATGAAAATCCTTATCATTTAAAAATTAGATTTTTTAAAAATTTATATCGCCACATGGACTTATTGTTATCATTCCTATGAACTACTAAACAAGACATCTTTAAAGCAAAAAAAAAAAAAAAAAAAAAAAAAAAAAAAGTTACCACATGATATCACTATGATACACACTTGCGATGCTTATCAGTAAAGTCTAATTGGAAAATGACCTTCGAATCCACAGGAGATCTTTCAAAGTTTTTTTTTTTCTATTTCCTTCTGGTCGTTTAGTATGAGATAAGCATTAGCCATTGAAACTATGAACTGCCATATTGAAAACAAAACAAAACAAGAGAATGAACTTAACTTTTAAATATGTCTGTTTTTTAGTGATGTTATTACTTTAAATTTGAGAAAAAATATGAGAATAAATAATACATAATTTGTAATAAAATACAATGTCATAAATTTAAAATATATACTTCTAGAGTTAGTGTTTTTTTTTTTTTGTTTTTTTTTTTTTTTGCAAAAAGATTCAAAACTAATTAAATTTCATGTCAGATTTTGTTTAGTACAATAAATAAAATCATAAAAGACACTAATTTTAGTACTATAAATAAATTATAACACTTACTTCAATCGCTGTTTGCAAGAGGTAAGAAAAATTCCTCGATTTGAAATTTTAAAAACTACCACAACCACAGTGAGGGAGAAAGACTTTCATCAGTTTAAAAGGTAATCCCATAATACATCCGACTAGCCATATTTAAAGAATGAGATGTTTCATCCTCAAAACAGGGCCCGCCAGACAAAAGTTTTTTTTTTTTTTTTTTTTTTTTTTTTTTTTTTTTTTTGCCAGCTTCGACAGGACGAAGATGAATAACACAATATTATTGATATAAATTAATACGAGTTAACACTAAGCCCATTGCACACGCTTTGTAGAATTTCCGGGTGTAATCTTCAACCGTCGTCTACTTCTGTTCTGTGTCTATCCCATTCTTATATCGACGACAGCTTCTAAGAGACATTTGATGTCGAGCACACACGTCAGATGTATGTATTCAATAAATAAATAATCCAAGTTAATACGAATTAAAATCACAGTACTTCACATTTCGTAAAAAACGAATTAAAATACACGCGTACATAAAAACAAACTTTGTTTAATTACAACGTATACCATTTCGAACGAAGACATCTAAAACGCATGCGCAACTGGGAGTGCTAGTGCCCCCTGGTGGTGATTGCGTCGGAAGAATCAAAACGTCTTAAATTAAGACACGTTTAAAGCAATGAAGTGTCTTAAAATAAGACGTTTGCGGATATTTTAGACATTATTCTCAGTTCGTTTACACCATGGTCATAGTAAGACACTTATGTATCTTAAATTAAGACATCTATAATGTCTGAATTTTCAGATTAAGACACTTAACCGTCTAAAATTCTTTTTCAGTCACATATGTGTCTAAATTTAAGACGCTTCTATTTGCAGTGTAAAACAATGTGTGTCAACTCAATAATAACTCTCACTTTGCTGTGATAGGATGTAAAAAAATTACGTTTCTTTTTTTAAAAACAGCGTCACTATGTTTGCACTTCTTCAGTTTTTTATTAAAATAATGTAAGTACAATAGAACCTCTTTTATCCGAAACTCTTTTAACCGAAACTCTCGGTCAACCGAAATTCATTTTTAGAGCTTTTTTTATTTATTTATTTTATTAATTTTTTTTTCACTATCCCGTTTTTTGTGTGCAATTTTTTTTAAACTATCATATTCCTTGTGTGCAAGCGGTCCTTTCCAAACTACGAATACGTATAAATATTTTCGATCTTCTATCTTAGAGTTCTTTTGAATTTAACTTGAACTCCCGTAAGCTGCAGAGTCGAACGAAGAAAACGAAAAAATTAGCAATTCTGAGATTTTACATGTTTTGCAAAGGATTTGGCATGACAGGAGCAGCAGAAAGACTATAACATAACATTAAAAAACTCCGTGATAGAAAATAGTCAATCGAAACCGCGACAAACAAAACATTTTTTCAAACTCTTGTGATGTATGTAAAGGTATTTAAATTCAAAATTCAGGTAATTTATTCTTGTTTCAATTTTGCTATTGCTTTATTTTTATTAAGCACTTTTTACCATAATAAAAAATATTGCATATATTTCTCCTTAATCTTAAATTAGAATCATTCTCGATTATCCGAAATTTTCGATTTTACGAAAGATGGTGGGTCAAAATTACTTCGGATAATCGAGGTTCTACTGTACTTTTATTAAACAATCTTTTTTTTAAAGATTAGGTATGTAACTACATTAATATTATTAGGTATCTACACACATTTACTTCATGTTTCAAATTTAAGACTTGTGTACCAGTTACCCCATATTTTTTTAAAGAATAGGGTAACTGGAACATGTATCCGGGGTAACTGGAACATGCTATATCCAGTTACCCCAATAGTTGTAACTAATTTTTTGAATTTGTCTTACTACGGGAAGTAAATTTCTCCATTGGTTTTTGCTCACAATAAAGAAAATTATAGAATACCTTATTAAAATTGAGTAATAAAATATAAAAAAAAGCATATTGGGTTGTATCAAACCAAATTTCTTGACCCCTTGAGAGGCAGTGATGCCGTTATGGCATCACATAATTTTTATTCCTTTGCCACATTGGCAGCGAATTTTATAATGAAAATTTCACCTTTTTTAAGTACGCGAAAATGTGCTTTTACTTGTTTTCAAATAGATTCTCTTGTAAATACTGGTGCCATTAAATTATTTCAAACGAATGCAAGCACCTTGCCCCTGAAAGGAAGATAGTCAAACCTTGAAATTGCACGATACACGTGGGTCGCATTCTATGTTGAAACTTTTATTGTTCCTACCACTATTTTGGAAAATAATATCTTCATCGCACATTTCTTTAGGATATGTTAAATAAAATGATCATGAAGGTAACTCATTAAGGGTTCTGGTAGGAACAATAAAATTTTACCTATATAATGCGACCTCTGGATACAGATAAAGTACTTAAGTACTTACTTAGACGTTTGTCCATAGATTATCCTTGTTATTTTTTCTCTTAAAATACCCATGTGACTTTTATACTTATTACCTATACTAAGTACATAAGTACTTAGTTAATTTTTATGTTTTTGGTATAAATAAATCTAATAATTTCACTTTTAGTGCTTTTTTAGACACATTGAAAGAAAAGGTTTCCCTTACAACGCTCTTTATTGACAATCTATATAGTCTGTCAGTTTTTTTTTTTTTTTTTTTTTTTTTTTTTTTTTTTTTTTTTTTAAGTTGCTTGCACTTTTTCAAACAGGACCAGATATCCCATATAAAAAAAAAAATAATAATAATAATAAAATAAAATAAAATAAACGCGTGTGGAACATAGACCCTCCTGGTCCACTTAACTCATTTTTATGGGGCAACTGGACCCATGAGGAAAGAAAGATGAAATATGCATATTTTTAAATATTAAAATGTGATTTTTAGCATTTCTGTCTGATAGATGGAACCTAACTGGACACATTTACAGAAGTTCAGACTTTAATTCAAATGAACATTAGTTTTTGAAGCTGAATTGTCAGAAGGTCCAGAGTCACATTGTAAAATCATCGCCCAGTTGTCCCAACTAACGTTACATGGCTAAACAATGTAGTTACCTGTACATTTCCGCATATGGACGGTATATTATTCTGCGCCAAGTAGCATTTTAATAATTACATTAATTATGTACGCATAAAAGTAAAATGTAAATCGTTAAAAATTAGAAATATATATGTAAACAAAAAATTCGTTCTGTCTCTGATAATCGTTCTGTCTAGTAAATTATATTCCGAGAAATACATGTTTCATCCATTTTTTATCGGATTAAATTACAACATATTCAAAGAAAAAAAAAGAACATCTTGAAATAACTACATTTCCTTAAAATGGCGCATAAGAATTTAGGTAAAGATGAATATATGAATTTGCTGAAGTAAGGAAAAAGTTTTTCCAAAATTTGTTAAAGTTTATATCTCAAAGTGCACGTTTTGCATTTCCTGCAATGACAGTTTTTAACGGAGTTTAGGTTTTCTACGAATATTTTTATTTTTAAAGGGTAAATAACTTGAAGAAAAATATTTCTTTTTTTTTTTTTTTTTTACATTAATCCAAGATATTTCCTTAAGAATGTAATTTTATGAAATTTGTAGATGTTGCAGCTAATAAAAGACTTTTAAAAAATCTAAGACCGCTTTGTGACGACAATAGGTATAAATTGTATATTTATAGATATTGAATGGATATTTTATTAATCATTTTTTTATTTAATAGTGAAAATGTAACGCATCATTAAATAAAGAAAAAAAAGTTATGCAATTGATTTCTCATAATACATCAAGAATTTAAAGATTTTTAAAACGCATTAATTTTTAAACACATTACAATATATATCCATCGTAAAAAGGAATCTCTAAACACATTCGATATAAAATATATTCACTTGTAAATGTTCTTATGTCACTGTTATAGCTCACAGACGAAATAAATATTATTTTTTAGCTAGTATATTTTTAACTAATTTTACTTAAGCGTAAACAAATCTTTTTTATTCTTAATATATTATATTCTTTAGATATTCTTATAATACAAAACAAACTTCAGATCATAAAATTTTCATATTTATATATTTGGTTTTTCCAACGCATACATATATATATATATATATACAGGGTGGTTCAAAAGGTCATATCTAAACGTAACGTGTAGATGTGTCAGGTCATGAAGAGCAAGAATAAACCTGGAAGTGGACGGGGGGGGGGGGGGGGGGGCGAAACGCGATCGTGACGTGGAATTGCACCGTGACTGTGACGCAAAGAAAAGATAACAAACGGTGCAGAAAGACCTTTATTTTACGAAAACTTCATCGAAGTAGGTAATACAAATGAAAAATGTTACAACTCATAACAAGTGCTCAAAATGTGATCCATTAGCCGTGATGCATGCTTCACATCAGCTCCGCATGGAATAGAAAACACATTACAAATGGCCGGAGTCTGCCGAACACGTGCCACTGCTTCGGCGATCCGAGCCATAAGATCCATGGTCGATGGAACGTGTGTCTCGTACACCAGAGTCTAAAGTTATCCCAAGAGGTAGAAATCCAGAGAGTTCAGGTCCGTGGATCGCGGTGGCCATTGTACAGAGCTGAATGGAACTTGTTCGGATAACATGCGGCGCCGATGTGAAACATGCATCACGGCTAATTGGGCACATTTTGAGCACTTGTTATGATTTGTAACATTTTCTATTTCTATTTTGTACTTCAGATATTTTTTGTAAAATAAAGGTATTTATACACTGTTTGTTGTCTTTTGTTTGCGTCACAGTCACGATGCAATTGAACCGTCACGATCGCGTTTCCGACCCCCAGTCACTGTATAATTCTTGTTCCTCATGACCTGTCACACTCACACGTGCCTTTTGGACATGACCTTCTCAACCACCCTGTATGTATACACTCATATATATCATATGAGGACGTGAGATTCAAAGCTCATCTTATCCAGAAAATCAAATTTTGGGAATTCACGAAAATCCTCTGACTGCGTCCTTGCTTTTCATTCTAAGCAAAGATTTTCCAAAGACAGAAATACATGATCAAACTAGTTTTTTTAAAGATTATAGAGTTTTCTCTATGTAGGTTCAACAATAGAATAGATTGATAGAGAAAACTTCATTTTTTAAATTTTGTATAAGATGAGGTTTTACACATATATATGTGATAGATGTGATGGTATGCTTAAATTAACTGCACTGCAACTATATTATTGTAAAAAATTCGGGAATTTCGGTAAAGTGCATACAAAAACTGTCAGCACGACAATATTTGAAAAGGTTCACTCTGACGAATACAAATACAGTGTTATTGGAGAGAAATTATTATCTTGCAGTCACGTTAATGTTTCGAAATAGTTAATCCAGGATGCGCACTATCAGTTACTACATACTAATCTAGTAGAGTGTTTTGAAGTACACTGTAAAAAATAATTGTAAAAAAACAGCCCGCTTTTCAAACACATGTGTTTATTAACAGCTTCAAATTATTAAAAAACATCACAGTGTATTATGACAATATTATTTTGTCTAAAAGCATTGCTACTGTTTATCCCAAGTTTAACTGTTTTCCGACAGCCGATGTTTGCGTCTGACAACGAATATCTGTCTACAAGAATTTCCTCCTTGCGCGTCTAATATGGCAACCGGAAGAAAGTGAAGCGAAATGCTCTGTGGCGGCCATTTGATTTTTCTCCCGCGTAACAGCGTCACAGCGTGTCTGACGTTTCATGTATTATTTTCGTCCACGTTACAAGTTAGAAGATTTTAAATGAATCAGAAACATTCTTCAATAATGTAAGTATGCATTTTTGTGTAATAATGTAGTTTTATTTTCTATTATTACTGTACATGTACTATCAGAGACATCAATCATATACGATATCGTGTCTATGAACTAATCGAGTCGTATACGATGAAATGTCGAATTTGTATGAAAGAATAAGTATTAAATTAAATACGTTCTACGATCGCACCAATTCAAAATAGATTAAAGAAAAAAATAATCGATTACAGTAAATTCTAAGTTTTTAGAACAATGTAAACAAAGTATTATAATGTAAACAAACTAAGATACTAATTACACACTCATTCCACCCAACTCTCTTTTTTTTACAAATAACATTTGGAATGCCGATTTCTGTTGAAAATTTCTTTATTTGAATTTATTTTTTTATTTTTTCATGTTTAATATCTGTATTTTCAAAAATTTTAAATCATAACATTGTTATACTTAAACTTGGCGAAACCACTTGACTTGGTTACCGGCAATTGTTACTTAGTGGTCAATTAGAGCAACGTAACGCTTAAAAAGTTTTAAAAATAGGTTAAACATTACAAAAAATATGATAAGAAGAAAAACAATTCAAATAAAGAAATTTTCAGCAGAAGTTGGCATTCCAAATGTTATTTGTAATAAAAGATAAATTGGAAGAAGGGGGGGGGGGTAATAAACAAATGGTAAAAATAAAAAAAATGTTAAAAATATCAAAATAAAGCAAATTAAATTAAAATAATAAAAATTTGAGTTCATTTTGAATGTAGATTCCTGTTTGAATGCATAAAAACCAGGTTTTTATGTATTTACCTTTTATTTTTGCCTGTTTACGAATGTTAAATTATTGCTTCAAACACATTGAGGCATTTTTTATAAATAGAATATGCTTTTAAAATCCTATTTTTGAAAATAATTTAGCAATTTATCTTTTAAATTGTAAATTTTTGCTTTAGATATTTTCAACATTTTATTATTAGAATTTTTATGTACCATTTGCTTTTTTTTTAAATGAATGTTACATTATTTTATAAAAATTGTATGCTTTTAAAACTATTTTTGAAACAAATTTCAATTTCTTTTAAAATGAGATTTTTTTTTTTTTTCACTTTGATATTTTCAATATATTATTCTCAGTATTTATATGTATTGGAGTAATAACCAAGCCTTATTTTTGAAATAATTTACAATTTATATTTTAAAAACAACTTTTTTCATTATTTTGATTTTATCTCAGTTTTTTTATACATTTATGGCTATTTTTTTATTTTATGTCTGCAGTTTTGCAATTTGTATGTTTAAGAATGAATTTTTGGGTTACTTCAGTATTTCAAAATTTTTTTATCTCAGTTTATTTATTAAACATTTGTTCATTACGAATTACACGCCCTTTCTGACCAACTCTCTTTTTTTACAAGTAACATTTGGAATGCCGATTTCTGTTGAAAATTTCTTTATTTGGATTGCTTTTTTTTTTATTTTTTAATGTTTAATCTGTATTTTCAAAAATTTTAAGAGATAACATTGTTATACTTAAACTTAGCAAAACCACTTGGTTACTGGCAATTGTCACTTAGTGGTCAATTATAGCAACGTTCGGCTTAAAAAGTTTTAAAAATAGGTTAAATGAGGGGTGTAAAAATCTAGGCGCCAACGGGCAGTCTCGCCCCACTAAATTTTATTCGTTATTTTTCGTCTAATATTTCGTCTGAATTTTCTATAAGAATGTTAATAAAATTTAAGGGAAGAAAACTAATAAAGTTCAGTGGTGGGAGATTGCCCGCTGGTGCCTAGATTTTTACACCCCTGGCTTAAACACAGGGTTGGCTTTTTCCCATTCCACTGGGAAAAACTGGTAAATACCGGGAAAAAGTGGTAAATACTCGGAAAAACTTCCAAATGACAATGTGTAAGAGATATTGTGGCTTTCTGAATCTGATGTGTAAAATTAAAGTTAGAAATACATAATTATTAAAAATTTCCCTTAGGTTTAAAATTATTCTGTAGGAAAGGAATACAGTAATAGATCCTTATAACGAAAACCTGAAAACGCAAGGTTGTGCGTTATATGGGTCAGATTTCACACATCATTAAATTTACCTTATAAATATGGCGAAATATGCCTGAAACATATATGAAAATACATTAGAGTATCTTTGTACTGCATGCCTCGTCCACAGGATTTTCCAGATTATGAACTTTTTAATAATATTGATCATTCCACATAATGTTAAATATACTTTATAAACATGGTCAACTATACCTAGACCAAATCATTCATTATATTACTCATTTTCAAAAATATTTATTGTAATAATACCAATTATTTTCATTAAAATTCTATATTAAGGAGATGGAGTTGGACTAATGTAACAAATTAATAATAATAATTAACAATAAAGATCTACTGTATAAATAAATAAGAATTATTGCATAAAACATGTTCAGGGATGTCCTGTATCATCAGCATCTTTGGAGCGTATTTTTTTTTTTAATTTTTCTTTCATCCAAAACAAGATTAGAAATAGGCTGGGTTTACAAAATACCTCTAAATTAGTATTTTGTTATATGATGCTAAAATCCAATGTGAAAGACGGAAAATATGAATATGATTATGATAAGTAAATGTTTGGGAATCTATGTGGTGTGTGAATATTTAAATAAATGCACTCCATTGTATGTTTTTGTAGATCTTCCTTTTCTTTTTTTTTTTTTTTACCTTTCAAGCTATTTACTTGAAACTCAATTTTGACATTTTTAAAGGTTGTTTTGAATTTATATTTGTTTTTAATAATCAGTTTTTCCCATGTGGGAAAAACATAGTATTTCCCAGGACGGTAAATACCGGTTTTTACCATGGTATTTACCGGGGGTGGGAAAAACCTTGCCAACCCTGGTTAAACATTACAAAAAAAAAAAAAAAAAAAAAAAAATATATATTAAGAAGAAAAGCAATTAAAATAAAGAAATTTTCAGCAGAAATCAGCATTCCAAATGTTATTTGTAAAAAAAGATAAATTAGAGGTGGGGGGAGGGGTGGCGTAATGAGCAAATGGTAAAAATAAAATGTTGAAAGTATCAAAATAAAGTAAATTAAATTAAAATAATAAAAACTTGAGTTCATTTCGAATGTCGATTCTGGTTGAATGCATAAAAACTCAGTTTTTATGTAGTATTTACTTTTTTATTTTTTATTTTTTATTTATTTATTTTTTTTTTTTTTGTCTATGAATGTTAAATTATTGCGTCAAGCACATGTAGGCCTTTTTTATAAATAGTATGCTTTTAAAACCCTATTTTTAAAAATAATTTAACCATTTATCTTTTTAATTGTAAAGTTTTGCTTTTTTTAGATATTTTCAACATTTTATTATTAGAATTTTTGGTACTACTTAGTTATCCCGTCGACCAAAAATCTATCGCTTAACTATAAGATTAAATGCTAATAACAGTTGATTGTAAATGTTACATTCACTTGACTTTAAGCAAGTTACACGTGCTTACGTCATGTGATTTTTATTTCGATGTTTTATTTGTTCTTTATTAATGTTATACTAATTTATTTATTCTTTCGTTATTTAAAATAAAAATTATGTCAATTTGTAACTTGGCGAGTGGTTGGCGATTTATATAATTTGGCGAAATGGGTCGACAAGATAACTAAGTAGTGTACCAAATTTTTATGTATTTACTTTTTTTTTTTTAAGAATGTGACATTTTATAAAAATTGTATGCTTTTAAAACTCTTATTTTTGAAACAAGTTTCGATTTCTTTTAAAATGAGATTTTTTTTTTTCACTTTGATATTTTCAATATATTATTCTCAGTATTTATATGTATTGGAGTAATAACCAAACCTTATTTTTTGAAATAATTTACAATTTATATTTTTAAAAACAACTTTTTTCCTTTTTTTGATTTTGTTATCTCAGTTTTTTGATACATTTATGGCTATTTTTTTATTTTATGGCTGCAATTTTACAATTTGTATGTTTAAGAATGAATTTTTGTGTTACTTAAGCATTTCAAAAAATTTTATCTCAGTTTAACCATTTTTGCTCATTACAAATTACACCCCCTTTCCGCCCAACTCTCTTTTTTTACAAATAACATTTGGAATGCCAATTTCTGTTGAAAATTTCTTTATTTGGATTGCTTTTTTTTAATTTTTTAATGTTTAATCTGTATTTTCAAAAATTTTAAGAGTTATTTAAGAGTTATACATTGTTAAACTTGGCGAAACTAGTTGGTTACCGGCAATTGTCACCAAGTGGTCAATTATAGCAACATTCGGCTTAAAAAGTTTAAAATATAGGTTAAACATTACAAAAAAAAATAAGAAGAAGAAAAGCAATTCAAATAACAGCGGTAGAATTGATAAAAAAAAAGTCACTGGTCCCAAGGACCAGTAAGCATGAGAATTTACTGGTCCGCAGTCATCGTTACTGGCCCGCTATATAAAATTCCATGACGTCCCTTTAACCCTTGAATGACCACCCCTCCCCCCTCCCTTTTAGAATATAAACCAAACTTCCTTTACAGTTATCCAAAATTTTCAGCCTAGTAAAATGTAAAATTATAATTTACTAAAAATTAAACAGTATACATAACGAAAAACTATAAAATTATTAATTAGATATTTTATTTTTTTATTTATCTGATTATTTATTTACACTGACTAAGGTTTAATGCAATTTTTATTTATTATTTTGTGATGTGTGTTTGGTTGCGGTTTTCTAGGGGACGGGAAAATTTAAGTTTACCTGTGAGAGAGGGGGAAAAAGTTACTGGTCCTGCGGACCACTAAATTTTTCAAATTAGTGGTCCGATATCATTTTTGGTGGTCTCGGACCAGCAGACCACAAAGGATTTCGAACGCTGATGTATAACACTGGTGCCCAGCTAACCGGAAAGTACTAAATATTTTTACTATTGTTTGTATATTTTTATATGTGTGTATATATATATACAGCGGTAGAATTGATTTAAAAAAAAAAAAAAGTCACTGGTCCCAAGGACCAGTAAACATCAGAGTTTACTTGTCCGCAGACATCGTCACTGGCCCGCTATAGGTCAAAATTGGGAAATTTCATTAGCAGCCACTGGCCGGTAGGACTAATTTTTTAAGTGGCAACTTTCTTTAAACTAGCAGCCACTTTTTTATTTCAAAATGCTAAACAGTAAAATTTCTATGAGCATTAATCTAAAACCGAGTAGCCCAAATAAATATGTTAATATAAATATATTGGAACAAAAAAAATAGAATCCTTGATGAAATGCAAGAATATTTTATTATCTCCTTGTAAAAGAATGGCCGGAAGGTGGCCGCTGATAGACAATTTTTCACTAGCCACTTTTTTTCATTTACTGGCCCTGTGGCCGGTGGCTAGTGCTAATTTTGACTTTTATGGCCTGCTACATAAAATTATATTAAGTACCTTTAACCCATTGAGTGACCCCCCCCCCCCCCTCCTCCTCCGAGAATATAAACCAAACTTCCTTTCAGTTACGCAAAATTTTCGGCATAATAAAATGTAAAATTATAATTTGCTAAAAATTAAATAGTACATAAACAAAAACTGAAATTATTATGTATTTTATTTCCGTTTATTTATTTTAACTGATTAAGTTTTTATGCTTATTGTAATGTTTGGTTGCGGTTTTTGTCAGGGATGGGAAAATTTAAGCTTACCTGTCAGAGAGGGAAAAAAGTTACTTGCTTCGTTGGAATGTTAAATCACATATTAAATAGTATTTTTTTTTTTAACCAAAATATTTCTAATTTATCACTGTTTTTGAAGACAAAATAATATTTTGTATTTATCGCTAATGCTGCTTGGGGACAAGCATTAACAAATGTTATTAAATACAAGAATATTGTTTTGAATTTTTGCTTTATGGGCATGCAGTGCTCATACATGCAGCATTTTTTACTTACTGCCACATGCATGTACAATTTTTTTTGTTTATTTTTTTACTATTTTCTTTTTACAAATTCCCTTTCTCCTCTCTTTTTTTAGAAATAACGTTTGGAAAATTTTGGTATTTTGTTTTGAAAACATCATTGTTTTTTATTGGGTTTAGATCAATTTTAATATTTATATGAATCTCAGAATCATTATCATTACAAAATTTTATATACTATTTGCTTTTTACAAATTTCTCATTTCTCTCTTCCCCCCCCCTCCCATCTCTCTCTCTCTTTTTTCATAAATAACATTTGGAGAACTTTGGTATTTTGTTTGTAAAAGCATGTTAAAAGATAGATTGAATAGATTTTTTTTTTTTTTAACCAAAATTTTTCTAATTACCGATGTTTTTGAAGACAAGATAATATTTTGTATTTATCGCTAATGCTGCTTGGGGACAAGTATTATAACAAATGTTATTAAATACAAGAATACTGTTTTGAATTTTTACTCTTATCATATGTTAACCTTATGTTAATTTTTATAATGAAATTGAATGAGTTTTCGTATATCCCTTGCATATTCTCCCTTGATCGCCTGCCATCTTTTTTTGTTATGACTAGGGATGCAACGGATATCCGGCAAATATCCGATATCCGGCTGAATTTTCAATATCCGAAATACCGTCGGATATCCGAATCACAATCACCGGATATCCGACTTCTCTGCCGAATATCCGGCAATGCGTAGCAAAGCAAATATATAAGGATAAGAGAAATCGTTTGACCCAAACAATGCCGAACAACTTTTGTTTATAATGCAAAATATGAAATAAGTCCACTATTCATGAGTAAAAGGTAATTCTTAAAAGTTTAAAGAATTGCCAGCTTTCCTAACATTGGTATTTGAGCTCTTTATAATAAATTTAAGAATTTGTTTACATCTTTTAGAAAATTGTACCTTTACTTTCAGAATGTGAAACAAAGTCTGAAGTTGTTTATTAAAGTATGACTTTATGAAGTTTCTTTCTCTCTTTTATGTTTAACAATTAAACAGGCCTATTTTTACTTTCTTCTATCTTCAATAGAAGAAAGTATTGTCAAGTAACAGATTTTTTCGATTTCTGGTTTCGGTGGGCTTAGACGTTTTCGAGGTCAGAGATCCCAAAACATGTTTATACAAAATGTCTGTCTGTCATCATACCATCAAAAAGTGTATGAAGTTATGCATAGAATTGAACCAAATTTTTTGTGAATGTTTTTGGTTATAGCCAGCTGGCCTTCCTTCAATATTGGAACATTCCACTGGAAGGGGGCACTATAATCGTGATTTTTGTGCCATTTTCATTATTGTGCCATCGAAAAGTGTATGAAGTTATGCATAGAATTGAACCAAATTTTTTGCGTATGTTTTTGGCTGTGGCCAGCAGTTCTTTCTTCAATATGGAAGCATTCTGCCGGAAGGGAGTGCTGTAATTGCGATTTTTGTGCCACTTTCATTATTGTACTATCGAAAAGCGTATGTTAAATATGTAATGATAAGTTATCTATATAATTGAACAAAATTTTTTGGTATGTTTTTGGCTATATCCAGCAGGTTCTCCTTTAAATTGCAAATATTCCGCCAGAAGGGTGTGCTGTAATAGTGATTTTTGTGCCATTTTCATTCTTGTACCATCGAAAAGTGTATGAAGTTATGCATAGAATTGAACCAATTTTTGGGGGTATGTTTTAGGCTAACAACTAACTGGTCCTCCTTCAATTTGAAAATATTCTGCTGGAAGGGGGCGCTATAATAGTGATTTTTGTGTTATTTCCATTATTTTACCATAAAAAAGTGTATGAAGCTAAGCATAGAATTGAAGCAATCTTTTGTGTATATTTTTGGCTATGGCCGGCAGTTTTTCCTTGAATTTGGAAATATTCCGCCAGAAGGTGACACTATGACTTTTTTGTAAAATTTTTTCAATTTTTTGCAGTTTTTTGTACTGTATATTGGTGGCTCGTGAAGCCATGGGAACTTCACACCTGCTAAGCTGGCTATTCACAATCAGCTGGTGTACAACAGAATAACGAAAAAATTATTGATTTTAATAAATATAATGATCGAGATTAACTTATTCTTATTTTGATTAATTGACGAGTAGAAATTTTAGATCAAAATCAAAGTTTGTATAATATCGAACTAATAATATCGAAGTATTAACATTTGGAACTACTTTTTGAAATATTAAGATGTATGAGATAGAAGAAAGTTTTGGGATTGACACATCCAATTAGTTATTTTTGTAACTTCATTATAAATAAAGTATTTAAAATGAAAAGTAATTTTCTTTTTACAGGCAAAGTTCTTTAATCCGCACACGTTGGGACCAAAGGTTGTGCAGATTATGGAATATTGCGGATTATGGAGTATTATGGATTATATGTTATTTTCTTATTTCTGGACACTATTTTAATTCCATATCAGGGGTCTGTCCAGACTTTTGGTCCTATTTTTGTGAAATTGTGAACAGCTTTTTTGCATTTGCGAGAAATCTAGTCCTAATTTTGTGAATTTGAAATGATCTTTATGTTCAGGTTCTTTTTTATATATATTTTAAAAGATATATCTATGTAAAATACATATGTTTTCTTCATATATGTAAACATTTTACTTTTAAATAATTAAATTTGTGAAAGGTATAGTTTAGAGCTGGAAAAATTTTGTAAAAGGCCCATTTTTGAGGTGAAAAGTTTTGTGAAGGGTCCTGTTTTGAGATGAAAAATTTTGTGAAGGGTCCTTTAAAGGACCTAATTTCTTCCTAAACAGATCCCTGCATATTCAGTATAACATGAAAAGAAAAATATCAAATATAATAAATTAATATGCTATCTCAAAAAATGCATTTTTCCAATTCTTTTATTAAAAAATTGATTATATTTACTTTTATATTTAAAATTTTCAGATATTTCTTTAAAAAAATCATTTTTGGATCAAGAATCTGTAAATTTGTTTAATTGTTTACATTCATTAAGCAATGCGAATTATAGAAAATTGCGGATTATGGGAGTGCGGATTATAGATCCTTGACTGTACTTATAAATATCACAATAATTTAACTTAAAATAAAACTAAATGTGACTCAAAGAAAAACAGCATTAAATAATTAAAACAGAAAAAAGGCATCAACTAAACCTATATTTGGAGAAAATAACTCTTTAATCATGGGTATATTAGTAGATATTTTATGTTTAAATTATAAAAAGAAGGTATTTCTTTGTGAAAATACTCTACAATTATAAGTATATTAATTGGTTGAAATTTGTTACACAAATTATCAGCATTTCATTGTACAAATTAATTATTAGCAATTATCAATATAGTCAATCCCAAATCCCGTAGCAATTATCAGCATTTCATTGTACAAATAAACAGAATATTTTAATGTTTAAATTTCATTTTTTATACATTATTAATATACATTACACGGCTTAAATGGCAGATACATGTCTTGAATTTCGAGATGGGGATAGCAGGATTCGTGCCCTAAAGAATATTGGGGGCGGGGGGCTCCTGTTTCCAAAAAATCATTTTCCGAAAATGTTTCTTTGTAAAACGACGATGAGGTGTCGGAACCGACTGACAAATTTTGCAATAATTTCCACTATCGATTTGCAGATTGCAGTTTCTTCTTACAACAAATTGACAAAATTCATGTTTGTTTTTCTGCATCTGACCAAAAAAGTTTGTGATTTTTCTCCACGATCAACTGACGAATTTCTTGATTTTTTTTTTTTTTGGAGACCGATTGGTGAATTTCATAATTTTTTTTCCGAAATCATTGACAAATTTAGAAATTTTATTCTGTGACCGATTGGCAAATTTCCCTGTTTGTTCTTGTGACATACTGATGAAAGTAACGATTGTTTTTCTGCATCCGATTGAAAAAATTCGCATTTTTTGTCTGCGACCGGCTGAGGAATTTCACGGTATTTGCTCGTGACGGACTGGCAAATTTCACGATACTTTTCTATGATCGATTGACAAATTTCGTGGTATTTTCCCACTGTCGATTTTTCATGAACTTCAGTTTTTTTTTTCGCAACCAATCGACAAATTATTTTATTTATTTTCACCATGATTGACGAAATCGGCAATTTTTTTTCTATGACCGTTTTACGTATTTTGCGATGTTTTTCCTGTGTGCTCAAAATAGGAAATAACTAAAAGAGCAGCAACAGCCACCGGAAACTAAGCTCTACCAAATTGGACAATAGTCAGCACTAAACAAAATGAGATTACACTTGTGGTGCACATGAAAAAAACAAACAAAAAAACTGATGAACTTAAAAAAAAAAAAAAAAAAACATATTTAGAAACAACAAACTAGTTGTTTCTCGCAATTAACAGAAATTAGGACATGACTTTTTGAAATCAACCTTTTCTCGTGTAATAGAAGAAATCAATTGACTATTCCCTTTTCAAACTTTGGATATGGATTTAAAATTCCGATGCATAGAACATAGTTCAATTAACGAAAATACCAAGGATTACAGTTTTGAATATAATTCCATTAAGGATATAATAAAACAAATTTGCTCAGAAGTGACATAGCATCACCGATATGCATTATTCATGTAAGTTAAAAATTAATGCACATCAGATTTTGCAAAGTTTTCTAAAACTTTTTCAGAGAGCATAACCATGTGTTTCCGATAATTTCTAAACTTATAAAAGTCGCTCTGTGCTGTTTGTCAAAAGTGTAACTTGTGAAAGAGGCTAAAGTACGCAAAATGGAATAAAATCTAACATTAGGTGAAAGTTGAAAAATATACATGGTATATAAAAAGCTTGATTCTGTTCCCTTTGTTTTAATAAAATAAAAATTTTGAATAATTATCTTGAGTTGTTAATTTAAATTGTTTCAATGGTATTTTGTCATGGCTATATAAATGTAATTCTTTAAGTAGCACATAAAAAATAAGGGGGTTTAATGATTTTTTTTTCTTTCTAACAGTTCAACTCCCCTGCATTTATAAATTTTGGGTATGAAACTCCCCTCCTGGGAAAACTTGAATTGCAAGCCCTGATATTCAAAGAGATATAGTTTTTGTAAATTATATTTCAATATGTTTAAAATGTTTTAATGATGTGTGAAACATGTTTGTAATTTATTGTTATGAGATGACATTATATAGAGAAATAATTCACTATATAACTAAAAACATATCTAGTGCCGGATATCCGAATCCGGCAGGCGAAGGAGCTTCGGATATCCGGTGCATCCCTAGTTATGACTGACCATTTTTTTAGCGATTTTGCAACCCTGACTATTTTCAGCGGTAGAATTGATTTAAAAAAAAAAAAAAATCACTGATCCCAAGGACCAATAAACATCAGAGTTTACTGGTCCGCAGACATCGTCACTGGCCCGCTACATAAAATTATATAAGTATCTTAACCCTTTGAGTGACACCCCCCCCCCCTCTCCTCCTCCGAGAATATAAACCAAACTTCCTTTCAGTTAACCAAAATTTTCGGCATAATATGTAAAATTATAATTTGCTAAAAATTAAATAGTACATAAACAAAAACTGAGATTTTTATTTTATTTCCGTTTATTTTAACTGACTAAGTTTTTATGCAAATTTTATGCTTATTGTAATGTTTGGTTGCAGTTTTCTCAGGGATGGGAAAATTTACGTTTACTTGTCAGAGAAGGAAAAAAGTTACTGTTAGTTACTGGTCCTTCGGACCACTAAATCTTTTAAATTAGTGGTCCGATTGAATTTTTAGTGGTCTCGGACCAGCGGACCACCAAGGATTTCGAACGCTGAATAAAGAAATTTTCAGCACAAATCGGCATTCCAAACGTTATTTGCAAAAAAAAGATAAATTGGAGGGGGGTGAGCGAAACCACAATGAGCAAAATGGTAAATACATAAATGAACCAAGATTTTTGAAATGGTAAGTACAGCAAAAATACATTTTTTAAAATATAGATTGCGAAATTACAGGCAAAATAAAAATTTAGCCATAAATGTATCTTAATACTGAGATTACAAAATCAAAATAATGAAAAAAATTGTTTTAAAAATGTAACTTTTATTCAGAACATAGAAATACTGAGAATAATATATTTAAAATATCAAAATTAATAAAAAATCACATTTTAAAAGATAAATTGAAATTATTTTCAAAAATACGGTTTTAAAAGCAAACAATTTATAAAAAAAATGTTGAAGATATCAAAATAATGCAAATTAAATCAAAACAATAAAATTTTTAAGATAATACAACCTGGTATAAAAACATATGCATCCCCAATCTTTTTTTAACAAATAACATTTCAAATGCTGATTTCTGTTGAAAATTCCTTTATTCGGATTTTTTTTTCTAATATTTAATCTCTATTTAAAAAAAAAAAATGCGAAAATTTTTAAGCCTTAAGTGTCTATAAATGAACACTTGGTAAATTATTCATACCACAAATCACTCTCAAGGACACTTCATTTTCTGTGTTGCCAGAACATCCAGTTGTTGAGACTTCACCAGCGAAAATTGCAAAAAAAGAAAGAAATGTCAGCCATCTCCAGGCGAATACTCAAGGATAGCCCAAAATATAACAGGCATAGCTGCCAAGTTTTACGCTTTTTTCCAACCACTATTTTTTAACAGAGAAATTTGTCTTATTTAATTATTGAAAACATAGGATTAAATAAGGGAAATTTTTTTCATTAAAAATAGTGGTAGGAAAAAAGCGTAAAAGTTGGCAGCTTTGAACAGGGGTTCTTATTTCGTGATTCCAAGGAAAAGGTTATTTGTGCCATATATCACATTGTAGCTATCTTTTTCTGATCTAGCAATGAATAAAAATACAATCTTAAAATTTCGTGAAGCAGTCATGCAAGAACTCTCAAATTTCATCACTCGGGCAAGGGGGGAAAAAATCTTCGATCAGATGTGGGAAAAATGGAGCATTTAATCAAACAGTTGCGAATTTTGTCAATCGCTCAAGAAAAAATTATAAATTTCCCCAATTGGTAAGCAAAAAAAAAATTTTTTTTTCATTTTATCAAATAAATACAAAAATTAATCATGAATTTTCATGAAACAAGTTTAAATAATGAAAAAAAAAATAAAGAGATTGTAATTGCAACTCAAAGAGGCTGAATGTCAAGAGAATTTGAGAACATTTGGCATTCACCATTTGGAAACAACACTGCTCAGTCGTGACATGAAAACATAAACGAATGTCAGATGTGCCACGAAAGAAGTAAGTAAGTAAAAAGAAATAACTTTTAGGAATCCAGGTTTACATTACATAACTGGATGGAAAGGGATGGGAAAATAAACTTTAAATCCAACATCATGAAACGATCGCGGAATAAAATTTGCAAATTGATCAAGTAATATGCAAATTTTGTCATGTGATCCAGTAGTATGCGGACTTTATCGCGTGAACGAGTAATATGCTAACTTGGTCGCGCGATCAGTGTAATATGCGAACTTAGTTGCATGATCGAGTAATATGCGAAATTAGTCGCATGATCGAGTAATATGCGAACTTAGTCGCATGATCGAGTAATATGCGAACTTAGTCTCATGATCGAGTAATATGCGAACTTCGTCGCATGATCGAGTAATATGCGAACTTAGTCGCATGATCGAGTAATTTGCGAACTTTGTTGAACGATCGTGGAATATGCGAATTTTGTCGAGTGATCTCATAATATGCAAATTTTGTCGAGTGATCTCATAATATGCAAATTTTGTCAAGTGATCTCATAATATGCAAATTTTGTCGAGTGATCTCATAATATGCAAATTTTGTCGAGTGATCGCATAATATGCAAATTTTGTCGAGTGATCACAGAATATGTGAATTTTGTCGACCGGTCACATATTATGAGACTTATGTCAAACAATCGCGGAATATGCAAAGTTAAATGCACGATCATAGAATGATACCCTTATTTGCTATCAAATATGCTAAAGATATATAACCTATTCTTCTATCATTTTAAAATTATTAATGTTTGCGCAAAATACTTATTGGAGCTCAAGGGGACGGGGGAAGAAAACCCCCTCTGCCTGACAAAGAAAATCTCTCACCCTCAAGCCCATACTCCTAACGCTGATTTTTAAAATATTAAGATAAATAAATTTATTTTTGAAATTTGTGAAAAATTTAACTTGTTAAAATCTATTTTTACCAATATGTTGTAAAAAGCATATTTTTTCTTTATTTGGATTATTATTGCTATCTTGAATTGCTCGCTCTTGCATAGTGTCTCTCATATGTTGCAATTCTAGGAGACAAGATGCAAGTGTGCATAAAATTGGCGATTTTTGAAAATCTCAACAAGCAAGAGTGAATTCCTTACTCACACTGCTTGATTTAGTATTTCATGTTAAAAGCTGTCGAGGTGAATAAAATTTCAACACTGAGTTTTTTCTTATGTACTTCAAAGTTTGCTGAAAAATTGTTATTCAGTTATGTATTTTTGTGTTTACAAAATGTACTTAGAATTTTTGCATATTTATAGGAACCAAATCGGCTGTAGTTTTATCGAAAGTAAAAGCATCCGTCAGTATGCAGCTACAGATGATGCTTTAAAGACATGGTTTGCCTTGCCTCTTATTTCGTCTTCAATTTTACCCAGAAGAATGCCAGGTAACTATGAAATTTATTCAGAAGTAAGAGCAATTCTCAAAGAATTTTGTGTTTTCAATAAATTTCACTAACAAGGGGACCGCCAAACATGATGTGCACAGTTTTTGATGATTTTAAAGTACGTTGTAGGGGTCACATCCCTAATTACTCCCATGAAAGGTTTTCTTCAAATGTGGCTTAGTTTTTAAGAAATTCGGGTGGGGTCAAAGTTCAGCATACTTTTCAAATACATTTTAATTTGCCGTTTACGACGCCTACTTGGCAGCGTGGAGGTAACGTGCAAGTATGCTATACCCCAGATGGTGTGTTCAAATCCGTCTTGTACCCCAATTTTCTTTTTGATTAATATTACCTTTGTGACATGTTATAAGTTTTACGCTGAATTAGGACTTAGGCAGCTTTGAACTTTTTGATATTTTCCCAATAAATTACATTACATTTTCGAAATTTGTATGAAAATTTGTTACTACTTAGTTATCTCGTCAGCCAAAAATTTATCGCAAAACTATAAGATTAAATGCCAATAATGGTTGATCCTAAATGTCACATTCACTTGACTTTAAGCAGGTAACACGTGTTTACGTCATCAAGTGATTTTTATTTCGACGTTTTATTTGTATTTTTACCAATTTATTTGTTCTTTCAATATTTAAAAAAAATTGTCAATTTGTATAATTTGGCGAAATTGGTCGACGGGATAACTAAGTAATAATAAAAATTTATATTTTTTCAGCAATTTTTAAGATAACAACATTTCTATTGACGACAATTAAACTAATTTTATGTGTAGAATTTTTTTTTTTTTACTAAATTGTTTTTATTAATTTTTTTAAGATTTACATTTTAAAATTTTATGTGCATATCTGTAATAATAATATATGCATATATTTTTTAATTCATGGTTTTTTAAATGGAACTTTATAATTTTTTTTCCATAATTTATACAAAATACTTCTCATGTCGAATCTCTCAAACTTATTTACAATTAGATAATTTCAATACCATATTTACAAAACAGTAATAAAATGTTAAGTTAGTAGCACTTATATGTAAGTTTTTACCAGTTGTATAAATTTTTAATGTCCTTTAAATACATCTATCTGTTTATTTATTTTTTTAATTGTAACAATTAAAAACATTGATGTCATTTTTAAAAAATCAACTGGAAATGCAATGAGAGATATAATTTATCGTATACACTGAGGGGACAAAAGTCATGGGATTGCAGTATGAAAATATATAGATGGCAGTAGTATAGAGTTGTGACAAACCCGGGTTTTTTATTTTTAAAAACACCCAGCCCGGGCGGGTTTCATCAAAACCCCCGGGTTAAATGGGCAATTTTCCCTGGGTAAATTGGATTAAAATGCCAAAATGGGGCTTCTGATTCCATCTTCCTCAAAAATAATAATCTTTGGGGTTGCCACTGTATTGGAAAAACTGAGGGAATTTAAAAATGAGTATTAAAAACAAGGAATTTTACTAAATTTTAGCATTTTTCAAAATTTATCCATTCAAATTTTGCAAATTTTTCAGAGGTATTACTCTGAGAAAATTTAATTTTTTGCTCAGGAAAGTGCAAGGAATTCGATTGCTGAAATAAATGGCAATCCTGATCGCAAATACAATCTTTGTAAACACTTTATAGTCTAATAGATAGGAGTGACTTCATAGTCTTAAATGCACAATTTTACCCAGGTAAATTGGATTAAAATGCTAAAATGTGGACTATGGATTCCATCTTCCTCACAAATAATAATCTTCAGTAATAAAATAATAAAATCAGTAATAAAATACAATAAACCCTATGATAACATAACCTGTTTACAACGGAATCCTGTCTTAAATTTAAAAATGCCATTGTCCTTACAGTAAGAATACCATACCTGCTAAGACGGTAATCTGTTTAACACAGAATTTTTCTTCTATCCTTTGAAATTCTGTCTTAGTCAGCTTCATTTAAAAAAAAGAAAATAAACACAACAATCTTATCAGGGTTGTAAAAAAAAAAAAAAAGTTTTTTATAAAAAGCCCAGCCCGGGTAAATCTATTTACAGCAGGAGTGGTCAGTCCATGGCTTGCATAGCCTTATTTAGTTTTTGTAATTGCAACAGGGTTGCTACGCCACCTGGAGAACCTGGAAAAGTCAGAGAATTTGGAAATTGGCCTAATAAGTCAGGGAATCAATATTTTATCCAAAATGTGGAAAAGTCAGGGAATTTAACAAAATTTCATCATCAAGGTTTGGTACCGAAAGTTAAAAAAGGACTATGACATTCAAGAAACAGAGTGCTCTGGCAGGCCTACTGATGTTGATGAGGCCCGCCTGCGAGAACATGTGGAAGAATATCAGTATTCAACCACTCAAGAGCTAGCTAAGGAGTTAAACCTTAGTGCCATGTCCATTAGCCGTGCTATGAATCGCATAAACTTGATGTACAAGTTCAATCGCTGGGTGCCACATGAGCTGAATCAAGCAGATAAAGGAAGATGTGTTCAGGCCTGCTCTAATCTGCTCGAATATCAGTGCAAGGACAAAATTCTGCACCGGATCATCACTTGTGACGAAAAGTGGATTTACTTCAACAACACAATCCAAAAAGGGGGTTGGTCTGTGCCCGGCAAACCGGTCGACAGCATCGCAAAGCACAATTTGACTAACAAAAAGATAATGCTTTGTATCTGGTGGGATTGCCGTGGTCTTATCCGCAAAGAGTATCTAGAAAAGGGTAAAATCATGGGCAGTAAGGTGTACAGCAAGATGCTAGTCCGTGTTGACTCTGCTATCAAGGCAAAACGTCAAAATGAGTTCCAGCGCAAGAAGGTAATGTTTCATCAAGATAATGCTAGATCACATGTGTCTGCATTCACATATTTGACTCTGTATGGACTCGAATGGGGTATTTTGCCACATGCACCATATAGCCCGACATCTCTTCATCGGACTTCTACCTTTTTTCACACCTGCAACTACATCTTGCTGGTGCTATCTTTAATTATGCATGGGACGTCCGAAATGAGGTTAATCTGTTTTTGGACTCGTGGCCCCCAAGTTTCTGGACCAAAGGCTTCGAAAAACTACCAAAACGTTGGCAGAAAATAAAAGATTTGGTGGTGTTTACTACCCGCACTAAGGATACCACTTTCATGCTTTTTCTCTAACTTTATTAAGAACTTTTTTTGGCGGAAAACTTATGTTATAACCTAATACTTTGCTCTACCGGTAAATGTCAAGTGTCTTATTAATAAAGTTTCGTTCCTTCATTTTGTCTTTCGCACAAAGTGAGTTAAATTATTAAATTCAAATATTTTTATAGTGTAAGTAGCAGAAACTGTATTTAATGCATGGTGTGAAAAGTTATAGGTTTTTCCTACTGATCAACGATGCGTTAGTGATTATTGACCATTTAAATGTCTGAGCTTGGCATCTAGTGCTAGAATACTATTTACTTATACAACTCTTGTTGCTGCTGTGAAAAGTAGTCAGAAGAGCTCAATACTATATGGAATGTGTATGATTTTCAATATGTCAATGTTTTTGGGATTGAACAATGTTCTTACTAGTCACTTCTAGGTGAGAAGCCTGTTAATCCCAAATGAATGCATGGATTCAATTTTACAATGTATTTATTTGAAGTCATTTTTATGCAGATAATTCTTTTTACCCACCAAATACAAAACAATTGTGGGGTTTGCTAAAATTTGTAAACAAAACAAGAACAACTTTGCTTTAAAATTTGGTCTGCCATGACATAAGGTTGGCCACTCCTGCTCTGTAGCATTCTGTTGATATTGTATTACACAAAATTGAAGCTCAATTTAAATGTTAATTTTTTTTTGTTTCTTGTAGGGGCTTGATTGGAATTCTTCCAGATTCTTCAAGTAGCAAACTACAAAGACATGTGGACAATCACATAGCGATTTCAGTTGCATGTATATATTTTTAAGTTGCTTATGCATTCATTAATAAAACTATTTTCTATAAATTGCTGTTTTTTTTTTCTTTTTTTCTTTAATTGAAATTCATGTTTACCTACAAGAGCATGTGGTTACAATTTGTGGACGGGGCATAAATGTCATCAGGTAAATGTTTAATGCAAGTTTTACAAAATGTCTGCAGAATCTGGAAATCAGGAAGGTTTATCAATCTAGAATTATCAGGCAATTTTGTAAAAATAAATTCTGGCCAACATATATCCATTAGCCTATGAAGTTGGACTAAATTTTGAGTTCAGATTTATAAAATTGTCAACCAATACTCTATGAATATAAGGCAGTTTTTTTTTTGTTTTTCTCCTCCCCGCCTCCGAAATGAGATATAAGCAATCTGAATAAGTACAAGGAAGAAGCATATATTAAAAAATACCGTATGTGTATTGTTAATATTATTAAAATCACAGAAGTCTGACAAAGATAGTCAGGAAACTTTTTCTTTAAATTTCTGTAGACACAATGTTTTATTATCTTTCAGAGTATTTTTTTTTTTTTTTTTTGGTCTTTGTTTTCCTGAGTATTCAATTTTATTTTAGTACTATACTCAAACTTGGATGATAAGCATTGTATATTTTTTTACTCTTTTACATATAGCATTAAATAACTAATGTTTAAATTGAGCAAATTACTAAAATTTTTCTTTATTGTTATGAAATTGACTATATTTGTATTTTAATTTGTTGCACAGCGAGTGTGATTTCACTCAGCAGTGTATTTTGTGGCAATAACTTAGCGAACTTGTTAGGATTTCATATGAAATTATAATTTGAAGCCAAAATAAGCCCAGTCTAACAGTAAACAATTTGGGTTTAAGTAACTAGATTTGGTGGAACTACACACTCCTGCATTTAATTCTACATTATTGCCATCATCATAGAGTGCAATAAATAGCCATATATCCCAGTATTTGTGAGAAATAAGCTATATGCAGACCATTTTCAAGGCAAAGTCTGTCATTTTGAACAATGTAACTTAAGTATGGCAATATCACTTCTCATATTGTTGGAAGTGTTAGATTTTTAACCAGTTTTGAAGGTTGAAATATATTAAGATTCAAATAAAAGCTAACTAATTTTTTTCATGAAATTGAATAACACTGTTTACAAAATTAAATACGTAGAATTTGGCTGCATAAGTTTTTGGTATGATAAGTGAACTTAAAAAAGAGTACTCTTTGAAACAGTATCTTCCCTTATCATAATAGAAACTTGCACTACTATATATACAGCCGTTATCCAGAGATATCTAGTTGTATATATATATACTTTTAAATTATGTACAGTAAAAAAAACTTGTCATAGGAGATATTCAGTGTGTTACCATACTTGCCAATTTCTTTAAATCTTAATTTCATTTAATTAATGTAATCAAATGGATTTCAAATGACTAACCATACAGGATTAACCTTAAACATTAATTAGAAAAAAATTACAGTTCAAAGTAGAATTTTATTTAAATACTGGGTGTACTAAAATGGACTGACTTATTTTAAAATTCAATAATTTGCAAATGGTGACAGCTATATATATACAAAAACAACTTTCAGAAAGTTTATGTAAAAATCAAATTTTTTTAACTAAAACCAGTAATCACAGTTAAAAACTTGTGGAATCTTATATAATCATTATTTTAGGACACGGTATAATAATTGGGATAAAAATTCTATAAAGTAAACATTTTTGTAGCTACTACAGAAAAATTAATGCAGTGCTTGCTCACAGACTTTTCTTGTACAGACGGAAAAATTCTGGCAGCAAAAGTTGCCAGAAAGTATCTGTATGCACAAAAAATATCTGTCCACACAGACTTTTCTCGCACATACAAAAAAATTCTGGCAGCAAAAGTTGCCAGAAAATTTCTGTATATGCGAGAAGTTTCTGTCTGTACAAGAAATACGTGTACATACAGGAAATGTCTGGCAGCAAAAGTTGTCGGAGAATTCCTGTATGTGCGAGAAATACGTGTACATACAGGAAATGTCTGGCAGCAAAAGTTGCCAGAGAATTCCTGTATGTGCGAGAAATATCTGTGCGTACAGAATATCTGTATGCACAGATATTTCTCGTACTTACAGGATTTCTCTGGAAACTTTTGCTGCCAGACATTTTCTGTTGTTTTACAGGATTATTTTTTACAGTGTAAATGTAGCAATGTTCGAATATACATTTGTGTTTTCCCATGTTAAATAATTACAGAAAATAATGTAACTGATTTGTTGTTACCTGTATGACAAAGTGATGGAATACTCTGTATTAAATTAATATGGCATTTTGATTACATTTAAATATGACAAAATTAAATAAATGGAGGTAGACACAATCCTATAAGAACGGTTGAATTTCTTTGTTCCACTGCTAGTGGACGATTTAAAAATAGTGTACGAAACATTGATTTTATCAGATAAAAATCCTCGATTCAGTCTAACTATTGCAGAAGTATAAAAATGGTTCAATGTTACTTTAAACAAGCGAGAAAGAAACTTCCAGCAATATCTGGTAACATCTGGGAAAAATCGAACGAATGAAAGGAAAAAGAGACACAGATTACATACATGTATATATATATATATATATATATATATATATATATACGTTTTTAATATTTTAATATAAAAATTATAAAAATTTATTTTATTTTGAAATATCTTTGTTTTACTCAAGTATTATGTATAAGTTTAACACATGCGGCAATATATGCAAAACAAGTAGATAGAAATATGAAAAAGCTTACGCGATATACTCAACAAATAAGCTTTTTGAAAGTAAACAAAACAAATTAGGTTTGTACACGAAAGAATTCGAAAACAATATCATACATTATTTGCTATAGAATACAGCTTAAACCAAATCAAAGGCTTTAAAACATTTAAAGATTGCAAAAGCTCAAAGTAAAGCAGACTCAGTCATTTTTACACAATCAAATATATCACGAATAAATCAAATAAAAAATGTGTTCTGAAATTTCATATCAGCATATTTCTATATTGTGTGGCATAAAAATCAAAACATGTGATAAAGGAAACAGGGGGGATGCAAGAAATGTTAATCTAAAACCAATACTGATTAAATGACTTTCAGCATATTGCGAAAGAAAAAATAATTACCATTAAAGTAATTCATACTATTCTCATCAAATAATTGAAATGCTATTTAAATAATAGGAGGAATTCTATTAATCAAGTTAATTAATGACTAGGCTTTCTTCAAACACATCTACATAATATCCGAAAAAGTATAAATGAATTCCTCTTTTAGTTAATGAATATATATTTTTAAATATTTCAGATCAGTATGTCAGGTGTGTAATGTGCATTTATCTGAAGAAATCAGAGATTACTTTGAGAACTTAGATAAATCCTCATTACATTTATTTTTACTTAGTATTTTATATTGTTTTCAGAAATAATAATTATACATGTTTTGCAACATGAATTGTTGTTACCTATTATTTGAAAATGTATTTTTCCAGTCTTTTAGAATATCGAAGGTCCATAAAATACATCGTTATACAATATTGCTAGCAGGCCTCCCCCGCTACGATGGCCGTTTTTTTACAAACGAATTTTGACTCAAATGAAATATATCGGAGAATTGGACACTGTGTTTTAAAGTAATATTCACATTTACCTGAAATATCCTTCCTCATTCTTTAACCCTTAAATGTGCGATTTTTTATTTTCTTTCGAAAAAATTATATAGGATTCTCTGAAAGGTTTATTACACAGGAAAAATAATGAAAAAAAATGAAAGATACATTTTTAATATAACACGTCAATCTTTTCTTCTGTTGCACATCTGCAATATAAGTAAAACTACTGTTGTGTGGCTGTTTTACACTAAAATATTGCAAATTAGTAAATATTTTAATAAGTATGTCTCCAAATACCTTATTTTATATAATTGTTCATTTTATAAAACTTAACCTTTAACCCTTTAATTCCCATGATATAATACGTTCTAGAAATTACGTATTCCAGAGAATCTGGCTTTACACCAGAAAGTTTCGGTGGTTAATTTCGCTTTATTTAAATACGGAATGTCTGTTATTAAATAAAGCAAATATTGCTATTTTAATTTTCTGGTGTGAGTTAGGTTTGTACTAATGAAAGAAATCTATTAAATTCAAAACACTGTTGTTTGCATATATGCAAAGCTGCACACTAAAGGATTAAAACGATACTAACGCAATTGAACTAGAATATTTTCCAATGTGTCATACATTATTTTGAACGCTACAGTTCAACTCTTTTACTTGATCATTTCGAGTATTGTTCTGTTAAGAACGATAGAACGAAATGCAAAGTACTAGAACTATCCCTGAAAAAATATATAAATATCTATCCAAGCCTCATAAAAATCCGTCTAGTAGAACTTTATAATACTGCAAAGCTCTCTTAATCATGTTCACCTGATTGTAGAGCTCTACCCCAAAAGTCTATGACTAAAGTACATAGAAAACAATGTTATGTGCTAAAAACTTTAATAAAAATGACCTAACTAACAATGCAAGTTCCAGTATTAATCCTTCCAGGCTAACTTTTTAACAAGGCTGTTCTTTCATCATTCGATTCACCAGATTACAGAAGTTTTTCCTATAATTCTAAAACTGAGCTACGTAGACTAATATGCTACATACGAAAACTTTCCCTGAAAAATTATTTAACTCACAGTACAAATCTCATAAAAACCCTGCTTCAGAACTCAAGTTATAATCTGCCGGAACGAAATTACCATTTGTATTTTAGCTATATAGTAGATAAAATTTCGGAATAAGTATTCCCATAAAACATCATCTATATATTTCTTAGCAGAAGGTTAGATTACTAGAAAGCGTATATTTTTAATGTAATACATTCATTACTTTACCATCATCGTCACTTGTAATGTCATCGTCAAATGATAATTTTTAAAATATCCGAATATTCTATTATTAGATATATTTAATGATTAAAATTTTGTAAATCATATTCACGCGAAACGTTAAGCAGGAGGAAATTAAAGGCGGGGAAACGTTCTCTTTCTTTTGCATTTTCAAAGTGCCATAGATCAAAACACGAAAAAATAAAAAAGTACCCACATATTCTGAGTACTTTCAATATCATAACCTTTTTAAAATATTAATTTTTATTGTTAAAACAATTCAAGAATGTCGATTTTATGTTGCTGTTTTTTTTTTTTATCTGCAAATTTTGTTCACAATCGTTTTCATGATAGAAACGCGAAAATAAAATGACATCTTTTTCATGGTGCCTTGACTGTTCTAATGAGGTATTTTGTTTCTTAAAAAAATAATATTTAATACAAAAATATTATCTGAATGCCGGTTTCGTGATTTTTCTTTTTTCGTTTCTTTTAAAAATCTTCCATTCGCTCTTTTCACGATGTTTACATTTGCATAAAGAAATATATATGCCTTTAAAAATATATATATTTTTTTTAAATGCTGAATTAATGTTTTTTGCTTTTCCTTCAGACATACAATTTTGAATCCTCGGTCAAATAATAATAATAATAATAATAATAAAGAAAAAAAAATATAATAAAAAACGGTAATTTCTTTTTTTTAACTATGTCTTGTTTTTAAATATATATATATATATTAATATTATATTTCAGGCTTTCATGAAATTCCTACGACTTTTTTCTACTGAATACTTTGATCGGATATCACTTCTTATTCCATCGGAAATGCATCTTGTAACTTTATTATATTTCTCGTGTTAATATAAGGAAGCTGGCTCAATATTATTCAGTTTTTCAATGCAACATTTGGTCAGTATTGAAAGTTTAATAAAGCTAAATGTTGAAAATTAAATAAGCAATCATTATAATGATGTCCTCTTAATTCTTTTCATAGCTTTTTTACTTTTGACGCCTCAGAAGAATATACAATCTGGCAACACTGCGTATAAATCATGCCTGTGGAGTAAGTCCTACCTTTAATAACTCTCTAATTCCCATGGTAGAATGCATTTCAAAAATTGCGTAATTCAGAGAATTGAAATTAATTATGGAAAACCCAAACTGTGAAATTCGTATTATTTAAATACAAAATGTCTTTTATTAAACAAAGTAAAAATTTCTATATTAAATTTCTAATGTGGGTAAACAGTATGTGAATTAAAAAATCCCCTAAATTGGGAACACTGATGGTAGCATAAATGCTACCAACGGCATTACAGGGTTAATGTCTTAAAAGAAAACAAAACTTACAGTTTTGTGCCCGTAGACTCCAGTCACCTACTAAGAGCGAACAATGAGTGACTGTAAGACATATGAAATATGCACAAATGTGTAACAGACCATGTTCATTGACCAGATCGCCATAAGCGCTACAATGACCGATACTAAGACCAAAGTAACAGCTGTTTAATCTTAGAGACCATAAACGAGGGCTGCAGAAAAAAGAATAATAGAAAAGAGAATCATTTCGCTATTTAACTTTAAAAAAATTAATTTTCAGATAAGTCCAACAGGAAACTAAAAATCAGTTTTAATTTTCAACGAAGTGCAGGACTAGGATATATAATATTAAGCCATTTTAATAATAGCCGACAAAGGTTTGATAAATTAGACCGATTTTTGTTTAAAATTATAAAATCATACAAATTCGAGGTTTGTATGCGAAAAACCGCATGGATCAAGCCTATTACGGACGTGGTAGGTGTTGAAGTCAAAGGGATTCACAATTCTAGGTTTTTTTAAGATAGATATTTGTTTAACTTGTATATAAACCCATACAAACGATGTCAAAGATAGTGTTCCACTTATCAATATGGAATATATATATTTTTTTTAATTTAAAATTTAATATGAAAACTGACCGGAGCGAGAGTAGCAAGCCTGGTGTATGCTGCCGAAGTCTGTGCCGTCCACAACTCTAGGTTTGTTTAGGTATTTTCGTCGAAAAATATAAAATCATGCAAATACAAATATATACTATGCCGAATGCAGTGCGGTTCCAACATTATGTCCATTTGGAATGATTTTCGTTTAAATATACAAAATTATTCAACGTTGATTAGGTGTACTTAAGACTATTGTCATGGGAACGGGAAACGTCCAGCGGTCAGCTACACTATAAAATAAAACGGACTAAAATACGGAAATATTACTGGCAATCGAGACGCCAGGATTATTTCCGTATCTTAACGGAAGATTCCCGCGTAAATGAAAAAAAAAAAAAAAAAAGGAATGTTTTCTGTAATTTAACGGGAAAAAATTCCGTTAAAATACGGAAACAGTACTGGCGTCTCAATTGACAGTAGTATTTCCGTTTTTAATCCGTTTTTTTTTTTTTTTTTTTTGTTTTTTTTTTTTTTTTTTTTTTGTTTACAGTGTAGTTGGGAATTATTTTTTAAATTGTTTATATAAGCAACACTCTCTCATAAATAAATATATTGTTATTTAATAGAAAGTCTCTATTGCTGAAACTGATTATTAACGACATCATTAACTCTTAAATTTCATCTATAATGATCTTATTCCATTGAATACATCTTTTAATGATATAATAAAGATTAATTAATATTTAAATTCCACAAAGTAACACCGCACTAAATTTTAGTTCCATTAATTCTTATTAAATATAGCTTAAGTTTTAGATAATAATGCACCATATTTGTAAAAAAAGAAAAAAAAAATTTAAAATTCTGGTCTGAAGTCTTTTATAATGCATTTATCAATATTATTTTATAGAGAAATATACCATAATACATAAAAGCTACAAAAATGTATATCATTCGATTTTTCATATTTCCTTCTGCAGTTATTTTGAGAAAGATTTAGTTGGAAGTATTTCTATCTAAGAATATTATAGACATACTAGGGGGGTCTGCCCCCTGCAAGTTACGCTCGCCAACCCACGTTCAGACACCGCAGAATCTAAAAACACGCTAATCTGATCGTTTTAAAAAATATTATGGAAGATTGAATTATACTGAAATAAGCTGCGCAGATCTCCGTGTAAACGGGTTTCCATTCAAATTCCTTTGATTTCAAAAATTTAAGGCAGATCAGTTGCTTTTAAGACATCCAATGGTTGTTTTCGTGTTTGATTAAAGAGGATCAGTTAAACGTTTGAAAAGAAGCTAAATATAAAATGTATTAAGTGTACAGAGTCTTTGTCTCCCGGTATTTTAAAACAATTTCTATAACAATAGCCTAAGTCATGTGACTATCATCAACAGTTCCGGGCGAACCACTTCGCTTTTTATATTCCTGGTGCCATTTTGGTACTTTATTATTAGCCAGGTACAGGTGATAAGTCGCCAAATATTATTCTATCGCCATCATTTAGTCTATATTATAACAGTCCAAGTCACGTAACTGCCATAAATAAATACTCTCTGATCCCTTCACTTTTCATATGAAAGTTTGGCCCAGATATCATATACGGCCCCATATTGGCGTGATTTTTTTCCGACGCTAATTTGGAGAAAAGATCAAAAGCATAAACAACAACATCCGGCATACCAAATCAAGGAAAATAACGATACTATGGCGCCAGTTAAGTACCCGTTGCGTATATGGCATTGGCGTCAGAAAAAAATAGCGCCAATATGGGACCGTATGTGGCATCTGTGCCGAAAGTTTCCCATTTCGATTTAAAAAAATAAATTTTTTTTCGAATAATACTACATAAAAGCATTGTTGCAAAGAATTCTTGGTACGGTTACGCTAGCCGGGTGCAAATCTCGCAAATAACTCCCTTTCAACTCGCCAGTTAGCATATTTTTTTCGAGTGGTAAATTAAAACATTTCTTTGAAGTTGAAATTAAATGTCATCGTTTGTTACATCATTTAATATTTGGCCAGATGCCATATACGCACCCGGTTTGGCGTGATTTTTTTTATGGAAATTTGTCGAAATCCTCGTTTTCGAATACCAGTTACATATGTATTTTTGGTACTACTTAGTTATCCCGTCTACCAAAAATCTATCACCAAACTATAAGATTAAATGCCAATAATGGTTGATAAATGTCACATTCACTTGACTTTAAGCAAGTTACACGTCTTTATGTCATCAAGTGATTTTTATTTAGACGTTTTATTTGTATATTTATTAATGTTATACTATTTTCTTTGTTCTTTCGTTATTTAAAATAAAAATTATGTCAATTTGTATAATTTGGCGAGTGGTTTGGCGATTTATATAATTTGGCGAAATGGGTCAATGGAATAACTAAGTAGTACCATATTTTTTATTATTTTCTATTATTTTTTTATTTTTAAAGGAAAATAACCAAAAAAATAATTAGCTATAGAACAAAACAATTTATGTAATTTAAAAAAAGAAAATAAAGCAAATAAACACTTATTATTAAATAAACAACAATAGCCGGCTTACCATGTCAACCAAAATAATGCCATTTTGGCGCCAATTAGGTACCCCAGTGCGTATATGACATCTGTGCCTAATATTTTTCTTTTCATTTCGTTTAAAAAAATAAAGAAGTGAAAGCCATTTATTTTAAATTTTTCTGTTTGTATTAAATAAAATTATAATGAAATACAAATTGAATTATGAGTAAAAGTAACATGATACATTTCTTAGCATACATTTAAGGGAGGCCAAACTTCTCGCCAAATTAGTTTAAAATAGTAACCTTTTCTAAAATCTGAAAAAAAAAATGTATGTTTGATTAAAATTTGAGTTGCCCTCATTAGAAAAATGTATATAAAATGAGAAAAAAAATAATATTTCGAAAACTAATTCGAATTTAAAAATTCTAATACCAGTTTTTAAATCTGTGGATCAGTATTTATTTTTGGTGTTAATTTCATCTCAAAGTATTCAATGTTTTAGGAGAAATCACAGTGAAACATAATCAGTTGTTTAATCAGTCGATTCAAAGAATCGTTACATTTCAGCCGTTTCATATATTCGTTTCATAAATTCGTTTCATTAGGATTTTATATATATAGGGTAGATTTACATTCATTATTTTTACTTATATTAAGTATTCCTTCTGAAATCTAGTTGCATTAATACCTTAAAATGTTATGCATTATAATTATGCCATTAATGTTTTAATTAAAATACATTAAATTACCATTAATGTTTTAGGTGTAAAACAATTTCGCACACAATTAGATGTTAAATAATGTACTAAAACAGAAAATTGTTATAACATAAGCAGCTATTTTTATACATTTTCAATGCATTCTGGAACTAAAAATTCTTTTCTCAATTTTGTTATCAAGAAAACGCTTTAAAACAATAAAAACAATATCCACCATAACTCCATATGATTTCCTCTTAGAAGACTGCATACTTCATATAATGTGTTCATATAATACATAGTAAAGAAATTGTTTCTAAAAAGTCTTTTTGAATTTCTTTAATATGCGAAGAACAATGTTTGAAATATTTTTTGCAATACTTCTAAAGCTAATGGCTTATGAATTAGCTATTGCGTATTAGTAACAGGAGGTACATAGTATAGATAGTTAAAATAATGATGCATGAGAAAAATGTTGACCAGTTTGAAGTATGGACGTTGTTCAATTGAAAACAGCAATTTCTGAAAATATAGTTTTAGAAACTATATTTTAGAAAATATAGTTATGCGTATAAGTTTTAGAATTATTGACTGCAGTCATATTTTCGTGATCGGCATGGAAGCATGTGATTCCTTGGGTGTCTTCCGTACATAATGGAAGGAGCCGTAAAATTAAATCAAAACATTTATTAGTGACATGTAGATTATCCCAAATCCACTAGTCTTTCAGTTACTCATTTTCAAGTAGTACCCATTTTAAAAATAACTTAAGGTGTTAAAATGATCAGAAGCGACATCGCGATTAGATGACAACAAGTCTCCAACTGACGCAGGTTTTTTTTTTTTTTTTAAGCAACACAAAATTCTGCATTCGCAAGCCAATATAAGCATATAAATATGTGGAAGTACGCGTTCGGCTACATGACAACAAGCCAATCCAGCGAAGAGAGGGGTCGGAATGGAATGACCGCTCAAGCAATAAGATTAAAAATCCCGGTAGGAGACGTGGAAATATGACGAGGCCAGTGCATTCTTTACCTAACGGTGGAGGCTTTAAAATGAAAACAGGCTAGCGAGCCAAAGCTCTCGCAAAGACTCACGGGAAATTAAATGAATTTCATAAAAAATAAATAAAAGGGTATTTCGAAACCTTCGAAAGAAAAAAATAATTTAATGTCTCAAAATATGAATGAATAAAGCAATTGAGTGGGTTTTAGAAAGAAGTACGGCTATTAAGGGTTTTAGTATAACGAATAAAATAATGCGCTTGATTAAAGGCATGGAATTAAATGTAAAGGTTATTTAAGATATTATTAAAAGACATGTAAAAAAGGCAGGTATTATAAGAATTTGGAATAAATTAACTAAGGTAAAAGGGCGTTAAATTTTATTATTACATATACTCGTTTATATAGATTTAATATGAAATATAATTTTTTTTTTCAGTCGCTTATTTATGGAATCATTATTCATTTGTTAATTTAATGAAAATATAGTGTTTAAATTTATTTTACATTTTGAATTTCTTTCTACATTTATATCTCATACGATTTTAGCAATAATTTTTTTAAGGTGGGTAAAAGGTTAAATTTTAACTGCATTTTTTTGTATTGATAATGTATTTAAAGATTCGCATAGGATGGTAGTTATATTTGCAAGCACATTTTGCCTTATATAATCTTGCATAGAAAAACTGCAAAATTTCGAAAATGAAAATTAATGATTGCTGCATATATTTTGCCCTCTGATACCTTTACATATATTATATGAATCAGTCGTTAAATATAATTTTTAATATATCATTTTCTTCTTTGTAACTACTTCCAATTCGAAGAAATTTCTGTTTTATCGTCAAATATACTAAGCATTTAGATATTTTTACTAAAAATAACTCATGTCTCTGCGGGGTATTTATTCAACCATCTCATAACAATAATGCAACTCTAGCAAAAATGTTATAAATTTAATTACTGTTCTAGCGAGTTGGTCGACCCATTTTCTCTAGGTTGGAGGTTATTATAATAAAGATCCAGCTTGGGATATTTATTATTCAAATGTAATAACATATTCATTGTGAAATAAAACGAAGGAATATCATTTCCTCTTCTTTCAAATTTCATAAATGGATTTAAGTGAAAGATTTCTTTTGTATTGCATTTATTAGTAAAAAATAAATTAACAGTTATATATTTTTTTCAATTGCTAAAACGTTTAAAATAAAAACTTTATAAACGGTAAAAAAAGTCTTACTAGGCTGCGTACATGTTATGTTAAAATGGTAATAAGAAATATCATTTATTAATGCAGATAGATCAAAGAAAGACTATAGAAGAATCAAAAGACTATAAAGAAAGACCCGCATGACTGGCGGGAAATTTAATTACAGAAAAAAAGAAGAATATGGCTCATATAATGACTAAGAGAAAAACACAGCACTGGCAAAATTATATCAAGAAATAACCATCCCAAAAAATTTCACTGAAATTTATATAATATCTCCTCCCCCAACCTATTTATGTGTACTATCCATGCAGTATAAGAGCATTAGATTTTACAACGTAAAAATTCAATATGTAACGATGCAGCAGAATTTAATTTATCAATTAGGCTGTATACATGTTATGAAAAATCATTTATTAATGCAGATGGATCAAAGAAATAATATATTCGCATGACTGGCAAGAAGTTTAATTACAGAAAAATGAAGAATATGACTGATATAATGATTAAGAGAAAAATCACAGCACTGGCAAAATTATATCAAGAAGAAACCGTCTCAAAAACTTCGCTGAAATGTATATAATCTCCCTCCCCCAAACCTATTTACTTGCACTATCCATCCAGTATAAGAGCATTAGATCTTAAAACGTAAAAATTCAATATGTAAACGATGCAGCAGCATTTAATTTATGAAATAGGCTGTATACATGTTATGAAAAATGGTAATATGAAATATCATTTACTAATGCAGATGGATAAAAAAAAAGCACTATATTCGCATGACTGGCAGGGAATTTAATTACAGAAAAAAGAAGAATATGGCTGATATAATGAGTAAGATAAAAATTACAATACTGGCAAAATTAGTATATCAAGAAGAAACCATTCAAAAAATTTACACTGAAATTAAGTTAATTCACCCCTCCCCCCCCCCACCAATTTATGTATATTATCCACCCAATACAAGAGAAACCATTAGATTTTAGCACGTAAAAATTAAATCTGTAACGATACAGCAGCATTTAATTTATCAAAATTATGTTTTGAGTTGCTCCATGGTTAAGAATATGGAAATAAATATCAATTTGAAAAATAAAAAAACAAATAATGTGCGTATTCTGCAATAATACGTGAAAATTTGAATGATGTCCTTTCAAATCATTATATCATAGATCATTCAATTTCACATTATTCTTAATCGTTCTGATAATGTCTCCGATGAAGCCGTTACACGAAAACAGTATTATATATATAGTCCAGGCAATAAAAAGTTGTACCTAGCAAAATTAATGGTAGTACTGAAAATCGGCTTTCTAGATGTTTTTTGGGTCGCTGAATCCGAATTTGTAACTTCCTACCACACTTTCCCCCGGCAACCTCCCCAAATTTTGGTAAAAAGCCCCCCGAAAAAGGATTTTATTAAAAAAAAATCAATTTTTTTATTGTTTTAGAGAAAAAGTATATAGAAATTCAGAAAGTAGACAAAATATCCAACAATTTAGATATATGACATTATGACTTAAGATGAAGGGGAAGGGAGGATCTGCCTCGGAACATGCGCGCGGTGCTGCGTAAACTAAGTTGCGCAATTCCTCTTAATCACTTACACGTTTACATTCGCCCTCCCATCTCCCCTCTGAACTTTCTCTATAAGGCTTACTTTAAGCTTTTTGGGTCGCTGAATCCGAATTTTCCCCCATTACGAAATTCAGAAACTAGACAAAATTTGCAACAAATAGGATATATGACATTATGAATTAGGATGAACGGGGAGAGTGAGGGCTGCCTCGAAACATGCACTGCGGCGCTACGTGCACTAAATGATGAAGTACAGGCAATAGGGGATTTTTTCTGGCAAAATTAATGGTAGTACTGGAAATCGGCTTTCTAGATTTTTTTTGGGTTGCTGAATCCGAATATGTAGCTTCCCAACAAAATTTCTCCCGGCAACCCCCCCCCCCCCAAAAAAAAAAAAAAAAAAAAAAATTGATTTTTTGAAAAAATTTGGCTTTTAAGAAAAGAGCGCGGGGAATGTTCCGAGGCAGCCCCCCCTCTCCCCGTTTATTCTACGTCATAATGTCATATATCCTATTTGTTGCAAATTTTGTCTAGTTTCTGAATTCCATAATGCTTTTCCCCAAAAACAATAAGAAATTTAAGTAAAAAACAGCTATTTTGGGGGGGGGGGTTCGGGGAGGGGGGGAATTTGGGAGGTAAGTTAAAAATTCGGATTCAGCGACCCAAAAATCTTAAAGTAAACCTTAAAGAGAAAGTTCGGAGGGAAGATGGGAGGGCTAACGTAAACGTCTGAGTGATTAAGTGGAATTGCGCAACTTAGTCCACGCAGCACTGTGGCGCATGTTCCGAGGCAGATTTCCCCTTCCCCTTCATCCTAAGTCATAATGTCATATATCTAATTTGTTGCAAACTTTGTTCTACCTACTTTTCTAGCTACTAATTTCTAGCTTCCTAATTTCGAGCTACTTTTCCCCTAAAACAATAAAAAAATGGAATTTTTTAATAAAAAACTTTTTTGGGGGCTTTTTAACAAAATTTGGGGGGGGGGGGTTGCAGGGGGGAAATTTTGGTGGGAAGTTACAAATTCGGATTCAGCGACCCAAAAAACATCTAGAAAGCCGATTTCAAGTACTACCATTAATTTTGCTAGGTAGAGTCCCTATACGGCCTCTATTGCCTGGACTAATATTACTGTTTTTAAACTTAGCTTTAAGAGGACGGTGGAGTTGAAAATCCTTAATTTTTTTTTTTTTTTGTAAATTTCACCTTAAATATTAATCAGGAGTACATTATATGCATTATGGCATGCATTAATCAAAAAAATAAATAAATAAATAAATAAAAAAGGAGAAAAAATTGAATTTTATGTGTCGTCTCAGAAATCTTCGAAATGCCCCCTGCGTCTCCCATATCAATGAAAATACCCAATATTTTTATAAAAGTTTGGTTTATATATATAAACGAAATAGAGCATAGAATTTCATATATTTGAATTTAAATGTAAAAAAAAAAAAAAATCTAAATTTCAAAATTTTTTCGAAAAAAATTTTAATTTTTTTCAAATTTTTTTTTTTTAACCTTTAAACTCAAATATATAAAATTCGATGCTCTATTTTATTTCTATATATAAACCAAACTTTTATAAAAAATATTGAGAATTTTCATTGATATGGAACGTGCAGGGCTCACTTCGAAGATTTCTATGACGACGCCTAAAATTCCATTTTTTTCTCAAAAATAAATTTTATTTATTTTTTTTTGTGATAAATGCATGCCATAATGCATATAATGTACCCTTGAATAATATTTAAAATGAAATTTACAAAAAAAAAAAATGGAAAATTTTGAAAATTTGAAAATTTTTTGAAAAAATTTCAAAAAAATTCATTTTTTTTTACCTTTAAATTCAAATATATAAAATTCGATGCTCTATTTTATTTCTATATATAAACCAAACTTTTATAAAAAATATTGGGGATTTTCATTGATATGGGAGACGCAGGGGGCATTTCGAAGATTTCTGAGACGACGCGTAAAATTCCATTTTTTTCTCAAAAGTTAATTTTTTTTTATTTTTTTTTTATAAATGCATGCTTTAATGCATATAATGTACCCTTGAATAATATTTAAGGTGAAATTTACAAAAATAAAAATAAAAAATATTTTTTTAAGGATTTTAAACTTCACTGTCCCCTTAAAACCTTTAACAATTGAAAGAGGTATTTTATTACAGGGTGTTATAATTTGCTATATATTCCAAATTATATTTCGGGAGATCTTGTCAAAATGTTGAATAGTCGCAAATAAACTATTTTGGTGTGTCTATAAAAGAAAAAAAAACTTATTTTTATATCATTAAATATATTAGGTTAATTAAGTGTACAATAAGGATGAATTATAAATTTTATTTCCTGAAAAACTTGGAAAGTAAAATATACAATACATGTAATGTAAATAGCGAAAAAGCATCGTGTTGTTCGAATTCATACTTTTAAAGCTGTGTTAGTGTAAATCCTGTTTCATTAAGAACTTGTTTGCAAGTTTTATTTAAAAGAGATTGGCAGCTTATTTCCAAACGAATATAAAAATAGATTAAACATACTTTAAACAGAAGATTTCACAAAATAATAACAAAATAGTGTGATTATCAGCAAGCTGTACACAAGAAAATAATCCATAATCAATTTTTACAGGATCCTGACTAGTGACTAGTGTTCACTGCTGCTTGGTAATGGTTCTTCTAAAACTAAAAAAAAAGCATTGATTTATTTTTAAAAGAAAGTAGCAATCTCGTAAACTCTTGATTATCAGAGGAAATATTAGGTATTTTTATATTAGTTGGGCACGAATCTCGCCAATAGTGTATTTTTCTTGAATTTTTTGCATGTTTAAATTACAAGTAATGTCTTGATGGTATTATATGATATCTTGTTTTATCGTATTTATAATTATTGGTTTCTTCCTTTATTTATGAAATAAGTGTAAGGCACGTATGCTAAATTTGCGAAGCAAGAGTATTTTAAATAGGTGTGATTCAAATTACAGTTATGTATTTTAAATGAAATGATTGAAATGCTTATAGTATTATAAATGAAATGAATTCATTACTAATGATGATGAAGGCGACAGTTTGGTGGGTTATCAGCAGCACCCGACTAGCATAAAAGTACAAAATGTTGATATTATTATTAATTTAAATTCACATTTAGAAACAAAATGCAACATATTTCTTATTAGATATTTTTATCAGAAAAAATAAATTATGAGGACAAATTTAATATTTCTCGAGATACGTCCAAATATTAACTTGTGACAGTCCGTTATTGATGTCGGTGGGTTAACCGCTAACTTTCTTTTGGAAGTATTAATCCAAAAATTTCTTTCGTCACACTTTGAGTGTAAATTTCTTTAAAATGTAAACTTTGCAAGTGAAAGCATTTGGATACTTCTATATAAGGATTAATAATCTATATACATGTAAACACAATATTGATAAAGTGTTAAACAAAAAAATAATTATATGTTTTCTTTAAATTTTCATCCTCGTTTATAAAAATGTAATACATTTTACTAAAAATAAGACATGTAAAACATGTTTTATACGAATAGCTATTTTGAAAGATTTTCAAAAAGTTCAGTTTTGAAATGAATTTACGCCGAACTAACGAATTATTTTCAAGTTGAACTTTTTATGGCGGCTTCTTTTAAGTAAGAATCTCACGTGCATGCGCATGTATGATTAGAAATGGATGTAGATAGATAGACTATACATAAATATATAACAAAGCAAATAATATATAGTTGATTGATATTATATCCATGAAGTACCAATTGTAACTCGAAATGACATCATGTCATGAAACTACAAAAGTTGGTGACGCTTCTAAACTATTAGTCTTTTATTGAAATAATTTAAATTGCTGAATTGCACGTACACTGTATATGGTGTTATTAATTGATTGATTAAATGGGAGTCATTAGTAAAATTAAAAAGACTTACACATTGCAAAAAATAAATAAAAATATATAAATAAATTCTTGATTTTACAGTATAATACTAGCAAATGGGGTGCATGAGAAAGTAAATTTACCAATCGGCAAGCAAGTTACAGTTTAATTCATTTATACGACGGTATATTACAGATTATTTTACGGTTATAAACTGACATCAGAACTGGCAGTATAATAGCATTAAATCAATACATATTTTTTTTTTTTAATTTGGCAGTGTAAAGACGGTAATTAAGTAATATTTTTAATTTTTTTTCCATTTTTCGTAACCTCAGTGAGTTAAAATAAGAATTTAAATTTCTTCTGAACTCGTTTAAAACAAAATGTTGCTTCCAAGACTAGAATACGTGCAGTCAGACACTGTAAAAAACACTGTAGGTTTGCCAGCACAATGTGCTGGGAATTCGAACGCCAGCAGCTTGTGCTGTTAATTTTACGCAACTACTGTTATTTTACACGTTTATATAGTGTTCGACTGTGATCGAGTTTGAGCGCGAGATGAACAGTATTTTGTGCTGTAAAAATGTCGCATTTTTTACAGTGCATTATTTTGTTTCTTGGAAAACAAAGTTCAATAAGCGCACTAAATCAGTAAATGTCATATTTCTTCCTCTGACAATGCAATAAATTATTATAAGATCAACATATATGAGAAATTTGCATACTATTGTTTATACCTTTCACTCTTGTCAAAATATATTTTATTTCTAATTATCAACGACATATTTTATGTATATTTAATTAAAACTACACATTTTAAAATACATATCTACAACACTAGAAAAAAAGATTCGTTCTGTCTGTGTGTCTGTGTGTCCGCGATGGCTAGCGAACTTTATCGCATGTACGAGGCCGAAAATTTGTGTGAGGTTAGTAAAGGCATCCCCTGGTGAACCCGAGACTCAGAAATTCAAATTTATAATAATTAGCTGATTTCTTAATTAAACATAACAAAGAACTCTCAGTGAAAACACATCTATGTCCTTCCGAGAGGGAAAAAGCGCTTCCGCATGCGCAGAAACATATTTGCTCATCAAAAGGAATCAAAGAACCAAGTTTTCAGTTTTACTTGTTTTTAATAGTTTTGTTTTGTGCTAAATCGACCAACCCGATAGGTATAGTTTTAAGTTGATAGACAAATTCCGAAAGATTGCACTCTTACGTCTTATATTCCGCAATCAATTAATAAAATATTGCAGTTTGCCTTTGCATTAAAAAAAAAAAAAAAAAAAAAAAAAAAAAAAAACGTTTTTTCCCCTTATAACAGTGGCCTTCCAGAGAGCAATTTTAGAGATACCGACAAAACAAAAATATTCTTTTAAAGCTGAAACATCCTCGTATTTATGGTTTATAAAGGTATGACATTTAACCCTTTTAAATACACTTGCAATACACTCTTACTAGACGAGATTTAAACCAACCACCTACAAAAATTTCGAAACGTTCGGACGGGTAAATATATATATATATGTATATATATTTTACAAAGTAAAATGTGTGGAATTTTCGTAGGAAAAAAAAAATATCAAACAGCATATAATTAAACTCAACATTTCTTTCGCGATTTCTTCATTTAAAAATATAAATTCAGACAACAGGGAGATTAACATATAAAATCAGACAAATTTGAGGTTCATTTATGGATAATATAGCGGGCCTGGGCAACGCCGGGTGGGTTAGCTAGTTTATAATAAATAATTTTTATTAGATTCAGTGAAAATGACATAAAAATCTTTTTTTATGTCTGCACATTGTTTTTGTGTATTTGCATATTTATTTCTTAAGGTATCATGAAAAATATTAATTGTTAAATATTATAAATCAGTGCCTGTTAGAAAAATTACATGGAACATTTCTTAACTAAAAAATAAATCACTACAAAATTTTAATATCCTCACAAAGCTGTTTGCGATATCATCACTCATTCTTTAGTCTTTATCAGATTCTCATTATATGTGCATAATCTGAAGCATATATTTTAAAGAATAGTTAATAATATTTTTTTTGTATCAAGATACATTTTTCCCTTAAAGTCACTAGATAAAAAAAAAAAAAAAAAAAAATGTTAATCTGTTACTTATCTTTAATAAAGGAACTGCTGAATATAGCTACAAAAAATTATAATGAGGAATTAATTTTTTTCTTTTACAATGTAACATAAAGTAATCATATTTTCACATTTCATATGCTAAATTAATAATTAATTTCAGATAATATCTGATGAAAGATTCATTGAATATTTAATTGATTTTTATTGTTATGCCCTAAAATTAAATTTAAAAAATAATTTTCGTTTTCTTAATTATTTAAATATACTTTTTTGAGAATTTCAAGTTTTTTCTGTACTTAATTCTTTCATTTCTTATGACATTGTAAATGGAACTGTCTTGGAACTAGACAGATACTTTATTATGAAATAAATGAATCATATATGGTGGCTGTGGGCAAACATATTAAGAATTAGTATCAAATATATGTGTTTGGAGGAATGTAATTAAAAATGAATTTTAAAATAAAAAGCTTATATAAATATAATTAAAAAGATTTATTTTTATATATAATTAAACTATCAAAACTCTCGGCTTTGCTCGCGTAATAGACGAAATATGCTGCGTGATATTTGTATGTCTAATTTTTATTAGAAGATATTATACTTTTAGGAATATTTTAAAAATTACTAATTAAGACACAGTTTGACTAAACTTCATTATTACACTGCATTATTCAGAAAAAAAGACTTAAATTAAAAAAAAAAAAAGAACTAAAACTAATTATAAATAAATGCTAATTTAGAAAGTATTTTAAAGTTTTTATGCTCATTTAAGTATTCATTTGAAGTTTTGAATTTTTTAGAAACCATTCTTAGTACGCATTTACATCTTAAAGTTAACCACCATGCCAAATTCCAAGCTTCTTGTATACCTCTCTGGTTGTAGCGGCACTAACATAAAATGCCTACATTGAAGAAAAAGACTATCATCATTAATTCGCCAAAATTAATTTAGAAATCGGTTTGGTATTTCCTATTATTCCATAGAAAACGTAATTTAGGATGTTTTTAAGGGTCTTTTAGAACGTATGTTGTTCCTACAAACCCCAGGTGTTAGTGGCACTGGCATAAAATATAGAACTTGTAGGATCAAAGACTGCCACCGTTTATTCACAACCATTACTTTTGTAATCGGTTTATTATTTGACTGAGATTGCATAGAAATCGTAATTTAGGACTTTTTTAGACGCCTTTCGCTCCTTCCATTCGCTTCACCCCTTTCACTTTTCGAATTTATTTTCAACTTTTCTTAGAGTTCATTACCTTAGAGGACAGAGTAATCACCATGCCATAGTTAATGTTTCTACCATCACAGAAAATGCAATTTAGAAGGTTTTTTGATCCTGCAACTCACAGGTTGTAACGACACCGAGATAATAGAGTGTATGTTAGAGCAATGGCTGTTACCATCAATTTCCAATCATTACTTTTGAAATCGGTTTGATACTTCCTTATATTGCGTAGAAATCGCCATTTAGAACGTTTTTTAGAACGCTTTTCGAGCATTTTCACATTTTTTAAATTTCGAATTTTTTAGGAAATGTTCTTAGATATAATTTTTAAGTAATAGGTAACTACCGTGACAAATTTCGTGATTCTACGTCCTTCAGTAAAACAAAAATCGGATATTTGGAACGTTTTTTGCTCCTGCACCCCCTTTGGGGTAGTGACACCGACATAAAATATAGCCTACGTTGGAGCAAGGGCTGTCACCATCACTTTGACGCCACTAGTTTTTTAATCGGTTCGGTACTTCCTGCGATTGCGTAAAAACCGCCAATTAGAACGTTTTTTAGGATGCTTTATGTACATTTTCACCCCTTTTAAATTCCGAATGTTTTAAGAAATGTTCTTATAGGTCATTTATATCTTATAAGTAACTAACATGTCAAATTTCATGTTTCTAGGCCCTTCAATAACACAAAAATTGCATTTTTAGAACGCTTTTTGCTCCTGAATCCCCTTTGGGTTAGTGGACTGGACATACGATATAGCCTATGCTAGACCGGAGATTAACGAAATCATTTTGTTACCATTAGGTTTGAAATCAGTTCAGTAGTTCCAGAGATTACTACAAACAAACAAACAATATTTACTTCTTTATAATATTAGTATAGAGTAGGGGTGCACAACCTTTTTAAGAGAAGAGCCACTTACAAAAATGCCTGGGTTGTCGGGGGCCACATCAGTAACACAGAGATAATTCTATTTCAGGGAGGTGGGAAGATCTGTGGTCTATAAAAAACATGGTTTCAGAGGAGTGACAGTTTTACCCCTTTAGGTTTCCCTACCCAGTCAAAATACCAAACCCATTTCAGTTGGCAAGGATATATCAACAGTTTATGTTTATATATATAACAGAGATATAGCAAAGATTATTTTCAAGGAGTAAAAATATTCCTTGACTTTATTCGGGGGGATTAAATTTTGTTTTGTTAAAAGTGCTAAAAAACGAACATATGCATGAAAGTGGCTAGTGCGGAAAAAAATGTGAGCTTTATGAACGAAGTTAAATTGACGAAATCAATTTTTCTACAGCCGATCAACAAAATTTCAGATTTTTCCACGCCTGATTGACAAAATTGGCGATTTTTCCGCGCCCAGTCCACGAAATTCGCGATTGTTAACTGACTGAGGAAATTTTCAATTTTTCCCGTGAATTGTGTCGATTTTGTCGAAATTCATAAGTTTTTCTCGCGATAAACTGGCGAAACTCGCGATTTCACCGTAGCCGATTGACGAAATTTACAATTTTTTTCGCACTTAATCGACAAAATTCACGATTTTTCCTCTGCTCGATCAACGAAATGTGCGGTTTTTTTCCCGCCCGATCAACAAATTTCGCACTTTTTTCGTGCTCAGTCGACGAAATTCGCAATTTTTCCGCACCCAGCCAAATAAATTCGCGATTCTTAACTGACTGAAACCCTTAGCAAATTGACAAAATTCGCGACTTTTTCTCGCGATAAACTGGCGAAATTCACGCTTTTTCTTCAGCCGATTAACAAAATTCGCGATTTTTCCCGTTCCCGATCAACGAAATTGGTAATTTTTTCAAGCCCGATTGACAAAACTCACGATTTTGCGTACCCGATCGACGAAACTTGCGACTTTTCCGCACCCGATTGACAAAACTCGCGATGTTTCCGCTCCCGATCGCCGAAATTCGCATATCTTAAAGAACTGACGAAATTGCAAATTTGCGAAATTAACGACTTTTTCTTTCGATAAACTGACGAAACACTCGAATTATCCGCACGCGATCGACAAAACGCGCGATTTTCTGCGCTCGATGGATGACACTCGCGATTTTTTCGTGCCTGATCGACGAAACTCTTGATTTTACCGCATCCAATCGACGAAACTCGCAAACTTTTGGCGCCCAATCGATGAAAATCAATTTTTTCGCGCTCAGTAAACGAAATTCGCAATTTTTAATTGACTTACGAAATTTGCAATTTTCCTGCTGAAAATTGGAGAAATTCACGACTTTTTCTCGCGATAAACTGATGAAACTCACGATTTTCCCTTGCTCGATCAACAAAATTCGCGACTTTTACGGGCACGACCGATGAAATTTGAGGTATTTTTAGACTAGCGACTGACGAAATTAGAAACTCTTGAATTTCCTCTATTGATACAAATGGTATAGGTTGGGCGATTAATGAAATTCGCGAATATTAAATGATTGACGAAGTTTGCAATTGTTTTCCACGGCAAATTGACGAAATTCACGATTTTTTCCTGCAACATATTGTCAAAAATTGCAATTTTTGCCAATTATAAATTGACGAAATTCGCGGGCCACTTGTCAACCCATCATGGGCCACTATTGGCCTGCGGGCCACAGGTTGTGCATCCCTAGTATAGAGTATGAATTGGTTGTATCTCGAAAAAGTATCTAGGTCAAATCATGATATAATATCATGGTCAAAATATTTTTTACTCTGTTGGATACAATATAAATATCAACATTGGCCTCCAAATACAACGAATTTAATATTTCAGTTTAAAACTTCGTATGTAGTATATATAAGTCGTAATTTGTTACAAAGGATATATTAAGTATTAAATTTTTAAACAATTGAAAATAGGTTTACGATACCTTGTATAGTACTTTAAGTATTAAGGTCATATTTTTCAAACATAAAAGACACTTTAAAAATATTGGAATAAAAATAGTATTATGTAACGTTGTTAAGTATTCATCATTGGATATAGTGTTTATACCTTTTATATTGAAGAAATTAATATATCAGTAAAATATTATAATGCAGGTTAAAAATGGAACATTTTTAATCAAATATTAATGTAATTTGAACAATTATTTGTTAAAACAGAATATATATTTATGTCGGAGTTGTTTAAAGTACTTGATATTCGTTTTAGGTTAAAAAAGACAGCGAAATCATAGTTTAAATATTGTATGCTTCAGAGATAAGACATACATTAAATAAAATTAAGTCTATTTTTCTTTCAAAATCTTTTTTTTATTTTTATTTTTTATTATTATTTTTTTTTATCATATATATGTTACGGCCAAAGCGCGAAATCGGCCAGTTCGCGAATTGCTCAGCCATTTCGCGAAGTAGCCAACTTCTTTTTAAATGCATTGGCCAACTTGGGAATTGGCCGGCCAATTCGTGAAATGGCCAGAGTCCGTTGGTAAGTTCACGAAGTGGCCAGATACTGCCCGCCAGAACACGAATTCCCAGAGGTAATCCGTCAGTTTGCGAAATTTCTTCTAGCAGATGGCCAGTCTGCGTAATGGCATGAGGCGACTAAGCAGTTTGATAAAAGTCTAGGGGCGTGTGGCTGATGTCAAGAGCTGATTTTGAGGGTCTGTATAATTTCTACTTATTTAATCTTTTTTTTTTTTTTTTTTTTTTTTTTTTTTTTCAATAAAAGCTGCTTATTTGCAGAGGAGCACGGATAATAATGTTTTATAATTTTTTTTTCTTTTCTTACTTAATCTTGAGAATGTATTACCAACTGGGTTACTTCCATTTTTCCAAATATAAAAGAGATATTTGGAATTTTTATGTTTTATTGATAATATATTTTTATTACAATGATGCTTTTTTCTCCATTTGAAAAGAAAATGGTGTCTAATTTGACGAAAAATGGTGATACAATTATTAGAGGTTACGTTGCGTTATAGTAAATGAACATCATTCACCAAATAAAACACGATCATCGTATGGACGTGAAGGAAACAGAACCCCAATATAATGAATACAAAAATGGATACTATAGAATGATTATGTGACTCCAAAAATGTAACACAGATAACATAAAACAACGTAAATTTAACTTTCAAATACGTCAGTGTTTCGTAAGAAAACTTTCTTTAGTAGAAAAAAAATGGAAGAAAAGAGTGAAAAGTAACTAGGGTACAAGATTTAAATTTAATGTGAATGTTCTTTCTTAATGTTGTCATTGCATATTCATCCCAAAACTAATTATACGTTAACAAAACATTGGATATATATTTGTTTATCAATATGAGCGGCCACACAAGGAAATTCAACAAGGCCCAAGATATACGAGCAGACTTATCTGCGATACATTTTTTTCTTCTTTTAAATCAGGAATATAAACATGAAATAAATTAAACTGAGATTTTTTTTTTTATCCGAACGTCACATGAAAAACAATTTTTATGTACATGAGCATATAAAATAATACATAAATATAACAACACGTGTTAAAAATCTAAAAACACGTATTAAAAATTACGAGCTGAAACTGTTTATTATTTTTGTGCATTTGGGAGAGAGGGAGTGGGCTATCAGCCATCTGAAACCCCTTTTAAAATGATTGTTAAACACATAAACGTAAAAGAAAAAAAAAACTAAAAATTGTCTTAGACGAGGATAGGAGGTGTTTGATTACCTTCAATCCTTCTTTGATCCTTTTAGTTTTTGATTATCTTAAAACTTTTGAGAAGTATAAATTTTACAGAAAATTTCGTGATTTGAAGCTAAGGAAAATTAATTAAATTTTAAGGTTTAGTTTAGACAAAGGATATTTTCTGATATGAAACTTAAATAGAATATTTATATAGGAGTATATATATATTTAACTAGGTAGTTCTTCTGCTTACGAACTACTATCGCCAACATTGGTTCACAGTCGCAGGTTCTAAAAACTTGCTTGCTCTGTTAAAAAAAAAAAAAAAAAAAAAAAAAAAAAAAAAAAAAAAAACAGCTTACGTAATATCGAATATATATATACTATCACGACAGTGCCGATGTTCTGTATCATATTGTCATTCCATTCTCTTTGACTGGGGAAATTTTTTGGTGCCCAAGGCCTCTTCTCTACTTGCCGCGAGAGCAGATAACTATTAAGTAACTGTTTCAGATTAAATAAGATCTATTACACATTTGTAAATCTACATGTGTAATTAATCAAGTAAAAAATGTCGCTGCCTCTCGAACTCTTTTAATGTCTAAAAGAAAAGTTTTGCTTTAGATTCTATAAGTAAACCCTTTTAAATATACTGTTTGGAAAATGATATCATTTTCCCAATTAAATGCTTTTCGCAACTTTATATAATTTACTCAATTTAAAGTTTTTAGCGTTAGATGAATGGGACTTTTTTTAGTCTTACTTGTTAGGGCAATAAGATTTTTTTCTAAATACCACGTATAAGACTGGTAGACCGTATAAAAATTTTAATTTCATAACTTTTTTGAGAAATGTTTTTATTGATCAAAATGAGTGCAATAAATAATTTTTACGTCATTTAAAACATTTTGTAATTGGTTGTTGTTGTCTATGACTAACTGTTTCGAAAGTTCGCCATTGGATGCCGTTGAGAGTGGACACCCTGTGCATATATATATTAATATGCGTTCTTTATTGTACAAATGTATAATACTGAGACTCCCCTGTATTGCAAAATATGTATAAAGTACAGGTAAAAATGAAAAAAAAAATAAAGCAAATCATTCTAAATTCCTTTCTGTTCTCTGTCAGCTTAATTTGGTTAAACAACTGTTGGAAATTGAACACAAAGTGGACAGTAGTTTAGGATGCTAAATAAAGTAGGTTATTGCTATGAAAAACTTGACAACTATTGTTCTATAAATTATTAAGTTTGGATTTGTTTTTATTACAGTTGTATGAAACAGTTGTTGAAAGATGTTTACCAGTGAGTTTACAGCTGAATTTATTTTGATGGGATAATTCTAATATTAAATGGATACAAGATTTAAGTGAAAAAAATAACTAAATAATTAAAGAAATAATTAAATACAAATTAGTAAAATAAAAGTTATGCATTCTATAGTTAAATTAAAAACTGAAAACAATATATTTGGGATTGTTTACGTCCTAGGCTTTCAGCGATTTGTATTCTTGTTTTTATTATTCTAATGTAGAGTTCGAGTACTTAAATGAGTGTTATTCGAGCATTAAGCACTGGTTTATGAGGTACCAGTATTTCAAAAACAAGTTACACTTAATAATAATTTATTGGAAAATAAATAGAAAAAGGTAAAAATAGAATTTTAATAATCGAAGAATAAAAATCATTCAATACAAATTTGTTCATGCTTAACATTCTATAGTGTATTAAATGTAGAACTGAACAAGTAATTTGTAAATCATAAAAAGTTAGAAATGTATATAAAAACATTACGTAAAGAAAGTATTGCTCTGATCAAGGATTTTTCTCTCCTAACTCAATGAAATACATATTTTTCTCATATTATTCTGAATTAAAAGACTACATAAGCGGAAATAAAACCTATACAAAATTACATTTTCTTTACAGAGAGAAGTAGAATATTAATAAAAAACGGAAGCAAGAATTTGCTGAAATGTGGAAAAGTTTTTCCTAATTTTTTTAAGGAGTTACTCCTAAAAGTGCGAATTTTGCAACTTTTGCAATGAAATTTTATAACTTAGGTTATGTTTTATGCATATATTTGTATTTTAAAGGAAAATAGCTAACTAAAAAGAGTAATTTTTATTTTTTTTTCATAAAACGAAAATTTTTAAACAGTAAACTGTGAGGAATCTTTTATGTAGCATATGTAAGATGTTATTTTACTCATAAAAACTAAATTGTTTTCATTCATTATGATTAAAATAAAGTTGAATAATTATTTATTAGTTCATATCGATCAAATTCATTCTCATGTGCGACTCATGCTGATGACATCGAAAAATTCACTAAACTTTCGATTGGACTCAACGTGCATGACAGTCGCGCTGTCAAGGCTTAGTAAATGTTGCCACGGAAATTGCTTAGTTTTTTACTTGTTTTGAGTTTAATAAATGTGGATATTTTAATCAGATTTAGAATATTATCTCTTTTTATAATCTAATGTAGATCACTGATCAGTTTAACAGCATTAGAATTGAGTACATTAGTTGCTATTGAACAAATATTCACTGTCTGATATCGGGGAAACTCATGCTAATATGAGATTCATACTGATGACAGGGAAAAACTAACTAATATCTCGATTGGGCTCAAAATGCCTGACTAGCTAGTGAACGTCGCCATGGAAATTGATTATTTTTTCCTTGTTTTGATATTAATAAATGTGTTTTTTTTTATGAGATTTACAGTATTATCTCTTTTCGTTACCTAATCTAATCTAATCTAATCGTCCACCCTGGGAACCTGCTTGTGGCTGATGGTGAAGCCCCTAGTCCAGGGCGGGATGTTCCAACCACCGCAATCCAGGGAACGTTAGTTAGTATAAAGTTCAGGTTTGAAAAATAAAAGTTGTATTTAATACCACCAATTTTTTTTCTTTTCTTTTAAGATTAATTTAGAGAATATTAATTAAAGAATAATTGAATATAAGAAACTGTGCAACAAAAAATTAAAATAATAGTTAAATGGAATAAAATTACATTAGAGTTAAAAACGAGAAACTTATATTAGATAATTTTTTTTTTTTTTCTTTAGAAAAACCGTGCAGCAAATGAAACAAATCGTCCTCTCTTTTTTTTTTACCTAAAGAATATCACTATTCTCTTTAAGAGCATTGGGATTTAGTTGATTAGGTGCTAATGACAATTTAAAAACTGACATCTTTTAATGCTGAATTGGAAATTTATCAAATACAGTATATCCGTTCTTTTACGTTCCCATAATATACGTTTTCCAGCAATATACTAATTTTCTTTAGCTCGCTAGAAATATGAAAATAAGGCCAGATTGTCACAAGGGCAATATTCAAACAGAACATGAGAATAGATTTGTTTTCCTCATCTAAATGCATTTTTAAAAATCTTAAATAAAGTGATATTTACTCTTATGGTTTCTTGGTAGAAGTTTCCACAATACGATGAAAGAGTAGGTTTTGACTGTAATATTCCGCTGTTTAAACTTTTTCCAAGCCTCAGTTGAAAAATATAAAATAGGTCTTCTACTTTAATTTCAGAACAGATTTACCTCAGAAAAGTAATTGATTTCTAAGTTGCATTATATTCTTTAACAATTAAAAAGAAATCTACAAAAAAAAAAAAAAAGAATTCAATTTTAATCAGCAGTTTATAAATTTCCACATCTGTTTGATGTATTTATAATTTTTTCCCTGTTTAATATACTTTTTTGTGATTACCGCTGTTCTCTTATCTATTTTTATAAACCTATAGTAATCCAAAGCGGTAAAAAATACTAAAGAAACGAAAATATATTAATAGTTCATTCTATTTCTGTCAAATAAACGTGAAATTTTAAGATGCGATATAGTGATATATGGAAATATATAAATAGAAATAAAGTAGACTCCATCAGATCCACACAGCTTGGGACCAGAGGTTGTGCGGATTTTAGAATTTTGTGGATTTCTGGTCATTGATTTGTTTACATTTTTTACACATTAATTTGATTGGTAGTTAAGCAATGGAATTTATAATGAATGCTTACAATAAAGTGAAGCATTAAAATAAGTAAAATATTAAAATAATTTATTAGTTTAAACGTAAGTAATTATTAAAATAATTATGTAAAATAAAAATTTAGAAAAATGTTAAATTATTACAGATAAAATCGATTCTATTCGATTCTAAAAGTCCTATGCTGCCATCTAGTGGTAAAGCGATCGTAATATCGATACGTCATTATGCTATTATGAGTATACATAGCTTATTGCGCTCTCTGTAACTTTTTTCATTGTTATTTATAGTCCTGAATGCATTTCTTATACTGCTTTGTATGCTTAGAAATAAATTTGTCATAATAAAAAAAAAAAAAAATCGCGAACAATAATTTTAAAATAGCGTCCCGGTTCGTGGATTTTTCCATTTCGAATCCTGGAATTTTTGATATAGATATGTTAATTTCTAGTAATGTACATTTATTTAGTAATAAATTAGCTGTAATAACCAAAGGAGAATGATTAACAAAAAAAAAAAAAAAAAAAAAAAAAAAAAAAACATTGCGGTTGTCGATGATTTCGGCGCCATCTTGAATTTTGTTCCTGCAACTTAACTGTAAATTTCATTGTTTACATCTGAAAAATACGCGGATTTTAGACGTTCGTGGATTTTATGGTCGCGGATTTAAGGGAGTCTACTGTATAAAAAATCGAACAAAGAGATCGTAAGAACCTTCTGAATTATCAATAGTGTATTACCACGAAAACTATACAAAAAGGCAAATGCATCTTAAGCTGCAATATGCAGAATATATTACGAAAAGTTCACTTGTAAGGTATTTTATAAAAGAAAATTTAGAACTTTTTCTTTCATTCTTCACTATAACGCACAAAATTGTAAATTGTACATAAATTTATTATTTTAATAAAAAATAAACATTTTAAAAGTTTTCATTTATTTAAAAATACAGTTCTAGAATATGATTGTAAATTTCTACTAAAAACACTATAGTTCCAGGATTGTAAAACAAATTGTATATTTAATACAAAACATTTCAACGTAGTATAGCTTTTTTCAATAGGTTTTTATCTTTAGTACAAACAGTTAGTTACATAAGTATGTTTACTTTCTATATTTGAAAAAATAAACTCTATTTTTTTTTCAGTTAAAACAAAACCTACATTTTGTTGCTATGGATTTAAGCTTTAAAAATAAATGAAAGATAGTCTGAAGATAAATTATACATTTAATTACGTTATTGAACTGAAAAGTTTACGTCACGAAATTAAGTAAGCATTCTGGAATTTTATATGTTATTGACATGATTAAATATTTCTGTAGAACGTTTTAATGTCGGACAATTAATAAAACTATACTTTACTTATAAATTCACGAGGAAAATGAATTTCACAAAATTGATAGATGAAAAAGAAAACTCCGCAGTAAGAAGTAATTCTACAGCAAACTACTAAAATATTCCGCAGAAATTTCCCAAGAAATCATAAACATATCAAAAAGTTCAACCTAAACGTGGTTCTAAAAATACGAGAAATGTGGGTAATTGAGTGCATTCGCGGTTCGAGAAAGTTAGAAAATCGCGAGAAAAAATGCATAAAACTTGTAATGTCAATTAGGTAATTAATGTAAAACTGATAATAATAATAATAAAAAAACATTTAAGAACTCATAAAATACTTTTTAAATGTCCATTATGTTGGACTCGTATAATAATTGAAGTAAGCAAAGAAATATGTTGTTAAAAAAGATTTAATATTGGTTTAGACTGTATATTGGAAACGCGTGCAGGAATGATTTTTCTGGTCGTGTGTGATATTTTGTTCAAAAGAAAATTTAACAACCACGGATCGAATGGATGACAAAAAGTATACAAAATCCAAATAAAAAGTTAAAAACAAAGGAAAATTAGAATATTCTATAATTGACTAAATAATGTTTTAGCAAACATGACTGAATATTTTCAAAGATGTCCAATGCCAATGTTGACCAGTGTATTGCACCTGTGTATTGTAGTCTTACATCTTTTAACAAACTAATAAACAAAACCTTGGTATGCAGGAAAGGCTTTTATACAATACGGAAATATAGTTCGAAACCCTTTGCGATTACCCAATATAAATTCTAGATAAATAAAGGCCAACAATAAATCAGTAAAATATAAAAATTAATTACTAGTGTTGATTACAAGTGTCCTATGAAGAAAAAAATAAGCTTATTTTATTCAACATTTCATGAACTGAGCTACATTAACAGAAAGAGTAGGGATAATATTCAGCGGCTATTGTAAAAATTATAAAATCTCAGTTATAGCAAAATATTTGTTTTTCTAAATTTAATATTTTTTTCTTTTTTGTCTGTGTTTATGTATTTACTTTTACGATATGAGCTACATATTATTATATGTATTTATCGTTTATCTTTTCAGATATTTATATTTTTGCGATATTTTTCAATTAAAAATACAGTGAAACCTCCCTGTGCGACCACCTCCCTTAACAACCATTTTTTCATGGAATGAAATTTATTCCCATAGGCTCAATACTAATTTTACCACCATGCAGTGACCATTTCTTTTGAACTCACTCTATGAGCGACAAATTTCCTTGAAGAAAATGAAAGAAATTCCGTTTTTTCCTGGACGCATGAAGAAGGTTTTATTAGAAAAATAATTATTTTATTCCTGTAACTTTTAAGTGTTTAAACACCTTTGTGATTTTTAGGTAATGAATTTAACTATGGTAACAAATTAAGAATGACGGTCAATGAACTCCCCTGTCCTATTCTGTCAGGAAACTCTCAAAGAAATAGATAATTTAATAAAATCGCATTATTTTTTCCCGTCCAAAAAAAAAATTGCATTTATTTACTGAACTTCGAAAGAACTTGAAAATAAAAGTTGTAAAAAATAAAACCGTAAAATCAAAGCAAACGTCAATGTATTCATTTTTTTAAACTCCGCAGTAATACACTTATGTAATTAACTTTTGTTGGGATACTTAAATTTTCTTTCTTTTTTTTTTTTCTTTTCTTTTTTTTTTTTTTTTTTTTGCTAATGTGAAAAATGCATTTTAGTAACATTAATTGCAAACTTTTTTCAACAATTAAAATCTAGATTTAAACATGAACTCCACTAAGAGACCACCTCTCGGAGCGACCAATTTTTATTGGAACGGAACGTGGTCGCTTTAGGGAGGTTTTACTGTATTAACATTTGCTTTCATTAAAATCAATTATCCTTTTGAATGCAATAAGATTCTATTTTTTCGGAATAAATATGGCAAATGTTTAATACTTACTTGTAGGGGAGACCGGGGCTAGTTATCTACAAGGGTAAGTAGGAGCAGTCCTCATTAATCGCCTGTCTGTGGATAGATTGCGCAACCAGTCACAGAGTACCTTTCTTATTGCTTTTTACAATCCTCATTGTAGTTTTGCATCGTAACCTACGTGCAGTGGACATTTATTAAGATTTTTCTGTTTTTTTGCACTCACAAGTAATTTTTTGTTGTTTCATTCTTTTTCTAATTTCTAATACTTATCTTAATAATTGCGATTTAGCTTGTGCAGTTTTTCTTAGTGTATGATTAACTGTACCTACCCCATATGTGATTTACTTGGATTATTTAGGCTTAGAGGATTACGTGTTCCTTTTGTGAAGAAATTTATTATGGGGCAAGTAGGCGCATTGAACACGGGGCAAGTTGGGTCGGTGTTTGGTGTATGCTGGTAGCTTGAAAAACTGCAAACAACGAGAAAAGTGGTTGCAATGCAAGATTTTGGGCACACGAGGCTTGCCCAATCGGAGGCACTCGATTTTTTATTTGTGGCAACTGTAACTCTGATAATGATATAGAGTAGGATAGAAGTTACTCAATGTTAATGTTTTATTCCTTACTTTTATGTAGGTATAATTTAGGATTTACATTGTGCGGCTATAACGCCTTTGTCTAAACTTGCTGGTGATAATGAAATTGATTTTGCTTAACTGCGTGTGTTATTTGAGCTTCATTTAATTTTTTAAAAAGCGTGTGCCAACTTACCCTATAGGTATAGGCAACTTTCCCCGTGACGGGGTAGTTTGGCGCAAAATTTTTCTCTTACTTTCGGCTTCCTCTAAACATAAACTACAAAAGCTACAAACTCAAAACTCCGGGTATTTATAGCCAAACGTCTATTCTTTAAAAGTGCAGTTAATGTTTCTTAAATAACTTAAATAAAAAAAATTTAAAAATTAAAACCTAAAAACTGCGCCTGGTCTCCCCTATACGGAAGTGTATGTCATTTAAGAAAATTTATTATCGCCGTAAATTATAAACCTGGAAGAAATTAGGGAACATAATATATTTCTTTATATAAACAAAGCTTTTCTGCTGTCAATGAATTTCGGAAAAATTACCGAGGAATTTTTATAGCGTATTAATCAGTTTTCTCAATCCGGAATATAACTTTTCCGAAATTTATCAAATATTTAATTGAAAATTTTATTTTGAATAAATAAGTTTTTTATTCAAACATGATAAATTACCATCATTAACATCAACATTAAATTTCACATTATTTTGTTATATTTGCATGTGTACGCAGTTGAAGTTACTTAACTCATTTGTGACTGTTCTTCTAATTTTTGGACACTTTCTTTAAAAAAAAAAAAACCCCAGTGCAAAAGAAATTAGTATATCCTTTTAAAACTTTGCAAAATATATCCTTTATGTTTGTTTCCAATATTTATACATAAATAGCAGCGCAATTTTAAGAATAAAAAAGGTGAAATAAATGTTTCTTGTAGCACAAAGTTGGGTTTTCTTTAAATAAAATGGCGCATAAAAAAAGGTAAAGTATTTCTTTTATTTTTTTATCAATTATTTTATAAGGGGAATTATTTATAAGATAAAACACTATTTTAGAATAAGTATTTTTGCATTGTATGAGATTTCTAATTTTTTGTTCGAATTTGAACCTTTATATACCGTCCTATTTTTGGACGCTAGGCACAAAAGTTTAGGTGTTTTCTCCGTTACTGTCTATGCATTCAATTTATGTTTCATGCAATTTATTATGTTACAAAATGGTTACATATCATTCGGATTATTATTTGGCTATAAAAATTTCTTTGTTATTACAATAAGGGGAGGGGGCTGAGCTCAGCTCGGCTCAAGAACAAGACCCCCATCCCATTCCACCATTAGCTATTGGCTTAGTATAAATTTATACCATACCATTGTGTTTTATACTAGTTTAGAATTTGACATACTGATGTTACTAATATGTTTACTAATATATATAAACCATATATACACTCGTATAAATCTAGGAATTTCTGACAATTTTTTGCAAGTAAATTGCGGGGATCAAATTATACGCGAGTCACATACAAAAGTAAAAAAAATTAAAAATAAAAACCTTCAATTACTGCAAAATTCTGACTTTTTAATTGTGTATAAATAATAAAATAATATATAAAATGTACTAATAATAATAATGTATTATTAAAAAAAAAAATCAATGATTTATTTTTGTTTACTTACTACTTTTTCGCATTAGTAAGTGAAATATTTGGTTTGATATTGTGCAAAATTGAAGTAAAAAGTTAGGGGGTCTACTTATATGCAAGTATATACGGTATATACGGCTCTATTAGTAATTCTTGATTTTTATAAATTTTTACTGTACAAATTTTTACTATGCCAATAGCTAGGGATGGGAAGGGATTCTTGTGTCGAGTGATCTTGAGTCGAGACCAGCCCCCATAGTAATAACAAAGGAATTTTTATTTCCAAATAATAGCTCGAATGATAAATAGATGTTTTGTAATAAATAAATGTAATAAAACTTAGATTTAATGCATAGACAGTAACGAAGAAAGCACGATAAAAACTATTATTATTGATTTTATAAAAAAAAAAAAAAATTACATATTAGAAATCAACAATTAATTATATTGTATATATATATATATATATATCTGTGTGTGTGTATATATATAACCATTAATTAAACATTATCAACCATCATCAAAAACCTCAATATTGTGAATGAAATGACAATAAAAATGGATTCCACAAACCTATAATATACAACTGTATGTATAAAATAAAGTGCCTTATACTTAATTACAAGAATTAATATGGAAGAAAAAAAAGAATATGGATACCGAAAAAAATAATTGAAAAACTTATGTATTGAATTACGTTTTCAAGAGTACATAATTCAATGATATAAGGAAATCGGTTGTTTTCTGTGAGAAAAAAAGCTAAAAGCTGAATTTTTTTTTTCTCCTGTACTCAAACAACCAATATGACCAAGAGAATAGTTTCAAGAAGAAAACAGGATAATATCAAATGGCATGAAATAGAAAAAAAAAACAATACAACCTTTTAAATATTTAATTTCTAGCATAAAAAATAAAATTATTACACAACATACCGAATAAAATCCCAGTTGTTTTCAAAATATCTTCTTGCACATGGTATCCAAAAGCACGATAAGTTTAAGGTGAATTAAACAGTTAAGTTAACACAGAAATTAAAACCTATGGATTCAGTTAATTTATTTTGAAATACCGTGATAAATTCAATTAATATAACATAAATAGAAAATGATTAGATTATTTTAAATACCAAAAAACACTTTTAAATTGCTTAATTTCTATTTAACAATATTGCCAATATCCAGCGTTCAATACCACCTGGTGTAAAAAAATTAAAATTATTACTCTAATAGAAGCATTAAAAGACAAAATTTTGGTGCTGCCATCTAGTATGTTATTTTAATACTATTATTATTATTCAAATGTCACAAGATGAACCTAATAAAAGCTAATGAATTTAAAATATATCAACTGCATTACCACACAAATCCTAATATATAAATAATACCATACTAAATATCATTATTAAAAAAATTAATTAATTAAATGTTAATAAAATGCTTTCAATATATTCTATTACCTTACCCATTTAATCTACACTGAGAAATTAATTAATTTTATAACATTGATAATATATAGAATATAGCTATATGCTATAACATAAAATAATTATATATAATAAAAATATAAAAAAAACTTTAATAATTGCTATTAAATATAAAAAATAATAAATTAATAAAATGAACAGGGAAAAAAAAAATGGATGTTTATAGAAGATTGTCAGATTCTAAAATTCCCAATTGCCTAAAGATCACAAATATAGTGTGTGGATTATCTTCATATTAGCCATAAAAAAGCTAAAAAATATGATTGTGACAATCAAACACATTAAACCGATAATTAATCATGGAATACAAAGTTGAAAATAAAACAATATTAAAAAGTATAGAGGAATAATAATGAAAACTAATTACCCAATTTTAATACATACAGTATAACATTAGTCATATCAAATAAACTTATATGCATATTAATCACTAAAAAGATGGTATACTATTATTAATTAATATGATATATATATATATATATATATATATATATATATATATATATATAAATACATTAGTAATCTTAGTATGTAAAATAATTAGTACAATACACGACTGCATTTTAAAACTTTTACTATGCCAATGGCTAAGGGTGGGGAAAAAAGAGATCGTCTTCTTGAACCCCCTTAATAGTAATACTAAAGAAATTTTTATATTTAAATAATAACTTGAATGATATATAACCATTTTGTAGCAAAATAATTGGAATAAAACATAGATTTAATGCGTAGACAGTAACGGAGAAAACCCCAACTCTTTCGTGCGTAGTCTCCCAAAATTAGGACGTTTAGATTTTTATAAATTAAATAAATCTTTTTTCATAGTAATTGTTTTACGTTTATTTTACACCATTTGCTATAACTAAGCCCAATATTGAGTTGAAAAAAAATATGACACAAATGGGTTAATTATGAATAGATAGCATACTAAAAACCGATATTCCGGTTTGAGAAAACGGATGATTAATGCAGTAAAAAATACGTGGGAGTGTTTTTGAAAATCGGTGGCAGCAAAAGAAACTCTATTTATAAAGATGGCTTCTTGAAATCCCGACAATATATTGGCTTCTGTGGTTTCTAATTTTAATGAACTCTTTTCAGTTTTCTGGATACCACCGAAGAGGTTACTGTAAATTTTTGTATACGGCTATACTTTCGTTGAATAAGATGTATTTGTTTCTTTTGCAGTATCTACTTTGGTTAATTCTAGTTTCAGTGAGTGTGCGATTACGATAGAAAAGCTGGCAAGATACAATTTCGCTTACGAAATGGAAGATTTACATTCTGCTAAACTAAAACAAACGGCGACACAGATGAAAATTCGATGCAGGCAAATTCCGAATATCAGTATGTGGAAAAAGAGAAAAATATCTGTATCGCAGAAGTGGTCATTCCTAACTTGTAAGGGTTCTTATAGTTTTCAGTTATATCTCGTGTAGAAGACGCAGCCAGTTTTTAAGCCAGAATTTTTTTCAACAAATATACGCATATAAATATGTATATAAATATGATGTTTACCGAGCTTCGTTTTATGTTTAACAAATAAAGTTATATTTTAGAAAATATACAATTATTAAATAAAAAAAAATTGAGCATTGTATTAAAACAGTTCAATTGTATAAGCCAGGACCGCTTATTATTTGATCGGATGTAGCGAAGTATCGTTTAATACAATTTTTATCTGTCTGTTTGGAACTTCAGTACTTTTGAAAATGTTAAAGAGACCGTTTGTAACTAACAACAGAATATGTTCTTATCAAGATCACAAAGTTTTTCTATTCAAGTACAAATGCAGAGATTCTCTATCTTATTGTCATGTCTGGACCAAAATGTGGTATCGAAAGAACAAAGGTTTGAATAACGAAGATACATATGCCAATCTTTTCCTTTGGATGTGCTGTAGTACATCTATATAGCGAATTTCCGTACTTAACGTGCACTATAATCGTTTTTATCTTGAAAGTGTACACGTGAGATTGAGTAATATGTAGTTGCTTTTGGATACAAAGACCGATAAAATAGTTCTTATAAGTGGTCTTAGACCATAGCAGGGGGGAAAGAGTCATTTTGTTAGAAAATGAAATCGAAACGAAGCCTGTTTTATGCAGGTCAAATGAAAAAATATGGGAAATCTTGAAAAATTCGGAAGCTAATTTCAGCAAGTTTTAAAGAATAAACATGATGTGATAAAAAAGAGTTCTTTTACCTCCAATATGAAACGGTAATGTTTCTAAACGTCTTATGATTTCAAAAATGCCGATTTAAATGTGGTTTATTCGGTAAGAGACAAATATAAATCTAATAATGAACTGCATTTTTTGATGCAATATACTCTCTGCCTGAAAAATGTTTAATTACGTTTAGAGCAACGATAAAATCAAAAAGCGTGGACGACTTCAGAAAATTTCGACTAATGATTGAAAGACTTTTAAATGAAATGTTTAAGTATGATAGGTATATTTTGATTTTACTTGATGAATGCACTTCCATTCAAACAAACATCTAGCATAAAAAAGTGCACTATAAGAAGTAGACTAAACTAACATTTCTGAATTTTTATATCCTTCTGAATCTCCAGAATCCAAAGATGACTAAACAAAATTGGAAAACAAAGAAATTGTGTCGCAAAATGCTTTATGAAATCTAAAGAGACGTACGAGTATATTTCAGAGAATATAATACTGACGACAAAAATCGCTTATGTGCTACTGAAAATGAAAAATTTAAGTTAATTTTAAATTCAACTTTAAAAAAAAAAGTTATTGTTATTTTCTAACAAGTAAAATTAAATTTAAAAAACGAATGCATATCATTCTTTAGGAAAAACGTTAAGTCTCTTCCTGTTATTTTTATCATTTTATATTGTATCGGCAATGCAATATACCGGTACTTGTATCGGTCGGATATAGTGAATGTTTTTCAAAGACCTGTTTACATATAATAAGAGGTAATAAGAGGGTAATAAGGGGTAAAAAGAGGGCGTGACTGAATAATTTAAAAATGTGTTTTATACATATATTTTATTAAGACACTACTATGAAAAATAAAATCTAAAATTACAAAATTCTCCCTAAAAAAAAATACAGAAAAAAAAGATATAATGGTGACATAATGAAGAAAAAATACAAAAGTTTCCGACCAAGTAAGGCTTTCGGTAGCCACATATTTTGGATAGAAATCTGTAAAATAATTTTATGACACAGAAATAATCATCCAATCTTATTTAACCCTAGATCTACCGGGAATTTTATTCAAATTTTAATAAAACGTTCTACACCAGAATTTTTATTTAAAACTATTTAACTTATTTATTTACCTTATTTTTGTCTGGTTTATATACTTAGTTTATTTTAAAGAAATTTCTGGTTTGAATGAATATTTTGTACGTACCTGTCGGGTCCAATGGACCCGTCTGGTAGACGGAGGGTTAAAGAAGGAAATATTTAAAAAAATAGTGAAATTTAATATTTAGATAGTTACGTAAAGAAAATAGGAAATTAAATCCGCATTAGAAAAATAAAAGAAATAGCGCGGAAACGTTAATTTAAAACCAATACAGATTACTTGACACTTAACAAATTGTCAGAGAAAAATAAATTAATTACTAATAATGTTGTTCATTTTTGTATTCAGCAAATTATAGAAAATACATTAATCAAATAAACGGCTTTCATTTACTGCAGTTAATTAATTATCAGACGTTCGTTAGGCTTATCTCTTTCCTAAAAGGAAATAAAAAACTATTAACGCTTTTTTTTTTTTTTTTTTTTTTTTTTTTTTTTGCTTGCTATATCTTTTAATACATTTTTTTCTACGTAGCATTTTAATGAATAGTAATCATAATCTGTTGACTACCACCAGTACCTATTTGTACCAATTCTCGAAGGCAGGCGCTACTACGTATTATATTTTTATTTTATATACCACGATTCTGGAGCAATAACTCTCATTGTAAATTTCTGCTATAAATATAGGGTAACTTGAGGTGAGATGCCATGTTGTACAATATGCCGAATCAGGTAGTTTACATATGCGCAGGCGCTGTACGGAAACCCTGCTCAGTTGTAAGGAAGATGGTTCCCTGGTGATACTTTAATTTCTATTTTCGGTATTTAAAAAAAAAAAAAAAAAATTAGTGTACTTTTTTATTGTTATTTCGTCTTAACACTTCTGGTAAGTGTCAAAAATCTTTTACGTGACTTCTTTATTTGCCTATATAAGTCTTAGTTTAAAGACCAGAGAAAAAAAATCTGATGTTTTTATACAGTACTGGTACCTGTCTATTCTGCAAAGCATAAATGGCGGCCGGTTCCCGCTTCTTCACGTCAGCGGGGATACCGGCGTCTTGTCCAATATTATGGGGTGAGTCGACGAAATTTTTTGGAGGTAAAATGCCGGTTATTTTCCCTTGAGGTAAGATGCCGGTTACTTTTCGTTGCGATCAAATACGTGGTTGTTTCTTCATTGTTTAAATTACACTTGGCTATCAACTAACTTGTCAGGGATTTTAATCAGATAATTTAAATGAGTGATTAAATTGTGATTTTAATCTACTGATTAAAAAAATCCATTGATTAAAATCATAAATTTTCTAAATGTTTAAAATGACATAAAGAAATATTAAAATCTAAGATGAACATAATAAGTTTTCTATATGTATTCTGCCGTGTAAATAAACTTTATTGGCCTTATAAATAATTAGTTAATAAATATTAATGTTAATCAATGTTAAAAATTTGATGTTGTATGCAGATATAAATAATTTTAATAAATGTAAATATCGGCAGTATATAATATCATTTTAGATAGCTGGGGTCTACTGCCCCCAACGAGCTACGCTCCCCAATTACCAACAAGACACCGCAGACTCTAAAAACACGCTAATTTGATCTGCTTTGAAAAGATAACGGATTAAATTTCCTACCAAGATTTAGAAGATGAGGATATTTTTTTTAAGTGAATGAGAATGAAAGTTCAGAGTGTCTAGCAGAGTGCAATAAAACCTCCGAAAAATGTGATTTGATTTGGAACAAATGCATTCAGGGGAACTGTTGGTTATATAGATGTTGCACAAATTTCCTAAACAAATGTGCAGTATCTGGTAGATCTGAGCTATAGCTGAAAAGAACAAGGGTCATATGAAAAACACCAACAGAAAAGCTGCACTCTAAAGTACTTTATCACAGTGGCTTTATCGTATTTAAACTTATTATAATGTTTAAAAATAGGCATACTTATGAGCCATAATTCTTTTAAATGTTAAGTAGAACATAACTTTTTTTTTCAAATATTAGTTTGTCCTTTTATTAAAGTGGCAACGTTTGTTACATTCATATTTTTGTAATTTTCTAATATTAAGTAAGTTAGCAACATTAGTATCTCTAAAATATTAAAGTTACTTTTATTCGTCCCATTATGTTTTAAACTACTTCGCAAAAAATATTGTTTACATTGAAACTCCACAAGGCATCTTACCCCTACATAGTTGACCATCTTACCCATAGGTATGGGTAATATGCCGAAATGCAAGTGTTTACAAAAACAAAATGTTTGATGCTTTACATAATATTTGTAAAATGAAATACGGTTTTAAATGATACATAACGGGGCAATCTTTAACATGAAATAAATGAATAAGAAATAAAAACAACAGGCAATTTTTAAAACAATAAAGTCACACTCTCAAAAATAATTTACTTAAAAATGAGAAATTCCATGTACTCCTATTTTTTTAAGTACAATTGTTTCAAAAAGAAGTATATTGTTAAAAATAATCTACTTAAAAATGAGCATTTCTATGTACTCATACTTTTTTAAGTACAGTTGCTTCAAAAAGGAGTATTAATCTACTTAAAAATGAAAATTTCTTTGTACTCGATTTTTTTAAGTACAATTAATTCAGAAACTAGTACATGATATTTTGAAGTTGTGTATACTTATACTTGATTTATAAATGAATACATATATTTTGTATTTTAAAGTCTTAATATTCATATTTAAATCCTATGTGCTCAAAAATATGAGTTTCCTGATAAACCTTTTTCTTATACCGAATTAACAGTAGGGATTTCCAAGCTTTTATTTAAAGATATGCCTATCTTTGTTATAATTTTTAATTTATTACACACTTTTCAAATTTATTTACAATTTCATTAGAAATGTTAAAGAAGAAAATTTAGTTTAAAAATTGTTTTATTAGAAATTATAATATTTAAGAAAGGGAAAATTCATCTCTGCTGTTAGCGATCTTCCGTCGCTGATTCATAAAAGGTGTCGTTTGGAAGCAGCTGGTAACGGCTCTTATAGTACCGTCAGTACAATACTGATCTCCCACCTAGAGGATTCGGGTTCAAATCACGGGGCGTCTCATACACAAAATTTCAAGAACTAAAATAGTAAGTTCATTGTTCTCTAATCTAGAAATTGTAGTTCTTTGCAATTCAAAATTACCGTACTTAAAAATGGGGATTTGTCGGTTCTCTGCAATTTCGCTTTTCTTTTCCTATAGTGTATGTGTGTTTCTATACATACTTATTTTCGAGTCCCTGTATGTACTAAAAAAATGAGTACATGCGTTTTTCAAATTTAAGAGTTAAGTACTTGGAGCTATTTTAAGATCGGGAAGTGCTCAATAATTAGTATAATTTACTTATTTTTAAGAATAGTGTTGTAACAGTGCAAAAACTACTGCTTCTTCACCCAATTTACCCTATCAATCATTCTGTAATTTTGCAGCTATTTTTGTAAGCGCATTAAAAAATAGCACTTAGAAGTTGAAGAGTAGAACATTAAATTTCATAAATATTATTAAATAAATCGATATTTGGAAACTTACAATTAAAGACAAAGTAAAATAATAATAAAATAGAGTAATACAAAATTGAATATATTTGTTGTTTTTAAACAGTTTTTACAACAATCGATAATGCTTCTATTCCAATCCATATAACTGTAAAATACACAAATGAGATCGCTTTGTCATTATACATAACAATTTGCTTCTGTTTTCAGTTCAACATAAATATAAATAAAACAACAAGACGCTTTAATTTGGAATGCCTATAAGAAAGTTTTGAACATCAATATTTGCTTAGACCTCATTTTAAAAGCAGACATATTCTGATCTATTTTCAACATAAAACAGAAACATAAAGCACTTATTTATTATTACAAAAAGAAATGTTGCGTGGAAATGTTTGGAAATATAACTAAAAGCTGTGAGTTATGTAAAAATGAATTTATAAATATTAAATAAATGCGTTATTTAAAATTATTTTTACAATTACTAAAACTAATTATGCTTCAATCAGGATATTAAAAAAACTATCATGGTTGTCGCCTTCTTCCCTAAAAATTATGTAACCCGTATTTCCTAAAATGATAATATTTACTTTTAAAAGTAAAGTTATAAATTTTCAAAGCGATTTAAAGCTCGTGTGTTGAACACAACACCCTTTGTTTTAACTAATAAAAATATCATTGTTTATCGCAGGAAAAATTTGTATCACATAGATTTACAATGATTCTTCTTTATCGCGTATTCATTTTTTTGTTATAATTTACAAAATTAAATTTCAGCCAACCAGATCGAAGAAATATCAAACAGTAAATCAGACCAATAAATAATTTAAAAAAAAGACTGAACACTCACGAGTTTTAATCTCCAGATATTTCCAGAAAAAACGCAAATAGCTACTTGAATAAAAATTATATATTTTTTTTTCAATTTAATTTTTTAAATGCTTAGAAGGTCATCTTCATGCAGAAATTGTAGCAAACTCTTAATAAAATATTAATAAAAAAAGTAATAAAACGCTTACACTTTGACATCATATTAAGAGTTTTAGATACCTATTACTTTGTGATACCATTAGGATATCGAAAAATATTTTCATATGTTACTTTTACTAGTTTCTTCTAAAATTAAATAAAAAATATATACCCTTACAAAATTTATTTTTGGAAAAAATTGAATTGAAACCAATAAATATTTTGGCTGAAGTCGGTTACTGGAATCCTCTTTTATTGGAATAGAAAATTGCAACATATTGCAGCAAGCAGTTCTTAAGTTATGCTTAAAAACAAACCGCATTTTAACCTGCTTTGATCGGTTACAAATGAATTTTACACCAGTTAAAAATTTCAAACCTTCGGAATTCCTATATCACAAAAACTTCGCGCTTGGTATCTTAAGATTAATTTACCAAAAAAGACAAATATTTTATTAAAATTAGGAGTTCATATTACAAATTTTAGAGTGTTGTATATTTCCAATATGAAGACGTTTAGATATAAAAATAAAATGAAAGAACACGTAATATATAGTCGAAATGCTATTTCCGTTTACTTCTAGCACAATTAAGTGATTTAAATAAATGTAGTGTTCTGGTTTTTTTTTTGTTTGTTTTTGTTCTATTGTACACACATAGGGTCTCAGCTATAATAATAATTATTTTTTCGACATAACAATAATTATTTTTAACTTGCTTTTTGACTAAACTAGATAATGGTCTTTTTGAAAATTTTCTATTTATGATTGTTTGTAAACTTGGTAGTGTAATTTGCATAACAGTAATTTCTGTACTTCAGAATTTGTGCTAATATCTATCTTTCTCAGTTATCATTAAACAAGAGTGAAAACTCATGCATCTGGCATAGATTATGATGAATATTCCAGTCCTAACAAATATCATCCTAGCATAATATATCTAGCGATGCAATAATAACAGATATCACTGATAATGGACTTCACTTTTTCATGCAATGAAATACGTTACCTAAATAAGTTAATAAAAATAAAATGAATTAGAAATGTTATTTATTCATAGACCATATTGTAACAGAAATCATTTTGTGTGTCCCTGTAAACGAACTATAAACGCTACATACTTCATTTTCAATGGTAAACCTTCTATAGCGAATAAAATTTGCGAATAAATATCGCATATCAATTAGAGAATTATTATGGGACCACAGGCAGACAGAGAGTTGAACAGGAGACAGAAATGTAATTCATAAACAATTGTGAACTATGTCGGAAAGTGTTTAAAATGTATAGGAAAAAACGGTGTTTTTGTTTTAGTTACGCAGTCGAAAGAGTTTCAGAGTAAATATTTAGAAAATCCAATCATATTAAAATTATCTGGTTTTTAAATTAGAAAACAATGCACGTTTTGTTTGTTTTGATGATGCAGACAATAAATTGTATATTATGATTATTATTTCTATTGCATAATCACTAATTTATTTCTTCTTTGATTATGATCTGAAGACCAAAAAGATTTTTGCTTTATCTCCAGCATCCGAATATATTCTTCATTTAGATACATTTACTAAAAATAACTAATCTTCCTGCCGGGTATTTATTCATCCATCTCATAACAATAACGCAACTCTAGCAAAAATGAGATAATTTAATTTTTGTGTTAGTCAATGACTCGTTTAGCGATGCATTTTCATTCGATTGGAGGTTATTATATTATCGATTGAGTTTTAAATATTGATCTATAAAATTTAATAAAAGAAATCTTTGTGCAATGAAACGAAGAAATTATTTTTCCTCTTCAGTGCCATTTCATTAGATTAAATTCGTTAAATCTTTTTTCGGTTTATCATTATGCTGCTACATAAAAATAAAAGCTAGATTAGGAGAAAACAGTTCAGATTTTAAATAAAAAAAATAATATTATGTACACCTGGTGAAGGAAAAAAAAGAGAACAGCCATAAATTTTAATCAGCAAATTTTCCAAAAAATACCTGAAAAATCAATGGTGCTTTAAATTTACCTTCTTCCTATCTACATTTTGCAAATGTATGCTTAGGGGGCAGCCACCCTTCTGAAATTGTAACACATTCCGAAATTTTCAAAACAAAAATCCTTATTTAGAATTTAGAATTAAGGTGAATAAACAAAAAAAAAAAAACCTTTGTGTTAAAACTGGTAAAAATTCCGCTCACATTTAATATTTAAAAATTCCTCCCATCCTGTGCCTGTAGGAAAAGGTTGCTTTCTTTTCTCTTGTTTCTAAAAATCCATCTTATTTTACTCAAAAATACGAAGCTAAAATTTGCGAAACCATATTTTAAAGTTTCCATTAAAAGTTTTCGCCAATACGGAATATAAATCAGAACTTCTAGAAATTGTCAGCTATATCCAAGCTGCCTTCATTTAGATCGTTTTATATTTATTTGCCAAATTTTTTATGTTATTCAAAGTAACGTCAAGCTTGAGGATTTTGACGCTGATGGAAATGACTATGTAGTTTTGGACGTATGAGGCAAACAGCAATGATTACAACTGTGAAAGTAAATTTGGAAGAAACAAAGTTTTCTAAAAGATTTACATTAAATCTGATTATCGAGAAATCAGCCACTTTTGAATTTAAAACTGCTATACATCTGCTATTTTTTAAGATACTGAAAACAGTTACAACCATTTTAAGACAACTTGGTAAATGTAGCTAACCGATGAAATTTATCGAGAGCTTCATAATTTCTATATGCATGCTCAGGAAAAAGCTTTTTCAATTTCTACTGTTTTTTTTTTTTTTTTTTTTTTTTTTTTTTTTTTTTTTTATGATCGCCATTTTGAAACAAAGTGTCAGTTGACGCTAAATAATCTGCTTTGTTGAAACATCCAAATCGGTTATTAAATCGCATGACAAAATCAGATTCTTTCAAAATGTCAGACATATTGGAAATTCAAGCTGCTGTATCTCAGACCCTTTTGTAAGATATATACCAAACAAAAAATATCTCCTAATCCTTATACCAATGTAAAATATTTAAAAAAGCATTTTCTTCAATTTTTGAATTTTTTGTACCTCTGTATATATTTTTTTAAATAGCTGACATTTTGAAACAAGATGAAGGATGAAGCTGGCCAACGAACGCTTTCGACTCATTGATATGTACATACTAAGTCATATCGAAATACGTTTACAGTTTTGAGTTACAGAATAGCAAAAATCAGGTTTTATTCTTAATGTCAGCCATTTTTGAAAAATTTATATATAGGTAAAATTACTCAATCCCCCAAACCTCATCCATGGTTTCAGTCTTAAATGTTTAATGCGTTTATGCACGTTTTTTATTGCTGCATGCGGAACTGAGTGCTATAATTTCATGTTACAGTAAAAACATGCGAAACTTCTTTTGTGAAGTTTAATTTTGCCGAGATGTGTCATTTTTTTTTGCGGTTGAGTGATATGCTGATTAAAGAGTTCTCAGTAACAGCAGCACTGTTTTCATAGGAATCAGCACAACTCTAAAAAATTAATACTTTCTATTCAAAATTTCAATACGTTTTCGAAGAAATCGTATAACTTCGAGCATTTGAATCGATTAATATATTGAAATGAATATACTTCTTACATAACAAATGCTTGATTTTATAGAGATAAAGACACCTATGTCTAATAATAAAATCATTCTGAAAAGAGAGAAATATTTATTTAATGAAAAATGTAAAATGCGAAGAATAAACATATTAAGTATTCGTATTGAAAATGCCATAGATTGCTATAATTTCAGTAGTGGTACAATCTCTATATTTTTTTTCTTTGCGTAAATAGAAAGAAGAACTCATATGCAGTCAAAATGTTATGTATTTCTGTGATAATTTGGTGATTAAGCTATATTTCTCTCTTTACGACTTTTTGCAAAAAATAGATGCATTAATATCAGTTTTATACATTATTTTTATTTATTATTCCTATACATTTATATCAGTTAAAACTATTTCGTTAAATAAAAAAAGGAAGTTGATTCCTTCTATCTCCCCTCTCTCATTCGCATGGATATTTTTTTTTTGTTGTTTTTTTGTTTTTTGTTTGTTTGTTTTTTAAACATCATCCAAGTAATTTATGTTTTCTGCAATTCTTTTCAATTACGAAAAGAAAAATATTACATTTTTTATATCAAGAACAAACTTCTGTTACAGCATAAATAAAATCATTATGCTATAAAAAATATATAATATTTCTTTTCAACGCAAATATCTTTTACACACTCTATCCATACGCAATAAAATTCGTTGATAAAGGAAATGAGATGCTAATAAATTTGATGTAAATAATAAATGAGATATAAATAAAATTAAAAGCATTATATTAACTATTTTTATGACATTATTATCATATTTATAAAATAATTATATGTTAGAAATATTACGAATTATTATTTCTTTTATTAAAGAATTTGGTCATAAATAAAATTAATATCTTGTAGTTTTATATGGAAAACATTTAGCTTATTATTTTTTGCTTACATACGCATAATTAACCATCTCATTTGCTTTTTTATACGTTTCCAAACAAAAAGTATAAAAGTAAATTTTTCCTAAGCGTACGCAAAATTGTTCCCTCAAATGAGAAATTAAATGCTTTTCTTGAATTGGCAGATTATGTAAGGTTTCTTCACCTAGTAAAAGCATCGCTGTTTTCCTAGGAATCTACACAACTCTAATTAATTATTATTGTTTATTCAAAATTTCAATACATTTTCAAAGAAACCATACAACACCGAGCATTTGAATAGATTAATTTACTGAAATTAATAGACATCTTATATAACAAATGCTTAATTTCATAGACAAAATGAGAACTATGTCTAATAATAAAATCATTTTCTTTTTCAAAATATAGCAATATTCATTTATTTATGAATATAAAAACTAAAAAATATTCGTTCTTTACTCATCCAATATAAAGCATATTTTTATAGTTTTTAAAAATCTTATTATTAATGTATTTTGAAATAAAGCATGAATCATACGATGACATTAGCTATGTATTAATTTTTAATATTTGTGTAAATAAAGCACAAAGCTAAAATTTCTTTCTTGCTTATTTTTTAATGATAACAATTTAAATATATCATTTTAGAAATTCCTTTTTCGGGGGTGGCCGACAAAAAGGTTCGGAACCACTCGTGTAGATGTCCAGAGACAATGAATGCAGTTTTAAATTGCGTGGAAAATAAATAAAATTATAATATGCTAAATTACGCAAGTTTAATATATTTTTATTTTTCTGAAATTTTCTACCGAGTTTATCAGTTAAAAAAAAAAAAAATGTGGATGGAAAAAAAAGGTAAATGGGGAACAATAAAGTCATAATTTAAAGCTTCATTTAATCTATGAATATTGGAATTATTTTTCTGATCATAACATATTATTTACCGGGTGTCCTAAAAAGGACTGACTGATTTTAAAATTCAATAACTTGCAAATGGTGACACATATTTAAAAAATTCTTGCAGGAGGGTTATGCATGAGGTGAAAAGTGTTTTTACTGTGATTTTTTTTATTTTAGTTAGAATTATAAACAATAGATGGCGCTGTGATCAATAGACGCTTCAGGTTTGATTTTTGGCACTTCGGGACCCACTCAATACATTTTAATCTCCTTTTTCCGCATGGACGAAGAGAAAAGCCGAAAAATCGAGCCTGTATTTAGCACCTGTTGCTTACAGAGCCATCTATTGTTTGTATTTCGAACTAAAATCGAAAATCACTGTAAAAAAAAAACTTTTGACCTCATGTATAACCAGATTTAAATATCTGACAGATTTTAAATATCTGTCACCGTTTGGAAGTTATTGAATTTTAAAATCAGTCAGTCCTTTTTAGGACACCCGGTATAAAAAAAAAAGTTAAAGTGCAAAATATGTGTTTATATTAAAAAGAGCATTACATAAAAGTTCCAGTTTATAGCAATTAAAATTTAATGAATGTTAATAAATAATGTAAAATTTCATTTGGAATAATAAACTAAAATTAGTAATGGAAGTTGAATTTATTATTTCAAAATATTAATATCATGTGTAAAAATGCAGCATTGATGCACCGTAAAATGTACACGGTGCATTAGTGCTGCATCATTTATTGCTTTAATGCATGAGTGCTGCAGAGGAATCATTAACTGTGTAAAACTGCAAAATGTATGAAAAGAACGCGATAACATATTAGGTGTTTGTCGTTTTACGAAATGTTCGAAAATCAAACAATTGTAACTGAAAAACAAAATTGGATTTTTCTTCTTTATTTTCATATGTCACTTATTATAATATGTGTAATAGCTATGAAAATATGAATTTTTAAAATATGGTCATTCATTTGTGCTAATCAAGTATATATAGATATAGATATTGAGTAATTGATCAGAATCAAACAGCCAACTATATCATACGAAAGTTTTAAGGAAATGTACTGAAAGCAATACTTTTATTTATTTTTCTCGGAAGATTTAATCATTTTTTTACACCTAATGCTAATACAAGCAGTACTTAAAAAAATAAAATAAATTGATTTGAACCAACAAACTTAAGTTATATTTAATGTGTGTTTAAATATATATATATACCGGGTGTCCCAAAAAGGACTGACTGATTTTAAAATTCAATAACTTGCAAACGGTGACAGATATTTAAAAAATTCTTGCAGGAGGGTTATGCATAAGGTCAAAAGTTTTTTTACAGTGATTTTCAATTTTAGTTCGAATTACAAACAATAGATGGCGCTGCGATCAATAGACGCTGAATTCAGGCTCGATTTTTGGTACTTCGTGGCCCGGATAATACATTTCCATCTCCTTTTTCAGCATGGAACAAGAGAAAGGACCAGAAATCGAGCCTGTATTTAGCGACTATTGCTTACAGCGCCATCTATTGTTTATAATTCGAACTAAAATGGAAAATCACTGTAATAAAACTTTTGACCTTATGCATAACCCTCCTGCAAGAATTTTTTAAATATCTGTCACCGTTTGCAAGTTATTGAATTTTAAAATCAGTCAGTCCTTTTTGGGACACCCGGTATAATTACATTATTGTTGCTTGGTCCAGATTCCATTACCATCTTTCGCGTAAGACATCTAATCAATCGGCACCCTCGTTTTTATCATAATCTAATAATCTGAAATTCCAGCCAAAATTTAACGCCCGAAGCGACTCATACAGCATTTAGTACACCAATAACTTCTCAACTAGTCAAAAATTTATGTGTCTTGAATATATCAACTCATAATCATATGTCGTTAACACAATTCAAACGAAGACGTTTCATACAAAGTGTAGATGTGTCTTTCAAACTGTTTTAGAATAACATGTTTTTTAAGCAAAAATAAAGTGAACTGGCATGCAGCAAGTGTTTTTCTTCCCCTTAAGCATAGAGATTTTAAACTATCATCTTTAATTATCATATAGTTTTGTACTAAACGTTTTATCTTTTTTTATGAAGATAGATCTTTAACCCTTTATCTACTGAATTATGAATTCAGGAAAATTTTATCTTCTAAAGCTTTTTTCGTGAATTGATTAAACTAAATTGGAAGATTTCCATAATTATTTAATACATTTTAGAACGATTTTGGAAAGATTGATGGATTTAGAAGGATTAATTAAAGTTGGATTTCTAAGGATATTGTGCAATATTTATAAACCCACTCAAATCTTTTATTTTAAATATTTTTCTTAGTATTCTGTAGAATTAGGAAATGTACAAACATAATGTTCTTCCAGTAGAAATATAGAAATATTTCTGAATTGAAAAATTACCCCCCCCCCTCCCACCAACGACAAGAAAGCAGAAAAGATGCAAAGACAAAAGAAATCCACCTTTAAAAATATTTTTTTGTTGTGTAACAGATAATGCTTTTGGAACAAGATAAAGTAGTGTATCAATAACTCATTCTAAACTGCATTACAATTAATCGATGTATTAAATGAATTTTATAAAAAGTTATTTTAATGGTACTTATAAGTACCGTCAGTAGATAAATGATTAATATCCATACATTATTTAAATTAAAATAATTTAAATGCTTACTTTGTCGACAAATCTTGATATTTTATGGTCATGCAGATTCTTTTTATCTTTTATATTGCTTTTGTTCATGCCATGTTTCTATGCTTTTTTTCCTTATGCAACTTATAGACATCAACTATTATAATTGTTAAAGATAGCCATCCAGTCAAAAAAAGTAGTTAAATAAAAAAAAAAAAAAAATGTTTCGAAAATTTCAATTTTCTCATAAAATAGATTACGGCATCATTATGTGAAAAAATATACATTCTGTTGTCTTTAGCAAAATCTCATTACAGGCGCATCAACTGAAGCATAAAATTTAAAACATAAATCTTTCAGGTAAACCAAAAACACCTTTTATCTATTAACATCATTAGATTAAAAAAAAAATATCCTAATCAATTTCTTATATTTTACACACAAGGAACTAAAAATGACAGGAAAAAATATTTACATAAAAATATATATGATACATAAATCTATAAGTAATCTATAAAAATATTATACTAAAAAAATCTCTTTTTTTTTATTTTCCTTTTACAGCATACCTTATTCTTGCCTTATTAAAACCACCGTTAATATAAGAAATGCATAATTATTTTTAAAGAATATATCATGTGCCTTCGTGGGAAGTTTCATAAATTATTTTTGTTATTGTTAGACCATCAAAAACATTTTCAAAGTAATTTGCACATTTTTACAGCCTTTTTAAGCTATTATAATTTTTTTAAGTTATTAATTATTTCCTTAGATTATGATATTGTATAAAGTCATAATCTGAAAAGGCTTTAGAAATTTGGAAAAATAAATTTATTTGAGATATATATTAAAAATAACTTATAATTCCCTAAATATATTACAATAATAAAATTATTTCAAAGTTTAAGTGAAGTAAATTAATGAACTTACGGCTGATCTTCTTCAGTATATAATGCAAAATTTCGTATTATAATACAATGTATTTTACAATTATGTATCACCCAGTGTTGGGTATGAGCGCGTTCACTGAACGAAAACTCATGAGTTTCGTTCAATTTCTGTGAACTTTGAGTTGAACTTGACTCACTTTTTGATAAACGAACGTGAGCTGAACGAAAACTCAAAAAATCCGTGAGTTTGAACGAAATTTACAACTCAAACTCACTTTTTTCATAATTTATTTAAAAATTTTCCACCCGTTAAGAACACGTTTTTTTCCATTCAAATGCCATTTAGAGACCTACACGGACTCGGGACGGGTCGATTCTGATCATAGCTTTTACTGGGTCGCGCCCGGCTCTTGCTTTCTCTGCAGGCTCGATCTATGCCGAACCAGACACTTTATTCTTCCTTTCATTCTTTCACCGACTGAAATATACCAGCCCCCCACTACCCTGCTTGAATGAAAATCATTGACCCATCCCTGTCTGACCCGTGTAAAAATTTGTTTAAGGAACAGCTTCCTTGGCTCAAGAATTTTTTCCTAAAATACATATTTTTTAAATGACTATTATTCTATAATTGAAAGTCTCTTTAAAGAATAGTGCACTGTTTCTTTGTTTACTGTTTCTGTTTGACTTCTGTTTCGGATTGGGTTTTGACTCTTGCGGTTAGAATTCGGGTAAACCGTTTTTTTAAAAGAATGTCGAAAATAAAAAGGTTAAAAATCTATATTCAATAAGACATACATAGCGGACACACACAGAGAAAACGGATACTTCTACTTAGCAAACACTTTCCAATTTTTAACACAATTATGTATTTGTATTATACACTTTTACCGCTGTATACTACACATCTTATAATTTATAGACACGTCTAAGTGTGCATAAACTCTCGCAAACGCTGTATATGTGTTCTGTGCATGTCAAAATCGAATTGTTAAATGATATTTTCAACATTATGAGAAAAGAAAAAATGGTTCTTAACTGTACCATAAAGAAAGAATAATCTATAATTGCGTTTCATATATACATTTTATTTCACAAGCAGTAAATTGAATATACGCTCATACGGATGAAATGCTTATGTATTTTTGTGAACATAATTCTGCTCAAACTTTTTATGAAAATCCCAACAACCTGATTAGAAAAAAACTTAAGTCTGAACCCTAAGAATTATTGTAGAGTGAAACCAACCCACAGAAAGAAAATAGAATCAGAGATCTGCACGGGCCGGCCCGTGTCCCCGAAGCCCGAGTCCGGCTCGGGTGTTCGGTCCTATTTTCATTCACGGCACTCGGGCCATACTTTTTTCTGAAGGCTCGGACCCTTCTTTTTTCCTGAAGATTCGGGTCGGGCCCGGCCTAGCTTATTTTTTTCTGTACAGAGCCAGGACTGGTTTCATTCCTAGTCTTTAAGGCCCAAACTTTCAGTCCTAGTTTTGACCCAGCCCGTATGAAAATCCTTCTCGGCGTAACCTGGTCCATTCAAAGGTCAGTAAAATTAGGTTTGGCCCAAAAAATTTTTCAAAAAATCCGTACTTTTTTAAATCGCCATTATACTACTATTAAACATTAAAATTCATTATTTTTAAAGAATAGTAGATTTCTACGCTTATTAAAATATAGCAAAACGTTTGAAAAAGAACATGCCTATGACGGAATCTTGTTTTAAACTTAAAAAGTGTTCATCCATGCAAAATTAATATACTAATACGCAAGAAAAGAATATATATACATTTATAATATATAATACATTTACACTTGCTAAGAAAGAAACTTGTCTCCAACGCATTTTTTTTCTTTTCTAAGTAATTCCGCCTTAGATTTTATTATAGCATTTTTCAGATTTTTAACACTTCAATACATGGATTAACAATATTAATGATAACTGAAACATTTACATACAAGAAATAGAGATTCATTAAAAAAATGAATATCGCACACTGCGGCACTTCTATAAAAAGGAATATTATGAATATGAAAAAGAAAGTTAAGATAAATATTTTTGGCTTGAACTCCTCGTACGAGACAAATTTTTAACCAAATCGACTTAAAAATCAATGTTTTGTAGAAATTCACTCGGGTCGGGCCGAGATTTTAACTCTTTTCGGGACGGACCAGGCTCGAGTCGAACTTTTAGATGTTATACCCGGCCGGACTGGACTCGGGCCGAAATTTTAACTTTTTAACCGAGCCCGTCCAGGCCAATAATTTTTCTGCGGGCCGGGCCGAATTTTTTTTCTATAAGTCAGGCCGGGCCCGGGTCTGGGAATTTATGCCCGTACTGACTTCTAAATAGAGTAACTCCGCCCCGAACAACAACAACATAAAAAGGTACAACCCGATCCGATGCAGGACTCTATTCAACGATCCCGAGTTGTTTGCTTTTCAAAAGTTTTACTATATTTGAATATTAAAGAATAATAATAAATATGTACATTTCTTTCTGTAAAAGATAAAATTGGTATTAAACATATAATTATGGATTATTGTCAATGATTGCATTAAAAATGATTTATTTTTCTTTCGTTTCGGGTTCGATTCGATCGGGTTGCGGATTGAAGTATTTCGAGTTCGAAACAGGTGCGGCTTGAAATATGTGGGGTTGCGATCATCGAAAATTTTTTTGTCGGGTTGCAAGTCCAGAAATTTGTTTGATGGATTCGGGTGGGGTTGAGCGTAGACTTGACTTCAAATGAAATGTTTGGGTTCGGTTCAGATATAACCCGACCCGCTCAGAACTCTACTTCGCCTCTTGAAGTGTCTGTTTACGATAAATATTAAACTTATAAACATAAAAAGAAAAACATAATTAAAAAATTGTTTCCCACAGGGTGTTGAGGGCGCAAACTTCTCATTCTTGGTTTTTTAAGTGTTTAATATTTTTTGCGTCATTTACGACGAGTAAATTTTACTATAATTTTTAATTCATCAGAGATAGTCCCGAAAATTTATTTGAAGTCAACCCGATCCAAACACGACAAAAAAAAAAAAAAAAGGCTAGATCTGCAATTTTCGGCGACCAGCAACCCGAATCGAACCCGAAATGAAAGGAAAGTAAATTATATTTTACTGCAATTGTGAAAAATAATCTATAATTATACCTCCTCTGCCAATCTTATGTTTTTTTTTTTTTTTTTTTTTTTTTTTTTTTTTTTTTTTTTTTTAATAGAAAATAGTACAAATATTCATATATTAATATATTCAAATTACTGCATGAGAAATAAAATGTATAAGAAATGTGATCATAGATTATTCTTTCTTTACGGTACCGTTCAGGACCATTTTTTCTTCTCTCGGAATATGAAAAATGGGATCAACAATTCGTTTTTACACACACAAAACACATATATAGAGTTTGTGATAGTCTTTGCACACACCCGTTGTATGTGTGTAGATTGGAAGGGCCCCATATGCAGCGATATAAGTGTATAAATATATTAAGAATTGAAAAAGTATTCGTTGAATAGATGTGTACTTTTCGGTTATATCCATAATGAAGATCTTATTGTTTATGGATTTTGAATATAAAAAAATTATTTTTGGCATTCTTTTAAAGTGTTGGGTCAAACCGAACCCGACCCGCAGTAGTCTAAACCAATGTCTAAACAATGAAAGTTGCAGAACCCACAGAAAAAAGTAGAATTAAACCGCACCCGCAACGAAAACGTATATTGCACACTCGACTCGCAACTGGATTTGGATAAAAGCGGATATCCCGAGCCGATGCCGACTCACAGGAAGGGCCTCACCAGTGGCCAAGAGGTTCTGCTCTCGAAGCTGGTAAACGGGAGGTACTGTATTCGAACCCAATCGCGCCCGTTGGCCTAATCGTTCGGAGTTTCACGGTTTTCTTCGAACCGTGGATTTTCATGCGCAAATGCGGGTTAGGTTCCATTAGAAAGACCCCCACGGAGGGCACCTCCCCCCCCCCCTCAGGGCCTATATCCCTCGTGTTGATAATTGGCCGTCATAAACACAACCAACTGACCACAGGAAGGAAGGATGGGGGTAGGGGGGTTTATGGGACAGAAGCGGATTTTCCTAAATCAAAATCACATGTATGTTAATCCTGTAATCGAAAAATAACAATACAAATATATAAAAGTTTTTTTAATAATCTAGTCTGTGTTTGTTTTAACTTTATTAAACTTTGAATTTTTAATCTTAACAGAAAAAGTCTATTTACTAGATTATTTTGCTTAAATATAAATAAATTATTTTTCGTTAAGTTATTTATACAATTTCATGTTTTATTAATTTCATTGTTCACTATTCATGTTTTATCTGGTGTGTATTATTTAATATGAAAAACTCTACAAAGAAGATTATTAAAATGTTCCAACTAATAAGAAAAATTAGATAAAAATTAGGTAAAAATTAGGTAAAAATTAGGTAAAGTCTTCAGGTAAAAAATTCTTTTAATTTCGTTTAAAGTATCATTCATATAAAATCTCATAGATTTTTTTCTACAAAAGGATATCTTAAAATTGAGGAAAAAATATTTGTCTAAATTTATTTAATTGTAAGGTTCTGGTTCTCTTTAAAGAGCATTTTGTGTTTTACTTTCTGCCATGGTTAAATTTTGACAGATAATCTCTTTATATATTTATGTGTATACGTTTCTTAATCACCAAATTTCACAATGACACAACAAAACGACGGAGACTGCTTTTCTATAGTAGAAATCTTCGTGTTATTGGCTTTCAAACTACATGTTATTTCATTGTGGGAAGGGGCGGACAAACGTTTACATTCAAGCTGATTATTTTCGGTGAATTCTTCCCAAAAGCGCAAAAACAGAACTCAGGATGGGTATAGAGCCTCGAAGTACATGATCTTCGGTGCCTTTGATTGTTTGTAACTTCATCTGTGTTCTTGATACACGGGTATCATAAAACGTAGTGATTCTACCAAGTATCTTTGAATAGTATCTTTGATTCTACCTTCCTGGCACCGTGACGAATTTCTCGCAGCGGGAGGTCATAGATAGCTTTTGTGACAGCACTATCCCTCCAATTCTGCATACCCCTTATTTAAACAATAAAAGCAGAGACTGAGAATTGGCCGTATACTCTCATGGATTTTACAGTAGCAAGAATATCTTTAAAATAAATCTTGCATGAGCAAGGGATTACAAATCGATATATGGAATTTGATTTAAAAAGCTGCATTAATTTTAACTAATATAAGAGAAAGAAAAGAAAAAGGAAATATGGCGTCTTTTCAAAGAATCTTTTCTTTTTCTTTTCGTTTTTTCTTTTTCTATCTATTCTATTCCTTTTCACAATTTTTAACACCGTGATTTAAGAAATTAAAGATATAAATTGAAAGATAAATAAATGTAAGTGAATTACTGCTTCAAATGTCTCTCAATCGTAAAATATATATATATATATAACAAAATAGAAATAAATGCATTTTATGAAGAATGGAGCTGAGATCAATTTTTATCCCATTTAATTTTAGAAAGCAATGACCCGAAATCTGGCCCATAGATTGTAACATATGACCAACTGTGTAAAATTTATAAACCTCAGAACATCTAATTTATTTTAAATTAATGAAAGCTGTAAAGAAACTTAAAACATGCTAAGTTTTTCCTGATATATATAATTATGTGTATTTCAGTAATAAAATTTCGATTGCTTATAAGCAAAAAAAGAAAAAGAGAAATCCTTTAAGAAAATTACCCAGAAAAAAAAAAAAAAAAAGTTAAATATATTCATTTTCTGGGGCAATATTTTTTTTTTTTTTTTTTAATGCATTCCATGTCAATAGGTTTAACGTTAATGAAGAGAATTTAAGATCTCACTCACAAATACACTTAAACAAATAAGCATAAGAGAAAAATTGTTTTTTTTTTTATAAACACTTTTTTATAAGCATATAATGCTCATCTTGAAAGTTAAGCCTTATCTTTTGACAGCAATTCATGTTCTTTCCTCAAAATTTCCGTTATAATACATTAATTTGGCGTGGGCACCGAACTCAATTATGAAAAATTCACCCTTATTTTACGTGCTTGGTGGAAAGCACAAGCAAGTGAATTTATTGAAAAATATATGATTTTACTTGGGATTTTTAAGGCTGTTTTCCAAAGGAGCTACTTTCTGTGACATTTCTGAATTTTTTTTTTTTCGTAAATGCATGAAATGGTTCTTGTTCTTGTTCAGTAATTATGTAAAGGAATGGCATTTTTCATTTTTTGGTAAAGCCAGAATATCTTCCAGAAAATACTGTCAAAGTGGGAGTTTTGAACCGGATTCCCGACACAGCAACGAATGAAAGGGAAATAACTTGTTGTCACGTCATAAGAATCACTTATAACCCATTTATGAAAAAATGAAAAAGGCTATTCGATTCGAAATCGCTTCAGCAGTCAAACTTGCCAATTTTATGCTTTTACTTTAAAAAATTAGTAACAGAATGTGTCAGAAAGTTTCGTGCTATTGAACAGGGAATTTGACAATGAGTTAAGATAGAACAATAAGAAATAAACAAAATAAACATTATATAAACTATCTTTTTAGGATATCTAAATTGATTTCTCAATGTGCAATCGTGAATTAAATAATGGTAAACTGTGATTATTAATAAAAGGGTATTATTATTATTAAATCACACACTTCCTTTTTTTATTTATAATAATTTTTGTTACTTTTAATTAAGCCTTTAAAATGTTTCATTGTTGCAAATTGACAGTCATTCCGTATAGTTCGAATTTTAATGGCGCATAACTAAATTTATTATTGTTTCACCTCGTATAGAGTAGATCCGTATAGAGTAGACCCGTACAATTTTTCTTTTGCCCCGGTAAAAATGTTCAAGTTTGGTCAAAACTGCTCCGAGCACAACTCGACCCGTTCCAAAAAATTATTGATCAAACACGGTACAAAAACTAAAACTTCGGCCTAGCCTGCACAAAAAATTAATTGGCTCGGCTAGACACACGCCTATAAGGTTAAAATTGTTTTGTACTAGAAGTCCTAACTAAAAATACTTATTTTATCTTTTTACATCATGTTTATATTCTTCATTTAAAATAAAGTTTTCTGAGCTGTGGTATTTATTTTTTAATACATCTGGTTATATGTGAATATCAGTTACCATTAATATCGTTAATACACATTCTATGGCTTGGAGATTTAAAAATTTTAAAGTCTATACAATAAAATGTTCTAAGACGGAACTGCATGGAAAAAAAGAAAAATCCGTTATGGACTGATTCCCCTATGAGCATTGTCTGTTGTAAATGCATTGCATTCTTTTCACAAGTACTGTTATTCTAATTTGAAATAGATCGATATTTTTATTTTATTTTGTTAAACACGGGGTTCCGTCACAGGCAGTTTTTTTTTTCTCTCAGGTTTTACCGTATTTTAATTTTATTGCTTGAATTGCATCTACCCAACTTAAAAAATAATAAAAATAAATATATCAATTTTAATTATGGAATAATAGCGATTTAAAAATACGTGCATTAAAAAAATAAAATAAAATAAAATAAATAAAAAAAATTGGGCAGGGCCAAATTTTACTGATATTTTTACTGGACAGGCCAGAGCCATGCCGGTGCAATGATTTTCATACGAGCTGTGTTGGAACTGGAACTGAAAATTTCTGCCTGTTCAGACCTCAAGACGAATTCAGTACAGCCCCGACTTGGGCCGGAAAATAAACCCAGTCCCGGCCATCTCGGTCTGAAGCTTTACAAAAAAGTAATCCTTAAACCCAGCTCGGACAGAGTGTCGGGAAGGAAAGTTGGGCCGGGCCCATGAAGACACTTACATCAAATAACCAGAAGATTACTCATAAAATTTTGTAAATTTGGACAATAAAGTTCTAATTAAAAAAAAAAAAAAAACGAGTTTTTAGTGAACTTTGCTCACTTTCATAGATGAGTTTGAGTTGAGCGAGTTCGTTTGAAAAAATTTTAATTTGAACGTGTACTGGACTCATTTTTGAGAAGTTGAGTTTGAGTTTGAATTAGCTCGTTTTCTTTCTTTCTTTTTTTTTTTTTTTTTTTTTTTTTTTTTTTTTTTTTTGTGTGTGTGTGTGTGTGTGTGTGTGAAAGTGCCGAACACTGGCATTACCATTCTACTTTCAGGAAAGTTGAAAGCTGATTTGTAGAAATATATTTTTTCTCAAAGCACATAAACTTCTATAAGAGTTACATACCTTTAAAAAAATGATAATTTTAAAATAATTTGTAAATTAAATAACGAAAAGGTCATTTGAAAAAAAAATACTAAATTTCCTGCACTAGTTCATGTGATAGTCGGGCCACAAAATTTATATCACATTCTTGAATACAGAGTGATTTACAATTTTTTGATAGCGAAATCATATATCCTAGTCGTATATCTACTTGATACCACAGGTCGGTAGAACTGAAAATTTCTGCCTGTTCAGACCTCAAGACGAATTCAGTACATCCCCGACTTGGGCCGGAAAATAAACCCAGTCCCGGCCATCTCGGTCTGAAGCTTTAGAAAAAAGTAATCCTCAAACCCAGCTCGGACAGAGTGTCGGGAAGGAAAGTCGGGCCGGACCCATGAAGACACTTACATCGAATAACCAGAAGATTACTCATAAAAGTTTGTAAATTTGGACAATAAAGTTCTATTGAAATGCAGTAAACCAACGTTTAAAATGCACAAATAATGCGTGAAAAAGCAGCAAACAGCTGTTTCGAATCTACAGCGAGATTCTTCTTCAGTGCAAGAGAGGGAAAAAAGGAACAGCGTGCTAGCAAAAGCAAGGCTGAGCAAAATGATAGACAGAGACGCGCTGCCTTATATACCCTATGCGGGTAGCGAAAGCGCCAGAAACAACCAATGAGAGAGAAGCAGTGGAAACGACTGGGTGGACAAATAGCGGCATCTACCGGAAAAGGAGAGAAAATGAAACCAAAAAAGAGGAAATTAAATTAATGCTTTCCAAATACTTGGAAAATCTGGAGTACTAGATAAGTCATTGACTAAAGAGTGAGAATTTTTAATGATGTGGTAAGCTTCCCAAAAATCAAGATCAAGGTTAGAAGAACATTTTTGGATAATGGTGGCTGAGGAAAAATCGAACCTATGTTGAGAAGACCAAGAATGTTGAGCAATAGAAGAACGTTTGAGCTCCTGATTTTTAACATAACCTTCATGCTCTTTTAAACGAAATCTAAGAGCACGTTTAGTCTGGCCAATATAAGAAAGACCACATTGGCAAGAGATTTGGTAAATACCCCAGTTATCTAGGTGATCAATGGGGTGTTTGAGATTTGAAAAAGTGATTTTATTAACAGGAGAAAAAATAACATTAAAATCAAACCTTCTTAAGATTTTAGCAACTTGCTGACTGATTTTAGGAAAAAATGGTAACACAACTGAGGTATTAGAGTTGGAATTAGAATGCTTTTCAGAATGGACGGATTTCGTCAATTTCTTATAAATAGAATCAATAATGTTAGAGGAATAACCACGATCAACAGCAATAGCTTTGAGGTAATTAAGTTCAGCACTAAGTAACTGAGGAGTGGAACAAACTTTGGTAGCCCGAAAAACAAAAGTATTGAAAGCAGCGAATTTCTGGTTAGGGGGATGAGAAGAATGCCTGTGAGGTGGAAGACTGACAGCAAAAGGTTTACGAAAGACGGTAGTCTGAAAGCCATTATCACAACGAATAACAAGGACATCGAGGAAAGAAAGACAGTTATTGGTCTCAATTTCAGAGGTAAATTGAATGCAGGGATCAATGGAATTCATAATAGAGAGAATATGATTAATATCCGAATTTATTTCAACCAGGACATAAACATCATCAACATAACGAACATAGAACGGAAATTTTAAAATTTCAAAAAGTTTGACCTCAAAATAGTGCATATAAATATCGCATAAAATTGGACTAAGAGGATTACCCATAGCCAAACCATCAATCATGCGGAAGAAATTACCATTGAAAACAAAAGTATTTTGTGACAAGCAAGTGCGAGTGAGAAGGATAAGTTCCTCGATTTCAAAATAAGAGAAATGGAATTCACAAAGCTTGTTTTTGAGGCAATCCAAAGCCCCCTCAACCGGAACGTTTGTAAATAATGATTTAACATCAAAAGAAACCATCATATGACCCTGCGGCTTAAAATTATGCAGTTTTTTAACAAAATCAAAAGAGTTCTTAACAGTGAAACAGTTACTGCTCAAAAGTGGGGAAAAAACAGAAACTAAATATTTGGCAAGCTTATAAGAAGCTGTACCGATACTAGAGACAATAGGTCTGAAAGGAATGTCAGGTTTATGGACCTTAGGTAAAGCATAAAACCTGGCACAATGCGCAATAGAAGGAATAAGAGACTTCTTAAAGTTAGCAGGAATAATGGAAGAAGACTTAATGGCAGACTTAATAGAATTAATTTCACTAGTGGAAGGATCTTTGCGGATGTCCACATAAGGACCATCTTTAATTAATTTATGGGATTTTTCTAAATACGAAGATTTGTCGAGAAGAACAATCTGACCACCTTTGTCAGCCTTAGTAATGATTAAGTTTGGATCAGAACGCAAATTTTTCAGACATTGTTTAACTGGAATTTTAAGATTGGGCTTATAAACATTAGAATTGAAATCAACAGTATTGGCAATGAGATGCCTGATGGACTCTTTTTGAGAAGAAGATAGAGCGCTATGCTTAAAGGCCCTTTCAATAGGAGCAATTAGATTAGGTAAAGAAGGAATAGCAGAGACAGAAAAATTGTTATTCAATTTGAGAGCATCGAGCTGATTGTCACTTAAAGAAACACTAGAAAGATTGACAACAACATTTTGGTTAACAACAGGCAAATTGCTGTTGTTATTAACGACAGGACTTTTACAAAGTTCATTAAATTTCTTCTTTAAAACCGAACAATGAACAGAAGAAGCTGTGAGAACTCTACTCCATGACCTTCTGTCTATAGAGTCAAAATCAGGAGTAGAATTAGCGAGGCTGATATGTAAGGAATATAACTCGTGCTCTATATGAGCAATTTTATGGCGAGTCTCTTGAATCAAAGCTCTTAAAAGAGCTAATTTAGAACGAAATAAGACCTTGTGAATTCTGTTAGAAGAAGATAAATTACAACGTATAGAAATGAAATTAGGAATAACCTTCTTACGCCTACAGTCAAGTAGGAAATGTAAGTGTTCCAAAAACCTGTACTTTTTTAATCGTAAATTACAAAACCTATTGATTTGAGACATTGCGGGGAAAAAAAAAGAGAGAGAGAGAAAAAGGAAAAAGAAAGAAATCACAGAGGAATAAAGGCCCGTTAAAGCCGAATACATTAAAATAGCAATTAAAGCCTTTGTGCAGGAATATTGAAATGCAGTAAACCAACGTTTAAAATGCACAAATAATGCGTGAAAAAGCAGCAAACAGCTGTTTCGAATCTACAGCGAGATTCTTCTTCGTATTTAGAAAAATCCCATAAATTAATTAAAGATGGTCCTTATGTGGACATCCGCAAAGATCCTTCCACTAGTGAAATTAATTCTATTAAGTCTGCCATTAAGTCTTCTTCCATTATTCCTGCTAACTTTAAGAAGTCTCTTATTCCTTCTATTGCGCATTGTGCCAGGTTTTATGCTTTACCTAAGGTCCATAAACCTGACATTCCTTTCAGACCTATTGTCTCTAGTATCGGTACAGCTTCTTATAAGCTTGCCAAATATTTAGTTTCTGTTTTTTCCCCACTTTTGAGCAGTAACTGTTTCACTGTTAAGAACTCTTTTGATTTTGTTAAAAAACTGCATAATTTTAAGCCGCAGGGTCATATGATGGTTTCTTTTGATGTTAAATCATTATTTACAAACGTTCCGGTTGAGGGGGCTTTGGATTGCCTCAAAAACAAGCTTTGTGAATTCCATTTCTCTTATTTTGAAATCGAGGAACTTATCCTTCTCACTCGCACTTGCTTGTCACAAAATACTTTTGTTTTCAATGGTAATTTCTTCCGCATGATTGATGGTTTGGCTATGGGTAATCCTCTTAGTCCAATTTTATGCGATATTTATATGCACTATTTTGAGGTCAAACTTTTTGAAATTTTAAAATTTCCGTTCTATGTTCGTTATGTTGATGATGTTTATGTCCTGGTTGAAATAAATTCGGATATTAATCATATTCTCTCTATTATGAATTCCATTGATCCCTGCATTCAATTTACCTCTGAAATTGAGACCAATAACTGTCTTTCTTTCCTCGATGTCCTTGTTATTCGTTGTGATAATGGCTTTCAGACTACCGTCTTTCGTAAACCTTTTGCTGTCAGTCTTCCACCTCACAGGCATTCTTCTCATCCCCCTAACCAGAAATTCGCTGCTTTCAATACTTTTGTTTTTCGGGCTACCAAAGTTTGTTCCACTCCTCAGTTACTTAGTGCTGAACTTAATTACCTCAAAGCTATTGCTGTTGATCGTGGTTATTCCTCTAACATTATTGATTCTATTTATAAGAAATTGACGAAATCCGTCCATTCTGAAAAGCATTCTAATTCCAACTCTAATACCTCAGTTGTGTTACCATTTTTTCCTAAAATCAGTCAGCAAGTTGCTAAAATCTTAAGAAGGTTTGATTTTAATGTTATTTTTTCTCCTGTTAATAAAATCACTTTTTCAAATCTCAAACACCCCATTGATCACCTAGATAACTGGGGTATTTACCAAATCTCTTGCCAATGTGGTCTTTCTTATATTGGCCAGACTAAACGTGCTCTTAGATTTCGTTTAAAAGAGCATGAAGGTTATGTTAAAAATCAGGAGCTCAAACGTTCTTCTATTGCTCAACATTCTTGGTCTTCTCAACATAGGTTCGATTTTTCCTCAGCCACCATTATCCAAAAATGTTCTTCTAACCTTGATCTTGATTTTTGGGAAGCTTACCACATCATTAAAAATTCTCACTCTTTAGTCAATGACTTATCTAGTACTCCAGATTTTCCAAGTATTTGGAAAGCATTAATTTAATTTCCTCTTTTTTGGTTTCATTTTCTCTCCTTTTCCGGTAGATGCCGCTATTTGTCCACCCAGTCGTTTCCACTGCTTCTCTCTCATTGGTTGTTTCTGGCGCTTTCGCTACCCGCATAGGGTATATAAGGCAGCGCGTCTCTGTCTATCATTTTGCTCAGCCTTGCTTTTGCTAGCACGCTGTTCCTTTTTTCCCTCTCTTGCACTGAAGAAGAATCTCGCTGTAGATTCGAAACAGCTGTTTGCTGCTTTTTCACGCATTATTTGTGCATTTTAAACGTTGGTTTACTGCATTTCAATATTCCTGCACAAAGGCTTTAATTGCTATTTTAATAAAGTTCTAATTTAAAAAAAAAAAAAAAAAAAAAAAAAAAAAAAAAAAAAAAAAAAAAAACGAGTTTTTAGTGAACTTTGCTCACTTTCATAGATGAGTTTGAGTTGAGCGAGTTCGTTTGAAAAAATTTTAATTTGAACGTGAACTGGACTCATTTTTGAGAAGTTGAGTTTGAGTTTGAATTAGCTCGTTTTTTTTTTTTTTTTTTTTTTTTTTTTTTTTTGTGAACGTGCCGAACACTGGCATTACCATTCTACTTTCAGGAAAGGTGAAAGCTGATTTGTAGAAATATATTTTTTCTCAAAGCACATAAACTTCTATAAGAGTTACATACCTTTAAAAAATGATAATTTTAAAATAATTTGTAAATTAAATAACGAAAAGGTCATTTGAAAAAAAAAAAATTCCTGCACTAGTTCATGTGATAGTCGGGCCACAAAATTTATATCACATTCTTGAATACAGAGTGATTTACAATTTTTTGATAGCGAAATCATATATCCTAGTCGTATATCTACTTGATACCACAGGTCGGTAGAAGAAATAGTTACCAACACTAGAAGTCGATATACGGCTAGAAATAGAAGCATTCGAGTTATAAAAATGCTGTATAAATGCTTAATACAGCGATAACACCCAATGAATATGTTGGGTTAAACTCTAAACACAGCTATAAAATATGATATGAAAAATAATAATTTCATAATAATTATAGTGATCGTTTTACTTATAGCAACATCTATTATTAAAAAAACTGATACTTTAAAATAGTTTGTAAATTAGAGACCAAAATATTCATTTAACAAATAATAATTACCATGTATTAGTTCATGATATAGCACGGCCACAATATTTATAACACACATATATATAAGACAAAGGGATAGTTAAAAAAAATAGTGATATCTTATTTTCTCTTCGCATGTCTACCTGAAACCTCAGGTCTGTCGGAAAATCTTAACAGTACTGGAAAGCAAAATAGGTATGAAAATACAGCCATTCGAGTTGTTAAAATGTTGTATAAACGCTCAATTCTGTGCCACATTCAATGGTGGAATATTGTTGGTTCCACTCTGAACACTTACAGTTCTAAATTTTGATATATGCAAATTAAAACAAGAAAAATATTCTTCTAATATCAAAGTGCAACAAAATTTTTAATGCAAAATTTCCAACTTGAATAGTTTTTTCCCAAAAAAAGCTTCCACATTTAATATACATCTACCATATTCTCAGTGAAAATATCGATTTGCTTATGTTTTTTGCAAACAAATTAAGAGATAAGGAATCATTCAATAGGTGCTGCATTTCAGAGGTTTTGGAAAAGAAATTTATTTTTACTATAAGAAAATTTACCTATTAGAGTAGAGAAAATAATTTTCGCCAGTAATGGAAACAGCAGACAATTTAAGCGCCGATTACAAAAATTCAGTTAATATTATTTATTTAGCTGAGTTTATACTTTTTTATATTATTTTTTTTAACCATTTGGAAAAATGGTTATTGTTCTCTGTCAGGATAGGAAATCAAAAACATGTCTGATGCGTTTTATTGGTTGAATCTGCATTTTATTCGTTTTCTGATTGGTCTAAACAGTAATCTGTATTTCCATTTACTTTCAACAAATATGGATACTTCTGCACACACCCTTCGGGCCAATGTTCCTCGTGTAGATAACCGGCCTTCATTAGCAACACCACTAAAAGTTGATTATTTTTTATAAAACACTTAATTGCTGATTTCCTGAATTAAGAGTTATACAATTTTGATGTTTTTCTTTTTTAAATCTTTCTAAATTATATTGCTTAGGAAAATTCGACAATTTTATTTTCATCATACAAAGGAAATGCATCTAGAAACGCATAATTTATAGAATAAAAGTGACATAGAATACGAATGTAGTGCTGATTTAAAAAAAATAATAATAATAATTCTCATATTAAATTGTATTTAAAGAAAAAATGCGAATGTTTCTTTAAGCAGACTAACTGCAAAAAATATCACTAACAAAATGTCTTGATATTTTTTTTATATAATTTGCTGTTAACAAATGCATTTTTATCCAAATACATGATATAAAATTTAATCATACTTCCTTAGATAAAATACATACGAGGTGGTAAAAATTAAACTTACAGTAATCAGAGTGTTCTGTAGCACAGTCTAATTGAGTGACTGTCACCAAATTTTATAAGAAGATTAAACATGACGGGTGACGAAGGATTCCGCGTAAAAAAAATAAATAAATAAATAAAATAATTCTAAAAGTCGCCGCTATGGGAATATTTGGCGCTGTGTAACAGCAAATACAGTTTTAAAAAATGCAGAATCAATACTAAAATCGGTTAATGTGCTAAATAAAAAGTAATTTTATTTCAGTATTGATTCTGCATTTTTAAAAACTCTTTCATGTTGCCCAGCGCCACATATTCCTCTAGCGGTACCTTTTGGAACTACATTTTTTTCGCATTGTTTATTTTGTTACCTCCCGTATTGTTTAATCTTCTTACAAAATTTGGCGTCACTCTCTGAATTAGATCTCGGTACAGAACACTTTGAATGCTGTCAGTTTAATTATGGCCACATTGTATTTAGTCTTTTTATGCAGGCTCTACTAAAAAAGTCGATATTATTTAAACATTAGCTCACTGTATGCATTCGGGATTTTTTTTCTTATATTACTTGTATTTAGTTAAATGTAAACATTTTGTTAGATGCTAAATCTACACAGACAGCTAACAAAAGTCCTGTATAAAACCATTAACAATCGAATGTCGACAGCTCATAAACATGTTGTCTGGATATCGTATACTGTCAATGGACTATGCGATGGAGTAATCTATAGCGCCAAATAGCTCCAAAACAAAAGTTAACGCACCTGCATTAAATTGGCACGATGTACGGGCGAAAAGGTAGCTAAAAAATTGTTGAGCTTTTTTTTTAGTAAGAAATTTTGTTTCACAGGAAAAATATTTTAATGAGAGGTCTTGAAACATACATTTTTTATTCCCTATAACCAATCTATATCCGTAGTAAATCGCATAAATGTGGCATTATGAGCCACTAATATGTATAAGAGGAGGACTACCTCATATAAACAAAATGTAGAATATTATTACAAGAAAATTAATTTAAATATGTTCAATGTGTTCATCATCAGTAGCAATTCTTCGTGTATTCTGGATGCATGCCGGTCTTGGACATGTTAAACTCCTTCATCTTCATTTGCGTCATTTCATACTACATAGATGACGCGGTACAAATTTGTAATTGATTTTTTCACATTTTCTTATGCTGTTTCTCATATAGTAAACTTAACTACCCAGCTTAACCCTAGATGGTGCTGGATCAATCGCATCGAGTAGAGTATAGTTACATTGGGATACTTAAACAACACATTTTTGCCTAAAAAAATCACCATTTTTAAGTTAATAAGGGGCAAGAAGAAAATATTGTTGGCCAACTTCTCTTTCTGTATAGTAGATGACCCGTGTAAAGATATTTATTTATTTTTTATGTAATGTTCTGAAATTAAAAATTATTCCCGCTTTATGAAAAAGAAAAAAAAAACATGATGCGAGAACTTTTTATAATCAATTATTTTTTATAATTAAACTTATATAATTTTTAGTTGTTAGTTTTTTTTTTTTTTTTTTTTAATTATAAAATCGTCAACAATCTACTTTTTTCCTTTTATAAATTATACTGTCTAAGAAAGTGAATGTAAAGAATAAGCCTAATTTTCAATGAAAGATTATTAATCCGGAAAACCATACGAGATTGCATACAAAGAAAACCTACAGTTATTTTATGAACAAAATCTAATTACCGAAATTTTAACAGAAGCATAAATTTCAAAGTATAAATTTCACATGAATAAAAAAGAACGCATTTTCTATGAAATACACAGAATTAAAAAAAATCATCAAATTTCTCATCTTTTATGCATGAATAACTTGAGATAGTAACAATGAATGTATTATATTAAAATATTTACCAGCGGAAGAAGTTTATTTCCCTTTTTTTATAAGGTGTCACAGTTTTTGATAATTAATTCCAGATTTAATATGTAAACTGGATAATTAATTTTTAAGAATATAGTATTAACGTCATGGAATATTTAACAAATTATTAAGTTCTTTGTGAGGTTATGAATGATGAGTTTTGTATCTTACTTGGTAATTTCTTGATTTAACTTTATAATTTAAAAATAAAAAATTATTTCTAGTCATCATTTTAAGATATTAACATATTATTTTTAATCACAAAATATTTTTGAGGGCTTACATAAACTATCACAGTTTTTCGAAATAAAACATTACAGAACATCTAAGATATTGCAAATATTTGATTTTACATTTGCCGTTATGCGTTTAATTATTAAAGTATTTTAGTGCAAAATTGAGTTTGAATTCTACAAAGTGGTACTATAGCATATAAGCTACACTTTACCTGTTAAAATATTCATTATTTCACATTAAAAAAATAACAAATTATTTTTTTTTAGATAATATGTTTACTTTCTACTGTATGTTTTTTTTTTTTTTATCAAAATATGTTGGGGAATACAACAGCCATTACAAAAGACTCAGAGAATATTCAATGTCTTGCATTTATGTCTAAAAGGTTATTTAATATTACCAAAATAACCTTAATATGCTACAGTAAAAGCTGTCTTGAAATTGTGATATAGTATTGAGTGGAAAGTTAATTTAAATATCATATTATCATGATCACATTTTCATGACGATATTATGTTCTTGGGTCATATTTTTAAAGTTTACTAAATATCATTTTAAAAACTATTCGAAACGATGTAAGCTGAGGTACCTATCGTCGTAGAAGTATTGTTGATAAGGATTTTCAAAAATAATTGTTGGTAATTAGCCGAGATATTAACACTAAAAGACACGGACGGTTTGGACATACATAAAGATACGGACGGCGTACTATATGTGTCATCGGCTGCTAAAGTCTAAATAACAATTTTTAATGATATATTTATCTAATGCAATGCGCAGTAGTAGTATACAAGCAATAAACGTCAAACTATTAAAAACAGACTCATTTAATTAGAATTAATCTCATAATTACTATGGGATTCGCGACTAGTTTGAATTGAGTAACGCTCTAAATACGCCACAAGTGTCTTTAAAGGTTAATTCAAAACGTATCTGGAAAAACGCTGTACAGACTAACGTGGCGTTGTAACTTTGCGACCACATTTCCGAGCGCATTTAGCAAAATATCAAGTTTAAACTTTGAACAGGGGTTTGTTTTAGGTACACTGCAAAAAGAAAAGATTATTACTACACTGAATTTGGGTTTTCGAAATTCCAAATGAAGTTTAAGTATTACAACTTTTATCATCAGCACCGAATTAATCCCGTCATAATCGGATTAGGATAAGATTAAAAAAAGAGTTATGCAGAATAGCAGTATTTTATGCTAATTAGGCTTCATATATCTCTGAACTTTTCATGGTACATCCATTTGTAATTTTCTAGTATATTATACATTTGTAGTTTTTTAATAGACCTTATTATTCTTTTAGTGACGTTTTTCTATTTTTTTTTTTTTTTTGAAATAATGCAGTTTCTAATTAATATATTTATTGTACGGAGCCCTCTGTAAGCGATTAATACTTTTATATTTATTAAATTACTGTACATTATTTGCCTTGCCGCAGGATTTCTTATAATTGAATTGTCCCAGAGAACCCAAAAATTTTTATAGATTACAGATATAATATGTGTTTAAAATGAACTAAACTTGAATAAATAAAACGATTAGTTTGAAAGAAAAAAAATGTAAAATAAAAAAAAAACTCAAGATTTTGAATTTTCTTCTTGTATAAAAAATAGTCATAATTTCAAAATCACTTATTTTATGAACATTATATTAGTTTATTTTCTACATCTATAAGGTTTATAACTTCCGTCTAAATTTCACTAAATTTTATTCAGACATTTCTTAGAAATCATGCGCACAGTGACCAAAATCACCGTCTTGAGAAAACTGACTTAAAGTTGTGACATTAACGATTAAATAGTAAAGTTCCCTTGATGATATAAACACAGCTCAAACTGTTTTGGACGTAACTTCCCTTCTAATGCAAATTGTTGCATGGTGTTTAATTTAAGGGACAGTGGACTTTTAAAAAATTCAACAAAGAAATCGATTTTATTTAATTTGGAGAATTATGATGAAACTGGATGCTCAAATTTATCTTATGCTAAAAGAAATTTCCAACTTTGACGCTACTTCGCAGAGATATAAGCTTTTATATTTATAAAAAAACCATATATATTTTTGCTGTGTATTTTACTTAAATTGCTGTTTTCCCAAAATTGAAAATTTAGCACATTTCTTTTTTAGCCATGCGCATTCTAGATCATCACTTTCTTTTGAAATTAATACTCTAAATCCCCTGTACAATAATAAATAAATGTTAGCATAAAAAGTTGCATTTGAGGAGTATTTTAGTGTTGAAATGCACGTGCATATAAAAATATGTAGTTACTTTCTTAGAAAAAACAAAGCACAATTATAAAAATATTTTATTCTTTTATACTTACACATTCAGCAGAATTGTACAATTCATGCCGACTTCATTGTAATATATGAAAAGTATCTCATAAGTAATTAATGTTAGATTTTGTGCAAAGGAAATGCGCGTTGGCAATTTAAAACATTACAATTATTCGTTACTTTAATTTTTTTTTATTGAAAAAGTTAAAATATTTTTATAATATTAACAACAAATTTTAAATATAACTATTTGAGCTTGCGATTAACAAGTGTGTCAATTTTCTAATAAATCTAATGAAAATTGAGAGATTTTATTTATAATTCCCACTGTCCCTTTAAAATGTTCTCGAGAATAAAATTTTAATATAAGATATACTGAATAAAAAAATTATTTCTGCACATTGTCAAATGGACCTGACCGTTAAAAACAAATTTTTTTTTGAATTTATATTCCCAAGAAATTTACATAAATATTTGTAAAAAGTAGGTAATGAATTTATAGAGCACAAAATCATTTTCGCTCAGCAATGTTCTTAATACTACTACCGTAGAATTTGAAAATTTACTTTTGCATAGTGTAGTCATGCAGAATAAAATTAATTTACATCAGAAAGAGAAGACCATATAAAAATATATAGTTACTTTCTTAGAAAAAACAAAGCACAAATATAAAAATATTTTATTTTTTTATACTTACATATTCAGCAGAGTTATACAATTCATGCCGACTTCATTGTAATATATGAAAAGTATCTCATAAGTAATTAATGTTAGATTTTGTGCAAAAGAAATGCGCGTGGGCAATTTAAAACATTACAATTATTCGTTACTTTATTTTTTTTTATTGAAAAAGTTAAAATATTTTTATAATATTAACACCAAATTTTAAATATAACTATTTGAGCTTGCGATTAACAAGTGTGCCAATTTTCTAATAAATCTAATGAAAATTGAGAGATTTTATTTATAATTCCCACTGTCCCTTTAAAATGTTCTCGAGAATAAAATTTTAATATAAGCTATATGAATAAAAAAATTATTTCTGCACACTGTCAAATGGACCTGACCGTTAAAAACAATTTTTTTTTTAATTTATATTCCCAAGATATTTACATAAATATTTGTAAAAATTTTGTAATGAATTTATAGAGCAAAAAACCATTTTCGCTCAGCAATGTTCTTAATACTACTACCGTAGAATTTGAAAATTTACTTTTGCATAGTGTAGTCATGCAGAATAAAATTAATTTACATCAGAAAGAGAAGAGCATATTTATTCTACACTTCGTGTTTGCGAGAACAAAGTAATTTAAATGCATACGAATTCATGTTTTGAAAGTAATAAAATATATAGCAATTTAGGTGGGGGGGGGGGTGGAGGATAAATTTAACAATAGCATTTTTCGGATGATAACATTAACTTTATCGTTCTGAAATAATAATCTGTAATTTAATTCAATTACTCGAAAATGTAAAGAATATACAGTCTTGATTTTTTATTGAAAATAAAACAACTTTCTAATAAAATACCGGCGTTAATAAAGCGCATGTTTTGATGATAATATGAAAATATAATAATACTTCTAAAATTAACTTAAAGAAACTTATTTCAATTACGAGTATTATTTAATAGTGGTTCATTTAATTGATAATTTTTTATCACTTTTTTAGAATTTCAACATATTTTTCAACTCCTATAGCTGTGACATTCTTTTAAAAAGTGTAATAATAGAGCATTATTTTCAAATAAATGAGAAAAATACAAAAAAAAAAAAAAAAAAAAAAAAAAAAAAGAGTGAATTGTTATTCGAGACAGGACGAACTTGTAAGGATTCAATGCTGAAAAGGGACCGCAATTTTCCGTGAAATTTGTACATCAGTGTTCCGTAACATTTAATAGAAATATCAATATCAAAGAATCCGTATGAGTTCCGCACTCCGTCTCGCCATTCGACAAATGAATTTTACCATTCTACTAACTTTTCCTTAGAAAAAGCTCTTCTTTTTTTCTTTCTTTTTTACTTTCTTCTATCTTTACAAGAAGAAAGTATTGGATTCGTGAAATTTTTCAACTTCCGGTTTTCGACGGATTTATACGTTTTAGAATGTCCTGAACACGATTTGATGGTTTATAGAAAATGTCTGTCTGAGTCTGTCACTCTGTCACTCTGTGAGTCTGTATGTGACAAAAATTTTGCGGGCGCTCTATCTCAAGAACTAATGCATGGGATTTCACATAACTTCCGATTCAGTTAGACATTGATATAAACTGGACCTGATTAGTTTTTGCTGTAAATTGCTCAACAGGTGGCGCTGCTATGCAGCATTTTTTTATGATTTCCGCAGTAGCTCAATCTCCCGAATTAATGCACGGATTTTCATCAAACTTCAGATTCAGTGATTCCTTGACATCAATTGAAGTTTTATACATTTTGGTGTAAATCGCTCAATAGGTGGCGCTGATATACTGCATTATTTACGATTTCCGCAATAGCTCTATCTCAAGAACTAATGCTTGGATTTGCAACAAGCTTCAGATTCAGGTATACCTTGATATGAATTAGTGATGTTTCTGTTTTGGTGCAAATCGCTCAACAGGTGGCGCTGCTATGCTATATTTTTCAGAATTTCCACTATAGCTGTATCTCAAGAACTTATGCAGGAATTTCCATGAAACTACAGAATCAGTTAGTCCTTGACTTGAATTGACATTTTATAAATTTATGTGTAAATCTCTCCCATGTGCCGCTGCTATGCTGTGTTTTTTTGTGAATCCCGCACTATCTCTATCTCAAGAACTAATGCTTGGATTTTCAACGAAATTCAGATTCAGATATATCTTGATATCAATTAGTGCTGTTTATGTTTTGGTGTAAATAGCTCAACGGGTAGCACTGCTATGCTATATTTTTTCAGAATTTCCGCTGTAGCTCCATCTCAAGCACTAATGCACGAATTTTCATCAAACTTGAATCTCAGATATACTTTGATATGAATGGGTGCTAAATGGATGTAATTTCTTGTACTATTAAATGATTTAATTGACGTGATTTATATACAAGAAAGTTTTGTGATGGCCACATCATACTAGTTTTATAAAGTCCAAATAAAACATTTTGTCGGAAAGAGAACCATTTCTGTTGTAATTTTGATTGCAATAAACTGTAATAATAAATATCGCGCATTAACTATAAAGTAGTATTACTTAAAAATACACATAATTGTATCTTAATATATATTTTTTAAGGAAACATTATTTATAGAAGTAATTAAAATAATGCTAAATATAAATTAAATATATATATATATGTGGAAAAAAAGACTTGTTTACAAAAAAAAAAATCGCGAAAAATTCGAAAATTGCTGTACGAATTATGATTAATTTTTATTTGAAAATTATAGTATATTGATCTAAACATTGAATTTCGTTTGTGATTATGATTCTATTAAAATCACCAGCGAACTTGGAAATTTTGAAAAACAAGTGAATTTTTAGATTCAATATAAAATGTTTAAAAAAAAATCTAATTAAAACATCGAAAATCTTACAGTGAGATGTGAGAAGTGACCATTCTTAGCCTGGTCCCACCAAATTTTGTAGATCTCTGCGTGCTATAGGTATTGCTAGCTATCAAATGCACATTTTACACACACACCATCTTTTTTTTTTTCTTCATTACTTTATCGTAAAATCTTTTAATAGAGAAAAAAGCATTTCATTTAGCTTTAGAAGTTACTGCTGTACGTATTAGTTAAATTTACATAGGTATTCAAAATAAAACACAATGACGGGTATCCTATTTTCATACGGTACCATTTTCTGTAAACATTCTAAATATACATATTTAAGTGGCAATCTAAAAAACTTACTTTAAGCAATGAATGTGCATTAAATTCACAAATAATCAAAATGTAACTTGTTCCTGTGTAATACTTGTTTTTAATACTTTAAATACAATATTTCGTTTCCATAGAAACAGACTGGTATACTATTCGTTCTATATACGTCCTGGAATAAAATTCGATTATAAAACATCTTAACGTTTGATAAAAGAGATCTGTAACTGGTTCATTTTCTGAATAATAATTTCGGAAGAAATATTTTATTAAGCATTTGCAATAAAAATTTTCTTCCGAGAAGGTTTTTGCATTTTATTCTTCAGAAAAAATATTAAAGCTTTTTTTTTTTTTTTTTTTTTTTTTTAAGTGGTATTCTAAAAACGAGCTGAGTGGGACACCGCCATAAAATATCTTTAAACTAAAATTTTATTATTTCTCATATTAACTATCAGCCAACTTTTAACAATATTGATAAGTATGAAAAAATTATATTGATTGCAGATAACACAGACGATGAAAAGAATTCCATTTTTCACATAATACTAACTTATATATTTATGTTTTAAATAAAATGGACATTTAAAAAAATGATCGATTATTTTTGTTTTGATTTCATCATTTATTTATTCGAAGAAACCGCTGTACATTAAGTTTTTGTGCATTCAAAAGATTTGACTGATATAAATTATTCTCCAAAAAACATAAATAATATAAATTTTCAATGTTCCGTAACCTTATAACTTTGCCTACATCACCATTCATATTTCATGATTAGTATTATATATAACAAATGTTAATGAAAGATCATCTTTCGACTTCATGTGAAGTCGAATAGTTCAGAGAATATATAAAAATTTTAGAGGAAATACTTTCAGATGGAATCTTTCTTACGAGTGAGAAAAATAAAACAGCAACGATATCTATCTGATTCTCTCGGTCTTTTCCTATGAGTGCAAGTACCACTCTACAAGTAGCAAATCTACTGTAGTTGCAACTTTTAAGTTAGAAACGTAACGCAACGTAAAAATTTCAGAGGAAATACTTATAGAGGGAATCTTTCTTACGATTGAGGATAGAGTAACAATATTTATCTGATTCTTTCGGACTATTCTTATTATCGAAAGTACTGCTCTACAAGTAGCAAAATTACTGTAGTCAAAATTTTTAAGTTAGTTTGAAGCAGCGTAACACAGCATAAAAATTTCAGAGGAAATACTTTCAGAGGGAATCTTTTTTTTTTTTTTTTTTTTTTTTTTTTTTTTTTTTTTTTTTTTTTACGATTGACGATTGAGTGACAATATCTATCCGTTTCTCTCGGACTGTAGTAGCAACTTTTAAGTAAGTTTGAAGCTTAACGCAACCTATTAAAAATATTTAACATATTAGTGTGTCACAAAAAATCTCTAATTTAAAATGACTGCTGACGCTACATTAATCAGAGGGGGGGGGGGGCATTCTTTAAGTAAAGAGATAATATATTTCTTTCCTTGCACAATATGTTCTGCGAAACAATTTGTCAGTGTGAAAAACTCTTCTTCAGCTTTTAACAAAGCATCGTATGGGGGCCTCGATATTTTCATTGAGACTATCTGATAAAAGCAAGTGCTAAAATTCAAATAAATCAAATTAATTTTCTTTGTGAAAATACTTTTTTGCTTACTCATTGAGAGATATTTATATTTTAATGAGCGTTTCTTTTCTTTTTTTTTTAATTTTCTATATTTACTGATTTATTGTTAATGTTATTACTAAACTGAATTTTTTAATACGTAATGAGTAATGTGTCCACAGCTTTACATCATAGAGAACAACAATCGTAAGTTCTTATGCATATAAGGCTTTGTCACATTTATTTGATTATAGCCTGGCAAACTACATGAAAAAAATGGTCCATTGTATTTTCTAATCCATGTACTCAAATTAAAATGTAGATTAATACCATTAATAAAAATCAAACTGTAACGAAGTTGCGATTATTTTTGAAAAGTAGTTTGTTGTCGCAACTTTTTAAAACAAGATCTTTACTGGTAGTTAACATTGTCGGTAAAGTAATGGTTGCTGAAGTTCGCTACAAATATAAAATGCTTTTTCAGTTCACCATTTTCAATAGTTTTTTTTCTTTGTTTATTTGTCTAAATCTTCCGAAAATTATTACTTGGAAAATTATAATCATGTTAAAATGTATCACCGGTCTTAACACTTTCTAATTAAATACAGTAGAATCCCACTAATCCGACATTTCAGTTAATCCGAACGGATTTTATTTTCGAAAATTATACTTAAACAGTATAATTTTAATTAACTAAAAATATTAACTTACAATTTTTTTCGGATTACAGGATGAATGTCGAGTAAAACGTGCAGAAGTTAGAATTAAACAAAAAAATTGCAGTAAAGCGTAAAGCTAGAATAGAATTAAAAAATATTCAATAATGTAAAAGTATGCTATATGTGCAAGAATATAAAATGAAAACGTGCAGTGTAGGCCTACTCGTAGAAGTCATCTTAAAAAAAAAAAAAAAAAAAAAAAAACTCGAATACCAGTTTGTTTGCCTGTCACAATAAAATTATTTTCTAAAATGCAAAAAGTATTTAATTTAGATGATAAAAATTTATTTTTTGTTTCAACAGTTTGACTTCGAAAATTATCTAGAGAAATCATTCCTCCCCCCCCCCCCTTACCTCATCGACGTGGTGAAAGATCTATTTATAGATTCGCGATTTTGAACCGTTTGTAATGATTTGTTACTTAAGTCCTCATTAGGAAGTTCCATTGGATTATTATAAACATCGGGCGTGATTAAACAAGGAATACTATATTTTTCCGAAAGTCGTGCAGGATTATCCAGCATGACGGACCTTATGATGCTGGATTAGAGGATGTTTGCTGTACTACTGAGTATTTATTACTTACATTTTTTTAGCAAGTATTTTTTTCTTTTCTATTTTTACCGGAATTTTGGGTATTCCAGTTTTTTTTTAAATCCGAACAGGCACCGGTCCCAAATAGTTCGTATTTGCGCTGGTAGTTAACAACAGTTTCGGTAAAGTAATGGTTGCTGAAGTTCGCTACAAAAATAAAATGCTTTTTATGATCACCGTTTCCAATAGTTTTTTTTTTTTTTTTCTGTCTAAATCTTGCGAAAATCACTACTTAAAAAATTATAATAATTTAAAAATGTATCATCAGTCTTAAACCTTTCTAATTAAATGAACATAATAATAAAATAAACTTTGAAAGATCAATCGAAAACGGAAAAACTTTCTTTTTCCTTATCGTACTCGTTAAACATATGTTTTTTTTTTTTTTTTTTTTTTTTTTTTTTTTTTTTTTTAACTACTTATCAATTGTGCTTCTACAACCTCAAACAATTGCATGAAAATTTTCAATATGTAGATAGTATTATATATTCCCTTTTTAAGATTTTTGTAGTGTGTAATCTTAATTTATTCAAATTAACTGTGTTTTATTCTTATTTTTTTGTATGGATGAAATGACATATTTTTTGAGTATTTAAGTGGCACTTATGGAATTTTCCTTAAACGATATCATTCATTGTTATTTAATCAAAAATGAGCTCATCAAAATTATTTTGATTTTTTATTTATTATACCTATCATTTTCCTCTACTTTTTAAAAAGATTGAATTTTAGGACAAACGGTTTAAAATAATTATCAAAATACTAGCTTTAAAAACCACCTATTTGTAATTATAAGGAAAGACATCGTCTTTAATTTGGTAACGAATAAACATTTTTTTTTAAATTATTTATCTTGCATTAATTTTACCTAGCAAACTGTACCTTTACTGAATCAATTTGATTTTAATGTAAACTGAATTTTTGTAAGTATTTGAAATATTTTCTACTATATATAGGTGAAACATGTAAACATTTTATAGATTAAAAGCAGCAACCTTCATCTTTGATATCGTAATAAATAAAAATTGTAGTTTTTCATTATGTAAAAGGCACATTTTATATTTTACGAAAATATTATGTTTTATATCTCATAATGTACACATAAAAGTTATGTAGAAATACAGATACCACCAATTTGTTTAGTCGACTCATAAAGATATCTTATACGATATCCAGTTTTAATTTTAAATTAAAAAAAATATTCAGTCATTTTTTTTAATCGTTAAAACTTTTAGCATCACATTTTACAATTTATATATATTTATTAAAATCTCGCTGATGTTGACATTCTCAAATAATATTATAGTAGATTTCCATGTGGGAACGTGTGATTATCTTTATCATAAGATAAATGGATTCGTGACCGAAGGCAGGCAGAAAATATAAGGTTTCTTGTTTCTCGAATGATGACTAAAAATTTTCGGGAGACTTATTCAATTGCATTCTATATCCTTTATTAATAGAAATATCAATACCAAAGAATCCGTACGACTTCCGTATCCCACACCCATTTCGGAAAACGTATTTTTCCAAAAATCTGACACTATTCAAGTAAAGTATTTCCTTTTGAAATGTAACATTAAAGCTGTTTTACTAAGGATACATTTACCAGTTTGAAATTTAAGTAAAAGGAAATTATAATAAACAATCTATCTATGTAAAGTTCATCAATTTTCAAACAATTTTTAAATAACGGTATAAATTGTCTCCAGTTTTTGTGTAATTATATATATATATATATAAGTATATTTTAAATAAAATTATAAGTATATATTCTTGTGTATTAATCTACCGTATGTGTTTACTATATAATTTTAGTGTCTATATTATCAGGCGCGGATCCATATATATATATATATATATATGTATATATTATAAATGTATAGCATATGTATAAATTAAAAGAAACAGTAACTTTTTTCAAATAATAATTTTTTACTTCATGAATATCAAATGTTCTAATACACAAAAAATAAGTTTAGATTTGAATAAAACCGTAGATAAAATCACTGAGGTTCTAATATTTTTTTAAGATATAATGAAACAAAAGCACCCATCAAAGCTACTTAAAAATCAATACAACATACTCAACTGATTACGGAATCTTAATCCTAAGAGCAGATTAACCATAAGATACAGCATTTTAGATCAGCAAAAGTGAAGAAAAAGACAAATTTATTTTTTCTAGTTTCGTTCTTTTGTGATACATTGAGATTTTATGTCGATTTCCTACGAAACACGTTTACACATTACTGAATTGATCAAGTTAAATTTGAATCAGATATATATATATAAAAAAATTCCACCTTATAAAAAAATATAATCATACATTGTGTTTGAGTTTTGATCTATTCGTTACGTTTGGTTGCCTACTCACAGAATGCGCATTCATCAGTGATTTTTAGAACTAGATCCACATTGTAGGGGATATTCGTTTTATTTACTTGGCAGCATTGAATCCAGTTTGAATGCTTTTCGAAAACAGCATATAGTGGAATTCAGCAATAATTATATTTTTTGCAATTTTAAAATTTGTGGCAATTACAAATAAGATTAATTATATATTTTTTATTATTTTATGAGGTTATTTTAATTGAAATTTTATTTTAATTTCTAACAAAATAATATTCAAGGTATTTTTAAATGCCATGCTTTTCCAAAACTCAAAATTCATATTTCACTCCTCTTCAATCTAGACGTTTGAACTACTCTATTTGTTAGGTTTTATTAGCTTTATATATATATATATATATATATATATATATATATATATAGATAAAGCTATATAATTTTCCAAGTGAATTACATCGAGTAACCAAGGAAAGTTGGAACATTCGATTCATATATTTGAAACAGCTATAAATTGACTTTTGTCAAAAACTTTATAGATTACAAAACAGAATCTATCAGAGCATTATTTAATTTCGTGAGATATTCCAAATGAATGTAGCATTAGAGTTTGTTTTTTTTCATCTGGATAATTCCTCAAGCATGGAATAATTATCCCATGGAATAATTATCCGTTTGGTATCCAAAGGTAAATTTTGTCTGGCAGACTCGGGAATCTTCTCAAGAAAATATAATATCCAGATACCTGATTTTTTAAAATTATCATTTATTGATAAAACTGATATTGATCTATTCATACATCAAAATGGTGTTATGTTGCAAGGATAAGTAAACAGTACATACTCAAAATTACATTAAACTCTGACCTGAAATCTGACTGAAAGAGGATGTGGTTTCATCTTCTTACCCACACGTATTGAAATGTAATTTGATCTTATAAAAAATTAAAAAAAGCTATATTACTTTATACGACTACATTTAGTATTTTGTTTCTGTATTACTTTAACAATAAATAATTATTTTTTTTAAATCCATATAAATATCGATGAACAGTATTTAATTGCATAAAAATGAATCAGACAAAACACAAATATTTTTATATAAAATTCGAAAGATCCATTGTAGTAGCCTCAAATATTTCCAAAAGTCAGTGCCAGCAAACAAATATTGTTTTAATAAATGCTTTTTTTTAATTTCCAAAATATATTAGTTTTTGAGCTTTCAAAATATAAAAAAACACTTTTCTTAATCTTGGATAACTCACTTGTTTCTTAATGTTTATGATTATAATATATGTTCGTAGGCTAAAGAATCCAAGATGAGGATTATTATATTTCTTAGATTAATGATTCTTTGGATTTTTTTTTTTAATGTAAGCGCAAAAATATAAGCTAATAAAAATTAAATAAAAAAAAAAAAAAACGACTGCGTAAAAAGAAAACTAATTAATTATTTCTCATCAATGTTAAACTATTTTTTTTTATAAAACTTACATATTTTTTTTTTTATTTACTTGTATTGATGACTTTTAAGAAGTGTTTAATTGTTAGTTCCTATCTATAAACACTGAGGCCTATAGATGCCTAGGATCGTTAGAGTTGCAGTAACGCTAGAGATCCTTCTACACAACTCCCAGGTTATGTAATATTTAAACAGAGATTCTGACTGTAAGATAGACAATGAAACATCGTCTGCATTTTAAAAGACCTATCCAATGATATGCCACTCAATATGGGGCTTAAAAATTTGTTTTCGTGTCTACCGCCATTTTGAATTTATAAAAACAAAACCTAGCCTATAACCATTAGTCGGTTAAGACTAATCGATAACGACCTCATTCATTAAAATCCATCCAGCGGTTGGGGTGTTTCGAGTGTATAAAGAAATCAACATACGCAGATACGCTTGAAACACATAATCCTTCTTGGCAGTTGGGTAAAAAATAACACGAATTGTATACAAGGTATAAAATTACGTAATATGCAGCTGCTGAATTAATCCGTGTTATTCAGAAACCAGTAATTTATACAATTCCTGTAAAATATCCCCTGGTGTGTCCTACATTCGTTCCGTTACGCTGGGATAAGTTTGGATAAATTCAGACTATAAAAATACTATTTTTTTTAAATTAGGAAAGTAGAGAAAAAAACGACAACAATAATTTCTTTGATCAGCGATTAAATATTGAATTCAATATTAAACATGTACTATACCAACAGTACATATACAATGCCAACTTATTATAACACATAAATGTTTTTTTTTTTTTTTTTTATGGAAAAGAATAATCCTTCTATATATTAAAAAAAAGTAATGCTTTGGAAATGAAACAATTAAAATCTGCGTAGATACCGCGAAACGCATTTTATTGGTCAGAGCTTTCTGACGCTATAAGGGGGGTTACCAAAGGGTGGGAGACCCAGCTCTGTCGCCAAATGTCACCAAGTTTGTCGCCAACTTGGAGATATATCGCCAAATTTGGCGACCAAATTTAGTCGCCAAAAGTGACCCGAACTTGGCGCTATTTCCAGTATTTCGCCAAATTTCCATAGACTTCCATTGAAATCCAATAGGGTTTGCTTGCTTGCAGAAAATCAACTAATTGAAATATTTCAATGCAACAAAGCACATACATTAACTATTTTCAATATTCGTAACACTATATATGTAATTGTTATTCAATTTGTAATTATTCAAATAAATTATAAATTTTAAATTTCTTTAATGATTTTATATTTAACAATTCTTATGATTATGAAACTCTGTAAGCTCTAATGATTTATGCACTGGAGATAGGGAAATACAATTGTCATGAGTTAAAGAGGAGCGCTTTTTTACCAAGTGGAATCTAAAAATTGAATGCATAGAAAATGATGAATCGCGAAACAATTACGTCTGGGATTGGCTAGAAAATAAGGATTGCTTCCCATACCGAACGGAATAAGAAGCGATTACGCGGGGGGTTGGTGAGCGTAGCGAGCAGGGGGGCGGAGTCCCCTAGTTTTGTAAAAATAAAAATGACTAAAATCAATTATAGTTATTTTTTCCTGTAAACTTCGAAATTAAACATTTCAAAATTTACAAATTTTAAAGGAAAATTATAAAGTATTGAAGGAAATTATAATGTTTTAAAATATGAAATGAAAATTATAAATTATTACCATTAGGAAAATTAGAAAAGGGCATCATTCTTTTAATATTTCAATGCTTTGATATAGAATTAAGTATACACTTCCAACCTATTATAAGAAGAGGAAAAGATAATTATATAGATTTCTTTTGGAAAAGAATAATCTTGTTTAAATAAAGACAGCTAAAAAATATATAGTTTCTATTTCCGTTAAAAAGCAAAATTAAATATTTCGAAATTTACTAATATAAATGGATCATTAAAAAAACATGATTTGTTAAAAAATATGATGTCTTTATATTGATATTTTTTTTACAACAATCTTTCTTACTAATATCAGAGTGCTTTTGAAATTCGTCTAAAAAAAGCTACAATAGACATAGCAAAAAAAAAACAAAAAAAATATTATGAAAAAAAAAAAGAATGAAATTTCGATTGGAGACAGAAAATGTATGTAAGGTTTCCTCGAATACAAACGGGAACTGCGATTTTCCGTGATATTTACCCAGTAACTTTTCCCGATAAACTATGAAATTAAATATTTCTAAACTTACTAATTTTAAATGGGAAATTAAAAAGCATGATTTTTTTTTCATATACGACGTTTTAATATTGATAATTATTTTTGCAACAAGCTTTCTTACGAAACTGGGGATACATTTGAAATTCATCTAAAAAATGTTATAATAGACATAGTTTTTAAAAAATGAAATTATTATGAATGAAATTATTATGAAAGAAGAATGAAATTTTGATTGGAGAGAGAAAGTGTAAGTAAGGTTTCCTGGAGTGCGAAAGGGAACAGCAATTTTTCGTGATATTTACTCAAAGTTATTTCGTAACATCTTTTGATGAAAATATCAATACCGAAGAATCCATACGATTTCAGAAGATACTTTTTTCGATTATTCGATTGTTGCATTGAAGAAAACTTGACAGAAATATATTTTCTCCGCTGAAATATTTTTCAGTCTGTTGTAAAGAATTATAAATACTATTATCGCTTTTTTAGATAGTTTTCACACTAATAGGAAGTGCATTTTTGATATCTGAATACATTTTTTTTCTATTTTTCAACTCGTTTTTTATGCAGACAGTAATAATATTTTATTCTATAGATTGATATTTAAAATATAATAAGTAAAAATACTTAAAAAAATGAGGCACAATAAAACCTTAAATTTTTTTTATTATTTTTCACTCATCTCGACACTGAAAAAAATTGTTGGTGTTAGTTTAAAATCTTTATTTTTATGACGGAATTACTGCAAGTATGCAATTTCCACTGTATCATGAAATCTGTGTACTTTTTTTCAATGATGAAATGTATGAAATATAAAGAAGTAAACTTTTGTTCTAATTATGATTATTATGACCTGACTTGTAATAATAAATGTTATTACAGAGTTGAAAAAACATTTATAGTTGTAAATTTTTGTAATTTAAAGTAATAGTTGCAAAACTTATACTTACAACAGTATAGACCAATTATTGAAAGCAAAACATACAAAATAAAATATTCATGCTTACAACAAAAATATTTAAACTAACCGGAGTTAATTTATATGTAGTTATCAAATTCTGGGAATGTATGAGTTTTAAATAAGTAATAAATGCAAGTATCGCAAGAATACTGATTTTAATTCCAAATCTTGCTGAAATTTTATTGTAAATGTAGCTTGAAGCAACAAAGAAATTAGGGAAATTAGTTCTCAAATAATTTTATTGATTTCAAAATATGCAATTACAGACAAAAAAATACCGTACATAAAGATAAAAAAACATACCTGGCGACAGACATTACTTACAATATATATGGAGATTCTTTTCTTTTCTTTGGTTTTGCCTCAAAATTACTAGTGAAATGAGTTATAACTTGCTCAGAATTCTTACTATTTTCAGAACGGTTTTGAAGTGACATGTACAGTACAAACTTATTATAACAAAAAAAAAAAAAAAAAAAAAAAAAAAAAAAAAGATAAATGTTTATTTTTATGGAAAAGAATAATTTTGTTTAATTAAAAATAAAGAAAATCAATTATAGTCATTTTTTCCTCTAAACTTTGAAATTAAACATTTCGAAATGTTCTAATTATAGATTGAAAATTATTCAGTATTGAAGGAAATTATAATGTTATAGCATCAAATGAAAATTATAAATTATTATCATTTGGAAAATTTAGAACGATGGCGTCATTAATTTCGTAATTCAACGATTTAATAAATTAAATACACACACACACACACACACACACACACACACACACACATATATATATATATATATATATATATATATATATATATAGTTAAAAAATTCCAATAGTTAATTCAAGCATTACCACAAACTGTAAACTTTAATTGAAGCACAAAATTAACTTAACCAAACCAAATAAGAACTATAATTTAACTTAGTAAACAAACTTAAAGAAACACAACTTAATCAACTTTAACTTAAACAAAACAACCATAAGAAACAAGGCAAATAACTAATTAAACATGGAGACAGGTCTGTGTGGCTTATGACACACTAATGCAGGGTTAAAACTGTTTTTAAGCATGCAACATTCCCCAGATTTACCTGTCGAGACCATATTGAAAAAACAAATGAAACAAGATTAACGCTAAATGAAACCGACCGACGGAAATCAATCCATATCAAAAGCGATCTGTTTCCACTACATTCCGTAAACCAGACGCTTCGAGTAAAGGCATCAATTCACTTCTGTTCTTGCAAGTTCTAACATAATTATACGTCATATTTTTGACCAGACTCACAGGATAACCCTGTTTTACAGCAGTGACGTACCATTTCAGCATATCCTCATTCAAAATGACACTATCCGATGTCAATCGGTTTAATCTGTTTAAACCGTTAATATAAATGTTTCTGAATACCGATATATGGACATTTGAATTGAAATTCAATATTGCAATTGTTTTAAACCTAAAATCGTCTCTTTTATCATAAACCGATGTAATTAAATTTCTGTTTTCTAATTTTAGATTTACATCTAAGTAATTTGTATTGAAACTATTATGACTACCGGAAAGTTTCAATTCTAAATTTTTAGGATAATATTTAAATTCATGGTTAATCTTTATTCCATTCAGCTCGACAATCAAAACGTCGTCGATATATCTGAAACTCATTATGTCTTTATGTAATTCACTTATATTTTCATATATATCTAGATACATGTCGGCCAAAATTGAACTGCAACTCCCCCCCCCCCATGGGGATACCCTTAATCTGCTTATATACCTTATTGCCCTCATATAAAAAATTCTCTTGAACCACCAATTGAAACAAATTTTGAAATTCACTTAAATCCATGTATAAATCACCATACCTATTATACACCTCCAATATCTTCTCCCTCAAATCCTCAATATCTATGTTGTTAAACAAATCTGCAAAATCATATGCATACAATCCTGTAATCTTATTTTTATACCTTTTTACTTTTTCCAACAGTTCATAACTATTACTTATTATAAAAGTTGAATTCTCACTTTTAATCTTCAAAAATATTCTCTTCAATACCTTTAATAATTTTTTATTCGCACACTCAATATAGGAATTATAACCACATGTAATGGTTCTAAATTTCACAGGGCATTTATGGAACTTGGGTATTAAAACCAAATAAGGAAAATTCAAATTATCTTGTTTTGTTTTAATTTTTTTATACATTGCCCTAATTCTGTTCTCCACCTCATTAATTTTTGCCCTAATTAACTCATAATTATTTGTGTTTTCATAACTTTCTCTTAATATTTTTCCATATAATTCTTTACAGATAATTGCATAGTTAGTACTTGCCTTATCTACATATGTTATTATAAAATCATCTTGGATGTTTTTTATAGCTTTTCTTAAATCAATATATTTCTCTTCGGACAAACCCTCAAAGTTTTTAACGTATGTCTCCTCTAGTTCCTTTAAAATATGATATTTCCATTCTTCAAATAATTCTCCAGGTAGTCTGTATTTATAAGTTAACTTTTGTATAAAGATTTCTATATTATATTTAAACCGTTTAACTGCATTACTTTTCGTGAAATTCCGTTTTATTCTGTATTTTGCTCCATAACTCATTTGATTTTTCAGTTCGACATTTTGTACGATATCTAGATTCCCAGTTATTACATGTCCATAATGTTTGTCTACATATTTGTTGTACACATCCTCATTACATTTACAAATGTCTGCATTTTCGTTCCTATTAATATTTTTAGAATAATAATTATAATTAAAGATCATTCTACCTAAAGGCTTGTCATACTTAAACGCTTTAACAATATTTAAATTTTTTATTGGTAACATGTCCTTATATTTATTAAAAATCCTTTTGTAATTTACATTACTGTAGCACCCTCCTATGTAATCTATAACGAAATATACTTTATCTGCATCTTCCTGATTTTCACACTTTGACTTACAGTAACTTTGCCAATTATTTAATTTTATTCTATATTTTAATAGATCAATACCCAGATCTATGTTATGTATTCCTATTTTTTGAGATAACAAAATCAAAACCTTAGGTATCAACATCTTTTTGACATTGAATATGATATATTTGATACTCTTGAACTCTTCATTACCGTTACAATTCATTAAAGCTGTTACAATGCTTTCACCGTCTTTCAATACAACCAATTTTTCTCTAATAACCCCTGAATCACGATTACTTTTTCCATCTTTATAAACGCTATAACCATTAATATCACACTTTATCTTTGCATAGATGGAGTCAGTCATGTCTCGATTTTTAAAGGTTTGTATAATGTTGCACCCACCAAACATAACGTTCAACCCATAGGGATATAGTGTACCATGTGCAATCATCATATCCTTTTCATATATTTTTCTTTTAATTTTATTTTGGACGATTTTTAAAATTGATATTTTAATGTTATCTATACCATGTTCAGCGAAGTGTTTTATTTCTATATCTTCATGCTCTCTCTTAACTTTTAAATTTCTTATATCAGACTTATGGTTATTGAAGCGTTTGTTCAGTGGAGGTGAAGTTTGACCAATGTATGCAACATTACATACTTGACATCTTAGCTTATACATGCAATTGTATACTTTACAAAATTTTAAACATTTCCCATTATTTTGTCCAAAATCGTTTTTCGTGTTTTCCGCACAGATACATACCTTACATCTTTTATTTGTATATATATATATACATATATATATATATATATATATATATCGAAAAAGAAAATATTGTTTAAATAAAAATAACTAAATCAAATTATAGTTATTTTTTTCTCTACACTTCGAAATTAAATATTTCAGAATTTACTAATTTTAAACGGAAAATTAAAGAGCATAATTTTTTTTCAAATATGAGGTCTTTATACTGATAAATGTTTTACAACAAGCTTTCTTACTAAACTGAGAGTGCTTTTGGAATTCGTCTAAAAAATGCTATAATAGGAACTAGTTTTAAAAAATAAAATTATTATGAAAAAAGAAGAATGAAATACCGATTGGAGACAAAAAGTGTATCTAAGGTTTCCTGAAATGCAAAAGGGAACCGCAATTTTCAGTGATATTTACCCAATGTTATTTCGTTACATAATTTGATGGAAATATCAATACCGAAGAATCCATACGATTTCAGAAGATACAGTTTTCGATTATTCGATTCTTGTATTCTAGAAAACATGACAGAAATATATTTTCTCCGCCGAAAGCTTTTCCAGTCTGTTATAAACATTTAAAAATACCATTCTCATGTTTTATTTATTTTCCATACTATTATGAAGTATATTTTTTTATACTATTCATTTTTTGATACTATTCATCCTAAAACATGTTTTTTTTCCTTTTTTTTTCTTTTTTTGTATTTTTAAATGCTTCTTTTATACAGACAGTAGTAATATCTTTATGATATAGGTTGATGGGGAAAACATATCAGATAAAATTACTTTTTAAAAGAAAACAAATTAATTAACAATTAGGTATTTATTTTTCTGGTCGTTTTTCGCTCATCTCGTAATTGAAATAACTTGTTCGTGTCAGTTTCAAATCTCTGTTTCTATGACTAATATCTTGAAATGTATGAAATATAAAGTAATAAAGAAAGAAAGAAACTTTTGTTATTATTATGATTATCATTACCTGATTTGTAATAATAAACGTTATTACAGAGTTGAAAAGACATTTATAGTTGTAAATTTTTGTAATATAAAGTTATAATTACAACACATATTCTTACAACTCTATAGAGAAATTATTGATAAAAAAGATACAAAATAAAATATTCATGCTTACAACAAAAATATTTAAGTTAACGGGACTTAATTTCTATATAATTATCAAATTCTAGGAATGTATGGGTTTGAAAGGAGAAATAAATGCAAATATCGCAAAACTACTGATTTTTAATTTCAAATCTTTGTAGATGTCCGGGTGCTACGGTTGAGAAAACTGCAAATCTTTATAAGAATATACCGCTTGGTGAGTATCTACTTTATGTTAATACAATGCATTTCAGAGGGGGAGGCATCGCGAAAAGTCGTGGGTATTCAAGATGGCGGCTGTTATTCAAAATGACGTCATTTTCTGAATTTTCTGACTATACATCATATAAATGTGTGTTTCAGGTCGATTTCAATGGTTTTAACGTCAAAAATATCTTTTTAACACTTTCTGTCATAGTTGAATGGGTTTATGATATCAGTTTGTCTGTTTGTTTGTTTGTCTGTCTACTTGCCGTTCCATCCTTAAACTCGCTCAAATATCGCTACTCGCTTAAATTCATTCAGATTGTCATGTAATTTATATGTTATTAATGTTTACAATAACATGTTCGGAAAAGAAATTGAAGTGTATAGCTTTTACAGTCCGTTTACAGGACCTTCAAAAGAATTCCATTACGTTATTGCCTATTAGTCCAGGTGCTACGGTTGAGAAAACAGCAAATCGTGATAAGAATATACCGATTGGTGAGTATCTACTTTATATTAATACAATGCATTTCAGAGGGGGAGGCATCGCGTAAAGCCGTGGGAATTCAAGATGGCGGCTCTTATTCAAAATGGCGTCATTTTCTGAATTTTCTTACTATACATCATATAAATGTGTGTTTCAGGTTCATTTGGATGTTTTTAACGTCACAAATTTCGTTTTCAAAACTTTCAACATAGTTGAATGGGTTTATGATATCAGTTTGTCTGTTTGTTTGTCTGTCTGCTTGGCGTCCCACGTCCTAACTCGCTTAAATATCGCTAATCGCTTAAATTCACCCAGATTGTCATGTAATGTATATATGTTATTAAAGTTTACAATAACATGATCCGAATAAAAATTGAAGTGTGTAGCTTTTATAGTCCGTTTACAAGACCCTCAAAAGAATTCCATTAGGTTATTGTCTATGGGGTGGGGGTGGGGGGGGGGTAATCGTTTGCAATATGATTTAATCATATTATACTCTCTGAAACATATTCAAATTGACATACATCAGTGAGGTGCACTACAAGATACTTACTGTAGAATAAGGTGTGCATAGTATTTATCGTTTATTTACAGTGACACACCAAAACTAGTATGTTCTGGCCATCACAAAACTTTCTTCTGTCTCATACATGTCAATACTTCAAAATTCACCATGTCAGTGCCAAAGTAAATGGCAATCTGTGTTCATCATGAGATTTCTAAAAATATGAAATTCCGTGCATTAGTTCTCGAGGTATGACTGTCACTGAAATCGTGTAAATCCATCAAAATGCAGCATAGCAGCGCCACCTATTGGGTTATTTACACCAGAACCTAATTATCACCAACTTATGTCAACGTCGAACTGAATATGAAGTTTGAGGAAAATTCGTGCATTAGTTCTTGAGATAGAGGTATTGCGCAAATCATGACAAATGTAGCATAGAAGCGCCACCTGTTGAGCGATTTGCAACAACATATAATCAGCAGCAATATTAATCAAGTTATACTTAAATCTGAAGTTTGATGAAAATTCGTGCATTAGTTCTTGAGATAGAGCTATTGAGGAAATAGTTCAAAATGCATCACAGCAGCGCCATCTATTGGGCGATTTAGACCAACACGTAGTCAGCATCATTTCATATGAAGGACTAACTAAATCCGAAGTTTGATTAATACATGTGCATTAGGTCTTGAGTTAGACCTACTGCGAAAATAGTGTAAATCCTGCAAAATGCAGCAGAGCAGCGCCACCTGTTGGGCTATTTACACCAAAACGTAAACTGCATCTATTCATGTCAAGGACCAACGGAATCTGAAGTTTTATAAAATTCCGTGCATTAGTTCTTGAGATAGAGCTTTTGCGGAAAACCTGCAAAATGCTACATATCAGCGCCACCTGCAGGGAGATTTACACCAAAAACTAATCAGAATTAAACTATACCAGGGACTACTTGAATATAAATTTTTATTAAATTCCGTGCATTAGTTCCTAAGATAGAGCGCCCACAAAATTTGTGTCACATACAGACAGACAGACGGACACACAGACAGACAGATGGACAGACAAACAGATGGACAGACAGACAGACAGACTCACAGACAGGCATTTTGTAAAAACATGCTTTTTGGCATCTCTGACCCATAAAATGTGTAAATCCGTCGAAAACTGGAATTCGAAAATTTTCATGAAACCAATACTTTCTTCTTGTAAAGATAGAAGAAAATAAAAAGAATACGTGCGTTTGTAACTCGTGTATAAATTCTATAAAGATCATCAGCTAAATCACCTTTTTTGAGTGGAGCTGTTAGGTATGAAAAAACTGCATTTTGTAATAAAGATATCCCGAATGGTCAGTATCTACTTTATATTAATACAATGCATATAAGAATTTGAGGCATCGTGCAAATTCATAGGAATTCAAGATGGTTGCCTGTTATTCAAAATTGTTTACATTTTTATTTCTAACATCATATACAAGTATCTATGATGTCAATTTCGATATATTTTAACTGAAAAATTCACTTTTTAATATCCGAAATACGCTTAAAATGAAAATAGGAGAATTAAGAAATATTTCTGTATTTTATAGGGAGGAAAATGAAAGGAATAAATAAATAACAAAATTTCATTTTTATTAATACCTTAATTATACAAGATATTAAAAAAATGTATGCTACATTTAAAGTTAGGGAATATAAATCTTCACATTGTATCATCATATTTCTCGCATTCGTTTTTGCAGTTGTAAAATAATGCGCAAGAAAGTCCAACGTTTCTACAGCCACACTTATTTTTACAGATTTTGCACGTACATTTTACATCAAATACACTTTTATACGATGAATAGTATGAAAAGTGCAAGATTTCCAGAAAAAAACGCGATTTTGAATAACAGTCGCCATTTTGAATTCCGACTTGACGTGATCTCTCCCCCTCTTATATGGATTGTTTTAATATAAAGTAGATACTGACCAATCGGTATATTCTTCTCACAATTTGCAGTTTTCTCAACCGTAGACCCGAAGTATTAGACAATAGCGTAATGAATTCCTTTGAGGGTCCTGTAAACGGACTGTAAAAGCTATACACTTCAAAATTTTTTCGGAACATGTTATTGTAAACTTCAATAACGTATAAATTACATGACAAACTGCGTGAATTTAAGCGAGTAGCGATATTTAAGCGAGTTTGAGTGTGGTACGGCAAGTAGACAGACAGACAAACAAACAGACAAACTGATATCATAAACTCCTTCAACTATGACAGAAAGTGTTAAAAAGATATTTTTGACGTTAAAACCATCGAAATCGACCTGAAACACACATTCATATGATGTAAAGTAAGAAAATTCAGAAAATGACGCCATTCTGTATAACAGCCGCCATCTTGAATTCCCACGGCTTTACGCGATACCTCCCCCTCTGAAATGCATTTCATTAATATAAAGTAGATACTCACGAATCGGTATATTCTTATCACGATTTGCTGTTTTCTCAACCGTAGCACCCGGACTAATAGACAATAACGTAATGGAATTCTTTTGAGGGTCCTGTAAACGGACTGTAAAAGCTATACACTTCAATTTTTTTTCCAAACATGCTATTGTAAACTTCATTAACATATAAATTACATGACAATCTGAATGAATTTAAGCGAGTAGCGATATTTAAGCGAGTTTAAGCATGGAACGGCAAGTAGACAGACAGACAAACAAACAGACAAACTGATATCATAAACCCATTCAACTATGACAGAAAGTGTTAAAAAGATATTTTTGACGTTGAAACCATCGAAATCGACCTGAAAAATACATTTATATGATGTATAGTAAGAAAATTCAGAAAATGACGCCATTTTGAATAACAGCCGCCATCTTGAATACCCACGACTTTTCGCGATGCCCCCCCTCCCCCCTCTGAAATGCATTGTATTAACATAAAGTAGATACTCACCAAGCGGTATATTCTTATCACTATTTGCAGTTTTCACCTTATTTTGGTCGTGTAGCACTCGGACTAAGATGCTTTGCTGATTTTTTATACTAAATGAAGCTTGAAGCAACAGAAATATTTGGTAAATTTAGTTCTCAAATAAGTTTAACCAAGTGAGCTCGAAATACGCTCTCTTGCATACAAAAACTTACACATAAAAAGATATAATACTTATGACATATTAAGATTTAAAAAAAAAAAAAAAAAAAAAAAAAAAAAAAAAAAAAAACGTACCTGGCGATATACATTACCTACAATATATGCGGGGATTTTTTTCTTTAATTTTGCCTAAATATAACTAGTGAAATGATTCATACAAAGCCAGAAATTGGGCACACAACTTAGAACTTTTCAAGAATTTGGACAACGCTATTTCAAACCCGAATAATTTGTTCTTCAAATTATAAACTTTCTGCGATAGAAAAGATAATGAGTAACATTTTCTGCAATAAAAGAAGGCAAAATGTATATGAGAATCGTGGTATAAATGTTTTTACACCCTGCAGCTTTGGAACATGGTGTATAGATATAGTAAATCATGTATGCACTGCATGTTGATGCACCTCGCAACATTTTCTATGAGTAAATTCCATTTTAAAAGATCATATCACAAACAGATTTCAGGGATAAGATCAAAGTATCATCGAAAAACGTGTAGGGCGTCCTCAATTTTGTATAGAATGATGTTGTACTATATCAAGTATTTTTACTAAAAGTACTGAAATTTAAATTGTTTATATCCAGTTAACAACTTTATTCGCTTACGCCAATAATTATTTGCAGAAAATTAGTATTATTAGACAGTTTTGCGTTTCGTCATAACAATAACACAAGTAAAATTCCTTTTAATTAAAAAACTCAGTTTAATTAAAATATTCAGTTAATTCACTTAAGAGTTTAAATTAGAAAGAAATAGGTCACTTTAATATGAGTATACTCATAACGTCCGCTATCGATTGAAGTGTCAACTCATGGGTTATTTAAATCGCAGTTTACACTAAATAAACTTCGAAAATATAATCTACCGGTAGAATTTAATGCACAGTTCGAAATACATTTGATATTTTAAAAAAAAATGAAAACAATGTAAGTAAAAGAAAAAAAATAACCAGGACTTAGATAAACGTAACATTCTACTCTATTACAACGATCATCATACAACAAATAAATAAACAAACAAAAATTAATTAATTGAATATATAAACCAAGAGAAATTTCGGATAAACAACATTTTAAAAAAAAGTCAGCGAAATATGTGACCTCCGGCACAATGAATGTTGCACTGTAAAACATAATCCGACCAGTTTTCCTGTAGGAATCGGAAAAATAGTTGCCCTTATCGTACCGGAAAATTTTCCAACCCAGCTCGGAATAAATACGTAAAAAAAAAGAAAACAGTCAATAAAACGGTATTTTACGGATTTTATTCCGAGCTGGGTCGGAAATTTTTCCGGTACGATAAGGGCAACTATTTTTCCGATTCCTACCGGAAAACTGGTCGTATTCTTTTTACATTGTGTGTAAATGGTCAGATAGGAACAGTGTATTTTCTGCACACTCCCTCGCCGCATAAGCTGGTTTCGCAGAGAATCTCTGCGCATTTGTGAACCTGTTCTATAGATAATTTTTGCGCACTCTATAGATAACTTTCGAATTTTAACATTATCATAGTAAAGTTTTGCCATGCATATATTTAAAAGAGATGTAGGGGAGATATGTTTTAACTTATCACAGAAATTGACAAAAATATAAATGTGTCTCATATTATTTTAAGTAACTTGTTGCTCTATTTCATTGTCTCTCTTTTGGCATTCGAGTGCTCATGTGTTCCAATAGAAGAACCAAACTAATCACCAAGAATGCACTCTCCATGTGAAATACAATTAATTTTATTATATACTAAAAAAACTATTTACTCTTTATTCATGAATTTTCATATCGCACTACTAAAATATAGTTAATTACTCATATATAGTAGTAGATAAAATTGTATTACTTTATAAAATAAAACATCAGTTGCAGGCCGGTATATTCTCTAACCTAAAATCTTCATACTAAAAATTTCTAAACTGCATCTAATTGAGAGATATGTGAATCTAAAATAATTTGATCCGAAATACTTACAAAATAAAAACTTACAGACTCCAATCAAGAATACAATACTATGCATAAAATGTATGTATTACTTACAATATATACAACAAAGCATTTTCAAGGAACGGAACTAACAACTAACACAATGAAGTTACAATGAAATCCTCTATAATCCCTAACTAAATGTAAATTAATAAAAACATTCAAGTTGTTAATCTATATTTAGGTAGTCTAATAATTTACGTATTACTTATTTTTACGTATTATAGCCAATTTCCCACGAATAAGAATGTTTAACTTTCTAAATGCAAAGAGCGGCTTTTGAAGTACATTTAATTATTAAATTTCTATATTAAAAATATTTTTTTTCGTTTCTTTCCTGTGTGAATATCGTCTTATTTAAATATAGATATAAATTAATAAGACACTTATATGCTTCTATAAAACCTTAAAAAAACATTTAAGAGACTTCTAAAAAGAAAATTTGGTTCACAATTTTTTTTTTTTTTTTTTAATAACGTCCGAAAAAAAAACCCACTTACATGTAATATATTACATTTCTTAAATATATGATATAATATCTATATTGCATACATTATATACAATAATGCAATATCATCGAAAAAAAACCGCCACTTTTATGACCACTAGCAGAATGATAATTTTTTTATAATACTATTCCCAATGTAATTTGTGAAATACAGATTAAACATATACTTAACTTGTTAAATACAAGTTAAATTAACAAAATAAATCCATAATTAAAGAACCCTACATTTTTAATGCTGTTTGTTTCGGAAATTTACTGTTATAACATATATTTATTGTGATTATTATAATTAAGTACATCGGCATGAGAAATATATTTATCATAAAAAAAATAAAAATAAAAATAAAAATGGACTGCATACTGAGTGCACAAATCAATGAAAAATAAGCTGCGAATTCTAAAGTAAGTAAGTTGTTAACATTTGAACCCCATTTAGACCCATGTAAAGTCCCTTCACGGTGCAACTAAGTTCGGAATTTTTTTTTCTGATTTTTTTTTTCATTTTTATTAGTAAACAACCAATGGCGCACAGAATATGTCTCCTCTGGACTCGTGTAATTTATTAAAATTTCACTTATAACTGAATATTTTTTTTCTATAAATTTGAATTTTTACACCTTTAACTAGATATACAATTAAAGAAGAATATTATGATGAGGGGTTATTTATGTTTTAAATACGTTAAAATATAGTCAACGCAATTGCTAAAAATCGCTCTTGATATATTAAGGAACTAGTAAAGGATAAAATAACATAACTAGTTAAACAAGTGTGTTCCCAGATAGCATGGACATTTGCAGAAAATTTGCTATTTTCTGATATTATCTTGCCGTGACAAATTTGAATTGAGGAATTCACAGAAAATCTCCCTCAAGGTGCGCTATCACCCACTTGCATGAGTAGTTTGTTGTGAAACTGATGGCAAGACTGTCTTTAATTCACGAAAGTGACGAAAGCAAAAAATCCCTCTGTTGAGAGATATTGCAATCTGCAGATACGCAGAAATTGCGGAAATTTTATTCGGCTGGCACCGCTCTTTTTAAACGCTATACTTTTCAAACACCAAAGAAGCTCGAATTGAGAAGTACAAATGATACCCTATCTTGTCTGAGGTGATAAACCGATGCATGTACCTTAAAGGTGCGTATGCATCAATATACCTCCGCAGGTCTGTGGACCCTTTCGAAGGGGTTAAATTTTTACTGTACCAGTTGTGAACAGTTAATGTGGTATGGAAAGAGTAATAAGTTTGCAGTATTTTTGATTATTTGTTTGCCGTAAATTTGCAATAAATTTGATACAACATGAATTTAACTTGCACAACAAGTTAGCTGCAAGTTCAAAGTGTGGTGACTTCGGCGTTTACGTTATCTTGCTGCCATCTTGTTATGAACTTTCAGTCTTGTCATGCTGAGCTTGCTGCAACTTTGCAGGTTTTCAAAGCAAGTTTTCTGCAAATTTTTTTGCAAACTAAAAATGCTATGTGGGTTTATATCAAACATTTGTTATTAAGTTTTTAAAAATATTTAGACGAGTGTCACGTGAAAGTTCCGCCTGGTGTAATTTTTTTTCTTTTAGTACCAGAAAATTTCAGTAGTTATATTTCCGTTGCGTAATCGTGAAATTTTTGTATTAAAAATCCGAACACGAGGCTATACGAAATTAGTGACATTAAAATTTTAAATGAGATTAATGACGCTCCTCCTGAAGGGATTATTAATATGCTTAGCCATTTTTTTTTCAAGAAACCTTTCTTGTTTTGGAACGTTAAGGTGTCAGGTAACCTTTGAACCAATAAAGTGTCATGGAAAAGTGACCTCTATAAGAATTACAGTCATTCTTTAACTAATTAACTTTTAATTATAAAATTGAAAACACATGTTAGGAACGATTTATTTTATCAATCAAAGTTGTTAGAAAAGGTATACACATATATAGTTTTTTTAATTTATTTTTAAAGAAAATACAATTTTTACGAAAGAATTATTCTTGCATGCATTGCGCGCATGATTTTTCCCATTTCAATAGCTGAAACAAGCCAAGAATTTTTTAATGATTACAAATATAAAGTGTTTTCAAAATGAACTACAATGAAAAATAAAACTTCTAGATCTCGAGAAATTTTTTTTTTTTAGAGTAATTCGAAATATCGAGATTTTTTTTATACAAAAGCAGCCGTGAATTCTAAACTTCTTACTTTAGAAACATAATAATAGGTCATTTTGTGCTTCTGTATCTTTAATACATTCACCAAAAATTTCGTGAAATTCTAGGCAACCGTTTTTCAGAAATCGTGCGCGTAATGATCAAAATCGCTGTTTTGAGAAAATTGGCTTTAAAGATTGAAAAACCCATTGATCATATAGCAAAAGCTCAAAGTGTTTTAGACATAATTTCTCTTATAATATGAATTTTTGTATGGGGTTTGTTTTTAAATGTTCCCAAAGAATCATATTTAATTATAAGCTATTTTAAAAAAAAATCGATTTTTGGACGCTTCAAAGGCTACCTGACCCCTTAAATATGATTTATATATTTTATATATATGATAAAAAATATTTTTTCTGTTTTCTTTTTAATTTATTTATAGATATCCTGAAATATAGTTAATTACTTATTTAAATCAGCTCCAAAAAGTAACTTTCTTCATAAAGCAGAAAATCGATTCCAAGTTCTCATTCCTCGAAGAAACTTCTAAACTGGATCTGAAAAAGGAAAAATGTGGTTCTCAAATAGTTTTATCCGATATCCCTTCCGAAATAAAATACCTGGGCCAAAAAATCAATAGAGGGATAACAGTTTTGAAAGAAAAGTAATGTCTTAAAAGAAACCTTACCTTTTTTCTGGAATTTGACTTGGGATTCAGTTACGAGTCAATAGTGTGAAAGTTCAAGTTATTTTCCCTTATTGTATGACTTTCTTAAAAAAGATAAAATAGTCACTTTTGGAAATTCTTATGACTGAATTTTTTAAATAATTTTTACGTATAGAATTTCTTTTTGACGCACTGCTTTTTTTTTAAATGACACCTTTAACTGAAATTAAATAACTAATTAACTATAATAAATATAAAGATAAAAATTGACATTTTTATTGGATACTTCTAAAACGTTGTATGTTTGTATAAGTGTGTAAAATTGTTAATATTTCTCTCAAATGAGGACGCTGCGAACTCACAGAATGATCCCATTAATTTCAAAAATTTAAATATCAGTATATATTTGTGTTTTATTGCTAATTATAAAAGAAATTATAAGAATAAAGATATATACTACAATTTTACAATTAATAGGTTCATTTCAACATTCTTAAAATTTGAGAATGCTTGGAGCCATCTAATGTAAAAAATATGAACTACATTAGAATTAGCAGTATACAAATTATGTGACTTACCCTATAAACATATCGTATATTTTTGTATTATACAAACTCCATGAGATACTCAATAATTTTATCACAGATTTTATCCCCATATTTTTTTATATATAATAAATAAATAAATACATTAAAAATTTAGTTTATCAGTTATAAAATGTCCTCCATATTTAATTTTAACAGAATTGGGGGATGTAGCAGAAAAATGACAGTTATGAGTGAGAGGATACAGTGAATGCAATATACAACAATTTTTAATATCCGCCTAAATTTTTATTTAAAGATATTTAATATTTTCATAATAATGCATTGCAGTCTTTATACTCGCCTTTCATTTTTGTAAAGATGACTTAATATATATATATATATATATATATATGTATATATTTCATTATTTATATTATTTCATTATCATTATTAATTATTTCATTATATATATATATATATATATAATGAAATAATTTAATGGGTGTAGTTGAAAAAAGGTGTATGAAGAAATGTGGGGTTTTCCCAATTAAACACATGGAAACGTAGTCATAGAACAACTGTATATTCCATCAGAACACACCAACACTAAACAATTCCCGCAGATGAGAAATCAGAGCATTCCACTCGAGCATAAACTAGTTACCCATGCTAAATAGATGTTAATTTACGAAATGAATATTCTACATGGCTCAGGATACCGGGTAACAGGTTATGTAAACAATCACAGCACAAAAATCTCTCGTTCTGAGCTCATGCTCTCGCTATTTATGAGAATTCGCGGAGGAATTCCGATTGAAATGAAAACTTCAAGCTAAACCAACGAAAATCATGAACGAGCCTCGAAGTGAAACTGGGATCCGACACACAGCCAATGGAGAGCGATCAAGAAACGTCACAGGAAAGAATCCCAGCGCAGCTAATGGAATGATTTCGATGTGAAAAGGTTGTCTCCCAGCTGGCTGGAAAAAGATATGAAATAGAATAAAAAAGTAAAAATGGCTTTGATAAACATTCGAAAAATAAGTAACTGCGTTCAGAACTTTACAGTTTGGTAGACGATAAAGATTAATTAAGGGATTAAAAGTTTAGATTATGTTTTGGAATAAATCTATTATTAAGATACGCGTTTTAAAAATAGTGGAATTTAGCTAGAAATAAATAATAGAGCGTATTAAAAAAAAAGGAAATAATGAATAGGCCGGCAATTTAGAATAATTTAAATAAATAGTAAAAGGTTAAATTTTTATATAACAATATCCACCCCTCCCTAAAAATCGGTGAACTGGTGGCTCCGTGACACACAAGTTCATTGGGGAAAAGCATGGACTCCGATTACAATAGTGTTACCCGGTAGTCTGTAATTTTTCTCCAATTCTGTCAAAAACCAAATCAATAAGTTACTGCTTAAACGCGAAACTGTGGGAATTGTTTTTTAAAATTACAAAGATAATGTAAATATTTCTCCAACATGGAGTAAATTATATTCTAAATAATCTCCTCTTGTTTTACTAACAACTTATTACTTACAATATTAACAGATATTGACAATATTAGAATTGTTTAGGAGTTTTCTTAGGAATTTACATTCTTTCCACATCACGATTAAACATTAGTTTAATCTCTATAACTTAAACTCCATAACGTAGAAATTTTCCATACAATTCACAAGTTATATAAATAAAAGGAAAAACATGAATATAATAAATTTAAAATTTATGTACAAAAATTTCAACTGAGTACCATTCTCCTACAATTTTTTAACTGGGATGACATATTGTTATGATACTATGCTATATCCATTGAAATTCAATTATTGCTCATTTTTGACACAAGAAAAACTGTCAAAAAACCTAGTGCCATATGCACTCTATAGTATTGTATTGTTATGATAATAGCGGTACCATACTATTACCATTTTTCCATAAATTCTCTAGTAAGTATTTTACTTTCATTATGTTCAGATGTTATCACAATTTTTAATTTATGAGTATTCTCAGATATCTCATATATTGACTTCATTAATTCATAACACTTATTTTTGTTTATTACCTCTCTTTTATCTCAATATTCAATAATAAATTATCTATACTTTCTATCATATAGGATCTAGCAATAATAAAATGAATTCAATAATAGCAATAACTCAAATTTTCATCAATAATTTCAAAGTCATATTTTAATTCATCACTTCAGTAAATAATAATAAGAGATTATTGCACTCAATGACATTGGCTGGGGAAAAAGTTACATAGCATAAAATGTAATATCCTATCAATACAGATTCAATAAGAAATGAAATTATACCAAGTCAAAATAAAAATTAAAAAAAAATTCTGAAATTCTCCAGCAATATCATTGAAACAATATCTTAACAGGTGTTTTTCGATATGTGTCGAAATATTTCGTTCATTTTCTACATGGTTACGCAATCAGTAAAAAATAAATAAATAAGTAAGCAAGAGAAAAACAATTGGGATTGAAATCCAGGAAACCTGCATAATCAACAATTATTCGCATAAATTCTATAATGTTTTAGTATTAATAATTATAGTTAAATTTTTAAGTTATTTTAATCCAGTTAACATTTATTCATAGTTTACATATAAATTTAAAATTTATTTAATATTCTAATCTAATTCAATTCAATATAATAAATCTTTAACTCAAATCAACTCATTTACGCCCGCGTAAATAACTAATTAAAGTAAAACTTCAGCAGCAATGTTCTCGTGGATCCTTCGAGAACACACTGTTATATAGAAAAGCATTGTTGATTAATTTATAATTTATTAGTTACTTTTTATAATTTATGACTATTTAATATTAGGACAGGGCTTTAACATTAGTTTGCTGTGAATTCTCATGGGATAATTTTAATTGATCTGGTGAGAAGTAAGGGCGCAATTTAGATACATGGACAACATCCGTATTTCTATTTTGACTTTGCCTATCAATTTGAACATTTACTGGAGATAATTTGTTAAGAATTTGATAGGGAAACAAGTTTTTACTGGTCCTTAAGAATAATTTAAATTATATACTTTTTTTTTTTTTTTTTTTTGTCGAAATCCCAGTAAAAGATTTGCTCAATCCCATTTTTTCCCACTGAATTTAGTTAAATTATAAGAAATTGGGGAAAAACTAACCTTAACCAGAAATTCTACTCAATAAAAACATAGAAACTTAGGTATAACAGTTATATATATTTTTTTTACCAATTTTTATAATTCATAAATACATTTTAAAAATTTAAATTGTATGATACCTTAATTTAATTTACAAAATTTAATGAAATTTTAAATTATAATTTATCTGACAAAATTCTAGCACAAGTTTCGCTAATTCCATCTTTTCTTACTGAATTATGTAAATTATAAGAAACTGGGAATTAAAATTAACTGCAACCAGGAATTCCATCAAACAAAACTATAAATTTTTTAATTTATCTTTAAAATATACAGCTTTAAACAATAAATGAAATTTACACTATATAAAATAAGCACTCAATCCATTAACAATTAAATGTCAAATATTATGACTAGGTTGTTGTTGTTCACTAGGAGGAGGAACATAAGATTGCATAGGTTCAACCTTAAAAAAACAAGTCCTCTCCCAGTGGAAAGCACCTCTGTTCATACACATTCGACATGGTCGACTAGGATACTTATTTTGAAAATGAATAGTAGGTAATCTAGGACTAACAAATCTAGAATTTTGAGCATTAGGGTTTTGTGGCCGAAAATTAGAATTTGTTCGTTGAAAATTCTGGTTTGGGCGAACCCAATGTCTAGGAGCCTGGTTATTAAACTGGAAAGATCCATGATTTTGAGAATAATTCCTAACATTATGGTTGTTTACATGAGAGGTGGGAATGACTACTAGTTGATGACTAGTTGACTACTAGTAATGACTACTAGCCTTTCTGTACCAGTTTATGGTGTTCTCTGGAGGGTTAATAATCATATAATTCTGATATTCTGGCTTCAAACCATCCGTCAAACCTTGGACTATGATGGTTTCACATAAATGAAGTTGTCTACCAATCTCAATCTTTTTTCTGAAATAAATCTCTAATTCATTAAGATCATTTAGCTTCATATAAGAAAAATCAGAAAATCTAGGAACTTGTACTTTTATAAACTTTTCTGAAAGAATTTCAACTATCTTACTGAAAGTAGTACACTCTAGACACTCATTAATGAACAATTTTAAAGCTTCTCCCTTCAAAAATTTAGAGATATTTTGCATTTTCCATGTTTCATCTTTTTTATCAGAACTGCATGCTTGGTCAAAATGTTTCAGCCAGGATTGTATATCCATCTCTGACCCTGGGTCAAAAGAGACGATATTTACTTCACTTTCACTCATTTTATCACTAGAGTTTTTAACAAATCCCGATCGCATTAACATAAAAGAGGAGGGACAATTCATTAATACATGGATTCCTTGTATAATCATAATAAATACTGTAAATAAACTTTAAATAAAATAACAAATGTAAATATTTTCTTTTCTAATAAATAATAACAGTAATACATCAAATGTAAATAAATAAATATGGTGAAATATAAAATAAACAAATAAATAAATAATAAATCTGTCAAAACTTACGACCTGGGGTTCTTTACAGACATCGTACTTTTCTTTCTTTCCTATAATTTTTATTAAAAGAAAACAAAATGATTTTCTTCTATATAGACGCACATTCAGGTAAAATGCATAATACAAATCGTCGTTACCAGGTGTCATCGAAGGTTTCGATTGATTTCACAATCGGAGGGACACTTAAAAAAAAAAAAAAAAAAAAAAAAAAAAAAAAAAAAAAAAAAAAATTATTTTATTGAAGGTCTCCTTTTAGAAGTGTAAAGTAGAGTAGGTCGACATTATCCTACGCCGGCTTCTTGTTACGAAACAATTTAATGGGTGTAGTTGAAATATCACATCGTGCTAATTACGTATTACTGGGGTCATAACACATTTTAATCAGCCGTTGGTGATGTTGTAAGCAATCCTACCACTTAGCACAAGCATTGCTAGCGGAGGTATCAACTCTGTGAAAATATAGCAGCTGTAGAGCGATGATAATATTGGTATAGTCCAATCAAACACATATTATTTCATTATGAAAACAAGGCAGCGTGAGTGGCGAAAAAAGGCGTATGAAGAAATATGGGGTTTTCCCAATTAAACACATGGAAACGTAGTCATAGAACAACTGTTTATTCCATCAGAACACACCAACACTAAACAATTCCCGCAGATGAGAAATCAGAGCATTCCACTCGAGCATAAACTAGTTACTCATGCTAAATAGATGTTAATTTACGAAATGAATATTCTACATGGCTAAGGACACCGGCTAACAGGTTATGTAATCAATCACAGCACAAAAATCTCTCGTTCTGAGCTCATGCTCTCGCTATTTATGAGAATGCGCGGGGGAATTCCGAATGAAATGAAAACCTCAAGCTAAACCAACGAAAATCACGAACGAGCCTCGAAGTGAAACTGGGATCGGACACTCAGCCAATGGAGAGCGATCAAGAAACGTCACAGGAAAGAATCCCAGCGCCGCTAATGGAATGATTTCGATGTGAAAAGGTTGTCTCCCAGCTGGCGGGAAAAAGATATGAAATAGAATAAAAAAGTAAAAATGGCTTTGATAAACATTGGAAAAATAAGTAACTGCGTTCAGAACTTTACAGTTTGGTAGACGATAAAGATTAATGAAAGGATTAAAAGTTTAGATTACGTTTTGGAATAAATCTATTATTAAGATACGCGTTTTAAAAATAGAGGAATTTAGCTAGAAATAAATAATAGAGCGTATTAAAAAAAGGGGAAATAATGAATAGGCCGGCAATTTAGAATAATTTAAATGAATAGTGAAAGGTAAAATTTTTATATAACATATATATATATATATATATATATATATATATATATATATATAAGCAAGTTATATTAAAACTCAGTGAACGTGTTAAATGCTTTTATTTTAGTACTGAAATATATGTGTGCCTATCAGGCGAAGGTTATATAGGTGAAATGGAACGAAACACCTAAAGAATATTACAATAAAATGTGTTATAAATATTCCATCCTAATGCAAATACAACTTCTTTATTAGAAATTTGTGGAAACTTTATCAATAAAACCTTATACAGAGTTGGTTAAGTGACATTTCACATAAAAATAAATGTATAATCAAGTGGCGTAGAATGAGGTTTAAAAACATACTTTTAGACAAATAATACATTTAGTTCAAAAATTTGACAACAGCTGCCCTAAGAAACTGGGAAAAAAAGTACTTATAAAATCAAGACCAATCTTACCAGATATTTTGTTTTTGTGCAAATAGACTGCAAAACGTTCTTTCCAGAATGATGCATGCATATGCAGTTCCTTTATTTTTTTTTTTTTCAAATAAAAACATACTTCTATTAACTTGCTTACACACTCTGATCTTATGTACTTATGTGTGAGGAAAAGCATGCATAAATTTTAGTTTAAAAACTTTCAGTATATTCATTATATATAATATTACATCTGTCAGTAAAATGAATTATTAGATAGACAGCAAATTGTTACAAAAATACTTTTTCATGATTAAACAGCTTTCTTATTGCAGCAAATAATATTATTCATTTAGAAATTTATATGCAACAGGTTTTTTTCTAAAAAAATAAGTAATATTAAAAATTAAAATGCTGTCTGAATATCCTTATTATACAAATAGAACTCCTCTCTTTGTAAGAAAAAAAAGAACAAAAGGTTTAATGTATGAGAACCGTGTTTTTCAGTAGATTTATAATTAATTAACATACATATTTTTACACTTTCCAACATAGTTGAAAAGTGATTATGAAATCGGGATTTTCTCTAAGTCTGCCTGTTTGTGCTCAAACTCACGTAAATATAATTGCATTGGAATGTAATTGATATATATTATCGTGGTTCACCATGGCATGTTTTGTACTGAAAATAAAGTGTATAATAATTATAGTTCGTTTACAAGAATTCTAAAAAAATCCCGTTACAGTATAGTATACAATGAAACTCGCTTGCAGTGAATTTTATTGATGTTACACTATTTCAAACATTTTTAAATTGATTTACCTCATTTAGCTTCATCACAGGTTGCTTACTATAGAATATGTCATGCATAACAATTATCATACATTTACGCAAAAAAACATTTTTGTTGCATTTACGTTTATGAGGAATAAATGCTGAAAGCGCATTTTCAGCTGTAGCATGTGTTGTTGGGTTTCACAAAATTATTGCAAGTTACGTGGTGTGAATTGTTTAAGAATGAAACGGATACACATTACTGATGTTCACTAAAAAATTCTTACTATAGAATATGGGGTGTATAACATCTATCTTTCATTTACAGTCTCACGCAAAATATTTACAACACTGTCTCGAATAAATATCATGGATTTACCCTGTAATTGAAATATGTTATTAAGTTTTAGTATCTTATGTACGATATTGAAAATCAAGTGTGTAATATTTATAGTTCGTTTACAGCATGGTGTACGAGAAAAATTGTTTACAATGGATTTTAATGAAGTTACTCTTATTTTAAATATATTGAAACTCACCTACATCACTTGGGTGAACTAAACAATGCCATAAAGCATATGGTTTGCGTAACATTTATCGTTCAGTTTCTGGGAAGCACAAAATAATTCCATTACAATATTGTGCATAATGAATAATTGTTGGAAGTACGTTTTCAATTGTGGTATGCGTTATATATTTAACTGTTTTTATACAGTTTGGTGTGTGCAGGGTGGCTAAATTAGACTCCTAAATTGAAAAATTAAACTATTCATTTACTAGAATAAATTTGAAAATGAAAAAATCTAGATTTATATGTATTTGTTCCAGGGGCGCCATTTCAGAATTTTCTTGGGGGGGGGGGGAAACATTTTTTGACGGATGCTATATAGCTAAAGGTAGGATCCAGGGGGGTCTACGCCTCCCCCCTGTATGAGAAAAGTTTACTGACTTATGCTACAATAACAGTAAAAACTTCGAATACGGAAACTCAGAACCAATGAAATATTTCGTTTTAGGCAGGTTTCCGTCTTAGAAGGTAAACTTTTAATATATTGGACATGATTTTTTTTTTCTTTTTAGACAGGATTCTATTATAGACAGGTTTCAGTTTTACAGGTATCCTCACTGACTGTTAAACCATCCGCTCTATAGTATAGCTCTGAAAAGAGATGTATTAGAGTAGAAAACGAAACCTGTCTATAACAGATTTCTTTCTAGAAAGGAAAAAAAAAATAAATTTCTTTGAAAAAACATCATACAATTATACTTGCTAAGACAGAAACCTGTTTAAATGGAGCTTTTTTCTAGTCCCTTTCGAAATTTTACTTACAGGGGCGCCATTTCATGAGTTTCCTGACGAAGGACAGGGAAAATTTTTCTTTGAGGAACAGGAAACGCGGAAAATTGCACAACTTGCAGAACTGCACAAATCATACAGAAAAAAATACCGCACAATAAAACATGCTCTACGTGATTTTGTCTCCATGCCCTTCTCATTGCCCTTTCTCAAGCATGTGATTATTCCACAATTTTTTTTTTAATTTTCATGAAAGTCCGCGATTTTTCTTTCTTTCAAAATCCGCAAAATCAATTCGTCAATGGATCGCAGAAAAAAATCACGAATCTTGAAAATTTTGAAAAAAAATGTCTCAAAATGGTCGCTTAAAAAATCGCTAATTTCTTCAAACGACCATGGAAAATATCGCTAATTTCATCAGAGATTGCCAAAAGAAATACAGATTTCGTCAAATGATTGCACAAACACAATCTTGAATTTCGTAAAAGGATTGCCAAAAAAATCGCGAATTTCGTCAAAAGATTGCGCAAAAAATCACGAAAATTTAGTCGAACAATCGCGCAATAAAATCGAGGAGAAATTTGTCAAACGATCTTGTAATAAGATCAAAAATTTTGTCTAACTCTCGCGCAAACAAATCAGAAATATTATTAGTCGGTGGCAGAAACAAAATCACGAATTTCAATAAATGATAGTGATAAGGAATCGTGATATTTTTCAAAAAAATCACAAAAACAAATATCGAATTTCGTCAGTTATTGCTCGCGCGAAAAAAAATCCATTTCGTATAATGCTTTCAGAAAAAAATCGTGAATTCCGTAAATCGATCGTGGAAAAAATCGCAAATTTCGTCAGATGATAACGAAAAAAAAATCATGAAATTCAATCAGTCATGAGATAATCAGCCAACGAACGTCATGAATAGGTCATGAAATTTGCAAATTTTGTGATCTTTAAGTATAAAAAAAATTTTTCGTCAGTGATTTTCTGCAAGTGAAGTTAAATCGTTATTTTTTTCAGATTGTGTTTTCCCTATTGTGAGATAGTTTCATGTTAATCCGATTTTTCAAAGAAATTCTGAATATTTTTCCAATAAAACAACTACATATTTGAACATTAATGGATACTATATATAGATCTTCATTTTTCTACAAAAAAGGTAATTTTTTTTTAATTATTATTCATATAAAAAGCACAAATAAATGCACAAGAGTTACTTTCATGTGCATACATATAATTTATAATTATTTAAAACACATTAGAAAAACCCAGAACGTTTTCAGTCATCACAAGACCGTCATCAGTGGGATTTAAATGTTATTATTTTCTTTGTGCTTATTTGAGAATTGGCTAGAATAAAACCATTGTGATTAGAAAAACTCGTCAATGATTTTGATGAGTTTTCCCAAGATCAATTTGCACACAGCTGAGAAGCAACTGATAAAAAAAAATTCTCACATGTATTTTTAAAATTAATCAAAGCACTAATTAAAGATATATGTCTCACCTTCAAGGAGTTGGAATAGTATGGCTTTGGGAAATTTTTTTGATAATCATTTTTTTTTTATGCATAAGCATTTATTTAATGCCTATGTTTTTATTGCAATAAAATCTGATGAGTTATTTTAGAGTTTGAGCAGTTTTCTAATATTTGTTTGAGTCTGACATTTGATTAGGGATGCACCGAATATTCGATATCTATTCGCTATTCGGCCATACTACCGAATATTCTGTTAGGCCGAATATCAAACTATTCGGTTTCCCGAATACTTAAAAACCTCTTTAAAATATTTTTTAAAACGTTACGCAAGTTCTACTTTTAACTGTCAATTAATAAAGATATTCAGAATAATTAGAATCTTTAAATTAAAGAGAATGATTTTATGTTATTTGTTGTTTTAAAAATGTCACTTAAAAAAAATTAACCATTAATGACGTATCATTTGTTCATGAGAATTAATAAATGTGGAAATGCAAGTTACTGAGTATTGTCTGGTAAATAATCCGTTTCTTGCTTTTTTGCAAACAGGGTGTTTCTAAACAAAATGGTAGAAAATTTCAGGGGTAATAATAAGCATCAAAACAGGCAATTCTTTTGTCCAGTAAATCAGGATCGCAATTCACTTATTCAGTCAGAAATACAGTGTATCCCCAAGTCAAACTTTAATTTTCTTTTGTTACTTTAACAATAATGAAGGTATTGTAACTATATTGTCAACATAGTTACTTTAATTTCTGTGAAATATCATAACAGGACGAGAAGTGCTGGAGATAGCAACCATTCATATCTAAACAGCACTAAGCTAGACATTATTTTATTAAGAATGCATCTAACAATACTTATACTGTACCACTGGCCAAAATCAGTCTCATCCAAGGACATCATCACATTCTATACAAGCAAATTAATGTGATGCAAATTTCGCTAAAATATCTTCATTTTTATACAGTTATAAACGAAAATTCTGCTACGGCTTGTACACCTTTCATTTTTGATGAAAGAAGTGGAATGATATGTTGCTTCTTGTTCAATATGAGAGAATTCTTTTCACTTGTTTGAATTAATTGAAGTAATGGAATTTAAATTTTGTTATTAAAAATTTTTTAAACCATCCTCTTCTTAAATAATAACTCAAAACATGCTTTTTTTAGTACAACATTTACTTATAAAAATAGTCTTGTTTATCAAAATGGAAGTATCTGTGCTAAATATGATAAAAAATTGTTTAAAATTTAACTTTTTAATGTTAAACACTGAGATATAAATGCCGAATATTCGGTATTCGGCCGAATAGATACTATTCGGCTGGCCTAATATTCGGTGTTCAGCCTAACAGTTACTATTCGGCAGGCCGAATATTCGGTATTCGGTTTACCAGCAGGCCAAATATTCGGCATTCGGTATTCAGCCAAAAGCACTATTCGGTGCACATTTGATGGTTGATAAATTTTCTGAAATATCAAATTCCTTGGGGGGGGGGCAACCTCCCCCAGCCCCCCTCAAATGGCGCCCCTGATTTGTTCTTAAATTTCATGTACTATAATTTTAAATACAGTTCATATTTTATTCAATAGATAGCCCTGTACTTTCACTAACTACAATAATTCTCAAACTAGCATGCAAAACTGTATAAAAAATATCTCAAGTTTATTATTTATTCTATTTAGCGATTGAAACACGAAAAATTAAACACGAAAACATATTGAAACACGAAAAGACAATTTTTTTTTAAAGTTTATTTCAGCATTCTTAATGTCTGAGACGTTGCGACATCCATTGACCAGAATTTGAACTATTTTTGAATTACGTTACACGAAATTTCAAAGTCACTAGATTTAAATGTCACTCATTTCACATTCATTTTTATTATAGTTAATGATTTATTGAATTTTCAAATTGGGCAAATATATAATCCATAACTCTAAGTTATTTACCTTATTATCAGGTTTTACTTTATTTTCCATGTGCAGCAATATTTTATTTTGTATACATCCTTCATATATTTAAAAGCATTTTCATTTTGTTAATGTTTTCTTTATTTATATTAAAAAAGGCACCATCATTTTAAATTGTTTTTTAAAAATATATATTATTTTACAGTTCTATATATATATATATATATAAAAAAAAAACATTACATTTAACTTCACTTAGTATTCCCTTTTACTATCCATGTATATACTTTGTATTTCGTCCGTTCACAAACATTTCATAAATTTACAGTTCAATTCATTCCAAATTGTGGATAAAGTTTTAAGTCTATAAAATCTCTTCAGTTTTCCATAATAAAAATTTTCACTTCTTCTAAGTATCTTTTTATAAAAGTTCTTTCCTTTATAAGTTATTTTTAACACATTATCCTATTTTCCATTCTTGTCTATTTAAAAGTTTCAATTTCTTTTAATCCTTAAAAACATAAACAGTTCTAAAATTCATATATAACTTACTATATTATTTTCCAACATCCATAGTTCTTTCGTCTTATCCTAATATTTTTCTAGTTAACTAAATTCATGATAAGTTCAGATGTATACTATTATGCTTGCCGCATTATATAAAGAGAAATAACGTTTTCACCCTTCACTAGGGCGTCCTCAGTTCAACTAAAGATTCGAAGTTTTTCTGGCTTGAGATCATTTCCATTTTCCCTTTCCTTTCCCCCTTATTTTCAAAATTTCCCTTCATGTAAAATTTTTTTCCATCTGTTATCTAGTGTAGCATGTGTCATATTGTTACATAAGTTCTCATCCTCTAAATCGATTTCTATTGCCTCTCGTAGTAATGCGCTCTGGAAATTGTTATAATTAGCTACCTTTTCCACTGTTATTGTGTTTAAGTCCAAGGGGGTTCTTATATTTAGTCTTGAAATAGCGGTTTTCTGGCTTTTGGTTTTTAAATCATATATATGCTCTTTTAATCTTTCATTTATCTTTCTTTTTGTTATGCCAATATATTTTATTTCTTCATTTTCAGTATTTTTTTCCTTTAATTTTGTAAACTCCCGCTGTTTGTAGTTCTGGGTATTTTTCAACATCATTTCTTAGTAGATTAAATAAAGATGGGTTGGGGGTTATTGGGACTTGTTTCCCTAGTTTTTTCATTTCACGTTTTAACTTTAAAGATAGTCCATTCATAAATGGGAGGGGGGGGGTGTATATTCTTGTTTTCTTTGAGCAGGTTGAATTCAGCTAACTCTCTCTTTAACCCTTGTATACAATTTATGTATTGATTACCTGCTCAAAGAAAACAAGAATATACCCCCCCCCCCCCCTCTCATTTATGAATGGGCTATCTTTAAAGTTAAAACGTGAAATGAAAAAACTAGGGAAACAAGTCCCAATAACCCCCAACCCATCTTTATTTAATCTACTAAGAAATGATGTTGAAAAATACCCAGAACTAGAAATAGCGGGAATTTACAAAATTAAAGGAAAAAATACTGAAAATGAAGAAATAAAATATATTGGCATGACAAAAAGAAAGATAAATGAAAGATTAAAAGAGCATATATATGATTTAAAAACCAAAAGCCAGAAAACCGCTATTTCAAGACTAAGTATAAGAACCCCCTTGGACTTAAATACAATAACGGTGGAAAAGTTAGCTAATTATAACAATTTCCAGAGCGCATTACTACGAGAGGCAATAGAATTCGATTTAGAGGATGAGAACTTATGTAACGATATGACACATGCTACACTAGATAACAGATGGAAAAAAAATTACATGAAGGGAAATTTTGAAAATAAGGGGGAAAGGAAAGGGAAAATGGAAATGATCTCAAGCCAGAAAAACTTCGAATCTTTAGTTGAACTGAGGACGCCCTAGTGAAGGGTGAAAACGTTATTTCTCTTTATATAATGCAGCAATCATAATAGTATACATCTGAACTTATGATGAATTTAGTTAACTAGAAAAACATTAGGATAAGACGAAAGAACCATGAATGTTGGAAAATAATATAGTAAGTTATATATGAATTTTAGAACTTTTTATGTTTTTAAGGATTAAATGAAATTGAAACTTTTAAATAGACAAGAATGAAAAATAGGATAATGTGTTAAAAATAACTTATAAAGGAACGAACTTTTATAAAAAGATACTTAGAAGAAGTGGAAATTTTTATTATGGAAAATTGAAGAGATTTTATAGACTTAAAACTTTATCCACAATTTGGAATGAATTGAACTGTAAATTTATGAAATATTTGTGAACGGACGAAATACAAAGTATATAAATGGATAGTAAAAGGGAATACTAAGTGAAGTTAAATGTAATTTTTTTTTTATATAGAACTGCAAAATAATATATATATTTTAAAAACAATTTAAAATGATGTGGCCTTTTTTAATATAAATAAAGAAAACATTAACAAAATGAAAATGCTTTTAAATATATGAAAGATGTATACAAAATAAAATATTGCTGCACATGGAAAATAAAGTAAAACCTGATAATAAGGTAAATAACTTAGAGTTATGGATTATATATAAAATACAGGTTTTAAATAAACAGATTTATCTGTAAATAACTTATTAATGTATTGGGCAATATTTTTTTTTTTTTTTTTTTTTTTTGTCACCCTGTATACATTTAACAGATCACACACATGCTGCAGAAATTAATCAAAGTACATTTCTGCTTAGTGACGAGTCTTGTGGAAGGCAGATTTTCAACTTTGTTGTGCATTTCATCGCTGAACAAAAATGTAGTATACTATGGAATATGTATACAAATCTATGTATCGTATATAGAGCTGAACCGAATATCTAATATATCATTTCCATTTGGAGTTGGAATTTGCTTAAATTGGTTTACAAATGTACAGGGTGTCTCAAAAATAACATACTTTAAAGTTCAATATCAAATCAAGTACAGTAGAGTGCCGATTATCGGAACTCCAATTAACCGAACATCCAATTATCCGAACAGCCTATTTCTTCCAAAAAATTTTTAATCGAACTCCCAATTATCTATCGGCTTGGAATAAAACTTTAAATAAAGAAAAAAAAAACTGATAAAGGATCAGAAAATGAGGAATGTAAAACAATAAAGGAGATGGGAAGAATCCAAAGCTATGAAGAAAATGAAACTAACGCGTGTTTGAATAGTGAAATAACATGACCATGGATATCAGATTATTTTAAATGATGATGAGATTCATGATGAAAAATAAACTGAAGAAAATGAAAACGACTCCTTTGAAAATAATCCAGATCCATCACCTAACGAATCCTTTGAATGTTTGGAAACAGCTATGAAATGGCTCGAATGGCAGAAGAATGTTGATCTTATTAAACTAACGTATTTAAGAAGAATCAGAGATATGGCAACATTGAAAAGAATGTCTTCGTTCAAGCAAGCAACAATCAAAAGCTTTTTTGCTTAAATTATAATATCTGGAGTTCAGAAAATGATAAAAAGAGAAAAAAAAGTAATGACAAAAATGTTTTAAAAAAATTAAAAGACAAAAAATATTAAACATGCCAGAACTAACTAGTTCTGCCAGTCCTAAGCTTAGATAACGTGTGAAGCTTTTAGCATAGTCAGAAACATCCCTTATTTTTTTTTCCGTTTATCCGAACTACGGTTGGTCCCAACTTGTTCGGTTAATCGGCGCTCTACTGTAATTGTCGTGTATTAGTGCAGTCTGGACTAAAATGCTTTTCACAATGTTAATTTTTTCCAAGTAAAAGAAAATAACTTGTTCCAATTTTTGATCATAGATGGCGCCACATGTCCGTATGTTTAAACATGCATGTTTAAAAACGCATGTTTAAACATGCGTTTTTTCTGATTTTCAGATTAGTTTTGACCGTGACACAAAAATAATGACTCCCATTCTTATCTTCTTTCTGAATTGTCATATATAAGCCACAGACTCGAAACTAATCTGAAATAATTCAGAAAGAAAAAAAAAAAAAAAAAAATGTTTGAAACAAAAGATACGAACAAGTGGCACCATCTATGATCAAAACTTTGAACTAATTATTTGCATTCGCTTAAAGAAAGCTTTTCATCGTGAGAAACATTCCAGTCCAAACCGCATTCCTTTAAGAAAATTACTTGATTTTATGTTGAATTGAAAAATGCTTAAGGGATTTTTTAAAACACTGTATTATGCTCCAAATTGGTTACTTAGATTTCATTGTTCATTTTATTAAACTGTGAATTTTTGTTACAGTACTGTGTTGGACTGTGTACAGGACGGTGTTGGAAAAGTTTCATTAACTTTGATTGATGCATGATTACTCTTTTGTATTTTCAATTCAATTTACGCTAAAAGATTTTTTAAAAATGTTGAGAAGAGATGATGTTGGATGTGTTATAAATTTGAAAAAAAAATAATTTCTAAGTTTATGAAATATTTTAAATAATGTCTGCAATACTCTGCATGTCGAATAATAATAAAAAAATAGAATTCTTTTAGTGACAAAGCACAAATAAATACTTAATAATATAAGCAGAAGTCATAAGCAACCTCTTTTACACACCGTTACTTTTTTTAAACTTCGGAAAATTATCAACTTATTTTAATTAAATGCGTGGAAATGAACAACAAAAATTCTTTGCATTCACTGTAAGAATGCAGATGAACTCAAAAATAGTAAAATGTATACGTTTAGTTAATGTAAGTAATTTTTGTATTTTTAACACTTTCCAACAAAGTTGAAAAGTGTTTATGCATTCGGTTTGTCTGTCCGTCTGTCCGTCTGTCTGTCAGTCCATCTGTCCGTCTCTCCGTCTGTTCGTCAGTCCGTCTCTCCGTCTGTCCGTCTGGCCGTCTGTCCACGCTCTAACTCCCGTAAATATACTCGGATTTTCATGAAATTGATGAAGGTTATTTAGGGTCACCAAAGCATCTTTTGTATTGTATATGAAGTATGTGGGATTAATCGTTCCTTTACAGGGGCACTCAAAATATTCCATTACATTATTGTATATGGGGAAAATTCGTTTTCAGAGTATTTTATTGACATTATGCTATTTCAAATGCATTGAAACTGATATAAATCACTGAATTTTACTGCGATCATGTTAGAACAGGGCATTCATAGAATTTTTTATTCATTTGCAGGAACACACAAAAGATGTCGGTTACAGTAGAGTATTGCCTTTGAGTAATAATTGCTGGTGTGTACGGTTTAAAATTCGGTATGCGATTTTAAATTACATTAATTTTCTGCATCTTATTCGTTATTTATAACTTCTATACCTCAAATACGGAGCTGCACAAAAGTATTAACGTACCGTTCTCCTTATTAGAGGAAACTGCTGAAGATAAATTTTCTGCTGAAGTATATGTATCTCTTAAGTGAACTAAATTTTGGCATACACGTAGTTAATAGATTCAAATCTATATATCATATACAGGGCTGCTGAAAAAATTCGGATGATTTTTCGATTGCGGATGGGAACAGCTGAAATTGGGTTTTGAAATGTGTTATGCGTTTTTTATGGTTGAATTAGACGTAATATTTTAATTTTTTAAGCGGTGAAGTTTTGTTACATTGTTCTGAATGTATTTCGAAAGTGTTTCATAATCTATGCTTGACGCATTACTTTTTCTTTCTTGTTTTAGTCTATGTGACGCATTCGTTCCACGCTTTTAATCATATATACAACTCCGTTTATCATGGCCAATTTAAAAAATACCAATGTTACATTAGATTCCGATGGAACGTACTATACGTGCTTTAATTTTGGAGATTGAGATTATTGGTCGATTGAAAAATCACTTCGGAAATTTGGACTTATAAAAATAAAGTAGAATATATTAATATTGGTAAAACAATTAAATGAGAACGAACGGGAGTAACTGTAAACCTGCTGTGAAGGCACGACAGTACAAATAAAGAAATAATGGTAATATGTTTTCATAATTTTCTGCTATTTTATGTTTTCTCAGGACAAATAAATCTTGAAAATATTATTTTATTTCGGGATTGAAACATTATCTTGCGTTTTTAGATGCATTCGTATTTATATAAATAAGTATCCCCCATATTCGTCGTTCGTTCCGTCTGTCTGTCTATCTGTCTGTCTGTCTGTCCGTCCGTCCGTCCACATGTAACAGAGCAAAAAGTACCCAACCGAATGAACAGAAATTTTAAATATATAGTTATTGCAAAATTTTGTCGAGTCATGTTAAAGTTTATGAAAATCAGATGTATAGTTTAATTAAGGTACAGTCAAAGGTTTTTCGTAACATTTCGGCCAATGGGAAAAAAAAATCAAGTCTATTTTAATGATGTCACAGCCTTTCGAACAGAATGAAATTGATATGCACTTACGAAATGCATTAAAATGTACATTCAGTTCAATATGCGGTGCAGAAAATATTTATAAAACAAGTTACAGTGCGAACGCCCCTCATTTCCCACGTTTAACGTGCAATTTCCACCTTATTTTAATAAAATTACGTAATCAGTAAGAAAATACATTAGTTATCTGAAAATTTATTACTTTTATGTTGTACTACCTGAGATTGCTTAATTGGTATTTAAATAGACGTCCAATTATTTTAGAATGCACGTTTTCAAGATTAGACGTATCTACCCTGTATATGAGGACGTGAGTTTCATGTGGAATGTTTCGCAAACCAGAAGAGAAGACTTCCATCAGCCAGACGGGAGCACCAGGTCGCGTGACCTACTATATAATTGATATTAAAAACATTTTTCTTGTTCTTTTAGATTTATAGTAGTAATGCAAAATTTGGACGCAGCAAGTAGACTGCATTTTTTCTCTTGGTCTTCTAAAAATAGAAGAAATGTTGTTTAATTTCAAAAAGGAAAGAGTTGCGGGAATTTTAATTGTTTTTAGAATCATGAGTTCTAGAAGAAACAAAGCAACTAAATATGTTTCAAAATATGTAAATAATGTATATTATGTATAATTTCGACCTGTTAATTGTAATCTACACAAAGTTCTCGTGATGATGATTATTTACAAATGATGAACACAAAACTTCAGAATGTAATATGTGAAAGTAACTCCTTTTAATGTGATTTACAAGGAAACAAGAATTCTCCAATTAATGCTCTCCTACTATTTTTTATCAGTTGTGATATAACGTAGCATTTCGTGGACTACCTGAATATCTTCATTATTTCAAAACTCGCCTTATCCAGAAAATTAAATTTGGGGAAATCGCGAATAACTTCTCACTGCTTCCATAGGTTTTCATTGTGAAGCAAAACAATACAATCCCAGTTTTTTTTTTTGTTTTTTTTTTCAGATTGTAGTGTTCTTTCAACGCAAATTCACAAATAGTATAGATTGATGGAGATAAATCGAATTTTTAAATTTTGGATAAGACGAGTTTTGAAACTCATGTCCTCATATATAAAATCGCGAAACGCATTTAAAGGTGATAATTACGTCATATGTAAAATTCCAAAATATTAAATATCTTCATATTTCAAGTTCCTAAAATAATTAAATTATTAGGCATTAAACTTTTAATTATGAAGATTAGGTTATATTTGTACAGCTCAAATAGAAATAATCCCAAACATTTTAAAATTAAATAATATGTGTACACGTGAATCTTAAAAGAGAAAAACCCTTTAAAATAAATAAATAATTACAAATAAAGTACATTTAGTAGTTAAAATTACGTCATATACTAACACAATATTTTTAAAAGATTTTTATTCCGGAGAATTAAATGTGATGACACATGGTATAAAAGTAGTGCGGCTAGCAAATTTATTTATACTATATTACATCACTTGATGCAACATAAATACAGGTAAATGTATGGGAAAATACTTTCAATTTATTTCGTATGAATTACTATTCGATAAATACATATTGAATGTTTCGGATATCCTTTTTAATTAATATAAACAATATACGTTGTAAAAATAACATGACAATATGTATTTTGGCGTATTAAAATACAGAAAAGAATTCACGAATAAGCTATACCTGTTTCTGAAAATATCTAAAACTCGATCAAAACATAAAATACAAGCGTAAAATTTCAAAACACAATACTTTTCAATACCGTTGTTCCGAAAGGTTTTCCCAAGCAGATGTAGTTTTTTAACCTTTGACCTATACGAAGAATATTTTCCATGGCGTCGTTATAACAGTCAAAAAGATTGCGACATGTTTAACCTAAACATTTTATACAAGCTGGTTTTCAAATGTTTAATTGATCTTACTTATTAATCTGAAAAACAGCCTTCAGTTGTTACGATAGCGGTGGATAAGGCCATGACAATCGAAATATGGCCCATTTAAACAGAAAAGCATGGCAACCCGATTACACAATATATACATCTTCTTTCTAAATTTATATTGCAATTGTATTTTCATATTTCAATGAAGTATATATACACACATATATATATATGTTCAAAAGCTAAACCAAAAATTACAATCCGTTGAATTGATCCAAACTGATCCATATATATATATATATATATATGTATATCATCATCATCGTCATCAACAACAACAACAACCGTTTTCAATACACTGCTGGATGTAGGTCACCGCCAGATTTTTCCAATGTTTCCTGTCTATTGCTTTAGTCATCCAATTTATACTGGCCACTTTTCTGATTTCGTCACTCCATCATACTTGAGGTCATCTTCTTGACCGTTTTACATCTCTTTGATACCACTGTATGGTATTTGTGCTCCATCTATTGTCTTGACTTCTTGCAATGTGCCCAGCCCATTTCCATTTTAACCGTTTAATTCTGTCAAAAAATTTCGTCTGTCAAGGTTATTCTTTTTCTGTCTCTTCTAGTTATATCTATCCTACATCTTTCCATACTTCTGTGTGTTGTTTGTAATCTTTGTACCATTCGATTTGTGAGCGTCCATGTTTCTGCTCTAGAAGTTAGCACAGGCAAAACACATTGGTTAAATACCTTTCTTTTAAAATAAAGAGGCATGTTACTCTTCAGAATAATATTGATTGTTCTTCCAAAAAGCACTCCATCCATTTCTTATTCTTCTAATAATTTCATTCATGATACTATTATCCGATGATATTTCCTGCCCAAGGTGTACATAACTTTGCACTTCTTTAATATCAGTGTTGTTTTGGACAATTATATTTGTATATATATGTAGATAAGTGAAAGAAAGAAGAAGCAAGTAGAAGAAAAAAAGTTATGCTCAGTATATTAAAATTACGACAAAATAGTCAAAAAGAAAAAAATCTGCAATTTCTGAAATATTAGCTGTGTTAATGTATCCTATTCTTATCTATAAGATTTTAATTTTAGTCCTTTTTACAGAACTTTAGAGTAAATATACGTGAAAATTAAAAAAAATGAATAATTCATCTAATAAAAATCACTAGATTGTCATAAACAAACATTTTTAATAAAAATCTAAATGAAATAATTTAATTTATATAGCAACTAATAAAAGTTTTGATTGAAATTTCTTATAAAATTTTAATTATTTCAGCAGTAAAATGATTTTTTCTATTTAAATTATATTATTCTAAGTATATTCTTGTCTATAAAAACTGTTACATTTTAAGGTAAAATACTTTGTACCAGGTGCTGCATTGTTTAAATTAATGTGTTAATTGTTTCATTTCTTTATTAATTTTCTTCACAAAAATATATAATGTTTCATTGTGTTCCTGTAACTTAAATTGTAAGAAAAAAAAATTAATGGAGATTTTGTCTTTCAGGAAATTAAAAACATAAACAAAACAATTGCATTTATTATACATTGTCTGGCTTTTATATTAAATTCAGTATTTAACGAGTTTTTCGCCTTTGTTATAGGAAATTGTTTTTTATAATAATTTTCCTAAAGTTATCTGATTTTTTAGCTATGCTTAAGTTTTGGATAAATTTAAAAGATATAATTAATGATGAAATTTGCTATTATTCTTATGGTTTGTTTTTTGTAACACGTTTTAAAAACTAAATTTGATAATTATTTTTTTTATGAATTTTGCTTTTGTAAAACATAAATTAATCTTGTCATTGATGCAATTAAAAAAATTCTTCTTTGTGGCTGCAGTGCATTATGTTCTTTTTTTGCACACTGAAACTATTCATTTTTTTATTATTTTAAAATTTTCTCACATTCTTATATTAAATTTACATTTAAGGACTCTCAGGACTCTGAAAGTTTCAAAAATTTCGGAAATTTTAATTTTTTTATATGTTAAACTCCTATCTTTTCTGAATATTTTAATAAAATTGTTTGCTTGGAATTCCTATTAGAACAGAATTTATGGCTTTTAGAATTATAACCGCTCAATAGCTAAAAAGGCGTATATGAAACCTTGAAATCATTTTTCTCCAAATGATGTTTTTGGTCATAACGCGCAAGATACCACAAAAACTTCTGATAATTCTTATATGAAATTTACAAAACATATGGTTCATGTTACTCTGTATATAACGGAACCTAAAATTTCCTTTTTATTGTTTAAAAATATATTTTTTTAGGTGATTATATTGTTGAAATTTTCAAAATTTTGTATTAGCTAAATGCAATTTTGTATTAAAAATATAAAAATGCTTTAAATATAGAAATGTATTTAAGTTCAGGTTACTTATAATAATCTGTAGTATAAGCAGGAAACAACATTTCCATTCTACTTTCAAAATTTATTTTGTAATCGTGTGCGTAAACTGCTATGCCAATTTTCTGCCAGGGAAATATCTGGCACTTTGGAGCCCCCTGAAAAAGCTAATTTTGCTTATTGCTATTTTTCAAATACATGAAATTAAAGAACATACTTCTATCTTTCATCCACAATAAAAATTTTGTTTTAAAATCATATACAATTTAAGATAATAAATGTTGAAAATGGTCTTTTTATATTTTTTTCCGATTTTAACAGTCCTGAGACCCATTAAATATATTTTTAGAATGTTCTTTCATGATTTAAACTATATTTAAACAATACGGCTAATGCAAATATTTATCCTTAAAAAAATTATATTAAAGCGATTCGGTACCATTGAACAATTTATATGTGAGTATTTTATATCTTTTAGACATATAATAAAACTGTTTCAAGAAATAAAATAATTTAGTTGAAAATAACACTATTATTATTTCAGCCTTTTTGAATTTGTTCAATTTAGTGGTTTAGCGCGAAATTCGTTTGCATGACATAAATTAGTTTTATATTGATATTTTATTGTTTTATTTATTGGTCGATGAATGCTCTAATTTCGTTTTGGAATACAAAATGGAAATACTCTTTTGTAATCGTCTACACGGTATAGTATATAAAAAACTCATGCTTGAAAATTATTTTTAAACAATAAAAAATTTTGTAAATTGCTAAACTGTTTTTTAAAAAATTGCATTTAAAAGTACACTTTTTCCCCCTTCTACTGTGCAAAATTAACAAGTTAGAAATTGTTCATCTAACGTGGCAAATGAGGTGCGTTCGTATTATAACTTGTTTTATAAATTTTTTTTGCACCCCATGTTGTACTGAATGTATATATTTTTAAAACTTCATACGTGCATAGTCTGTAACATCATTAAAATGAACTTGCAATATTTTTTTTTTTCTGTTGGCCGTCATGTAACGGAAAAATTTTGACTACCCCTGTCATTAAACTATGCATCCGATTTTCGTAAAATCTAAAATGACTCGAAAATATTTTACAACAATTATGCATTTAAAATTTTAGACCATTCTGAATGCTGTAACATCATTAAAATGCACTTTCAAAAGAGTTTCCTATTGGCCGTAATGTAACGGAAAATTTTGGCTATCCCTGTAACTAAACTATACATCCGATTTTCATAAAATTTGAAATGGATCGACAAATTTTACAATAATTATATATTTAAAATTTCAGATCATTCGGTTGGTTACCTTTTGCTCAGTTATATGCGGACGGACAGACAGACAGACAGACAGATATACAGACTGACGGACTGAACGACGACCTTAGGTCCTTTGTATTCATATAATTAGGAAAGCACCTAAAAATGTTGTTGGAAGTTTTAAAAATTGCAATAAAATTTAATAAAAGTCAAATTTTATTGTCCGTTGTTGAACCCGTCAAAATTAGTTCAGCGTTAGACACGGACAAGTTTGTACCCTACACTGTTAAAAATATTGTGAAAAACTACCTCTCTTTTTAAAGTCTCTCTATTTTCTGACCAATGAGATTGCTACATAAACACCTATGCAGCGTTCCCATTGGTCAGAAAAAAGATAGACTTGAAAAACAGAAGTAATTTTTCACGATATTTTTAACAGTGTATAATACAGATATAACGGGATTCTTTTGGATGTCGTTCTAACAGACATTTTTGCTTTTTTCGATTAAAACGGTTGTGCAAAAGGCAGGGTTATTAACATTGTGAACCCCTATATCACATTCATCCCTACTTTCAGAAGTAAGTGACACAAAAGATCCATTTTGAATAATAAAGGAAAATCTGTAGGTACCTAAATGAAAGTAGCATCCGTTTTTGGATCATTTAATTTATGTTTAAATTTAATATAATGATCATTGGAAAACAAATTGTCTCATGATTGGATTTTCATTTTGTGTTACTTAGTGAAATAGAAAATAATACAGTTGCTTTTATTAAAATACTCTTTGTGAATGGATGTAAATAATCCCTGGTAGGGCGCAATGATTATCAAAATGAACTCTCACACAAGAGGTCAGCGAAAATTCTCTATATTTCGAGAAAGCTACATCAACATTTTTTTTCCTTCGTGGTAAAAAAAAAGGAGTACAAAGCATGGATATTTAACTGAAATGGGTGTTTACTAAAATGGGCGCAGCAGGAAAACATTTAGCCCAATATCGTGTTCTTGAAAACGAAATTGTAAGTTGAAAATAAATTCATCACCACAGGCTATTATCTTTCATGGATTTTCGCAAATTCGTGCCCTATGTTTTCGCTCTGGTAACAGTAAGTAACTTATCAATCATCGAAATTACAACCCTTTATTCATTGGAATATTTGTTTATTTTTATGAATGGTAACTGACATAGAGACATATATCGGATGATTCAAAATTCTTAGATTTGTGTTAAGTTGTTGTATAGAGTGCCCTTTAAAACCATGATTATGGGCGTGTTTTTAGGACTTATGTAAGTTAAAAAATAAAATGAATCAAGGAATAATCTGCATCTCTGACAGCATGGTTAGAAAGGCCTTTCCTAACACATTCCGTGTATATAAATGAGAAATTTTGTAATTTTTGACCGATATTTTAAGCACATTAAAATATAAAATGTTTTACAAACTATACCTCACTCTTTTTTATGTAATTCCAACATTTTTTCTGTGATTAGTATAAAACGTATAACCTTTAATTATCACTATATATACTGATTATATATATATATATATATATATATTTACTTTACACTATATAAAAATTGTAGGTTTTAACACTGGCAGATGGAGGTGCCAGTATTATACCGTAAAATAAACAAGAATAAACAGTAAAATAAACGGTAATATACCATTAACTAGTATTAGGTTGAGCAAAAAGTTCTGGGAAATTTTTAATTCAATAGTTACCAGAATTTGTATCGTATATAAGAGTACTAGTGGCATATTTATAGAAGTTCAGGAACTTTGGCTCAAAAATGCCTATTGAACAGTATAATTTGCGTGTGTTGAGACGGCATTATTAGAGAAAAGGCCAAACGATTTTGAAAGCCGTCGATGAGATTAATGAGAATAAAGGTGCTGGTAACGGCGACAAACATAGCCAGAAAATCCGGAATCTGGCAGAACGGTTGCATAAAGTGGTGGACTATGATGATCTCTACTTTAAAGAATAGTCCTTGTTGCTTTTGTTGTTAATTTGCGCATAACAACGCAACTTTCATAAATTTCCCAGAACTTTTTGCTCAACCTAGTGATATCTGGTATATTACGGATAGAATATATGTAATTCGGTATACTACTGCTTATATACTATTTAGTTTGTTAATGTTACAGTATAGTACTGGAAGTTGAGGTGTCAGTACAGTCGTGGCCAAAAGTTTAGGACCACCGTGCAGAAACTAGCGTTTTTAAAATTGAAACCACTGATAACGTCATAAATCAAATCGATTTTCGTCAGATGGCGTCATTCCGTCTGGCAGTGGAGTTACCGTATTCGCTTTTCTTTTGAACATTGAGTAATAAGTGTCGCAGATGCAATTTATTGTCTGGATCTTAAATTTCAGTGGTGGTCCTAAACTTATGGCCACGACTGTATATAGTAAAATCATTTTTTTCAGTCTAATGGTATAACGTCTGTAGCATAGTCACAGTTTGCTGTTAAATGATACCATTTAACAGTCATACATCTGTACATGACATACATCTGTAGCATAGTCATTGTTTACTATTAAATGGTTTAACGTTTGTTGCATATTCACAGTTTACCAATAAAAATCAATAATAATTAATCAATTTGGGAAGATCTATTTCTTTATTTTAAGTTAAAACAAAATACATGTTTAATCTTCTCTTACTGCAGATTTGGTTTTACTTTTTAATTAAGTTACAGAATTTATTTACAGTATTTTACCAAGTATTATAGATCTTCTTGTTATAAGCTTTTAATTTAAAGGCAATCATCTAGCTACGATAAAAAAAAACATAGGATCGTGTCTAAATACCAAAGTACCATGTAAAATGCAGGCTCGTATCCAAATATCTAAATAGTGAAGCAGAATAGAATGTTGTTGTTATTTTTTAAGCAGAATTGACAGACTGTGTTCTCTCCGATGTTTCCGTGTAGATGTCATAGATCTATAAATAAAATTGAATGTAAGGAAATTAATTTGCTACTACTTTGGTGGACGTTAGAGAAGTATAAATACAATACCTTTCATGTTACGATCAAAATTGCGCGAAAACTTGCAAATGATTTTAATTTTGATAGACGGCAAGCGTTGGTAGAATCAGAATATATTATAAATATTTGTTAATGAGCACGCAGCACATACTGTTGTTATATATGAGAGAACAAGCTGAAAAACGAAAATGGATTGACATTGACAGATAATTGCTCATCATCGTGCTTTCTTTTACCTTTTCGCTACTGTGTATTAATGTAATATTAATGATTATTACTTTTATTTATACTCTAATTTGATTCCGAACAAGAGTTTTTATCTATTTAAATTATTTCTAAACTTAGACGTCGAAACACGTTATTCTGAGATGAACATTTCAATTATATTCGAGTATCAATAATAAAAAAATATATATATAAGTCTATATGTGGACCTAGGGAGTAAACAGGTCAAGAGCGTTAATTTTGATAACTGTTATTTCATTATGGAAATACTGAAGTGTGATTTTTTATAAGCATTTTATTGTTATATTTCAGTTAAACCAATTTTCATTTGTGCTTTTCAAAAGTATTTCCCTCATTTCACGGTGCTGCTATCTCAAATTTAAAAAAAGCGGATTGTAATATTTTTTAATCAAAACTTCATGTTATTTGTTCAAAATTTAATTTACTATAATGAGTATTAATATTCACACAATACTCCTTAGATTACGTCTTTTCATTTTAATAGAACTACATAATTATTCCGCAAAAGATTTAATACAACTGCATAATTATTCGGCAAAAGATTTAATAAAACTATCAAATTATTTGGTAAAAGCCTTTTAGGGAACTGCTAATTATTCTCACGTAAAACGCCATCAATTAGAAAGTTCAATTTATTTTACCTTAATAGCATATTATTGAGTATATTTTTGTATATGAACAGGTATGTCAAAATAATCACAAGAAAATAAAATTCAGAACATTTAGGATTTAACTTAATGCAAGCCCTAGGATTTCACGTTTTGTTGTTTTTTAAACTAAGTCAACAATATATATATTTAATTCTGCTTTTCATTCAAATTTCTGTAATACTCAATAGAGTCAAAAAACTGTATTAAAAAGTCTGTGTCGTGAACGATTTTTCACATTCTTATTAATATAAACTTTAGAACAAACTTATAATTACTTAAAAGTTTACACAAACATATAAAGATATTATTTACTATAACCTTATGGTCTTTGAGAAACACAGCGTTCATTTTCAAAAGGAAAAGATGACTGAGTAGAATAGAAAACATTTTTCAGATTATTATAATTGAACTTTTCTTGCGCATACGTAGCATTTTGTTTTGTTTTAAATATGTTTTCTATTCTAGTCCGTCATCTTTTCCCTTTAAAAATGAACTCACGTACCTTTGAAAGATCTCAGGGTTATATTCAATAATATATTTATATCTTTGTGTCACATGTTAAGTAATTACAAGTATGATTTAAAGTTTATATCGTGTAATACTGCGTAATACTGTGCACAATAAAAATCAGAAATTGAATTTTCTAAGCTATTTTTCAAGTAACCGTTGTAACACTGACTTTTAACACGTTAAAAATAAATACGAAATTAAAATATTCGAGAAAAGTTTTATTACCTAATTATAGTAAAAACCACTTACTATTTATTTTTCAATGATAAAAACTCCAATATATATCAGTAAGAGAAAACGTGTGGCTTTTCAAAAGTTTTATCCGATATCCCGTAAGAAATAAAATACCTGCAGCTACTTTTTTTGCCAGAAAATCAATATGAAGGTAGCAGTTTGGAATAAAAGAAAAGTCTGAAAAGAAATCTTGCCCCTTTTTTCTGCAATTTGACTTGAGTTTCAGTTACATTTCCAGAGTGTAGAAATTTCCTTTTCGTTTCCAGTTGCGCACGTTTAATGTATGAAGAATATATTTATACGTTTTCATATATTTTATAACAGATATTATTTAATGAAGTTTTCTTTGTTTTATTTATACAGCGTTTAGACTTTATCTTGAATCGAATTTTCATATAAGAACAACAGATAAATAATCAGAATTGTGTCTATGACTGTAAATTCAGTTAAAGCAAAAAAAAAAAAAAAAAAAAAAAAAAAAAAAAAAAGGAATGTACAAATTTAATTTCTATAAAGTTCTTTATAATTGGATATGGCTTTTTGCTATAGGTGGTCGTTTACAAACTAGAAATCACACAAACTTTCATTTTTAAGAAGACAACACTCTCTTTTAATACACTAGGGGGGCGTCGCCCCCCTCCTCGCTACTCTTAACAACCCCCGCGTAATCGCTTAGCTATTGCATTCGGTATAGCGAAGCAATTCCTATTTTCTAGTCAACCCCAGATTATTGTTTGTGCTTAAAAATAATGTAAATAGTTCAATTAAGCTCTATTCATAAGCTAATATTAGTTTTTGTTGCATTGAAATATCTCAATTTGTTGATTTCCTGCATGCAAGTAAACCCTATTGTATTTCAATGGGAGTCTATGGAAATTTGGCGAAATACTGGAAATAGCGCTAAGTTGGCGTCACTTTTGGTGACAGAGAGACGGGTCTTTCCTTGGTAACCTCCCTTATAGCGTCATAAAGCTCTGACCAATCACTTGCATTTCACGGTATCTATGCAGATTTTCATTGTTCCATTTCCAAAGCTTTACTTTTTGCAAGGCACACTTAGATACTACTACCGGCAGACCGATTTGCGTTTAATGTATGCAGATGCTCGCCAGAGGACTTTGATACGCTGCCCAAAACAGAAATTTGACTCTGACCGTAACTTCAACGACGAGAACCAATCAAACCGCTCTGGGCAGGGTTCAGAGAATTCCAATGTGTTTACATTTTTTTCCGTATAGATATGATTCAAAAGAGTTTAATAAAAATATTAACTCTAATCATAAAAAAAAACATTATCATTTTAACAATTATCGGAATAATAAATGGTGCGACCGGAGGATACTTCCAAGGTTGCTACTTAATACCAAGTTAATACTAAATACCAAGCAGTGGCGTGGCGTGAAAATTTTCGGTGGTCATCGCAATTATTTAAGTTTGTGGTGAAAAATTATTAACTCTAAAATTCAATGGTTGAATGCTCAAAAAAGAAACTTTAAATCTTACCTTCACTTATACATGAACTCCAAATGTTCTGCTAAAACTGGATCGTAGAGTTTTAAAAGCTTATTAAGAGTTTTAAAATATTGCTTGGTCATCGCCGCATCCAGCGATGACCGGACGCCACGCCACAGATACCAAGGTTGCCACTTTGGCGCATTTATCGCCAGGTTGGGGAGAAGTAGAGAATTCTACGATTCACCCCAATAAATAAAAACATGCATAGTCTAAAAACATCAATGTTACATATTTATTTGCTATCTTCACTGCTGAAACAATAAAACTAATGGAATTTCTTTTAAATATATTAAAGTACTCATAAAATTCCTTGTAATAATTAATAAATATAATTTTTTAAGTAGCAAATACATTTACATGATTTAATCAAAATTGCTTGGATAACATAAAATATTGCAACGATATTTAAATTTGCGATCACCATTTCTTTCTATGATTAAAAATAAGAAGATTTAATGTTTAAGGAAGATCGTTTTCTTTTTTTTCTTTTTTTTACTATTATTATTATTATTTAGTTCAGACACGCACACAAACACAAACATTTTACGGGTAGCAATAAATTCGTCAAAAATAACTGCTTCAAGACAGTTATGAGAACTGTAGTTTGATAAAAACCAAATTTTAATTTTAAAACGTGTATATGAAACACAAGCTATTTTTATGTAAATACGGGACATTCAAAAAAGAATAACAGAATGAACCAAACGATCAAGTAAACAATAAGTAATTTAGCTAATCTTAAAAGTATGTGAACACTAAAATACTACAAGCTGTGTAAAATATCCTTTTAAATCGAAGGAAATTGAAGAATATAAGTATTTAATTTATTATTCTAAAAATATGATCAATGATTCTGAAACTTCGACGATGAGAAACAAGCCGCTATCTGGGCAGGGTATAAATGTAAACAAAAAAGAGCACGTTGTGATGTTTTGGTTCAGGGTTTGAAGCTGAATCCGACTTCACTTTTTCGACGGTTTTCGGCGAAATGCGTGTGCCGTATATATCATAGTAGGCTATGCTTAAGGTACTTTTCCGTTATACGGACAGCATTGTCGCCAAGCGCAATAGTTGGCGCAAAATGAAAATCACGTGAATTGAAACATTTGAAAAATAAAAGAAAAACATTGTCGATAGTAAAGTGAGCATTTTAAAAATATAACATTTGAAAATTACAGAATTTTACGAACTATGTTATTAAATCACAAATATATAATAAAAATAAGTGAACAAATAACTGTTATACAATAAAGTAATAATATAAAAAAAAATCATATTAAACTGCTGCCATAAAATTACAAATCTCTTTGGCACAGATGTCATATTCGCCCCATATTGGCGCGATTAATTTTCGGTTGCCAATTTGGCGAAAACATCAACAGCATAAACAACATAGGTACAGATGTCATACACGCCCCATATTGGCGCGATTTTTTTCTGACTCACATGTCATATACGCAACGGGTATTTAACTGGCGCCAAAGTGTCGTTATTTTGCTTGATATGGTAACCCGGATGTTGCTGTTTATGCTGTTGATATTTTCGCCAAATTGGCATCGGAAAAAAATCGCGCCAATACAGATGACTAAATATATGACATCTGTGCCACAACATAATCCGGGTTACAACATCAAGCAAAGTAACGACACTTTAGCGCCAGTTAAGTACCCGTTGCGTATATGGCATTGGCGTCAGGAAAAAATCGCGCCAATATGGGGCGAATATGACATCTGTGCCATACCTTTTAGCACTGCAGTAAAAATTTCAGTTTTTGCATGAAGACGTCGCCACATAAACTCTATGAGATACGACTCTAAATGATGATGAACTGTTCCCCGATGTCTTTTGTTGTGTCAATGATGCCCCATAATCTCTCAACATTTTGAGTATGACATCCAGTATTAGGGTCGACAAAATTGTATTTGTGATTTACTGTGAAATGATCATAACCAGCACTTCGCAGTTCATCTGTTTATATCCTTTCCAGTAATCTGTATAAATAGTACTTCCATCAGCTACATTGTTTTCTATTGCCGCCATTAAAGTTTCAGCAGTGCGATCGGAAATAGGAGTAGGGAAACATCCCCGTCTTTCACGGCATAAACCATCTAACACCCATTGAATAGGAAGAACACGCCCTACGTTGCTTTTTCTTCTGATAAAAAGACTTTCATCTACTTCTATAATTTTATTAGGTCCGCCGATTTTTTTATTTGGTCGTGAACATAAAGCATTTGCACAAACTTCTCTAAAATAACTATTCCAGTCCAATCAGATGCATTTCACGGTATCTACGCAGATTTTTTATTGGTCCATTTCCAAATCAAAACTTTTTTTTATATATATAGAAGGATTATATGACTTTCTTGGACAAAAATAATCTTGAAAAGATGCTTTTATCCAAGCTTGTGATTGTTTAAGATTTTATTTGCTGATTAGATTGTGCATTTTATTTAAGTCATATATTTATAACTTAAAATGATGTAGGGAATTAACTATAAATATAGATAAGTAAAGAATGATGCTCTTGGGAAAAGTACTGGTATTATGCGATTACTAATCAAATATATATATAATTATTTAATGAATAAATCAATATTTGTGAAAAGGTATAAAATTTCCCCAGTTACTTTATAAAATTCCCCTTTCTGTGGATGAATATGATAACGGAAAACAACCATTGAAACAACACCGAAAAGTAAAATGTCGCTATATGATAAACACTAATTATAGGATTAAGCTGTAAATATATTGTTTTCGACTGCGCAGATTTTTCAATTATGTACAGAGTAATGTAGGCGGCAATTCATATTTCTTTTCTGTATTTATTCATATTTTTTTTATTTTTAAAATCTGTTTTTGAAATAAAAATACGCATAGATTATGTTTATACCCATTTAATATATATTATTGTAAAATACACTTTTTAAAACACAATCAGATTTGCGAAGACCTAAATTAAAGTACAGTCGTGGAAAAAAAAGTAAATACCCCCTACTAACTCCTCAACAAATTATCGTAGAAGAAAGTTACTGGTACCGAACGATTGGAAATAAAGTCTACTTTTAAATGATGTATATAAAATTTGCTTAGGGGGCCACCTACATAATAAAACGAACCATAACTTTGTTTTTTTCAATAGCACTACCCAATTCTGTCAGCATAAATGAACTCTACACCCTTCAATTAGCCTAAAAACGAATTTTTATGCAATTCGTACCATAAGTTTCCGAGAAATTAATTATTTTAAAACGAGCGTATTTTAAGGGCTGTATCCAAATTGAAGTTCCGTATTGGATTGTTAACCGAGACAGCCGCTTCCTTGATCAAGGCACATTAAGCGCCACTCAAGGAGTCAATGAAGCGTGTTAGATTACAGTACGGCAGAATAAATTTCAAAATGTCTACTCACTTCCATCATAGACGGCCCCTTAAACCATCATTTTGCCGTTTTTTAAGCATAATTTGAAAACTACTTGGAAGAAAAATGTGAAATTTTTGAATTTCCATAAAGCAGGACTTAATAAATCTAAATCCATCTAAAAAATTGTAGGTTGCAATTCACAATTTTTTCGAATATTAATTTCATAATTCATAATTCATATCATAAAATTATAAAAATTGCAAATTCAGCTTATTTATGTTTGGGTATATTAGTATTATTACCGAAAAAAAAAAAAAAAAAAAAAAAAAAAAAAAAAAAAAAAAAAGCACATTAGGAGCATAATTTCGGGAGATATAAATAAAAATATGAAAATGTAATTTAACATTAAAAGCACTCAATTTTGAATGTTTATAATTCAAAAACGTATCATTCAAATGACTTGAAATTTGGTGTCTAGGCATAGTTTGAACCGAAGATTTGAAATATCTCGTTAAAATTGGGTATTGCCTTTGAAAAAAATGAAGTTTGGATTCGTTTTAATATGTAGATGACCCCTAAGAAAATTTTATATACATCATTTAAAGTAGACTTTATTTCCAATCGTTCGGTACCAGTCACTTTCTTCTATGATTTGTTGAGGAGTTAGTAGGGGGTGTTTACTTTTTTTTTTCCACGACTGTACATCACGTTGGTTTCACATAACGATTCTCATACTTTAACCCCTTATAAATATATGAAGATTTAAGGAAAAGTGCTTGAAATGAAGTTGTTTCGATCCGAGGAACACAAATTAAGTGTCAAAAGTTGGTGCTCGTTTGTAAAGAATTTATAATTAAGAACTGTGTTTTAAAGGGAATCTTTTATTATAATATACTAAAAATGAAAAACAAAATGTTGAATGACGCTTGATGGAAATAAATATTTTTTAAAGAAATAAATTACGACTGATTGTCATCAGATTGTTAAGAAAATAAATCTAATATATAATTTTAAACCTAGTTTCCTGGCAAGAAAATAATCGATCAACGCTCTCCTGAGGATTGAAAACACATCCATTTGCACCCTACGAAGGGATAGTAAATTACGCATTCACGACGAATGCGTGGCTCTATCGCATTTCTTCGCCTTATTTCTGTAGCAATCAATGACATTTACGTGATTCGATATATGATGAGAGTTACGTATAGTCATTAAAAAAAAGTATACACCCCCTACTAACTCTAAAACTGAATTATCGAAAAAGAAAAATGCTGGTACCAAACGATTGGAAATAAAGTCTACTTTTAATTGATGTGAATAAAATACGCTTAGGAGGCATCTGCTATTAAAACAAATCCAAACTTTGTTGTTATTTCAAGGACAGCCCTATAAATATCTTTTACACCCTTCAATTAGCCTACGTATAAATTTTCGAGAAATTCGTACTATTATTTTAAAAGAAATTAATTATTTTAAAATGAGCATATTTCTGGAGCTGTATCGAAATGGAAGTACTGTTCTCGTTTGTTGAAATGCTAGAAAACGACTAAGTCACTTCTAGTAATGTATTATTTCTACCCAATATGACCATTTTATCACTTAATATGTTTCCGCTGTTGTTATATGCCGTAAAACCCTCTTCAATATTCATTAGATAATGTTTACGATAATGTAATTTTCTGATTTAAAAAAATAGTGCACCGGTCATTAAATTAGTGCTTGTGACTGGAATTTTATAGGTGTGTTTGTAGTGCTTTTTCTCAGATTTTGAATTTATTTAAGTCCCTCTTTCTTAAGGGGTCTCAGGACTCTTAAAATTGGAAAAATCGAAAAAAAAAAGACCATTTTCAACATATAATATCTTAAAATGTAATTGATTTTAAGACAAAATTTTATATTGGGATGAAATATATAAGTATGTTCTTTCATTTCATGTATTTGGAAAATTACAAGATGCAGAATTAGAATTTACAGTGGGCTCCAAAATGTCAGACATTTGACGAGTGGAAAATCGGCGTAAAAGATTATGCGCACGATTACAAAATAAATTTTGCAAGTAGAAGGAAAATTTTGGGTCCTACTTATGCTTCACATTATAATAATTACTCTGAATCTAAATAAATTTGTATTTAAAGCATTTTTCTATTTTTAATACAAAGTTGTATTTAGTTAATGCAAAATTTAGAAATTTTCAACAGTATAATCACCTATAAAGAATATATTTCCGAACAATAAGCAGGAAATTTTAGGTTCAGTTTATACAGACTAACATGAAACATATGTTTTGAAAATTTCATGGAAAAAAATTCAGAAGTTTTTGAGATATCGTGCGCGTTATGCCTAAAAACGTCATTTGGAGAAAACTGACTTCAAAGTTTCTGAAACGCCGCTTCCGCTATTGAGCGTGTATAATTCTAAAAGCCATAACTTCTGTTCTAATAGGAATTTCAAGGAAACATTTATACCAAATGTTCAGAAAAGATAGTAGTTTAATATCTAAAAAATTTAAAATTTCGAAAATTTTAAAGCTTTAAGAGTCCTGAGACCCCTTAAATGTATTACCATAAATATGAAGAATAACGCCAAATACAATATTTAGAAGAAAAAAAAATTATGCTGCGGTATAAGTTAACGCTGTAGAAAAAAAAACTATTGAAACAGTATTGCTATTAAATAAACAAAGTTTGGTCTAGTTTTGAAATGCAGATGGTCCTTAATATAATTCTATATACATCATTAAAAAGAACACTGTATTTACATTCATTTGGTACCAGGAACTTTCTTCTACGAAAATCAGTTGCAGAGCTAAAAAGGGGTATTTACTTTTTTTTACACAACTGTACCTCTATTGGACAAATCTGTTTACAACGTGAGTGGTCGCGGAGGCAAATTTGAAATATTTGTTTTTTACAGACTATTGTAATGTCATCAAAAATAATTCACGCTACTAAAATTTAAGTTAACTGTGAAACAGAAAGTTGATTAAAATTTGACTGCATGATTTAATTCAAAAGGACACACAAGGCAAGATAAATAAAAGTTTGTAACAAATTAAAGTATGCTATTATCTCTTATGAACATAATCATTTAGCGCACAATAAAAATCATCCATTTATATATATAAAAAAAAAAAAAACTTTAAAGGAATTGAAACGGTACATTTATATTACTCTCCCAATAAAAGGAACTTAATATGCAACTGGTTATTCTTAATATACAACTGGTTGTTGCGCTTACAAGCATTGAATAAAAAATTTTATGAAATTGATTTTTATGAAATTAAATCACAATTTATTCTTCATAATGTGCATTTTTTAAATATATTGTGCATTTTATAGCATTTTTTTCTATATTTGTTGTAATGCACATTTCAACTCTTTTCATTATTCAATAAAATGCATCGAAAAAGTATTGTTGAAGTAAAAAAGGGATCTATTGCTTTTACTTCTTATATATGAAACTTGAGAAAAAATCCTTAAACCCGAACCGGATTGTTCGAAATGTGTTTAGTAGTGATGTTAAACAGTATAACGTTTCACTGAGCTCAGCATAAAAAATAATGTTTTATTAAAGGTTATAGAAACTTAAGGTGGCATGCTATTCTGGTATAAACTAAGTTTAAAATGCTAGAAAAGTGATAAAATACCTTTATTTAGATTAACTTACGTTTCATAGCACTAACGGCGACATTTTCAAAATCATTCTTGATAGAAATATTTTCGCAAACTTGGTAAATAATGTCACGAGACTTCATGCATAGTGAAAGTCAGTGCAAAAATAAAATAAAATGAAATTGGATATTTGTGAGCGTGGATTAATTTTTAATATTGTTAATAAACCTGCATATCATCTCTTTCCAAATTTTAGATATACAATAGATAGTGAATCATTGCAAAAATTCTCGTTGCGTAAGAATTGCTCTATCGATTCTCTGATAATGGATGGTAAATAAAATCTTGGCGGATAACTTAATATTTTTTCAAGACGCATATATATGAAATACCAACTTTTCTATGCATTTTAAAATTAACCACATAAAAAATTATTTAACTACGTGAATTAAGACAAGTTTGCGAAAATATTTCTATCAAGAACGATTTTTAAAATGTCGCCGTTTGTACGATGAAACGTATGTCAATCTGAATAAAGATATTTTATCCCTTTTATAGTATTTTTAACTTAGTTTGTTTCATTATAAGTGATTATCATGTATATTTTTATTATGATATATTAAAAAATATTTTTTTCAAGAAGTATATGTATGAAATACCAACTTTTTTTTATTTTAAAATTAACCAAATAAAAAATTATATTACTACGCGAGTTAAGACTAGAATCTTGTAATCTCTATGTAATCAATGCGTTAACGGACATTTTAAAGTGGTTTATTTCAAAGTGTTGGAAATGTGCTTTTTAAATTTCTGCGCAAGAATTCTCGTGAACGACGTAATATTTTTACAGAAATTCATCACGGAATTATAGATTATAAAAATCGAGATGTTAACACTTAACTTAAGCATATGCATATTTATCTCTGTGTAATCAATGCGTTAACGAATTTTTTAAAGTGGTTTATTTCAAAATATTGAAAAATGTGCTTTTTAACACTTTCCAACAAAGTTGAAAAGTTTTTATGACTTCGGATTGTCTGTACGTCTGTCCGCGCTCTAACTCTCGTAAATATAGTCGGATCGTTCTGAAATTTTTGGATGTTAGTGATTTCTACCATAGCACAATCCCTATTTCAAATATAGTTTCTAGCATGTTTAGTTCATTTACAGGGACAGTCAAAAGTTTTCCGTTACATTACGGCCTATGGGAAAAAATCGTTTAAAATGGTTTTTAATGATGTTACACGCTTTCAAACATAATAAAATTCATATGTATTTATCAAGTGCACTAAAATATACATTCTGTAGAATATACGATGCAAATAATAGTTATTATTTATTTACAGGGCCACACAAAATAATTCCGTTATAGAACGATATAGGGGTGCAGGGAATTGTTTGCGGCGTATTTTAATTATGTTAAATTATTTCGTGTATAATGAAATTGATATACGTCACTGATGTTTACTATAACTTATTTCATGTATAATACGAAGTGCATAGCATTTCAGGGACACACAAAATATTTTAGAAACTACAGGGTTGCTACTAAATACTGTTACAAATATTCAGTCATTTTATTTTACAAATAGAAAATAGAAAATGATAACTACACTAACATGATGAACATCAGAGATGAAAGTTTAACCAGAAATAATTTTAATCAAATTGACCGCATCTTTATCGATTACCAAAGATAATCTCGTATGACATTATCCCACTGCGGCACGAATCATTTTAAGAGGTAGTCGGTACCATTCACGCAATATGGAAGCTTTGAGAGAGTCCAAACTTCTGCGTTTGTTGCGATTGTTGCCAGGGCCTCTAAAATCCCCAGACGCAATAATCTAAAGGATTTAGATTCGATGAAGAAGGTGGCCAATCTTCTTGCATGATAAAGTTCGGACAGGTGACAGGGAGCCAAGCCTGTGTTGATTTATCTCGGTGCGAAGATGTAAAATTTGCAGAAATATCCAATTCTTTTTGGGATACAACCTGTCAGCATGTGGTAATAAATGCGTAGCCAATATGTTCTGTTTGTGATATTCACATTGATTTTTATCCCTTTATCGATGAACTTCAAAGGCAATTTTCCATTGTTTGACACTGCAGCCCAAACCATAACAGAATTCTTGTTCTGAAAGCGTTTAACAATTCGAAAGGTTTCAGGTATATCCTCGAGGGTTGCTAAATATTCGATATCATTTTTAGCATTATAACACTGTTAAGTGCAAAATAGCTTCCCATCAGAAAATATTATTCTGTCAACACTTTTCCTACCATGCCGCTTCATCAATTTCTTCCTTCTTTGTATTTTTTTATACTTTGTGCAGCAGTCAATCCTTGAATTTTTCTTTTGCGATAAGGGCAATAATCCAGATCTTCATTTATAATAACTTGCATAGTTCTGCAATTCACGTTCTCTTCTGCAGCCATTTTATTTGCAGAACGTTATGGTTTTCTTCACACCTTTTCGCGAAGTCTTTAGATGCGCTCTATTGTGAGAACTGAGCGTGGACGACCAGACCTAGATCGATATTTATATAGCTATTAGTATCCAATAATCGATTTATAGTTTGATATATAAATGTTCCATAAAAACCAGGGCCTTTTAATTGCTTAAAGGTTTTACCTGATTAAAACCTGCGATCAAAGATCTGTTTAATCATCATTCTTTTGGCTTCCCTCTTTAAAATAATTATAAATATTCGCTTTATAACCAAATTCGTCTGCACCAATAGAAGATTGCCAAACCCTAAAATAGAGAAATAAATTGTTTTCACAAACGATTAAAATTAATTCTTATTTTTTGGAGTGTAACAGTATTTAGTAGCCAACCTGTATATTGTGCCCGAAGTACCGCTATATACGTTATGTGCTTTTATGTTTCACTATATTCATGCATAGTATATGGTGCGTATAAATGTTGTAATTCATATACAGGGCTACACAAAATAATTCGTAATGGTTACTGGGTATGATTGCAAATTGCTTAAAAGTGATTTTGAAATGAGTTATGCATTTTTACGCGGAACTGCATTTGGTACGTTTGTAGAAAATGGTTTGTAGAAAATAGAACGTTTGTAGAAAATAGATAAGACGATATACAGGGTCACGCAAAGAATTGGATATATGGCTATCTGTAAATGATAATTTCTCCAAATGTGATTTCAGTAGTTTTAAGAGTGTTTTACTTTGAATTAAACTTTAGCTAAATAGTGGCGTGTAATAAATATACTACGTTAACTACAAGCCTGTACGAATGTATACAAGTATGTTTTGATCTATTAGTATAAATTACTGATAGAGAAATTTCAACCTGTTATGAGTTTTCTTGCTAAACTAAATTTTTCCATAATATAGTATATATATCAACCTACAGATCAAGTACAGGGGTGATCAAAAGAGTTGGAATACATATTTGGCTATATACGCTAACTGCAGAAATCAGTTTTTTCAATTGTTTCATGCGTTTTCTAAAATGTTTACTTAGTTCTCTTATATACCTTATTTATCTAAATAACGAAGTTTTGTTAAAGTATTCAGGAAGTGTTGAAAAGTGTTTCATAATATATGCTAAACGCATTATTTTTTTTACTCGTTTTAAACTTGCGCACAGGATTTCTCTTAAAAGACTTAATATTTTTGCATAGAGATTTTAATGGATTTGAAGATTTTAGCGGTATTTTAAAACTGAACCTAAATACATTTATTGTTTCCCAGCCTTTTTGTTTGTATAGATATTCACTGAAAAAACAATTTAAAGAACATTCAAATTTATTTTTAAAATATAAATTTTGGTGAAATATACACATGTTTAGATTCAGTCTTAATATATCTCACTAATGAAAAAAATCTTTGAAGATTTCGCGGAAAAATATTAAGTTGGTCAAGAGAAATCTTACGCGCAAGTTTTAAAAAACCCATTTTTTCATCATTTTGAAATAAACTAGTACTTTCTTAGTATAAAATATTCGTTAAAGCATATATTAAATTCGTTTTACTTAATATATTTCTAGTCTTAACTCGCTTAGTTAACACCACTTTTTTTGTGGTTGGTTTTAAAATGCGCAGGAAATGTGTCGGTCTTTCACGTTTAGGCTTCCAAAAAATATATATATTTTTTTGAAGATTCAAGAGTATTATGCCGACTTAAAAAACCTTCACGCCCACCTTATAAAGAAGATTAATTTTAACACAATTTTTCTAATTGGTAAAAAAAAAAAAAAAAAATCGCATGCGTTACAATTTTACGACTGGTCGAAAAATGTCAGAGTCAGGATTCAAACGAGGGATCTCTTGGTTAACTATCTCAATTCTCTACTGAGCTATCCCGGTAAATCTGGATAACCTAATTTATACAGTTATCCATATTGATTATTGCATCTGGTCTGATATTTCAATCAGCTTAACAGTATAAATCGAAGGTAATGGAACTCCAGATATCACTTGATACGGAATTACACAAGATTAATTTTTAAACAAATATATTAATTTATAAAAAATATATCATATGAATTGTAGTTTTCCGACTTCACGAAAACTGTTCAAGTCAGGATTAGAAACAGGATCACTTGGCTGAAGCTCCCAATACTCTGCCAACTGAGCTTTCCCGGACGAATCTGGAGAAACTAATTAATTCACCCAGCTAACCTGGGTTACCCAAGTTAATAGCTTCGTTGACAGAGTGTTGACAGTTTCAGACAAGAAATCCCTAGTTAGAATACTGATATGGACATTTTTCCACAGTCGGAAATTACAACTCATACATCTTATAAATGTCTGCGCATATGAGAGGTTTCATTTTCTTTATGTTTTAAAAAATTGGAAAAAAAAAATTCTCTTTTTCCATTATGCATTAAAAAAAAACTCATGTTTTTTAATGTACCTTACTTCAACTCTTCCTCGAATTTAATACAAATTTTCGAAAAGGTATTGTGGTCGTAAAAAAGAATCTGTTTAAACAAAGAAATAATAGAATTATTCCTTTTTGTTAATTCACGAAACTAATAAAAATATCTTAAACTCTAGAACTACAGTTTGAATTATGTTTGTTTAAAATAACTATAAAGAAATTAAAGAATAAAGTTAAAGGATAAAGTATATTAAAGAAATAAAGTTTAATTCTTCTCTACAAGCATGAAATTTTAAAATTAATGAAATAAATAAAAATGGAAACTGTGTGATGATTTTAACTCTCATATTGTGTAAAAATACATATGAGAATAAAACTTTTTTTTTTCTTAAAGTATGTTTTTGACTTTATTGTGCTTATTCACAAACTGGATGGGTTTTTTCTTGGCGATTTAAATATGCATTAAAGAAATGTACAAAAACATCCAACATTTTTATTTTGGAATGGTATAGAAAAAAATAATCACGCATAACATGAGATGTTTAACACATACTACTTTACGAATTTTCCTTGTGTATAATAATAATAATAATATTCATTTTTCTGTAGAATAATAATAATAAAATATATGACGTTTAATCTAAAATATATGACGTTCATATTGCACATTAACAGTAATTGTAAGTTTTTTTGGACGTTTGCTTTAATAATACCTGAACTCTTTTTCGCATTCGATACAAATTTTCTAAGCAAAAAAATGTAGAAATAAAAGAATTATTTAAGTCTTTGCTGCTTATTATCCTAAAAAAAAAAAAAAAAAAAAAAAAAAAAAGACAAATCACAAATTCTAGTACTATTGTTTTTGTTTGAAATACTGATGTTAAAGCAAATAAAGATTCATTGCCCACAGCAATCAAAACATTTTAAAGGCATTTTAAGACTCAAATAAAAAAGAATGCGTTATAAAAAAATTGGTAAACTGTGAATTAGATACTTATAAGGATTTTACATAAAGTTGAACTGAGTTCTGCTGTTTTTATTCACGGAAAGATGATTTTGTTTCTTGTATTATTGGAATACAATATATCATCAGGTAAAAACACATTTTTTTTTTCATTTTTAAAAGTAGAAAACTACGAAGTTTTCAATGTTTTCCTTAGGAATATTATTATAAAGATAAAAATAAATAAATTACCATATATTCCGTACAAATCTGATACTGACATAAACTTATGAGAACATTTTTAGTTATAACTGAATCTACAATAAAATTCTTATCACAACAATTACTTTTCTATTGCAAGATTTCCACGTGAAAAATGAAAATGAAATAAATAATTTGATGAATTTAAAAAAAAAAAGTTAATATTACGTCATATTGGAAATATAAAAGACATCACCAGGTGAATATACAACGTAATATGAGTTTGGAAAAACTTACTCAAACATGATAAACACCCGATTATGGAAAGAATGGAATATTTTCACGTTTTGAGTTTCTCTGAAATTGTTTTTGTCATTTTTAAATCTATTCCATATATATATACGTGTGTGTATGCGTGTATATTAGAATTTCCACAAAGGTTTAGGTCCCTAGATCTCATTCTTAGTGAAGAACTGAAGTAATGTTTTCAGATTTTTTTTAAATAAAAATAAAATTCATAGAATTTTTGTACTTGCCATTTTCATTTAATCACGAAAAAACTATTTAACCCTTAAAGGCCTCATTTTCCAAAAGTCATTGTAATAATGTTTTTCCGCTTTCAATTTTTAAATAAATCATGGGAAAAATACTTTAAAAAATCATATTTTGTTTTAAGTATGGTTTACGGTTAAAATAAAGTTTGTTACAAAAGCAAAAATACTGGTCTTTAACTGAAAAAATAATTTTCCTTGATAAAATTCTATAATGTTAAACACACAAGAATTTTAGGAACGATAATAAGAAATAAATTTTACTTGCTCACTTCAGAACAAAATAGGCTATTTTGCATTTTTCCAAACAAAACAAAATAAAACAAGTAGCAACAATTGAAAAAATAAACCTATCTTTATTCTTAAACAGCACAAGTGTTGACATCTACATGTTGAAAATCGATTTAATAATATTTATAGAATGTATTTTATTGGCAACATTAGGCATTATAGCTTCAATATTATTCTAATAGTATTTTAGAGCTTAATTTATGTTTGTTGCTGAAAAGCAACACCTGGCAATTAAGGGTTAAGTAAGTAGGTAATCTGTCGTGCGTATTGGATGAAAAAAATAGTGAAAATTACGTAACATTTAAATTAACAGACATTCGTTGAATTTTTAAAACAAACTTTCTTAAAATTCCGGGTAACTCCGGGTACTTTAGCTAGTAATAATAATAAAATATACGGAGTTTATTGTACATTAACAATAATTGGTTTTTTTTTTTTTTTTTGTATGTTTGCTTTAATAAATACCTGAACTCTTCTTCGCATTCGATACAAATTTTCCGAGAAGGTATTTTGAAAGAAAAAAAAAATCGAAATAAAAGAATTATTTAACTCTTTGTTTATTATCCAAAAAAAAACAAAAAAAGATTAAAAATAAAATACAATACACAAATTCTAGGACTATTATTAGGCTATTTTTGTTTGAAATACCGATGTTAAAGCAAATAAAGATTCATTGCACACGACAAACAAAACATTTCAAAGTACAAGAAGACTCAAATAAAAAAGAATGTTTTCAGAAAAAATTGGTAAAAATCTGAATGAGATACTTATAAGGATTTGGAATAAAGTTGAACTGCGTTTTGTTGTTTTTATTCACGGAAAGACGATTTTGTTCCTCGTATTAGTTGGAATATAATATATATGATTGGGTAAAAACACTTTTTTTTTTCATTTTTAAAAGTAGAAAACTGCCAAGTTTCAATGTTTTCCTTATGGATATTATAAATATAGAAAAATATATTACCATATTTTCCATACAAAGCTGATACTAACATAATCTTATAAGAACGTCTTTATTAATAACTGACTGCAGAAATGTATATTTAAACGAAAAATACAACAGTTAAAACTTTTAAACCATAGACATTCTGGGGGCATTAATCTTACTGAAAGTAAGATAATGACTCGCATCAATTTAAATTTCTTTATTTATAATTTTACTTCAAGATTTTAAATAAATAAATAGATAGAAATCTAATATTTTATTACCTATATTGATGGAATATATGATATTACATACACTAAATAAAATTTGTACCAGTTATAAAAATATTTGCATAAATTAAAATAAACTTATAACGAATATGATAGTATTTATATAAATCAAATAAAGTTATAAATTTTTGAGTCATAGTTTAATTTAAAGTACGTTTTATACAACGACAGCAAAATCAATTAGAAAGAAACAGCAAAACCTATAAAATGGCACTGATTTACAGACGTTGCTCTCCAAATAGTGTATACTCAGACATGGGTTTTTACTAAAACTTCCTTAGTACAAATGTGTTTGTATGATTCATCATCGAAAATTCAAAGATATAAAAATATGGTTAATAATATTTACTTAAATTTACAAAATCAAAAAAAAAAAAAAAAAAAAAAAAAACAGACTGCGAAAAAAGAGAACCAATTAGTTATTTCTCATCAATGTGACACTATTTTTTTTATATTACTTATATATATTTTTTATTTACTTGTGTTGATGACTTTTAAGTTGTGTTTAATTGTTAGCTTCTATCTATAAACACTGCTTTGATGAAGCCTATAGATGTCTGTGAAGGTTAGAGTTGCAGTAAAGCTAGAGATCCTACCTACACAACTTCTAGGTTGTGTAATATTTAAACGAAGCTTCTGACTTAAAATAGTCAATAAAACATCGTCTTCATTTTGAAAGACCTATCCAATGATATGCCACTCAATATGGTGCCTAATTATTTTCCGTCTCTACCGCCATTTTGTATTTTACGGCCGCCATTCTGAATTTATAAAAACAAAACTAGCCGTTAACCATCGGACGGTTAAGACGAATTGATAGAGATCTCATTCATTAAAATCCATCCACCCGTTGGGATGTTTCGGAGGTATAAAGAAATCCACATGCTCAGATACGCGTGAAACACATAACCCTACTTGGCAGTCGGGTAAAAAGTCCTCTTTTCTCTAACACCATTTTTCGGAAAGCATTTTCTTTGTATATTTTGTTAGCAACATTTTTCTTTTATTCTTGAATATTTAAAATATAAACCAAAGATAAAAAATTAAGAGTAGCAAGATGTATTTTAGTATAAAATACGTAGCATTGGAACGGATTTTTTTCCTTTCCATATACAATTCGAAAAACTCTATCAGAGAAGCTTAAATCCATATGCTTTATTAAAACAAAAGAAAAGAATTGTATTTGTAATCTTTATAATCATATGTAGTCCATGTTTTGGATATATTTTTTTTCAGTTTTATAACCATTTAAAAGGTTACAAAATTATAATCTAAAAGAGCTATGAGAAATTAAATAAACAACCATTATGCAAATAAAATATTTCAAAGAAATGTATCACTATACATCGATTGAATTGCTCAAAATATAGATATTATTTTTATATCTCAATTGATTTATGAGTTTCTTGAAGAGATTATTGACTGTTTATTTCAGATAACGGAAAATAGAGCAATAAAAAAATTGGTAATTCTCTGTTAATTCTTTTCCCACATTAAATATATATATTTTTAAACTGTTGAAGTATTCCAGGTGCAAAATATATCAAAATAAATATATTGCATTGTAATTAAAGAGGCCATAGGCATTTCCATAATTTCAATAATTTCCATAGGCAAATATGTAAAACTCATAATTTCAGTACACTTTAAATTCACATACATTCATTTCAAAGTTAAATCAAGTAGAATACATGTTCACGGTGTATAATTTCGAATGATTTATAAAGCCAACATTTTTACTAAATATATAAAAGCATTGCCAATACGTAAGAACTCTGTAGAAACATACATAAGAAATGTTATAAGTATTTGCAATAAGGTAATATATTTATGTAAAATATAATATTTTAAAAAAAAGCAAACATGAAAAGTGTTGCAAAAAATGATAATTGAAATATTTCCCAAAACGTTTAATCTCACAGTGACATAATACAGTGAGATAATTATGATTACATTTGCATTCCTAAAATTGATGACGCATTGTGTCCAATGCAGAGAAAATAGATGCCCTTTACATTCCCCTCTGCTGTTTTTTAGTTCTTAAAATATTGTGTAAAAACCTCGTAGACTTACTATTGTGTTTTCCTGCACCCAACTGTATGAAAACATGGAGAACTGGGAGCAGTAAAACACAATGGTAAACCTACAAGTCAACCGTTAAAATCGAGTTTTCAGTTGTTTTCCACCAAGATATGACTTGGCAGACCGATTGCGTTTTAATATGCGAATCGAGTTTCGACTAATTCTGGAATTTCAGCCGTGCACTCGATTAGGTGATTGTCTGTGACGCCGCCTTCCCGTCTACAGCATTCAAATAGGTATTGCGGTATGATAAACATGTTAATATACCATGAAAACTATTCGGAAAGGTTTACGAAAATCAGTGCCACGATTAGGTATGGTATTGTGTTCTTGTAAATATTACTTTAAATCTCTAAAATATATTTGTTTCTGAGGATTCTAAAGATAAAGAGCGCTTTTTGGGATCGTGCATAACTCAAAAGACGTTATTGTATATTTTCATTCGTGGTTATGTTATATGGTCTTAGAAAAATAATTATTTGCCCTTTTTTACACTGTGTATTTCAAAGTAAATGAAAAGAACGTAACGCAGAGAATCGCATTTTCTTCTTTAACTACATTTCTTAGAACTTTACTTAGACTACCTAAACTCTGGTTAGGTTCTTTTAGATAGGCACCCAATGAGAACAATCGCACCCTCGGCGTTTATCTCTTGCCCAGATAATCGGCCTTAAGTACAGGTAAATTTGGTGTTCCCGATACAACTGATAGCCATTCACCAAAATTTGAGGAGAACTTCGTTTTAGCTACAGAAAGGATTGTTCGATGACTCCCCCCAAAATAACACTGTTTTGCCATATTTCTTTGGAGGGGTGAATTGGGAGCATTTTAACTCAGATAGGGGGGAAACTATTTTTTTCTAATCTGGAAACTTTTATTATGCATTTTTAAATCTTGTATTGAATGATACCATCCTGAAGTCGATACGATCATTTATTACAAAGTTACGACATGTTTTGTGAATAAAAAGTCAAAAATTATACTTCAGTGCGTGCAAAGTAGATTTTAATAGCAACAACTAATGACAATTCAAGAAAATGCTTGAAGATCTTCATTTTGACGCTACCAATGAATATCCGATGAGTATGCGATGAGTTGTTTTGCAAATTGTCGTACCGAGTTGCTTATGGTGTCTTTCGATTCAGAATTAAACAATACTTAATAAACGAAGCACCACTGACATACTTAAAAAATGAGTTCCCCCGACCTGAGTTAAAATTATTCCCTTTTGGCCAACCCCAAAACATTGGTAAAACTTTTTTTTTTTTTTTTTTTAGGGACTAATCGGATCTCCATTTCTAGTGACAAAACAAAGTTCTTCCCAAATTTTCGTGAACGGCCAACAGTTGTTGTATATTATTCAATTTTTGGTCCATTTTACCTGAACTGCATCACGCAAGCACAAACATGCGAGATTTATTCGCTAAAATTTTCTAAAACTTGAAATCGATCATTAGTAGAATAAAATTTTAAAGCAAATATATTTATCTGAATCGAAAGGTGAAATTTTGCATATAAAAAAATTGGAAAGTTATTGTTTGAGAGAACTTAAAATTCACATATTTTTTTATGAAATAAGGAGAATAGTTGACGGGTTTTAAATCAAATGCACTTTGCACAAGACTCTGATTTCATACATTATCGTTGTCATAGTTTATAAAACTGTAATATCATACCGGATACATTGCTGATTTTTTTTTTTATTACGCAGAAATACTGATCAGAATATTGATATAAGTATACTTGTTTAGAAAAAAATCAATATCTTATACCATGAACACAAGTGTTTCCCAAATATCAAATTTTGAATTAAATTCTACAAAATTTAATCTTATGCACTATGCAGGATCTCGATCTTGTTGCATTTAAGTATTTGGTAACATCTAGAGATTTTTAATATAAAATTTAAATAATAAGGGTCAGACTCTAGAGGAATTATGTCAGCAATTATGAATTTGTATTGTATGACATTCTACGTTAATTTTACGATTTGAAAATATTTAAAATATAAATTTATTTAGTTTCATTATTAGAAAGAAATCATATTTACCATGTAACTGTTGTATTTGCCGAATTGTCAACATCCCGGTGATATTTCCGAGTGTAGCTAAATCAAATAAACATGTTTCGAAACCAAAATATTTTGAAATAAATATTCCATTTTTCTGTATAGGACATATGTAATTTCTTTTACTATCTGTAATTTTCGTTTAAAAATATTTTATTGGACAAATGTTAGACTTCAGAATAATGACCGAAATGTTGAGAATTCTAAATATGTATTGTATGATATTCTTTTTTTATTTTACATTTAAGAAAAATTTCTAATATAAATTTAATACAATTCATTATTATAATGAATAAATCATATTCACAATGTAGTTGTTGGATTTCCATAGTGAGCAACTTTCCGCTATTCTTTCAGAGTCTAGACAAATCGAATAAACATTTTTATTTTAATGGATACATATTTTTTTTTATTTAAAAATAAATATATAAAAGAAATAATTAAACGTTGGAATGACTATACAATTTGCTGCAATTTTTACAATGTATTTTGAATTATCTGGTATTTTTATATTGGTTTTATTATTAAATCCTCTCTTATTAGTGTAAAGATATAAGCTTCTTTTAATGCGTCTATTACGCACTTTCTTCTGTAATTACCACTTGAATTATTCAGCTTTTCTAATATCTCTTAAGCGCGTAATTTGGCCTTAAATTGCTTAAAGAAGCTTATGCTATATTTGTTGAAATTTATAAAGTTGAATGTTAATAGTTGCGCAAACATGTTATTGGGAAGATGTCATTGAAATGTATGTTAATATCTATAAAATATACAATTAATGTAAAATATAGCTATAAAATATACTTCTAAGTAAAAAGCATTTATAAATTGTATCATAAAATACTGTTTCTCATTGAAACATAACAAATAATGAAAAAATATATACATGGTGTCTGTAAACACTTGGGCAAAACTTTAAGGGGTGATAGTACACATCAAGGCAAACAATATTAAATAGGAAACTAAGGGTCCCAAACGTCTTCCGAAGGTTGGTTGTTGGTTGGTTGGTTGATTTTTGACGGCCGATTATCTACTCTTGGGATATAGGCCCTAGGGGAAATGCCCTTCGTGGGGGTCTTTCTAAGGGAACCTAACCCGTATTTACGCATGGAAATCCCCGGCTTCGAAGAAAACCACGAAAACTCCGAAACGGTTAGGCCGACGGGCGCGATTGGGTTCGAACCCAGCACCTCCCGTCTACCAGCTTCGAGAGCAGAACCTCTCAGCCACTGGTGGGGCCCCGTCTTCCGAAGGAGATAGGCGCCATTAAAGTTTAGTGTCCAAAATTTCAAAATATTATAAAAAACGGAAAAATTGGTCGATTCATTTGCAGTTTTTTTCTAAAACCATTCTTTATGTCAGTATTTTCGTGAAAATTAATTTTTAAAATAAAGTTCAAACAATGCCGATAGAGAGCGCTTTAGACTTTGGAGTAACGAACAACTATTTTTTACCGTTATTTTTTGTATCTCATTAAATTCATTCAAAATATTAGACTTAAAATTAAATTTTGAGCTGAAAATCTGAATCGTTGGGAGTGGTTAAATAGCGAAAACTGAACTGTATTCAGGAGCGGGAAAGGGGGGGATTTAAATTTCAACTACTTAATACAGTTCAGTTTGTGCTACTTAACCACTCCAAAGGTTCAGATTTTGAGCTCAAAATTTAAGTTTAAGTCTAAGCTTTTGAAAGCATTTAATGAGGTACAAAAAATATCGGTAAAAAATAGTTGTTCTTTACTCCAAAGTCTAAAGCGCCTTTTATCGGCATTTTTTGAACTTTATCTTTAAAATTTATTTTCAAGAAAGTACTGACATAAAAAATAGTTTTACCGAAAACTGCAAGCCAATCGAACAATTTTTCCGTTTTTAATAATCATTTGAAATTTTTGATCATAAACTTTAATGGCGCCTGTCTCCTTCGGAAGACGTTTGGGACCCTTACTTTCCTATTCAATATTGTTTGTCTTTATGTGTACTATCACCCCTAACATTTTCCCAAAGCGTTTAGATACACCCTGCATATTATATAAGAAAATACACCAGAGTTTACATATCTAAGAAAATACGTAATTTAAGAATTCTCTTATGAGCATATTTTAAAAATGATGGAATTTTCAACAAAAAAAGATATAGATCAAAATTATAATATTGCATTTATTCATTGAAATAAACTGAAAAATATATTCGCAACTTTTTGCATTTTAATCATTAGAAAACAGATTGTTCAAATATCAGCTAGAAGTCAACGTATCTTAATAGAAGTTAAAGGTTTAAACAGCTACCAGACACCGATTTAACACGTTCACGCCGGCGCGGTGGGTCACACTCGACTGTCTCAGAGTTGTCAAGTCTCCGGGTTTTTGGATACCAATATTTTAATACAGAAAGTGTTTTATTTAATTAGAACAATTGTGCGATTTAAAAGAACAACATTTTCACTAAAATAATAGTGGAGTACAAAAAGCCGGAGACTTGACAACTCTGTGACAGTTGAGTGTGACCCACCGCGCCGGCATGAACGTGTTAAGAGGCCACACTAGTCACGGCTTGAAGTTCGAACGCTAATGATAAGTCTATGGGACAATATTTTCAAATATCTTGCTTGATTTTTAATATTTTTAAATGATTTTTTTTGCACAGGATAGCTGAGGACTATCTGTTTACGGGCTATTTTTTACTTTTCCGATTTTCGTTGTAGTTTAATTCTCAGGATCCTGTCAATTTAGGATCCAGTGAAATTCGAGGTGTTGTGTCCTTTTTAGTCTTATAACATTCATATCAGCAAAATTCAGGAAAATTTTAAAAATAACAACGAAAATATACAGTTTAAGCTTTCCAATAACATGCTTTCAATAGTTCTACTACAATTAGGCTGAGCAAAATATACAAAGATTTTGATGAAAAATGTGTCAAAAATGGCCTCGTAATGTTATGCTCTCCGCCTCTACCAAGACGATGAAAACCACGCCTATTAAAAATATGATTGGCTAGTATCCAAACACTTTAGCAAATGGAAACGATTTAATTGTGATTGGATTATTGTATCGTGTTAAAATAGATTACTCCTGTTTCAAACCTTGGATTTATTTTTTTCTAAAATTATTGTTTAATTTCAACAAAAGACTCTTGAAAGAATGAAATATTTTAAATTCTATATTTCTATGAATAACGAAGTAAATTATACATTTCGTTTACATAAACAATTTCAGAACCGCACAGAGGGAGTTACAACATATAGAAGTTATTAAGGAATCAAATTTCAGTCCTAGTTTATTAAGTAAAATGGTAAAAAAATAGACGAGTATTTTTTAAATTATTTTTTAAGTTAAAATAGTTAACAAATAATTACGAAGTCATAATTTGTTAGAACATATTTGTGGCCTGGCCAGGAGACTGGTTTTCAAGCCTCCTATTCTTGTATATGTATAAAATATTCGACAATTTAACATTTTACGTTCGAAAAACAGTTTTTTTAATTAAAAATCAGCAGAATTTAAAGATTGTTAACTTTAAAATTGTAAATGAACTTGTTCAAAATTTTAAAGAAATATTTTTATAGTTCATTACTTTAATATTTATTATTTTTAAGGGGACAGTACACTTTTAACAGTCGGAGAACGAAATTTGTCCTGTGTAACAGATATATTTTTTAAAGAGCCCACTTCAGACACGGAGAGAAAGTAAAACGAAGTCTATGGGGGCGTTAATTTAAAATTTCTCGCTTTGTTTTAATATTATTGAATGATGTTTTTTACATAGGATAGCTGAGCACGATCTTCAACCAGGCTGGATTTTTTGAGAGTTCGACTCCCGACTGGGCGAGGTTCACTCAGCCTTTCATCTCTTTGGGGTCGATAAAATGAGTACCAAGCTTGCTTGGGAACTAAACACCGAGGGTCTCGCGTTAGGCTGACCACCTGGCCGGGACGCATGCTGTATAGCACCTCGGACCTAGGGTCAAGAAAACAGAGATGGGCACTGTCGGCCCTGATCCTCATGGATTGTATAGCCGCAGAGTTTAGTTTAGTATATATATATATATATATTAGGAAAGTTTCAATTTCAGAAACGATTCACCCCTGTTCCGAAATTAAAAGTAATTTTTTTTAAATATCTGAAACCAAAATCGAAAGAGTAAAAACTAGCCCGGTTGTAGATCGTCTTCAGCTATCCTATACAAAAAAAAAAAAAAAAAATCATTTTAAAATGTTAAAAAGGAAGTGAGATTTGAAAATAACGCTCCCATATATTTAACGTTAGCGTTTACAATTTTTCCCCGTAACCTGCGTGGGTTCTCAAATGTAACGCAAAGATATTTTTTTTTGCAACGGTTAGGAAACGCGAAAATTTATCATTAACTTTAATAATGTAAAACTAAAAGTTATGAAACTGTAAGATAAAATATAGCATTTTATAAAAATATACTAGCTAGCAATTTTTTTTTATAATACGTATTACCTTTTAATATTTTATACTTCACTTACATGGACATTCAAAAGTATTTTATATTATGGTCTATGTGGGAAAATACATTTGCGTGTATTTTAATGACATAAAACAATTTTAAACATACAATTTATTCGCATTATTGAAGAGCATAGGTACTTGTACAGGGGAATTAAAAAGTATATTTCGTTACATTATGGACTACGAAGAAAAAACGTTTGCGGGGTATTTTAATAACGTTTTCTGTTACAACATAATTAAATTGATATGAATTTGTGAGGCGCAGTAAAACATGCTTTCTGAAGGGATAGCAAAGCATTTATCATTCATTTACAGGGTCACAGAAAAGGGTTCAGTTTTATTACAGAAAAAACTGCTTGCAAAGTGTGTTTTAGTTATGTTTCACGATTTCAAACAAGATGGAATTCATATACGTTACTGAGGTTTACAATATGATGCTTACATTATAATATGATGTGCATCACATTTTATTTAATTTACAGGGGCACATAAAAGATATTGGATACAATATTGCATATGAAGTATTGTCTATTAGGGATGATTGTTGAAAGTGAGATTTCAGCTATGATATACGTTTTTAACTAAATTTCTGCATACTAGATTATATATATAAATTCGATAGACTACGTATAGGGCTACGCAAAAGAACTATGAAGAATTGTTGAGAAATTGATTAATTTTATTTTCAAATTCAACTACATTTAGAAAGATATGTTTGGAAAATAAAAATATAATAATATACAAGGCTATTCAAAGAATTGGATGCATGCAGGCCTATTTCAGACACGGGAAGGAATGAAAACGCTAATTTTAAGTCTATGGGGGGGGGGGGGCATTTTCATATTTCTCGCTTTGATTTTAATATTTTTGAATGATTTTTTCTTTTTCTTTTTTTTTTCTTTTTTTTGCATAGGATATCTGGTGACTATCGACAGTGAGGCTAGCTTTTACTTTTCGATTTTGGCTATAGTTTTTTTTTATATATAATAGGATAGTTTAAATTTTAGAGCGGATTCCAACCGGTTATGAAAGTAAAAGTAATTTTAAAGAAAAATATTTGAAACAAAAATCGAAAAAGTAATAACTAGCTCGGTTATAGAGCGTCCTCAGCTATCCTATGCAAAAAAATTCATTTTAAAATGTTTAAAAGGAAGTGAGATAATTGAAAATATAATGCTCCCATAGACTTAACATTAGCGCTTTCATTTTTTTTTTCCCGTTACTAGTGTGGGTTCTCAAATGAAACATAAAGATATTATTTGTAACGGTTAGGAAACGCGAAAATTTATCTTTAAATATCTACCCTATATATATATAATCCTAATGAAACGAATTTATGAAACGATTCTTTGAAACGACTGATTAAACGACTGATTCAGTTTCACGGCTATTTTTCCTAAAATATGGAATACATTGCGATGAAATTAACACCAAAAATCCGTATTGATCTGCAGTTCTCAAAGCTGGTATAAGAACTTTTAAATTCGAATTAGTTTTCGAAATATTAATTTTTTTCTAATTAGGGTTTCGTTCATCTGACGAAACCCTATTCGTCTCGCTCCTCTGTCTGTCTGTCTGCCTGTCCGTCTGTCCGTCACAGAGCCCGTTCTCAGAAACTATACATGTTAGAGACTTGAAATTTTGGGTACTTATAGCTGAACACCTCACATCAAACAACAAATCATAAAATTTTGAAAAAGTTGGTAATTAACCTAATTACGGGCTAATTAAATTCTAAAATTAACCAATCAACCTTTTGAATGCAGGTGAAAATGTACGTTATCGAAATCCTCCCCAGTTTCTCCTAATGGTTGCCAGTAAACTCGGCGGATGCTCCGTCAAATCAGCCGGTGCAGGGTTACCACGGAGTACTTTAAGCAATAAATGAAGTGGACCTTCAAAAAGCAAAATTGGATCTGCCGAAATATCGGTCGTACAAATTCGTAACAGGTGTAGAAATACGCAGAAAAAATTCTACTTTATTTTGGTATAAATTTCAAATTTCTGTATAGGATAGAACGCAAAAAATCCACTAAAAATCGATCGATAAAAATTTAATTTCTGTGTTTTTAAAAACAATGAAAACAGATTTCCATTCACCGGAAGGCAACTGTCATCATTTCTCGACATATCGTCACGGGAGAAATTTAAGGGGAGGAAAGTCGAATACGAAATTTAAACTTTTTAAATATTAAATTTTTCGATTAAATTTTTTGACATCCGGGCTGGAAATTTCTCGCAGATTCCATACATACCCGGTTCAAAGAGATTGCTTCATTACGAGCTGAGATGTTAATTATTATTTTATTCCTTTTATTTCCATCAAATGCCAGATTAAGATGGAGGCACGTGCTTTTTTAACGGAGATTTCATTTAAATTGGGAAATTAACAATTTGCGTGGTGTGTTTCGACTGCGCGCTATGAGATAAGTATTAATTATTCAATATGAAAAAGTTTATAGGTTTATAAGTGTTCATCCCACTATTTCCGATTAGCAATTTCAGGAAATATCTTAAATTATTGTTTAAGACCGCCACTCGATGTCTTCGAAACTTTAAGATACTTTATAACACATAAGAAAAAGTGTAAAAAAAATGGAGTGTGATATTTCGAGGAGTGGAGGGGGGGGACTAGATTTATTTATTAAATCTTAGCGTTTGTTATCGCAGAAAATGTTTTAAATTGTTGGTTAAGACTGCACCGCCACCCTCCCGACCATGTATCTACGGAGAGATTGCGCAAAGGAGTTTCGTTCAGATATGCTTTTGTTAAGAATAGAGTGCGCTCCCTGGTGGTGGAATGCGGAACTAACGTAACGCGATTTTGTTAAAATTAGGAAATATAACAAGGCGATCCGTTTGAAACTTTAAGATACTTCATGACACATAATAAAAAGCTTATAAAATAATGGTGCATGCAATTTCCTGTGAAGGGAGGGCGGGGAGGGGCGCTGGATTTCTTTTTTAAAAAATAGCGTTTACGACCTTTTTAGGTGTCGTTTTTTGAGCACTATGATATACTCAGACACGTGCTGCTTATGAAATATAAAAATGTCAAAATTTTAGTTACCACTATTTCCGAATAGTACTTTCAGCAAATTTCTTAATTTCTCGCTTAAGGCCGCCACCAACTCCAGTAACACATCCACTGATAGGTTGTTTAACAGAGTTTCGATCTGATACACTTTTGTTATGAATAGTGTGCGCTCCCTGGTGGTGGAATTTGCAACTAACATAACGCAATTTTGTTAAAATTATGAAATCTAACAAGTCGATCTGCTGGAAACTTTGACATAGTTCATAGCACATAATAAAAAGCTTATAAAAGAATGTTCCGTGCAATTTCCTGGGGCGCCTACCTATCTCGGGTGCTATAGACCCGATCCCCTCGACTAATATACCTACGCATAGGTTGTAAAACGGAGTTTCCTTTGGATAGAGGTTTGTGTAGAATAGAGTGCGCCCCTGGTTGCGAAATGTGGAACTAACAGATTTCACAAAAGGATAAAGTGTTTTAAAGGAATATTAAACGAAACCCTCTGTGAGATCTGTGATCACACTTACCCACTTGTTTTAAGTACATTTTTCTAATGATGGCAACTGAAATTTTAATCAGAACAGATATTTTTTTTCTTATTTCAGAAAAGGTTATTTTAAATTAATTTGGCGACCAGTTTGGCCTCCCTTAAATATATGCCAAAAAATGTATCGTGCTACTTTTATTTATAATTCAATTTACTTGAACAATCTTTCGCCAAATCGAAAGATTCTGATTGGCGCCAAAATGGCATTATTTTGATTGACATGGTACCTCGGCTATTGTTGTTTATTTAATAATAAATGTTTATTTACTTTTATTTCTTTTTTTAAATTATATAAATTATTTTGTTCTATAGTTATTATTATTTTTTTTTGTTATTTCCTTTTGAAAATAATAGAAAATAATTTAAAAATACGGTACTACTTACGTAAATAAGTGCGAGTAGTAAATCAAAATTACGTCCATTACGAATCATATCATAATATTAAAATATTTATTTGCTTAAAATACGTTATAAAAACACATTAAAATTAAATTAAAAATCTATATTTTGTAAATATAGATAAAATATATTTATAATATGGATTTTTAATTTACTTTTAATGTGTTTTTATAACGTCTTTTAAGCAAATAAATAGTTTAATATTATGATACGGTACTACTTAGTTATTCCGTCGACCAAATTCGCCAAATTATACAAATTGACATAATTTTTATTTTAAATAACGAAAGAACAAATAAATTAGTATAACATTAATAAATATACAAATAAAACGTCGAAATAAAAATCACTTGATGACGTAAACATGTGTAACTTACATAAAGTCAAGTGAATGTGACATTTACGATCAACCATTATTGACATTTAATATTATAGTTTGGCGATAGATTTTTGGTCGACAGGATAACTAAGTAATACACAAAATGCATATGTAACTGCTATTCGAAAACAAGGTTTTCGCCAAATTTTTGTAAAAAAAAAAAAAAAAAAAAAACACGCCAAATCTGCGGTGCGTATGTGACATCTGGCCAAATGTTAAATAATACGGGAAGAGTTCCATATTGTGTGCTGGTTTTTTTGGCGACATTTTTTTTTGGCGTTAAATGAATCGATGTCGTTGCGATCTTCAGCCTTTGAGGTTGTTTTTTTTCTGGAATGAACTTCATTCATATGTTTTTTGCGTTTTTTTTTTTTTTTTTTTTTTTTTTTTTTTGGAAAAATATATAACTTTGTTTTAATTTGACATGTATAATAAATATAATAAATACATAAAATATAAGTACATAATATTTATTTATAGGTGTATATATACTATATTTGTATAAGGTATATCTCTATACGTGATATATATAAAACTATCTGTGTAAACATCGCACTTTTTTTAACATGTGACATACATAAGATTTATTAAATATATATATATTTACAAATATTTAAGAACCATGTTTTTCCGACATCCTGAAAAAATTTATAAGACGCTAAAAATGGCTTTTTGACGCCATTTTGGATTCATTCGCCAATCGCGCCAACCAGCACACAATATGGGACTCTTCCCAATAATGCAACAAACCATGACATTTAATTTCAACTTCAAATCAATGTTTTAATTTACCGCTCGAAAAAAGAATGCTATCTGGCAATTTGAAAAAAAGCTATTGGCGAGATTTGCACCCGGCTAGCGTAACAGTACCAAGAATTTTTTGTGACCATGACAACTTTTATATAGTTTTATTTGAAAAAAAAATTGATTTTTTAACCAAAATGGAAATCTTTTGTACAGATGATATATACGGACCCATATTGGCGAGATTTTTTTTTTCTGACGCCAATGGCATATACGCAACGGGTACTGGCGCCAAAGTATTGTTATTTTGCTTGATATGGCAAGCCGGATGTTGTTGTTTATGCTGTTGATGCGTTTCCCAAATTGGCGTCGGAAAAAAATCGCGCCAATATCCTATATGACATCTGTGCCAAAGTTTCATATGAAAGGCGAAGGGATCAGACCGTAATTGTTTATGACAGTTGTTGACTTGAACTATTATAATATAGATGAAACGATGGCGATAAAATAATATATGGCGACTTATCACCTGTGCATGGCTAACATTAAAGTACCAAAATGGCACCTAGAGCTAAAAGCGAAATGGCCCGCCCGAAACTGTTGATGATAGTCACATGACTTAGGCTATTGTTATAGAGATTGTTTTGAAATACCGGGAGACAAAGACTCTGTATACTTAATTCATTTTATTTCAGCTATTTTTCAAATGTTTAACTGATCCTCTTTAATCAAAAACGAAAATAACCATTGGATGTCTTAACAGCAACTGATTCGGCCTTACATTTTTGCAATCAAATGGAATTGAATGGAAACCCATTTACAGTGAGATCTGCACAGCTTTTTTCAGTATAATTCAATCTTCTCTTATATTTTTTAAACCCATCAGATTAGCGTGTTTTTAGATTCTGCGGTGTCTGAACGGGGGTTGGCGAGCGTAACTTGCAGGGGGCAGAGCCCCTAGTAATAATGTAAAACTAAAAATAATGAGACTGTAAGGTAAAATATAGCATTTTATAAAAGTCTGTCAGCTGACAAATTTATTTTGCAATACGTAACTGTAACGCAATCCTGGTTTAAATTGAATATTTTCATGGTTCCCCTAAAAATATTTTACAATTGTATCTGCTAAGACGGATACAACCCACCTAAAACGGTATTTCGCACTCATTGTTTTTTTTCCGTCCTACCAGGTTTTATAGCGTCACGTTTTTAGCATGAGGGGTCGAATTTTAATTACTATCAGATCGCGCGTATTCTTTTATATTATGGCCTATATGGGAAAAATCATTTGCGGTGTACTTTAATCATATAAAACAATTTTAACATAAAAATTATGCACCTTATTTAAGTGCACAGCTCTTATGCGGAAAGGTTGGCTGTCCACGAGTGGGTGATTTCGGTACGTGTACGGGGGAATTAAAAGTATATTTCTTTATATTATGGCCTATTAAGAAAAAACGTTTGCGGCGTATTTTAATAACGTTTCTCTGTTACAACATAATAAAATTGATATGAATTTATGATGCGCAGTAAAACATGCTTTCTGAAGGGGTTGAAAAGCATTTATCATTCATTCACAGGGTCACAGAAATGAGTTCAGTTTTATTACAGAAAATACTGCTTGCAAAGTGTGTTTTAGTTATGTTTCACGATTTCAAATAAGATGGAATTCATATACATTACTGAGGTTTACTACAAGATGCTTACATTAGAATATGATGTGAATCACATTTTATTTCATTTACAGGGGCATATAAAAGTTGCTGGACACAATACTGTATACGAAGTATTCTCTATTAGAGTTGATTGCTAAAAATGAGTTTTCACCTATGATATCCGTTTTAATACTTGATTATATATATGATTTCTATAGACCGTGTATAGGGCTACGCAAAAGAACTAGGAAGAATTGCTGAGAATGAGAGTGAATTGCTAATTTTTTTAAATTAAATTCTACATTTTCAAGTTCAACTATAATTAGAAACTGTTTGTAAAATATAAATATAATAATATACAAGGCTATTCAAAGAATTGGATGCATGCGCGCGCCTATGAATGATAATTTCTGGAAGAACGATTTCAGTTGTTTTAAGCATGTTTATACTGCAATAATTTTGATCTTCACATGTTGCGTGTATATAAACTTGTTCGAATGCAAGGGCTGTACAAAATAATGCAAATATACTGCCGGTTATTGGTAGAAATTGCTGAAAGTTTACTTTCATCTGCATTAATCGTTTTCTTATTATATTAAATTTTATAATTTTTTTCATGCCGTTAAAACAAGCCCAGGAATATCCATTGATGACTTTATCATTTTAATTTTTCAATAATTTGAAGAATTTAAATTTACTAAGATTTAACAAAAACTTAAAGCTAGTAAGTATTAAAGAATGTTTACTTTGAAAGTTTTGATCAACTTTAAAGGAATATTGTTAATATTTATTACTTTTAATATTTGTTATTTTTAACGAAAAAGTACAACTTTAACAGCCGCAGAAAATGCGAAATTTGTCCTGTATTACACATCTTTCTTTAAGGGCCCACTTCAGACACGGGAAGAAATAAAAATGCTAATTTTAAGTCTATGTCGGCGTTAATTTCAAATTTCTCGCTTTATTTTAATAGATTATTGCATTGGATAGCTGAGGACGATCGACAACCAGGCTAGTTTTTACTTTTTCGATTTTAGTTTTAGTTTTTTTAATATTAGGATAGTTTCGACTTCAGAATGGATTCCAACCGGTTCCGAAAGAAAAAACTAAATATAATAATATACAAGGCTATCCAGAGAATTGTATGCATGCACGCCTATGGATCATAATTTCTGGAAGTGCGATTTAAGTAGTTTAAGCATGTTTATACTGTAATAAATTTTATCTTAACATGTGACGTGTATAAAATCTTGTTGCTAATGTAAGGGCTGTACAAAAGAATGCAAATACACTTCCGTTAATTGGCAGAAATTCCTGAAAGTTGATTTTTATCTGTATTATTCATTTTCTTATTATATTAATTTTTAGCATATTTTTCATGCCTTTAAAACATGCCTAAGAACGTTATTGATGACTTTATTATTTTAATTTTTCCTAATTTTGAACAATTTAAATTTACTAAGATTTAACAAGAACTTAAAATTTGTAAGTTTTAAAGATTGTTAACTTTAAAAGAGTTGATCAATTTGTTCGAAACTTTAAAAAAATATATTAATATTTATTATTTTTAATATTTGTCATTTTTATGGGTACAGTATACCTTTAAAAGTCTAAGAAAATGCGAAATTTGTCCTGCGTAACATATTTTTTCCAAGAGCCCACTTCAGACACGGGAAGAAATGAAAATGCTAATTTTAAGTCTATGGGGGCGTTATTTTCAATTTTCTGGCTTTGATTTTAATATTTTTGAATGATTTTTTTTTTTTTTTTTTTTTTTTTTTTTTGCATAGGATAGCTGGGGGCGATCAACAACCAGGCTAGGTTTTACTTTTTCGATTTTAGTTTCAGTTTTCTTTTATTATGATAGTTTCAGTTTCAGAACCGATTCCACCAGTTCCGAAAGTATAAGTAATTTTTTTTTTTTTTAATATCTCTAACCAAAACCGAAAAAGTAAAAAACAGCCCGGTTGTAGATCGTTCTCAGCTATCCTATGCAAAAAAAAAATCATTTTAAAATATTAAAAAGGACGCGAGATATTTGAAAATAACGCTCCCATAGACTTAACATTAGCGCTTACATTTTTTTCCCGTCCCTACACTGTAAAAAAAGGATTAAATTACGGAAATACTACTGGCAATCTAGACGATAGTACTATTTCCGTATTTTAACGGAACTTTTTCCCTTTAAATTACAGAAAAAATCCGTTAAATTCCGGTCTAAGTGCTGGCGTCTAGATTGCCAGTAGTATTTCCGTATTTTGGTCCTTTTTTCTTTCTACAGTGTTGTATGTGTTCTCAAAGGTAACCTAAAGATATTTTTTGTAACGCAAAGGGAACGCGAAAATTTATCATTAACTATAATAATGTTAAACTGAAAATAAGGAGACTGTATGGTAAAATATTACATTTTATAAATGTCTGCTAGGTAACAAATTTATTTTCTGATACCTAGCTGTAACGAAACCCTGGTTTAAACGGAATTCTCATTATTCCCCTAAAAATACCCTGCAATTGTATCTGCAAAGACGCAAAAAACCCATCTAAAAAGGTATTTAGCACCTATTGTTTATGTTTCCGTCTTACCAAGTTTTATAGTGTCATGTTCTCAGCATGAGGGGGTCGAATTTTAATTACAACTAGGACCCGCATTTTTCTTGAACTCCGCCTTTTTTTTTTTTTTTTTTTTTTTTTTTTTTTTTTGGAGGGAAAATAAAATTTGATATCGATACGAGTATGTTTCGAAAGGTTATTAGCCCGACAAAGAAAATGAAAAAAATTTGACAATATCTAATTTTTTTAACGTAGTTCCTTACAACTTAAAAAAATTAAACCAACGAGTTTCCGACTTTTTATTATCTTTAGCATAATATGCCTTATCTAACTTTGGAAATGAAGTGGTGGTCTCTGCTTTAACCCAATATTTTGAAGTGAATTTCCGACGACCGAGCCATTTCTTCAGGCTTGGGAAAAGGAAATAATCGCTGGGAGCAAAATCCGGTGCATGTGGAAGCACTACAGAGCGTAGGTCATTGACTTTCGCAGCGAAAACTACAAGCATGTGTGCAAGAGCACTGCTGTGGTGAAAGAACACGTATTTGTTGCTCAGGTATAGACGTTTTGTCGGAATAAGCACTCTTTAATTGGTCCCGTAGAAATGCATAACACTGTCCGGTGACGATTCTACCTTTTTGCCGGTGCTCTATGATCACCACACTTTGTGAATTCCCGAAAACCGTATCCATGGCTTTTCCAGCAGATGGAACCGTTTTCACTTTCTTTGGCGCAATTTCAGCTGCTCTTTCACATTGTTTAGATTGCTGTTTCATCTCTGGTGAATAATGGCGAATTCATGTTTAATCCACCGTTATAAGACGTTGATGAAAATCAGAAGATTGGTTAAGTTTTCTAACTTAACTTGAAATCACCATAGTCCACATTACTAAAGGCAGTGGGCCATCCGCACTACCTTCTTTTGAAAAAAAAAATCGAACAGTGAAGATGGAGAAACTCATAAAATGATAAAGAAAGGAGGGGGGGGGGCGTGAAGAAGGAGACCAATTTCACGAGGTTTAATTTGATTATGTTAATAAATGAAGTGTTTTCATGAACGAATTTTCAGCAGAAAGTCCACCCAAATTAGCATTTCATTGCAAAGTATATATATGTGATAAAATCATAATAAAATCTCCACTTTTGAATTTGCCAAATTCGATCTATAAGCGATGTTCTAATGGAGGCAAATCAGACAAATTTCTACCACTTATTTTAAAATGTTATTATTGTCTTAATTAACTGAAGTTATTAAATAGGATAAAAAAAAAATTAAAAAATTTGTAATAGAAGTATGCCTACTTCATCCTCGTGAAATCGGAAGCTACGGTTCGATCCAGCACATTTCGGCCTGAAACTTTTCTATAAGCAAGCCTCTATGATTGAATACGAGTCATAATTGATTGCATCAGTTTATAAGTCTTTGTTGGCTAAATATTTGAAAGTAGAGGTCTCCTCGGAGGGAAATTTCTTGTTCCTGGAACTTGACAGTACAACTAGCAGTAAAAAAAAAAAAAAAAAAAAATTACGTTTTATGAAGCTAAAACTTTAGCCTGACTCAGTTTCTACAAAACATGTCGATATTTTTAAAACAACGTTATTCTACATTATTCAAAAATCATATTTACACATAGTTTTTATTTTCAGATTATTTTCGAAATTCATGGAATATAAGGAATAGTAGCAATGTTAATAATTATTTAGACTACATTGATGACTACATCGAAGAGGCCTTTTAATCAAAGCAAAAGTCAGTTCCTACCTACAGAAGATTTTCTTCGCATTCAGTGAGACAAGAAAATTGTTTATTAATAGATGTTACGTAGAAAACACATCATTAATTTGCAGAAATACTGTTTATAATTAAGTGAATTAAATCAAGCAATCCGCTAAAAACAGCTTCAAACAATCAACAATTAGGCATTGTTTTCCAACAAGACTGCTAGACCACATGTATCTAGCCCACTTCAGACACAAACTGTTATAATTGAGATGAAATGCTTCAATCCAAGAACCATTCTCCAAAACTTGCATCGTCGTATGACCGTTTATTTAGATCACTTCAAAACATTTTGAGGATAAGATATTTTATTTTTTGGAAGATTTGAGAAAATACATCGATTCTTTAGCCAGATGAGCGCTAATTATGTAACTGCTAGGAATTGAAATTTACACGAAATACATTTTCTTTAATTTCCATCAACAATATGCGACAAACTTTTGCATCCGTCCCAAAAATTGGAATTTGGTAATATATTCTTCTCTGGTCTTTTACTATGAATTTTAATAACACTCGATCTTTACTTTCAATTTACATTGGTATCCTGTTAAAGATTGCGTTAGTTAACATTTTTATTTCATGTTGTATTGTAATGGCACATTCTTTCGTTTACTACAATTCATTATTCAATCACACAATTTTATAAAATGATTAGAGAGGAAATTAAGGCTCACAAAGCAACAGTTAGTAAATTAGTTATTAGCTTTTCAAGAATTATAGGAGAAGGATAATACCGTCATCAACAAGTCTATCACTGTGAAAGTCTGCGTTATATACGTAGAAAATGTCAGTAGGACATTTTTAACAAACTGATAAAAACATTTTCTGGGCACGAATGAATGGCAGCTTACCATTGTCTTGATCGGCAAGTTCAAGTAGAGGCTGCAAAGTAAAACCAGTGATAATTTACCAAGCTAATTTATAAACTAGTAAAAACAGTTTCTTAGCAACAACGAATGATAGCTTAACACTGCCATGATCGGTAAGGTCAAGTAAAGACTATAAACTAAAAGCACTGCTAATTTACCAAATTCCGATATAGGACACAGATTGGTAAAGGATATTACGGCAACTCCTCCTGATTATTAACTGGGAAGTAGAGGAAGAAGATGGAGAATCTCTGGAGATATTTGACTGTGAGCTTTCAACTGACAAGGTAAAAAAAAAAATCTCTATCAGCAATGCGGGGAAAATAAAATTGTAACTTAGTCTAAAGATAAAGATGCAGAAAAATAAATTTATTTTCACTGATTTCTGATAAAGAAAAAGAATGCTTTGGTAAAATTGGAAGAAATTCGAAATATTGCTTTGAAATGGAATTCTATGAAATTCATTATCAGAATTGCATATCAATGTAATGAAAAATCCAAGCATTTTTCAGAGAAAATAAAAACAAAGTCTTTCTCAAAAAAAAAAAAAAAAATACAGCTGTATTTGTTACAAAAATCTCCAAATTGAGAGTAATGAATTAAAAAAGATTTTTATACACAATCTAGGTATAAAAACGGAGATAGGATGTTTTTGTGCCTGTCCACAGATTATACATAGAATGACACTAAGTGTATAACGCTTCCGGGGTTGAACTCATCCGTTTCCTGATAATCCAAACGCGGCCACGTTAAGCTTAAGCATTCCGATGCCGTATTTGCCGACTGCCTTATTTAATCTGTCTACCTATTCGTCGTGTAACATATTCTTCTTCAATTTTTCTCAAACCTTCAAAAAGTATAGAATTATAACGCTTTAAGGTCTAATTTAAAAATAAACAGATACCAACAACAGGGTTCCGATGTATACAAGCGATTGCCGTTGCCATTCATAAGCACAAATTACAAATCCAAAAACAAATGAATGACTCTTTCAGCTATTCATTAAATGCTCTTAAAATATTTTGCAAAAGCATATTAATATTTTGAAATACGTTTTTCACTTTTGTTTACATTTATTTACAGTTTGAATTCAGTATACACGGTTAAAAATATCGCAAAAAATTACAACTGTTTTTCAAGACCAATGAGAAATTTTCTGACCAATGAGAACGTTTCATGGTGTTCAGTGAATATAGCTATATTCTGTGATTCATTCCCGTGAATAATTTTGTACCGGATTAACGTTTCCTTTCTAAACACAAACGTATTTCAAATTATTTAAAGGCTTTATTATGGTTTTACAAATATTTTAAGAGCAAAATCAGATGTCGACCGTATTTTTTAATGATTCGTTCAAAGAGTCATTCAATTGCTTCTGGATTTGGAATTTGTGTTGTACATGTGGCATCACGAGTGAATGTTGATTTGATTTTCAATCTTAAAACATTGAGTAAAACGTGCTTTCTTTTCTACTACTCGCAAAAGTTACATTTTTAGACAGATTATTCAAAATAAATTAACATTTAAGAGATTACATTCAGTTATCTAATATTCTGCTGCGATAACTTCAGTTAAAATTAGATTGGTAGCTTTATCTATCCCTATATGAAAGTAAACAAACAATTGATTCATTCATCTTGAACTTTTAAAATATTAAAACAAACGTTTATATGCTCTGTTGCGCCATCTGTCGGTAGTTAAAAAAAAGAAATTTTCTTTTTAAAATGTTTTTTGAATTCTGAAGACATTGGGGGAAAAATGAATATTTCTTATAAAATGAAATTAGAATATCAGAAATATGTAATGCCGTGTATTACATATATATATGTGTATATATATCAATGCAAAATTTATTACAGGTTTCTTTTATAAATGTTTAAAAAAAATCGGGATTTTCTCTGTTCAACGTTTTAAAATTTAAGTTATATAATTAATATTTTGGCAATTAATAATAACAAATAAACTTTCTGTTGGAATTGTCTTTTATTTTACCCCATACCATAAGATAAAATAGTTAATTGACAATATGTTTTAAAATAGCATTATTAGTACTAATTTGAATGTTTTTGTGAAATATTTCTTCCAATTTTGTGAGTGAAGTTCATTTGCATACTTTATATCCCTATTTTACCAATTCAATTAATAATTTTCTTGCCAATTAAATTTCAATGAAAAATGGGCTGTTATTATTTTACCCCACCTGACCCTATAAGCCAGACAAGACAAAATTTATTACTTCACAATTCTTTTTATAATGCAATGCTATATAATTTTTTTGAAAATGCAAACACGTCATTCTGACGGGCTATATTCTAGTTCCTAAAGAGTGATACAAGATTTCACAGGAAGGGATTTGTTCGACGGGTGGCAATTGCACAGACCATCAGCTCATCTAGTTGAAGGCTGAAATTTTAGGATTAGATAGAACTCAATTAGCATATTAAAATGCAAATGGTCTGCTAAGTCATATTTTGATAGAAAACACCTGCACACCGGAGTTTAGTTTTTGATCGATTGGTTTATCATTGTATTTTGCAGCACCCAAATGTATGAAAATATTGAAGTTTGGGTGCATAAAAACACAATGGTAAACCTGCGGATCAACCACTAAATTGATGTTCTGCAGATGGTTTCCACCAAGATACGACTTGGCAGACCAACGCATATAGCTTGTATATAAAATAAACGGTCAAGTACGAGTATTACTCGCGCTCAGAGAGTTCCGTACAATAAATATATGAATTATTAACTGTATTATTTAAAAGAATAATGAAACTTTGTAAAAACCTATACAACGTAGAGTTGGGTATAGCTGTATATATTAGAAAAGTATGATTGAGTATACCACAAAGGCTCAAAGAGATATGAAGCCGAAATAAAATTAAATATTGCTATTTTGTATAATTCTTTTTTTAAACGTATCTTAATCTGCATATGGTGAACTTAATTTGGTACTAACAATAAAAGTACTGCATATTTAAATTTCATTTGGCATTTCATAAAACTAAATTCAACATAGAAATATTTTTCTTTTTACAGTGTAGATGAAATAAAATCCTTGTTCAAAGTTTAAACTTGGCGTTGTACTACGCGCGCTTCGAAAGGAGGTCGCAAAGATGCAACTCGACTTTGTCCGTGCCGCGTTTTTTCAAATAGGTCTTTAATTATCATTTAAAGACACGGGAGGCGTATTGAGAGATCCACTCAACGCAAACTAGTCGCGAATCCCATAGTATTTATGCGATTAATTATAATTAAATTGGTCTGTTTTTAACAATTTGACGTTTACTGCTTTTATGCTGCTACTGGGTATTGCATTACACATATATATCATTAAAAGTTGTTATCTAGTATTTAAAAACCGATGGTATATAGAGTACGCCGCCTCTGCCATTATGTATGTCCAAACCAACCGTGTCTTTAAGGGTTAAGGCTCCTGCCCCTGCCAGCGAAGACAATCACGAGCTAATGCTAATCGTATAGGGAAGGATTTTTCTAATATCTATTTTGTATTTCGATATTTTAATTTTTTTTGGCATTATATAGCCGAGATCCGTCTCTACATCGCACCTTTCTTTACTTTTTCCTCCCCATCGGATTAGCATTAGCTCGTTAGTGTCTTCGCCGGCAGGGACAGGAGTCTTAATATCTCGGCGAATTACCGACGATTTTTTTTCAAAAATCATTATAAACAATGCTTTTATACTTTTGATACGATAGGTACCTTTAGCGCTCTTCGATACATTTGCTGAATGCCCGCAAATAGAAATCTGTATGTAACAGAAAAATGCGATTTTATGAAAAACTATGCCACCTAGGGCAATCGCTATAATTTTCCTGCGAGTATTAAATTAACCTCTACTACTTCTAATTTTTTTTCATAATTTTAGTTTCAGTAGATTTGAAAATAGATGGGGGGGGGGGGGGGCACATTTTTGCGCTACATTTTCGACGATATCTCTGAAAATATAATATCTAAAATTAAAAGAAATGTACTTTTGAGTTATGCGTTACGGAATCTTTTAACCGATACCCCAAACGATACACAAAAAAATATATTTCTTCTTTAAATAAGCTAATTATCCCCTCTACGTTTTTCCCACATATATTTGTGAATGTTTAATAATCTTTAAATATGTGGGTCAATAGTCTTTATTACATCTCCCAATTTGAACTTCCCACGTTCCGTAGTTTACGAGTAAAATTGCTGTGACAGACAGACACAGGAGTGATCTTATAATGATTCCGTTTTTACTTTTTAAGTACGGAACCCCAAAAATCATGATTATTGCAACTGAGAAATACAAAAACATAAGAAGATGAATTATTGAAAATAAATAAAACAAGAAAGGAAAAACATGTGTCAAGTATGGATTATGAACCCTTTCCTACATTTTTAGTTCAGTTAGAAAAACACATAACACATTTGAATATACACATTTATTAATTCCTAACAATAGACGGAAACGTACTTCAATTGTTTTGTGAATCTCTGTATGTTCCTTATAAATTTTTATACACGCCACATACTGAGCTGAAATTTAATTCAGAAATAAATACGCTGAAAATTACTGATATCACACTTCTAAGGCTAACATTAGCTTAAGAATTGCTATCCATGGGCGGCCATGTATCCAGTTTTTTGTCATATCCCTATTTATTTATATGCTACAATGTCACTTAGCCGACGGGACATTTAGCAGACAGCAATTAGACGACAGGATGTTTAGCCGACAGCGACTGTTAGCCGACAAGACAGTTAGCCAACAGAGGACAATTATTCGACATGGACATTCATCCGACAGGATATTCATCCGACTTAACTGTAACGTAACTGTAACCTGATCTTAACCTAATTATAACCTAAGCATAAACTAACTGTAGCGTAACTGTAACCTAACCAATACCAAACTGTAACGTAATTATAATCTATCTGTAACCTAAACGTAACCTAAGTGTAAGATAACCGTAACCTAACTGAAACCTAATTGTAGCCTAAATGTAACCTAACTGAAACCTAACAGCAACCTAATTGTAGCCTAAATGTAACCTAACTGGGACGTAACCGTAATCTAACTGTAACTAACGTTTACCTAGTTATAACCTAATCGTATGCTAACTGTAATGTAACTGTAACATAACTTTACCATGACCAAGCTCTAACCTAAGCGTATTCTAATTATCACCTAAACGTAACCTAACAGTTATTTAACCGTAATCTAAACGTAACCTAACGGTAACCTAATTATAAAGTAACCGTAACCTAATTGAAACCTAACAGTAACCTAATTGTAGCCTATATATAATCTAACTGGGACGTAACCGTAATCTAACTGTAACTAACGTTTATCTAATTATAACCTAATCGTATGCTAACAGTAATGTAACTGTAACACAACTTTACCATGACCAAGCTGTAACCTAAGCGTAATCTAATTATCACCTAAACGTAACCTAATTATAACCGAACAGTTACCTAACCATAATCTAAACGTAACCTAAGTGTAACCTAATTATGAAGTAACCGTAACCAAACTAAAACCTAACAGTAACCTAATTGTAGCCTAAATGTAACCTAACTGGGACTTAACCATAATCTAACTGTAAATAACGTTTACCTAGTTATAACCTAATCATATGCTAAATGTTATGTAACTGTAACATAACTTTACCATGACCAAGCTGTAACTTAAGTGTAATCTAATTATCACCTAAACGTAACTTAATTATAACCTAACCGTAATCTAAGAGTAACTAATCGCAATTGTAATCAAACTGCAAATTAACTGTAACCTAGCGGGAGGTGCATAATATGAAAGAGTGATCAAAGGGCTGCCCAGTCCAATGATATATCACTTGAGGGATGTCGGAAAAGTCAGAAAAATGCTCCCGGTGATACAAATTGGGGGAGGGGGAACGGGAGGTACATAATATGAAAGAGTGATCAAAGGGCTCCAATGCGATGTATCTCATGAGGGGTGTCGAAAAATGTTAGAAAAATACCGGCTAATTATACTATCAGCTAAATGTCCTGTCGGTTAATCGCCTTTTCGGCTAAATGTCCTCCCGGCTAATTGCCACGTTCGGCCAGTTGCCTGTCGGTCAATTGTCTGTATTGCTAAAATTATTACTATATGTCCTTTTCGATCAATTGTCCTGTATGCTGTATGTAAATTTCAGCTAATTTTGTTGTCGGCTATATGTACGTATCGGCTAAATGCACGTCTCAGCTAACTGCAATCTGCTAAATGTCTTGAAGGCTATTTGGTTGTCGGCTAAATGTCTGCGACCGGCTACGGGTCAAACATCTATACTAAAAGTAGTTGAGCTTGAAAATGCATAAATCAAATTAAAAAACATCTTTAAGTAATTCATAGTCATTCTCGGTACTACTGATGAAATCTTTTGTGTAGTGTCTATGCAACGGAATAGCAATAATTTCAGCAATACAGACAATTGGCCGACAGACAACTGGCCGAACGTGGGAATTAGCCGGGAGGACATTTAGCCGAAAAGACGATTAGCCGACAGGACATTTAGCTGATAGTATAATATGCCGGTACTTTTCTAACATTTTTCGACAACCCTCATGAGATACATCGCATTGGAGCCCTTTGATCACTATTTGTATTCTATGCAATTCATATACACCACCTATGTCCCTGTGCAAAAATATTAGTTTAACTTAACTTATACCATAACTTATCATAAATCAAACATATCATAATTTAAAACTCACTATCAGCAATCATCCCTAATGTTTCCCTGTAAATGAACAATAAATTCGATGCACACCATATTCTTATCCAAACATCTTGCACTCTTTGTCTCCCCTTCTTCCGAAATTTCGTTTCCCGTTTTGCTCCCCTTACAGTATCAAGGTTTAAAATCTTTAAAATTCCTTAATATTTTCTTTAATTATCTGTTTTATTTGTTACTTTAAACTAACAATAAATAGTCAGTCATAAATTTCGTTATCAATTTAATTCACCATATTCATTTCATTAAAAGTTCTTGTAAATTGCCTCCACCGAAAATGTCATTTCTCCCTTTTGCTCCCTCATCCACGGTACCCATATTTTAAAATAAAAACCCTTTAAAACTCTTTATTTTTTTTAAATCTTTTCTGCTCAATTTGCCACTTTATTTCAACAATAAACAAACGATCATAAAAATTTCTTCTCCCCCCCCCAACCCCAACTGAAATTGGTATTTCCTCCTCGCCTCTCCCTCTTACCAAGCATCTGAAATTTAAAGTCCTTAATTTTTTTTCGTTTATTATTTTTTTTAACTTATTTGTAAATATTTTCTAAGGTAAGTAAATAATAAGTCGCCGATAAACTTCCGCCCCCCCCCCCCGCAAAAAAAGAACTAATTCTGCTTATTCCTCTTTTTTTTTTCCTCAGATCACAAAATTTTAACCTTAAAAGTCATTGCTTTTTTTAAAACATTTTGTACTCTATCTGTTAATTTATTGTAATCATAAATAATCATATAACTATACTCCTCCCCCACCAAAATTGACGCTTGCTCTGACTCTACCCTTACCAAGAACACAAAATTTAGTCTTTTTTTGTCCTATTTCTTATTCTTTAGTAAGGTAAATAAATAAGTCATCAAATAACCCCCCCCCCCTTTTTTTTTTCTTTCCCTTATTTAAGTTTAAAATCTTTGAAAGTCTTTTTTTAATACATTTTCAGCTTTATCTGTTTCATATTGAACAATAAATAATCGATTATATAATTTCTTCCACCCCCATATAAAATTGACGTTTAAAGTTCACTTTTTACACGGTATTCTTGAGACATTTCTACAGTGTAATTAATGCATAAAATATATATATTTTTTAATTCTAGTTTTTGTTTATTTTATCTTTTTTCATTTGTTTCATGAGTTATATTAAAAGTCTTTTTCTCACTTGTCTTACATCAAATGTAAAAATGTTACACTGAATTACTTAAGGTAAATATTTTTATGCATATTTTTACAGTAACAGTATTTACAATTTTTTTTATTATTGTATTTGGATAGTTTTTTCCCTAGGTTTCTAAAAAACCTTTCATTTCCAAAACACATAAGTGGACTTACTATTCATGGTCCAAGATGATTGACGTTGGGCACCATTATAAATCTTTTTAGACGACTTGGAATCTATCACGTAATATCTTACTTTTCAGAAAAAATTTAATAATCTTTAAACAATCTGCGTCCATGGGCTTATACTCAGCTGTACACACTATTCGAATCTAAATATAGCCGATATATAAAGTTATTTAAAGTTTATCACAATATTAGAAAGTGTATATAATATATATATATATGTGTGTGTGTGTGTGTGTGTGTGTGTGTGTGTGTGTTGGTGTGTGTGTGTGTGTGTGTGTGTGTGTGCGTATAAATATATATAAAGTTTATCACAATATTTTGTCTTAACGGCAGTTGGAAGTCTCTATACCTACCATGTTAAATTAATGTACATTTCCTCAGAAACTACCAAAGATATTCACTTGAAATTTTTTATATACATAATATGGACAATTCCTAATAAAGTTGAGGCAAATTTACAAAAATATATTCTTTAGACATTTTTAAAAAATATCTGGAATATAAACCACTTTTAAATTAGAAAAATCTTGCATTTTTTCAAAAGAAAAACTTTTTTATAAAACTTTTGTACAAATGTTAGTAAGAAAAGTAACTTCAGATTGATCACAGATATGTGTGAAATATTCTGGCAAGATTGCAAACAATAATGTGTAGTAGTTTCTATAAAAAGGTACATTAAAGTTTGAAAACCAACATTTTGAGAAAGTTGAGTATAAAGTTTACGTATGTAATGTTTATCTATGATGTAAACAAACTGAATTACTTAAAAATGTTTAACTTCTTGTTGTCGTAGAAACAAAATTAATACAACATTCGTAAGAAAAAAATAAAGGATTAAAAATATTTAAAAATAAAAAAAAGTCTGTTTTCACGAATTTGACTTCCAACTGCACTTAATTAAAGAATGAATTAATTAAAGAATAAATTATTAAATAAACTTTTACTGCTTAAAGGGCTGTACCACAATCAATTATGATGCTATTAAAATAACAAAGAATTCGTAAAAAAAAAAAAAAAAAAAAAAAAAAAATCAATATTTTTTTGAATAATTAAAAAAATAATAAATATTCGGGAGAAACTTTATTAACTAATTATAGAAAAATCAATCCCGGTTCTCTATTTTCCGATAAAATTTCCAATATGTATCAGTGCAAGAAAACGTGTGGCTTTTCAAAATTTTTATCCGATATCCAGGAAGAAATAAAATACCTGGAGCTACATTTTTGGCCAGAAAATCAATCGAAAGGTAGCAGTCTGGAATAAAAGAAAAGTCTTAAAAGAAATCTCACCCTTTTTATCTCCAATTTCACTTGAGTTTCAGTTGCATTTCCATAGTGGGAAAGTTTTGCATTCCTTTTAGTTTTGTGTAGGTTTTAGTTGCGGAAAATTATTTAAAAGTTTTGTTACTCAAAGTAATGAACTTCAGTATTTGAGAAGGTTTTATACGTTATTTCTATAAAGTTTTAATATTCAGTTGGAATCAAGTTTTATATAATAAGAATAATTTATTTTATACAGATATGTATTAGGAAAACGATAAAAAAAACTTCTTGGAGAAGGAAGGCAATACACTCAATAATAAAACACTATAAATGTACACATATATAATATACATTTACATACCCTCACACACACACACACATATATATATATATACAGGGTTTCCCAGAAGTAATGGGACAAACTTTAAGGGGAGGTAGGGGACATCACAAGGATTCAGATTTGAATAGCAACCCAGGGTCGGAAACGCTTTCTTGGCGCGGTAGTGACGGCACAAAACACAAGAAAGTCAGGATACGAATAAGAGGAGAAAACATGTTTCTTATCCTTAGTACATCAAAAAACTAAGAAGAAAGAACATTAAAGGGACAACGATCGTCATCAAAGTAGGTGTTCGAAATTACAACCCCGGGCCGTGATGCATGGAAGCGCATAGGCGGCGTATGGAAGATCTAATGTTCTCGAAAATACTGCGAGTGCCCCGAACTTCCACAGCATCTGCCGCGATGCGTGCAACAAGTCCCTAAACACTTTCCAACATTGTCCCCGCATTTTTGCAGTACTAAGAATAATAAACATGTTTTCTATCCCTGTTCTTGTCCTTTCTTTCTTGTGTTTTGTGTCGTCACTACCGCGACAGGAAAGCGTTTCCGACCCTGGGTTGCTATGCAAATCTGAATCCTTTTGATGTCCCCTACCTCCCATTAAAATTTGTCCCATTAATTCTGGGACACCCTGTGTATATATATATATATATATATATATTAGGGTGTCCCAGGATACAAGGTAAAATTTTTTATTTTGCAAAATCAACTACGCATACCCTCTATTTTTTTCTATTTCACCTGAGAAACATAAATAAAAAATATTATTGCAATCAGATAACGGTAACCCGTGCCAACGTTAGGTCGAACTTTAACACGAAATCTTGTATGGGGAATACTATGGAAAGATTGTAAATTGTATGTTTCTTTGGTACATAAAACACTATTTTACTCAAAGAAGATATTTACATATTACAGTAAAAGAAACATTACTGAACATATTTTCATTTCAATATTTTCTTTTTACAGTTGGGATAGACCTTCGTGTGTTCTTGTACGCAACATAACGAAAATTGTTTTTGTTCCTCCGTTATTAAATCATGAAAGTCCTGCATCAATTTTACCGCTCTATCAGCTGCATTGTTCATTGATCTGAGAATTGAGATCGTCTTTTTCGCGTCGGGAAACGAAGCATTATTCTTCCATGATGAGGGACTCTTCAAAACTATCATCAATTTTGAGTCTAGAAAACAATGATTGGCTTTTGACAAATATGAGATCATCGATGCTTTTTTTCTGTAAAAAAATAAAATAAAACAGGTAACAATCGCGTGATATAAATGAATAACTAAATAAACAATTACAAAATCAATATATGAAACTCGCCATACATTGAACATCTTTCTTCCTTCGGTGGAATGTATGTTTTTTCACGGGTCGAGAAATTTTCTCTATGTAAATTTGTCATCATTTTTAATTTTGTTTATTTGTCAACATCATCATCATGATCAAAAAGTGCTAATACTGCTATTTCATCAATCAAATACCATAAATGCTGAAGAAATTTCTGTAAATCAGCAAATAAATTTAAAGCTTTCGAGATACTTTCATTCACATTTTCGTAGATTTTCAAAGATTTAAAAAAGCACAAATCTTTTAGAGGTTCTTTAACTGCCAAAATGTATTGAAGCCATGTTTAACATAGATTGTCACGATAAACAAGCAGACTTTTAACAGTGATTTCTTATCCTTGGTGCTTCATTTCAGATGAGAACTAAATAACGAGAGTTTTAGGGAGTAAACCGCTCGGGCCATGCATCTAGCTTGGTACATAGCACCCAGAGGTCTGATTTAAAAATTTTTTTCTGCATCTCCACCTAAAAATATGACTAAAAGTTTGATCAACTCTCGATAGTCCTATCTGATCATAATATTTTAAAGTTCAGAGCGGTAAAATTCAAGCAAATTGCCAAGTTCAGATACGGGTTAGAACAATTCCACTGTTTCTCCATAGCACTGTATTTTAGTGGGATAGATGTTCTTCCAATTCTATTTGTGCTTTTTAACCCCTTACCGGCGCAGTGTCCTTAAAAAAGGACACCTAGTTTTAATTCCAAAACTGACAAACGTCACCAAGAATATTTAACTAAAATTTTCCTATTATAATGTACATGAAAATAAGCAAGTTCGTATTTTCTAATAAATTCTTTTATAAATTGCGGTGAGAGTCCATTATTTCACCAGTTTATAAACAGAATTACTCCGCGCCGGTAAGGGTTAAAGAGTGTAATATCAGGACTTGTTGTCACTTGTTTATTGTTCACTTCGAATACAGCCTTTAATACCAGATTGTATATATGGTGCGCGCAAGCAAAGAAAAGCATTTCCCTATCAATTTTTTTTTTCGAGGAGCACACAGGCACCATTAAAACGACCTGTATTCAAAGCTATAGTATCAAAACAGAGAATTTGGACTTTGTTTTCGAGATTCCAATGTAAGATAGCTTTCCAAATAGCCTGCGCCTGTTCTTTGCCAGTACAATTATAAAGACTCAACGCAGCAATGAGGGTGTTCTTTAAGTTCATATGAAATAATTATAAGCAAGCGTTCCTCTTTCGATTTTCAAGCACTCAAAGCAGGCAACAGTTTGCCATCCCAATTTAAGGTTACTACATCTGGTACCTCATTTTGGAACTTAAGTTTTATATTTTCTTCGCGTTCCTACCGTGTTTCTGTTCCGATTCTTCGAATTGAAGATTTATTTAACGGAAATTTGTCAATGTTAAATCCAAGCGACCCTCCCCGCCACACACACACACACCAATAGTAGTTTCAAGAATAAACACATAATTTCACGTACTTAATTGACACCTATCTAATGCAGCAACTAACTTTAATAATAAAATCTTTCTTCATTACTGATTTACTTGTCCCAGGTTCTGAGCTTTCGATCAGTGTTGGGAAATCTTTATCCATATATTCATTAGGATTCGAAGAGGAATATTCTTCCAATGGTTCACATGATGCTGTGGATGTTGAATAGGAACCATATTTGATTCACCAATTTTCTTCTTTGACAACTCGAAGTGGGGCCTTTTCCTCTTTCTTGACCATTTTTTATCCACTCTACCAAACTGATCAGCTCGGCTCTTTTTAGCGCTGCAAGAACATCCTAACTTCCTCTATTTTCATTATTTGAAATGCATCAGAGTGTGTAATGCCGAAAAAATTGTCTAAAGTAGTTACAAATTCTTGTTGTCACCTCTTGAATGCGTCTTGTAATTTCTTTGCATTTTTTGTAAGACTCTACAAACATGATACATATTAACAAGCTTCCTCACAAAATTTGGCAACGATTTCTTAGGCATGTGTGTCTTTTCCCAAAGGATAATACTGTCACGAATAGCGATATTTGCATTTTCATTAACAGTTAAATTCACTTCTCGAATATTGTAAAACAAAACTGCGAGAACTTGTCCATTAGACGGAAGTTTGAACCCGTTATTTGATGTTTAATTTTCTCTATTAAAATATCACTTTTTTAGAACTACACAATTCCACTGCCATGTTTTGCTCTCTGATTAAAAACTATCCAGACATTTGTTAACAAAAGACTAACTTGGAATTATACGCACACTGTAAAAAAAATAAGACCAGATTTCCTGTAGGAATCGGAAAAATATTTGCCCTTATCGTACCGGAAAAATTACCGACCCAGCTTGGAATAAAATCAGTAAAATCGGAATAAAATCCGTAAAATTGGAATAAAATCCGTAAAGTACCGTTTTAATGAATGTTTCCTTTTTCTACGGATTTTATTCCGAGCTGGGTCGGAAAATTTTCCGGTACAATAAGGGAAACTATTTTTCTGATTCCTACAGGAATACTGGTCGGATTTTTTTACAGTGCACATTGACACATAGACGTGCGCTGTCCTGATTAAACTGGTATTGACACGTTTTACAGATTTCGCACTGTTTCTTCACGGGTTGCGCATTGTCATAAGCATTCCAAAATCTTTCTTTTTTGTTTTGTTTTATCTTTTTCATTTCCAACTGCTGGGTGCTCTGCTACAGACACGTGACAGGGTGACATGTGTCAGCGTTCGCTCGCTAAGTACCCAAGTACTGACTGAGACATTTAGATGCAAGTCGGCACGGGTTCCCGTGGTCCAAATTACATGAAACTTTATTTACAATCGTTTTGGCATAAAACTAAAAAAATGAGAGGGTATGCGAAAAAATAAAACGACTTTCATTTTTTTGGGACATCCTAATATATATATATATATATATTAATGTATATACTCATGTGTATGCATAAACGGTCAAAAAAAGCATTACGATACAAATAATAATCCAAATTTAAAAACTTACGTAAAAGTGGCACTTTTTATTTCCATGAATGATTTATTGAAACCTTTCTTCTAACATTTTCAAATTTAAAATACTTTTTGTAAAAATTTTTAATTGAAATATTCACTTAAGAATAAAATACTTTTTAATTTGTAAGACTTTTATGAAATGAATTGAAACTAATTTACCTTTAAAATTTTTGTATCGTTTTTCAAATGATTATGTAAAAAACGACAATTTTGTGAACTACATTTATTTAGCAAGAAAACAAATTCTTTAGTATTCCACAGCTTTTTCACTTTTTGGTAAATGTTTTAAAAGAAGTGCATTGGAATGTTTGGCAGATTGTTGAAATCAATATTTTAAAACGTTCTCGTTTATTGCAAAACTAAATAAAATACTATAGAAATGAAAAGAAAAACTCATAGCAAAATATAATCATAGATATTTTTAGCTCCTATTTCAGATTTTATAAAAATAAATAAACATCTAACTGCATTTCAAAGATAATTTGATAAGATTCATAATTCCATTTCTTCGCACAGAAGAATAAAGTAAAACTTTTTTATTGAAACCGCCGTAGATAACATTTTAAAATAAACAGAATAAATGAATAGAACATGAAAAGGTGCGGTGGAAAATTGAATAAACTTATTACTTTGAAATAAGAATGAGATATTTGTAAAGTTTTCTTTATTCGAAATAATAGATGTATGGTTTTTAAGAGAAAATTATAAGGCATAAATATCTAGAGGAATTTTTAAACACATTGTTCTGGCTTTTTCAGATGTAACTGGTAGAATATAAAATAGTTAAATAATATTTCGTATGAGTTTAATACAAGAAAAGGTCTTCAGCATAAAATATTTACTGAATTTTCTATAAATGACCTACACTGTAAAAAAAAATCTGTAAAGTTACTAAAATTTTTCTAGGAAACTGGGATTCCAGGAACATTTTATGTAACGGCAACAGCAAAAATTTCTGTAACAGCATCTGTTACAGGAATTTTTCTTGTTGCCGTTACATAAAAAGTTCCTGGAATCCCAGTTTCCTAGAAAAATTTTAGTAACTTTACAAATTTTTTTTTACAGTGTACTGAAATATTAAAAATAATATATTTCTGAAAGGTGAATAAATACACCGAATTTCAGCTATCCAGAAAATATTTTGAAGGAAACAAAACAATGCATAATTTTTCATTAACATTTGAAAAGAAACGTTAAGAGCAGAAATTCTTTGTAAATAATAGAATTTGTTTCCTTTATTTATTGCATCTGATTTAAATTCGAAATTTGCTCTGAAATAAGTATTGCAATACAAATAAAGTTTAAGAATTTAAAACGAAATTACATTTTCGCCAACCATAAATGATTAATTAAAACCATTATTCCAATATTTAAAATAACTATTTATGGATTTTTTTAATTTAAATTAATGCTTAAGATGGCATGAATTTTGAATTTTTTAAAACACTTGTGGAAATATTTTAAGACGTTTTGTATTAATTGAAAATTTGTATTAATTGTTCGATTAATTTATATTAATTGAAAAATTAATACAGAATTTCTTTCGAAAAGAATCACGAAAGAAAAATCATGTATCCAATCAAGGTTATGAAAATTTTTCCATCACATTCAGAATCGTTTAACAAAACTTTACCGTTTAACATCTAAATAAATTTAGAAAACTTATAGCATATTTTAAATCCCAATTTCAGCAATTAACTTCAATAGAATGGAAAGTATTTGCATTCTGGGAAAGTTCATGGCATCATGAGGAAGTTCTGCATATGATGTACGGATTCGCATGCATGCTGACATATTATTCTAAATTTTATTTTAATTAGAAAATGCATAACACAGTTGACAATTTCACTTCAGCAAATTCCGTCTATAAAAAGAAATGTACTCGAATTTTTTGCGCAGTCCTGTATATTATCAATAGAATTTATACACACTAAATAACACACCGTTAAATTTAATAGCGTTTACTAGTCATTTCACAACAGAAAACGCTCTTCTAGCAATTATCTTAGTTCTAAAATTAATATTTTTAGATATATTATTAGCCTAAAGTTAGAGTTCAAGAAAATTTTGAGGGAAGTAAAACATGACAAATAATTAGCAAACATCTTTATATTTCGTTATTTACATAATTTAAATGAATTAAAAATTAAAATGTCAAAATATGACCTAGGTGCAACACCTCCCATTACACTGTTAAAAAAAAAAAAAAAAAAAAAAAAAAAAAAAAAAAAAAAAAAAAAAAAATTGTAAAGTTACTAAGGATTTTCGAGGAAACTGGGATGCCTAGAACATTTTATGTAACGACAACAACACAAAGTCATGTTATATACATAATTTTACACTGTAAATTAAAAAAAAAAATCTGTACGGTTACTAAGAACGCTTTAGGAAACTAGGATGCTTAGAATTTTTTGTGTAACTGCAACCCAGGTTACAGATAAAGTTTTAGTAAGACTACGGTCTGTATCTCTACAAAAACTAGTTCTGTAAGTTTGCATCTTTTTTTGTACAGAGTACAGATAAAAGTTCAGTAAGTATACAGATTTCGGTAATTTTACAGCTTTTTTTTTACAGTGTACTTTTTATAGTCTATTAATCAGGTTTCTCAATTCAGAATATAGGTTTTTCCGATTCTATTAGTTCTTGAGTAAACCTTTTTCTATACTTGCATGCATAAATTCATTTACTTAGCTGAAAATATTTAATTGAAAAATAAAATCATCCTAAAAACCTATATTCCGTTTTGAGAAAGCTAATTATTTCATCATAAAAACTACAAGCAAATGTTTTTGAAATTCAGTCAAAGGTAAAGAAACTTAGCTTTTATGAATAGTTCTTGAAATTTTGGAAATATCTCGGTTCCTGACGTTTCTATAGAAATAGAACAGACTTTTAAATATTGGGTTACGGAATATGTTATTGTACATTTTATCTCTTGGTTATTTTATATTTTCGAAAATTAAGAAACATATGACTTTTTTACAGTAGATAAATTTAATCGGTTGCATATGTCTCATGACCCTAAATAAAATTGTTTTTGCCAAAGTGCTTGAAAGGCCGAGCTAAAGTCCTCCCGACAAGATGCTTAAGGAATTTTCAAAATAGACAAACACATAATGGAATTAAAACATATTACAACCCCTCAAAGATTGTATCTTTTTATTAAATGTACTTACACATATTTAATGTTGTACTTTAAAAAAATATACTTACATTTGTAAAATTATGACTATACACCGTCAGCGGGGAATTTCATTTTCATATGCTGCATGGAATTTGCATGTCTTTTACATACAAATTACCAAATCAAGTCGTCTATTTATTTATTAAAACCCGTTCTAGAGTCACCCCTCTTAATGATATTTCTCTTGTTTGAAAATTCTAGCTTGTTGTACAAGAGCTAGATAAGTCAGTAATGTTAAAAATGATTTAAACCTTTAAATATATTACTATATTCCATAGGTCAGATTCTACAAATACATTACATAACATGAAATGGGATTCATTTCTAAAAAATAGAGTTAAGGAAATTTGAATACCTACTACCACGTAGAATTAAGTATTTGGACATATGATTTTAGGAGTTAGGTCGTTACGAGACGGCAGCGTGAAATCTCTTTTTTACTTTCTTCTATCTTCAATAGAAAAAAGTATTGTAATCGAAATTTTTTTCGACTTCCGGTTTTCGACGTATTTACACGTTTTAGGAGTCAGGGATCCCAAAAAACATGTTTTTAGAAAATGTCAGTCTGTCCGTGTGTCCGTCTGTCTGTCGTCAAAAAGTGTATGAAGTTATGCATAAAATTGAACCAAATTTTTATTTTAAGTTTTTTGCTATGGCAAGCAGATTCGTCCTGAATGTGGAAAAAAATTCGCCTGTAGGGGGCGCTGTAATAGCGATTTTGAATATTGTACCATCCAAAAGTGTATGAAGTTATGCATAGATTTGAACTAAAATTTATTTTAAGTCATTGGATATGGCAAGTAGGTCCTCCCTGAATTTGGAAAAATTTCGCCGGTAGGGGGCGCTGTAACAGCGATTTTGAATATTGTACCATCCAAAAGTGTATGAAGTTATGCATAGATTTGAACCAAAATTTATTTTAAGTTATTGGATATGGCAAGTAGGTCCTCCCTGAATTTGGAAAAATTTCGCCGGTAGGGGGCGCTGTAACAGCGATTTTTGTGCGATTTTGAATATTGTACCATCCAAAAGTGTATGAAGTTATGTATAGAATTGATCCAATTTTTTATTTCAAGTTTTTGGCTATGGCAAGCAGGTCTTCCCAGAATTTGGAAAAAAATCGCTCTAGGGGGCGCTGTAACAGCGATTTTTGTGCGATTTTGAATATTGTACCATCCAAAAGTGTATGAAGTTATGTATAGAATTGATCCAAATTTTTATTTTAAGCTTTTGGCTATGGCAAGCAGTTCTTCCCAGAATTTGGAAAAAAAATCGCCCTAGGGGGTGATGTAACAGCGATTTTTGTGCGATTTTGAATATTGTACCATCCAAAAGTGTATGAAGCTATGCATAGAATTGATCCAAACTTTTATTTTAAGTTTTTGGCTATGGCAAGCAGATCCTCCCTGAATTTGGAAAAAATAGCCGGTAGGGAGCGGTGTAACAACGATTTTGAATAATGTACCATCGAAAAGTGTATGAAGTTATGCATAGAATTGAACCAAATTTTTATTTAAATTTTTTGACTATAACAAGCCAATCCTCCCTGAATTTGGAAAAAAATCGCCGCTAGGGGGCGCTATTTCAGCGATTTTTGTGCGATTTTGAATATTTTGCCATCGAAAAGTGTATGAAGTTATACTTAGAATTGAGCCAAATACTTTGTGTTTGTTTTTGGTCATGGCATGAAGGTCCTCCCTGAATTTGGAAGAACTCCGCCGGAAGGGGCGCTATAATTGCGATGTCTGTACCATTTCCATTATTGTACCATTGAAAATTGTATGAAGGTATGCATAGAATTGAACCAATTTTTTATGTACGTTTCTGGCTATGGCAAACAAGTCTTCCCTGAATTTGAAAAAATCTACAGGAAGGGGGACGTTGTAATAGCGATGTCTGTGCCATTGTACCATCGAATGTACCTTTATTGTACCATCGAAAAATGTATAAAATTATGCATACAATTGAACCAAATTTTTTCGTGCATGTTTTTGGCTTTGGCCAACAGGTCCTCCTTGAATTTGGAAATATTGCGCGGTAAAGGGGCTCTGTGATAGCGATTTTTGTATGCTTTTCTTGATTTTTCTTAGTTCTGTTGTCCATCGGCGGCGCGTGCAGAGACGGAAACTCGCTTTATGCTAAGCCGGCTATTCGCAAACATCTGATAACAACAGAATAAGCAAAAACTATTAATTTTAACAAATATCATGATACTGATTAACTCGTTTTTAGCCCGTTTAATTGACTGAAGCAGAAATTTAAGATGAAAATCAAAGTTGGGATAGTATTAAACAAATAATATCGAAGTATTAACATGTGTAACTAATTTTTTAAATATTATGTATAAGATAGAAGAAAGTTTTGTGATTGGCCCATCCAGCTAGTTTTATGTCTTAATAGTCATTAGAGCTAGAATAATTTTTAAATTAACAAAAAAAAATAAATAATAAATAAAATTTTACATAACATGTACTTTGTAAATGTGGAAGAAATAATAACAATTGTGCCTACTTATAATATAGATTTTAATGTATCCTACTTTAATTGTTATATCTCATAATCTAAATTTCTGTGTTTTACCTGTTGCATTTTGCAATTTTATCAAAATTCGGGACGATGTACTGACGATAGAATACTCGGTAAATTAAACAAGTAGGCACAAACTATGATTTTTAAATTAGTTCAATGCGAATTATTTTTGAAGATGTATGATAATGCATTGGTATTCTTACAGACTATATAATGCATTCGATACACTGTAAAAAAAAATCTGTAAAGTTACTAAAATTTTTCTAGGAAACTGGGATTCCAGGAACTTTTTATGTAACGGCAACAGCAAAAATTTCTGTAACAGCATCTGTTACAGGAATTTTTCTTGTTGCCGTTACATAAAAAGTTCCTGGAATCCCAGTTTCCTAGAAAAATTTTAGTAACTTTACAAATTTTTTTTTACAGTGTATAATCAGAATAAAGTTTAAACTATTCAATCGGAAAGACTAAGTTAATTTTTGATTACAATAGTTTTATTACAATATCTTCAACTTGTGCAAAAGCTCATATTTTGGAAAAATATCCAATCAAGAAATTTAATGTGTGAACGTCTTAATGGCGGTGCTAAAGGAAAGATACTGAATATTAAAGTATCGGATAACTACAACAACTAATTAGCAAATGTACACATATTAAACGCGTCCAAATACTTCTCAAGTAAAAGATAGTTTTAACTTGTAAATAGTGTGAGAAATGCCGCTTTGTTCCAAATAATAGATGTGGATATCTCTGATCCACTGCATTTCAAAAAATAATTGAAATTGGGATTTTAAACTTTTTCTGAGCAGTTTTGAGAGCAGTTCATTTAGAAATTTTGTCTTTTATTTCAACCGTCAGTTTTAGTTCCGGCTTTACGAGATTCATTTCAAGTAACAGCCGTACTTATTCTGATGATGTCAACAATTTGTTGATGGACGATTTTACAATAGACAAGTGCCTTTTTCAAAATAATGCTTGCTGAAAAATATTCTACTCTAGAATGATAGATTATACAATCACCTACACAATAGTCTTTTACGAAAGACTGATGTATTACTAATAACTCTAAATTAATCGAATCATATCTAAATAAATAATAACTGCGATCCGTGCTTTGCCATTGTAATGCCGAGTCTCTAAATTATGTAACTGAAAACACTTAACATCTCATCTCATTAGAAGAATACTTCAGTCACCCACGGATACTCTCAAGTTAATTTTAAACTTAAGAGAGGATTTGGTTAAAATGTTTCATTCGTGCTTAATTTTTTTTAAATAGTTTTTTTTTATGTGGTAGTTCAATTGGATCTCTAAAAAGGACATTCTTTACCTTTCTATTTATAGAACATCTTTATAGTATGACATTTCAACATACATAACCGGTCCCAAAATAGAAAGTATCAATATAGAAAAAAACTGCAAACAAAATCCAAAATGTAAAAAAGGATGTTTTTTTTTAGAGATTAACATCAGCTGTCCACAGCAAAAAATAATAAATAAATAAATAAAATATGATACAAATATTGAAATTCAAACGAGATATTTCGAAGAACGCTTCCATATTTGGAACAACAGTTTGTGGATGTCTTCTCGGACTTGAGTAGCCTTTAAATTCCTGATGTTTTTACAGGATGCAACTGAGATATGAATTCTCCATTTTAGATTAAAAGAAACTAAACAAACACTATCTTAATCGAGATAGATTTTAAATGATTTACGTTCAATAGTTTGAAATGAACATATGGTTGGTTTCTACATAATTTATTTAGTAGTAAAAAAAAAAAAAAAACCCACTATACATGTTGTTGATGTTGTGCTCATGTAAACAGACAATTATAGTAGAATGAATTGGCTTTAACCTGGAGTATTTTTCAAGTAAAGGCAGTGCTGTGAACATTGCTAAAGTGTAAACAGATTTTAGTCTTTTAATTCCTTCCATGAAAAAACTACGTCCGTTCAAACTGTGTGAAGAACAAGAATTCCCTTATGAATTCTACAGCATGATCGTCTGATTCTTTCTAATGGCCGCTTTGTATATCTACACGAATGCCGTATAAAAGATATTTTCAATATGGAGTGATTAGGATAATATGTTTTCAAAATGTAGTAATAATAACAAATTATATTATTCAGAATATGCATTATTAAAAAAATGAGATTCACTCTTAAAATTAATATAAAGATATCAAGGGCCATTTTCCAGAAAATGTTTAAATTAATATACACTAAACTACTATGATAAACTCAATATTTCATTTTGAATTGCAGATTTGTTTATTTTGTTTCTGAAAATGTATTCGAGTCAAATGTAGCAAAATGCTTGAAATGAATTATTTCTGTAAAAAAGAAAACGTAATTTCCAAAACCCACAAAACTTTCAAAATTTTTAACTTTATAAAAATACTTTTTTGGAGTTATTTTTAATTTTAATACATAATTTGAATGCAATATATCTGAATTTTTAAAACAGATGTCCGGCGCATTTAAAATTTAAAATACCGAAATAAAATTGTTTTTAATCAAATATTTCTCTTTTCACATAGTTAGAAATATTTCCTAATACAACAAAATTTTGGTAAATATTTTTTATATAAAAAAATTTAAACGTAAATTGCAGACCGAAATAATTTCATTGTATAATTATGAGTCTAGTAAACAAACAAATTTAGCAACAAACATGTGTTTTTGAATTTTTTTTTTTATTTTTTAAGATTATAATCTCATTTATTACCCAATCATCAGCCTTAATTTTAAATTACATGCATAACATTTTAATGTACACAGAGGAAAATAATAATATAACTTATTTAAAATATAAAAAACAAAGGTGAAGTATTTTCATACTTTCTTTATTAATTTAACTTTCACTGCAGTAATATTTTTGAAGGTTTATATATTAACTGTGATAATTTTATTTAATTTTCCTGCTGAATAAAACAAATAAACCTTATTTGAAATCCCATGCATAACATTTTAATCTAAACAAACGAAAGCTTTGATAAAAGAAATTGCGCTGGATAAAATTGAATTATCTTATTAGATTAAACCTGGAATGAATATTTTAATGATTTGAACAAAAAGGTTTGAGTTTCATATGTGTTTTCATAAAAAACAAGATATTTATCATGACAGTAGAAAATTTCGAACGAAATTTATTAATATTTTCTCCATTCTTTTCACAAATATTGAATAGAAGAGTATAACACATTTAATAATGATAAAAATATGTGTTTTTGAATATAAATTTATCAGGAGATTGCAGCACATTTAATAATGATAGAAATATGTGTTTTTGAATATAAATTTATCATTAAAAACAACTATGAACCTCTTTTATAGGTGTTATACAGAGATTAAACACAATATCTTTTTGAAACAAAAACAAAAATCTTTATCGTTTAATTATAATAAATGTAGTAACATGTAAGATCAAACCACAGTTTGTAAGCAAATTATTACCAATTTTAAAATTAAATAACAAATAAAAGTATTATTTTTGAAAAAAGTTTATTCAAGCTCACTCTGTAAATAAGGCGATTCCAAAACCAACAACTAATTGAATAATGCTAAATTAAATATAATCGTTTGTACATTGTGTAAAAAATAAATGAAACAAAGGCTACAAATGAGCATAAATTAACATAATTTAAAAGGAACCTACTCTTTTATATGGAGTTTTTATATTCGTTATCTCTGAATAATTACGCCGAATTTCATTCATGCCATTCACGTTTGATTGAATAGATTTACGTTACAATACGTTAATTTGCCGCGCACATCTATTTAGAAAATTTCATCGTTTTTACTTGCACAAGATTGAAAGCACGGTTAAATTTATTTAAATAAAATTAAAATTTTTACTTTGTATATTTTTAAGATATGCAACATTTAAGAAAAAACATTTTTTAAACTATTTATTAGGGATATTTAAATGTTTTGCTCAACGTTTAATCATAGTTCAATTGATAGTAATTTGATTAAATTATTAATTGATAAAAGGGGTATTTTTATTTACTACACACTTTTTATATTTTATTTATATTTCATTTAAGCATTTAATGTTTAAAATATGCTTAAGGTATTACATAGTTGCATATTCGCAGCCACTTGACACATTTTAGCGCGTAATATACTCAGTTGATGCAGTAACTCGTATACAGTTACAACCAAAAATAATATTTTATGGTTTGCCACCTGCGTCCGGCTAATGTTAAAATGCCTTAAAATCAATTTACTAATTTATAATTAACCTAAAAAAAATAACATGTCTGAAACTGTACACGTCAAACGTGAAAAATGAGGTGCGATCGTACTATAACTAGTTTGATAAATATTCAGATTTTGGTGCAATAGCCGTTGCACTCTTAGGCAAAGTTGCATAGATACAATATTTAATAACATTATGCATGTGGGAATTTCGTAAGAGCACTTGAATCAGACTGAATGTCTCCGATGCTGTATTCCGCTTCGAGATTAAAAAGTCAACGAAGCTGCGTGAAGTGAAAATGCAGAAAAGGAAAATAGAACGGAAAATGAGTTCGACGACGCAGGTTTTGTGAAAAGGAACAGAACATTTTTCGACGAAATAAGATAGAATATTTAAACGACGTAAGAAAATCTTAGAAATATTCGACGGTGCTAAATAAATGAAGCCAAAGTTGTAGCTTTTAAACTAAATATAGATTGAGAAGAGTGCTTTTTAAGTGTATTTTTGTTTTGTCTTCGTCTTAATAAATGTCAGTGTTCATCTCAGAAGTGAGTTATGATTCCTGAATAGAGTCTCATCCCATATATATATATTAAATTCAGTAATACAATAATAATAAGACTTCATCTTAATTACGTCGTCATCACCATTGCATCCTAGAATCATTACCTCTCATGGGATATCATTGAATTAATTACGTATGATTGGATGTAATACAATGAAGAAGAATTTATTAATATCTTTTTAAGTTCTGATTCGATTTTCATAAAATTTGAAATGAGAAAATTCTGCAACGATTATATATATTAAATTTCATTCGCTGTTATATGCAATGCGGACAGACATACGGACCAGACGACGAATATAGGTTATACGTATTTATATTACGATCGCAAATAAAAAATTACGAACGCAAATAAAAAAGTTGTACTGTCTTCAAAAGAGCATCTGGTACAGAATTTTTAACCAATTGAGTGAAGAATCGATTACATCTTTACATACGTGGAGCAAAAGTTAAATAAAATAATGTAACATATCAGTACTCGTAAAACATATTATTAAAACCGCTTAAAGTAGAATATTTTGCGCTCCTAGATTGATTAATTAAATCTTTTATAATAGTATTTTAAATATCATTTTGGTTCCACAAGCCTTAAATTAAATTCACCCATTTAATCGTTCATCAAAATGGAATCCGCAATACAACTATGAGAAGGCTTTAAGACATATTTTACTGTAAAGTGTTTAGGGGGACAAGGGACCTTCAAAACTCATTTTTAACACTTTCCAACAAAGTTGAAAAGTGTTTATGCATTCAGTTTGTTAACGCTTTCCAACAAAGTTAAAAAGTGTTTATGCATTCGGTTTGTTAACACTTTCCAACAAAGTTGAAAAGTTTCAAAAATATATATTCTAAAAACACAGTCAAAATATATATTAAACATTTAATTGCTAAAAAGGACGTCAAATGTTAATAAAATACATTAAAAGATCTTAATAATTTCACTCAAAATATATATTAAACATTTAATTGCTAAAAAGGAAGTCAAATGTTAATAAAATACATTAAAAGATCTTATTATATATATTTTTAAATCATTAAGATCTTTTAATGTATTTTATTAACATTTGACGTCCTTTTTAGCAATTAAAGGTTTTATATATATTTTGAGTGTGTTTTTAGAATATATATTTTTGAAATATTTTTAATGGACGTATAAGAGAACTTCTGTGTATAATTTAATAAGTTGAAAAGTTGTGTATGCATTCCGTTTGTCTGTCCGTCTGTCCACGCTCTAACTCTCGTAAATATACTCGGTTTTTTATGCAATTGATAATCCATATTTATGGTCACCTGACCATGTTTGGTATTGCATATGAAGTGTGTGGGATTAATATTTCATTTAAATATTATTCTCCCAAAAGAATTCCAGTACATTATGGTATATGGGGGGGGGGGGAATCATTTGGAGAGTATTTTAATGACATTACGCTGTTTCCAATATATTGAAACTGATATAAATCACTGACTTTCACTACAAGATGATTACGACAGAATAGGATATTAGCATTGGTCGTTCATTTACAGGAACACACATAAGAAAACGGTTACAATACTGTCATTGAGTAATAATTGATGAAGTGCGTTTTCAATTTAGGCTTGCTATTTTAAATTTAACTGTTTTAATCCTATACAGTGCTGCTCAAAGTATTCGGATAATTTTCCGATTGTAGATGGCAACAGCTGAAATTTCGTTTTCAAATGTGTTTATGAGTTTCTATATTGTTGAATTAGAAATAATATTTTAACTTATTAAACTATGAAGTTTTGTCACATTATTCTGAATGCGTTAGGAAGTGTTTCATAATCTATGCTTGATGCATGATTTTTCTTTCTTGCTTATATTTTTTAAATTGAAATTTAAATAATATTCAAGGGCACACTATATAAATAATGGCACATATTTATCACACCAGAAATTAAAAAAAAAAAAAAAAAAAAAAAAAAAAAAAAAAAAAAAAAAAAAAAAAACATTGGAGAAAAATAAGGAATTTACCTGAATATCTTAACCCTTTAGTGCGCATATTTGCATATATGCAAACAACAGTGCTTTGAATTTAATGGCTTTTTATTATTTGTATATACCTAATTCACACTAGAAAATTAAAATAGCAATATATGCTTTAATTAATAACAGGCATTCCGTATCTAAATAAAGCGAAATTAACCATTGAAACTTTCTGATATAAAGTCAGATTCTCTGAACTACGTAATTTCTAGAACATATTCTATCAAGGGAATTAAAGGGTTAAAGGTTAAGTTTTACAAAATAAATAATTATATTAAATAAGGTATTTGGAGACATATGTCTTAAAATATTTACTAATTTGCAATATTTTAGCGTAACAGCCACAAGACAGTATTTTTTATTTGTATTGCAGATATGCAACAGAACAAAAGATTCACGTATTACATGAAAAATGTATCTCTGATTTTTTTCATTATTTTTCCTGTGTAACAAACCTTTCAGAGAATCATATGTATTTTCTTTCGAAACAAAATAATAAAATGCGCATTTAAGGGTTAAGTATTATTAAGAACTTTTCAAAATGCCTGTGCGCATTCTACATCAATTAAAATTCTCAATATTTTTTTACGCATACAAGTAAAACTGTGCATCGAAAGTTATATATTTCAATATAAAGGTAAATATATATTTTTTTCTAAATTTTATGAAAATTTCAGTATTTTTGCATCCGATTTCTACAGTTAACTACTTTTAAATTTTACAATTATATTTACTTTTAAAAAACTATGCACAGTTTTATTTTTATATGTAAACGAACCTGGCAAGAAAAATATTGGGGTATTTAATTGATATAGAATGCACATGGGCATTTTGAAAACTTCGTCAAAGCGCTTAAGATATTCAGGAAAATTCTTCATTTTTCTCCAAAAAAAATTTTTTTTTGTAATTTCTTATGTGTTAAATATATGCCATAATTCACACAGCATGCCCTGTAACGGTATTTAAAGTGCAATTAAAAAAAATTATAAAATGAGTTTGAAAGTCCTTGTCCCCTTAACTGACAAAAAGATAGTGTGACGCTGCATATATTTTCAATAAAAATGGTTGTTTGATGTCACTGAACACTTATGTATTTCCAGTGAACATTAAAAAAGAACTATAAAATATTTTTTATTTATAAACTTCATCCTTATTTTGAACATTTTTAGCATAATAACAAAATTAGAGAAAAAAAAATATATATATATATTTTTTTTTTACATGTACAGTCGTGGAAAAAAAAAAAAAAAATAAATAAACGCCCCCTACTAACTCCTCAATAAATTATCGTAGACGGAAGTTACTGGTACCGAAAGATTGGAAATAAAGTCTAATTTTAAAAGATGTATATAAAATTTGCTTAGGGGGCCATCTACATATTAAAACGAATCTAAACGTCATTTTTTTCAATAGCAATAGCCAATTTTAACGAGATATTTCAAATCTTCGGTTCAAACTATGCTTAGACACAAAATTTTATGTCATTTGAATGATAAGTTTTTGAATTATAAACATTCAAAATTTAGTGCTTAAAATGTTAAATTACATATTTAAGGCTGGAGTAGCACAGTTGAAGTTTATTCCAACAGAGCGAAAAATGTCCAGACCAGGGATCGAACCTGGATACTTGGCGTACCGTGCCAATGCCTTACCTATTAGGCTATCCGGACCGATACCTGGTCGACATAATTCACTCTTATTAGTTGGACTTTTTTCGCTCTGTTGGAATAAACTTCAACTGTGCTACTCCAGCCTTAAATATGATGTAATCCAGTTGGAAAAAATATTCGTACCCTTCATTATGTTAAATTACAGTTTCATATTTTTATTTATATCTCCTGAAATTATTATCCTAATGTGCTAATTTTTGGTGTAGCAATAAATATAATACACCCAAACATAAATACGTTGAATTTGCAATTTTTATAATTTTATGATATGAATTATGAAATTAATATTCGAAAAAATTATGAATTGCAACCTACATTTTTTTATGGATTTAAATTTATTAAGTCCTGCTTTATGGAAATGCAAAATTTCTCATTTTTCTTCCAAGTAGTTTTTAAATTATGCTTAAAAAATGGCAAAATTATGGTTTAAGGGGCCGTCTATGATAGAAGTGACTAAATATTTTGAAATTTCTTCTGCTGTCCTGTAATCTAGCAGGCTTCATTGACCACTTAAGGTATCTTGATAAATAAGGGGGCTCTGTCGGCTAACAATCGAGTACCGAACTTCAATTTAGATACAGCCCTTAAGATACGCTGGTTTTAAAATAATTAATTTCTCAGAAACTTATCGTACGAATTTCATAAAAATTTGATTTTAGGCTAATTGATGGGTGTAGAGTGCATTTATGCTGTCAGAATTGTGTACTGCTATTGAAAAAAAAAGTTACTGTTCGTTTTAATATATAGATGCCACCGAAGCAAATTTTACATACATCATTTAAAAGTAGACTTTATTTCCAATTTTTCGGTACCAGTAACTTTCTTCTACGATAATTTGTTGAGGAGTTAGTAGGGAGTGTTTACTTTTTCCCCCCCACGACTGTACAAAGATAATGTAATATTTCAGCTGATAAAGGTGGCATGTGACAAAAAACAGTTTAAAACATGTGACAGAAGATTATTAACGGTCCTCTGCCATCTATGAAATTAACATAAAAAAAATACTCATAGATATATTAATTGAGGACCTCAGAACCCAAAGCATACAAGTGGCAAAATTTAGATTTGGAATAAATTTTGTTCAAAGTTGAACATCAAATAGTAATTGACTAAATTAAAATTCGAAACTATTGCTTATTTCATAGCGGTCTTTGAACTCTTATTTCAAAAACTGTGAAATAAAATTGGAGTAAAAAATATATATTTTTTAAATTTAAGTAGAGATTAAAAAGTTTAAGTTGTTTTACCCTTTATCTACTAACGATACTTATAAGTACCATTAAAATTAACTTGTTATAAAATTCATTTAATACATCGATTTGTACTAATACAGTTTAGAATGAGTTGTAGATGCATTATTTTACCTTATTCCAAAAACATTATTGGTGACACAAAACAAAACTATTTTTAAAAGGATGATTTCATTTGCCTTTGCATCTTTTCAGCTTTCTTGGCGTTGAAGACGATGTTGGGAATTTTTCAATTGGGAAATATTTCTATTGTAAGAACATTATATTTGTATATTTTCTAATTCTACAAAATACTAAGAAAAAATATAAAAAAAAAAATGAGTGGGGTTATAAATATTTCATAAAAGATTTCATAAATTCAGATTTAATTAATCCTTTTAAATCCTTCAATCCTTCTAAAATCCTTCTATAATTTATCAAATGATTATGTAAATCTTCTAATGTAGTTTCAAAAATTCACGAAAAATGCTTTAGAATTAAAAATTTTCATGAATTCATAATTCAGTACATAAAGGGTTAAAGAGCTTGTGTAGTTGACCTGTAGCATGCAGTACATAATTGTAAAATCACTTATATTTCTTAACCTCCAAACAAATAGCTTTATTTCTAAACTAGCTGACCGGCCCTTCGTTGCCCGGGTCCGTGGAGATATTTAAAAATTATCCTTAAATGTATATGATTTCATACCTTTAACTCGATTTTGACTGAAATACGTACCCACTCACTGTGTGGAAAAGGGGGAGAAGCTGTTAATTGTTGAGATTTGCTATGTAATTTTTTGGAAAATTGTATGCGACAGTCATGAACAAATTAAAACTTTAAAACACCCTGTACTGATGAAAAAATGAGTTAAGAGGAGAGGAGCGAGTGCTTAGTAATGTACAGGTCAAAAGCTTTAAAACGATATATCACATGAAAAAATCCATTTCCACATCCCCTTGGAGGAATGGCCCCAAATACTCTCGGATCAGAAATAGACTCCACCAATTGAGAGTCCGTGAGGAGTTTCACCTTCGGTCAAGCCTTCAAATGAGGTCGAATCTTGCTGTAACTAATTCGCAGGGGCGTCAGAAAATTGACACCTCGGGAGGTCATTTAAAAAAGAAAGAAATATTTTTGAAAAGAGGTACATATTTTACACACAAAAAAGTTTGAAGGACTAAAATCACACATTTTTTTTTCATTTTAAAAAGTTAGTGAACCATTTTAATACATTTTATAATTTCTTCCTTTCTTGAACACTTCCCAACAAAGTTGAAAGTCTTTATGCATTCAGTTTGTCTGTCCGTCTGTGCACGCTCCAACTCTGGTAAATATACTCGGATTTTTATGCAATTGATAACGGTTATTTAGGATCACCAAAGCATGTTTTGTGTTGTATATGAAGTATGTAGGATTAATAGTTCATTTACAGGGGCAGTCAAAAATATTCCATTACAATATGGTATATGGGGGGGGGGGGAAATTGTTTGCAGAGTATTTTAATGACATTGCGCTATTTCAAATGTATTGAAACTTATATAAATCACTGAATTTCACTACGATCATGTTAGAACAATGCATTCATAGCATTTTTTATTCATTTGCAGGAACACACAAAATAAATAGGTTACAGTACTGTCTTTGAGTAATAATTGCTGGAGTGTACGTTTTAAAATTCGGTACGCCCTTTTAAATTTAACTAATTTTTTTCATGTTACTCATATATAAATTCTATACCTCATATACAGGGGCTGCACAAAAGTATTCACGTACCATTCTCCTTATTAGAGAAACTTGCTGAAGGGGAATTTTGAACTGAAGTATGTGTATTTCTTAAGTGAACTAAATTTTGGCATGCATCTAGTTAATAGATAAAATCTCTATATCATATACAGGGCTGCTGAAAAAAATTCAGATAATTTTCCGATTGTAGATGGAAACAGCTGAAATTGGGTTTTGAAATGTGTTATGTGTTTGAATAAGACGCAATATTTTAATTTTTCAAACGGTGCAGTTTGTTTACATTATTCTGAATGTGTTGGAGTTTTATAATCTATGCTTGACGCATTTTTTCTGTGGGTTTTTTTTTTTTAGGTTTTTTTTTTGTTTTTTTTTTGTTTTTTTTTTTGTCTGACTTGTTATGGTCACTACAATCTAAATTCTTTAAAGGAAAGGGGGGGGGGACTTCCCTGTAGCCCACCCAAATAGTACCACTCTAACAACATACACACTTTTTTTTTACTGTCACAGAATGAAAAAGGTCTAGAGTTAAAAACATAAGCATATTCAATGATGAATTAAACTGTTTATTTATCATGATGAGAAAAGTAGTAAAGAAAAAGAAAAGTGCCCAGTTAAAATAATGTCATTGACCTCACAGGCTATTCACGCTTATTGCACAATATACTCTTATTCCAAAGAATAATGCCCTAGAAAAATAAATTAAGGGGGACAACCCCCCCCTTTTATACTTAACAAATGAACCTCAAAATCTAATCAGGGAAGCGCCTTATCAGAATAAACCTATATACCAAATTTAAGCAAATCGGATAAGTTTGCATGAAAAACCCACTTAGCTAAATTAAGGGGTATTAGCTTCTTTGTTCCCCCCTTTATACTTAACCAATCAACCTCCAAATCTAACCAGTGAAACACCTTATCAGAATAAACCAGTATACAAAATTTAAAGCAAATCGGGTAATTCTGCATGATAAACCCATTGATCTAAATTAAGAGGGGTAATCCCCCCCCCCCATAACCAATGAACCTCCAAAACTAATCAAGGAAGCGCTTTATCAGAATGAACCTAGAAAAAAATGTGAAGAAAATCGAATAATTCTGCATGTAAAATCCATTTACATAAATTAATTTGGTGGATTAGCCCCCCCCCCCCTTCCCTTTATACTTAACCAATGAAACCCAAAAAGTAATCAGGGGAGCACTTTATCAGAATTAACCTAGAAAAAAGATTTGAAGCAAAGCGGATAATTCTGCATCACAAACGCATTTATTTAAATTAATGGGGGAGGGTTAGCCCCTCCCCCCTACCCTTTATACTTAACCAATGAACCTCCAAATCTAATCAGGGAAGCGGCTTATGAAAAAAAAAACGGTATACAAAGTTTGAAGCAAATCGGGTAATTTTGCATGATAAACCCATTGATCTAAATTAAGGGGGTTAACCCCCCTCCCCTTGTTCCTCCCTTTATACTTAACCAATGAGCCCCCAAAACTAATCAGGGAAGTGCTGTATCAGAATGAAGCAAGAAATAAATTAGAAGAAAATCGAAAAATTCTGCATGTAAAATCCATTTATATAAATTAATTTGGTAGATAAGCCCCCCCCCCCTCTCTTTATACTTAACCAATGAAACCAAAAAGTAATCAGGAAAGCACCTTATCAGAATGAACCAAGAAAAAAGATTTGAAGCAAATCAGATAATTCTGCATCAAAAACGCATTTATTTAAATTAATGGGGGAGGGTTAGCCCCTTTCCCCCACCCTTTATACTTAACCAATGAACCTCCAAATCTAATCAGGGAAGCGGCTTATGAAAAAAAACCGGTATACAAAATTTGAAGCAAATCTGGTAATTTTGCATGATAAACCCATTGATCTAAATGAAGGGGGTTAACCCACCTCCCCTCGTTCCTCCCTTTATACTTAACCAATGAGCCCTCAAAACCAATCAGGGAAGTGCCTTATCAGAGCGAACTTAGAAAAAAATTTGAAGAAAATCGAATAATTTTGCATGTAAAATCCATTTATCTAAATGAATGGGGGGGAGAGAATAACCCCTGCCCCCCTCACTTTATACTCAACCAATGAACCCCAAAAGCTAATCAGGGAAGCATCTTATCAGAATGAATCTCGAAAAAAAAAATTGAAGCAAATCAGATAATTTTGCATGAAAAACGCATTTATCTAAATTAATGGGGGAGTATTAGACCCTTTAAACTTAACCTATGAACCTCCAAATCTAATCATGGATGCGCCTTATCAAAATAAACCGGTATGTACAAAATTTGAAGCAAATTGGGTAATTCTGCATAATAAAGCCATTGATCTAAATTAAGGGAATTAACCCCTCGTTCCCCCCTATATACTTAACCAATGAAAACCCAAAACTAATCAGGGTAGCGCCTTATCAGAATGAAGCTAGAAACAAAATGTGAAGCAAATCGGATAATTCTGCTTGAAAAAACCATTCATATAAATTAAGGGGGGGAGGTGGATTAGCCCCGTTCCCCCCTTTTTATACTAAACCAATGGACCTCAAAAGCTAATTAGGGAAGCACCTTATCAGAATGAACCTAGAAAAAAAATTTGAAGCAAATCGGATATTTCTATCAAAAGTTACATATGTACATACAGAACCTGCGGACACATTAGATCTCAGGCTTTGATAGCCAGTGAGCTAAACAAAAAAAAAAAAGGGGGGGGGGAATATATGAGAAATAAGGTGCAATTTTATTCCTTTTTCACTTTTAGATTATAATAAAATTCGTTTAACATAAATGCTGACATCGATATAGTGGATGGAGAAGGATTATTAAAGTATTATTCAACTCATCATTTAAGTATTTTTAATTAATTACAAAATAATAATAATTTAAAACTAAAATATTTCAATATATGAAAATTAATTTTTGATCGAAAGAATGCAAAAAAATATAAGCAAAAAATAGATGAATTTGGACTTTAACCATGACTTTTTTTTCAGACATAATAGTGAATCAATTTCATTAAGATTTGCTTAAATCACATCCTGCTAAATCGATTTAACACCAGCTTGCCATGTTTTTCTTAAATCGGAAAGCACTGAAGCTTGCAATGTTTTCTTAAATCGGATCCTGCTAAATCGATTTAACACCAGCTTGCCATGCATGCAGAAGCTGCATCAGTGTAAATAAATCAGTTTTCCAATGTTAGCTCTGAATCGGTATTTTGATTTAAATCGATTTAAAGCCAAAAGATAAATAAATTTTTCTGATGTTATCTTTAAATCGATATAAGACTGATGGTTACATCGGATTTTTGATGTTTGTTTTAAATTGCGATGTAAGGCTAAAAGGACAATGGCTAAATCGTAATTCAAGACATTAGCTAAATCGCGACTTTCGATGTTAGTTTAAATCGATTTAAGACCAATGGTTAAATCGGATTTTCTGATGTAAGCTGTAAATCAATTTAAGACCTAGGCCTACATAACGGTAACTTAACCTAACCATAACCTAACTATCCTACCAGTGCATATGCTTCGAAGTACTTTCCACCGCCACCTGGCACAATGTTTTATACGAATATCCGACACAGGTCACCACTGCCTGCAGCCGGGTATAGCAGGCATGCTATGCACACTTTGCAATATCTTTTAGTTTCACTTTCCACCACCAGGATGCACACTCTCTCATAAACAAACCTATATACAAATGAAACTCAAATTTTTAACCTATCCATAGATATATTACTCGATGGGGTGGTGAAACAAATAAGAATTTAAGAAATTTGCTGAAATTTCTATTCGGAAATAATGGTAACCATCACTCAATTAAGACCCCAATTTCACCTATAAAAACCTCGGACAGGGCTCATTGCTGCATGCTTCACCGTATACTGAAATTTTTGTCTTGTGTAGATGCTGTCACTGAAAAGTGCACTTCGCAGCTGGATTTTAAAATTTCAATGTAGATTTTTTTTTATTATTATTAAAATGTGCATATGGCATTGTGACGGCAATGAAGCAGCCAGCCAATGAGAGCAGGCGGTAAAAAATATAGGATCCAGCGACCGCACTTCATAGCTTAGGGGTAAAGATAAATTGCACTATTTATGTCTCATCAGCTTTATTTTAAAGAAAAATACACTTTTGCACATTTCTTTCTATAAGATTTAATGTTATTTGCATTAATTGTGATATTTCACAATGTTTTTTTTACTTTTTATGCAAAATATACAAATCACATAAGTTAGTAACAGTTGTATTCGTTCTTCGTGTTAATGGCGATTTATATATGCATAGTCGCCCAAGAATGGAATGTGTTTCTTGAACTTTACTTTCTATGAAGTAAATAATTTCCGTTCTTGGGCGATTAAGAGTCCATTCATGAGCGATTCTTATGAAACTCGTAATATATCACAAAATGTTCATTGTATAAGTATTTAGCGCACTGAGAATTTTTCATTCAGTTCTTTACCTTTTGTTAATCTTTTCTCATCTTAATGAAAACACATGCTCTATTCTTTAGTGACTAAAAAGATTCTTAGATGAAATAAAATGAGTTCAATAACAAATCTGAAAGAAAACAAACCGTAGACCTCACTGACAGAATTTTCCATCCAGTTCTACAATTTCTCGCATGTTACATATCATAATTTTGATAAGAAAGGAAAACATTCAGTAAAGCAAATAAATATGTTTTCATTGGGATTTCTTACGAAGCTCATAATATATGGGTAAGTCTATGTGGCGAAAAAATATTAACAAAAGGAAAACCCAAATAACCTCATTCATTTTTCCTGAACTCAAAAGTTGTTGAGTTTTATTTCCCCATTCTTGGGCGATGACAACTTGACAACATAGCATAGCATTAGAGTCCTGCATTGGGTTGGGTTACCCACTTTTACCAGAACCCGACTTGCAGTTCGGGTCGGGTCTATATTTTCCCGTTGCGAATCTGGTTCAGGTTGACTTCAACTTCTTTTGTTGCGGTTCGGGTTGGCTTTCATTGTTTCGGGTTCGGGTTGGCTTTTTGACGTTTACAGTTCGGATTCGGGTTGACTCGATTTTTTAAAGGATGTCCAAGCTATTTTTTCGCATTAAAATTCTATAAAAACCGCAAATCAAAGTTTCACAAAAACAAAATGCGTGCCTGTCAGTTTTGTATAGTCTTGGAATTTGTTTCTGGAAATTAATATAAACATACTTTCTCAATTACTGATACGATAATGATTATAACGAATCCAGTAAAAAACCTATAGATGGCCCGAAAGAATTCTTGTAATGCGAACCCGACCTGCAGAAAGAAAATTAGATTCATTCCAAGCCGAAAAAACAAAATTCAGGATAACCCGATTCGATGTTTGACTCTATACAATGATCCCAACATGCTCAGAGGTTTTACTATATTTGAATGTTAAAGAATATAGATTTGTTCATTCTTCTATGTAAAACATAAAAATTGTATTAGAGATACAATTGTAGATTATTTTTCATAGTGGCATTAAAACATAATTAACTTTTTTTGCATTGTGGGTTCAGGACGGGTTTCCGAAAATTATTTTGGGGGGTTTGGGTCGGGTGGCGCGTTGACTTAAAATGGAATTTGTGGGTTCGGGTCGGGTTGTACCCGAACCGCGCAGGACTCTAATATACATCTTATACCAGACTGCATGTCCGTTCTTGGGAAAAGATGTATATTGTCATGAAACCATTTTAATTTGCAAAAATGAAGTCAATAAAATCACCATTTTGTGACAAATTGAGTTTCATAAGAATCGCCCAAGAATGGGCATGCAAATCTGGTATTTTCGCTTCATTGAATTGGGCCTAAACTTTGAACTCATATGCTTGGCACTATGAAAACATCCAATAAAGTGCAATATATAGGTTTTTGGTAGGATTACTTACCAAACTCATAACATATGGTGTTTTGTATATGAAATAAACTAATTTCAATAACAAATTTTAATTAAAACATACATCTCATACTACATTCACAGGATTTTGCATTCAGTTGTACAATTTATAGCATGTTATGATTTCACCGTTCTTGGGTGTCTAAAAATATAGTCAATATTAACAGGAAGAAAGATAACTACAATAAATAACAGTACTCAAAAATTTCGTTCATTGAATTACGCCTAAACTTTAAACTGATATGCCTGGCACTATCAAAACATTCAATAAAGTGTAACATATGTAGAAAAGATTTTAACAAAAGGAAAAGAACTGAATTTAAAATTCTGAGGGCGTGAAATACTTATATGATGAAATTATATGGTGATATATTATGAGTTTCATAAGAATCGAACATTAACTTCACTTTTAATTGCCCAAGAACAGAAACTATTTACTTGATAGAAAGTAAAGTTCAAGAAACACATTTCATTCTTTCGCGACTACGCCATTAACACAAAGAATAAATACAATTTAAACTAACTTACGTGAATTGTATACCTTGCAAAATAAGTAAAAAACGCTTCGAAATATCACAATTAATGTAAATAATATTAAATCTTATAGGAAGACAAACGCAAAAGTATATTTACATGCAGCTTACGACACATAAACATTGGGAGTTTCGAAATGAAGTTTGCCCTTTGCCGCTGCCGCTACGATAGATCTAATATTTAACGCCTGCTCTCATTGGCTGGCTGCTTCATTGCCGCGGATTGGCGGAAAGTTGTAAATAGCCTCTAACGCATAAAGTTTTAATTTAAAACAAAAAATCTAAATTGAAATTTTAAAATTCGGCTGTGAAGTACACTTTCCGAGGACAAAATTAACACATGACGAAAATTTCAGAGGCCTAGGTGCTATAATTTCGGCGCTTGCCTCGATCAGGCAGGCATGCAGGCAGGCAGGCAGACATATCTTGTTTTATATATATAGATAGCCTGTGCAATACGCTCAGGTTTTTTTTTTTTTTTTTCCAATTTTATCACTTATGTTCCTTGGCTTCTGAGGTCCTCAATTGATAAAAGAGGCATTCGACAATAAAACCAAATATAGATTTAAAACTTCACAATTCATTTTTTTTTCAAAATGATGATTGCATCACTCACCACCTTTATCAAATGAGCTCTTTAATTGTAAATGTAAAACAAAAACTGAACTGTTCTACATTTTTAGTCATGAATAAAAAAAATCTTGCCATTTTTTTTTTTTTCATTTAAATGCCTCTTTGTTCGGAGTAAAAATTTTATTACATTCCACAGAGAAGTTGTGTGACTGAAAAATGCACTGAAAAATGATATAACACTATTTCTATTGGTGTCAAATGAAACCTTTTAAATGATTTCGATTTATGGTTTTTCCTTTGTAATTTTTAGATTGAAACAATTACAATTCATTTTAAATATATTGAATACTTTTTTATGCTGATTACGTTCAAAAACGACGAACAAAATAACCATAATTTTAAAAATGTGTCATTTGACACTGATAGAAATAATATTAAACTAAACAGACAAAAGGGAATCAAAGGAACATGATTGGCTAAAAGATGAATAAAGTACCAATCTGAGAATGAAAAATTTGGAATAATAGGAATGAAATATTTTTTCTTTATTTCAGCAATAATAAATAAAGTTTTTTTTTTTTTAAATAAAACTTATTATGAATAGCATTACTACTTTATGTTGGTGCATACCATAATCAAATTTGGAATATAATTTTTCTATATTTTCCTCATGCTGACCGTGGACATGAAGGAGTAGCCATTGTTGTTTTGCTGTTACTTGTGTTGATATGTTATAAATTTAACTGTGGTTAATTTTCCACTTATCTTATTTAAACAAAGTGTGTCTAATTATTTGTATACATGGTACTTTACCTTGTTTAAGACTATTTTAAGGTGTATAAAATAATTTCAAAACAACAGTGCTCAGACAGAATTAGATACTTTTATAAAGCTCCCTCGGTTGGCAAAATAGCAGAGCGGGTGGAAAAAGCTACAGATATGTGATTAAAATGTTCTTTTTCGTAATCCGCTGCAAGGGGAATGTTTAATTATTTTTATAAGTAAGGATACAAAAAACCTAATTTTTCTTATATGTGCAGTTTTAAAAATATACTGAACTTTTTTGAAAAATTCCTTTCTTTTTTTGTGGTTATTTTTTTTTTTCATTATTTTTATAAATTTAAAAATATAAATTTATTATTTCATTTCAATTATTTAGTATTTCATTTCACATATTGGCATGTTACCTGGATATGGTCATATTATTTCTTTCTATAAATTGTTGTAAAAATTAATCAACTTGCATTTTTCTAAACAAACAGCTGCACGTAGAAATTTTGACCATTTTATGTTTTTTAAAAAAATTCTAGTCCTGACAATTGTCTGTTTTGTTATATTAAATATATATGTCTTATATATTTTTTAGTCAGTTTCTACAGCTGTTGAATAAACAATAACTTTAGGGTGGCCATATTACCTGCAGATTACCTCATTGAAATCTATTCTCTTCCTGAGTGGTTTAGAATTATGGTTTAATATGTCTGAAAAATCCAAAATTATTTATACAAAATGCGTCATTACAGAGGAAAAAAAACAATTAGTTCACATGATAAATCTTTGCAAACTGATTGAAAAGGCCGAGGCACGGAAATCACTCTGTGAATACTTCGGAACGAAATAAGGGGGTACGCCATTTATGTGTCATATTTAGTTTTCATCCGCTATCTCTAGATGGGAAAAGTAGAATGAGTTTCAAATTGATAAGAAAGTAAATATATATCAGTTCGATAAATCAAGTAGTTTTTAAGGCAGTTTTTTTCTTATATAAATTCAACATATATTTTTTTCACAGTGCATTCACTACTGATTTGTATAAAAATTCAGACACCAATAGATGTTTTCCTCTATTAAATGATATTCATAAATTTTGCTTTAGATATCTTCACTATATGTAAAATCGTACAATTGATCATTTTACAAATTTCAACACTGTCTGTTGACTGCATTTTAGCTCCTTATAAAAATAATAGCTTGCAATGTATAGTTCATGCAATTTTCTTAAATATACGTAAGTAGTAAATGGTAATTTTGTTGCTGTTCGTCCATAAATTTATAAAAATGCAATTATGATATCACAGAGAAAATTAAAAGCATCACTCATTTGGTAAACGAAAAAAAATAAAGAAATGTGTAACACAATATAGAATAGACTATCATTATCTAAGAGACGAATTCTGATAAAATGGTCTAATTAATAGCATCTTGTTTTTTTTTTGTTGTTGTTGTTGTTTTTTTCTTCTTCTTCTTCTTCTTTTTTTGTGTGTGTGTGTGTAGATGTAAATGGTCATATGTGATTCCCTCTTTATACTGGATGAAATTGGCCTCTATGTCTCAAATATTAATAATAGTTGCAAACAAAAAATTTACATAGAATTGAATAAGTTTCTTGTGTGAGTACGCTATGTTTTTACGCACAAATTCATGCCCGTCATAATTTATAATTTTTTGAATAAAAATTATTAATAATTTTCATAAAAAATAATTTTTGTATGAAAAAATGCATACTGTATGCTTTGGCCCATAGATTGTATCACATCTGAAGAAAAATAAAATTAATTTGATGACATAAATTTGGCATTTTTTTTTGTTAAATGCCTTTAATATTATCTTTCTTAAAATAAACTTAACTACATATATATATATCATTACTTTAAAATACAAAAACACCATAACTCAGAAAAGAAGGTGTATATCTGCAATATTTAACTATAAAAAACTTTTAAAAGCAAGTAAATGACAGGTAAAAAACAAAAACACAGGCAAAAAATAGTCTGTTCTTCATCAGTGGGAGGACAGACAAAAGCTAACGCCCCTCCCCACTGCTAAAAATCTGCAGGTTTCTGAACACACGTCCATCCAGCACCCAATACAGAAAAAACTATTGTCATTTCAGTAACAGAATTTTAAAAAAAGCTAAAATAAACCAAAATTAAGCCAAAAAAATTTAAACAAAACATAATTTAAAAAACAATACACAAAACAAAAAAAATCTTTAATAAAATAATCTTTTAGAAAATTATTTAAAAATTTACAATTTAAATATAAAACAAATTAACATGCATGAATGCAGATGAACGTGCACCTTCCCAAACCTGCAAGATAAAAAAATTTTCTTCAAAAACATGAGAAACAGTTGCAAACAATACCTGTATAATGTTCCTCACCTGTTAACAATGAACTATAAATTTTTCATCCGAATCCATATTCAAAAACCAGAATTCCAAGTCTGCATGCTTCCTTCGATTCAAGACATCATCCCACATCCGCTCTTTAAACAAGACTTTAGAATGTAGCTTTCATTTAGAATGTTCTGGAAGGATGCCATCACATGTTGTTCACGTCTTGATGCTTTCAAATTTAATAATTTACAGTCCCTTATGTCACTGACCAAAATTTGCCCTGTGTCCAATGACCGGGGTACCTGGGTACCTGCTGCGATTTTAACATACGCGAGCCATAAAATGCCCCTATTTCATACATTGTAACTGCTTACCATTAGAGAAGAGGAATTTGATTCATTTTTATAAATATTAATTACAGTAGAACCCCGCTAATCCGAATTAATTGGGACCGGTGCCTGTTCGCATTACAAAAAATTCGGATTATCCAGAATATCGATAAAAATAGAAAAAGAAAAAGATGCGTACTAAAGAAAATGTAAGTTATAAGTACTCATTAGTGCAGTAAACATTCTCTAATCTGGCATCCTGAGGTCCGGCATGGTGGATGATCCGGCACGACTTTCGGAAAATTATTATTCCCTGTTTAATGACTCCTGATGTTTATAATAATCCAATGGAACTTCAGGATAAGGAATTACGTAACAACCCATTACAAACGGTTCAAAATCGCGAATCTGCAAATAGCTCAGTCACCACGTCAACGAGGAGGAGATGAAAGAAAATTTCTCTAGGTAATTTGCGAAATCAAACTATTTAAAGGGAAAATTAATTTTTATCACCCGAAATAAATACTTTTGCATTTTAGAAAATAATTTTATAGTACTGGAAAACAAACTGATATTCGAGATTTTTTTTAAGATGGGCTTCTGCCAGTAGGCTTACAGAGCATGTTTTCATTTTATATTTGTGTACATGTGTTATACTTTTACATTATTGAGTATTTTGTTAAATCTATTCAAGCTGTTTTTTTTTAATCATGCTTTACTGCCATTTTTTGTTTGATTCTATCTTCTACACGTTTTTCTCGACAATTATCCGTTAAATAAAATCGGTTCGGATTAACCAGAATTTCGGATTTTCGGGATTCTACTGTACTTAAGGTGTCAACAATTCAAACAAAGATCACATATTAGAGATGTGGAAAATTTATATCCGTTTTATCAAGCAAGTATGAGTTTAGACCGATTCTGGAATATTCTTAGATTTATTTGTTTTGACAACCAGAACACACGACTGGGTTGTCTTCAAAATGCTAAAGCTGGAACAATTCATGATTTATGGACTATGCTAAATCCTAACCTATTGAAAAAAATACATACCGCCGGAAGAGTTGATAAACAGTTATTTCCACTTCGAGAAAGAAAATATTTACCCAATATATTCCGTCTAAACCGGCTAAATATGGGATCTAAATATGCTGGGTATGTGATAAAATATTTATTAACCTCTTAACGGTCAACTATGCACCCGAAAAACAGGTACAGGCCGTGAAATAAACCAAGATGAAACAGCTGTGAAAGACTTCTCTCTGTTCAAGGATTCTGGACAGAATATCACCATGAAAAACTTTTTTTCTTCTCTTTCTTTGGCCAAAGCATTTATTATAATGGAATCTCACAAAGGTTGGCACTTAGAATGAAACAAACCTAATATTCCTCAAGAAATAAGCATATGTAAATCGCGCACGTTTTATGTATTTCATGATGACATAAGTATTTGGTCGTATGTTCCAAAAAGGAACAAAGCTGTCATTCTAATGTCTACTGTGCATCATGATAAAGGCATCACAGGACTGAAAGAAAAACTCGAAATGATTCAGTATTACAAGGAAACTAAAATATGGAGTGGATATAATGGATAAATTATTGGGTCAATAAACAACGCATAGGCGTACAATCACATGGCCGCTTGCATTATTTTTCTAGTTTGTGGATATAGCAGTACTTGCTTCTTACATTATACATACTGCAAATAATGATATGGTTATAAATAAAACAAACAAACATCGCCTGTTATTGTGAGAAAGAGATCAATCACAAAATACACAGGATATGATACATTATTCGACCAAATCGGGAATTCGAAGTAAACTGAAAAAAATCTTTCACACGTTTAGAACCCAGTCCAAAAAGCTTAAGGCAAGATGAAACAACAAGTATAAAAGCAGTTTGTGTCTGATGTGCTTGTTAGAGCGTCAAAAATTGCGCAGAAGAACCAGAAAATCATGTAAACTATATGGAAAGCCAGTATATGATGAGCATTCCTGCACTTTTTTCTATTGTACAGCTTGTCTACAAAATTTCACGTAAATGAAATATTTCTTACCTTAAAAAAAGTCAAACTCTTTTTTTCAAATTAAATTTAAGTTTTAAAGATCAAAATCTAAATAATCTATCAATTTCCGTATTTTTCCACTGAAAATTCACATGCGTACCCGGGTACCCTGGTCATTGATTACAGGTATAAAAATGTTTAATGCCCCAAAAAAGTAATAAAAAAATTCCAAATTTTAAAGTGATTATAATAATGGACAGTTAATACTACAAATAATGGGGATCTACATTCATTTTATTTTATTTTCATATTAACACCCTGAAAACGAGAGGAAAAGAGAAAAAAAGGTAACGGGTACCCGGTCATTGACATAAGGGTTAAGGATTTATTATATGATTTAATTAATTTTAAGTTATTGAATAGAGATGATGTTAATAAAGATGTAATTTATTTTAATATGAAATTTCAACAAAAATCATTTGACAATTTGAATTTGAATACAATTTACAAAGATATTTACGACCTTTTTCCTCTTAAAGATTGTATTATTTCAGTTGCACATAATTATCCTAAACCATTGAGAAATAAAGTTTTTAATTATAGACAAATAGCTTTTTCAGATGCAAATACATCTTTAACTTGTTTTTGTAATAGTGTGGAAAATAAAGATTTTGTTAACAACTATCATGGTCATATAATTACAGGTAATCTTGTTATAAATAAGAATAAAAATGTGAAATATTTAATGAATTTTGGTACAAAATTTAGATATAATAGTAAAATTAGTAAAAGTAAAGCACTAAAGATTTTTAAGGATAATGTCAATAATTTTATAAAGAAATATAGTTATAAATTTAGTATGCCTCTGGAGGCATTTTTTGAATGGAGATCTCAAATTTTGGGGCATTTCAATAATTTTTTGAAAGATTATTTAAATACAGATAAGTATGTATATCAAATTTTTAATGATGAAGATGAAGAATTTGTTAAAAATTTACATAATAGTTTTGTTATTGTCCCTGTGGACAAAGCCGCCAACAATTATGCAATAATATGTAAGAAATTTTACATTGAAAAAATAGAAGGTGAGTTAGGTAATGTAGAATTTTATGCAAGGGTTAATATTGATAAAAATCCTGTTGTTAAAAATTTTTTTGCATATAAACAGAAAGTCAAAATTATGTTTTCTTACAATTTTGATGTTTCTAGTCATCACTGTTTGCCATTTATTTTTTTAACACCTAAATTTCATAAAGATCCGATTAAATTTAGGTTTATTTGGAGTACTTTAAAAAGTTTTAATAAAAATTTAATATTGGTTTACAGAATCTATTTAAGAAGATATATGGTTTTTTTAAGTATAAATTTAAGAAGTATAGTCATTTTTGGTTGATTGATAATAGTATCGAAATTTTGGACAAACTGCCTTTGACTCCTCTGAAAATGCAGGCATTCGATTTTGAAAATCTGTTCACCAATATACCTATTGATTGTTTTTATGATGTTTTAATGAATATTTTTTATCTATTTTGTTTAAATGAAGAATTAAATATTAATAGAGATATATTTTTAAGTTTATGTCATTTATGTTTTTATAATAATTATATAACTTTCAACAATAATAACTTTAATCAGATTTGTGGAATTGGAATGAGGACAAATTGTTCTAGTACAGCAGCTAATTTATTTTAATTTTATTATGAATTTAAGTGTACAATGAAATATAATAAATCTTTAAAAGTCTGTAGGTATACTGATGATATTTTGGTTTTTAATTTTGATTTTACGAACGAATATGGCAAAATATATCCAAATTATTTAAAGTTGAACAGGGCAAACTGTGATGATTATAATGCAGAATTTCTGGATATTTCCTTTAAAATTATTGATAATAAATTAGTTTTAGATTTGTATGATAAAAGAAATAATTTTCAATTTTTTACAAGAAGTATGCCACATTGGTTTTCTAATTTACATAAAAAAAATTACATAAATATTATAATTAATCAACTAATTAGTTTCAATAAAATTTGTGTTAGAGATAGTAATTTTTATAAGCAGATTTTTAAGCTATTAGCTAATCTTTTTTACAATAATAATTATCCTATAAGATTTTGAAATATTATTTAAAGTTAGTTTTATAAAGTGAGTGGCAACATTGTGAACTGGCGGCGTGAACAACATGTGATGGCATCCTTCAAGAACATTCTAAATGAAAGCTACATTCTAAAGTCTTGTTTGAAGAACGGATGTGGGTTGATGTCTTGAATAGAAGGAAGCAAGCAGACTTGGAATTCTGGTTTTTGAATATGGATTCGGGTGAAAAATTAATAGTTCATTGTTAACAGTGTTAACAGGTGAGGAACATTATACAGTTATTGCTGTTTTTCATGTTTTTGAAGAAATTTTTTTATCTTGCAGGTTTGGGAGGGTGCACGTTCATCTGCATCCATGCATGTTAATTTGTTTTATATTTAAATTGTAATTTCTTAAGTAATTATCTAAAAGATTATTTTATTAAAGATTTTTTTTTCTTTTTTGTTTTATTTTTTAAATTAAGCTTTGTTTACATTTTTTTGCTTAAGTTTGGTTTATTTTAGCTTTTTTTTAAATTATGTTACTGAAATGACAATAGTTTTTTCTGTATTGGGTGCAGGATGGACGTGTGTTCCATCCTGCAGATTTTTACCAGTGTGTGTGTGTGGGTGGGGGGGTAGCTTTTGTCTGTTCTCCCACTGAAGAAGAACAGACTATTTTTTGCCTGTGTTTTTGTTTTTTACCTGTCGTTTACTTATTTTTTAAAAGTTTTTTATAGTTAAATATTGCAGATATACACCTTATTTTCTGAGTTATGTTGCCTTTGCATTTTAAAGTAATGAAATATTTTTTGTTGTATTTGATATGAGCTGCTATTAGCGCCAGTTGTGCAATAATTTATTCATTAATTATATATAATATATATATATATATATATATATATGTATTTAATGAATAAACTTTGTAATTTTTCCTACTGAGTTCATTCAAAAAATAAAATTAAGTTTCAAATGTGAACGACAACGAAATGTTCCTGCAGCGTTTAATTTGCATCGTCTCTTGAACTACAGTCATCTAATGAATAAATTAGTACGCTTTATTTACAGTCAATGGATGCCGTATTTTATGGTTAATTTCGTCAGAATTAATCGTAATCATTATTTTTTATAGGAACACATATTTAAACAGTAGTAAAATTGTAATTTAAAACGCTAAAAACTCGAACGATTTTCGAATTGCAATTACAAAATTGTAAAATGAAACAAATCAATCTTCCGAACAGAGGAAATGTCACAAATTTTAAGACAAAAGATATTTCTTAGAAAATTTTACACAAATGGCACCAAAATTAAAATTCACATTTTAGTCCTGGTATGCATAACTGCTCTTCTAACAAATTTCTTACTGTTTTTATGAAAATTTTTGCTTTTGTAAAAGATAACTGCTGACCGCAAAAAAGCCCGTGTCGGCTGTGTCGGACACTGCCGCAGTTATTTTCACGAATACAGTAATGTTGCATATTAAATTAAAATTAAATAAATAGTTTTGAAAGAATTTACATTAGATTAACTATGATGAATGCCGGCGTTGGTCGTGAAGGCTGTAGTGGGAGGTAATTCTGTTATTAACAGAATTATTTATTCCCTTCTTTTATAGTATGAAGCAGATGACTCCCTACACACTCGTATTCGTCTTTTATTTATTTCATTCACGGCGACCCCCAGCTAGAGGCGTGGCAGAATATGTAATCATTCTTCTGATTCATATTCCATATAATTCGTATGTGGCTAAAATTTTCAATTTCATTTTCTTTGAAAGTGTTCTACGCGTCCGTGACCGATTTTCTGTAATTCTGGTTGTGCTTTCCCATACAGATAGTAATAATTTTAGAAAATTGGGAAAATTTGAAACTTTTTTGATTATACAATCTCGTATTTAAAACAAATATTTTTCAGATGTAGATTTCGAGGATGAGTTATAACGCATATACTCATCTTTTAATGTACTCTTAACGTTCAGTCTAACAGGATAATTGGTCTGTGATATATAAATCTAATTACATACACTTGTCAAATACGCAAAGTCGAAAATCTTAGGTTAACTTTACGTGTGTATTTCGCTATGTCCAATATTGCACAAAAGTTAACACTGTCAATATGTCGACATTCCCTCTTATTTCAGACGATTCATTAAATTTTCAAGATGCAACGACATAAAGTAACGTTCATCTGGGCACGATTGCCTCCCCACAACGGGCATTAATTTCAACGATACATTCCCATCAAAAATTGTAAAAAACTCGCCCATACAAGAAACTAAGTACACCCACTGTAACGTTAAATTGAACAAAAATGAAGATAAATTAAAACTGTCTGTTAAAAATTATGTAATTTATGAGAATAATTTATATATTCAGAATCAGAGTCGTATGGTCTGTCGTCCTATGAATAAAGGTAAAAAGTAATGCTGGAAGTTTATTAGGAAACGGAATTCGCATACATCGGAGATCGTGACGAAGAAATGAAAAGAAATTGTGAAATAATTGGTTGGTTGATTGGAAGGTCGTTGTTCGAATCTATGGAGCGGCAGAATTTACAATTAACCTCTGAACAACGGGATTGTTTGTGGAAAATTGGAAAATGTGAAAACTAATTAAATGGCGGTTGATTGGAGAGTCTGGCCCAGCTACGAAAAATTGGGAAATGGATTATGTAATTAGCCGACGTACGCCTCACCAGGATTGAGAAAGTATTGTTGTGACAAAGGATGTCACAGTGGTGCAATGGTAGCAAACTTGTTCGGAAATCGGAGGTTTATTATTTGATTCTTGTATGTGGCGACGTGCTAAAGTGTATGAAGAATAGGATTTTAATTATTGTTCTGAAATAACGTATATGATCTATTTCTTTTTCCTAGCGATAAAGAGATTTCCCAAATGTTTAAAAAATTTCCTAAAATCAATAACCGAAGAGTATATTCTAAATGTAATTAATATTATACCTGTTTATCTTTTTAAATTCTGATTTGAATCAGACAAAAATCAGGATCTTTTTTAACATTTTTCTGTGTCTACACATCTAGTTAGAAGAAGAAATTAACTTTATGCGCATACATGTAGAATTTAAAATTTTTAATGTATGTCAAAAATTGACATGTTCTGATAATATATATATATATATATATATATATATATATACATATATACATATATATTCTTTTCGTTAATCCATGCGCCATCTTTAGAAATATCGATCTTACGCAAATTATTATATTAGATTATTCACAATGACACTTAAATTGATGACAAAAAATCCACAGTTAATATGTTTCCATAAGTTTGCTAAACCCATTTTTGTGACTGAAATTAAAGAATGAAACCATATTTTTGAAAGTTGTTGGTATTCTTTGATATATAAACTCTGAAAGCTATAGTACATGTTTTCGCTTTTTTCAGCAGAAGTCATAACGGAAGAGTTATAATGGATATCCGTGGTATGGAATAAGGTTGTAATGGATTTTGTATTGCATTATTTCATCATCATTGGTATTTACAAAATATTAATAGATTGGGAAATTTTCTCAAACAAATGATTGTAAATGTTGTCTGAGGGTAATCTATTATGCATTATGCTCTCTAGTAAGATGATGTCATGAGACTTTAAAACTAACAACTTATATTAGTTCAACTTTATATTTCTAATGCAAAAATATTACGTTAAACTTCTAAGTATTTTAAGAGGGCATCTTCAACTATCATTATCCGGTTATTAGATAACTATAATAAATTAACCATAACATACTTGAATTGCTTGCAAGATATATTAGATAATTATAAAAACCTAACCATTAAGTACGTGAATTAATTCCACTAGATTGACTAAGGTATCAAACATTTCATTGAACAAAAAATAAATAAACAGATAAACTGTAGCTGGTTAGAGAACAATCTGACATTGCCAAGTTTGTGAAAAAATCATGTTAGAGAAGTACTTATACGTTCTTTTCCATAATAAAAACATTAGCCAAACCTTTTATAATGTAAGCATGTTTCATTAATAATATATTCCTTTTAAACAGTAATACGCACATTTATTTTAAATGACTGGTAGTTTTGTATAGTACTGGATCTCACATGTATATAGTGAAATATGCATACTATCAATTATTCGTACAGATATTTATACATTGTTCGAGTACAGTTACTATCCGATATTAATTAAAGATATATATTTTTCATCGTGTCAAGAGTAGTTTTGTATGAATGTGATGTATTTTAACACTAGAACCGCGGAGCGGGTCAATTTGACCCAAATCGATATTTAATTTCTTGCCGCGCGAAAAATATTAATTGAAAAAACATTTCCTTTACTGACTTTTAATATTTTAAGGTAAACAACAACTTAACGAATTTAAAAACGTATAGCATAAATACATTTCCTGTTATAAATCGTTATACCTAGAACCGCGAAGCGGGTCAATTTGACCCGTAGTATGTTTTACGCATAAAAGACGAAAAAGAGATGCATTTTCTCGGAAGTAACGAGAAAGTACACCTCCCTCACCCCGAATTCCTCTAATGGACAGATCTGGTAGGGGAAACAGTGAAGGTCTTCAGCCAAGGTCATATATGCACAGTGTGAAAAGAGGTCGGATGCAGACGAAAATTAGAAGTGATATTTAGGAGAATTCTTGAAGTTTCATTTTTTAGGTATTTATTTTAAGTTTAAATAAGATGTCACGACGACGTAATCTTACCGTTACAGAAGCTTTAGAATATTTGCAACAGTTATCTGAAAACGATTCAGAAAGTGATAATAATGATGACTGTCTTTCAATTTTGAGTAGCGAGGATGAATATCTGCCTCCAAATGAAGAAAATTCCAATTCTGATGAAGAAAATGAAAGTGATGACGACTCTACCAGTGCCCTAAATATCGCTGGACCTTCTCATCGCAATGATGATGATGATTTATCAGTGTTAAATGAAAGTGCATCTTATTTATCAGATAAAAAAGAAGAATTGAGATTTCGTACAAAAGGCACTTGCACTCAGAGAAATTTGAAAAAGAAATCAGCTGTAACGTGCGAATTCAAACTTGGAAATGAAGAAGTTGGTATAGATGGGACAGTTTGGGATGTTGTAGAAATAGGTACTAGCAACAAAGGAAGGAAGGCACAGCATAATGTTTTAAAGGAAGTTGGGGGCCCAACACCACATGCTAAACGCAATATTATGGATAACAGTCCGGCAAGTGCCTGGAGACTTCTTATAGACGAATGGATATTGAAGCATATAAAGAAATGTACCGAAGACGAAGCTCATCGGCAGCTTCATGAACATGATTGGGTTATTACTTTGGATGAAATTGATGCATTTATATCAATTTTATATGTACGTGGCATATATTGCGCAAAAGGGCTTGAACTGGATAGCCTATGGTCAGTGAACTGGGGAGCTCCATTTTCCGAAATACAATGCCAAGAGACAAATTTCGTGAAATAATGAGATTCTTGCGCTTCGATATAAAATCAACCAGATCATGTCGTCTAGAGACAGACAAATTTGCTCTCATTTCTGATATCTGGAATCGTTTCATTGAAAATTGCAAGACTAACTATACTCCAGGGCCCAACATAAGCGTAGATGAGCAATTATTTCCTACAAAAGCTAGGTGTAGGTTTACTCAATATATGCCTAACAAACCAGATAAATTCGGTATAAAGTTCTGGTTGGCTGCAGATGTTGATTCAAAATATCTGATTAATAGATTCCCATACCTTGGAAAAGATAACCAATGTCCATCTAACGTTTCTCTTTCTGAACATGTAGTACTACGACTAATAGCGAACAAAGGTAGGAATGTTACTACAGAAAATTTTTTTACAACGTTGAAGCTAGCAGAGGCATTGAAATCTAAAAATACCAGCCTTGTAGGAACTGTAAAAAGATCAAGAAGAGAAATACCAACCTCTGTAAAAATGTCAAAATCAGAATTGCATGAGACAACTGCATTAGCTCATAAAGGTATCAGTTTAACTGTTTACCAGGGAAAAAGAAATAAAAATGTGTTGTTGCTCAGCAGTCTACACCCAACTGTTGAAATTTTAGATAATTCTAAAAAATTACCTGATACAGTTGCTTATTACAACGCAACTAAATTCGGTGTGGATGTGATTAACCAGATGACAAGAAAGTATACTGTCAAGTCTGCTTCACGTAGATGGCCAGTGCACGTATTCTATAATATTTTGGATCTTGCTGCAATCAATGCATGGGTTTTATACAAAGCCGTAACTGGGAAAGCTATTAGTAGACGGCAATTCATTCAAGATTTAATTGAAGAATTGCGAGAACAGTTTGTTCGCCCCCGACAAAAAAGAGTGTTTGAGTGCGAAGCAACTACTAAAAATGATGGACAACCGCAACCTAAGCGCAAAAGAGTTCGATGTCACACTTCAAAATGTGAAAATAAAACTCAAGATATTTGTTCACAATGTAATGGCCCCATTTGTGGTAAATGTACAAACCGTATTAGCAAGTTTTGCATACAATGCATACAATAAATTGGATTAAATAAACCTGTAAAACTAGTAAGTAACTGTTTTTTTACTCTATTTTTATTTTTTGTTCTATTTTCGATTAAAGTTATGAAGTCTAAGTTTATTTTTGGTTAAAATATATGTGATTATATTTAAGGAAATATGAATTTGACTATCATTTTCTAAAATTTCTTCTGCATTATTTCTGAAATGTTATATAAATTATGATAAATATTGATTATTATACGAAAATATAATGTTTTAGTTAATTAAATTAAAACATTTGGGCATATTTATATATTTTTTAATATCTAGGGTCAAATTGACCCGCTCCGCGGTTCTAGGTATACCGAAAGTCCCGCGGTTCTAGTGTTAAAAAATAAAATGTTAATTCCTATTCTCCGAACTTCAAGAGGCACAGTGGCGTAGAACTCAATGCATCTGTCTACCACGCAAGAAGTCTACTCGCAAAACGCACTCAAAATGTCATCCAATCGGGGTACTTAAAATGATTACATAGCTTTAAAGGGAACTAAACACTAAAGGACTAACATTAAGCTGACCATCTGCCCTGACCAGCTACATAACACCTCAGTATCGTTTTATAAACCTCTCTGGACACTGTAGCTCCGGATCCTTAATGGAATTATAGATAAGATGGTTTATTTTAGTTTTAGTTTTCAAATTTAGAATATATAAAATGTATAGTTTTAGCATTGAAATACATCTCAATACCCTCACTTTAGTACGTTTATATATAAAGATCGTTATATTTTAAATATATATATTTTTTTATATTATCAAATTTTCTATAACAATAAAAAAATGACATATGCCTATGCATTGCAACAAAAGGTACATTTAAGCAATCCCTTATATAGGAACGAGAAAAAAAAATTCAAAAGTTTGATATAACTTTTCTTTTGTTTCATGCATTCATAAAATATATAGTAAGTGTATAAAACAATGCCGAAAATTTTGAGTTGCAAAGTAAATTTTAAAATAAAATATTTTGCATGGAACAAAATATTAGATTACCATATGCAAATACGAGAAACTTGCCGTTCGAGAGGACTTGAAATTCGCATATTTTCCTTGGAAAAAGAGCAAAGAAAATACTTAAGAGATTTGAAATCAAAGTAATTCTATACTCGGCGCTTTTCAAAGTATATAATTTCGCCATTTGTATGAAACATAATACACTTAATGCAACTGTAAACATTACTGAACATAGAAAATATATCAAAATGATCTTAAATATATTAATAATTTTGTACATATTTTTTTTAAACGTATTTCTGTTCAGGTACAAATAATTTTTTACAATAGATTCTCTGTAAATGTAAATATATTTCTCATTAGTTTTGATAAATTTTTCGGCTTCAATTACAGAAGACTTTTTAATGAATATATACATATTTTACGAAAAGATGGTTGGGAGCATAACCAAAAATCTAGATTTAATGCATTAAAAAGAAGGCCATTTTTAGTTACGGACATTCTCATGCAGTAAAAAGAATTATTATAAGGTTTCATCCGTCAAACAATTAGTTATAACAAAATTTAACGAAAAATTGAAATGTAGTTAATTCCCGGAAACATATTTAAACATATTTTTTTAAAAATCAGAACTTAGTAGTTATCTTACTTACAATGTTATTTAAACCTTAAAATGTATTAAGATATTATTTTTTGTATATTTTAAAGATAATTGGAAAATAAATAAATAATCATACGCGTTTGACTGATGATTTGATTTGCTGTCTATCTTATGAACGATTCAATTCAATTAACTTTTAGTATAAGAAACAAAATCCTGTAATCTAAACAAGAAAGTAAAATCATGCGTTTAGCATAGATTATGGCACACTTTCCAACACTTCCTGAATGCTTTAACAAAATTTCGTTATTTAGGGAAATAAGGTAAATAAGATAACTAAGTAAACATTTTATAAAACGCATAAAACATCTGAAAAACTGATTTCAGTAGTTACCGTCCGTATCCAAATATGTATTCCAATTCCTTTGAACAACTCCTGTATTTGATCTGTAGGTTGATATATGTACTATATAATGAAAAAATTTAGTTTAGCAAGAAAGTGCATAACAGGTTGTAATTCATCTTTCAGCAATTTATACTAATAGATGAAATACACTTGAATACATTTTTACAGCCCTGTAGTTTATCTAGTACCTTTATTACATGCCACTATTTAGCAAAACTTTAATTCAAATTAAAACACTCTTAAAACTACTGAAATTACTGAAATTTACAGAAATTATCACCCATAGACGGCCATGTATCCTACTGTTTGTGTGGACCTGTATATCATTTTGTGCATATTATATAAACGTTTCTTAGTAAACTAAATTTAGTTCAGCGTAAAAATGCATAATACCTTTAAAACCCACCTTTAAGCAATTTATGCTCATACTCATTAACTTTTACGAATTCATTTCTGAAGCCCTGTATATGAACTATAGCATTTATACGCACTTTATAGTACGCATAAATATAGCGAAAAAGTGCATATCATAATTAAAAATGCAATTCGAGAAATCATTACTAATATATAGTAATTCGGATACAATATAGTACCTGAAACTTTTCAAATACACCGAAACAATTCTCCCTATACCATTATGAGCGGAATTCTTTTGTGTGCCCTGTAAAGGAACAATAACTATTTTTTGCACCGCGTATTCAACAGAATGCATATTTTAGTGCACTTCATAAATGAATATCAATTTTAGTATGTTTGAAAGAGTGTAACACCATTAAAAAGCATTTGAAATGATTTTTCTCATTGCCCGTAATGTAACGGAATTGTTTGAATGTCCTTGTAAATGAACTAAACATGCTACAAACTTCATTTGAAATAGGAAGCATGCTATGGTAGTGGTCACTAACATCCAAAAATTTCAGAACAATCCGAGCATATTTACGAGAGTTAGAGCGTGGACAGAAGGACAGACAAACCGAAGTCATAAACACTTTTGAACTTTGTTTGAAAGTGCTAAAATATTTCTTATGAAAAGGTTAACAACTGTATTTAACATTAGAAGATATTTTTTTTTATTTTAAAAGATTCTTTTTTTATAATAATGTGTATGTACCATCAAGCTGGACTTTTGTTCTTCCAAGCCAAGCTATAAAAAAATGCTAACCCCGCCAAACAAACAAACGTCAAGAACCAAACTCCAAGACCGCTCAACTGCTTAGTATACAGAAGACAACGTCTCCATGTTAAATCGACCAAACATGCTAGCGTAAAATTTCCGATATCAAAAGAACCAATCATCGCAGAAAAATAAAACTTAAACTGCAAGAACCTGATGAGACATTCTTCAATTTGAGACCAAATTAATCTTCCTAAATTAATTATAAACAGAGATATAGATTTTTTTTAACGTCGATATATTGAAAATGATTACTTTTTTTTCCTTCGTCAAACCTAATATTTTGGATCAAAATAGATACTTAAATAAATGGACAGAAAAAGGTAAGGATTGCATTTTTGGACAGATTAATTACTCAATCTACGTGCTTTTATAAAATCCTGTTAAAAAAAATAATTTTTCTATCCTTAATTAGCAAAAAACTTTGAATTAATTCCAAAATTAACAAATTATGCCAAACAGCGATAAACACCACAAAGACTAAATAAAAGTATCTACATTATAACAGCAGAAATCATATAAGGTAAGGCAACTTCTATTTTAAACTGTCAATCGACCATTTTTCCTTATGATTATTTTTTTTATAGAACTGCATGAAAGTTATATTTTTAAAACGATCTTTAAAATAAAATAAATTTTTAAGAGAACAGGTACATTCTAAATAGTATGCATTAATTTGCATTTTATTTATTTATCATTAAGCAAATGCTATTTCATTTAAGCTGCTGTGAAATATGTTTTCACAATCCTTCAGCAAAAGTACATGTTAAAAAAGGATTGTGGATTTTCCTCTTTTTGATAAACATGCGATGCTGCATGGTACTAAAATAATTATATGCAAACACAAAACACAGCTTCTAGCATCCCCATTTCTTTCCAATCAAATATACATATTATGAACCCGAAATTTTACTTAAATGAAATTTAAATAAAAACAAGACAGGTTTTACATTTTTTTCTGTGTTTAAGTTTGTAAGCTATGAACAAAGTAAAATCTAGTATTTGCGACTAATGTTAAATAAATCCTTAGCATGCAGTAAAACTCTTTCATTTTAAACCTAGATCTAAAATTTGACTATAGAGTACAAACATTTATGGGTTTTTTTTTTTTCAGAATCTTAATTATATGATATTTAAAACTCAATGAGAATGGTCTTCACATCAATATTCACATGAACCTTTTGAGGATCAAAAAGTGTCACAGAGTATGTGTTGAGTATTTTTAACATCATATTTCTCAGTGACACTTCTCCAGGCAATTTTTCTGTGTAATATTGCTTTTAAGTGTTTGAGCTCTGTGTCTTGGTTCTGACTTAAAGAATTCTTCATGATTACGTGACTAGCACTGCAGGTGTGTCTTAAAATATTAATATATTTGTTATTTCACATCAGATATTTTAAATTAGATATGTTTCATTCTAAAAAGTTTTTTATTTGAATTCTATTATATATAACAATATATTTTTATTATAAAAATGCACAATTGAAAAAAAAAGTCATTTTTGAAAATTTTATAGAGATATTAGATTATAAAATAAAGAACTATCAGAAGTTTAATGTATTTTGTTGGTCGCGCTCCGACTGAGTGCTCTCATGATCGTGACGTCATTACCTTGAATTCACACTATGAATTGGCCTTGTATTTCGTTGGTCACGAGCATAGACGCTGTAATAACATGATGTTTGCACTGACACTCGAAAATATCAAACAGAAGACTCTGCGATCGATTCTATGGATTGCATCATCATTGCACATTTAAGGAAATCAAATTTTTAGCACTGATTAGATAAAAGATGTTCACACTATCTATTCTAGAAGCTGTAGCTCAGCGGTAAAATCTAACAGCATCTTCATGTGAATTGTGACCATGGAAGTATGAAAGGAAAGGAAAAGATACAAAGCTAACGAAAATGGCAGGCTGACACGTTACCATTCGCCTTAGATAGCAAGAGTCACGTGATGCTATTTTTGTGTACTTGCATTGATGGATTCGAGCATCACGTGACTCAGGCCGCCAAAAAAGACTCGTGTAACGCACCGTGATAACTTGTCTTTTTCGTTTGCCTCGGAGTAGATATAAATTACGTCACTTGAAGCTGTTCCTACCTCCGTGACAACGACATAAAACACCAGTTCATGACGTCACATGGAGTGGATCCGAGTCGAAAAAAAAAACAGGCTGCCGCGGTGCATTCCACGTTTCTTTTTTTTTTTTTTTACAGACCGCTAGAGTGACGTGATGCTCTTTTCGCACATCTCCATTGGTGCATTCGAGCATCACGTGACTCCAGTGGTCTGTAAAAAAAATATCTGGCAGTTATCTGACACCGCGGCAGTTTGTCTTTCTCGTTAGCCTTTGAGTGGATCATCTATACACAACGATGGGCACAAAACGATAGACTATTGCCTTGTACCAATTTTCGTGTAAAGATGATCCCTCCAGTCCTTCATGGACTGGCCTTATATATAATTGGTCGCGCTACCCCACTCCCCTGCGTCCGCCATATTTAGCTTCGTTTTGCACTGGAGAGTGATAATTGGGGTGCTATCTGTCAAAATCAAGTATGGCGGACGCAGAAGAGAGAGAAATAACGCGTTTTTCTTTTTCCAGTTTCCACACAGGAAGATAGATATGTCTGCTCATCTCCTTTCATTTCCCTTCCTCTATGCTGGTGATACACTCTGTGGTTGGTTAAGACGATTTTGGGTAAAATCGAATCAGGAAGTCAATGTTTGTTAACTTGTCTGATTAGTTCAATCAAAATCACCTATAGAAAGTTGAAATTTCAGTGCACAATTCACCTTGATTATTAATAAACATATATAAGATACACAAAATGTAGATACATTGCTTACAGGTGTCAAGTATAATAAAATCCTTTAAAAACACATTAAAGTCATTTAAAATCCATAACGTTTTGGACCGACACTTACTAGGTCATCCTAAGTGAAAAACTGACAGCTGTTCTCTCTCCGCGTTTCAAGCCCTGTCCGGAACAGATCATTTCATTTCAAGGGTGGATATAAGGGGGGGGGGACAAAAATGCTATTCTTTTATCAAAAAGATAAGATAAATTATACTCATTTCTAGATAAAATCAATAGCCTTGACAACAAAATTAAATTTACATTAGAAATAGAATAAGATCAAAAACTAGCTTTTTTGGATGTACAGCTAATCAGAGATATGGATAAGCAGAGTCTCGATCGCACAGTTTTTAGGAAAGTTAACAGGTCTAATTCCACTATCCCGTTTAATTCCAGTTCACCTATAAATTACAAGTTAGCACCTTTCAATTTTTATATAAAAAGAACATTTGAAGTTTGTTCAAGCCATTTCCTTAATGAAGAAATAGATATAATTAGAAAAATAGCAGCCTAGATTTCTGTTCTATCTCATTTCATTGAAAAAATCATAAACAGGTTTAAAAGGAAAAATGAAGAAAAGAAAAGTACAGTTCCAATTAAAAGTTTGAAATTCTGTAAAGTTAATTACATCCCAAGGTTTTTTGAGAGTATGAGGGATTCTTTAATCAAGTTTGGTGTTACATTAATCGCAGTCCCTCCCCCGAAATTATAGGATTTATTAAATGCAAAAATAGACCCTATCCAAGCTATCAATAGATCAGGAGTATATATTATACCCTTCAAGAAAGAAAATAGAGAATCTATGTACATAGGTATGACACTGCGAAAATTTCGTGACAGAATTAAGGAACATGAAGTAGATCTGAGATTGAATAGACCCCACACTGCATTAGCAAGATTAGCACAAATTCAACCTATAAAAATAGATTTCAATAGAGCCAAAATTATTTTCCATACAAATAATCACCAAGAAGCTATCATAAGAGAATCTCTGGAAATAATATCTAATAAAGAAATAGTTTGTAACGATATATTATCATATGATATCCACGCAGTCTGGAAAGAATTAATACATAGTTAATAAACCTGTACTTTTTGATAAAAGAATAGCATTTCTGTCCCCCCCCCCTTATATTTCAATCCACCCTTGAAATGAAATGGTCTGTTCCGGGCAGGGCTTGAAACGCGGAGAGAGAACAGCTGTTAGTTTTTCACTGAGGATGACCGAGTAAGTGTCGGTCGAAAACGTTATGGATTTTAAATGACTTTAATGTGTTTTTAAAGGATTTTATTATACTTGGCACCTGTAAGCAATGTATTTACATTTTGTGTATCTTATATATGTTTATCAAAATCATGTAGCTCTATTCCTTAATGCTGAGTTACCGTACTTGAGACAAAAACTTCAATATGAGCATGCGTCCTGTTCATATTTCACCACTCCTGTGTACAAATGTCCTCTGTTATTTGCGAGTCAGCAAATAAAAGAGTCTAAGATGGTTAGTTAATTTTCAGTATCTCGGTATAAGCGAAAGCAAAAGTGAAAAATATCATTGCCATGGAAAAAAAAACCAACATATTCAGTATCGAAATGTATAACGAAACGGTTCATAATCATTCGCTTCGATTATATCAAAGAGTAGAAAACATATTGTTGTTATGGCAATCAATATCTTTCCTCGATGTGAAAATGCAAGATTGTGATCAGCGTTAGATTTCTACAAACTTTCCACTTCATACATGACATTAAGAGCGTAACGCAAAACTTTCCAAATGACGTAGGTTTATTCTATGAATCCAAACAAAACGATATAAACGCTCACTTTATAAATTGTTCCCGACTGTTTACTATTTATTTCTAAAAGGAATTCTGAAAACAAAATGGACAAATTGCCCAGGAATAGTAAAGATACTCACCTGTTATAACAGGAAAAAACTCATGTTTTACTTACAATCAAAAGTATAATATTCAATAATATGCAATATTTAATGAAATTTTTCAAATGTAATCTAACCATTACAAATCTTTTATTCGTATAACTAATGAATAGCTGTAAATGTCTCAAGTTTAAAATGTAAGGAAATGGTCTGGAAATATTAATGGTGCCCATCTAGTATTTTACAAAAATATTTAACAGTTTCACATGATATATAAGTGACATTATACATGATACGATATGTGATTATGTGATATACATGAGTCGTTATACATTTCGATACCGAAAAATGTTTTCTACTCGTTGACATTATCTAAGCGAATGATTATGAACCGTTTTGTTATACATTTCGATACCGAATAAGTCGTTGTTTCCATGTCAACTCTGAGGTAAAGAAAATTCCGCAATATTACATATTTATCATATCTTCTCTACAACACGAACTAGATGTAGATAGATATTTTGAATGATTAATTCAGAAAACTAAGAAGAGAAAGTTTTTAGTGCTTTCACCCCCCCCCCCCAAAAAAAAAAAAAATCAGATAGAAAGGTACTATCTGGCTAACTTCAATATGTCTGTGATTCATTGTAAGAGAAAGTGGCTGGTTATTAAAAAAAATGGCTAACGATAATACTTGTTAACAAAGTACCTTATTATAATCTTGGAAATTTGACATCACACCATTTTTTAGCCCCAACATTCGTCTTTTTCTGTTTTTAGGCTGTGTTTTTTATTTTTTACTTTTGAAAAATTATTTTTTAGTAGATGGAATATTAAAAACACTCTACTAGACATAAATATATAAGAGAAACATTATAGAAACTCCATTACAGTACTTTCAAATTAAAAAAAAATGTATTTGTATGCCTAAATAAGTTTATAATTTGTTTTAATATGATCGCTAAACAGATAAAAACAATAAGTAAAGCACTCTTTCTGATGGAAAATTCGAAAAACTCTAAACTAATTAATATGTATATGAAACGATTTCACTCGTATCATATAAACATGCAGATCTTAAGCACCAGCATACCCACATTATGTACTCAATGCAGAAATCATGGTTTTTTGCAGTCGAACAATCGTGATGGAAGAGTGGAAGGCCAGGCTGTCGTCCATTGGAATGTTTCCCGAAAAATAAATAATAGAACCCGATAGATACATCAAAACGTTTATTAATCGACCATATAATGCACCAAATTGCACTAGTTATAGGTGATCCATGAGCAGGCAGTCGTTACGTAGTAAAATGTACCACTAGATGTTACTTATTAGAACAAATGGTGAAGATTCAGGAAAAACAAACACTCCAGGTGGCGTGGTTTAATTAAGCAACTCAATAATCGTGAAATCCTCCCTCTCCTAGCCAGTGCAACTGGTTATATACTTGCGAAAACTGCATGCGTATGAATACAATACACGATAAATGACAAACCACGTAAAAAGTAGCAGGAAGCAAGCGATGAGAGCAGTGTTCCATGTAGCGAGACATGCCGTGCCACCTATAATTAAAATTTCAGTGACTATAATCTGAAGTGAAGTGAACTAAGCTTTTGGGTTGTGTGTTGAGATGTGAGTGTCGGAGAAAGCGGCGGTGCGCTGCTTCTGTGTTAATAAATTATTATATCAAGTAACCAGCGCTTTGTAATAATTTGAGTTATAGTGTGAGTTATTCTACATAGTCCGTCGACCCAACGGAGGAGTATAATTAAAATAATTCGTGTGCTTTCGATAACAAGAACAAACTCGAACAGTATGTGATTTAGTTTCTGTTTGTGCTTAAAGATGTTTAGTTCACCTTCTTTGTGAGAGTGTCGCGATAATTTGGGCCTAATAAGAGAAGTTTGTGACTAAGAAGAATTCAGTGTTGAGATATTATTTTTTATAAATGTGCCCCAGGATTTAATACAGAAATAGCTACTTCATGCCTTCGTGATTGTCGCAGCGGTTTGAGTTGAGGTAAGAGCAATTTTTCTAGTTTTGATTTAGTTAAATTATGTCTATTATTGATAATTTAAATAAAGACGAGGTTAAGCTTGTTGTTGAGGAATTAGGTTTAACCACTCCTGAAAGCAGTAAAATTTTAGAGTTGAGAGATATTATAGAGAAAAGTTAGCATTACTCAAATGAGCAATTAATGAAAGACGTAGTCAATTCGGTTGTTGGGGAGTATAAGTCGCGAAAAGAAACTGAGAAATCTAAAGTAGAATTAGAGAAAATTAAATTAGCGCCATTAGAAAAAGAGTTAGAAATAGCAAATATTCGCAAAGAAACTTCCCAAAATTCTGAATTTGAAAAAATTAAATTAGCTCAGTTAGAGAAAGAATTAGAATTGGCCAAGGTGCGTAGAGGTTCCCTCGAAAATTTGTCGTCCTTAACAGAAGAATCAGAAATAGTGAGCAATAACCTAGAAATTTTTATTAAAAGTGTTAAAACGTTAACTATTCGTGTACCAACGAGAGCTGAGTCATTTAATCTTTTCTTTCAATCACTTGAAAAAGCGTTCAAAACTAAAAATGTACCAGAAGAGTTTAAGGCAGAAATTCTTCTAAACATTCTCGGGGAAAAAAGCGAGTAATTTAATGATTTATTTGTCAGAGAAGGAGTTGATTAGTTATGATAAATTGAAAACTATAGTCTTAAAGGAATTTCAACATACATCGCAATAGTGTTTAAATAATTTGCGGAAAACGCCAAAATTACCGTCAGAAAATTACGTCCAATTGCATCTAGGTTGAAATCAATTTTTCTATATTATTGTAGTCTTCGTGAAGTAAATGATTTTAAATCATTATGCGATCTGATTGTTTCAGGTAGAATTTTCAATTCGTTAGATCGCAAATTAATGAGTCATATCCCAATTAAGCAAGCAAAATCATATTTTAAACCACGGCAGCTTTGCAGAGAATGCGATATTTTCTTATCGGTTAAAAATGAAAACAGAAATAAATCAAATGCGTATTCCAGAAATTTCGCAAGTGAAAATAAACAAATAGCGGGAAATAAATTGCGAAATGCACGCCCTGAAAGGGGGGTCTCAAATGTTTTCCTTTCGGAAACAAAAATAATAAATGTATTTTGTGTAAACTATTGCGTATCATGCATTAAATTCTTGTCCGCAATTAAAAAGACTTTTGATAAAAGAAAGAGTTGAAGTTGTGAAATTAAATAAAGCATGTTTCACATGTTTAAACTATAATTGTTGCGTACAGAAATGTAATTATAAAAACTGTGATTGTGGACTGCCCCATAACAAACTGATTCATTTTCCGAGGGAAGAAAATGAATTGAGTAATAATCAAAATAAATTTCGAGGTCATGTGTTTCAGGCAGGTGCAGAAATAAAAAGTTCAAGCGAAGAAAATTTTCCCTTTCCTCCGAATCAGACTGTCGCCACAAGTTTCGAAAAAAAAAACTGTGTTATTGAGTGTGGCTCGCATTTTCATTAAGGATAAATTTTCGGAATGGCAGGAAATTAGATGTTTATTGGATGTTGGCTCGCAATCGTGTTTGATAACTTATCAGTGTGCTAATCGACTGCAACTTAAAATTAAGAAAACAAAGAATTTAATTTCGTGTTTACATGATTCTTCTATCACAGTAAAGGGTTGCGTAAAGACAAAAATTGCGAATAGAGATGGAAGTTTTGAAAGGGAATTGACTATGTTAGTAGTAAAGAAAATTACAGAATTAATTCCGCAAAGAGTGATTAATGTAATTGTTGAGGCGCCAGATTTAAATATGTTAGTAGACTACCGATTTAACTGTCCTGATAAAATTGATTTGTTGATAGGTGCGAAAATATTTTATGAATTATTAAGGCCAGGACAAATATATCCTCAGTGTTCGAAATTACTTTTTCAAAATCCTGTATTTGGATACGTGGCTAGTTGAAGCATATAACAGGGAGATGAGGTTAAAGTTCCTTGTGGGCTAATTCGGGAGGAGGATTTAAACAAAACATTAAAAAAGTTTTGGGAAGTCGAAAAGATTGAGGCAGATTTACCGAAAAGTAAGGAATTTGAGATATGCGAAAAGCATTTTGCGCGTACGCATTTAAGAAATGCGGAAGGTAGATGCGTAGTGAAAATGCCTTTAAAGGAAAATCCTTCATGTTTAGGCCGATCTAAGGATCTTGCTCTCAAAAAACTCGCTGTGGATTCGCTTATCAAGGGATGAGCAATATTTTAATCTGTAAAAAGAATTCTTAAAGAAATACGAAAGGGCATGTGAAACAGGTGAAAGAAACAAAAGAACCTGATATTGTGTACTATGCTCCACATCATGGTATATTTCGTCAAGAAAAATCGACAACTAAACTCAGAGTGTTTTTAATTGTTCTGCCGCGACAACAAATGGGACATCCCTAAATTCATTACAATATAATGGCGGAGTCATCCAAAACGACATATTTACTATCATGATTAGCTTCCGATAACATGTTTATGCTTTAACTGCAGATGTCAAGATGATGTATAGAATGATTAACATTGACCCTAGTCAGCATTCGTTGCAGAGAATTTTATGGAACGACAATTTTGAGGAGCCACTAAAATTTTTCGAATTACAAACGGTAACTTACGGAACGGTCAGCGCGCCCTATTTAGCAATGAAAACGCTCAATTAACTGTCAATTGATGAAGGAAATAATTTTCCAATGGCGGCACCAGTTCTTCGTGAAAATATGTATATAGATGACATTTTGTGTGGTGCACCTACGCTTGAGGAAGCCAAAGAGTTGCAGCGGCAGCTCATAGCGATTATGCATAAGGCAGGTATGCAACTTCATAAATGGTGCGCAAGTGATAAAAATCTTTCGCTGACACCTGGAGAAGGGTATCGTTTTGAAAACAATATTAAGACTAAAACGTTAGGGGTTTCGTGGAATCCAAGGAATGACTGTTTCCTATTCAGAGTTAAAGTACAATTGAGCGATTCCTATATCAAGCGACAAGTATTGTCGACAATTGCTAGAATTTTTGATCGCTAGGACTTCTTGGTTCAGTTATAGCGAAAGCCAAAATATTTATGCAGAGATTGTGGAGAATTAATATTGACTGGAATGACGAGCTCCCTGAGTCAGAATATCACGCGTGGCACCAATTTCTTATATCGCTTAAAAGTGTTAATAATATACAAATAAGTCGATGCATTATAATTGAAAACATGGAAATTGTTGAAATACATGGCTTCGCAGATGCCTCAGAACGTTGTTATGCAGCAGCGGTTTATTGTAAATCTTATGATTCTCTAGGAAATGTGATGGTGAATTTAATAGCTAGCAAATCACGTGTTACACCAGTAAAGAGTCAAACTATTCCCAGACTTAAACTATGCGCCGCAGTTTTGCTAGCCAAGCTGGTAAAAAGAGTCTTATCATCCATGAAAGTAATAGTTACTAATGTTTTCCTGTGGTCCGATTCAACGATTGTGTTAGCGTGGATTCAAAAGGAACCTATTGATCTCAAACAATTTGTGCAGAACAGGGTGGCTAAAATTCAAGAAAACTCTAGTCCTGAACGGTGGTATCATATCTGCTCTGAACATAATCCGTCTGATAAACTTTCACGAGATATGGATCCAGATAAACTTGTTGATTGTGACTTGTGGTGGGGTGGACCCATTTTTCTTAATAACACTATCACCAAAATTCAGTAATAATACCAGAAGCTAATGAAGAGTTCAAAAAAGAGCTCAAAACAAATTCAAATTCTTTTAATGAAGTTAGTGTAATGAACTGTAATGTATATAACATTATATAATGTATATAATGATCACTGTTTTGTTAATGACTTAATTAATATTAGTAATAATTATATAACTATTTAACGTATACTTAGTTATATTTTCAGGTTTGTCATGAATGCAAGAAACCCACTTTATAAGTGTGGTGGGCCTTTGTCAACTTCAGACTTGGAGCATGCAGAGATTTATTTAATTAAATCTGTCCAAAGGGCAGAATTCAATGCAGATATACGTAGTCTGCAGACCAAATGTTCGGTAAGTCCAAGTAGTAAGCTAAAAAGCCTCAACCAATACTTAGATGAATTTGGAATTTTAAGGGTTGGAGGCCGGTTAGATAACAGTGATTTAAATTTTGCGAGAAAGCACCCAGCGATTTTGCCAAATTCTAATAATTTTACTGTAATTGTTATAAATTATTATCATTATGGAAGACGGTAGTATTCCGAGTGACGCTGCCTTAAGCCTAAAATCGTATCGTATCGTATCGTAGAATTCGTAGATGGCGGAACTCATATATACAGCAAACTCGACATCAAAGAAAACGTGAAAAGCCGCCTTTTAATAACTCAGCAGATATAGGTCCTACTGTTCTGATTTTTCTAGAACAGTCTTATATCTGCAGTCTAATCGTATACTGAAATTTTTACACTTCTACGTGCAGTATATTTTGAGATCTAAATTGCCATTTTTAAAGCGAAAGCGTTGGTACGGTATGTAAGAAGTTTCTAATTTCAAAATCTCAAAAACGGTACTAACGATTTTCTTTAAATTGATATATAATATAAATCTGATTAAGACGAGGGGAATAATACTTTTCTTTTTTCTGGGAAAACTCGTTTTATTTTTAAAAATCGCTTTTTTTACTTTTCTCGTCTGTGATTGTTGAATAGGTTTGACGTCACTTCGTATGTAGGAGGAATCTTAATCCAAGTAATTTGCAAAGCTTAGAGGAGGAATTGAATATTAGAAGTCTATGTTGCAAAGTCATTTTAGGTATTCTAAGTTGAGTTAACAATCTGAATCTAGGCAGTAAATCTTTTTTTTTAAATATTAAAATGTTAATTATTATGTGTTTTAAAATATTAAATATATTAAATGGAATTTCGATTCATATTCGATCTTTCTCTTTTGTTATGAAGAAATTATTATTGCACATTTCTGCTTTTTGTCGAAAAAATATTTAGATTCATTTTTAAAAATGGGGATTTTTTTTTTAATCAAATAATATTTTTTCAAAATAATTTTTGAAACAATTATATGTATTCAATATAATTGTTATTTATATTTTTTTTTTTCAATTTTGAAAAAAAAATATTTTCAATTTCTTGTTTATGAGCGTAGCTCGCGATTTGAATCGTTTATTGAATCCATACTATTGAATCTTGTTGAACTGAATCCTAAACCACGTTTGTTTGTTTACTTGTTAACGGGCAGAAATTCGCTATAATTATGGATTTAGTGTTTAAATTCGTCGTTTCCTTATCGATTCGTCGGTGCGTAGCGACAGATATTTATTGGGAGGGGGGGGGGGGGATTAAAAAATTTCCCAACTTGAAACAAACTAATTTTCAACTCCGATGATATGTGCAATGGATGCCCAACTTACTTGATTGCTATTTGAAATCAAAATGAAGGGTAAAGAGACATCGTGCTTTTCTTTTGTAGTATTATAATAGAATGCTATTTTAAAAGACAATTTGTGATATTTGCAGATTATGTCTGGCAGAAAACGACCTATTGCTATAACGTCAATCGGAAGACACATGAATAATTTGTTCCGAGCACACGATTAGCTCAAAATGAATCATATTATCCCGACTAGTTGTTTTGAGCTTCTAAAAGTAAAATTTTTCTTCATGTTCTTTTTGTTTATTTAGTAATTAAAGGTTATAGGTAAATAAGAGATATAATAGCTTTTTTGCAAAGGTAAGATACTTGTTTTTATTTAATTCGAAAGTTAATATTCTTAAAAGAAAGCTTTAAATAATTTTCTTTTGATTCTTTTCATATCCTGCTTCAAAGTTCGTTTTTTACAATAATGTTGTCAAAATGCATTTTTGCTAGCAAGGGATATGTAAACAACGCTCTCATAGGATTAACATTAACTTGAAGGTTAGGAATCTGCACTAGTCATGAGAAGAAACTGGAATTGCTGACGTTAAACCTATGGGAACATACATTTAAAAATTTCTCCCTTGCATATTAATAGTTTTAAATGATTATTTTTCTTGCTTAGAGCTGATATTGAATTCTAACTGGGCTAGTGTTTACTTTTTCAATTTTGGTTGCAGATTTTTTTTAAGTTACTTTCAATTTCACAAATTTGAAAAGAACGCTCCCATAAGTTTAACACGAGCTTGCGAGTATCTTGTTACTTCATATATACATACATTTTTGTATGAAACTATGAACAATCAATATCTTCATTTGGCACCACCCCCCCCCCCCCCTGAAGTAAGTGCTGGGTAGCATTGTTTTGTTTATAGGGTATGTTTTATTCACTTTTACATAATAATATAAATTTTGCTTGAAATTTCATGAACATTCTATTTTGGGGTGTAATTCTACTTCTGGGCTGCTCTATCAAGCTTGTCGATAAATGTATAAGTAATTTGGCAAACACATATAATTTTTGGATTGACAACCTTGGCGTAGAAAGTGATTGCATGCCAAATCGGCACCGACTGGCCTAGATACAGAAGACGAGTTCTATTTTTTTTTCATTATTTACCTGTAAAATTACATAATATTGGATTATACATGAAATTAAAAAGTATAGAATAAACCATAAACAATCCAAGTCTCTTAAAACTGAAGAACATTGTGTTTTCGATAACGGTGACATCGATGAGAAACGTCATCTTTTGCTTTGTTGAAGAACCGGGAGGGGGGGGGGGATGGGATATGACCTTCTAAAGATAAAGAAAGGGTTAGTACTAAAAAAATGAGTATGACTTGTAGAAACAGTGAAGTTTGGATGTATAGTACTGTAAATTCTTGTAGTAAAGCATAAATCTAAACTTTAAATGTATTTTTTGGAAAAGTTATTTGCGGTAAAAATTCCATACGCAAAACATGATTTCTCAAAAAGTTATTGGAATATCATTATGAAATTTAAAATAGGTTTAAATTTAGAAGAAATATTTTTTGTCTTATGGGTGTTTTTGTGGAATGATATGAATGACATGGGGTAGAAAGTGATCGTGTACCAAATCTCCATAGCAGAAACTGTGCAGCACGGCAGCAGCGCTGCAGATTATTTTAGGCCTTGCAGATCAATATACCAGCTTAAAAATAAATATTGAGCTTAAAAGAACATCATCAATTTACTTTGTTTTAGGAGTTATTGTGTTTGTTATTAATTCTATTTGTAAAATGTAAATTTTGCTTATTTTATGGGTTACTGTGAGTATTTATTATAGTAGCTTGGTTCAGCATTGTTGGGTCGCAGATAAATTTTGGTTTGCTGCAGATTGATACTGAAAATTCTGCTTCTGGGTGCCAAATCATCACTGACTAGCCTAGATACAGAAGACGAGCTCTGTTTTTTAATTATTTACCTGTAAAATTGTATAACATTGAATTATACATGAAATTAAAAGGTATTGAATAAGCCACAAACAATCCAACTCACTTAAAACTGAAGAATATGGTGTTTGTGATAACGGTCACATCTTTGATGTGAAATGTCATGCTTTGCTTTGTTAAAAAAACGGGGGGGGGGGCAAAATATAGCCTTCTAGAGATTAAAAAAGTGTCAGTACTTTTAAAGAAATGAGTGACTTATAAAAACAGTGAAGTTTAGATGTATAATTACTGAAATTCTTGTAGTAAAACAAAAATCTAAACTTTAAATGCATTTTATGGATAATGTAATTTTCGGTGAAAATTCCATACGTAAAACATTATTCCTCAGAAAATTATTGGAATATCACTATGAAATTTAAAATATTATATTTTTTACACTATTGTGAAGGCAATGAACTACAGATTTAAATTTAAAATAAATATTTTTTTGTTTTATGGATGTTTTTGTGGAATGACATTGATGAATTTTATGAAAATTAACATGTAAACAAGTGCAGTATGCTGTAAGTTTTGAAACATTTAAAACGTATCTTAGATTTTAGTTCATTGCCTTCACCAATGTCATAAATATGAAATGTACAAAGGAAACAAACATACAGTAAATTTTTCGGTACTTTTCGACGCATTTTCCTACCCCTGAGCATGATAGTGTTGTTTTATTTTGATGTCATAAACACACTTCTCAGACTTATGGCAAATTATTTCACAAGATAATTCACTGATGATCTAGCAACCAATTTTTTGATCATTTGTACCTATTGAACAATGTAAAACCACTATTAATCGTGATTCTTGTTAGTCCAGACATAATGCCTTAGAATAATCAGATATATGGCATTCAAAAGTAGGTATAGGTACATTAGCAGAAATTTCACTAAAGGAAATATTCATGTGTATTTTAAAAGAAACTAGAACTTTGTTGAGATATAATCAGTTATTGTTAAAGTTTCATCGGAGCTTGAGCAAAGCATAGGTTTGCATTAAGCCTAACCAAATAAACAAAGGTCAAGCTCAAATTGTTATTTTCGAATGCTGGGTACAAAATGTATGAATTTTCTTAAATCACAGTTTATTTCAAGGAAAAAATTGTTATTTAGTGAAAATTAACACATCATTTAAATTCATCTATGAACTTAAATGTTAAAATGAGTTTCATTACTTACATTCCCCGTAGTGCTGATAATAGATGTTTGCAGATTATGCATTTTGCGGAGTTCACAGAGTATTATTCTGTATTTCACTTTATTATAAGCATTCATTATAATTTCTTGTCCATTATTACATTGTTGCTCAAGAAAATTTAATTATTTATATCCCATTTATGTTTATTTCTGCATTTGAATCACTTTCAGCATGATATTGTGATACTTTATTTTCATGTCATAAACACACTGCTCAGATTTATGTCAAATTAATTCACAAGAAAATTTACTGGCTGTCTAGCATCCAATTTTTTTGATCATTTTTACCACTTGAACAGTTGAAAGCGCTACATGGATCATGATTTTTTTTATTCCAGACATAATTTCTTGGAATAATCACATATAGCATGCAGAAGTAGGTATAAATACATTAGCAATAATTTTACTGAAGGAAATATTCCTGTGTATTGTAAAATAAACAAAAACTTTATTGAGATAAAATAAGTTATTGTTGAAGTTTCATTGGTGCTTGAGCAAAGCATAGGTTTGCATTAAGCATAACCAAACAAACGTCAATGCTTAGCTGAAATTATTATTTTCAAATGCACGGTACAAAAGTCATCAATTTCAATATATTTCATACAATGTTGAAAAAATTTAAGACTTTTTGTGTATTGCAATGCAAGAGTTCAAGCAATTAACATTATAAAGCAGAAATGAAATATCTTTATAATAACTGTGTGCTTTTCATAGAAACATGTAAAAAGGAAACGTAAAATCTTAAAAACATGGAACGCTTAAATTTACAAATATCGCTTGTTTTACACTTACTGATTGAAATTTTGGCTAAAGCGGTTTCAGTTAGATAAATTATTTTTCTATTTTCACGGTTTAAAAAGTTCAAATTTTAAAAGATTTCTTTAACTCGATTTTAGTTAATGAAATCTTGGAATATGCACACACAAATTGTTTTCATAAATTCTTGTGACGCTTTGATTTGTTTTATTTATTTATGGTTGTTTAATAAACCAAAGGTGAATCTTAATGTGAAAAAGTTTTTACATGTATTTATAAAAAAATAAGAATTTTTCCTATCAATTTCAACAATATTTCATACAATGTTGAAAGAAAAATTTTAAGACTTTTGGTGTATTACAGCGCAAGAGTTCAAAACATTAAGAATATAAAGCAAAAATGAAATATCTTTATAAAAACTGTCTGCTTTTTCATAGAAACATGTAAAAAGGAAATATAAATTCTTAAAAATATGGAACGCTTAAATTTCCAAATATTGATTGTTTTACACTTAATTATTGAAATGTTGGCTAAAACAGTTTCAGTTAGATAACTTATTTCTATTTGAATCATATTTATGAGTAACCTATAGTGTTAAATAGTTCAAATTTTAAAAGATTTCTTTAACTTGATTTTAGTTAATGAAATCTTGGAATAATGCTCACACATTGTTTTCATAAATTCTTGAACACTTTGATTCGTTTTATTTATTTATAGCTGTATAATAAACCTAAGGTGGATTATAATGTGAAAAAGTTTTATTTTACATGTATTTATATATAATATATCTATATATATATATATGTCGTCAATTTTAGTATATTTCATACCATGTTGAAAAATGTTAACACTTTTGGTGTATTACAGTGCAAGAGTTCAAAACATTAAAAATATAAAGTAAAAATGAAATTATTTTATAATAACTGTCTGCGTTTTCATAGAAACATGTGAAAAGGAAACGTAAAATCTTAACAACATGGAACGCTTAAATTTCCAAATATCGCTTATTTTACACTTGATAATTGAAATGTTGGCTAAAACAATTTCAGTTAGATAAATTATTTCTATTTGTATCATATTTATGAGTAATCTATAGTGTTAAAAAGTTCAAATTTTAAAAGATTTCTTTAACTCGATTTTACTTAATGAAATCTTGGAATATGCACACACAAATTGTTTTCATAAATTCTTGTGACATTTTGATTTGTTTTAGATGGAGGATTGTAAAGGTCAATGGAAATCATGACTATGAATTTATTGCATTGGTCTTTATTTTTTTTTATTTTTTGTGGTTTTATCTTTTTATCACTAACCTAAAAAAAGTAATGATATCAATACAAAAACCCTTAACGGGGTTAAAAGTTTGTGACGAAGCACTTTATCTTTAGCTCTAAGAATTTTAAATTTGGAACTTAAAAATAATGATATAAAATTTTGAGTGACGCAATGCTATTAATTTACCTATGCATATATATATCAAAATTTATTCATTGATGCTTTATCATTTACATCTCATAAATTCGAATTATGAATTTTAAAAGATATGATATGAAAATTTAAGTGACGCCTTGATGTTGCTTAAAACGATTAGTTTTAAAATTAAATTTAAATTTTCTTTTGGCTAAATACATTTACACATCTAAACAATACTTTTCATTTTCAAATGCACTGTTGAATATATTACTTTCACTGAATCTATATAATGCACTGAATTGTATTCATTTGAATAAATTGATTTATCTTTTGTGCCACGCTATCCAAAAATCAAAAGTAAAATTTATGTAAATAGTTTTTTGCGTCATTGTATCCAAACTAAGTTAAATGTATGCAAATGGATAATATGACCAAAATACTATTTACATAAATTTTACTTTTTCCAAATTTAAAATTCTTAGAGCTAAAGATAAAGTTCTGCCTCACAAACTTTTAACCCGTTAAGGGTTTTTGTATTGATAAATAATATTTTCATGTCGGTGCTTTAATATTACTTTCTTTGGTAAGAGAAATATTTTGGCCAATAAATGGTCGTGCAAAATGTCAAAAGGTAGTTCATCACTGCATCCCATGTTTTAAGCTAAACCAGTTATTGCAAATCAATTGATGGGCGATTTGCCCAAGGATAGAGTTAAATTGGACTACTGCTTTAATATTTCGGGGGTAGATCTCTGTGGCCCATTTATGATCAAAGTATTCATGTATGCACGTAGAACTATCTTGCAAAAAATTTATATCTGTATTTTTGTTTGTTTTGTATTTAACCTTCTGACTGTCTTGGAAAAGGGCAAAATTGTAATGTCGTTTTCTCTGCATTTTGTTTTAAATGCTCAAAAAAAAATAATTCTTTGAACATTTTATAAAAAAAAAAAACTTAATAACGAATATCAATGCAATCCTTGGAAGTATTAATCATTGTTCAATGTATTAAAAATACAATAAATCAATAGAATTATATAACTTTAAATATTGCTTGTATTGCAGTGAAACCTGGAGCTTAGTGAACGTATTAACACGGGCCTGTCAGTGAGGGGGTTTTAAAGCTGTACATATAGAAATTGTTTCAGACTTTAAACTCCGAATCATTTATTGCTGCATTGAAAAGATTCATTGCACGCAGAGGTAAATGTGCCAAATTGTATTCGGATAATGCGAAAAATTTTATTGGTGCAAATAAGAGTCTTAAGGCTTTTTATGAGTTAGTAAAAAAACCCGATGAGAAATTAGCAGCATATTTATCCACGGAAGGCATTGAGTGGAAATTTATCCCTCCCAGGGCACTCAATTTCGGGGGTCTTTGGGAGGTCGCTATAAAATCATTTAAGTATCACTTTAAGAGAGTTGTGGGAGGTGCTAATCTCACTTATGAGGAACTTCTTACAGTAGTCATACAAATTGAGGGAATTCTAAATTCCAGGCCTTTGAGTCCATTATCAGATGATGAGAATGATTTTGGAGTCTTAACTCCGGCCCATTTTCTGATAAACAGTCCGTTAAATTCCATTATTGAGCCTGATTTATCCAATATAAGAGAAAATCGTCTCAAAAAATGGCAACGAATAACTAAAATTTTACAACTTTTTTGGCGTAAATGGCATCATAATTATTTACGTGACTTACAACAAAGGGGTAAATGGAGATTTGAAAAAGATAATGTAAAAATCGGAGATTTAGTGGTGTTAGTAGAGGAAAATTTACCGACAAATATGTGGCCATTAGGCAGAATTATTGAGGTGTATCACGGTAACGATAACAAAATTCGAGTAGTTAAAGTAAACACTCAAAATGGAACTTTTAAAAGTCCGATAGGTAAATTATGTATTTTGCCCATATCTGATCCCCTTGACAATTAAAACTAAAAAAAAAAAATAATAATAATTGTGTATATATGTGTGTTGTATTGATATTTTTTTCAAAGGATTGTATTTAATTTAACGTATATAGTGAATTTTAGGTAGATTTCGTATGAAATACTACCTATTGGGATCGTTCCTATGTTGGAATTTCTGAAAAATTTTTGCAGATCTACACCGATCATGACCCCTAGAACCCAAAACCACCCTCAGTAAAAAACTTTATACATCTATCTATCTATCTATCTATCTATGTATCTATCTATCTATATATATCACTTTCTTCTGGACACGATAACTTTCGTAATTCTGCCCCAATCTCTTCCAAACTGATACATAAAATCAATGGGCATAAAATCTCGGTCAAATTCGTTAATGGGCAAAATCGGACCAAGGGGAGGGAAATAGGGAGGGGTTTTGTGAAAACAGAAAACCCCCCATAACTTCTTAATTTTTGTACATATCAAATCAGTTTAAAGTTTTTATTACTTCTAAAAATAGGGCCAAAAATTTATGTATCACAGATTTTTGATAAAGTTAAAAATGGGCTCAAGGGGCGCAAAAAATAGGGTTTATGGGAGAAAAAATTCATAACTTTGTCAATTCTCAAGATATCAAATTCAATTAATTTTATTATAAATTTCCTTAATATTATCTAAAACTTTTATATTCACAAGTTTTTGATAGGAGCAATTCGTACAGAAAAAAAAAAATTAAAAACGAAAACAAAAAGGGCGTTTGAAGAAGAAAAAAATCCATAACTTCGTCAATTCTCAAGATATCAAATCCAATTAATTTTATCATGAATCTCCTTAACATTATCTACAACTTTTATACTCACAAGTTTTTGATAGGACCAATTCGTACCGCAAAAAAAAATTAAAAACGAAAACAAAAAGGTGGTTTGAAGAAGGAAAAAATCCATAACTCCGTCAATTCAAAAGATATAAAATCCCCATGAATTTATCATATATCTTCTTAATATTGTCTACAACATCTATATAGACAAGTTTTGGATAGGACCAATTCTTAGAGCAAAAACAAATTAAAAATACATTCCGGTTGAAGTAAAAAATGATCTTAGTAAGGGTGTTTTCAAATCCAAACTGCTTATTTTCTGACTCATTTTACAATTCATTTTTACTCTCAAAGGCTTCCAATTGGTACGCTTTCTTACTCAGAAACTATATAATGTACCGTGATGGTCGATTTTCTGATAGGGGCAGAATATATTTTTTTAAATGCTGTTAAAAAGGGCATTTTGAACCGAATTTACCGAAGCGGATTGTGTTGGAAAAATCATTGTATTAAGGGTGCGTTTAAATCCAAACTGCTTATTTTCTGACTGGTTTTTAAATTCATTTTTGCTCACAAACGCATTTAATTGGTAGATTCGCTTATTCAGAAACTATATAATGTACCGTAATAATCGATTTTTAGATAGAGGAAGAATATATTTCAAAAAATGATGTCAAATTGGGCATTTTGAACGGAATTTCCCGAAGCAATTGTGTTAGAAACGAAAAATATTGTCCTTCTGAGAAAATAATTGTTTATATATCAAGTTTTAATTAATTGAACAAAAAATAAAAACACAGGTCGCTTATAAATCTCTTCAAAAATCACGTCAGCAAGTTTCATATTTTTTTTTTAATTAAAAATGAATCTGGAATTATGCCAGAAAATTTCGAGTTGTTGAGCATGGAAAAGTATTTTTTTGAATACCGCCCTAACATGATTCTGAAAAAACCAGCTATTATATGAAAATGAAATAAAAACTCGTCAAGAGCGGCCAGATAATATTGTTAAAGTGGATTTATCTATAATCATGATTTAGTTTTTGTTTGTGAAATTAGTATATTTGACTTCGAAATCTACCTCTGCCTGTAGGCCGGGCCGGCAGGGATTTTTTGTATTAATTTGTGTAATTTAGAGTACTTGGTAAAATTTGTTATTGAATGTTATAAACATGTCAATGGGGGCCGGTATGTTCCATGTAGCGAGACATGCCGCGCCACCTATAATTAAAATTTCAGTGACTATAATCTGAAGTGAAGTGAACTAAGTTTTTGAGTTGTGTGTTGAGATGTGAGTGTCGGAGAAAGCGGCGGTCCGCTGCTTCTGTGTTAATAAATTATTATATCAAGTAACCAGCGCTTTGTAATAATTTGAGTTATAGTTTGAGTTATTCTACAAGCAGAATATGATAGGACTAGCTCCAGGGGGAAGGGCACGGGTGACGACTATGCGATCTCCTTAGCTTCGGGGCCAGAATTATTGCGCAAACAATGGCTGGCGGGATTTGCAAGGAATGATGGGAATAGAACAAATGATATTAAACAAACATTCGAAAGAAAAAGAATTTATTTTTAGAATAAAATGAAAAAAGTAATTTTATGGGTTTTATGAGATGAGGCGAATGGATTAAGGTTTTTAAACTAATAAAACAATACGCAGTTTTAAATGCATGAAATAAAAGGCAAAATATATTAAGATATTATTAAATATAGGTAAGAAAAATATGTTAAGAATTTGGAATAGTTTTACTAAGATAAAAGGGCGAAAATTTTTATTATTACATATATATATAACATTTTTTTTATTCTGTGCGATATGTAAATTTTTTTAGGCTTTTATCGTTGAAAATTCCATTTATTTTTCTTTCGATTGAGCGGGTCCTATCACTTTCAATTAAGGGATGGAAAATATTTTGGTCGATAAAATTAATCGGCTAAAAGTAGTCCTCTATAGTTTATTTCAACCTCCTTGATAAAATGCTATATCCAATCCCGAATCAATAACGAAACATTTCATATTCCTAGTTGTTCTTTTCAATGTTGACTATGGATTTTTTACGAATATTATCAGTGTTTACAAAAAGCAAATATAATTAATAATTAAATAAATATCGCAAATTGGATGCAAGGTGATCTGCGTTTAGAGAGCTTTTTTTATGTACAATATTCAATAAATAGACGCATTTTAACTTCAATTGTAATACGGAATGATGCAAAGTAATATACCATAAATATCTTAATAAAAAGTTTTTGTCATTTTTTTTAGAAAAATATCTAACAGACGCCGGACAGCGTATAATCAAAAATATATATCAATTCCAATTTCTATTACTTTCAACTCTATTATATTCTACTATTCAATGACCTGCGCATTGAACTAATAGTTGTAGATTCTGTTCAAAATTAACTGAGAATTTTTAAAATAAGTCAAATAAGACCTATTTTATTAAAAAATACAATTTTCTTATATTTTAATACCAATAAATTAATTACGTCATCACACAGAACTCATATTCTCGTTTATAACACAGTGAGTAGTAAGGAAATATTTCGGAAAAAAATTCCACTGAAATATGCTTAAAAAAGTTTGTGTAAATAAGTTTATCGATCATGGAAATGACAGAAAAATTGATGTTCCAGAAATGCCATTTAAAGATTTCGCGTTAGGTAAAAAATACCATAAAAATTTATTATAGAAGTGTCAATTAACGCTTATTAGTGTTATGTAAAACACCTAATAATATCATGCATAGAAACATGGTTTACATTTCCCTGTTCTTCCTACTCCCACTTCCGTTATTTGACTCATTATTTCCTGGTTATTATATTTGCGAAAACTCCTTTTATAGTAATCCTAGGAAACCTTCTCAGCGCCGTGAACTGATATATACGTTCATTAAACTGTAGGATTCACTGCAATAGAAGCATGTTTGAGTTAATATACTTCTGCAGATATAAGCCAGTTTCGTAAGATTAAGTTATGATGAATAATTTTAAAGGTTATATTCCTATATGTAATTATTTTCTTTTTATATCACGCCGAAAGAATTATCTTTTTAAAGCAATTTAAAAAAAGTTACAGAGAAAACAACATTACAATTTAAATGATTTTTCTTTCAATTAAAATAACAAAAAATATTTCCTAAATTTTCACCAAAACGGCCTTAAAGTAGACAGATACCTCAAAAAAAGCCCTAAACGAAGAATATTTGTTAATTGCATACATTAAATTATAGATTTTTTTTATTTAAATTGCAGAATTAAATGCATAGATTTATTTCGTTTTTTTTTTTTTTTTTTTTTTTCAGAATGATCTTAATTTAAAAATGTGTTACAATAATTAATAGGAAACATCCCCATTCTAAGAGACTAACTCGAATTTGTAAAACTATTTAAAATATCAAAGAGATGTTTTTTACCCGACTGAAAAGAAGAGTTATGTGTTTCACGCGTATATGGGTATGTGGATTTTTTTATACCCTCGAAACATCCCAACGGCTGGATGGATTTTAAGGAATAAGGTCTCTATCGATTCGCCTTAATGGGCCAATGGTTACAGGCTAGGTTTTATTTCATAAACTGTAAATGACGGCCGTAAAATATAAAATGGCGGTATAGACGAAAAAAAAAATTACGCACTGTATTGAGTGACATATCATTGGATAGGTCTTTCAAAAAGAAGAAGATGTTTCATTCACTATTTTACAGTCAGAAGCTTCGTTAGAATATTATACAACCTGGAATTTGTATAGGTTGGATCTCTAACTTTACAGCAACTGTAACCATTATAGACATCTATAGACCTCATCAAAACAGTGTATATAGATAGGAACTAACAATTAAACACAACTTAAAAGTCATCAATACAAGTAAATAAATAAAAAAAAAAAATATGTAAGTAATATAAAAAAAAATAATTTCAAATTGATGAGAAATAATTAATTAGTTCACTTTTTACGCAGTCGGATTTTTTGATTTTTTAAATTTAATTTTTACTTGTTTAAAGTTCGCTATACCATCTAAAATTTATTTCGTTGAAAAAACCTCTTATTTCTCTTTCAGTTCAATTCAAATTAAGTGATTGGAGATATCATCGTCGATGAGACGAATCTTTATAAAGCAAGTAACCAATAAAATGTTTCAAACGGCCTAAATAATCACTATTCTAAATTGCAAATCAATAACGAATCAAGCTCCAAATCCTGCGCGGTGTCTTGAATATTCACTATTTTTTTTATTTTTATTTATTTATTTATTTTTTTTTTAATAAACGAGTCAAAATACGTCGAGCTCAACATATAAAAATGTTGAAGAAAACTGATTGTTTGAATTAAAAAAAATAAAAATAAATTACAATAATTAATAATATTATATTGGCTAGACTAACTCTTAAAACAAATATTATATTAAACAAACGTTTTTAAATATTTAACAAAAATTATTATAATTTCAATATTTCAAATTATTGAAAAATTAAACGTTATTCTCGAACGTTATCAGTAACATGCAATTAAAATAATGAAATTATGAAGATGCTTTGATCTTTGGTATTACGTTTGAAAAATCAACGAAAATTGCGCCAGTATGATACAATTTAATTTTTTGTTTTCAACGAAATCTAAAAACTAGAGAACAGGAATTCTGCTTTTTCAGAATTTAGTGTTGCGCCCGGCATTTCCATTACTTCATTTTCTTCTGGTAGACTGATGACTTCTATTATTATGAAACGGCCATTATAAATAAAGCGTTAGGTGAAGATGAAAGAGCAGCCGTAAAAAGTTTGTTACTAATCGGCAATACTGGCCTTTAATTGAAAAAATACTTTTTCTTGATAAAATTGTATATTCTTAAACACACAAGAAGTTTAGGAAATATAATAAGAAATAAATTTTACTTGCTCACTGCAGAACAAAATAGAGTATTTCGCAAGCTTCCAAACAAAACAACAATAACAAGTAGCAACAATTGAAAAAATAAATCTATCTTTATTCTTAAACAGCACAAGTGCTGCCATCTACATATTGAAAATCGATGTAGTAATATTTTCAGAATGTATTTTATTGGCAAAATTAGGCAATATAGCTTCAATATTATTCTAATAATATTTTAGATCGTAAAGTGAGTATGTTGCCGAAAAACAACACCCGGCATTTAAGAGTTAAAAACGGCTTTGTCTTTTAAATATATAGATTATCAACATTTTAATATAAACGTTAAAAAATCGCAAATTGTATTCAATGGCTTATTAATAAAATCCCGAAGAGTGAGAACAATGTTCGTTAATTGTATGGAATAAATTAGAGTATATTTTGTATTTAAAATTCAGTTTTATATGCATAGTTTTATTTTGGGTTGTTTTATTGTGGTCGAAATTAATTAAAGCTAAAATTTTTAATTAGGAACGGTTTTCAGTCTGAGTTGTGATCTCTTATTTTTAAAACTAATTAAAAAATCAAAGGTTGTAGTTTACTTATAACTTTGCTGCACTGCCTATATTCTTTTCTTTGAAAATACCTCTTATTTCTCATTCTAATCAGATTGTCTATCACATCCAACTAAGTGATTGGAGATATTCTGGAAACACATTTTCTATAACAAGTAATATAAAAAATTTGTTTTAAAAGTCAATTCCTACTTAGGTCATAAAAGAAAAAAATAATATAATCCCTTAAGGTAATATTATTTTTGTTGCATTACAATATCTCAATTTGTTGATTTTCTATAAGCAAGTAGGTTTACAATGGAACTCTATGGGAATTTGGCGAAATACTACAGATTTCGCCGAGTTGGCGTCACTTTTGGCGACTCATTTTGGTCGACAAATTTGGCAATATATCGCCTTTGTCTCCCATATAGAACTAAAATTAATTAATTAAAATTTAAATAATGAATTAATATTTGAAAAATCTGTATTAACATCAATTGTCATCCAGTACAAGTTAAAAAAAATTATTATTTCAAGTTGATAGGATGAATAATATGTATTTTATTAACGATTGAAAATTTGAACAACATAGATAAATAAATAAATATAGGGAGAGTGTGAACTAATAGTAGGGATTGATAAAAGTCCTCAATAATCTATTTCAACCGTTCTTCAAAAATAACTATTATTAATCTCCAATCAATGACGAAATAGTTCCAATTCCTACGCGTTGTTTCCAATAATCACTATTGATTTTTTTTCCGTTTATTATCAACATTTTAATACAAATACAATAAATATAATCGGAAATTGATTCAAAGTGTTATAAAGAAAAGCTCAAGAGTTATACTTGGCATTAGAAGAATAATCATAAATTGCATAGATTATAGGGTAACGCTAGGATAGATAGTCATAAAGGAGAGATGGCCAGTCTAAATATCTCCAAAACTTGATCAAAGATTACAATATAAACATTGTATGTATGAAAAAATTCAACGAGTTTATTTATTGCGACGTGCAGTTGCGTTTTTCGATTATAAAAAGTAAGTGTCATTTTAATGTAAATTAAATAGGTGGTTGAATTTCTTTTTTGACTTAAGTATCTGAATGTTTTGCAGTACGTATATTATATATATTTTTTACTGTATGGACTTTTAAGGCACGTATATTATCTAATCTTTACTTCTAAGACTAAAACAAAGAAGTACAATGGCTGCTGATGCTTTAAATTGTGCGACCATCAGTTCTTCAATTTCAGGAGAAATGGCCACCTTTAATCAATATTTTAAAATTATACTTGGTGATAATTTTAACTAAATATAATTAAATTTAAAATAAATATATAACGCTTACGTTTAAAAATATATTAATTGATAAAATTATTTAAATTTTAACTAATATAAAGAAATAATAATAATATAATAAGACCTAAAGATTTATTTGTTTCGGAAAATACGGAAGAAGTCGGAAACTTTGATAACAGAAACAGATAAAGTTGATAAATAAAATAAATTAACGTAATAAACCTACAATTAATTCGAGAAAAAAAAAAAAAAAAAAAAAAAAAAAAAAAAACCACACGACAATTCCAGCAACGAAGAAAACGAAATACATTTAAATTATCATATTCTATAGATTCCGAGTAAATAGAATTGTATTAGGATCACTGTGTTGATTGTGCAAAACAATATAACATCACATCCAAAAAGAATGTCTGGATACAATGCATAAGGTACCTGAAGTGGTTCAATGAAACGTGTACAAATTATCAAGGCCTATGCCAAGCATGTGGTAAGATTTTACGAAAATGTGAAGTATTGAAAATATACTTTCAATTTTGTTTATTTGAGTTTTTTTTCACTCATTTTCCATCATATAACTGCATCTTTACAAATTGCTATATGTTTTTCATGATTAACTATATGAAATGTGTTACTTTTTTGCTATTTAAATTAACTTTTTCTTTCTAGTATTGGATGGCCATCTCTCCTCGTCTTTAAGGAGAGATGGCCATCTGCCATTTAAATTTCAATTTTGTTTAACACTTTTTGTTTTCAATATTTAATTATTTTTTACATAAAATATTATGAGTATATGTATAAGAATTTTAAATATACATAAATATTTCTTGTATTTGCATTCTAAGATTTTTTTTTCAATCTTTAAAAACTATGGCCATCTATTCTAGAGTTACCCTATTATATAATTTTAATTTAAATTCAGATTTAAATGCATAGATTCATTTCAATTTTTAAATTTATATCGCAATTTTTCAAAAAAAAATTGCAGTGTTTAATATGAAACGTTTTGAACGTGCTCTGAATGAAGGTCTTTAATTTAACTATTTAAAAAACCAAAGAGGTACTATTTTAACGTTGCTATACTTATAAAAGTAATGGCTAAAACCCTTTTTGTTGAAAATATCTCTTATTTTTCTTTCTCTTCATGTGGTGTATCATATTTAATTAAATGATTGAAAATATTACTATCTAGGAAATTTTTCCAAAAGAAATCCTCAATAATTTATTTCAACCACCTTAAAAAATCCCTATTATAAATTATGAATCGATAACGAAACAGTTCCAATTCCTACACTTTGCTCTGAATATCCACTATTGTTTTTTCGTATGTTATCAATATTTTAATACTAATACGAAAAAAATCTCAAATTGCATTCAAAGTGCTAGTAAGAAAAACCCAAGTAGTTGCACTTGAAAACAGAAGAATATTCATAAATTGCAATTTTTAATTTATATTTAAATGCATAATTTGTTTCCAGTTTTTAGATAATTGTTATCGGAATTTAAACGAAATTTACAATATTTAATAAGAAATGTTTCATTCTGAGTGAAATGTAACTTTTAAAACCAATTAAAAAATCAAAGAGCTATTATTATTATTTTTTTGTTATACGTATTAAAGAACTGTCTAAAACCGTTTTCGATGAAAATACCTCTTAATTCTCTCTCTATTCAGAGGGTCTATCGTTTTCAATTAAGTGATGGGAGATATCCTGGTCGATGAAACGCATCTTCTAAAAAAGTCCTCAATAATTTATTTCAAATGCCTTAAAAAATCACTATTACCAATCTCGTGTCAGGAATAAAACACTTCCAATTCCAACGCATTGTTTTAAATGTTCACTAGTGATCAACATTTTAATACAAATACAAAAAAAAAAGAAAACTCGAAAATTGGATTCAAAGTGTTATTAAGAAAAGTCCATTTGACATTAGAATAATATTCATAAATTGCACCGATTATATTATATCACTTTTAATTTAAAATTCACATTTAAATGCATAGTTTTATTTAAGTTTTTAAAAAAATGTTATCGCAATAAATCAAAAAACTTCCATAAGTGAAGATCTCTAATTTTTAAAACTATTTAAATAATCAAAGTTTTTTAAAACTTTTCTATACTTATAAAAGTACTGTCTAAAACTTTTTTCGTTGAAAATACCTCTTACTTCTCTTTCTTTTCAGAGGGTCTATCACTTAGAATAGCGTGAAAGGGAATATTCTGGTCGAAAAAAGACATCTTCTAAAATAAGTCATCAATAATTTATTTCAACCGCCTTAAAAATCAGGATTATTAATCCGGAATCAGGAATGAAACACTTCCAATTCCAACGCGCTGTTTTCAATGCTCACTCTTAATTCTGTACCGTACAAAAAAAAAAAAAAAAAAAAAAAAAAAAAAAAAAAAAAGCAATTTAACAAATTACGACGACCATTTGAAAAATGATTTTTTCAAAGACTAAAATTTAAGACATAAAAAATAGCACGGAGTTTATCATACATTACGTACGCCATGAATTAAACATTAATAGTGTTATTACATGTAAAAATTGCAAGCGACAGAAATCGCCTGTGACTCGTACGTATTATCCACCTGAAACTTACGTATTATCCAAGCATTTCATTGGCTGTTCGGGAAAAGGCTTTTCCATCGTCAGATTTCCAAGAAATCTGACGGCCAATTTTAAATGAAATTTATTTCTTAAACTTCTAAACATCCCACACTATTACTTCTTATATCGTCGTATAGAGAGAGAAAAAAAAAGTAGTTTTAAATGCAATTTGTTTGAAAGCTGTATCTCAATTTGTTTCTGAGTTATTATTTTTTTGTAGTTTTTATTACTTTTTTTGTCATAGTGGCAACACTCTGTTGTCCATCTCTGTTGAAAGTAAAGGGAAATATAGATTACTGTATAGACCAATCAGAAAATGAATAAAATGATGATTAAACCAATAAAAACCTTTAGATATGCTTTTGATTTCCTACCCTGACGAGGAAAATAACCATTTTTCCAATTGGTTAAAAATGGATTCAAAGAGTTATTAAGAAAATCCCAAGTGTTACATTTCACACTAGAATAATATTTATTCATAAATTGTATAGATTATATTTTATCACTTTTAATTTAAAATTAAGATTTAACTGCATAGTTTTATTTAAAATTTTTTAATTGTTATCGCAATAAAAAAAAAGAAGTAATGATAAAAAAAAAAAAATTTATCATTGTTACGCAGCTAAAAAAATTTAGAAGTTAATTTTATCGCAGTTAAAAAGTACTTTTTTTTTTTACTTTGCTACACTTATATAAGTACTGCCTAAAACTTTTTTCGTCGAAAATACCTCTTATTTCCCTTTCTATTGAGATTATCTATCACTTACAATGAAATGATTGGATATATTCTTATAGATAAAACACTTCTTCTATAAAAGTCCTCAATAATTTATTTCAACGGCCTTAAAAAATCACTATTATTAATCTCGAACTTATAACGAAGCTGTTTCAATTTCTACGAGCTGTTTTTAATATTCACTATTGAATTTTTAGGTCAATTGTGAACATTTTAATATAAATAGAAGAAAATAAATCGAAAAATTAATTCAAAGTGTTATTAAGAAAAGCCTAAGAGTAACACTTGCCATTAGAAGAATAATTATAAATTTTTAGATTATATTATATAATTTTTAATTATAATTCAAATTTAAATGAATAGTTTTATTTCAGATTCTGTAAATTGTTATAATAAAAAAAAACCCAAAAACAATAACAGAAAAAAAAAAAACCCTTACATCAATTAACTGGAAATGTTCTGATTATGAGTGAAGGTCTCTAATTTTTTAAACTATTTAAATAATCGAAAAGGCTTTTTAAAACTTTTCTATACTTATAAAAGTACTGCATAAACATTTTAATACAAATATAAAACAAAATCATAAATAGGATTGAAGGTTTTATTAAGAAAAGTCCATTTGACATTAGAATAATATTAAAAAATTACACAGATTTTACCATGTCACTTTTAATTTAAAATTCAGATTTAAAAGTTTTATTTAAGATAGTTTTATTTAAGATTTTTTTTTATTGTTATAGAAATAAAACAAAAATCTTTCATGAAATGAAGATCTCTAATTTTTAAAACTATTTAAATAATCATAGAGGTTTTTTTTGTAAAACTTTTCTATGCTTATAAAAGTGCTGTCTCAAACTTTTTTTCGTTGAAAATACCTCTTACTTCTCTTTCTTTTCAGAGGGTCTATCACTTCCAATTAAGTGATGGGGGATATTCTGGTCGATGAAACGCATCTTCTAAAAAAAAGTCCTCAATAATTTATTTCAACCGCCCTAAATAACCGCTATTCTCAATCGCGAATCAATAACGAAACAGGCTCCAAATCCTTCGCGTTGTTTCCAATATTCACCAGAGGGCGCCACGCGTCTCTTAACCTGAAATCGTACCTGGGAGGCAGGAATTTCACGATCACTAGGATCAGAGTGTCCTGGTTTGGGCGAGAGAAGGAAGAGAGTGTGTGAGAAAAAGTTAAGTTGGGATAAACTTCGACGTTAGCTGAGAGTTTTGGTTTTTGTGTTAAATGTTTCTTTTGTGTATGAAGTGGTTTGTCGTTCACCATCTAAAAATTCAACGTTTTTGGATTGAGATGTTGGGAATTCTCATTACTGTGTTGAATTTATTGGTTTGTTCCACGTGTGCTGCTAAAACATTTGGAGGGATCGAAAGAGGTAATAGAATGTTTAAAATCACATAATGAGTAAAAATACTCTTTATAGAATAACCTCAATAATTTACTGTGATCTGAAAAGTTAGTTCTAAGATATGTGTTTCACATTCTAAAAATAGAAATATAGTACTAACTGCCACACTATCTGCTAAATATCAAGGTTTAAGTAGTAAAAATGTTTAAATATCACATTTTATTTCTGTTCATAAACACTTTTTAACGATATAAAAATAGGATTTAATTTTATTTTATACGTAATTAGATAATAAACTAAATGTAAATGATAAAATATATCTTATTTTATTTCAAATTATTGAATAAACACAAATGTACATTATATAAAGTGTTTTTATTTTAACTTTGTCTTTTAAATTTTAAAAGTTAAAAAAATTAAAGAACATACGCATACACTGATTAATAAATGACTAATTTTTATATTTATTACACATTTCACAATAATATGGGTAGTGTAATGCGGTCGATATAGATTTAATAAAATAGCTAATATAACAGTTAATTATATTACATAAATGTCAATTAATTAGAAATAAAATTCATTGAAATGATATGTAAATATATTCACATTGAATTTAAGTTTATTATTTTATAAAGTTAGTGTTTAGGAGTATTTGCGTTTAACTATAAAATAATGTATACACAAGGGACTTTTTTGTATCAAGTTATGTATATAAAGTTTATAAAACACAAAACAAACATACGTCAATGGTATAAGAAATGCACATTTATAATTAATCTTAGCTTATAATTAGTTTATAATTAATCTTCTCAATTTGTAGCATTTCATATATAAATAATTATTAAATGTAATATTTATTATATGAGTGCAATACCTGATATTTGGACATTAAGTTTTTAAAATAGTAACAATTCACGTCTAATAATGTATATATAATTATCTTTTACGATGTTACATACATATAAGGTATAAAAATCTGTATATATGTACCACATAAATGTCGAATATTTAGTAATGAAACTTAAAAAATTTATTCAAATTATAGGTAGAATTAAACATTGAATTTCACTTCATTATTTTTTGAAGATAATATTCGTGAGATATCAAGTAACGTTATATATATATCAATAACGTTAAGTAACATGTATATGTGTATATATATATAATATTAATACGGTATGATTTTGGCATCAATTGTGGATTAATTTTTTTATACTACATTTGCAAAATGTTATGTATTAAAATGCATATTTTATAGATAAATATATGCATATATTTATATTTATTTCTGTATGATTCTTCCAATTATGACTTACTCTGTGAGCGTTCTTGTTATGTTTCTGAAGAAAGTCGTATTTTAATCAGTTTTAAGTTTAAAATTTTAATTTTATTGGTATGCAAAATTAAAAGGGAATATATTTAATGTATTTTTTGTGTTTGTCTTGAAATGAGCATAGTAAAAAAAAAAAAAAAATCCGTTAAATGTGTTAAAAAGGCTTCGATTTTTAAGAAATCTTTTAATTTCTGTTTAAATAGTTTTTAGTAACACATTATATTGTGAAACTATTTAATTTAGTAGTTCTTTTTTTTTTTTTTCGTTTGAAAATTTTCCTGTTAAACTTTAAGAAAAGTTTAAAACTGGAAAACTTCGAACGCTATGGAAATATATGATTTTTTTTTTACTGTTCTATAGGAAAATGCAATTTTACCTTGTTACTATTTTTATTCAGAGATTATATTTATAATAATGTTAATTAAGCAATTCCAATTAAGGTATATATGTTAGTTAATAATTAAACACTATTCTAAAGAAGTATAACATTATTTCATAAATCAGAAAACTTTCAGATAAGCAATCTTATCTATTCATTTTTTTTAAATTTCTTTGGAAGTAATAATGGATGAAAATGTTAGTAACGAAAATGTTTAATATCGACTCTAATTTTAATCATCAACCCATACGAAGGAATACATTTCCATTTAACGTTTATATATATTTTTAATGTGAACATTATTGGAGCACGCTTGTTTATTTAAAATGATTAATTAATAATTAAGATATAAAAAATAATTAATTAAAAATTAAGATATTAAAAATAATTAATAATTAATGAGATATTGATTAATAATTAATCAAGAACTCAATGAAGACAGACACACAATTTTGTATGTAAAATTTATATAATATAAATGTTTCGCATTTAAATATATATTCCTTCATTGTTTTCTTTTGATATCAAAGTAGTGGATTTTATTCGGGAATTCGTCGTATTTGTAATCTTTCGGGATCGTCTTCCTCATTAATAATGTACATTAGAATGTTTTTATTTTATTTACAATTTCTAAGAAAATATTTCAATGCCAACTGAAGGTTTTTTTTTGTGGAAATAATGTAAAACGTTAGGAAATTTTTTTATGATCCTTGGACTGCTCTAAATTTTTGTTTTTGTGTACACTTTTAGCTAATTCTTCAGATTAAATTATAGAGTTCTTATATAAAAAATAAGATTTCTAGAACTTAATGACTGATACTAAAAATAACAGTTTCATAATATAACACTTTAATTGTTACAAGACATGAAAATCTTTGATATATCATACTTATTATGGTCTGTCAAAAGTTTAATTCGTGAAACTATTTGTTTAGAAAGTAACGATAATGGAAAACACTTTGAAAATCATTTCTAAAGCATTATTCTATATTTTAAATTTACATTCTAGATACACACGTTTCCATGAATAACATTAAATGGCAATATAACTTAATTTCTACAATAGTTAAAAAAATAAAAAAAATCTCGAATAGATCATACCAAAATAACAAAATTTATTTTTGTTCAAAGGATAAAATTTTAAGTTATTTTTATTTTTATTTTTTTTAGGAAAGTCCGTTATCGATTATCTATATATTTTTATCTATTTTTTAAAAGTAGAAACTGGTTAAAACTGATTAATGTGTTTCGAAATTACATCTTAAACTTTTGTAATTGAATTTATTTACAAAAAATAAATTATGCATTTTTTTATATTAAATATTTTTTAAACTATTAATGTCGCTTAAAATGTACTTCAACACTATTGTATACCAATAGCTCAGTTCTGGTAGAATGATTAAGATAATAAAAAATGATTTTAAAAGGAAATTTTTATTGTTTTTTTCTTAAACTTTAATATGAGGAGAATTTTGCGTATGAATTTGTTTTGAGTGAAACTTCAGTAAAGGAAACCATCAAATTATGATTATTCTCTAAAGTGTCTGGCTTTATATTATTAGTATCTTTAACATAATATAGGATTAAATTATATCCTGTATTACAATAGCAATTAATTTTTTTAAGTACTTAGATTTGTGGTAAAATGTAGTCGTCACATTATGAAAATTTAATCCTGAAATTATTGTTAATAGTAAAAAAAAAAAAAAAAAATCCTTGAATGTTCGTTTCTAATATTATGAAACTATCTTATAATTCTTAAAAAAAATATTTTTTTTCTTATTTTAATTTTAATTTTAATTTCTGGATTTTAGCTCGCAGTAAGATTCTGTTGTTATATTATTTAAAAAGATATTATATCACACATCGTGTTTACTTTTTTTTTCTTTTCATCTAACATGTTCAAATTTTATCAAATATTAAGAACAAGAAAGGGTATACAGTATATCGATACTTAAAGTGCATTTCCAATTATCTTAAATTTAAATAATACAAATTATTATTCAGTTGAAGAAAAAATAATGCGATAATAATACAATATACATTGTAGCGATATGGGAATTTCATCATAATATAAAATTATGAAATTTGATTAATTTCATGGTGATATTTTTTTGCGTGAAGTATCTTTGTACGGCTGTTGCAATAACTTTGCAGAACAATGCTCGTCATTTATTTTAGTATTACAGTAAACTTTTTTTACATTTCCAAGCTGCAATTTATTCTAAAAAACTCTTTATTAGCAGTAGAAAAGCTCGTTCTTCGTTTGTACAACAATCATTGTTAAAAAAAAATAATAGGGGACTATGCAATTATGCAATATTATAAACTATACATAAAAATCACTTCAAAGCATCAAAGTACTTAATATTTGCTATAAGTAATAATAAATGCATATAAAGAAATAAATAATTATGTTAATACTATATATATCTATATCTATGCATATAATAATGTACGAAAAAGAAAGCAACATAAAGATAAGTAAAGGCATTCTTTGCCTTTTAATTTTATTTTTATCACATATAGCCAATATTAAGTACTTTATAGGTAATATTATTCAAAATAAATATGCATCTACATATTCATTGAACCAGATTTATCGAATATATTTCATTAGAAAAAGAGTGGTTCTTATTGTATGTATATGTATTGCTTGTACTGACGTTTGATGTACAAGAAATTTCATATTTTGCTAGTTATATTAGATAAAGTAGGAATGGTCAAATCTCATTCTTTGTTACTATAAAAAAGCATACGCAAAAGTATTCAGTTTAAATAATCATCTGCATATTCGCTAAAACAGAATTATCGAAAATTCTACATTAGAAAAAGTGTTATCGTTATATCATATAGATGTACTTGAATTTGTATGCTTTAGAATTTACAAGTTTTGTTAGTTGTTGTATTTAAGAAATTAGGAATGTTGCAAATATCGTCATTCGTTTCCACAAAATAACAAAATTAAGAAAAAATCAGAGGTATCTCCAACTACGCAAGATAATTCCAATTTAATATGCATCTACATATTTTTTGAAACAGAAATATAGATGTTATTTCAGTTGAGAAAGTGTGTTCGTTTTTGATGCAAGTATATTGCATGTAAGGTACATTGCATTTATTAGATGTTGCATATTTTGTTAAATTTAATAAATGTTGTAAACCTTCTACTTCGTCTGTGCGAAAAAAGCGCAAAAAAAATAGTTATAAAAATTACAGGACTCATCAATTACGCAAAATTATTCAATTCAAATAAGCAAAGATACTTTGTTAGAAAAAATGTTTCCGTTATTTCATATACAGAGTGGTCATAAAAAAACTTTGCCGATGTATGGAACTCTAGTGGCCGGTCCGTTTAACCGATCGAGATGAGATTTCAGATATAGTTATTCAGAGGTATGAACTCGGGATTCTGTGAACGGCATCAAATTGGCGCTCAGGGTTACGGTTATAGGTACAGAAACTCGGAATTTTCGACACCAATTTTTTTTCGTCTCAAAATGCTCAGCGCATGCGAAAACCCTAAATAGCGCTGAACGGTACGTATATCGCAATAAACGGACATGTTATGCACGCACAAAAACAGCTCTGCGAACGGCCAAAGAAAAAAAAAACACTATCGGGGTGCACGGAGAAAATTTGCATATGGCAGAGGCAAGAATCCGTTTTCTACGCTGACTATCTGGCGAACGGCGTTCTGTGATTGGTGTCTTGCCTCTGTCATACTCAAATACTCAAATTTCCTCCGTATGCCCCGATCGTTGCCATTCAAAAATTTCGAGTTTCAGTACCTATAACCGTAACCGTGAGCTCCAATTTGTTGCCGTTCACAGAATTCCGAGCTCATACCTCTGAATAAATATATCTGAAATCTCATCTCGATTGGTTAAACGGACCGGCCGCTAGAGTTCCATATACCGTTTTTTTTATATGTGTGGTCTGTACTGTACTTTGTATAAACAAGAATTCCATTTTTTGCTAGTTTATAAAGAAAGTAGGGATATTTCAAATCTCGTTTTGCCTTTATAACAAAAGGCATTGTTATAAAAGAAGTAGAGTACTTTCCGATTACACAAGATTATTCAAATTTAATATGCATCTGCATATTTGTTGAAATAGAATTAAGGAAGATACTTTAGTTGAAAAACAGTGTTCATTATTTGATGTAAAGGTATTGCATGTAAGGTACGCTTTATGTATTAGCATATTTTTTTTATTTATTTAATAAACGTTGTAAGTCTCCTACCTCGTCTGTACGAAAAAGCGCTTAAAAGGAATAGTTATAAAAAATACAGTTCTTACCAATTACGTAAAATTATTCAATTCAAATAAACAGAATTATCGAAGATACAATATGTATTGTCTTACTTATATACTTATGTATTGTCTGTACTGTACTTTGTATTCACAATAATTGCACCTTTTGCTAGTTGTTATATTAAGAAAGTAGGGATGCCTCAAATCCCGTCCTTCTTTTATACAATAAAAGAATTGTTATAAAAGAAGCACAGTACTCTCCAAATACACAAGATTATTCAAATTTAATATGAATCTGCATATTTGTTAAGCAGAATTATAGAAGATACTTCAGTTAAAAAACAGAGTTCATTATTTGAAGTATATGTATTGCATGTAAGGTACACTTAAAAAAAAAATATATATATATACATATATATTCTGCAGATGTAAAGTAATTGAAATCTGTATGCTTACTAAAATTTTATCTGTAGACTGTACAAAAAAAGATGTATATCTATAAAACCAGTTTTTGTAAAGCTACATAAATCTGTAGCTTTATAAAATAACCTACTAAAAATACAGTAATCTTACTAAGCTTTTATATGTAACCCGGGTTGCAGTTACATAAGAAGTTCTGGGCATCCCAATTTTCTAAAAAAATCTTTATAACTTTAGATATTTTTTGATTTACGACGCAAAAGTGTATCTGTTACATGAATTTTCATTGTTGCCGTTATATAAAAAATTCTAGGAATCCCAGTTTCCTGAAAAATTTTATTAACTTTACAGATTTTTTTTCACAGTGCATAATTAAGTTTTATTTCGCAGTGTTGCTATATTTAAGAAATTTTGTAAATTTCGTACTTCGTTTGTACGAAAAACCTCTGTTATAAAGGAAAATAGGGGACTGTCCAGTTTCGCTAGATTATTGAATTTAAATATGCATCTATATAATCGTTAAAACAGAATCACGGAAGGTACTTTAACATAGAAAGTATTCCCAATGTTTCATGTACATGTATTGCACATACTGCACGTTGTATGTATTAGAAGTTGCATGTTCTGTTAGTTATTATATATAGGAAAGTACGAATTTTGTAAGATGCATGAATGTTTTTATGGGGACAAAAGACCTTCAAACTATCTTTTTTTATTTTTTTCTATTTCACTTAAAATACTATTCTAAGGCTCACGATATGGATTATGGCATATATTTATGGCAGAAGAAATTAAAGAAAAAGTTTTTTTGGATAAAAATAAGAAATTTTACTGAATACATTAAACGTTATGAAGAACTTTTCAAAACGCCCAATGCATGCACTTCCATATCAATGAAAATCGCCAATATTTTTCATGCAAGTTTGGTAGTACATACATTGTATTGGTAGTATATATTTGGTAGTCATGCAAGTTATATATACAAATAAAACTTTGCATAGTTTTTTTTTCTTTTTTTTTAACTGAATATAATTGAAAATGTTAAAGGTCGTTTATTGCAGAAATAAGATGCAAGAATTCTGAACATTTCATAAAATTTAGAATTTTTTTTTTAGCTTTATATTCAAATATAGAAAATTCAATACATATTTTTATTTGTATATATAAACCAAATTTGCATAAAAAAAATATTGGGAATTTTAATTGATATGGATTGCGCATGGGGTATTTTGAAAAGTTCTTCATAACGCTTAAATTATTTAGGAAAATTCCTTATTTTATCCAAAAATTCTTTTTTTAATTTCTTCAGTGAAAAATATATGCCACACTGGGAAAAAAATATATAACGCCTTCATCTAGAATGAATAGATAGTCCTTTTCTGAATCCTTAAACTAGAAATATAGATTTTTGAGCTATGCGAATACAGTAAACAATTAATCTGAATAGACGAAATGTCTAGAATTTCTAGTCTCTTGTTTTCTACGTGACGAAACGATCATGAATTGTTTCAGTAGTGAGAAATTATCGCTTGATTTCTGGAAAGGTTTCATAAACTAGATTTATAGTTACTAAAACTAACCTCTTGTGTTCGCATCTATCTGCAGATATTTTAAAATAAGTTTGACCCCGAAAATATAGGAAAACGCTCTTGAATTCTAGAAGGAGACTCTAGAACTCTCTAGAAAGGGGAACTAGAATTTATAAGGATGACATGGAGCTATTTTTTCTAGAGCCACAATTTAGATTCTAGATGCCGGAACCATATTTTTTTTTCTCAGTGCATGATGCATATAATGTTCGCTTGAATAGTATTTAAAGTGAAATGAAAAAAAATAGAGTTTGAAAGTTACTTGTCCCCTTAAGGTATTAGGTGTGAAATGATTTGTTTAGTGGTGAAGTATAGCAAAGAAAGAATTTATCTTAAAAGATAAGTAATCTATTATTCTCTATTTTCTCTCGTCTCTCCTGTCTCTTCCATAAAAGTATAAGACTCTGCGTTTCCTGGTGTTATATTGTAATTATTTAGTTTTTTTCATTATAGATAATTCGAAAAAAAAACTGACGTGTAACACATTGTAGTAGAATGCGACTTTATTTCAAACCCTTCTATCTAATTGTTATCAATGATGCTGAAAGTTTTACATAATTAAAGAATCAAATCTTATTTCTACTTTAAATTTTGCAAACTAAAATAACAAAATTATCATACTTTATTTATGGATATTTTTCGACAGTTTTAAATATTTCAATTAATTTTTTCACATATTTATCTAAACAACAATAATAATTTAAATGTATTTCTTTGAAATATATATTTGTTTCATAGACAATTATTACACTTTCGAATTTCTTCCATATTTAAAAAAAATAATAATACATAATCATTTAAATGCATTTTATCGAAATATATTTTATCTTTGTTTTATCCTCTAGTTTTATGAATGCCGAAGAAAGGCTAATGAATAATACTCTTCTATTGCAAAAGTCTTATCTATTGAAACCCTTATTTCTAAGCAACCCGTGAAATTGAAATCTTTACATGGCTATAACAATAAACCTATTATTATTTCCACTTTAAAATATGGCTACCCTTATTTACTCTCGCATATTTGATAGAATGTAAATCCTTTTCAACATCCATAATGTTCTTTTGAAATTTAGTTTTCATATTTTCTATTCGAAAGATAATCCCTCTCTGTAAGGTAACCTGGGAATTCTATTTAAATTCCTGAACTGTAAGAAACGTAGTTTAGCTCTCAAGGGAATAAATAGATTAAGAATAAAGAAAATTCCATGGATTTTTGGAGTAAAGTAAAAGGATCTAGAGATTTATCTCTTTTCTCATGCCTGAGACAAAACAGAAGGATTTGATTATTTTCGCACAGAAGGAAGTGCTGCTAGCGCTTATTGCTGCCATCATGAACATATCATGACTTCACTTCAATACTTTAAATAAAGAAGAACGGGCTTAGTTTTAAGCCGCCACATAATTTATGTAAATTACAATGCTACTCACTCCAACTTCAAGTTACCCTCAAACGCTCATTTTTGATGCATTATTCTTATCTATTTTATTTCCTCATCTAAATATGTGGACATAAATCTTGCGAAATTTTATGATTTGATTAGATACACATCAGGTGTTTTTTTTTTTTTTTTATGTAATATGTTTGTAAATTGAGTGGCATGGTAACATTTGAGATAAAATAAATTTATTTAAATTACAAATGAATTTGAAATTCGAAACTATTTATTTAATGAATGAACATTTGGACTTTTTGTTAAATTGTAACAATGCTTTAAATTACATTCACTGTGCTACTTGCACTTATTGCTGCCATCATGAATATATCACGACTTCACTTCAATACTTTAAATAAAGAAGAACGGGTCTTAGTTTTAACGCGCCACATAATTTATATAAATTACTATGCAACTCACTCCAACTCGATGTCACCCAAACACTCATTTTTGATGCATTATTCTTACCTATTTTGATTTATCTTCTAAATATGTGAACGTAAATATTGCGAAATTTTATAATTTAATTATGCATTAAGTGATTTTTTCCGATCTGATTTTTTTTCCTGTAATATATTACGTATATTGAGTAACATGATAATCATGGAGATAAAATAAGTTTATTTAAATTAAATTGAGATTGAGATTTGAAACTCTGTATCCTTAATAAATGCGCATTTATAACTTTTGTCAATGTGTAACGATACGTTAATACATTAACTATAAAATGTTCTTAAAGAACATTTATGTAAAAATCTTTGAAACCATCTTTTAAAATCTTCTTATGAAATCTTACGATTTAATTAGGTATACGGGAAGGGATTTTTTAAATTTGAACTTTTTTTTGAAATAATTAAATTTAATACCATAATGATTTTTTACATAAAGTGAGTTTATGCAAATTACAGAATTACTTTATTCAAATTAAGAACGAAGTGCTACTGGCACTTATTACTGCCATCATGAGCACATTATGAGCTCAATACTTTAAATAAAGAAGAACGGGTCTCAGTTTTAAGCCGCCATTTAATTTTTGTAAATGAAAATGATACTCACTCCAAATCCATGCTACCGAAATACCTCATTTTTTTACGCATTATTTTTTTATTTTATTTTTATTTATTTATTTATTTTTTTGCTTTTTCAACTAATTGTGTGCAAATAAATCTTGCGAAATTTTATGATTTAATTAGGTATAGATCAACCGATTTTTCCAATCTGGATTTTTTTCAGTAATATGTTTCGTAAATTAAGGGTCATGATAACTACAGAAATAAAACAAGTTAATTTAAATTACAATTGAATTTGAAATTTCAAATCTCGTTTATTTAATAAATGTGTAATAAAACTTTTGACAACGTGTAACAATATGTTAATGCATTAACTATCAAATGTACTTAAAGTACATTTATGTAGTAAACTTTGAAATGAATATTTAAAATAAAGAAGAACAGGTCTTAGTTTTAATCCGCCACATAATTTATGTAAATTACAATGCTATTCACTCCAACTCCATGTTACCCAAAACCCTCATTTTTTACGCATTATTCTTATGTACTTTGTCTTCTTATCTAAATGTGCGCACAATAATCTTGTGAAATTTTATGATTTAATTAGATATATATGAAGTGATTTTTCGAATCTGTATTTTTTTTTTCTATAATGTGATACGTAAATTGAGTGGAATGGTAATTTTTCACATAAAATAATTTTATTTAAATGACAATTGAATTTGAGATTTGAAACTTTTCATTAATGAATGTGCATTTATATTTTTTTTATGCTGTATAACAATGCGTTTTATACATTTAAATCTTGTGAAATTTTATTTTTTAATTAGATATACACAAAGTGATTTTTTTTAAACTCTCTTTAATGAGTGTGTTTATATATATATATATATATATATATATATATATATATATATATATATATATATATATATATATATATATATATATATATGTATATATATATATGTATATATATATATATATGTGTATATATGTATATGTATATATATGTATATATATATGTGTATATATATGTATATATACCGTCTAACAATGCGTTATATACATTTAAATCTTGCGAAATTTTACGATTTAAATAGATATAGTTTAAGTGATTTTTTCCAATCTGAATTTTTCTTTTACTGTACTGTTTTACGTAAATTGAGTAGCATGATAATTTCGGAGATAAAATAAGTTTATTTAAATTACAAAGGAATTTGTGATACGAAACTGTTTTTTAATGAATGTTCAGTTAGAATATTTGTCAACGTCTAAGAAAGCGTTAATACATTAACTATAAATTCTATTTAAAGTGTTTTTATGTAGAAAATATTTAGATCATCTTTTAAAATTATCTTATGAAATTTTATGATTTAATTAGATATAGATGAAGTGATTTTTCCCAATTTGAATTTTTTTTTCTGAAATATGTTATGTAAATAGAATCACATAATGATTTTTTAGACAAAGTAAGTATATCCAAATTACAATTGAATTTGAGATTTTAAACTCTGTTTAATCAATGAATGTTTATTTAGGACATTTGCCAACGTGTAATAATGCATTAATACATTAACTATCTAATGTACTTAAAGTACATTTATGTATAAAACATTAAAATGAATACATTAAATAAAGAAGAACGGGCATTAGTTTTAATCCGCCACATAATTTATGTAAATTACAGTGCTATTCACTCGAATTCCATGTTACCCAAAACGCTCATTTTTGATGCATTATTCTTATGTACTTTGTCTTCTCATCGAAATGTGTACACATAAATCTTGCGAAATTTTATGATTTAATTAGATATATATCAAGTTATTTTTTCAATCTGTATTTTTTTCTGTAATGCGATGCGTAAATTGAGTGGAATGGTAATTTTTCAGATAAAATAGGTTTATTTAAATTACAATTGAATTTGATATCTGTAACTCTTCATCAATGAATGTGCATTTTTTTTCTACTATGTGCATACTTGTATGTGTGTTTCTACTGTGCATTTATATAGAATTGTTTTAAAGCATCTTTTAAAATCATATTATTCTTATCAATTTTGTTTTCTCATCTAAATGTATGCAGATAAATCTTGTGAAATTTAATAATGATTTAATTAGACATAGATCAAGCGATTTTTCCAATCGGATTTTTTTCTGAGTAATATGTTACGTAAATCAAGGCACAGTATAACTATGGAGATAAAATATGTTAATTTAAATTACAATTGAATTTGAGATTTCAAAATCTGTTTTTATAAATTTGCGATAAAACTTTTATCAACGTGTAACAATGCATTTATACATTAAATATAAAATGTACTTGAAGTACCTTTATGAAGAAAATTCGAAATGAATACATTAAATAAAGAAGAACGACTCTTAGTTTTATGCCGCCATATAATAATTTATGTAAATTACAATGCTGCTCACTCCGACTCCATGTTACTCAAAACGATAATTTTTGATGCCTTATTCTTATATACTTTGTCTTCTCATCGAAATGCGTGCACATAAATCTTGCGAAATTTTATGATTTAATTTGATAAATCAAGTTATTTTTTCAATCTTTATTTTTTTCTGTAATGCGATGCGTAAATTGAGTGGAATGTAATTTTTCAGATAAGATAGGTTTATTTAAATTGCATATTGAATTTGAGATTTGCAACTCTTCGTTAATGAATGTGCACTTTTATTTTTTGTTCTGCCACGCGCATACTACTATGTGTGTTTCTACTGTGCATTTACATAGAATTGTTTTAAAGCATCTTTTAAAATCATATTATTCTTATCTATTTTTTTTTCTCATCTGAATGTGTGAACATAAATCTTGTGAAATTTTATGCTTTAATTAGATATAGATCAATGTATTTTTCCAAGCTCATTTTCTTTTTCTTTAATATGTAACGTAAGTTTATAGGCACGATAATTTTTTTAGATAAAATAAGTTTATTTAAATTACAATTAAATTTTAAAAGTTAAAAAAAATTAAGTTTCAAACTTTGTTTCTTTAGTGAATGTGCATCTAGAACTTTTGTAAAATGTAGCAATGCGTTAATATACATAAACTATAAAATGTACTTTAAGTGTATTTATGAAATCACTTTTTAAAATCATTCTATGAAATCTTATGATTTATTTAGATACAGGTGAATATAATTGCAGGAAATTAAGGAAAATGCGAATAGGATTGGAACAGTCAATTCCATATACAAGTTTCCTATTGGCTGTTCCTCATAATTTCCTGTAACTCGATTGGCCAATAGGTATATCCCTCGAATCCGCCTCTCTTCCATATATATGAAGAAAATTCCATTATTCTTTGCACATTCTTTCCTGCCAGCCATGATCTGAGTATTTTTAGGATGGCCGAATTTCACAGGTTTATTATTATTACCACATATATGGACTTTCGTCTCAGGTGCTCTAAAAATTCTCTTTCCCATTTCTAAGATTCAAGTTCTTTACACAGATGACGGAATACACTGCAGACTGCTATAATTTAAAAAGTTGTGGCGCTAAAAACGTTGTTTTATTTTATATATTGGACATTTGGTTCAATGTACCCTTTACAAAACATTATATAAATCTTGAATAATCCAAGTACTATTCATTGTATAAATCAAATATGCATTTAACGTTGTTTAGTTTGAAGTTATTGGTATATATATATACATACACACACATATATATATACAATACTTATGTATTATTTTAAGTAAAACAAACAATATTGAAAATTATGAGAAAATATTTATAAATTGTACATTGTAAAGAAATTAAGTATCCAAAATTTAAAATATTTTTGAATAGTCAAATGATTCATTTCAATGAAATAAATGTAAAGACATAAATCTCACATGACGTTAAGCTAAATTTGTATCGTGCATAGAAAAATTTTCACAATATTTCATATAACAACATTTATTACTGTATTGTATGAAGTAGAAATCGATCTGTTTAAATGGTTCATTTTACAAAAAAGTTTATATATATAATAAACGCTTATTTAGTTGTAAATTGTATTTAAATATTATGAAATTTATGTAAAAAGCTTCATCATTCATTAAACGTTTTACTTAAAAAAGATATCATCCGCTTGAATATATTGTATTTTATAATAAAATATACTTACACACACTATACATCTAATTACAATAAACTATACAATTGTTATAAGTATATATAAAAAAATATTTCCAGACTTTTCAACATTAAAGTAAAAATTGTTTCATATTTTTTGTATGTTAATTGTGTGTGTTTCATAATTTATTTTGGGTCAACTTGATGTTATATAATATGACAAAAATATTAGACCTTAGAAAAAATATTTTTCTGTTGTAATAAACAATAATCTTCTGTTGTTAAAACAGTAGAAACAAATATATTTCTGTTGATATTCAAAAAGGATTTTTAAAGAAAAGTCTGGATTAACAATGTTTGGTAGATCAGAAAAAATGTTGTTAATAAAAATTAACGTGTCGCTTTAATTATTAGATGCCTAAAATTTTACATGCTTCATTAAATATTTCAAATAAGTTATTTAAAATTTTACAAAATTTTCCATGATATTAAAGATTAAAACAATTTGTTTTCATTAAAATTAATTTAGATTATGCATGTAAAGTTTTAAAATAAGGACAAAAAATATAATATCGCGCAAATCCAATGTTTAAAAAACCTGTAAAAAATACCTTTATTTGTAATATTTTAATTTAAAAGATATATAATTATCGAATGTATAAGTATAAGATAAACCTTAGTAACGAATAATAACCATTTTATATATTTTTTTAATTTATTAATGTTAAATGTATAAATTTCTAAAGATAAATTCTTTAAGTATATTTTAATAATGGCAAATATTCGTTTCTGATTTTTCTGATTTAAAGATTTCGAAATTGTCTATTTTCCTAAGTATATGTTTTTTAAAAATATGTTAAAGCATCTCACTTACTAATGGAATTATGTGTAATATGTGCATTGGAATTGTTTTTAAAGCTTGGCGTATTTATTATGTTAGGTTATTTAACTTATAATCGTGCTTCTACATTAAACTTCTCTTCGGCATTAAAATTTGTTAGAAATATTAAAAAAAAATTATCTCAACTACAGGTTTCATAGTTGAAAAGTAATTGCGATGAATAATATACATAATGCGTATGTAAATGACATATATATTGATATTTGCAAAGATAGAAATTTCTGGGTTATCGTGATTTCGAAAAGTTACCAATAATATTATAAATCCATAATTAATTAAATTTTGAGTGTTATTTTTATGTTTCAAAACATTTTAGTTTTTGTTTCTAAAAAGAGATATTGATTTTATTTTAAAAGATATATAATAATCGAATGTATAAGTATAAGCTGAACCTTATTAACGAATAATAATAATTTAATATTTTTAAATTAATTAATATTAAATTTAATAATTTTAAATGATAAATTCGTGTTAGCATTTTATAAATGCTATAATATAGCATTTGATGGAATATATATCTATAAATAATTTTACATGCGTTACATATTCGAAATGTTTGATCTGTAACAATAAAAAATAATTATGGCTTAAATCTTTTTGACTGCCAAAATAGGGACCGCTCAGAAAGATGAGTCTGTTGCACTGAGATTCTCAACTCGGTCATCTTTATTAACTTAAAAAAAAAGAAAAAAATATTAAACTAAACTCACCGATAAACGCAACAGGAGACAGAATGAAAGATATTCAACTGGAAAAGAAAATATTATTTGATAACCGATAGATATATACATTATTACGTGGTAAAAAATATATCTTTAAATATTATGTTTTTAAAAGTTTACACATTACATCAGATATTTATAGTTCTTAGTTTTAATGTTATAATCTGTTTTGTAAGGCGCAAACCTTACTGTGAAACATTTGTTTTTGGCAGTAACTATTTGTATAAATTGTATGTAACATTTTGTAATACTAAAAAATAATGTAGAGTCAATCAAAACACTATTTTTAAAGTATAGTGTTTATGATTTAAGTTAAGAGGTTCGTGTAAGACTCAGGGGTGCACTAGTGATACGTATACATCTAGTAAAATATATTCATTTCCATCGAATTGATTTAAAGGCATAAACAGCCTAAAATATTTTACTAAAAAGTGTTTTTCTTATAACACAAATAAAAAAAATATATTGAAAAAATATTTCCGCATTCGATTTTTCAATTATTTTAAATATATATATATATATATAAAGATTCAATGCCCAATAAAATTCTATTTTTTATTCTAAATGTCATTCACATGAACATATATAGTACATTTAAAATGATTATATATGTTACGGCCAAAACCCGGAGCTTGGCCAGTTCGGGAACTGGCCGAGATTCCTGGCCAAAACCCGAAATATGTGAAATGAACAGCGTACTTCGGGTTTTGGCCGGCCAATTCGCGAACTGGCCGGGAAGCCTTGGCCAATATACGAAGTGGGGATTCAAGGCTACCCGGTAGGTGGCAATGACGTGCACACTTGATAGGAAAGAACGTTCTATACTGTGACGATTATATTTTGATATGTTGGACAATTTCCCGCCTGTTTGATATATTTCGATAAATTGGGTTTATTATGAGCATTATATTCTAATCTGCTGAAGATTTCTGTCCTCTGTGACAAATATCGATGCATCGGATTCATTGTCCAATCCAATAAACAAATTATTTGAGGGACTCTGTAAATAAACGACAAATTTTACCTAACCAATAAAGTATAGAAAAATGTTGTAGAGCATATTAGTAATATATAACAGTTTCATTACATTTGAAGTAGTGTAACATCATTAAAATACCATATAAACGATTTTTTCACACATATCATAATTCTTTATCTGAATTCTTTTGGGAGTCCTATAAACGAACTATAATGGCTACTTAATCAATACTCTATATAAAAAAAAACTACTGCTCACTACATGAGTTAGGAATGTAAATTTTATTATATTTGAAATAGTGTAACATCAATTAAGTGCACTAGAAATGATCTTTCAACATTCACTGCAATGTAACGAAATACTTTTGAGTGTTTCTGTAGACAAACTATAATTGCTACTTATTTCATACCCTTTAGATAACAGTTTGTCGTCCATCTTAATGAAGCATACCTATTTTATTATAACTGAGATAATGTAACAACATTAAAATGTACTGAAAAAAAACCATTGATGATACTGTAATGAAATATTTTTGTGTGTTCCTGCAAATTAACCAAAAATAGTACAACTTCACTAGTAATACCAAAATGTATTTATAAAGCTAAATATTATAACAATTACAAGTCAATCCGAGTCTTTACCCAAGTTAGAGCACGGGCATGCATACGGCCAGACAAATTCAATTCAAAAACACTTTCAACTATGTTAGAAAATGATAAAAATAAAAATGGGTTTCTATATACCAATTTCGCGAATTGGCCGATACTGTATGGCCACTTCGCAAACTGGCCGATTGCATCTGGCCAGTTCGGGTTTTAGCCGGCCAATTCCCGAATTGGCCAGTCAGTTTAAAACGTTGTTGGCCAGTTCGCGAATTGGCCGGTCAGTTCGGGAATTGGCCAATTTCGGGTTTTGGCCGTAACATATATAATACAAATCTTATTAGAATAAAATCTGTAAGTATTATGATTTTGTTTATAGAAATACAATTTAATTTTTTAATTTACAAATACAATTTTATGTAGTGAATCAATATCTGTAAATTTCTTCATATTTTATATATGGTCATTTGTGTTACATTATTTAATTTATATCTCTGAACCATTATGTAAGATGAAAAGAATAAAACTGAAACTATCGATTGATATTATCTGTGAACATCAACAAAGGATTACTTTGCAAATTCCTCATTTAATATTATTTGACAGCTCAGAAAATTTGTTGTTATTAAAAAATTAAAATGTCTCTTTAAATATTTTATGCTTGGAACTGTTACATGCTTCATTAAATATTTAGAGCAAGTTGTTTAAAATAGTATAATCCTTTTCATAATATCCCAACTTTGCTATGAAACTTTTGTATTTCACAAAAAAGTACTTCTACATAGCGTATGTAAAATTTAGAAACACCATTAAATAACGTAATGAAAATATATAAATTTTAATTTTAAAATGTTTCGTTAGTCGATTGTTTCAAACAATTTGTAAAAGCTATTGTTGATAATAATTCTTAAATTTTAAATAGCATCTATTTATTTATAATTATAGACAAAACGTTTATTCAAATGAACATTTCTGTAAAAGAAATACTCTAAAAACAATATTTCCTTTGCTATGATATTTACATTTAAAAACTGGAAAATATAGTCGCTCGAATATATGTTTTTTTTATGTCGTGTGAACAAAAATATATCTATACTTACTAAAGCTATTTAATGTAACATGGGTGTTGTTTTCACTTTTTCTGAAAAAATCATCTTTCTTTTTTAAACATCTATTCAATCTGTCTTATATAATATAGTTTGTAAGAAACATTGAAAGCTATTTATTTTTAAAGAAAATATTTAATGGTAAAGAAAATGCAGTTGCCAACAGTAGATAATACGAAGACGATATGTAAGATGGATATTTGTTAATTTGCATTTGTTAATTATCCATGATTTTATAAAAAGCCGTATACTTATGTGAATACTTATTTGATTATTCTTTGAATAATCAGTTTTCATGTTGAAATACACAGAATTGATTTTTTTTCTAAAGAACCACCGTGATAAATAGAATAAAGGCAGATTATGTGTTATCTACATCTTATACTGTATTGGCAAAATAATTATAGCAATTATAGCATGAACTCTTAATAGTGCGAAATTCCAAGGGAGGTATTTTTCGTCAGAAATATAAAGTACAACAAAGGATTGTTGTTATAAAATGTAAACATATGAATATTAAAGAATAATCTGTTATGTTAAATTATTTTAATGCAGATTTATAACGAAAATAACTAAGTTAGAACTTATTGTTAAATAAAACAACTTTCTTTTAATTTAGTTTTTCCTTTAAAATAGCAATGGATGAAAATACTTTAATGCAAATGAACTAATTACTCAGGACAAACAAAACATACAAACAAATTGCAGTGCTTACATAATTTTAATCTTTTATGTTATTAAGTCGCGTTTATTTCAATAGATGAATAAGTCATCTTTTTACTTAATAGTTTTCTAATTTTGCGACACATTTAAAAATTTTGGTCTCTTACATCATAATTTTAATCTATTATGTGATTAAGTCGCGTTTATTTGCAATAGATGAATAAGTCATCTTTTTACTTAATCGGTTTCTAATTTTGCGACACATTCAAAAATTTCATTTGTTACATCATAAGTTTAATCTTTTATGTTATTAAGTCGCTTTTATTCGCAATAGATGAATAAGTCATCTTTTTACTTATCTAATTTTGCGACAAATGTAAAAATTTGGTCTGTTGCATCATATTTTGATTGGTAACATCAGCGAAGAGACGGCAGCATTGTATGGAGATCTCGCGTTGTCGGTTGAAGAATGGTATGTGTCTCTTTAATAGTTTTACTAACAATTCTAGATTTTTCAATAAAATATGTGGCACAAAAATTGCTTTTTATAAGTGATACAGAGTCCTCAGATTATGCCCGATTATTCGTGAAAAATGTGTTCGCATTGTCCGATGAGTAGTACGCATTCAAGGATTTCCTTAAAATTAATTCTATATAGAAAATGATGGAGTAAATGAATTTGTCCATATTAACGAGTGATGTGGCTTTAGCGGATACGAATTAAAGAAAGTCCATTGTATAACAAACTGAAAGGTAACTAAGACCTGTTACCAACCTTAATATAATTTGTTTTTGTGTAAATATAATATTTTATTACTAGGGAGCTCTGCCCCCTGCAAGCTACGCTTGCCAACCCCCGTTCAGACACCGCAGAATCTAAAAACACACTAATCTGATGGGTTTTAAAAATATTAGAGAAGATTGAATTATATTGAAAAAAGCTGTGCAGATCTCCCTGTAAACGGGTTTCCTTTAATTCCCTTTGATTGCAAAAATGTAAGGGCGAATCAGTTGTTGTTAAGACATCCAATGGTTGTTTTCGTTTTTGATTAAAGATGATCAGTTAAACATATGAAAAGAAGCTAAAATAAAATGAATTAAGCATACAGAGTCTTTGTCTCCCGGTATTTTAAAACAATCTCTATAACGATAGCCTCAGTCATGGAACTATCATCAACAGTTCCGGGCGGACCACTTCGCTTCTTATACTCTAGGTGCCATTTTGGTACTTTAATGTTAGCCAGGCACAGGTGATAAACTTATATAAACACAATATATTACTTATATTAACAATACTGATTTTTGGTGTTAATTGCATTGCAAAGTATTCAATATTTTAGGAGAAATCGCCGTGAAACATAATCAGTTGTATAATCAGTCGTTTCAAAGAATCGTTGCATAAATTCGTTTCATTTCAGCCGTTTCATATATCCGTTTCATAAATTCGTTTCATTAGGATTTTACATATATAGGATAGATTACATTTTTCAGTAATATTTACATTCACTGTTAAAAATTTCTGTAAAAACACAGAAAAAAATAGATACTCTGTAAATTTACATAACAGTTCACGGTTGTTGTGTTCACGGTTAAATACATTTGGTTGAGTTTCTTGGTCATCATTTTGCTGACATTTCCTTTTTTCTTATAACACTTATAACCTTGTAGTATATTTCCAAGTCATTATTAAAAGATATTTTTATCTCTGTTATAACCTGTAATTCAAAAATACACACTTTTAAAATTCTTTTAAGGTATTATTAGAAATATAGTAGAAGTGTATTAGGTTTAAAAATTATGTTATTAAAAAATTGATTATTTTATGAAAGGGAAAATTCGTCTCTGCGGAGTTAGAGGGTATTTTTATCGGCAATTACATTGCTGTTGTTTTATTCGCCTTGTGCATGAAGCGTGTTGAAAATAAAAGTAAATTAAAAGTAAAAGTATTTCCCGTTAAATCATAAAAAAAACATCCTTTGAGTACAGTCGTAACAGTTCATTGGCACAGTCAGTAAGATGTTCAAAAAAAGAAGTTCAAACAAAACTCGTTATCAATTAGCGGACAGGTTAAAAATAAATATCGTGCTGCAGATCAAATTCACGCTAATTAATCTAATTCTTCAAAGTTGAAAAATGCACTAATTACTTAAATTAAACTAAATTACTATTATTAAAAATAAATAAAATAAATAAATTTACAGAGTATTCTGTGAATTTACCAAATAATTTCTGTGTTATTTAACAGTATCTATGTTACTATTATTTCTGTGATTTTACATAAGACTTAAGATAATGGGTTACCAGTAGATTCTCAGTAATTTAATTGAAACATTTTATCGACGTGTGTACACAACTTATTCTACACAAAAATACTGTATTAAGTAGCATGAGTTATAGGTATATTTGTCTATTATTATCTACTATCTACAATTCTCTATTATTATAGACATATATGTTTTAGCAAAAAAGTAATTTTTCTACCTCCATAATATTTGTATTTTTGCCAAAAGTTTATAGTAAATTAATATTTATACAAAATATTATTTCAAAAAATGCAGAAAGTATCCCTAATTTAAAATTTTTATTATCTGTATACTGTATTTTAAATTCGACTTTTCTTCATGACTAACTTTTTACATTGGAAATCACTGATCAAATACAATTCAGCAATCTATTTCAAAGGACTTATTACCGATTATGCTAAATGTATGGGTCAAATATAATGCTCTTGATGTGAAATCATCTTCATATTCAATTTATAATTGGAAAGTAATTAGCTATCCATGTGGAAATTACGTTAGTGGTTAGAAATTTAATAGTTTTGCGTATTTATACGAAAATGTGCGCATTTCGTTCATAATGTCAACGATAATTTACTTCAAGTCATTTTATGTAGTGTAAAAGTAGAACGTATAAAATGAAGGTTTATATTTTGTGTATACGATATACGAGATTTAAATCACGGGATTTAAATAGTATATCATTATTAATTCATTTACTTAACAAGAATTCGTAAATAATAACTGTAAAGCACTAAGCTTATTAAAAAAAAAAAAAAATGTATATTTGTTTGTCTAAATGTATTTCGTTATGCATTATTCTCTGCATCATAAAATATCGCGTATTTTTTAAAACAATCATAAACTGAAATTAATTAGTATATTCTGGAGATCGAACGGAAATCTAAATGGCTATTTCAGTGTCTAAGGGAAATATTAAATAACTAACTTGTCGCACAATCACAAATTAAGCAAAATACTGTTATATGTATATGGACATTATGCTTAGAATGCAGTTAGAGTTTTACCTTTCATTAATTGTGTCTTTTGTTTCGATATATAAATTGAGACCCTTAACTTTGGACGTATGTAATAACGCACTAAATTAGCTACTCCCTCGATGAAAGTTTTTATCGATTTCTTTAGATGCACTAGACTTATTGGTGAAACAAATTGATTGGTACTATATACTTCAGAGCAATACTTTCCATAAGCGAGCTTTTAAATTGGAAGTACAATTTTATATACAGCAATGTATCTATACCTACACAAAAAAAAAAAATATCGAACTTTTATGCTATAGGGTCGTTGGCATTTTTTTTTTTATATATTCTTGTCCCAATTGAGGTTTTAGAAAGTGATTTATTCCCAAATTATATAAACAGCTATGGAACAAACATGACGAACTTTTATGCCTTTTTATATATGTACATATATATAAACATTTATACATACATATATATATATATATATATGCTATTATTATTGTTATTATTGTTTTTTGGTATATAACGTACAAAACTGCTTCGATATAAAAATAGAAAAATGGCTTCTTTATATTAAATTAATTGTATAAAATTTAACAAAAATGCTTGTGTATATGAAACCGTAAATAGGTTGTGAAATTTCATTCGGTCGACAGGGCCATTTTATGTAAGTCGTGAAGGCCCCGATACTGAAAAAGTACCCAAAAAAGCAATTCATGGACGTATGCTTGAACCATATCTGCATACTTTCTTATAAGCTGCTGTACTAAATAGAAGTACTTAACTTTAACTTATGCCATTACCCCATTAATAAGCTATTAAATTCTGTAGCTAAAAATGACTGTTTCGAAACAGTGGTATCGAATAACAACGGCCTCTACAAAGCCTTATAACTATTACATAGATAATGTTGTGTCTACTCAGAATTGTATAATGTACAAAGAAATAATAACGTACAAAGGATTTCATATTGATGATATTTCTATTTAAATGAAAAGTCGCGTTACTCGTCAAGTATGGAGAATATTTAAAAAATCATATGTTAAAATGACGAAATGTTTTTTATGTGAGTTAATTCAAGTTTGTTGCGTGTTTTATGAACATGTATTTATTTTTAACAATATCCATCATAGTTCAGAGGACTTTCATGAATTCTTTTCGTCTGTCCGTCTGTCTCTCCGCTTTGTAATTCGCGTAAGTGTAGTCCGAATATAATGCATTTGATATATGTTATTGAGGTTCACCATGGCATTTTCGTTATTGAAAACAAAGTGTGTAGCATCTGTTCGTTTACAGGGACGCTCAAAAGAATACCGTAACATTATAATCAATGGAAAACAATCGTTTGCGGCATATTTTACTTATATTACACTTATTTGGAATATATATAGAAATTGAGATACATTTTTGAAGATCACTCAAGATGATTACTATAAAATATGCTATTCATAGCATTAACCTTTAATTTACAAGGACCTCCAAATAATTCGACTACAGTTCTGTGTTTGAGCAATAATTGCTGAAATTGGGTTTTGATCTTTTGTATGCGTTTTTAAATGTAACTATTTCTTTGCATATTACTCGATGTGCACTGCTTCTACAGATTATCTACAGGGCAGCACAAAGAAATTCGAGTGCATTTTTGCTGATTGGCGGAAATTGCGAAAGTGGATTTTTAGCTATGTTATGTGTATCCTAACTGAACCATATTTTTGTATGTTATGTAGTATATGTATATAAACCTATGCATAATAGTCAGGGCTGCAATAAAGAATCTGGATGATTTTCGACTGTAGATGTCAGTTGCTGAAACAGGATATTGAAATATCCTATGCGTTTTCAAAATTGTTCACTTAGGCATCATATTAAATCTATTAGTCGGTATAGTTTTATTACGTTATTCTGAATGTGTTGGAAAGTGTTTCATAATTTACGAGGGTTTCCTTTTATGTTTCGACAAAAAGTAGGAAGAAAAAGAATTTTTGGGGAAAAAAATTGTTTTTCTCTTTCCAAAATATTCGCCTTTAAGAAATATACACTTTTTCATCCGTTCAAACAATTCTTGTAACAATTTTTCCAGTCTGAAGTTGATATCTCAGAAAAGTAGTTTTGGAAGGCACCAACAGCTCCTTGAGGTTATGCAAATCGCTGCCCACGCATTTTTTGTTTGACATAAGGGAATAAGAAAGAGTCGTTAGTTGACAAATCAGGAGAATATGGCAGTCAGACATTAATTCGATATTTTTATCCTTCAAATAATCATTTGTTTCACATGCTGTGTGGGAGATGACGTTGTCGTGAAGAAGAACGATGCGGCGTTTTTTGTTATTTTTCCTGATTTCATTGATGAATTTTGGCAAACAACTTTTTGTATACCATTTAGTGTTAACAGTTTTTCGATCCTCTAAAGGAATGGTTTCGATATGTCCTATAAGGCCGAAGAAACAAGCAATCATTTTCTTGGAAGTGCTTCGTGAACGAACAAATTTCGTTGGATTCGGTTCATCTGGAAACACCGAAACAGTGGATTGTTGTTTGGATCCTGTTGATGCGAATATATACAAGATTCGTCACCTGTAACGATATATATACAAATTTTGCAATTCCAAATTTGAATTTTTTTAGTATTTCCTTACACCGATTTGCAGGAGCCTCTTTTTGAGCTTCTGTCAAATTGTGCGGAATCCATCTAGAACAAATCTTTGTAATAGCTAAATGTTCATGCCAAATCGAATGAATTGCACTTTGTGATATGTCAAGGGATGCTTCTACCTCACGATACGCGGCATGACGATCTTCTTCAATCATCTTACTTCTTGCAATCATCGACGTTGTTTGGAATCACTACCTATTTTGGTCGTCCTTCCCGAAATGCATCACTGATGGACGCGCGACCACGACGAAATTCAGAAAGTCAATTGTAAACAGCCTTTTCTGATGGTTCTTCATTACTAAAAGTTTCACAAAGCGATACTAAGCATTCTTGACGAGTGAGGCCTTTCTTAATATCATAAGAAATCATCCAACGGAAGCCTTCACGAGTTATTTCCATTTTTTTCCATCCGCTTGTTTCTTCAGAACACTCACTGTAAACAAAATACGCAGACGATTTCTAAGATGCCACTGATTCCAAGATAACAAAAACTGTAAATTTTACGAATATCCGGAAGACAGATTTCAGTAGCGCCTTCTATTTGTCGTTTGTAAAAACATAAAAGGAAACACTTGTATGCATGATGCGTGATTTTTTACTTCTTTTTAAATTTTGATCAGTAAATATGTTTAAATCTATAAACATAAATTTTATTTGTTTATTATACAGCGTTAATGAACAAATGTGCTACTTTTCATGTAATAATTTTAATTAATGAACAAATAAAAAAAACATTTTTATCTGTTCATGAAGCACGTTAACAAATTAATGTTTACAGAAGCTGTTATTTTACGTTATGTATATACAGTGTTAGCAAAGAACTTATTACAACACTAATCCATAAAATTAGAGTGATTTGTTGTTATCGCAAAACTATATTGTACTAGAGTCAAAGAATCTGTATCAATAGAAATTAGTGTTACTTTTTGTATCTTGCACTCTTTAGTATATTGAAAGTTTTCCAAACTACAATTGTTTTAGATTTTATCTACCATATAATTTGAAAGAAATATAAAGAGAAATTTCATCTTTATCTCTTTTATGTTACTGAAATTTGGTTCTATCTGCTGTTACAGTCCAACTAATTCCAATCAAAAATTTTGTAATCGCTTTTTCCATTACGTTTTCCATTAAAAAAATTATTTTACTTACGAATTTTCTCATGTAATATTTTATTATTAATTTTATAGGACTTCTATAAAGAATAATACAAAAAAGACACATAAAACATGCAAACATTTAATGCTTAAAAATTAAATCAACATGTAGAACTAATATTGACAAGATTTGTGATTTTATGGTAACTATTCATTTGTCATAAATATTAATAGCATTACGTAAATTTAAAATTTAGAAAAATTAGCCTTTATTTAGGAATGTAATTTTATATAAAAAAATAAAACATAGTACAGTGATATGTAAAATTGAACATTTATAACACTCTGTATACCTCTATCATATAGTACTCTCATATATATTCATACTAAACCATCTATTCACAATTTATTACAAAGGAAACAATTTGTACAATATGCATGTAAAAAACAATATACGAGTATACGTAATATAAGGAAGTATAAGACATGCGCTGTTTTACGCCTAAAATATATCGTTACACCATTTTATTATAAAATTTTAAGGAAACTGCTTTAGTTAATATTCACTCATTTTTTAATGATTTTTTTAAAATATTTTTATCACTGTAAGAAATTATTTAAATTTGATTTACATAAACCCCAGTTTATTTTATTGCTTACAAAAGAAAACAGCAATATAAAAATGATACTACAATTGTTTAATGACAGAATATATCTATTTATAAGATTTTCATGTATAATATAAATAATCTATTTTATTCGAAATATTATAAAATTAAATTAAAAACCTATAATAATAATATACGAATAAAATTTATCCCGAAATATATTAGATCATCATCAATATAATAAATACGTACACAAAATATGTATACAATATCAATACAAAATGCTTCCCATTTCTCTAAAATTCTTATGGCTCACTTGAATTTATGGACACTAATCCATCGGTTTTTTTTTTTTTTTTTTTTTTTTTTTTTTTTTTAAGAAAAGGAAGAAAGATATAATTATACATATGAAAAGAAATAGTATAATTATACATATGAAAAGAAATAGTATAATTATACATGAAAGTTATTACGTATGCTGTTATGTGTAATATATTTTTTGCTCTCTGTATTACAAACTTACGTTTCTATTACAAACTGATCTAAAGAACGTATACTCTTTTCTATCGCCTTTATTTTCTTATTTCTTGCTGTTTCTACGAGGGTTGCATTGTAGGATTTTACAAAAAGCAAGAAGAAAAAGATTTTTGGGGGAACAAACTGTTTTATTGCTTTTTAAAATATTCGCCATTAAGATTTATACATTTTTACATATGTTCAACCCACGCATTTTTTGACATAAGGGAACAAGAAGAAGTCATTAGGCGACAAATCAGGAAAATATGGACAATGAGATATTAATTCGATGTTTTAATCCTTCAAATAATCAAATGTTTCACGTGATGTGTATCAGTTTGCGTTGTTGTGATGAATGATGCGGCGTTTTTTGATGTTTTCCTGATTCCGTTGTTGACCTTTAGCAAACAAATTTCTGTAAACTATTTAGTGTTAACAGTTTTTTGATCCTCTAAGGGAATGGTTGCGATATGTCCTGTAAGGCTGAAAAAACAATCAATCAATTTTTTGGAAGTGCTTTTTGAACGAACAATGCCAAGATATGATTCTATCTCACGATACATGACATGATGATCTTCTTCAATCATCTTACTTCTTGAAATCATCGACGTTGTTTGGAATTACTACCTATTTTGGTCGTCCTTCACGAGATTCCTCACTGCTGGATGCACAACCCCGACGAAATTCTGAAAAACAATTGTAAAGATTTTTTTCTCATGGTGCTTCATTACCAAACGCTTCAGAAAGCGATACTAAGCGCTCTTGTGAGGACTGTCTTAAAATCATAAAAAAATCATTCAACGGAAACTTTCACATTATTTCATTTTTTTCACTCGCTTGTTTCTTTAGAACACTCACTGTAAACAAAATAAGCAAGCGAATTCTAAAATGCCACTGATTCCAAGATTTAAAAAAAAAAAAATGTGAATTTTACGAATACCTGGAAGACAAATTTCATTAACGCCTTCTATTGACTGTTTTTAAAAACATAAAATGCAACCCTTCGTACATTATACTGCATTATATAATTAAAATATTACTTTTATAAAACGGGATTTAATTTTTATTCCTTACAAAAGGAAACAACAATACATGAAGATACGGAATTGTTTCGTGACTGATGTTTAATCTAATTACTTAACTCTCATGCATATTAATATAAATCCATATATTCAAGATATATTATGAAAAGAATAGCTATCGATAGCTTTTCATTTTCTATCCCGATAAATTGTGACGCTCTTTGTAAAGTAAAATATATATTATACTTTAATGAATAGAAATATATAATAGATGAGTCGACCCATTATATACACAATGTAAAAGTATATTATCAAACGCTCTGAAAGACTTGATCTGAAAGAATAACGTGTCACACATCAGCAGTTTCTCCATAATATGTTGAATTTTCTAAAGCTGATTATGCGACTTTTATAAAGAGATAAAGAACTACTTAGCTTTGATTTGTGATGCAAAAGACATAAAGACATACGTTTTGGGATTTCTCTTAATCTGTGAAAACGTTTATTTCAAGAATATGATAAAATAATGCTCAAGTTAAACGTTATCAATCATATTATTAAAGTAGATTTATCGTTGTAATTTTTTTTTATTATTATTTATACTTTTGTAGAATTTAGAACAATTGTTTGGCACTTTTTTATGATTCTAAATACACATGCTTTATATTTGACATTAAAATGGACTAATTTTAATATCAACAATGCTTATTTTCTTGTATCAGTATTTGAAATATTTCTAATGTACTTTAAAAAGCACTATCGCTGGACATATTAAAATCTATTACATATATCCTTTTCTCTATGCATATTTCTCTTGTATGTTTATTTCCTTAAATCTGTTAGATAATAAACATACAACACAAATATGTATAAATCGATATATGGAGTATGTATAAATACATCTATTGGTTTTGAAAATTTTTATCCTTATTTAATTTAGCCACAGAAGAATTTTTTTTTTCTACTAATGATTTTTATATATATTTTAGAATATATATCTAGGACATTACTAATGTCATTTTGAATTAAAAAAGCTACACCTTTTTTCTCTTATAGTTTTTAAATTTGAAAATGTTTTTTTAAAAACAGCTTACATTTTTTTTTTCTTTCACAAACGTATGTTGCTTTTAATTCTAACCAATGCTAAATACTAAATCTTTTGTTTCCATATAAGTCTTTAACGATGCGATATAAATATTTAGCTTTTTTGGAATAAATTTTCTTTAAATATTTCGAGACTTATTAAAACTAAAGAGGGAAAATAAAATTCACGATTCACTGTCTGTATACTTCCATTTTCATTAGAAGGGAAGCATTCGCGCCGAGTGTTTCAGGCTTGAATGCAACAAATATATGCCGAATTAATTCAATTATGATTTTGTCATTACCTGCATTAAACATTTGACTGCGAGAGAAGTATGGATGAGTTGAGTAATCTGCTGACCTTAGATGACCTTCGGGGAAATTTATTAAGGCCTTAAACATATTTAAAATATGGTCAAGCCTGATGGCCAATGGTCAGCCTGAACCTTCCGGCAAAAGTAACAGGGGACGGGGTGAAAAATAAATAAGGAGAAAATAATACATCTTGCCACGGAAAGGCAAATACACCAGGTTCAAAATGTTTAAAATTTCCCTAATACAATAATTCAATCCGAGATAAAACAATTCCGAAACGGACAAAAGAGAGTTAGAAATTGCCAAGATGGATAATAAGGCTCAGGAGCTAGAATAAGGCTCAGAAGCTGTCCATTGTTAGTGAGATCACGTGTGAAGGATGATTTTTTTTAAGCAAACTTTTGGCCATGAAAAAATATTGTGGATCCAGCACCGTTGAAGATTAAAAGGACGACGAATGTGCAACAAGTTGCGAGTCGACTGTGATAATAGTAGTGGGGAGCTTAAGCCACCACACTATTTACACACACATTATTAAATTATTATCTCTGAAAGGAGATACTCTTTGAGTAAAAACAGTTAAGACCACAAATGAGCAGGGCCTATTTGAAATACAAGATAAGCGACGACATGCCTTTTAATATGATAGAGTTTCTAATAACGAGAAGTCAACAGTAGAATTGGATGTGACTTACTTAGCTGGCGCAGCCACCGTTACATTGCCCCATCTATGTACTAGAAAACTGCCTAAATAACTTTATGTTTAGATTGTTTATATAGAACGGAATTTAAATTATTAACACGCTAGTTGATGAAAAAACATGCATTGACAGTAGACGGGGGAGACAATAAATTTAGGCGAAAATTACAATGTTGGAGTTTAATTCAAAAATCAATTCTGAAGGTTTGTGTATTGCAAATAATTGTTAAAGGAAAATTGAGTTATTATATCCCTGTCTACAGGTTCACCGATTGTCACTGAACATCATTCTGCAGCTTAGCAACATCCGGCTTTTGAATTAAAGGTTATCTTCATGCCAATCATAGACATTTAGGATTTTTACCGCTGACATTATCAGAGAAAAAAAATCGAACTTATTAAACACGTTTCGCTATACAAATTTAATTTTATTATTAAACACGTTTATTAAACGTTTATTAAACACGTTAAACTCTTTCTTTTATTCAGAAGGTGATATCTAATTTGAAATTACATTATAATTTGAATTTTAAGTGTGAAATAAAGTGATTAAAAGACCTTCGGAACGTAAGTATGAATTGCGAAGAAATAATTTATGACGAAAATTTAAAAATATATTTATGAAGAATTCTGAAAGAGAATATGATACCAGTAACGAATCGGACATTTGTGAATTTTCTTATTATTATCGTACCAACGATGGAAATACTTTTTTGTGTAAAAATGTACAAAGATTGCGTAATATTTTGATAAAAATACGTAACTACTGAATACTTTGTAAAGAAATGTGTCTCAGGCATGAAATAAACTGTTTGTGTGTCCGTATAACAAAAAGAGGCTCACATCCTCTCACGTTAGCAGAGTCGAAAAGCAGAGTTCAATGGTTTTTACACTGTAAAAGAAAACGGACTAAAAAACGGAAATACTACTGGCAAACTAGACGCCAGTACTATTTCCGTTTTTTTTTTTTTACGGGGATTTTTACCGATAAATTACAGAAAAATTTCCGTTTTTAAAGATACTTTTTTAGAAACGGAAAATTTTCTGTAATTTATGGGTAAAAAGTCCCGTAAAAAAACGGAAATAGTAATAGTAATTGCCAGTAGTACTTCCGTTTTATATTCCTTTTTTTTTACAGTGTATCTTTACCAAATATGTATCTAAATTATTATTATTTACGACGAAGTATGTGAAATATAGCAAAAATACCTTGATTTATCGTATTATTTTAAGTAGTCATAATATTTGCACATGCTGCAAGTATAAAAAGGAATTTAAATTTTAAAATAAATAGCATATACAAAACTTTATTTAAAAATATATAGGCACAAAATTCTGCAATTCATAATTATTTTAAATAATTAGATCAATTTTCTTAAGAAGTTATTAGTATAATTATTTGCATCATTGCTTTTTTAATTATGTTCTTAATGTTATTCAATTGAATACCTTCAAATTTGATTGTTTCATTTTATTAAAGATTAATACTGAGTTATTATTTTATAGTAACGCATAAAACACAATACTAGGCTTATACAAATTTCGCAATTAACTTATAATTTCGTTATCAGATTTTATTAAGAACCTAAATCTTCTAAGATGAATGTATGTTACAAGACTGTTTTTCTAGATTATACAGATTTTCAGTCATTTATGTAGTAATAAAAAATAAAAGATATTTTGAGATTTCCTCCCCACAAAATAAATTTTCTCCTAGTCTTTCCGAACTCTTTTCCCGCTAGCAGTAAATGAAATCAATTGTGATATGTCTGCTTTAAAATCTACTTTATTATAAAAAATAAAAATTATTTCGCTGTAAAAAAACCACTGTAGATTTGCCAGAACAAACTCGATCTCAGTGAATGTGCTGTATCTTTTTTTGGTTTCCTGACTATATTAACATGGAAAATACAATAGTTGCGTAAAATTAACAGCACAATGTGCTGGCAATTTGGACGCATTTTTTTACAGCACACACTGCTGGCGTCCAAATTGCGTACTGTACATTTTAATATAGTCAGGAAACTAAAGAAAGATACAGCACATTCACTGTGATCGATTGTGTGCGCGAGATGAACAGTACTTTATACTGTAAAAATGTCGTTTTTTTAGAGTGTTGAAATTGTCATAGTACATCGATTTTTTTTTGTTTTTACACAGTTAGTATTTTTGGATATTTGAACAACTTCATTTCTTAAATTCTTGACACGGAACAAACCTCTTATTTTTATCTAATGTTATTGAATGCAATTTAATAGATTTAAAATTATATAAAAAAATATTAACCAACTATTTTAAATAATACATTACATGATGTATATTGTATTTTTTATATGGGCTATGAAGGAATATTTCAATTGAAATGAAAACAAAATTACGTTTTAATACATCATGTGAAGAATTATTCGAAATAAAGTTATTTAGAGTTCGGAACACATTATTCTTAATAGAGCTACAAAAGTTTTCAGTAAGTTTATTTTATTCATAAAGTTCATAAACTACCGCTTGTTCTGAAAAAAAAAAGAGTTAATATATTCTTGGGCACATCTTAGGCTACCATATTAAATCAAATGTGTCTGTTGAAACAGAAAATGATAAATGATGTTATTTCACATTCCTCGTTAGAAAAAAAAAGTATTAATTTGTAAAACTATGAATGTGAGATAAAAGCATATTGAGGATCATTATCTTTAGCGATTGGCCAGATAAAATAAATATTCTTCATCCAATATTTTTTGGGGGGTAAGATAAATATTGCACGGTCACAACTACCATTTTGATAATTAAATTTTTTGGTTGGAACATTTTATTTTATTTATTACGTTAAAACGCCCTGAAGTGGTAAAGAAACTTTCTGATATTCAAAAAGTTTTAGGAAGTATTTTAACAGGAAAAATATATACAGTTAAACCTCGTTATTCCGACACTCTAATGGCCAGAAAAAAGTGTCGTTATAAGCGGAGTATCGTGGTAATCGGAGTTGAAGAAAAATATGTTTATAAAAAGCTGTATTTTTAATTAAGTTAAAGCAATTTTAAATTCAAAACTGTTCTTGCAGTTTTAAGAAACAAAACATTATTATTAAACAAAATAATCACAAAAACAAAATTGAAAAGAATGAATATTAGATTTATGATGATTTTATTTGTTACTTTTAAATGAAATATTGACGAATTAAGGTTTACTTATCCCTCGATGTGCTTCCTACAATTGTTTTTTCTATATTATACAATGAATTGTAATCAATATTCGTTGTTTCAGAAATGGATGTTAGATAATTTCTGATCGTTTCAATGCCATGCAATGCTTCGGTTTTAGTCGGATGCAAAACGCCATGTAACCTCAAGAAAACGCCACCTGACCAGAACAAAAAGACCGTGAGTAGACTGATACGTCTATTATCTGGATCTTAAGTGGGTCATTCATAGTGTGTGGGTTTAATTATTCAGATAAAGGATTCAAGTAAAATTTCTCTTTTATCTCAATGGATATTTTAGACACTTTTGTGAAAAAATTGGCTATTTCTTACTACTTAATTTCCGTGCTTATACGATGTATTATGAAAAGAGGACAATTTTCCTAATCCGTCGGGATATCCAGAGTTTAAAAGTATTCAATGGCGTAAAATTCGGAGTTAATTTACATTAAAATCATATGCAGAAAATTGGTACTTTGAAAAGCTGACGTGATAAGCGGAGTGACGTCAAAACCGGGTGTCGGGATAACGGGGTCCGACTGTATTACATAATATGATATTCATATGTGGCAAACACAAAATACGAGCATTTTAGTATAAAACAACCCGAATCAACCTTATACAAATTAAGAATTTTGTTATTTGAAATAGTTGAAAAATTTTAACGTGTAATTTAAATATAACGCCTAGAAGAAGAATACACTGGACGAAATTGCTATATCTGCTATAACAATGCATATTTAAATTTTAATTTTCTTCTAACACAGACAGTCGCATTAAAAGAAGTACTTCTAATAAGTTTTTATACACAAAAGAAAATATTATTCTGAATAACTCATGGAATTTCATATCTCGTCTAATAAATCATTGTGTAACGCACTAAATAGTAAATAGCTTGCAATTTTAATGTAAAAAACCAAATCAACTATTTCATGTCAATTTCAATAGTAACATTTCCAAAACTGAAAATAACTACAATGTAAGAATGATAATAAATAAATTGTGATAAATCTAAATCGTTGTCCTGTTTTTAAACAAAGCAATTTTTTATGCTTACATTAAACGAATTATATTCAACAATGGTGATAACCTGAGTAATAAGTTATAAGTTATTTTTCTATTATACTTATTAATGTTAAAATGTCATACTTTATGAATATTCTAATTAAAAAAAACATAAGTAAACAAATATGAAATCCTTCTTTTTTTCATTTCTTTGTAAAATGTTATTGTGCATATCTAATCTGCTTATTTATTTTATAAATTGAACACATAAAACACTTTTTAATACTTTTATATAAGCCTTTGTTTATACAAATGTTCAAATACAACATGTAAAGACAAGTTTTACAAAAAACTATACAAAGTGCAAATATCGCATTATGCAGATAAAATATTTTTACGCATTTATTCACTTTTATTAATTCAACCTGAAATGTATGGAAATTGTAAATCAAAACTTATTTTTTTTATGAAATCGCAAAGCATAACTTCAATACGCGCTTAAATAAAAGCCTCTCTCGTGTAATGAATTGACGAAAATTGTTAATTAGTTCATTAAAGTTACTACCCATTTTTACGCTGATAAAGTAAAAAAAAAAGTGTACAAGCACGTTTTTGTTTTATAACCAATAAACCGCTTTCATGGCAATTCAATTCTGATAAAAATTGGAATTAATTTGATTACGCTTGCACTTTGTCGGATGGAAAGAAATTATGTTGTAGAAATTGGTGATTATTTATTTCCTTTATTTCTTTCATTACCATAGAAATTACGCCGATAGTAATTCCAGTCTCATAAAAGCGAGAATTATTTTAATTAAATCATTTGTGCAAGGGAAATAAAAAGAAACCACATTTGCAACTTATGAATAGGATAAAACCGAATGTCTGAAGCCGCATTTTCGGAAATAATTTCCTCTTTATATCCTCAATACTGAGCATAGCAGGAACCAAAATACTTCTGAAATTCCGCGAAATTTGTTAAATATAATAAGTGGGATTTTAATAATTGTATTCATTAAAAGACTATTTCTAATCCAATTATTATAAATGATTAAAATCTTCGAGTGGAGTTAACATTAGAATTGTTTAAAGAAAAAAAATATATTTATACAAATAATTTTGAAACAAACGCATGCACGTATCATCTGTAAAACTTTAAACAATGTTAGCATAAATTTGTGAAGATATAAAGTAGTCTTTTTTTCTTATCTTACTTGTCAACTGTTTTTAATCTATTAATAAATCACATGATTCTGAATGCGTTATTCTCCTAGGTATCGATAAAAGTATGTACCAGTTTCAATGGTATATTATTACAGTTTAATTTGGACTATTTACAAGAAATCATACGTCAAATAGGAGGTTAACTAACCTAGCTTTTCTTACAAATGTTTAAAATGTGCACCTTTTTTTATACAGCACAAATCCAACCTAAAGTCTAATTCTTCTCATACTTCGGTTAACAAGTCCGGAGTAATGGAAACAATAACTTCTTCAATTCTGTGTATCAACTCTTGCCAATCATTAAATAGCGGCGCAACGTAGACATGATCTTTTATAAAGCCCCAAAAGGAAACAAATCGCATGGAGGAATCGCCTTTTTGCGTATGTATATGACCCTCCAAATAAGTAAATAACAAATCAGTACTCGGCATGTGCTCATCTAAACCTGAGTTAATCCTTATTTGAGACCTTAAGACAACAATATACGACACTTGCAGTTAATATTATTAAAATTTATAACTAAGGCACCCTGCATTTAAAAAATAAACAACCATCTGATGTTTAGAAAGTATTTCGGCAAAAAAGATATAAAGATATTTTTTAAAGTTAAACGTTATATTTAAACATTGCAAGTTGTATTCCATTGTTTTCCTTATTTAAAATCACTTTATTTAATATTCATCCTATTGTTTAAAATTTCTGTAAATGATGTAGTTTTCGCAGTATGACTAGAACGGTCTGGTTGGACCAGTTTATTCGCGTGAGGTTGTTTAGTTTCAACTTTTAAGGAAATACCAAATCGGTTGTATCTGGTATAAAATTTCAGATATTCATTGACAGTTTCGCATTAGATCCCAAGCGCTTTTAGAGCAATTTGCAGTTTAAAATAGAATTTTTTCAAAGAATTTTTCAGAAGACTATAAATTTTACTGCACTTCTAAATGTAAATTACATTTACATTATGTAACTAGGAGATAGCCCACCTGAATGGCGTTTTTGCATTTTTAAAAGAATGATATAGCATTGCATTATAAAAACAATTATGAAGTAATACATTTCATCTTATCTGAATAATAATTGTCTCTCATTGATTCAAATGAAACCGCATTGCTGTATGAACGAATATTTTCGCGAAAGTTCTTGTAATCAGGATTGCTCAAATCCATAAGCAAGTTCAACAAAAAATTGGGGTATGACAAGATATTTCCACCAGTATCTAATTTACTGCCCGAATTCTATCCCGCGAATAACGCGAATACTGCGCGCTTACTCCGCTATCCACCTTGCTTGCCACTCATTATTCCTTTGCCATCGTCTTGCAATGGGGCTTTCGTCTTCGTTCATTGCATTTTTAAAAATTCTATAACCTTAATTTCTTATGAATAAATAAAAACAAAAACTGTGAGAATTCAATTCCTAATAAATTTGTTAGCTAATAGTAAAAAAGAACACACGTTATTACATTGACAAATCAAATCTAAACAGTAAAAATTCATTTGTGATGCCACTTAAAGTAATATATGTTTTAGAAATAACAATGCTGTCATTCTCGGCTGTGAACAAAAATATTAAAACAACCTGAATATAAGAAATCTAACAATATTGCATTTAATATACACCTTTTCTTGCCTAAATTGGAATTTTAAAGAAAGTTTTATGCTTGAAGTTCGTTCAGATCGCTATATTGCCAATTAGCTCGTTGGTCTATATTTAAATCGGAAACATTTATAATTAAACATTGTTTATGGAATCGTGAAATGATTGCAAAAAGCAGCAATATGTTTTTGGTTTTGTATGTTTTATATTACCATTGAGCAATATTATTGCATCCATGGACTATATTTTAATGAATCTCAAAGGAATGAATCGCATATTGTTTACTATTGCCGATTACTCGGTGATACGATTTTCAACGCAACAGACATGAAAATAAATGCTTATTTAAATGTAGCTAGTCACTCAAGTTTTATGTTTTTCACAATCTTTCTAAAAAAGTTAATCTTATGCAGCTTTATTGGTAAAACTAAGTCTCATAAAATTAAAATTAAATGGCTTATTTTAACGAAATATTATCAGGATCCGGAACAGTTCACTCCGGATGTGTTATACACTTAGCGCTATTATATACAGGGTAGTCACAAAAAATTTTCCCCGATATATGAACCCCTATAGCCTAACCGATCAACCAATCGAAAAGAAATTTTAGATATACCTACTTGAAGGTATGACTAAGGCTCGAGATCGTGATTATTTGAACGAATAGAGCTCTCACGGTTACAGTGAAAAAATTCGAAAATTTCGAATGGCAACACCCATTTCTTTCCTGCGCAAATTCACCAGCGCATTGAAAAACCATAAATGGAGTTGGAATGGTATACGTATGATGAAAATTGCCGGCGTAAAATCCTTGCAAAAAAGACCATTGCGAGGAACGAAAAAGTGGCTACAAGAGAAGTTTTTCAGTAGCCGATTTTTTTTTTTTTCAATAGCGTACAGAGTAATGTTGTAAGATTTCCTTTAAAATGTGTTTTTGAGTTGTTTTTGTGTACACATTGTGAAAATAAAAATGTAATAATTTGTTTTAGAGTGCTGAATATTACGTTACATAGGAACTGATTAGGATTGAGTGTCACGATATTACAACGGCAATTTTAGTCATACGTGTATCGTTCCAACGCCATTTTTCTTTTTATAATGCGCTGATGAATTTCCGCAGGAAAAAATGGTGTTGCCATTCGAAAATATAAAATTATTTTCACTGCAACCATAACCGTGATAGATCTATTGCTTTAAATCATCACAATCTCGAGCGAATACCTTCAAATAGCTAAATCTGAAATATTTTTTTGATTGGTTGAGCGGTTAGATCACTAGGGGTACATATATCGGGAACGTTTTTTATGACCACCCGGCATATAACTAAAATCATTATATTCATTTTGAGTTAGTATGGAGGGAATATGTTTAAGAGTATGTAGAATTCTGTTTTAAAAGTTATACCACTAATAAATTTCAAATATATCAACAAATTTGAGTTTAATAATTATTTATTTATTTATTTAATGCGTTCAACGTACCATTATTCATGAAATCATAGAAAAAAAAATACAATTATGAAAGTAACATTGATTCCATATTGTTTATGATGTAGCTTTTTACCTTTCTGTCAAAGTAAATATATTTTTTACAATTAAACAAATAAAAAAGAATATCATGGAGTTACATGTAAGCCGATCTTTCTAATTGTAAATTTTAAATAAATATAAAAATTAGATTTTTATGATTGTATTGCACAAATCTATAATAATATAAGTGTTTTAGATTGTTACCTGATTAAACAGACTGTGCCATTAAATTAACAGCCTAGTTAGCTCTGAAGTTTTTTTGTGCAAGTTTCGGAAAAATATCTGAAACTGTGCTCTTTTCATTTTGCTCCATGTGTATGGGATTGTATATGATTACACTCATATATGATTACTGTGTTTAACGTCCAAGGCTTTACATTTTCTTCGAAAAAAAATCTTAAGTTTCAAGGATGTAAAAAGCCTTATCATACGCAATCCATGTGTTACAAAGTAGATTAAACCGGTGAATAAATGCGTAATAATGTTATTTTTGCACTTGAAATATCACTAATTTGCATTCTAAAATTATTTAAATATGTCTGACATGAAATATATATATATACAGTAATATATAACCATTAGTCTTAATTCTGGTAGCAGAAAGTGCGAGACGCGCGACGTGAGTCGCAGATTTATTTTGGACCATGCAGATAAATTTGCCATCTTGGGAAAAAAAAAAAAGTATTTCCTTTATATATATATATATAAATGCATGTGGACAGGACGAAAAAGTAGGCAAAAAATGCAAAGAAAAAAAATTGCCTCCAGATATTTTTAATACTTTTTCTGATAAATTATCAAGCAAATTGTTGAATGAACGATTCCTTTCCTTTCACAGACACAAAAGTGTCAATCATCAAGATCGCAGCGATTCTGACACACGCTTTTATATTGTCAGTAGAATGTATGATTTGTTTTCAACTTTCAAAACGTTAGTACTTGGAAAGCTCTAATCAAAAGCAACCAATCATAGTGATCCAGCGATGAAACCACGAACCTGACAAAAAGCAAGAAGTTCAACTTCTAGCGAATTCTGATTGGTTGCTTGCGAGCCGAGTTTCCTATCTCCTAAGGTCTAATTGAATTTGCTCTTTGACCCCCATAGTATTTCGCCGTGCTAAATTGTTCTCATTGTTTTTCGCAGGTTAGCTTCATCTTTAAATAACCACTTTACACATGGTTCGTACGCTTTGGAAGAAATAGAAAATGTGCTGGAAAAAAGTATTCATTTTAAAAGAACGAAAGGTGCTGGAAAAAAAGGTATTCATTTTCAAGGAATGAAAAGTACTGGAATTTTTTCAAAAACGTAATAAAGGTCCTTGAATTTTAAAATAGTAAGCTTCATCAATAGGATACGAAAAAAATCGCAAATTTAGTCAATCCTTCACGAAAAAAAAAAAAAACACCTATTTTCAGGGGTGGTTCTGTTACGATTTTTTTCGAAATTTAAGCCATTCGGTTCGAAAATTAAAAAAAAAAAAAATGGTCATCAGTACGAAAATTGTGATAAAAAATTTCGCGAATTTGACAAATGGTCGCCGCAAAATATGAATTTCGACAATTGCTCGCATAAACAATCGGTAATTTATAGCTAAAAAGTCGCGGAAAAATCACGAATTTCGTCAAAAGTTCCCGGAAAAAAGCGTGAATTTCGTCTCAGGATTGTGGTAATAACGCAGATTTCTATCACAGGCTAGTGGAAAAAAAGCGAATTTCGTCAAAGGATAGCGGAAAAAAAGCGAATTTAGCTAAACGATTGTGGAAAAAACCCAAATTTAGTCAAACGATCGCACAAAAAACGGAAATTTTTGTCAAAGGATCGCGAAAAAACGCAAATTTCTGTCAAAGGATTGCGGAAAAACGCAAATTTATGCCAAAAGATTGCGGAAAAAACTCGGAATTTCGTGAAAAGATCCCGAAAAGCGTAAATTGCACCCAAAAATTCCGGAAAAAACGTGAATTTTTTTCCAGGAGCGCGGGAAAAACGCAAATTTAGTGAAACGATCATGAAAAAACACAAATTCCTGTCAAAGGATCGCGAATAAAAAGAAATTTATGTCAAAGGATTGCGGTATTTCGTCAAAAGATCGCGAAAAACGTAAATTTCAGCCAAAGGATCGCTGCAAAAATGAAAATTTTGTCAAAAGATCCCGGGAAAAACGTGAGTTTCATCCCAGGGGTGCCGAAAAAACGCAAATTTCGTATGTAGTCAAACGATTGCGTAAAAAACGCAAATTTTGTCAAACGAACGTGAAAAAACGCGAATTGCTGTCAAAGTATTGCGAAAAAATGCAACATTCTCTAAAAGGATTGCAGACAAACGCGTAATTTCGTGATAAGATCGCGAAAAATTTCTGCCAATGAATCGCGGTTAAAACTCGAATTTCGCCAAAAGGACTCCTAATCGGTGTACACAATTCCTAAATTTTAACTTAGTTTATTCCTCACTTCTACACTTGTAATGATACCGTATCTTTTTTTTTTTTTTTAACCATTTGAAAAAATTGGTTATTGTCCTCTGTCAGGGTAGGAAATCAAAAGCATATCTGAAGTGTTTTATTGGTTGAATCCGCATTTTATTCGTTTTCTGGTTGGTTTATACAGTAATCTGTATTTTCCCTTTACTTTCAACAGAGATGGATACATCTGTTGCCACTATGACAAAAAATTAATAAAAACTACAAAAAAAATTAATAACTCAGAAACAAATTGAGATACAGCTTTCAAACAAATTGCATTTAAAAGTACATTTTTTTTTCTCTATACGACGGTGCAAAAAGTAATATTGTGGGATGTTTAGAAGTTTAAGAATGAAATTTCATTTAAAATTGGTCTAGGAATATTAATGTTTATTCCATGGTGTACGTCATGAATGGCCAGCTCCGTAGAAGTTTAAAAATTTACATTACCGAAAAATGTTATCCATGGCTACGTAATGTATGATCAACTCCGTGCGATTTTTCTTATGTCTTAAATTTTAGTCTTTGAAAAAATCGTTTTCCAAATGGTCTTTTTTTTTCACTTACAGAAAAAAATCAAGCTCTCTTCTCTTAACTTTTTATTACATATGAAATTTCTTTCCATGGTACCTTACTAGGTTAAAACACACTATTCTTGAAAATTTCTCTAATAATATACTGTCTTAAAAGATACCTTTTATAAAAAGGAAAAGATCTGATAAGATTTCTTTGAAAGAGATAATCAATAGAGCGGCTATTTTCCTTATGTGTTCTTCTATGCCATTTTTATGCATGTATCTAAACAGTCCTTTAATAGCATGCTGGAATAGTGTTTGAATTTTATTTGTTTTCGAGTGTATGAACCATGTTACATATTCATTAATATCTAATTCTTCATAAAGAATTAATTTTTACTATTTACGTATTTAGGTTATATTATAGTTGGAATATAGTTCTATTTATTTAAAGTATTAATCAGTAAGAACCAAATTCTTTTATCACTGACAATGCTTGTACATATTAAAATGTAGCACGCTGCTGCAGACAAAATTGATTCCACTAAATTGCTGTCGCAGGCACAACCATAACTTTCTGCTACAATCAAAGGAACCTTTTTCCAGTTATTTATATAATTTCAAATCTTTTGAAATGTATTTTTACTTTTACTTCTGAAGTATATGCATAAGAATGTAAAACGTAATATGTTGCCTTTGAATTTAAAAATATGTTTATTTCTTACAAAAAAATAAATAAATGGAACAATTCATAATTTTTAAATAATATTTCATAGCTTGTTAATACTTTTGGTGAGGTTACTGAAATCTACTGTCATTTTTAAATGAAATAAAAAGATAAAAAATTATAAGCAACTCATATTAATATAACCTTATACAAAAATAATAATATTTTCTTACTGAGATCATTATCTTTTATAATCATCTCTTTTTACCTTTTAAATGGGTTAATTGCGCCGCGAAATTAAGTTGTGTTTTGTAATTTTGTATTAATGACACGCCTACTTATGTAAATATGCAGTTGTTATGACACGTTTCAGATTTTTTTTCCTGATTGCACAATGAATTTTTAAAAGTCAGCATAATATAGAAATTTCGTGACAGACACCATTAAGATAATTAACATTTCTGCTTTTCTGTGTGTATATTTTCAAGAATAAATTGCGTAAAATTACGAAGTGATATTATTTTATCATTATGTTAACTATTCTCGTCTCAATATGACACGCCTGTATACATATGAGTTCACAACTTATGACAACTCTTTCTGAGAGTGTAAATAATAGTTTATGATGTAATATTTGCTTGTTTTTACGCATGTTTTAATACGAAACAGAGCCTTTAACTAAATGCACTTTTGAATATATTAATATTTTACATTTATTGCTATGAAGACTCTTAACAGAGAATCATTCTAGCAACATGCACGAATAATATTAGTTGAATAAATGAAAGCATTTTAATAAACATAATTTTATAATATATCTGAGCATTCTGATCACAATATTTGTAAATTCTGCTATAATAGAATATGTGACAACAAAACATGTTACATGTTTTAATTTGATGTTTAAATTATATATGTACAGTGAAACCTCCCGGTGCGACCACCTCCATTAAGCGATCACCTTCCTGAAAGACCATTTTTTAATGGAACTAAATTTATTCCCATAGGCTCAATACTAATTTTACCTCCATTCAGAGACCATCCCAGTTGAACTCCCTCCATGAACGACCAATTTCTTTGAAGAAAATTAAACAAATTTCATTTTTTCTTGGTCGCTTGAGAAGGTTTTATTAGGAAAATAATTCCGGAGAGCACATTATTCATTAAACTTCTAAACCAAGTTTAGATTTCTTTTAATTTAGGTATCTTTTAAATATTTAAGCCCTCTGTGACTTTTTATGCAATAAATTTAACTCTGATGACAAATTAAAAATGACGGTCAATAAACTTCCCCTGCCCTATTCTGTCAGGAAACTCTCTAAGAAATAGATATATTAATGAAATCATCATTATTTGTTTCCGTCCAAAAAAAAATGTATTTATTTACTGAACTTCGACAGGACTTTGAAATAAAAGTTATAAAAGATAAAACCATAAAATCAAAGCAAGCATTAATGTATTCAATTTTTATTAAACTCTATAGTAATTAACTTATGTAATTAACTTTTGTTTCGATACAAAATTTTCATATTTTTTCCTAATGGGAAAAATAAATTTTAGTAAATTTAATAACCTTTTTTCAATAATTAAAATCTAGATTTAAACATGACCTCCACTAAGAGACCACATCTCGGAGCGACCAATTTTTATTGGAACGGTACGTGGTCGCTTTATGGAAGTTTTACTGTCTAGGTTTGTCCCTTTAACGAAAATACAGTGGGTTTCAAAAGTCTCTTGACATTTTCCAGAAAAGTGCTCTTAATAAAGAACTCGTTAGTACATTTAAGAGGTACAAGGTACAATCAATGCAGTTCAATGAGGTTGCCCTGTATGTCTAAGCATAGGATCTACATTTCTTGGGTGGCACGAATCATATCTGCAAGCACATGTGGTGTTATGCGTAGTTCTGCATCAATTTTTTGCTGTTTTAGTTGTTCAATTGGGTGGATCTGCACTTCGTACCGACTTGAAGAACCCCCCATAAAAAATTCTTGAGTCAAAGCAATATAAGTAAGCGTACAAACTTAATACTGGAATCGGGCGTAAATTAACACAGTTGCGCAATCTTGTGATCGGGTGATAATCCACATACGCGGGCTTTTAGTGGGTAGTCATATATGATAGAATATCTACCATCTGCACATATTTACTAAATCTTTAATCATTCAATGAACTGAATTTTGTTTACCGGATTTATTGCAAAATAATGGCGTAGCAAGAGCGGCGTCCAGATGAACTTGACACCACGAAGTTTTCTTCGCCTTGTCAGAGAAAATTCAGCTATCAATCAAGGTTTAAAAAAAAAAAAAAAAAAAAAAAAAAAAAAAAAAAAAAAAAAAAAAAAAAAAAAAAAAAAAAAGTTTACAATTTTAGTGGTGTGAAGTAAGAAAACAGTTAGGCATCTTCCTGTAGTTTAACCCCGTCCGCTACGTAGCGTGCGACCTTGATTGGTGTGACCTCGCCTTTAATCTTGCGGTTACCGCTCCCATTTAAGATTGGATGCTTACTTATATCGCTTTGGTGTTAAGTCATGAGAGCACGGTGCCCACAGTCTGCGTAAGCTGCGACCTATCAACCTATCGCCGAATTGTTCATCGAGGTAGTATCTAATAATTCCTGCGGAATGGGGTGGTGCATCGGCTTGCTGGAAAACATTTGTGTTTTTTGTACCATGAGTTTCTACTTGCGGCTGCAAAAGAATTTGCAGAATATCAAGGTAGATGTATCAATTGATATCAATTGTAAACATTTCCTTAATAAGCTGAAAAACAAAAGAATCATTATATTAAACGAAAAAATCGAAGGTTTGCAGCTTTTAAATAAATGTTTATTTTTGCACTGAATATCTCAGATTATTATAACGGTAACATGATTTCTAAAAATAGGTCTTATGACCTACAGAAATCTCATAAACAAAATAAATCTCATGAGCTATATCGTCAGAGTTTTCTTAGAATGGGAAATATAAAGGGGAAATTTCTAGTGGTTTAATAAAGTCAAAAACCACAAGAACATTTTTAGGAATACGATTTAAATTTTCCAGTATAATACCAGAAAATAAAAAGAAAATATAAAGATAGAATAAAAATATAAAGAGAAACTTCTAGTCTTCTATAATAAACATAAAGAAATATAAGCAGATTTTTAGGAATATGCATTAAATATTTCTCATAAAATACTATAAAATAAATATAAAATAACAAAGTTACTGATCCGTCTACACGTCTTTTATACATAAGTGTAAATATTTTGAGAAATGTTTTAAAGTTTAATAAACATTAATTATTAATAAATTACTTTTAGATTTTTATTTTTGAATTATATAGGCGTTGTTGCATTCACAATAATTAGAAAAGGACAGAAAATAAAGCTATCTGCTTACTACAAGTATACATCCACATTAATTTTGATAGAATTGAGAAACTTTTCCATAGGAACGAAAATAGAAAGAGAAGAATTATAGTCTTATATAATAAACACAAAAATACAGGCACATTGTTAGGATTACTATAAAATAAATAGAAACATTAAAAAAATTACTGATCCATCTACATTTTTTTTATGCATAACTATAAATATTTTGAGAAATATTGTAAAGTTTAATAAATATTTTAACTCTTAAAAAAATTATTTTTATATTTTTATTTTTGAATTATATAGGCTTTGTTGCATTCATAATAATATCAAAGGACACAAAATAAAACTATCTGCTTACTACATGTATACATCGCTAGTAGTTTTGATAGCATACAGAAATTTTCCCTTAAGAACAAAAATATATAAGGACAAATTCTAGTCTTATATAACAAACACAAAAATTACAAGAGCATTGTTCAGAATACGCATCCAAAATCCCTGTCAAAATACTATAAAATATATAGAAAATGTAAAAATTACTGATCCGTGTACATATATGTTATATATAACTGTAAATATTTTGAGAAATATTTTAATGTTTAATAAACATTTTACTATCAAAAGTGTATTTTTTAAATTTAAGTTTATGAATTATATATGCAAAATTGTATTCATAATAATTAGAACAATTTACAAAATAAAATTATCTGCTTGCTGCAACTATACATAGTAATTATGATAATATCCAGAATCTTATCCTTACGAAGGAAAATATTAATATAAAAATTCTAGTCTTATATAATAAAAACAAATATGAGCACATTGTTAAGAATACGCATTAAACGTTCCTCTTAACATACTATAAAATAAATAGAAAATATAAAAGTTACTCATCCATCTACATATCTTTTATACATAAACGTCTATATTCTGAAAAGTGTTTTAAAAGTATTTTTAAATTTAAATTTATGAATCGTATAGGCTTTGTTGTATCCATAACATTTAGAACAATATACAAAATAAAACTATCTCTTTACTACCAATATACATCGGTAGTAATTGCGACAGTATTCAGAAACGTTTCCTTCGGAAAGAAACTATGAAAGGAGAAATTCTCGGCTTACATAATAAACACAAAAATCGCAAGCACATTCTTAGGAATACACGTACATGCCAAAATACTATAAAATAAATTAAAAATATAAAAGTTACTGATCTACCTACATTTCTTTTATACAAAACTATGAATATTTTGAGAAATATTTTAAAATCTACTAAACATTTTACTCTTAAAGAAATATTTTTAAAATTTAAATTTATGAATGATATAGGCATTATTGTATTCATAATAATAATATAATTAGAAAAATCTAAAAAATAAAACTATCTGCTTGTTACCAGTATACAGTGTCAGTAATTATGACAGCATTCAGAATTTTTTTTTTCCTTACGAAGGAAAAAAAAAAAGAAAAAAAAACTAGTCTTATGTAATAAACGCAAAAATCACAAGCACGTTGTTAGTAATACGCATTAAATATTCTTATCAAAACGCTATAAAATAAATACAGAATATAAAATTTACTGATATGTTCTCGTAATTATTATACATACTTGTGGATTTTGCATTTAAAGGAATTTGTTACAATTTAATTAATATTTTACTCTTTATTTTTTATTTATATTTATGCATTATACAGACAATAAAATATTCATATAAAATATCATAAAAAAATCATAAAGAATATACAAAAATGTTTCAAGGGTTAATTACAAAAACTTTTGTATATTTTTATATCATAAAATTGTTCAATCCTTGCATTGTATATTTTGCAAATAGCTTTAGTTTATAATCTTTTAACCCTTAAATGCCTGATTTTTCAAAAATCATTTTAATAATGTTTTTCGGCTTTCATTTTTTAAATAAATCCTGAAAAAATTCTTAAAAAATTCATAGTTTGTTTTAAGTATGGTTTACGGCTAAAAAACTGCTTGTTACTAATCGGCAATACTGGTCTTTAATTGAAAAAATAATTTGTCTTCATAAAATTCTATCATATTAAACACACAAGAATTTTAAGAACTATGATAAGAAATAAATTTTACTTGCACACTGTAGAACAAAATAGGGTATTTTGCAAGCTTCCAAACAAAACAAAAAGAACATTTAACAATAATTGAAAAAATGAATCTATCTTTATTCTTAAACAGCACAAGTGTTGCCATCTATATGTTGAAAATCGATTTAGTAATATTTTCGGAATCATCAATGGCAAGATTAGACATTATAGCTTCAAAATTATTCTAATAGTATTTTAGAAGCCTAAATTGGGTATGTTGCCGAAAAGCAACACCCAGCAATTATGGGTTAAACATATGCATGAAATTTAGGATATTGATTAAATAGATTGTGCTTTTTAATATGCTATCATTAGAAATTTATTAGCTTTTTAGACAATTTGTGTATTGTTGAAATAAAAATAGCTCTTTTTTTTTACTCCAAAAGTCATTGCGCGCATGATATCTTCAGTAAATAGTGTCATGAAATTTGATAAATATATTAAACAAATATGTGTATTTAAAATGAACTGTTTTTAAGTACTTACAATGGTAATATTTTTAGTTATGACTATTTTTACTCATTGAATATATATATATATACACACGCAACATACATATATATATATATATATATATATATATTTAATAAAATAATTTTGACCTAAGAGTAGTTCATTTTAAACACATATATATGTTTAGTATCTTTACCAAATTTCATTACAATACATACATACTTTCTCAAGATATCATCCGCTCAGTGACTTATAGAGTGAAATAAACGGTCAAGTGCGAGCATTACTCGCGCACAGAGGGTTCCGTAGAATAAATATATGAATTTGTAATTGTATTATTAAAAAAAAAAAAAAAAAAAAAAAAAAAAAAAAAAAAAAATACACGTTGCTAAAAGAATATTAAGACTTTTAAAAAAATATACAACGTAGGGTTGGGTATAGCTGTATATATTAGAAAAGTGTAAATGGGTATACCATGAAAGTTCAAAGAGATATGGAACCTAAATAATATGAAATATAGCTATTCGTATAACTCTTCTTTTAATATTATCCTAATCTGTTTATGATGAACTTAATTCGGTACTGACAATAAAAGCAGTGCATAGTTAAGCTTCATTTAGCATTTCATGAAACTAAATTCAGCGTAGTAATAACCTTTATTTCTACAGTGTAGCTAAAACAAAACCTTTGTTCAAAGTTTAAATTGCGCATTGTGTAAGCGCGCTTCGAATTGAGGTCTCAAAGCCGCCTTGGTGCGTTTTTCCAGATAGGTGTTTAATTAAGTTTTAAAGTCACTCGAGGCGTATTGAGAGATACAATCAATGCAAACTATCGCGAATCCCGCAGTATTTATGCGATCCATTCTAATTAAATCTTTAGAAGGCGATGCCCTTAAAAAACGGACACCTAATTTTAATTCCAAAACAGACAAACGGATCAAGAATATTTAATAAAAATTTTCCTTTTATCATGTACGTGAAAATAAGGAAGTTCGCATTTTCTAATAAATTCGTTTATAAATTCTAGTTTCAGTTCATTATATCATAAGTTTATAAATAGAATTACTCCGTGCCGGAAAGAATTAAGTGGTCGCAGGACTCTTAAAGCTTCAAAATTTCAGAAATTTTAATTTTTTTACATGTTAAACTCCTATCTTTTCTGAATATTTTAATATATTTGTTTCCTTGAAATTCCCATTAGAACAGAAGTTTTGGCTTTTAGAATTATACCCGCTCAATAGCTGAAGCGCGTTTCCGTAATTTTAAAGTAATTATTTTCCAAATGGCGTCTTTGGGACATAACGCGCAGGATACCTCAAAAATTTCTGAATATTTTTTCATGAAATTTTCAAAGCATATATTTCATGTTAGTCTGTATAAGCTGAACCTAAAATTTCCTTTTTATTGTTCAAAAAAATATATTTTTAGGTGATTTTAGTGTTGAAATTTTCAAAATTTTGTATTAGCTAAATGCAACATAGCATTAAAAATATAAAAATGCTTTAAATACAAATTTATTTAAGTTCAGGGAAATTATTACAATCTGAAGTATAAACAAGCACCAAAATTTTCACTCTAGTTGCAATATTTATTTTGTAATCCTGCGCGTAAACTGTTATGCTATTTTTTTGCTCGACAAATATCTAAGAGTTTCGAGCTAATACTAATTCTGTATCTTGCAATTTTTTATCCCAATTAAAATTGTGTTTTAAAATCATATACATTTTAAGACATTAAATGTTGAAAATGGTCTTTTTTCATTTTTTCCACTTTTTAGAGTCCTGAGACCCCTTAAATTAGTATGTTTTTAACAATTTGCCGTTTATTGCTTTTACACTGTTACTGGATATTACATTACACATATATATCATTAAAAGTTGTTAACTAGGCATAGAGTACGCCGCCCCTGTCCTTGTGTATGTCTAAACAGACCGTACATTTAAGGGTTAATATCTCAGCTAATTGCCGATGATTTTTTTCGAAAATCATTATCAACAATAATTTTATTCTTCTGCAACGATAGGTATATTCAGCGATGTTCAAAAATTTTTCTGAATGCCCGTAAATCGAAATTTGTGTATATCAGAAAAATGCTAATTACTCAAAAAATATGTGACCTAGAGTAATCGCTATAATTTTCCGGCAGTGTTTACGTTAACGTCTACTACCTCTATTTTTTTCATAATTTTAGTTTCAGTAGATTCGGAATTAGATGGGGGGGAACATATTTTTGCGCTACATTTTCAACAATATCTTTGAAAATATAATACCTAAAATTAAAAGGAATGTATTTTTGAGTTCAGCGTTACAAAAGCTTTCACAGGATACCCCACATGATATGCAAAGAAAAAAATCTTTTTTCAAGTAGCATAATTAGCCCTTCTACTTTTTTACTAAATATATTTATGAATGTTTATTAATCTGAAAATATGTGGGTCAATGGTATTTATTACTTCCCCGAATTGGAACTTTCCACGTTCCATAGTTTACGAGTAAAATGGCTGTGACAGACAAACAAACAGACACAAGAGTGATCTTATAATGGTTCCGTTTTTACTTTTTAAGTACGGAACCCTAAAAAGAGCTATTTTTATTTCAACAATACACAAATTCTGTAAAAGGCTAATAAATTTCTAATGACAGCATATTACAATGCAAAATCTGTTTAATCAATATCCGAAATTTCATGTTTATACATAAAAAAAAGGTTTTGAAGATAGACTAATTCAGAATTTTTCGTCAAATTTCGTCACTTTTAAAAGGTGCAAGACGCATTAAATGAACGAAAAAAATTGAATTTATGTTTTATTTTAATTAAATGCAAAATTTAACTTTGAGAAGAAATATCTTAGTGGAGCAATCATAAAGTTTGCTTTCAAAAATAGCAACTTAAGAAGTTAAGTTTGTTTTTTAAATTGCTATTTTAATATAATGTTTGGATTACGTGACATTTCATGTAACCTAAACTTATTACGAGAAAATGTTATTTTCACTATAATAACTTCAAGCAAATAATCTCCAAAATGTAGTACACAACAACGAAATTATGCTCAGAATATTTGGATTTTGCAAGAGAATAAACATGGTCGCATTTTTCGTCTGTATTTCTGTTTGCATTATTGAGTATTGCACAAAACAGCTTAAGTTCTTAATACAGTGTGTGTAGATATAATCTAAATTTCAAACAAAATGTTGTTTACATGAGAAAGTTAGAAAATGTGTTAAATGTGGTTACTTAAATTACTAATAGAAATTAAATAACTTCGAAGAAATATATATATTGCCTTGATACTTTTGTTATAACAGAGAGTAACATTCACTTGTAGATTTTCAGTATTTCTAAATTAATGTACATCAATTATCTTTTAATACTATGGTGTTTCAATAATGTCGAATTAATTATCTTTAAATTTCTGTTTCAATTATTAACTGAATATCTTTAGAATTAAAAAAAAATCATAGGAAGTTAACTGTTGTTTTAATAAAATTATGAAAGAGAAAACAAAGCAGAAAATTGTTGTTTTCTTTAAAAAAAAATTACCAAAATTTAAATATATCTTTTTAGGTTAAATTTCTGTAAATACTAAAACTTTATAAACTATTATCCTATACAATGAAGTAACTTAATATGAGCTGGACAAAAAGACAAAATTTGATTACCCTATTAAAATGTAATATAACCAAGAGCGAAAATTTACAATAACCAATTCATTATTACCCATGATCTCAAAAAAGTTCTTTATTATTAGAAAACTGAAATAGCAATATTTTTACGAGATTTGAAAAATCATGCATAAAAGCAAACTTTATTTTCATGCTCGTAATATTCGGAAACGTTTCATTAAAACGTTTCATAAACGTTTCATCAAAATGTGCAACATTAGTCTAATAATGCTTATTTTAATTTTAATGCCCGTGCTGATAATTTATCATGCCTGTGTGTGAAACATACGTGAAAAAGTTTATTTAGGAATTGATAGCACCCGAAAAACAATCTCGAATTGTGAAACATATAAATACAAAGCTCCTTTTACCTCGAAAATATATTAATAATTCTCGATAATATATTAATATATTAAATAGAAGTTATTGAAAGATTTTCTGGTTGTATATATTACGATGCATTTTATTTTAATAGTTATAGTCATGCTTAAATTGTATGTATAAAAATATCAAGTAACACTTATTTTAAGTGTATTTATAAATTTTGAAAATGTGAAAGTAGGAAATAATGCTATGCATTAAATAAGCTATACGTGTTTTTAATTACTTTTGTAAAACACACTCAAGATGCTTATTCAGTCACATATTTTAAAGAAAATAACAAATTATATAATTAACTAATAAGCTGTTAGTTAAAAAAAATTAGGTGAAAAGTACTTAAATAATTTTTTTCGATACTCTACTAGATTTTTTCCTTATCGAAAAAATAAAAAGTTCAATAATTTAACAGGACTGAATGTAAATGCTTATTGCATTTAATACAGAAAGTTGGAAATAATAAAGATTGTTATTATACATAAATACGTAACAAGCATTATTTACATATTTCAACATTTCCTGATACCTGCCTCAAGTGCAATTTAAAACTGAGTAGATTAAAAAGACAGAAAATTCATTTTATGCATTAAATAAAGTATCCCTGTTAATGAGTATTTGCACAAAGGTAGTCGAAATGCTTATTCAGACAAAGTTGCGAAGCCCAGTTTCAAAGCTTTTACAGAATGACTATTAAAGTAATTAGGAATCTCTTGACGATACTGGAATTATATTTTCATGACTTTAGTAGATATTTTCGCCGATTTAACAGAATTTAAAGAAGAACCCCCAATATATTTAAATTTGAGATATCTGTAATCTTGGAATTGTAGTAAACGGTGGCCTTACATAATGCAATATACTATATTTCATTTCGAAGATTCATAAATGTGTCCACATTTTTATGAAGAAATGCAATGTTTTGCTTGGGAAAAAGTGTACTTGAAAATTTAATAGGCTATAAAGCCAAAAAAATACATATTACACATTGTAATAATGTATTCGTGTAAATTGGCATTTAGAAATCGAATTAAAATGTTCAGTATTTTGAAGTTTCTAAAGATTACTAGATTATTTTACAAGTATTTGCGTTGCTCATTGTTTGACGTTGCATTATTATAAATCTGAAACTAAAGAACTATACGCTCCATTTTTAGCATTTACGTTTCCCGTATGCGTTTATTTTTAAATCACTGTTGTTCTTCCATCTCGTAACTGTCTTGATTTAACGTATCTGTTCCAGTTTTCGTGCCTCAAATTCTAATCCATAACGTTAACGCTAGAGTTGCTGCCAGAAATTTCTCCGAAGAGTGCATAGTCATTTAATAATACATACCGTATATACTCGAGTATAAATCGAGGAATTTCGAGTATAAATCGAGGAAAATGGGGGAGGGGGGAGTAGACTTATACGCGAGACAATTAAAAAGAAAAAAAACTTCGATTACTGCAAAATTCCGGCTTTTTGTGTGTATGAATAGTAAAATATTGCATAAAATATACAAATATAATAAATTATTTTAATGTTTTGGGAATGAATTGTTTTTGTTTACTTACTACTTTTTCGCATTAGCAAGTGAAATCTTTGGTTTGATTTTCTGCAAAATTAAAGTAAGAATTTAGGGGTGGACTTATGCGCGGATTTTTGATTTTTTGCAGAACTTGCATTCGAAAGTTTGGGGGTCGAATTATACGCGAGTATATATGGTAGATACCACTTTTATCTATATACCTGTCAGCGTAGGAAAGATAATGGCCTGCAAAAGATTTATGAACTATATTATTTAATTTCAGAATACGTTTATAATTTTATAATACGCATTTGAATTTCAATAAAATGCATTTTTTTTTGCAACTTTTTTTCTGTTCAGTTTTCGAAGATAATGCTGACTCGAATAGCTTGACTCAAATCGTGGACAAGAACAAGAATATTCTTTGTCCTACATCAAAATTTCAATGACATTATGGCTTGATAGAATGAAATTTCTTTTTCTACTCGTATTTAGAAAACTGAAACTTTTAATATTAAAAAATCCAATAAGATAATAATAATAGTATAAAATTACGAAATAAGCAGCAAATAACATTCATAAAAAACTTATGGAGAAACAAAAACATTGCATATTTTGTCCCATAGCATGGGACAGATAGGCCTGGTACAGAACATATTTTGCGCAATCATAAATCGATTAAATATTTCCCAATAGTGAAATAAATAAATAAAAATAAATATGTTTTATGCTACTTCGTGTATTTTCACATTTTATGAGCACTAGTACATGAAACACATAATCTATATGTAGATAAATATTCAAAATATACACAGATTAGATTTATTTTATTGATTAATTTTTATACTAGTTTAATTTATGACATATAATAATTGTACTCTAATGCAATAGTTTTAAATATCACGTCAGGATTTTATGCTCAGAATATTTTGAAGAATTCTCACAAAGAATAACTACAATACAAAAAAATAATAATACATTTTTTAATATAAATATTGCATGACAACAATTCTCTTTTTTCTTTTAATAATAATTAAAGAGATGCAGACATTAACATTTTCATTCAATAGTAAAGAAATTTTATATGTTTATTTAAATTCATAATGCATTATTTTTTTAAATACTGAGTTTTTCATAAAAATAAACATGTATCAGGAAACATAAAGATATAGAATTTTGAACACGAATTACATATTTCCAATTAAGCGAAACTTAACCAATCAGTTTAATTGCGTTAATAATAATTTTGAATAGTCTAATAAATAAATTAACCTTTTCGCTATAAATAGACAAATAATGATATAAAAAATGCGTATTTCGTCTATTTGTTTATCGACAATATTTCACAATAAAGATAGCACACGACATACTTATGATGCAAATATAATCGTATATTAATATACATATAAATACACACAATAGCCTTATAAATTCAATCCTATTCTAATTTAATTTATGAATTGCAATAATTGCGCAATAAAGGAATAATTTTAAGTATAATATCTGGTACATTTGCACACAATATTTTGTAGCATGTCTCACAATCAATATGAACATCATCAACGGTATTCAATAACAGGGCACGAAATATGGAGAAGAAGAATCGATTTATCTTCGAGTCATAATAACCGCTGCGCAACCAAAATAGATACAAGAACATGGCTTTGTAAATGGAATATTCGTGCTCAGAATGAACGATTCTCTGGAAACACATACATTGATTTCCCATCACTTATATAAATACAAGTTCATTTGTTTAGAGTATTGTTAGATATACAATCTGTAACAATGGTCTTCTGATTTTTTTTCCTTTTGTATTGATGAGTACGGAAGTCATTATCTATTTTGGATGTTCGTTATTATTTTTTTTAAACAGCATATGACTCAAAATGAATTTTATTAATGTTCGTAAATTATGTGATAAAAAAAAAAATACTGTATTAATAAAATATTGCCACTATGCTAATTTAATAAAAATATGCAAAAGCACATATATGTTTTAAAAAACTATTTTATTGAACAATAAATGTACTACTTTTAAAAATGTTCATTGGTTAAAAATAAATAACTGCGATGCATTACACACCTATAACAAGGTTTTTTAATATTTAATTTTCTATTGTTGAGTGTTGAAGTAATTATCTAATTTTATGGTAATTATTTTTTTAGATCAGCATATAACTCGAAAATTAATTTTATAAATATCTGTAACTTATGCAAGGAAATATACGCTATTAATATTATTAATAAAATATTCTCATGATTCTTTAGCTAGAAAAAAAAATAAGCAAACGCACATACAAGTTTAAAAAAAAATATTTTATTTGAAAAGTATGTATTATAAAATTGTTCTATAGTTAAAGATAAATAACTAGGTTGCATTAGATAAACGATCTGTAACAATGGTCTTGTTAATTTGATTTTTTGTTGTTGAGTACCGAAGTCATTATATATTTTGTATATTAGTCATTATTTTTTTACATCAGCATACGACTCAAATTGAATTTTATAAATGTTTGTAGCATATGTGATGAAATATACGATATTAATATTATTAATAAAATATTATAACAATTTTTATTTAATGAAAATACGCAAATGTGCATACAATTTATATATATTATTGAAAAATGTAAGTATTAAAAATGTATTATACTTAAAAATAAATAAATAGCATGCATTAGATATATAATCAGTGACAATGGTCTTGCGATTTTTTTTGTTTTTTATTGATGAGTGCCTTAGCCATTTTCTATTTGGATGTTCGTAATAATTATTTTTTCAATCAGCATATTCTTCAAAAATGAATAATATTGGTAACTTATGTGATAAAATATACATATAATATTTAAAAAAAATGTTGTAAAATGTGCGAATTAAAGAAAATGTACTATAGTTAAAAATTAAAAATAAGATGTATTAGATATACAATCAGTGACAATGGTCTTGTAATTTTTACTTTTTTTATTGATGTGTATCGAAGTCATTATAAATTTTAGATGTTCATATATATACATATATTTTTAGATCAGCATATGATTCAAAATTAAATTTTATAAAAGTTTGTAACTTATGTGATAAAATATACGGTATTGTTAAAAAAATATCGAAAAATGTATGTATTAAAAATATGCTATAGTTAAAAATAAATAACTAAGATGCATTAAATAAACAATCTGTATCAACAGTCTTGTGATTTTTACATTTATCTTGATGAGTACCGATGTTATTATCTATTTGATATGTCCGTAATTATTTCAGATATGTGATAAAATATACCGTATTCACATTTTTAATAAAATAGTCTAACTATTTTTAGATAATAAAAAAAGCAAATGCACATAGAACATTAAATATATATATACATATATATTTCTTTTTAAAATGTACATTGGTTAAAAGTAAACAACTACGATACATTAGATAGACGAAATCTATACGAAGGGTTTTGTGTGTTTAATTTTTTTATTTATGAGTGCCGAAGTCATTATCTATTTTGGATTTTCTTAATTATTTTTCTGGATCAGCATTTCACTCAAAAAATAATTATATAACTGTTTGTAACATATGTAATAAAATATAGTGTGTTAATATTAATACGAAAATATTCTCACTCCTTGAATAAAAATAAGCAAATGAACATACAATTTATTTTATTTATTTTATTATTCAAAATGTATATATGTATTTTTAACGTATTATACTTGAAAATAAATAACAGTGGTGCATTAGATATACAAACTATAAATATGGTCTTAAGATTTTTCCCTTTTTTATTGATAGGTGCTGAAGTAATTATATAGTTTTAATGTTCGTCAATTATTTTTTTAGATCAGTATGTTGCTTAAAAATGAACTTTTAAAATGTTTCTAACACGTGGGATAAAATACATGGTATTAGTATTATATATAATATATTCTCAGTATTCTTATTTAATGTAAATAAGCAAACGCCTTTACACTGTAAAAAAAAATCTGTAAAGTTACTAAAGTTTTTCTAGGAAACTGGGATTCCTAGAACTTTTTATGTAACGGCAACAAAAAAAATTCCTGTAACAGATGCTTTTACAGGATTTTTTGTTGTTGCCGTTACATAAAAAGTTCTAGGAATCCCAGTTTCCTAGAAAAACTTTAGTAACTTTACAGATTTTTTTTTACAGTGTACAGGTTAAATCATTTCGTGTTTTGAAAAATATATTTATTTCTTTTAAAAATATACAGTAGTAAAAGAAACAGCATATATACATAATTTTTTCTACTTTCCTGTAAATGTTTCGTAGATTTCTAAATGGAATTAATTATTGTGAGAGATCATATACATTGTTTCCCTATATTTCATATAAAAGAAGTTTAATTTAATTAGAATATTTTTATATACACCATCGGAAAATCCCTGTGTCCTTTTTACTATTTCATTATAACCACCTAAACTTATTACATGCATGATTTCTCGCATGAACATCATTATACGATATAAAATGATTTTAAAGACTTTTACAATATATAATGGTTTTAATATGTGTCATAACTAATGTAAGTATTTTTAGGGAAAAATTACTCAGGCTAATTATTACAAAATTAGAAATACATTTTGAAGGGTTTTTTTTAATAATCTCTTTTAAAACACTTGAGCGCCTTGAAAAATTTACTAGAGAAAAAATAAAAATATAAGATATTAAAAAACTCTTTAACTCTAAATTTATGAAGAATTAAACTGCGTTCTCTATGCCTTATCTTGATACCAGAGACTTAATATGATAATTGCACAGATATATTACAAAAGTTGGCTGACAGTTAGTTTTGATATTTTAGTCTATTAAAGAATGCGTTTAAACATTTAACGCATTTTGCTTTCAGTAGTTTAAATTACATTTTATAACAGTGTTTCGCAATACAAAATTTTCTAAGGAACATACATTTTTATTCATTTTGTTCATATCTGCACATAGTTACGTATCCTTATTTGCAAGTATAGATAACGCAATGGAAATATTTTTAAAAATTACAAGAATTTTAGTTAAATAATGATTTTAAATCATGTGTCTTCAAATGACAATTTAGATTAAAAAAAATAGATTATTTTAAGTTACCCTTTATTTATTTTCATGTACTATAAGTACTTCATAACAGTACGTACTTACAAATGCCGTTATATTGTTAGCTTTTAACGTAAGTATCTAAAGTGCTATTTAATTATTTTAGACTAATAATAATAATATCTGGAAATCGCCCTATTTCGTTGTTAAATAGAATTTGTGATCTGCATTCTTTAACAGCTTTTTCATGACAAGTGAATGTATATTTAGCTCCTTAGAAGCGAATATCTTAGAGGTTTTCAAATTTTACGGCGAACGTCAACTACAATTTTTTTATAGTTTTTTGCACATTTATCACAAAAAAATTTCTATTGTTATTTGGAGATTAGATTCAACTTTTTAATTTATATATTGCTTTTTAATTTATATTTATATTACTTTCTAATTTATATTTATATTACTTTTCAATTTATATTTATATAACTTTTTAATTTATATAATACTTTTTTATTTATATTTATATTTGTAATTTATAGCTCTTTAAATTGATTAAGTTTTAGCTTTGCACTTATTTTATACATAAAAAAATCAAGGCCTGGCGGCTTTTTCCCCTTCAATAAGTATTTTCTTGAAAAAAAAATTGCTATTTCACGAACTTTGCTCGCAAAATTCATCATCTGCTGAATCCATCCAAGCACTCATACATCGACTTCACAACATCGAACAGACGTTAATACAGACAATGCGACATATGTATGTATTCAAGTTTTCTGCATTGGACATTGGTCAAGGCATAATTTTCGTGCAAATCACTGCTGTTCAAATTTAATGATTTTAGAGCGTGCAGTATTCTTGAATTTAAATGTCCAAATTTTTCCACCGGAATTTTGATTTTATATAATCTCAAACTTTCAGCATTTAAAAGTTTGTAAGAAAAAGTGATGCCAAAACAATAATTAAAAAAAACTCATTTGGAAAGTAAAAATAGTTGTAATTATGGTAGAAATTTTAGTCAAGTATAAAAATGTACGAGGGAAATCAGTAAGTAGGTCACAAACCGATATGATAGGACGGAAATTTGCAGTAAATTGTTTCCAAATAGATTAATATGTGGCAGCACTGTCTAACTGTAAGGCGTCATTTTCGAATTTATGAGACGACAGATATACAAGGTGCGTTCAAAAGCTGTTGACGAAGAACGAAGTGGTAATCCTGATGTGATTCTGACAGAAGAAACAGTGCGAAAGGTTGAGGAAATTATTAGAACCGACAGGAAAATAACAATGGACAGCATTAGCACCTGCAACAGGGTGTTCGCTGTGGTTTAGCCTACAACCGACTGATGCAGACGTTGAATGTGACGTTCACAGATGGCCGAGAATGCTTTCCAAAGACTTTTATGCAGCAGGTATTAGAAAACTCGTAAAGAGATGGAACACATATACCAATGTAAATAACGGTTATATAGAGAAATAAACATGCCTTTTAAGTATGTATCTTGGTATCTTGGTTTTATTTATTGGCTTTTCTGACCTACTTATTGACTTGCCCTCGTACTTTTAGAAAATTCGTAATAGTTATATTATATTTTAATCATTGAATCTCTGTATAAATACTCATCACATTTTTGGAGTACACTGATCCATATCCTCTTTAATTAATAGTCCCTCCCGAAGAAAAAAATGTCTGAAGCATTAAGCTTATCACGAGTTTTATTTTAAAAATCACTCTTTTAAGCTCAATGAAGAAGAAAAATTAAATCAGAGAGTGTATAATTAAAAGTTTTTTTTTTTTTTTACTGGAAAAAAATGAAATTTACGTTTTTTCGGTCGTTAAAGTAATCGGAAATGTTTTGTAACTCAAGTGGACTACGAAGTTAGTGCGAAATATGCCTGATAAAAAAAAAAAAAGTCGTTCTCTTTCATTATGTAAATGTGTGAACAAGTGGTGTAAAATAATTCAGATGAAGTGAAATTGAGATGGTTTCTTGCACCTGAAAATCCATTAGTTGTTTTTATGATGGAAAAGAGGTTTTTTTTTTTCGGATATTTTTAACTGCTTAATTTTATCTAGGGGAAGAAAAGAAATCCATTTCCTACTTTAATGGATTTTCAAACTCAATATTTCAATGAATGTAATAGATTTATTTAATTTATTGTTAAGTATTTTTTATCATTTAATTCTTTAAAAATAATTATTAAGAAACATAATGTGATAATCCTCGCAAAGTAATAGCCTGAGTAGTATTTTGTTAACCTAATATAAACAAAAGAAATCTTGGCAATAATTTCATCCCTTATTAAAGGATGTTGTAATATTTTTTGTTCCTCATATTTTAATCTGACTTTTTCAAATGCTTTGTAGTGTAAAGATTTATTTAGTTTATTTCCTCCAAAATATGTATTCTAAGAACTACACTTAAGGGATCATCATGGAGTCGTCAATGTGAAGCTAGAATGTCATGAATATTAAATGTTAATTGAATGTATTTACTACATTTATTTTACTGCTAGTTATTTTTTCCATATATTGCTGTAAAAACCAGTATAAAGAAACATAATGTGTTAATTATTAAAAAGTAATATCAGAATAAAATATGTTTTCATCTTATATCAGCAACAATATTGTGGGCATAATCTTAACCAAATAATAGGTTATACGAGTGTATCAAGCAATAAAATTAAGATTTTCTAAAGTATATTATAATGCCTTGATTTATTATGGATTCTCATTTTACTTTGTTGCCTATAATCTTACATTCTAATAGTATGGCAGGCTTTGATTTTTAAAAAATTATTTTAGCATTTCGTCCAAAATATGTATTCTGTAAAATTTACTTTAAGTATTTTCATGGAGTCGTAATTAATAAACTATGATTTCATTAATATAAAATATAAATAAAATTCAATATGTGTGATTTTAGTATTAAGTTTATTCAGATTTATTTACTTAAAAATGAGTATTAAGAATCATAATATGTTAATTTTCTTGAAATAATAACTTGCGTAATATATTATTCATCCAATATTACCATAAAGTGATCTGCACGATAATCTACAGTAAACAATTGTTTTTCTGAGTGTGTCAAATGACTTAAAATAATATTATTAATATTGTCTTGGATATATTATTATGTAATTAATTATTAAAACATATTTTCACTTGTTTGTCTTAAATCCTATATCCTGATAAGATTACATGGTTTGATTTTTAAATATGTATTTCTAATTTCTTTTAAAATGTACATAAGATATTTTCATGGAACCGTAACAGATAAAATCTGATGTCATCAATATCGAATATAAAAGCTATAATTTCGTTACGTATTTTTTTTTTTTTTTTACTTTTGTAAAAAAGAAAACATGTTAATTCACATAAATTAATTACTGAATATAATTATTTTATCTAATATTAGTGAACATAGTTTTGGCAATAATCAAAACCAAACAGTAGCAGGTTACACGAGAGGGTCAAATCACTCACAATAATGTTATTAAGTTTTCTACGGTCTATAATAATTTATTTACTTGTTAAGACCTATTATAATGGAGTTTTTTCTAATCATACACGGTGACAGAATTGCATGTGTTCCAATTGTAAGTATCAATATTAATTCGAAAAATATATAAAATAAATATATGAAGACTCCAAAATATGCACATAAAAATGTTCTCTGTATGTTTAAAACAAACTTAATACATTATGTTGGATTCATAATTGCTATACTAATTTCATTAAAATATCTTTGCATAATAATTTGTTATATCTATTAAGTTTCGTATATTAACAGTTCCACACACAAGTTAATTAAACTGCCTTTACTGAAAAAAAAAATCTGAAGTTTTAACTACATTACGATTTTTGTTGTGACAATTCTCTCGAAAAATCACATGATGTAGAAAACTTACAGGATGTAAAATTACAATTTTTTTATTGGAAAAAAATAAAATTTTTGTGATAGGTTTGTGATAGGTGGTAACTTGTAATCGGAAATGTTTGGTAAAGCGAAAACTACTATAAAATATGCTGAAAAAATAAAAAAAATATATATGATTGAAAAAAAAAACAGTTTTTTAAGTACGGTACGATAATGTCATATTCAGTTGTATAGTTTTACTTACCATTTACCTATTTACAGAAATTAAAATAATTTTTCACAAATAAAAAACATGTACACGTCATTTAAGCGTACATAATCTTCTTCCGAACTAAAGAGTTGAAATCGTGTTCGTAGAAATGTTAAAAAAATATTTACACCCTCCTATCTGGGACATCTTTAGTTTACTGATACATGATTTAAAAAAAAAAAAAAAAAAAAAAAAAAAAAAAAAAAAAAAAAAACAGTTTTTTTAAGTAATTGTACAATAATGTCATATTTAGTTGTATAGTTTTACTTTATATTTACCTATTTACAGATTTTAAAACATTTGTTCACTAATAAAAAATCATGTACACGTCATTTAACAGTACTTGACCTTCTTCCGAACTAGAGAGTTGAAATCGTGTTCGTAATAATGTAAAAAAAAAAAAAAAAAAAAAAAAAAAAATCATCCACCTATCTCGGAGATCTTTAGTTTACTGACACATGATGAAAATAAAAAAAACATTTTTTAAGTAAGTTTCAATAATGTCAGATTCAGTTGCACAGTTTTACTTTATATTTATCTATTTACAGACATTAAAAGATTTGATCACTAATAAAAAAGATGTACACATCATTTAACAGTACCTGACCTTCTTCCGAACACGAGAGTTGAAATCCTGTTCGTAGAAATGATGTAAAAAATAAATCATCCTCCTATCTGGGGCATCTTTAGTTTATTTATACATGATGAAAAAATCAAAAAACAGTTTTTTAAGTACGTTACAATAATGTCATATTCAGTTGTATAGTTTTACTTTATATTTACCTATTTGCTGATATTATTAGGTTGAACAAAAAGTTCTGGGAAATTTTTAAACTAATAGTTACGAGATTTAGTAGTATATAGGAGTGCCAGTGGTATATGTATAGGGGTTCAAGAATTTCTGCTCCAAAATTCCCATTGAACAGTATGATTTGCGTGTGTTGATCCGGAAATATTGGAGAAAAGGTCTAACGATTCTGAACGAAGGAAGTTCAAGAAGCATGTCAAGAGTTTTTCGATTCCAACGAGCCGCCATGGTACTTCCAGCAAATCCAGAATATGTCAGAAAGTCGTGGATTATGATGGTCTCTACATTGAAGAATAGTCCTTGTTGTTGTTTGGTTGTTAATTTGCGAATAACAACACAACATTCACAAATTTCCCAGAACTTTTGCATAACCTAGTAAAATATTTGTTCACTAATAAAAAAAACGTACACGTCATTTAAGAGTACCTAACCTTCTTCCGAGCTAGAGAGTTAAAATTGTGTTCGTAGAAATGTAAAAAAAAAAAAGTTTTACTGATACATGATGAAAAAAAAAAAAAAAAAAAAAAAAAAAAAAAACGCTTTTTAAAGTAAGTTACAAAAATGTCATATTCAGTTGTATAGTTTTACTTTATATTTACCTATTTACAGATATTAAAATATTTGTCCTCTAATAAAAAACATGTACACGTCATTTAAGAGTACCTAAACTTCTTCCGAACTACTGAGTTGAAATCGTGTTCGTAGAAACGTTAAAAAAAAATAAAAAATAAAATAAAATATTCTTTCTCTTATATAGCAAAAGTATGTAAAAAAGAAGGTTTCGCATTCCTTATGAAAACTTGCGAATATTTATTTAAAAAAATCAATTTAAGAAAAAAATAGAAATTTTCTTGCATGTCAAGATGCATTAACAAATATTATGATAAATGTGTGCACTTTCGAGGAATTTTAAATAATTAATATTCTGTTGGAGTGAAAAAGGTAACAGTAAATTTCTCATCTTATTGCTTTTTGTAGATTTTAATCAATTTAATAGCTTTTTTTTGTTTATATTTAATACTTCAAAAACTAGTATTACAAAACATAATGTGCTTTTTTTTTTTTTTTTTTTTTTTTTTTTTTTTTTTTTTTTTTTTGTAAAACCTTCGCCTGAATGTTATATTTGAAGCTAATATGAGCGGAAGTATCCTGAGCAATAAGCTGGAATACTCTTTTAATTTGTTAAGAAATATTTTAACTTTTTTACAAAAAAATCATTTCTTCTCACGATATTACATCGCACGATTTGACAGTATTTATTTTAAATTTTACTACAAAATATAATTTTAAATATGTTCTTAAGACACTTTCATTATGTTGTAAATTATAAATTGTAGTATTAATTAATACATTTCTGTATATGTACTGATCAAATTTAATAGATTTTGAAATTTAACAATTTTTTCTACACGCTAATTAAATTTTCTTTCAGTAAAAAAGTGTCTAAAAACACAAGCACAAAACTAGTTAACTTTTAAAATCCTTTCCAAAAATTCAAGGAAAAAGAAAGATTAAATTAGAATGCATATAATTAACTATTTTTCTTTTATAATAAGAAAAAATGTATCAATGTTTTTGTGGTCGTTAAAGTAAACGGGGATATTTTCTAATTCAAGGTAATTACGACGTTACTGCGAAATATTCATGATAAATTAAAGAAACCTTTTTTCTTTATTTCGATGTATGAATATGTTAAGCAAAGTAATTCAAAACAGATGAAATGGAGACAGTTTTTTTTTTCATCTCAGGTGGAACTAACAGTTTTTTTTTATGATAAAAGAAGATTTATTGCGAATAATAATTATTTTTTATTTTGGGGGGAAAAAACTTTCGTATTTTAATCAATTTCCCAATTTAATAAAAAAAAAAAAAATCTAACGTAATTAGTGAAGAAATATGCGTTGCAATGTTTTACATGTATTACTTTAAAAACAGTTATTTAATTTTTTATATAGTAATAGTCTCTTTGTTTTGTTTTCCAGTTAAATTTTTTGAAAGTATGCTATAAAATTCACAGCAATTTACTACTATATTTATTTAGGTTTGGCTTATACAAAACGTCGTACAACAGTAATAAAAAAATATATTTGATTCTTGTTTTGCCTAGTTACTAGTTAATAGTCTCAGAGACCACAATGATAATTTTCATGTGATTCTAAAACAACACCATACAAATATTAGTGTATAGAATAACGCTCTTTAAATGAACTCATATATATTTAAAGATCTAGAAGTAATTTCCGCAAACATAACAAGTTGGAAGTTGTTCGTCAAACGTGGAAATGAGGTGCTTTCGTACTATAACTAGTTTTATAAATACATTTCCCACCGCATATTCTGCTGAATGTATATTTCAGTGCACTTCATAAGTGCATATCAATTTCATTCTGTTCGAAAGGCTGTAACATCAATAAAATGCACTTGAAATAATTTTTTCCCATTGGCCTTAATGTAACGGAAAATTTTTGACTGTCCCTGTAAGTAAATTAGACATTCGATTTCCATAAAATTTGAAAGGACTCGACAAATTTTTGCAGCAATTATATATTTAAAATTTCAGAGCATTCGGCTGGGTAATTTTTGCTCTTTTATATGAGGACGGACGGATTGAACGAGGACTATATGTGCTACGCATTTATATAATTACGAAAGCACCCAAAAACAGTGCGATTTCTTCCCTCACACTGTTAACCCCTTCCCTTACCAATTTCTGTAAAAAAAAAAAAAAAAAACAAAAAAAAACAAAAAAAAAAAAAAAAATGGAAAAAATCATTACATTCTTGCACTCACATTATTGCATTTCATCATTTGCATTTCATACCACAAAACTTGGAAAACTGCCAATCAAATATTAAATATAATATAATTATATGTAATTTATTATTTTATAAGAATTTTTTCTCTCTTTATCAGCATTAGGTCGAGTAAAAACGTGATAAAACAAATCGTAGTTAAAAATTACGCTACGCCTGAGTTTTCTAAGAATAATAAAAATTTTTTAGTAATACACAAGAACCCGAGTATCTCGGGATAATCGGGGAAACGGTTAATATGTTCCCTAAGCTCCAGTGTTCACAGCAATATTTAAAGTAATATGATTCTTTTGATTTAATGCATGTTTAATGCATCAAACAGTGATTGTTTCTCTCAAAGATTTTACTCATATTCGCGAATATTATTATTATTTTTTTACCCCTACACTATTTTCATAATGTTGAAAGAATCATCTGCTTTTTATCATTTAAAACAAAATACAATAAAAACAATTTTACTCTTTATTACAATTTTAATTACTATATAATTAAAATTACTTTATTACAATTTTGCTCGTTTGCCAGATAGTCAGAGTATTAAAAACATTGCTTAGTGTCTTACTCAGACGACGACTGAACTGGAAGGATCAAGTATCAAACTTTCCACTATATCTTTTGTGTGAATCCTATTTTTGTGACTGTTTTTTTAATCTACATTTCTTGAAATTATCAAGTGTATCATTCTGTCCTTAACATAAAATGTTCTTGGTGTGTATCTGTAAGTTCTGAGAGTACATATATATTTCGTTTTCAGTTAGTAAATATGTAGTTATCACAATATGCATCATGACCTATGCAGGGTGGGATTCAAAAGTAATGAACCTCATTTTATTCTGACGCGAACGTACATCGGCGTGCTCACCAATTGCCAGTGGCGGTGGTGGAGATATTGACTTCATAATGCAACGGTGCTCATTTACCTCCGAGCTTTCGGAGAGGTAGGATGGACCATTTTGGAACCCTTGTGAGGTAGTGCGTGACACGGCGGGATTGAATGTTCTTTAGAACAACGGTACGCGATCAAGTTCTGCTTCCGGTTTGGCAAGTCTCCTTCCGAAACTTTCGAAATGCTTCAACAGGCGTTTGGGACTGAGTGTCTTGCAGCCATCCCCTAATAGGCCTACGTGGACGCCTTCAACTCATGCAAATGCCACCTACAAAAGTGTATTCATGCAGGAGGTGCCTATTTTGAAGACTATTAGTCAGTTGTACCGATTTGCTTAATAAATCTGTCGCTTTTCATAAAGGCTCATTACTTTTGAATTGCACCCTGATATCAGTTGTTATTTTATTACAATAATAATAAAAAAAAATCTTTCGATTTTTAAACTGTAACTGTACCATATTATATAAAATTCAGTAAAAGTAGCTGCTTTATGTTAATGGTATTTGAACTTAAATGAGTGCAAACAAATATTGCAGATCAGTAATTGTAGATTATGCAGTAGCATTAATTTTCAATGCATTGAATAGAGTATTATTCTAGAAAAAAAAATATTTATATGAAACTCTGTGTTTTTTGTTTGTTTGTTTGTTTGTTTAATTCATAACCAACAACATGGAGTACATTATACGATTTTTGCGATCAAAATATAGCAAAAATAGAATTTTATTCACTATATACCTGAATAAATGTAAATAGTTTTTACCCTACACTGTCCGGTGTGATTCCTTAGATAAAATTTCCTTCAGAGACAAGAGGGGTTTGAAAAATTAATTTCACAAAGAGTTTTATTTAAAACATTTTTTTCTTAAACTCAAGTGGGACCAAAAATAAAAACTATCGCATATAGTCAAAGTATTTAAAGAAATGAAATTAACCTTTTTATGGTCGTTAAGGTAATCAATTTCTTTTATTCTCATTACAACTGCAATGTGCTGAAAAAAATGCATGAAAAAAAAGATAATGTTATTTTCTTTCCTTATATGAATGTGTTAATAAGTTGTTTAAAAAGCGAAATGGAGATATTTACTTGTGTGACAACATAAATTAAGAGTTTTTATGATGAACATGTATGTTTTTTCAGACCTTTTTAATTAAATAATTTTATTCCGTGTAAAAAAATAATAATCCTTATTTAAACGTAATGATCTAATAAATTGAATTGCTATATTTAGCATATTTAATTGTTTTATGTAAATCTTCAAAAAGAAAACATTAAAAAAACAAAAATTAACAAACAATTAAAAAAAACAATATGCTACGTTTGTATGCTAAAATTTATAATAGAGCGTTAATCCGATAATGTACTATAGCTTATTACTACATTTAATCTAATATAAGCTCTAATCTTATAAAAAAAAAAACTCAATAAAATAATATTAATGTTTTTTTAGGCAGGCTATTCCATCTATATTTAATAAGGTATAATAAACTTTCACGTATACCGTTATGATAAAAAATTATTTCTTCCAGCATTTCCTGACTGATTTGCGAACTTCGAAATCTTCAAAAGATTACAACGTGCATTATTTAGCCTTTAACATAAAATATATGTAGTGAACAAGCATGTGCCGACATTGAAAGGGTTTTCCCGTGAAAAAGCAAAATTTGATCATATGTGTATCGCACAATTTTTCGCCGTAAAATATCAATTTTTGTTTTGTCATAATTATTTACTGCAATATTTAAACCTTTTAAAACTTAATGAGTGCGCTTATGGCACAAAAAAGTCCGTGAATTTTCACACGCACTTTTAAAAATGTTACAACATACTAGGCAAAGTCAGTAAGTAGGTCACAGACCGTTATGAGAGGTCAGAAATTAGCAGTAAATTGTTTCCAAATATGCCAATAGCATATGTAATGATGTCAATAGCAGCATTGTCAAACTGTAAGACGACCATTTCGAATTTATGAGACAACAGTTGTACAAGAAGAGCAGGTGCGTTCAAAAGTTGTTGACGAAGAACGAAGTGGTCGTCCTATTGAGTTTGCGATATAAGACAAAGTGAGGAAGGTTGAGTAAATGGTTAGAGCTGTCGTGCGAACAACAATGGACAGTATAGCAACTGCAACAGGGCGTTCACCACTGAGCTCGACAATAGAACGGATGGCTAACTCCCCGTTATGATACATTGAATCCAGCTGTAATGGCCCATGAATACAATGCCAAAGATTTACCGATGAAAAATTTTGGCAAAACGTAGATTTCCTCCCATAGAGTAGTATGGGGTAGGTATTTTCAAATTGGATTTTCCTTTAAAATTTTGACGAAGTTGCTACAATTTTCACTGATATATATTTTTTATTGAAAAAAAACTATAGATTTTATTTAAGTTAATCGCAATTTTTTAATTTGACATAAGTTAAAAATGAAGTTTTAGGTAAGCTCAACGAAAAGAAATGAAGAACAAATAAAGTATTGCTCTTAAAAATATCAAAAAGATGTAGAAAATACCAAAATTGATAAAAAATATGCGAAAAAGTTTTAAAAAATGCTTGTAATATTAAGAAAAGGGCAGCACTCATTACTTTCCCGCATTGAAAGTGTGATGCGGTCGCGGCAGAAAGTGGATCGGTGAGTTGGCTCTCCGCATTATTGTAGAGCTCAGTGGTGTTCACATGGCTTAGCCTACACTGTTAAAAATATCGTGAAAACTTACCTCTGTTTTAAAGGCTCTCTATTTTCTGACCAATGAGAACGCTGCATTAACATCTATGATGCGTTCTCATTGGTCAGAAAATAGATAGCCTTGAAAAATAGAGCCAATTATTCACGATATTTTTAACAGTGTACAGTCGACTGATTCCGGGGTTGAATGTGAAGGTACGCAGGTGGCTGAGATTGCAGTCCAAAGACTTTTATGCAGAAGATATTAGAAAACTCGTAAAGAGTTGGGGCAAATGTATCAATGTAAATCACGAGAAATAATCGAGAATAAACAGAGAAATAATCCTCACCACGCCGTCAGCAAAAGTGACCTGTACCCTATGGAATTCTGAGACAAACCATACTATTGATTCTATTTTTAATCTTCATTTCCATACAAGCCAAATAATCAAATATGCTTAAGCATTTTATAATGCCAAAGGTGATACAAATGATTCTTATTTCCAAAATAATTATAAATAACAGACACTTCAATACTAATTTTCAAGATAGAAAAAATATTTTTGAAATCCATCAAAATTACAATTATGGTATTTAGAAATTAATAATTTGTATTTTGTAAGATCATTCATGGATGTAAAAAAGCGAAGACTATTCATATTTTTATCTTACAGAGTTTCTAACTTAAAAGAAAAGAGGCAAAATATACCGTATCTAAAGAAAAATTGATGTAATAGCTACTTAGAATATTCTGTAGGTAATTGAGTTTCTTCAGCGAAAGTTTGGTTTATGCAATAAATGTAATAAAAGGTGATCCTTGGATCACCTTTAAAGTAATACAATAGTAAAGTAATACAATGTGTTCAGGCGATATGGAGAATATTCCTTTATGTATACAGTGAATGGAAAAGCGTAACATATAAAGAAGCATTTTTTAATTTTCTTTTTAAAAGTAGTATCATTCAAAATGTTTTGTTTTTAATTTCTTTTTATATGCGGAAGTTCGACATTGAAAAGCAAAGAAAAAAAGCACAAACAAGTCACAAACCCTATTCAAATACCAAAAAGATCTCTAAATAAAAAGTACTACTAAAATAGAACTGGATGATCAATGAGCACTACTAAAATAGAACTGTATAATAAACGATCACATGCAGTGTGTCAACCTATAATCTGACCTGCCTTTATTTTCGGAACCGTTGATCCTATATGCGTACTTCCAATTACAAAAATGTTCAAAATTAGGGGCAGAGTTAAGATAAAAAAAAAAGTTTGAAGCGAGAAAACAATTTAGTGCAGAATTACAGAATCTAAATTTTTATACGGTCTCCCGGTCCTATAAGTTATATTTAGTAAAGTTTCCCTGTTATACTGGCAAGTAAGCAAAAAAATTCCCGTTATTCTACGATTAAAATTGACCGAGTAAAGTTGGAAGTTTAAAGTTGGAGTATATTTTTTGTTACATATTAGGGATCATTCACAAATTTAGTAGAAATATATTTTCGTCAGATATATTAAAGAAATGGTTGAGAGTAAAATTAGAATTGCAATATAAATTTGAAATCTTTAATAATTCTGACATATTGCTGCAAAATGTACAATTTGTACTGAACATTATAAGAGGATAAAAATAACAGATTTTTTTTAAATAAAAGGATGAAAAACAACAGCCTCAATTCTTTACAAAATGATAAATATTTTAAAATGCTGTTAGTTAGCCACTGTCTTTCAAATTTTGGGTTGTGGTATGCTTTTTAGCTTTTGAAAATTGATTCTTATGTAATTTTTAGCACTGAATCCGAAAATGAAATTCATTTTAAACCATCACGTCAGGAATTATCTCAAATCGCTAATTTGAAAGTTAAAAGCTAAAAGTTAAAATTAACCCCCCTCCCCTCCCAACCTCATCGGACCCCCGAGCTGTTTATCTGTAAGAAACCCAGTATAAGCCAAAAAATCTAATAACTTATTGAATTAAATAAAATTAAACTGAATAAAAAAGTCTTACATCTATTTTATAGTATCCGATGTTTCGCTATTTTTTAATCTTGAAATTTACGATTTGCGAAAAATCTTGACATGACGATCAAAAGTGAAGGTAATGTTTTGATTTAGCGTTAAAAAAATACATAAAATGTAATTATAAAAGTTAAAAAACACAACCATCGCAGGTTTATGTTATCTAATTTAATTCTCTTTCTTTAACTTGTTGACGGTAATCTATCCGAATTTTTTTGTGTTATCCTCTAATATAAGTATGTATAAGATGATAAGAGTCGAAAATCACAATAATATTGCATTGTCATAGGATTTAAGTCAGTATGTAAAATTTAACTTCGATCGGACATTTGAAAGTAAGTTAAGGTTTGAGTACAAATTTTAGACTGGAAAGACGATCATTGCAAGTTAAATAAAACTTATGAAAAAAACATAATTTTAGTTAAAAGAAATCATAGCACCAATCCCTTACAAATAAAACATATGTTAAAATACAATTATTTTAACTAATCTGAAACTTAACTGATAAAAGTCAGTCGTAATATTTGTACGATTTCTTTCAAAGCGCAGATACCTTGAAATATGTTTAAATACTTTATACACGACCCCTGAAAGCATGGTCGAAATCATCTGTTTTGTTATGCAAAATTGGTATAAGTCATGCATTTCAAAGTTTCATAACTCGGTCAATTTTAATGGTAGATGAAATGGACTTTTTTTGTCTTACTTGTTAGTGCCACAGTAAATTTTTAGTAAATATCACTTACAGGACTGGGGGACCGTATAAAAATTTAAATTTAGTAATTTTTTAATAAATGTTTTTCTTGACCCAAATCGCTTTAAAAATAATTATTTACCTTATTTAAACAATTTTTGTAATTGGAAGTATGCATTTAGGACCAACGGTTGCGAAAATAAAGGTCGGTCAGTTTATACGCATACACACTGTATATTGTTAACTCATGAATATTTGAAAATATATATATATATAAATAATATTGATTTCTCTATGCAACATTTGTTGATATTTTTAACTTCAAAAAATAAATTTACGTTAGTATAGTACAATATATTAATTTAACATCAGAAATTAATAAAAAAAAATTTGCAAAAAATAGAAAAAAAACTTAAAAATAAATAAAATCTATAAACATTGTGCTAAAACTTACCTGAATCGGATTATTTAAATAGTGCATAGCTACATAACTATTTCTTTACTTTTAAACTAAGTCTTTTACAAATTTACTAAAATCAACTTTCAATTTCAGCAGTTTTAGAAAGTATCTGTGAATGCTTATTGGGTATACAGGTGTATTTTATAACAACGTTTATTTTAAAATATTGTATATTTATTGTTTTATTGAAAATAAAAAAATAAACATTAAAGAGAACGTACAAAGATTATCTTTGAAAACCAGGAAAGTCAGAATTTTCTCTCGACTTTTTATCAATGGATGCTATTATTCTTGCATGATATTCTACAACTTTTGTATGTGTCAAAAATATGTAATTATAAGTGACCAGTGCAGATATAATACTTGTTGAAAACAATGATATAACAAAAATGACTAATGTTATATATGTACTTTTATCGCATGTAATGCAATATAATGCATGTATACTATATGTTTTGTATCGCGTTTTAAATCAAGATGTGTGTTATTAGATCTATTTTCAAAAAATGAAATCGAGATATTAATCTATTTTCATCACGTTTCATCTAACACAAAATTTCTATAACATTAATTATCTATATATCATTAATACCTTTTGAAAATATTAATTAAAGTTAGAAAAAAAAAACATGATCCATTTCATTTGCATTAAAAAAACCTTTTTAAAAATAAATAGTGTTTTCGAAATCAAATTAAAGAAGAACACTCAATCAAATATTTTTTTTATTTTTTACAAAGGAAATTATATTAAATTAGAGTTTTTATGCATAATAAATTAATTGGAACTACTTTGAAATTCAAATGATGTGCAAAGATTATACAGTGAATTTATGTTAAGAAGAAAATTTTGTTTAATTTTATTGAAGTAAAAAATCTAATAATGTGGTGAAAAAAATAATTGAAAAAAAAATTCTACTTTGTAGAAGATTTCACGAACTTCAAGATTCATTTTTATTTACGTACCTTTATTTTTTACAGTTTATGAAGAAAGAAAAAAAAAATGATAGTGGATATTCCAGCAGCTTTTTTTTTTAAATGGAAGACTATTTTATTTTTTACAAAAATGTTTTATTTACAATATGCATAAAATATAGATATAAATATTATTAATCCACTGAGCTGTTTCCGAGCAGAATCGATGTCTTTATTAATTTGAACTACTAAATTCAATGCTATTTCCACATAAATTTTAAGATAACATTATTCGTTATTTTCTTATTTGAAAATAATAAGAATCAGTGAAAGTATAGAAAATATGAAGTTTTGGTGCATTTTCAAAAATCATGTCCCATGCACCATAACTACACTCTTTTAAAATGTTGATATATATATATATATATATATATCTGTGTGTGTATATATGTGCAAGTGCTACGACTGAGTTCGTCGGCCAGCTTTATCCACCATCTTGTTTCTAAATGTTAAATGTAGTATGCAATAAAAAGGGAAAAGAAAAGCAATTATACTAAAGGTACCTTTTTGAAGCCCTGAAATTTAGGTTTTTTGAGATTCATAATAATAGGGAAAATATGCCACGCAATGTACAAAAAAAAAAAAAAAAAAAAAAAAACAACTTATTATTTTTGGTTGAAAAGATAGTGAAACACTCAGCGTTTATCCAAACCTTTAGAAAACAGCGCTAGTTCAACCTATATAGACAAGGGCTTTTGTTCAACAAGATAAAGTAATGCCATGTTTATATTATTTTTTGTGTTAGGAATGTCGGCATGCGTGTATTGAGTATCCAGAATTTTAAGGTATATAAAGGCAATATCTTTTTATCATTTTTTTAAAATGTAAATATGATGGCTAATAAGGGGTTTTAAACAGAAGGATTAAATATAATTGCTCTTTTTCTATAGCAATCGTACGGAATTTTGGATGAGAATCAAGTTACGTGTTTCTTTTGAATTAAAATGCATTTATTTTATCTATTAATTTTATGTAAATCAATTGTTTTAAATATATATTACTTTTTTTATATAAAAAAAATCATTTAAATATTCAAGTAAGATTTAGCTAACATTTTTTGACGGTGATTCATAGTATAAATCGTTAATATATTATGATTTCGCTCCTTCTCCTTTATTGTGTATCTACAACACTTTCGATTTTGCTACGCAACGATGTTTCTGCATCGTTCTAAGTAACCATCGTTCTAACAAGGAAGGTCTCCTTACAGGGCATACTCAGAATATGTTGAAAAAATTTCTAGTGAAACTACTCATGTATGTAATAAGGGATCAGTCAAATTTAACGGCGGATTTTCAGTAAAACGTCTGTAAAAAAATAAAATAGTTTCTATTATTTTGCGCGAAAATACGAAAGTAACACTCAATTTGGCGAGCAGGATTTTTCCTCGCCAAAAGCAAACGATTTTAATGTATCCGAAAATTGTTTATTATTATTTTTTTAGAATACACGGTTTTTAATTAATTTAAACTTAATCAATGAAAGAGGTTATTATGTATTTTTTATATTACATATATATGTTGCTTGTTGCTGTAGTTATTTAATTTTATCACTGTAAAAATATTTGCTATGCTTTGCAAGTTGCAAATATCTATTTTAAGTTATAGTCAGCTGACATTTAATTGCCATAATACATTTCCATATCGAAGAGGAAGTCGTTTCCATAGCAACATAATCAAATCGACAGTCCTATCTGCTTTATTTTTGAGCTTGAGATAATTTAAATCAATTTAAATTTTGTTTTTAAATAGTAAAGTATGATATTTAAATTTTATTATAAATACATATAAATATATATGACTAACTATAGTTAAAACAAACTAAAAATGTCAAAACTATAGTTAAAACAAATTAAAAATGACAGAACTAAAGTTATTTAAATTAAACTTATGTAAACAAATTCAACTTAAAAAGTTTTTCCCTACATAAAAGCATATTTTTTTCATCGCCAACAGGTGATAAATCGCCTAATAAACGAAAATTTCGTTATTTTTTTTACGGACGCTGTATCGAGGTTCCGCCAAAAGAATTTTTATAAACATATATATCCATATGAGAAGAACATTCTGTAATTTTTTCATATTTTTCTGAGTATGCCCGTATGGAGACCATCCTTGTAAGTAATAAGTATACTTTTCTGAAACAGGAAACTAGCTGTGCTTAAAATATATATTTAATATTTTACGTGAAAAATTATAAAATGCTTTTGTTCTTGAATTTACACTATACATAATTCTATCCCTTTAAGAGCCGATGTATTTGTAAACAAAACTAGTCATGCATGTAGAAAGTAAAACATGGACTGCAATCGCTACCTGTGGATAAACAATGATACTTTACTCTATCTACAAAGCAGAACTATAGTTTGATTCGAGTTTTTATTACATACGACTCAGAAGCAAAAGTTTAAATGAATGTATAAATCGCACGATCGTGCGGGTTGGGCCTTAAAGGGTTATATGTGCAGGGTGTGAAACAAATAAGATAGTAATTTCAACGGCATGTGCTTTGTATTCTACTGCTCCGAAAGTTTTAGGGGAATTTTAAGCATGAGTTAAAATCATCCATACACCAGCAATATAATAAACAAAATATTTATAGTAAAAATACTCAGTAATAAAAGTATCGATGATACTAATGAAAAGAAAACATTAATCGCCATGCTTTCAATATTTTGTTAAGATTCACTGCACATAACAATAGAAATCTGCCATCTGATTAGAATATGTTGTTGGCAATGTTACCAATCAATATAAACGGTTTTATTGAGACCTATTAAACAACAAAATTTATAAACTTATTAAACACTCATTTTAATGTAACACAGCTACTTTATAAATTTTATAAAAGAAAAAGAAATATTTTAAAAATCATAAGCGAGTTCTTTGAGATATCTGTAGTTTTAATTTCGTCTCTTTCAAAAGCAGTAGAATGCATTGCCGTGTCTTCTGAAGTATTTAGCTTATTTTTAGCTAATATGTATGCTATTAATATTATTAAAACCGTAACAGCGTTATACGTTTCATTTAAAGAAACTAAAAAAATATGATACAAAATTTAATTATATGTTCACAAAAATTATTATCTGTAAAATATATTTAACCGTGACATAAAATCCAAGAACATATATTATTTGCTTATGTCAAGTTAATTTTGCTAGAACACAGCCTGCAAACTACTATATCTAAAGAAAAACACATCTGCTAACTACTTAATAAACTCTGCAGGTAATTTCGTTTGCTCCGAAAAAGTTTTCTTCGAAACATCACATAAAGAAGATTATCCTTTTGCGCAGATGCTAATGAGAGAGGGAAAAAGTAATATAATAAAACAACAAAAGCCGTTTGTTTAATTTAAAATAAAAAAAATGTTATTATAACGCAGTTCAAAATCAAAGTAACACAGATTTTTTGATGATATGTACGTATACATTATTCCACAGAACCGTAAAGATTAGTTCCTTATCTATATCAGGAAAAGGATTTAATGTAGGAAATAATTTAATCTTGAAACACATTCGCTTATGTTAAAACTTTATCAATCGAAAGACTTAAAATTTAATATGAATAAATTTATATTAACTTGGAATTTTATATTCACTGGGAAATTAATTTTCGCAGGCACATTTTATCTTTTCTGGCACAATTTGTGAAGCGATTTTATTTTAATAAATAATTTATTATATATATATATATACATATATATATATATATATATATATATACATATACTATATATACCGGGTGTCCCAAAATTACCTTTTTAAATTCAATAACTTGCAAATGATGGCACATATTAAAATAATTCTAGCAGAAGGGTGATGTTTTTTTTCCCTGTGATTCTTTATTTTAGTTTGAATTTCAAACACTACATGACGTTGAGAGCAATAGGTGTTCAGTCCACACCCGATTTTTGGTACTTCGGGATATGCATTCAATACATTTTAATCTTCTTTTTTCTCATGGAAGAAGAGAGATGCTGAAGAATCGAACCTGGATATAGAGGTTATTGCTTGCAGCGCCATCTATCGATGTCATATGTAACTAAAACTGGGAATCGCAGCATACAAACTCCTGGCATCTTACCTAACACTCCTGCACGAATGTTTTTAATATCTGTCACCGTTTGCAAGTTATTGAATTTTAAAATAATCCGTCATTTTTGGGACACCAGGTATATATGCTGTTTTAAATGCTTTACTTAATTATAAATTACTAATATATATTGAGAAAAGGTGTATTTTATAAATACTACACATAAATTAAATGATATATCTATTTTTTTCATTAATGCTAAATTGCGCAATGGATGCAATAATGGCTTACATCAGTACTTATTTGTAAGAAAAACAGGCTAAAAACAAATACCGATATTATTAAATCAAATACGTTTGTCTATGTGTATGTATGTGTGATGGATGCTGGGCGTAGAAATCTTAAAAATTGCATGAGCATAGTCTAAGGCAGGTGCGAATGCCCCTGAGACTCACATTTTCCTTTTTTATTAATTAAAATCCATTGTTAAATTGCAAAAATGCGCGCTTCCTTTGTTCGTGACAATTGTGCAATCGTTTCAAAGTTCCGTAACGTTAGAAGAATAAAAATGTGAAACTACTTGTCTTTTACCGCTTTTTTCTATGCGCGGATCCGCTTAATTATAAAATAGCAGAAAAGTAGCAATCTGACTATCGTACATCTTTCTGTCTAATGTTAATGTATTTTTAAAATAATAAATTTTACCCTTGTAAAAAAAAAATATTTTCGTATGGCGAATTCGGGATTTTATTCCCTTCATGTGTTTAAGAAGTCGGCATCCATGACATTATTACTGTCAAATAAACTTCATTTGGTGACTTTGCTGTGAAGTAACTGTGGCTGTTTCTTTGTGATGAATCACAATTAATGCTACATTTAAATCAACTTGTGTTTATTTTGTGACCATCATTTGGAGGTTTCATTACAGTTGTTTTCGGACGAGTTCTTAGATCATATCATACCAAACATTGAAAAAAAAAATATTTTTTTCTCATAACCTATTTATTCACATCAAATAAAAAAAATATATATACCAAACTTTTATTTGTTTCGTACAGGCTGTGCTAAAAATAGTACAATGGTACAATCCGCTGATATTCGTTGTTACTTTGGAGGAATCTTAGGCATAGCATCTTAGGAAAGCATCTTAGGATAGCATCTTAGGCATAATCCAACGTTGTATTTGTTGCAGATAGTTGTTAGATTTGTCAAGTAGGCTTTGACCTGGCATCTTTTTGCCGGTTTTGTGGATTTTTTTTACAATAACTGTTACAATCCTGTTGAACACAAAATTTTCTGCAACATGATTGCCTTAGAATAGAATGTCTCAAATAGGCAGCTGTTATATGTCTTTGAAAACCAAACAGGCTCGTACTATCATCACAAAGCAGCTAATTGAACTTACGTGAAACAGATGATTCTGTTTCAGAAGAATGTATGATTAAAAGCCAGTACCATTTTTTTCACCTTGAACGCAAGCAAAATAAGCTAACGCTGACTCACAATTTTCCTGTTTGGGAATCACTTCATTGCTATTGGAAACTAAAATTTTAATCATGCCGGCCATCTCTTTTTCGCGCACGTCATGACACATTGTTTCATATAATTTTCTTGTAGATGAAACACCAATCTCCCAAGTGTCGCTCAATTCATCTGGATCTGGAGATCACTTATTCATTGCCTATGTCGACTAAATCACTGTTATTATTTTCATTTAAAGTCCACAAAAACCCTTTGTGGGCAGTTAAAAATTTTCGCGACATTTTAAAATACTAGCATCGAAATAATTTTCAACAAATTCCAATTATTCAAAAAAGAGAGAAAGTAGATTAGCTTCGATGAGTTTCAAAATGCAAATCGCTTTCTTAATCTTTTGTTTGAGAACAAGTTAGACTCCGCCCACAAACCTGTCTGGCACTTGATGTGCACCTGTTACACAAACTGTTAGGCGCCTGTGGTAGTTGTAGAGTAGCAGTGGTTGGTATTTAACAGAGAAAGAAATTACTATTTCTATTACTGACTCATGGGGGTTAGGTAGTAGTGGATTGTACCTTCGTCCTTTTTCCAGGACAGTCAAAGATGCAATGAAAGTTTACGTCTTAGATTACTTTTTAAAAATGATTTTTACTGGTATTAAAGTATGTAATAATACCTCCATAAATTTATATGCTTGTTTTTCTTAGAGATGAAAACTTTATAAAACTTGTAAATTGAAAAAATTAAAAAAAAAAATCTTCAAAAATCGTCATTTTGAAAACTTAATAAAAGATATTCAACATTAATTTAAATTTGTGATAAAGACAAATATACCATTAAATGACTCTTGAAAATTAAACCGTATTTAATTTGAATTAAAATATTCAGCATAATTTTTAAATAGTCCGCATATATGTGTTGTCCTATTTTTAGGAAGATGAGGAAATATGGGTTAAATACCAGTAAAATGAAGTCACCTTGCTACTTTAGCGCTCATTTTGCCTTTACAGTTGAGTGTCAAAGTGTTGGTCATCAAGACTGCCAGCATTTTATTTTAATGTGAAAAAAACCTGTTGAATCATCAAAATCCATAAAACGTAATGGTTTCCCATTCGGGTGACTTTGGTAACCTTAAAGTCAGAAGGTGAATTTTTGTTTCGTGACATGGTGAATCATCACAATGAAAGAGTCACAATAATGTTTCATTGGAATAATGAAATGACTTTTAATGTGTAATAGTGATGATAGGAGTGAAATATACCACGGCGACGTGAGACACGTGATCATTTATTACTTATTTTTACCTTAGTGATTACGAGACTTGTGACAATCTCTGAATTGTAAGTGAAGTCATATCGACTGGTTGTGCTGTAAGAATAGAAACAGTGTGCTGCACTAATTTCAGCACCAATGTAACTCCCTGTAGAAGACAATAAATAATTCTGATTTGCATATCTGTCCATATTTTATTGAAGCCTTTGATATTGGGAAATACTTTAACAATCATTTTTATAGTACTAAAAACCCACGTTGTTTGAATGTTACTGTAGCCAAAAAAAAATTCTACATTTGGAAATAATTATTGCATTTTATCATTATTTAAAAATTATTTTTACAAGAAAAATACAACTAGCAATCGAATATTTTTGGTTCACAGAGATTTTCCTTATAATGCTGGAACTTTAATTTAAACAGTATTACGATTATAAAGGTGTACATGTTTTATGTAAGATGCAATTAAGAAAATCCGCGTACTTAATTTTCTTATGCCAGGAAAAATTACGCCTGATCCTTTTTTTCTACATACTTTTATTTCTTTTACTCTTATTGTAAAGCAGCAGGCAAAAAAAGAAAGATAATTCCAGACGACTTAAATCACTTTAATCCAATGTAATTTCGAAGACAAATATTAATTCTTGCAATGTGTTTAATCGAGAAAGTACAGTTTTAGAAAATATTTTTAAATATACGTTATTCAAAAGATTAAGAGAGCATAGTACAATTTAAAAGTTAAATTACAACGCAATTAAATGCAACGAAAGCCATTAAACAATAGTAAAAAAAATAAATACATAGAATGGATGAAAAAAGACATTAAAAATATATACTCTGACACTTCTTTACATTTCTTTACATTAAAGGAGGTGTGCTGATAAGGGCTATTTTTCGCCCATCATACACGCAAAAAAAAAGTTTCGGATTCCGACAATTGGTCAATGTCTTTGTATACTTAAAGATATGTATCTTTGTTTAATATAAGATTTCCGTGATAAATAAAACAGTAAGTCTTAAAAAATATAGCCTGAAAATATTGTGTTTTGTTTTTTCCTACATTTTTGTCGTTTTTTTATCTTTGAATTATTTTTTAAAGCGTTCCAGGAACCAAATTAATTTTAATTTGCAATTATACTACTATTTATAATATTTTATATGAACATTATTTTATTTTGGTTCAGTGTGCGCTTCTACATATTAGAGAAAAAAAATTTCGTGCGAGTGTATCGGTTGCACTACTATCGGATAGTGTTCAGATTTGTCTTACCGCGTTTACAAAGTATTTAAGCTGTTCAGATGCCAATTTTCCGTTCTAAAACTATTGTTGTAAACATTTATTGAAGAACTTAATAATAAATAATGCTTGGAAGTCAGTGTGATTGTTGTATAATTTGGCAAAAAACAAATGGTGATTTTCGTATGTGCTCTAACAGACAAGTTATATCGATACTTAGAAGTTCTAAAAACTGCGACATACAGAGTGGTTCTAAGTTGTGATCTAAATGCAGATCATAGGTATTTCGTGTTCTTCGGGCTTGAAATATCCCTACTTATTTTTCTGTTGTAAAAATAATATGAGAGATTATGCACCAACGAGTACTGCCGACGACAACACAAATGAGAAACATAATATACATTTATCATTACCTCGTTGTCGCAACTCTAACAGTTGTTGTATAATACGTGAGCGTAAGAACTGCCTCGTGACTGTACAAAAAGCAGCTCAAACTCAAGACTTTATAGAAACTAGAATATATATTTCGTCGGGAAAACGAGGCTATAAAAATCATATTAAAGGATCGGTGTTCAGTAAGTTCGTTTTGCAAGCATTACGCCCTATAAGTAAAAATACATCGATGTAAGAAAAATATATTGAAAGTCTTTTAAATAATATCAAAAATATAGCAAAGAAGTGAGGCCTCGATTTTGACTCATCGGTACAGCATTCCGAGTTCGTTTATTATACTCTGATCGGTATATGCATATCTGATTTTAACTACATTTTTGAACTAGTGAAGTCCAAAATGCGTTCCTTGAAAAAGAGGTCATCCCGTACTTGCAGCAGTCTGTACTTAGAACTGGTCCCTCTAATGGTGTTCTGTCCACATTATTCAATGTGAGATAAAGAATAATATCTTCTGCGGAATATGCACGCCAGGCTTTGGTTGAGTAATAGAATGGAACACGTCATCAGAACAAAGGTTATTGAAATATATACCAGACCTTTAGCAAGAAGATTATTTATTCCGGATAACAACAACGATATTATGATACTTGTTGTTGATGGCACGTACATTTATATCCAGAAGTGCGCGAACTATTTCTATCATAGACAATCTTTCCCGTTACACAAAGGAAGAACTTTGGCAAAAGCCTATGATGTTAGTCACTACTTCAGGTTACATTTTGGATGTCTTCGGATCTTATTTCAGGATTCAATGAACAATGACTCTAACATACTTTCACATATATTAAAAAGGATGCACTCAATACCAGAGAGTGGCTGGAACCAAATGATTTTATGATTATTCATAGAGGCTTGCAAGAATTGAATCTCGAATAGTAAATGGCTAGATTCCCAAATAAGCAGGAACTTTTTTCAACAGAGGATGCTAAGGCGACACATCCCGTGACTAAAGTTTTATTGTTCGACTCACAAGTGCTATAAACTATAATATTTGAATAAAAACAGAGCGAAGCAACATCATGCAATAATACTGTCAATGTAAAGTAAGCGCAAGTGTCGTAGGGTACTGTACGCATGTTGCGTCCGTACTATGGTTTCTGCTTTACTGGCGTTTATTTATTTTCAAAACACTTAAAAGTTCAAAAACTGCGGTTTCTCAGTCCTATTTATTGCGTTACTTGATATTTTAAAACTTCCCCTTAGTTTTATTTTCTCTTCGACATTTCATTATATTTATATAATTTTAAGGAAATAATAAAATTGCAAAATCCCTGTTAAAAAAACAACAACAACAACAAAAAAAAACAGCGTAATACTGAATTATAATTGATATAATTTCAAATTTAACAAATTTAATTTGGAATAATTTTATCACCTACAATATTATACCACACTTTTTTACATCTTGTGTTTTGGTTTATAAGCAATTGAATTACTCATACCTTATGCTTTTAAAAATAATATTAAATATTGATTTTTGTCTCTCTCTTAATGTAACTTTTTGAATATTCCTAAAGTTTATTTCATTCATATTACTACGATATTCTATTAGCACTAATAAAGTTTATGAAAAACACGAAAGGCATGCCTTTCTTTCAATTGTATTAAAATATATATCTTTATACAAAAAATGACGCTATTATAATTGAATCCAGGAGAAAATTTAATCAAATAACCTTTTTACAAAGGCAAAATATATTAAATTAGCAATTTTATGCATAATAAATTAATTGGAACCTTCTTTAAATAAAGGTGGGGTGTAATGTTATACATAGAAATGTAAATGAAAAAAAAATGTTCTTCATTTTATTTAAGGTAAAAAACAAGAAAATGGCGTAAAGTAATTGAAAAATCGATTTCAGAAGGGTTTTCTGATGCTTCGTAAATCATAATTTTTCATTTTTTATTTGCCGTTTCACGTTTGCAAAAAGAAAAAAAAAAGTTTGGTACGCGATATTTTTTTTTAGAAAAACATTTTTCATGTTTCACATTTTTTTTTTTTTTAATTTATAAATTTAGTGTAAATAGTGTTCAAACACTATGGTATCCTTATTTTTTTCAAATTCGAAAATATACTCCGTGTTTATGAATAAATTAATTTCTAAGGAAAAATCCGTGTCAAAAGTAGATGTACCATATAATAACTGACCAAAAATAATTCTATATAAAAGAAAAATGCCAGTTAAACTGATGGCATTGCGGTCACACGTCATTCACACTAATTGTATATTATACTCCTATTTCATAGAATAATGCCCTTCGGAAAATAAAGAAATAGACAAAAAACCCGATTTAGATAAAAATAAATTTATTAAGTATAAAAAGTAAATTAAATATAGGTATAGCTAAAGTAAGCTATACCTAATTAAATATAGGGCACGTGCTCAACCCACAACACAAAAACATACAGTCACGGGACCTTCCTCGATGAAAGACAGGACATACCCCGTTGCAAAAACAGCGTTCATACTCTGGAAGGCTCTCCAACTGCACGAGGTCCATCGGAAAGATCTAGCGACGAGTACCTTCCATTCGGACTTACTCAGCAAACGGAACGAGGAGAAGAACTTGAATGAGTCCAAAGAAGCAGCTATATTATACTCCTATTTCATAGAATAATGCCCTTCGAAAAATAAAGAAATCGACAAAAAACCCGATTTAGATAAAAATAAATTTATTAAGTATTTACAACACACATACGCGCGTAAGCACCGATATTTACATAAGCACACTTACAAAGGTTCACGTGCTCAACCCACAACACCAAAACATACAGTCACGGGACCTTCCTCGATGAAAGACAGGACATACCCCGTTGCAAAAACAGCGTTCATACTCTGGAGGGCTCTCCAACTGCACGAGGTCCATCGGAAAGATCTAGCGACGAGTACCTTCCATTCGGACTTACGCAGCAACCGGAACGAGGAGAAGAACTTGAATGAGTCCAAAGAAGCAGCTCCTCTACTCAATTAAGGGTAAGACTAGTAACGAATGTGCCATTAGGTCTAAGAGGCTGCAACTGTGGAAGTAAAATTGAATATTTCTCTACTTTGTCTTTATGGACCTCAGAAAGAGAGTACTGATCGTTGATGATCCGTGCATCAATTACCAAAGAATGGTCATTGTTATGTGCGATTAAATTGGGCTTTAGCCGCCTGGCGTCAGGCATACGTAAAATGGCTTCTTGGTTGACTAGGTATCCTTTCTGCTCCAAGGAGCGAGAAACATATTGACATACTGCGTTATGGCGCTTAATTCTCATACCACGAATGGAGAAACATTGCTGAACTATATGATTAAGAGTTTTAGGCACCCTGCAACCGCATGAACAAAGATGCGAAACATCCCCTCACCGGTCGCACGGCCCTTACTGTATAGACAATTGTATCTGATTTTAATTACATTGAAAAATTCGGTGCCCGACATGAGGGAGGAGCCATCGGTGAGCCATGCCAATGCGGCAGGTACGGCACTGGTTTGACGCAGGCCGGCACCATCGCATCTTCGATGCAGGTCATGCTTAAAGAAAGAATTGATCCTGCCCTTACATGTTAATCGGCTCCAGTCAGGGGCCATGGTCATTTGAAGGATTCTCTCCTGATGGACTGAGAGTCGTCGAAGGGCCATCATAGGAACTGACCATCTGAGACAGTGGATGTCCATACCGCCATCTTTCACGAAAGCGTGAAAAGCACTTGATGGGACATCATGAGGCAAATGGACTAGCTCCCGGACAAACCTGCGCACCTTCAAACAACCTTCTTTTGGTGACCCGCAAAGACTCTGCCCAACACAAGTTGGTGATAGTACCTCGGAAGTAGCTTGTTCCTCAAACAGAAAAGCTTCTGTCGATGCTTCAGGGGGGTACGCTTGAGGACCAGAAGGTCTCACCCACTGGGGGATTCGAAAAGATCCACCCATTTGGTGTTAAAACTACTCCGAGGTACGTAAAAGACTCATCCAATCCCATGGATCTTAATGGGGTGGCACCAACATAAAAGAGCTGATCTTTCTCGAAAATGACCTTTTTCGACTTCTTATTAGTGAGCCAAGTGAAGGTAAATGACTTTTCGCAGTCGATTTCCAGCCCAGTGGATGGAAGCAAAGAACTTAGGATGTTAAGATGTTCTTGCAAACAGTTGGTGTCCTGAGCCAACAACAGAATATCATCCGCATAGGCGATATGTGAGATGCGAACGGACCATCGCAAGATAGCACACAGACGATCAGGGAGAGTCCGCAAAACAAAATAAAGAACTATTCAAAAGAGGGTGGATGAGAGAGGGTCACCTTGGCGAGCCTGCTCGGACTTACTGGTTCAGAGACATTCCCGTCAAAGACTAAGAATGTCCTAGCATGACTGTAAATAACTTGATGTAAAGAATGAAAGACTCGGGGACACCCAACTGCTGCAGGGTTGTATATATGACAGTAAATGAATTAGAATCAAAGGCCTTCCTGAGATCAATAAATGCTGCAGATAGTGGATTGAACTTAGACTTAAACTGGACGAAAACGGATTCAAGTTCCTCGACGGCACGAGAGACAGAGAGATACATAGAAAACAAAATGGAACAAAATTTTACGTGTGATTCAAATAGCAGAAATATTAAGTAAATACGTTTATTTTTATGAAAACTAGGCATTTTTACATTATTTAAACAAATATCAATTTATAGCATTTTTGTTCATATGTGTAATGTTTTAATTTGAAAATTTTTTTCACACAGTTTCATTCTTTATTTATTTATTTATTTGGAAAAAATGTATCTCTTTTGTAGAAGTATAATATTAATTTTTTAAATATTTATTTATTATTATTTTTTTTTTTTTTTTTACGCATAGTGCACAATAATATAATATATATTATATATTAGAATTTCTCCAGTTTTAACGTAGCATTTATGTTGCTCTCATGGTTCTACATATATTCATATGTACATATATGTTAAAAGTGCGATCTCATTATACATTTTGTTAAGTATAAAAGAAAATAAAACCTATACTTTCAGTGAATTATGGTCTATAATACTTATTTGTAAGGAAACCACATTCTTTTATATATCTAACGTCGAAGAAAACTGTTATTTCAAAAGAAAAACAATACTACTAACTACTTAGTAAACTCTGCAGGTAATTTTGCTGGCTTCGTAAAACTTTTCTCCTAAAAAAACCACATAAAAAAGATGATATTTGGCGCAGATGCTAATAAGAGAGTAGGAAACTTATCTAATAAAACCACGCTATTCGTTTAATTCGAAATTAAGAACGGTGTTTCAAAATCATTGGTATAAAAATTTAAAGTAATGCTTATGCAACCTATTAGCCGATGCTAGATGTGGAATATTTATTTTATGTTCTTCATGTTCTGTTCACAATTCATATGTTATATTTGACTAAGTTATATTTTGTTTGCAAGAAACTTACTGAGGAGATACTAGCATATTTAAAAAAGAATGATAAACAGTGCATCAAGCATAAGCATATAGTGTGAAAAACTTTCTTACAAAAAATGATATTATTACGAATCTAGCCGCACTTGGTGACACTTAAATGCATGCTAAGCATTGTATCATGTTACTTTTATCGATAATTTCACTTACTTGCTCAAGCCTTCGCCAAATCGGAAGAACAGATACATAAATCATGAATTCGGTATTTTTATGTCAGCCGTGTGCATGTAATAAACCGCCAAACATTGTTCCCGTCGTATTTTTTCGTATTTCATTAATTTCATTTAAAATATAATATTTTCACTCCTTTTATTTAACTTTAATTTAAAACTGAAATATTCAAAATTTATGATTCTCAATTATTTCGTAATAAAAAAGAAAAGGTAAAACGTAATAAATAATACCATAAACAATGACATTTAATTTTAACATCAATGCTTTGTTTTAATTTACCACGCGAAAAATTGTTTATGGCTGTCGCATGAACTGGACTAATTTAATACAATTGACATAATGGCGATAGAACAATATTTGGCAATTTATCACCTGCACCCGGCTACCATTAAATAAATAATTTGGTCGCCTGGCATATAAAAATCGAAGCGGTCAACAAGGAACTGTTGATGACAGTCACATGATTTAAGCTATTATTATAATAAATGTAATTTTTAAACATTAAAATAAGAATATAAAAACAAAACACAAAAGGAAATTTGAATATAGTTTTGAGCAATCCTGTCCCTATTAATTTCAACGAATATATTTACAATCCTGTATTTGATACTTATATTTTTATATATATTACATGTATTGAAAATAAAATATAATTCTACTGGAAAACGGATAAAGGACTAAAAACACATTTCTGCAACTACCATCCACAAACTAAAGTGTACCCATTACATCTTTTGCAGCCCTATATATTAAATTAAACAAAAACATAATTTGAAGAACAAATTAAAAAAACAAAATTTATTTCCTACATTGTTTAAGCCCGAGAAGAAACAGATATTAAGTTATTTCATTCAATTAGTTCTACATTTAATGTTAAATTTTTGTAACAAATTAGTTAAGCCAATTGAAGATTAAAAAATAAAAAAAAAAATTCATACAATATGATACTTAAAACACCCTAAAAAATAGATTCCGTTCAAATGAAATCGAAATAAATCTTAGACTTTTTCCATTTTTAATTGAAAATATTTGTATTGCAGTTTTTGAATTATGTTTATGGCAATTGTGCATAAAATGATAAGATGCATGCAAAATACAAAACTTAAAAAAAGTCTAAGGTTTATTTCGACTTCATTTGAACGGAATCTATTTTTTATGGTGTTTTAAGTATCATATTGTATGAATTTTTCAAAAATTTGTTACAAAAATTTTTACAAAAATTTAACATTAAATGTAGAACAAATTGAATGAAATAACTTAATATCTGTTTCTTCTCGGGCTTAAACAATGTAGGAAATAAATTTTTTTTTTAATTTGTTCTTCAAATTATGTTTTTGTTTAATATGTCAAGTTTTTTAATAACTACTGCACTCAGATGAACGCATTTCAAAATTAATAGAGAGTATCATCACCAGGCTTTGATGCAAGGTTGGCAGGTTTTTGACATGTGTCAGTTTATATTGGGTTTAAACCATGGTTTAAACCGTCATGCCTCAAATACTAAAATGATTTGTAAAAATTCACATTAAATGTCACACATGACAACATTACATGTAATATTTTAAATTCACTATTACTTTATACCAATAATTAGTACATAGTAAAGTATTATTAAGTACAACTTTTTAACAGGCTAAAATTTTTATTTATTTTTTTGTAAAATAGTGTTTTTCTAAAAAAGTAGACATTAAGCTCACCTGATCTGTACAGTTTTTCTCTTACTTAAAATCGTTTTAATTTCTCTTACTTTTGAGAGCTTAAAACATTAGCTACCTTATATATATATATATATATATATATATATAGGAAAAAGACTTAGAAAAGTGCAGATTTTTTTGTATATATAACAAAATAATGTGCATCAATGTTATTCTAGTCTAAGCAATAACCCTTCTATTCAAAATTGAAATTGGATTATTAATCTTAAACATTTACAATATAAGAGAAGTAATTAAAAAAAATTGGCTCGGTCTTCTAAAAGAAAATTCCCTTTTAAGCCCCATATTGAAAAAGTGCATAATAGAAACAGTACATTGTTTGGCTTATATTTTGTATCCCAAACATCAGGGGCAAGGGTTGACTGATGTATCAGTTGATTCAGCTCGCGCTTGAGCTATGGAGAGAGTTTATGGATGCTTACCCATACTGATTGTGTAAGAAGCTTATTTCAGTGCTAATAGGGAGGACCCCATTTCTTGGTGGAAAGGTATCATTAAATGCAATAGCTTTTTTAGCCTGTTTCAAATGCTCATCTAGCAATGCTCTTGCTATCAAGTCCTATTAGCTCAGCATCAATTAAGAGACAGACTATTTTCTAACGCTTCATACACTCTAAACTCAGAAATCATTTGGGTGTAAATAAATATGCTAAACACGTTGTGTGCTGCAGCATGCTGCGGGGGGAGAAAATATTTATTTATAAGATAAATATTTATTAAGAAAATAGATCAAATTGAGTCCAACCAATTAGCAGGAGTATACGAAATACCTTTCACCAAAGAAGATGGAACAAAGCAGTTTTATATAGGTATGACAAGCAGAAAACTTAAAACTAGAATCAAAGAACATATAGCAGACATCAAATATAATAGAAGAACCACAGCTTTGGCCAGATTATGCAGAGAAGAACCTTTACAGATTGAATTTAAAAATAGCAAGTTAATTTATCCATCAAGATTTTATTTACCATCCATAGTCCGAGAATCAATAGAAATATTTTTAAGCAACGAGAATATTTGCAATGATTCTGTGTCCCTTGATTTACCTAGAATTTGGAAAGATATACTAAGTAATTGTAGAAACAATAGTAAAAATTAATCCACACTCGCAAATAGCCAAGTTAATTTTATTTTATTTTATGTTTTGCAATGTTTTTCAGTATGCTTGATGTCTTGTGACATTGTTTACCATGTTGTTTTTAAATTATGTGAAAATTAATCCACGCTCGCAAATAGCTAATTTAATTTTTATTTTATTTTATGGTTGCAATATTTTCATTATGCTTCATGTCTCGAGACATTGTTAACTATATTATTGTTTTTAAGTTATGTGAAAATATTTTCTATTGTGATTGATTTTGAAAATGTCGCCGATTGTGCGATGAAACGATCGTAAGTCTTAATAAAGATATTCTATCACTTTTTATAGCATTATTTAACTTAATTTGTTTATAAGTGATTATTATACATGCTTTTATTTGACGATATTATACTTTAAATTTATGAATATGATTTTTATTTAGTTAATCCAGCAGATAAAGCTAATTGTGCATTTTTAAATTGTCTATGAGTTCCGCGACAGGATCCAAATTCTATGTTCATGATCTAAATTCTAAGTCATTCAAAATTTGTTTTCTAAAAACTTAAAGTCAAAAGTTTTAATCATTTCACCACCGTCATTCAATAAGCGAAATTCATTTTTGAAGGCAACAAAATTAACTATTTTATGGGTAGCATAAATTGAAATAATGCACGCATAGTTAATTTAATTACTATTCTCAAAATTCTAAATTAGCGATAAAATAGTGACTCTAAATTAATGAAAATAATAATTTTATTTTATTAAAACGATTTAAAGTTTAAACTTCTGCATAGAAATTCTTAAGTGTGTATTTTTAAAGGATAATTTGAAAAAAAAAAAGCAAACAAACAATATGCTGGCATGTTTATTAAACAGTATAGGTTTAATATAAAGTTTTGATTAGCCTAAAAATTAATTCTTCTGCATTTAATAACATACGTAGTTAAGTAATAATGTAATACATATTGATATTTTCTCTAAACTTCATATTAGCTTAATCCATTTATGCTTCTCTTCCCATATTTAGCACGAATTGGATTTTAATAATTTTTTATATATTTTCTTTCTACAAAGTGAAAGCCTGAAATACGATTATTCTTAATTTATTAATAATAATAGTGTTAGTCTCTCTAAAGATATAAATATAATTTTATAAGTATATAATAAACGGCCAAATGCGAGTGTTATCCGCACACAGAGGGATACGTATAATAAAAATATTAATTTTTAACTGTGTTATTACAGCAAAATCATTGTAATTACACATAGACGTTATTAAACACAGGCGTTATTTATGTGTGTATGTGTGTTTTAATATATATTGTAGTATGTGCGTTTTATTATATTTATCGTAGATCGATGTAATATTAATATCTATTCATCGTTGTCCATCATCCAAGGCTGTTGTACAGATGGCTGGTGACTTCCCCAACATGGTTTATTAGTGAGAATTTGCAGGCCTAGGTATCGGCCGGAGTAGCTCAGTGGTTAGAGAAGCAGTCTTGTATACTGTGGTCCCGGGTTCGATTTCTGGCTCTGGCTAATTTTTCACTCCAGCTGGATTTATTCTACGCATGTCTGTATAATATTTATATATACCTTTAATGCTTTTATAATTCGGCGGCGATAGGTACTTCCAGAGCACCTCAACGTCTTTTCTGAACTCCCACACATCAAAATTTGTGTGTAACGAAAAAAAGCGAATTTCTAAAAAAACTATGTTACGTAGGGTAATGGTTATAATATTCCTGCAAGGTTTAAGTGAATTTCTACTACCCCTAATTTTGTCATAATTTTAGTGTCAGTAAATTCGTAAATAAAGAGGGGGGTGGGAAATTTTGCATAACGTTTGCGACTCTGCAAATATGATACCTAAAATTAAAAGAAACGTATTTCTGTGTCCGGCGTTACGAAAGTTTTCATACGATACCCTACAGTATATACAAAGAAATTTTTTTTTTCAAGTATTTTAATTAGAACCTTTGGACTTTTTTTTCTAAATATATTTGTGAATGGTTAATAATCTATAAGTATGTGGGTGTATAGCCTTTTACTACTTCAGCCAATTTGACCTTTCAATCCACGTTCCTTAGTTTACTAGTAAAATGGCTATGACAAATGGATCTTATATAGGCACAGGAGTGATCTTATAAATGTTCTATTTTAAATTTTAAGTGCGGAACCCTAAAAAGTCTAATTATTGAGTATAATGTGCAATTATAAAGACTACTTTATACAAATATAGACAAAACATATAATTATGCGTGTTATACTATTATAAAAATATTTTTACATATTTAGAACATTTACATTTTATCAAATAAATGCAAAAAAATGTAGCGTAAATGTTTTTGGTGTCTTTCCAAGTTGTTTTATAACATTTTAAAAAGATTTTATAAGCATATATACCAAAACAAAAAATGAGACAAAATGGGTTTAGAAAAATCCCTGTACATGATAATAAACTAAACTAGCATTTTTGTGCATAGTACTTATTTTTATTTTATTTTACGCTAGTATGAGGACGATAGATGACATGATGAATGCAAAAGCATTTCATTCGCCCATACCAATAGTTTCTTTATTAAATGTATTATTCATCGGCAAAAATGTCCCTTGCTTTCAGTTCCAGAAAATTATGTCCTTTATTACAAAAGTATCCCTATCATGAAAAAATATTTCAGCAAATGTTTTGTTTTTAATTATGATTATAAAAGATTCCTTATTAGAAGCTATTACTTCCATTTGTTCGAAAATTCGTTGCTATATTTTCGTACGTATTTTAATAGGTTGTGTGTTATAAGTTATGAATGTTATATCATGTATATAATTTTATAAGCATATTTTAGGTTTGTGAAATGAATTAAAGTATATAAGATGTAAGAATAACAGAGTACATACTGTACGCAAGTACAGGGTGTCCCAAAAAGGACCTCCTATTTTTAAAAAATTAATAATTAACAAACGAATAGAGTTATTAAAAAAATTCTTGCAGGAAACGGATGTGTGAAGTCTGGAATTTTGTTTAGAACTTTTTGTTATAATAGTTCAAAATATGACCGACAGATGACGATAGAGCACATTTTGGTGGCTATATCGCCAACGTTTACACTATTTTGAAGAATTTACGCAACGACAACTATTGTTTCCCTTGAAATGGTTGCTACTGAACTTTCATTGACCATGTCTACTTCTGTCTGGTCTTAACGCATGCTCTTTTTGTTCATATAGCCATCAAAATGTGCACCATCTGTCGGTCAGATTTTGAAATATTATAATAAAGAGTTCTAAACAAAATTCCAGACTTCACATCTTCGTTTCCTGCAAGATTTTTTTTAATAACTCTATTCTCTTGTTAATTATTCATTTTAAAAAAATAGGTGGTCCTTTCTGGGACACCCTGCATATAGATTCAGTAAGACATAATAAAAAATAAGCATGGAAGTTATTGAGAAATTTTAAAAGGTAATTAAAACTATTAACTCTTATAAGCAGAAGAAAAGTAAATTTTATAAACGTTTATTACAGATTTTTAAAACTGTATCTATTTTAACATCACAAGTTAATTTTTAAAAAATATTTTTTTATAATAATGAAAAAATACAAACGGCTAAATATCCAGTAATACAAAATATCCTTTTAAATTGAGTACATCTTTGCATGAATTTGTTTTAATAATATACAGATGTAACTTTTTAAAGTGAAATACAATTAAGAAAAATCCGCTTACGTATTTTTGTTACACTAGAAAAAATAAAAACTTTCCTTTATTTCAATCTAATCGTTTACATTTATGTGAAAAAACATAATTCCATGCTACTTAAATCGCTTTAATCCAATGTAATTTCGAATGCAACCATTAATTCTTTGGTTGTGCTTTATGTAAGAATGTGTAGTTTGATAAAGTAATTTAAAATACACAAATTCCTAAAGATTCAGAGCGTATAATGCAATTTAAAAATAAATTACATTGCAATTAAATGCAAATGCAATACATAAAGAGGTAAACTATAATTTATTAAATACCGGGAATAGTTGTAAGAAAAGCATTCTAAAAATAAGTACATAATCTTAGGATTGAATTTTTGTATTTTAAATATGAAGAACAAAGAAAAAAAAAAGAAAAGGAAAAAAACATAAATTAGAATAACTTTAAATTTTGAAGAAGAATGAAAAAAAAAAAAAAAAAAACATCGACATTTTGTATATTAAAATGAAATTAAATCTTGAAATAATGTTTTTTATCTATAATTCTTTTTGATAAATGGCTTTACTTAAGAATAATTCTAATATATTATTTTACTTTGAAATGCTTATTTATCAGTTTAAGTTACGACATTCCAATGTTTTTCATAACGAATCGTCATAAACAATTTTCAATTTTGAAGGGATTTGTAATAAAGTAAGACTTTTACAATCTTTGGATAAATACAAGTGTCTATGATAATGCTTAAAAAAAATGAGGAAACGAGAATTGTATTGCTTTCTTTTACGTTTAAGTATATTTGAAGTTTCCGAGCATTATATTAAAAAAAATGCCATTTATATGCTGTATGGAATGAGGTTGTAAAGTATAGCTGATGTAAATGTAATTTAATGAAATAATAATAAAAAAAAAAATCTCGTACGATCAGTTCGGTGTTTCTGGTCGGTTGGTTGTGTTTATGACGGCCAATTATCAACACGGGGGATATAGGCCCTAAGGGGGGGGGGTTGCATTCCGTGGGGGTTTTTCTAAGGGAACCTAACCCGTATTTACACTTGGTAAACCAATGTTTGAAGAAAAAATCGTTGTTTCTGAGCTCGCATGATATATTTTGTGCTACAAAACGTCGACCGCTTACTTCGATATGCTAGTAATCATTTATTTATGGACGCCACTATTCCACGTGTTCATATGTATTTTCTAAAAAGTTCTAACTTTCAAGGTTGTCAATAATATTTTCACACTTTATTAAAATATAACTTACATAAAGAATGAAAAATGTCTCATATATGAATGTACAAAAAATTTATCATTGTAGGTTTATTTTCTAAATTTATGGATAAAATATATATATTTATAAATCTATAAAATTTTATGAAAAAGTAGCTATATTTTTTTACAATCTGCATTGATCCAAAGAACTCAAACGTGGTATCCGAAGTGTGTGCCACCATTTGAAAGATCAAACTTCGTGCATAATTCATTATTTAGTAGAGCTCTTGGGACAAAGTGCAAATCGGCCGACGAATAGATTTTTAACCTTCTTTCAAACGATTTTCAACATATTCTGTAGGACAATTTACCAACGAAATGTGACACAGGATAAGTGATAAATATTGTGGCCAAGAGTTATCAATCACGAGTTAATAGCACAGAGGTAAGGTCTCCAGTTGTCAAATGGAATGTCTAATGTTTAATCTCGACCGCTTTCATATCCATATATGCATATATATATATATATATATATATATATATAATGAATTCCGTACGGTAACTCTGTCCTTTTTCGATGACGTGTAGCCGAAAATGAAATAAGGAAGTTGATACCTTTCTAAACAAAGCAGTACAATTAAATACTCAATAACAATTTTTTAAACGTCTAAGCATCGCAAATTTTCGATTTTTATACCGTCGTATTGGAAAAAAAATTTCTTTTAAATGCATTTTGTTTGAAAACTGTATCTCCATTTATTTTTGAATCATTCATTTTTTTTTGTAGTTTTTAGAGCCGTTTCCTTAATATTGGTAACGAAAGTACTCCATTTCTGTAGAAATTAAAGGAAAAATAGTTCTAAAGCAGTAATTATATATTTTTGATGCCAATTTCTCATAACAACCGAAAGAAAATGTAATTAAAATATGTGCTATTTTGGAAAAAAAATATAAACGAATGATTTCTGTAAAAACAATGGAGCTATTATAAACTTTATTTAATTTTAAGTATCTATGAATCATTAGATAGCCGTTTTGTTGTCGATTTTCTTAAATGACGGCATCTTTTTTCTGCATCTGTGCATTATTTCGCGATAGTGATGTACTATGCATATTTATCTGTAAATGTTTAAGAGTAGACATAAAATAAAACGTGTGCTTTAAGTCTTAAAATTGAAATATGTTTTGTACTGCAGTAGAGTCCCACTTAACCGAGTTATTTTCGTCTGATGGACTGATGTATTCTATTATTATGAAACAGCCATTATAAATGAAGTGTTAGATGAATATGAAAGAGCAGCCGTAAAAAGTTAGAGCTCTGATTTTCTGATCAAAATGGGAGAAAAAAATGGCCATATATATATATTTTTAATTATGGCTATTTTTTCTGGCCTGCTCTTTCATCTTCAACTGACGCTTCATTTATAACGGCTGTTTCATAATAATAGAAGCCATCAGTCCAGCAGAAGAAAATGAAATAATGGAAATACTAAATTCTGAAAAAGCAGACTTCCTGTTCTCTAGTTTATTAGTTTTCTTTAGTGCATGGTCTCCCTTTTTAAATCAGTTCCAGCCGTTTGAGAAGATCTTGTGATTGCATAGCTCTATATGCAAGGAACGCTCTTCTAAATGACATTTGTTTCTTTTACCACTTCATTTTCTTTAAAAGTTCATGGGATTCTCGATTCTTTCGCTATGTAAGTAAATAATTAAGATTTTTTTCAGCAGGGGCCACGGCTGTCATTAAAAGTTTGAATTCATCTGGTTACTTCGCTCTTGATTAATGTCTGGGTTTAGTGATGACAAGAGTGCTTGGTTGCAACACCGGGCATACCTAACGACATACGCTTACAATAAATGTAAAATTAGCAATTATAATTTTAAAGATGATTCAAACAAAAGGAGAAGTAATAAATGTTAGGCAGGAAAAAGCATTAGATATAAAGTTAAAAAACAAGAGCTGGGAACTTTTAAGTTTAAATTTTGAACATTAATTTTGATAAAAAAAAAAGGTTTACATTTTATCTTGCCATATATACTAATATCTACATATGCAAAATGCGAGTGTATTCCTTCTTGATTTTTTGTAGTTTTTATTCTAGTAGCATAGAATTAACGATGGGCAATGCTATTCAAAGTTTGTAGCGCAGCGCCACATTCTACGAATATGAGGGCACCATAGTAACTGCATACATAGCTAGTACTGTGGTTGTTATGAATCAGTCATGTCAACTATTAGTATTTGTAGAGCTCGTGAATTAGACGCCTTTGAACGTGCAAAAATACTAATAGGAGCACGACGAATGGACCAGTCAATTTCTGAATTCGCCAGGACTGTGATTATTCCATTCGACAGTGTCACGAGTATACCGAGAATACACGGATGGTGAAAAAAAAATAGCAATGGCTCAAACTGCAAAGGACAATTAGCCTTGAGCAGCGTATTAGAATGAGGTTCAGCCATATTGTACGAGGCCAGCAAAGTCAAACATTAGCTTAAATTACCACCCAGTTGAATCATGGCCCTAGGTGTATAATCAGTAAATGGACCGTGCAATGCTTGCTTCATCATGTAGGCTTCGGGAGCCGTATACCCACGATATTACCATCGTTCAATGGACCTTATTGGGCTCAACGTCTTACCTGTGCAAAAGAACACGTAGAATAGGCTGTAGAGTAAAAGAAAGGAGTAACATGGAGTGATGAGTATCTATTTTGACCTCTTCACGCCGATGGGAGGACGAAAATATAGCACGAGACTCCTCACCAGATGCTGCATGTTTTTTTGCAACTGTAGAAAGTCATAGTAGCTCCGTTATAGCCTGTGAGCTTTATTTTGGCAATTTTTGGGATAATTGGTACTTGTACCAACATCCCGCAATTCAATTGGTCACGCAGATTGGCTAGGCAATCACGTCCATCTATTTATGTCTTCCACTATTCGATATGGAAATAGGGTGTACCAGCAAGACAACTGCTCTTTTCACAGGTCTCGGTTGGCTACTGCCTGATTAGATGAGTATTCCTCTGACTTCTTTGTCATGAATTGACCCACCTTCAAGTGCAGGCATAAATCCCTTTGAGTACATTTGGGATGCTTTGGATAAATGTCTGAAATCACGTCACACAACATCCGCAACCCTTACTTAATTAGGGCCTGCTCTAGCAGATGTTTAGCAAGCTATGCCTGTGGGGCACTTATGCAAATTTACTGAATCTATGCCTCCTAGTGTAGAAGCCGTTATCAAGGCTAGCGGGGGCTGCGCATTATTAACTTTTGCTATGCTTAATTCAATGCCACTTCAGTGTACATATATACTTTTATGCTAATATTTTTATAAAATAAAATCATAGATTGTTGGATTTGTAATTAATTAAAAATTAGTAAAGCTAAATATTTTTTTTCACGAAGCTATAAATTAGTTAAATTACATTGAAAAGATAGAAAAAAAATCAGTTTAAGAACTTGTGTAACATCGGCTTTTAAAAAATATAAACTATTATTTTATCAGAGATTTATTCACGTTTCGATTACTAGAGTAAATCATTTTTCATACAAAACGCTTTTAACCGAAACTCTTGGTTAACCGAAATCCATTTTAAAGGGTTTTTTTTACTGTCACATTCCTTTTGTCCAAATTGTGTCCATATTCCTTGTGTGAAAGTGGTCCTTTCCGAACTATGAGTACATATAAATATTTTCGGTCCCTTCTCTTAGAGTTCTTTTGAATTAAACTTGAGCTCCTGTAAGCTGCAGAGTGGAACGAAGAGAACGAACAAATTAGCAATTCTGAAGCTTATGTATCTTTTGCAAAAGCTTTGGCATGACTGGAACAGCAGAAAGACTTTGATACTGGGGAACTAATAATATTAAAAATCTCCGGGATAGAGCGTCAAAGCAAAGGCAATCAAAACTGCAACAAATAAAGCATTTTTTTTTTCAAATCCTTGTGATATACGTAAAAAGTACTTAATTTCAAAATTAAAATTAAGGTAATTTATTCTTGTTTCTATTTAGCTATTGTTTTATTTTTGTTAAGCACTTGTTAACATAATAGGAAGTATTGCATATGTTTTTCCTTAATCTTAAAATTGAAGCATTCTCCGTTATCCGAAAATTTTGATTTTCTGAAACTTGGTTGGTCACAATTAATTCGGATAATCGAGGTTTTACTTTACTTTATTTTGCATGCATACATAAACACTATTACTTAAGACTTAATGAAATATCAATAATTTAACTGACCTGCAGGGCGATAAAAGGAACTTTAGCATTGGCATTTTTCGTGAAAGTAATTAGTTCCCCTTCTTGTATTATTTTTAAATTCAAAAGGAAAAAAAAGAAAAAAAAACTCTTCTGCACATCAACAGGATTTAGGGATTTAAAGTAACGTAATCCGAGATTGTTTTTTCGGAATGTTTTAATACCTTCAATGAAAAGAAGGAAAAAACATAATAATAAAAGTAATAAAAACCTTTCAAACAAAAACAAACGTTCTTTCATTAAACAATAAAATGCTCAAGGTACAGTTAAAGGAATAAAATTGTATAAAATTGAAAATTGGACAAAATATCAAATTACGTATGTATTATGAATTATAAAATTTATTTTTTTTTCCTTTTATTTTCGTATGAATGATGTATCGTTTTATGAAATTGCATAAATGCTGCTCAAAATACTTGTAAGTATTAATACCTTGTCAAAAGTTTTTTTTTCTTTTATGATTAAATTTATTTTTGCTTATGTATATTACAAAACTATATTTATTAAGGATTTTACTATACGAAGAACTTTAATTTGCTACAAGGATATATGTACCAAATTAATGCCTTGTTTACGGATCCACTTGTAAACCTTGTTGGTGGATCAAAGAATTAGTATATTGGTATGACATGCAGGAAATTTAAGTATATAAAAAAGGAGGATATAGCTGATATTAAATATAATAGAAAAACAACTACCCCAGCAAGATTTTATCAAGAAGAAACCATCCTTATAATTCCCCCTCTACAATCTATACTATCCATCCATTATAAGAAAAACCGTAGAGTTTGTAACGCGCAATTAATCAATATGTAGCGATGCAGCAACATTTCTCTTACCAAAAATATGGGTCGAGCTACTCAATGGTTATGAAAATAAAAATAAAATAAACAAAGAAGTAAAATAAAAAATAACATGCAGAATATGAAAGAATAAGTGGAAAACTGAATGATGGCGTTCCATAGACCGTGAAATTTAGAATAGTTTTATTTGCTTGTTTTGAAAATGACTCGAGGTGTGTCGAAACATGTCAATAGTCGAAATAAAGGTATTTTTACTGATTTTAAAGTTTTAATTTAATACTTTTAGCATTTGAAATTACTATATAGCTATAAGGCAATAAAACCAACAAATGTTTTCATAGCATCCCGAAAAAATAACTGTCATTTTTGTTTTCTAAAAAAAAAAAAAAACATAAAGAAATTAATTAGAATAATAATAATTAAAAAAAAACAAAAAACATGAGGATTTCATGAGGATTTTGGGATTTAAAACAGCTTAATCCGAATTTAATTTATAGGAATGCTTAATACCTTCGGTGAGAGAAAAGAAGAAAAAATAGTATAAATGATTTAAAAAAGAGATTAATATAAAAAATGGCACCAAACAACAACAAAAAAATTCTTTGTGAAATCTGGTCGCTAAGGAATGACATTTCAAGGAAAGTCTATTTAATCAAATCGTATAAAAGTAGAAAATGTAACAGTGCACGATAAAAAAAAAAAAAAAAAAAAAAAAAAAAAAAAAAAAAAAAGAGAAAAAAGTCCAGTCTAACCTCAAATCTTAGTGGTAAAGAATCCTTTTGATGTTAATAAATCTTGTTTAAGTAATTAATAATGCAAAGAAAATCTACAGGAAATTATTTGGATATACATTATTTTCTAATAAGTAAGAATATAATAAACATTATATTTTCGTTATAAACAAAACATACTACTTAAATCCAGAATATTGAATATTGATTTCTAATGTTCATACATTTCAATTTCATTAACATATAAATTTATCTTAAACATAACAATTACAGCAACTAATATTACAGACTTGTTTTTTCTAAAACTAAAATAAGAGTTATTTTACACTCAACATTATAACATAGATAAATAACTGACTATAATAGTCAGTAACAATAATTTATATTGAAATAAATCAATGAATATATCAATGAATCACGTTTAAGAAAAACACAATAAAATAATAAATAATATAATCTACCATGTACGAATAAATAAAAAGTAATACTATCTCAATCATTAGTTAAAGTAAATTAATTGTATCTACTATAAACGAAAATCGAAATGAAAAGACGGGTTCTTTGAATTCTAAGTTTATAAATAATAACAGGATTAAGTTTCCAATTTCTGAAAGTGCTACACATATTTTTGTGAAAAGTTATAAAACAAATTGTCTTTTTAACTAAAACTATACAGGATTGTTTAAATTAAATTGCATAAATAAAATGAAATAAACATTAAAATTATTGGTTTTTGCTTCTAAATAAACGATGTATTTAATATAATCGTTAGTTTAAAGTTGCATAAATTTCTATTCACAAAATATTTTTACTAGACTTTTTATTGGATTAAAATTGAACTGGTAGAACATGATAAAATATTATAGTGATTATTTCCCATAAGATAATTTTGATTTTAACATGCATAAACAATCTCTCTCGCTCTTTGTATGTGTGTAAGAAAAAAGAAAGTAAAAAAACAATCACGTAATTTAAAATATAATTAATCATTGTTGGCGAAAACACACAAATTCACATTTAGGTCTAATGACAGCTGTAGTAATAATAAATATAGATGTAAAAGTATATAAAAAAAACATGCTTTCATTAAAATTTACAAAATTGTAGATTTCTTTTAATACACTAGAAAAGTCTATACAGTAGAAAAGTCTTGAGAAAAGCTTAAATGTGCGGAGTTGAAATTAAATACCGGTGACGTCGAGTATGAAAGATTAATGAATTTGAATGGGAATTTCGAGATGATTTCAAGAAATTAGCGAGCTGCTGAAATGTAGACATAATTTCAAGTTAAAAGAAAGCATGCAATAAAAAGGTGCTTGTTTTTGTACCTATGTGTGTGCGTGGACAATGGCTAGGGGACGATGGCTATTGTACGCAGAGGTATGCACATGTAGTTCGGAATATATAAAGGCAGGTCCGAAAGCAAATGGGGTTCATTTTTTCGACATTTTATTAAGTTATTTGTTGATTATTATTCAAAGAATTAATTCGCGTATTTCCCTGAATTTCGACTTTATCTGTTTCTAAAAACAATCTTGTCCAATATAGTGAATTTTGTCTTTATATTTTTAGAGTTTATTTGAAATTCCTATATCGATTTTTGAAATATTTGGGAAAAAAAAAAAAAGTTGCATTTTCACCGAAAATGACGATTTTGTTTTTTATTAAAGGAATTTTATATAATATTTTATTCATCCAATCTTACATTTTATAGACCTGTACATTTTTATTCCTGGAGGTAACTTTTGACAATCGTTTAAAATAAAATTTTTATTTATAATATTTTTTATATAAGTTTAAAAAATTATGTTTTAGACGACATTAAAGATGATATTGCCAGATAACGTCTCCCGTTTCGCCATTTATCTCCATATGTTTCTGATGTTAACTTAAAAGGATATCTAAAGTTTGTCACCAACCGTTATTTTATAATTGGTTTTGAGAGCTATTTTCAGATGACAACTACCGCTTAAAATTATACTATCTAAAATATTTTTTATCGAGGCGAGATTTTTTCATGACTGCAAAGGCACATATTCAAAATTAAATATCTGGAGATACAATTCTCATATTTGAATCTTTTTTTCCGAATTTCTTTTATTTAAAAAATGGAAAAATTGCGTTCGTGACATGCAGCTCATTTTGCGATTTTTATATTTTCTAAATGCGTGTTCAAAATCTCAAATTTAATAACTCAAAAACTAACTGACTAACTTTCATTTCCTTTTACCAAGCAGTTTTAATAAACAAGGTAAAAATAATTAGGCAACGAACGCAATGCGTCCGCAATAGTGAGGCAGGCGACGCTGCCGAAAGCATTCAGGCCTCCAATTTTGAGTTATCGAGGAAATATTTTCGTTTTAACAAATAAAATTATAAAAAAATTAAATTTGTTCGAATTTTTTATGTAAATTGCGTTTCAACCATTTTTTGATAAATTTCAAGATCTTTAGTCCTTATCAATTTATGTGAATATAGATTCTTTTTTTTTTTTTTTTCTTTCTACCCAATGAAAAAAAAAACGTTTAAACAAACAAACAAAAAACATTTAAACAAAAAAATAAACCCATTTAAACAGAGAAACAAAATTTTATGCAGCCTTCATTATCGTAAAAAGCAAAGAAATGCGTAATTTCAGAGCGTTTGTAGAAGTTTCAGATAATTAAAGATGTTTTCGCTTTCACAAATTAACGTGTGATGAAGTGTTTTAAATTGATTTTGATGGGACAAATCAAGCATTTATTCGTGCTTCAAGACTCATTAAGTTTTTTTTCAACTGCTGAAAAAATCAAAAGAATAATTGATTTTTTTTAATTAACGTCTGGAAATATTTCTTGGAAGATTTGATATTACTAAATTATTGATTTATAGAACAGTGGCTAGAAAGAAGGACGGAAAATTCAATTGTAATTTAAGAATTTAAAAAAAAATAGATTTTTTTTCTTCAACGCTTTTTTTACATACCAGCGGGATAAGATGAGGTAGTTTAACTCGACTTTATCTTTAAACAATTATTTAAAAATGCAAAAATTGAACAGAAAATTGGTTCGTGATAGAATTTACATAATTTTTACCTCGAAATGTCTGTTTATTTAAAATAACAACTTAGATAGAGTTTTTTGCACTGTTCGTTGTGAAGAATATTCTTATTTTCATAATCCCCAATTCCGAAATAACACTTTTATGAAAATAGAAGGTTCAGTAAATAGGGAACTTTACAGCTAATTCTTATGTGATAAAGTGAATGCAAGTTTTAAAGTTATACTTGTTTTCATTAGATAAAAGAGTAAGTTATGTAAATTGCTGTGATATATCTACAATTTTTTCTCATTTTCGAATTCACCATTATCTGACAGATTTAAAAAATCACGCTGTTATCCTGAAAAAAAAATCGGTAATATAAGAAAATTGTACTATCAAAGCACTATTATTCGAATTTGATAAAATACAAACTTTTTAAACTTTGTAATAACTCTTATTTTTTTACAGATTTTATATATTTTCGTTATTTTATTTCATTGTAATAAGTGATGAATGTAACAACAAACATATTTCGTTTATAATATATATATTTCCACCCATTCTGCTATATTTTACGTTTTTGAAAAATATAAAGCGTGCTCATTACTGGAACTGACAGGTGTTCACTACTTTCGCATTTTAAGCTCACCGAAAAAAATTGTTTGGAAGAATGTTTTAAGCAGTAATGTTGCAGTAAAATCGTATGTAGGAAAGATTAATTAAGATACCAAAACCTCACAGTTTTCAGCAGTTATGAAAACTAAAAATGGTATACTAAATTAAGGCAAGATTTTTTTAAGTTTCCACAACTTGAATATTAACGAAATTTGATACATAACAACCTTAGATATTAACGAAAGGGGAACATTTATATCGTCGTTTTTGCTGAATTTATATATTGTTAATTTTTTTGTACCAGAGTAATATGAAAATAAGGAGAAGTAATTACTTGACTGTATAAAGAACTACCAGAAGATGTTAAGTTTTAATATGTTTGTCGGAAAAAAAAAAGTTACAATATTCAGAAAAAATTGTGGCCAGCTGAAACAACAGAACTATGGTTCGTGAGCCAAAGGTGGCCATAGTTAAGCTTTTAAATATTTTTAATAATTTTCTGGTTAGGTGTACGTGGATGATTTTTTTCTAAAATTGTACACTTATCACTAACACATTTATCAAGTGTACTTTATTTCGTAAAATAAAATTTTATTTTATTAATTTTTTTCTACAATTTATTTACTGAAATTGTAGCTTGTAGGACACCTTTGGAGAATAGTGTTGAAAATGTGACTCTTAAACTCTCACTTTTTAAACGTAAAAAAGTACTCAACACTATTAAATATTCAAGTATATGCTTCTGTATAAAAGCATATATCTAATTACTTTTATATTATTATAGGTATTTTTATAATACAGTTTCAAAATCGTTACTTGTGGGCACAAACATTTTTTTCAAAATATACCTCTATAATCGGAGTTCAGATAAAATTTTTGATTTTGTCTTGTTTAGTCAGCCCCTAACAAACTTCATGTACTATTGCAAGGATTGATTACACAATCGCAATCCATTTTTCCCCTTGCATAAATGACAAAACTAGCTTACTTTTGGCTGGCAATCAGTTGTACCGGGCAAGATTGTACCTCTTTGTTTGAGAGTGTTTTTTAGCAGTGTACCGGATTTTCTTTTGATTTTCTTATTGTGGTTCATAGTCTTATGCTCTAGTGATTATTTATTTTGATATCGTTCGAGTTTTTCTTCTTAACCTTCTTGTATTATGACACGAAAAGACTTTGAACGCCCCCCCCCCTTTTTTTTTGATCGGTAGTTCAGGGCGTTTCTCCTGAGACTTATTGGCTTCTTTTGGGGGAGCTCTGGGGTTGTAAATAGTTTGACAAGTGTTGAAGAAGTCTGATAGTAACGGAAAATGGCAATAAGTTTTTTCAGATATTTAAATAAAAGTTTTGAAAATTAATCTCGCTACATTGATTTGCATATTTGTTTTCTGAGTTGTGTCGGGCCATCTTGGAAACATGCGTATGGTCGCCAATTGTACAACGAAAAACTCTTAATCTGATAACTTTATTTGAATTAAAGAAAATGAGGTTAAATAGATATAAATAAGCTTTTTTAAAACGTGCTATAACTCAAAGTTATAAAAATTTAAATACATGTAAATGAAATTATCTTCTTACCTGGGAAATAGAACGACGACTAATAAAAAGTTAAATCACTTCATACAATCGCTGTCGATTAAGGTAATCTTTATAAATTCAGCAATGTGGACTGCAGATAAATGATTTACAGTGCATTTTGTTTTTAAAAATTAAAACAATTCTTCTTTTGGGGGTTGAGGACTACCTTAGGAACACTGGCCCACTTTCCCTCAATTGCCTGCGTTAGTTTTTGAATGATTTAATTTTTCATCTTGCAAGATTTCACTCATGATGAACTTTTTATATTAAATATGAACTAAATTCATTGATTTATACACATTTTATGTCTAAACTGTATAACACTCTAGTTTCCGATGCAATCTTCTGGCGTAAGTTCTTTTTTTTTTTTTTTTTAAAGACAACTTCATTCGATTTTGTTAGCTTCTTTGAGAAACAATAAAGTGTCGATATTTTAAGAAATATATTTATAACCAGACATTTTTTTATAATTTTCCTGTTTGTTTCTTTTTTTCCGTATGAATACGGCGAAGTTCACTAATTGTTCAGTTTAGCAGGACTACAGGTGCGCACTTACACTTTTAATGATGTATTGTTCATAACGTAGTTTTCGAAATTGTTTTGTAGAAATGTGTCCACCAATTATTGCTGCATTGTCCAAGGCACACTCCAGTATGAGGTACTATTATATATATATATATATATATATATATATATATATATATATATACATATATATACATATGTATGTATGTATGTATGTATGTATGTACGTATATTTAATTTATGTAGAGGATAAGTAAAAAAATTAAATTCTGAAAGCTGCTCCGTTGATCTTATGTTTGAAGGGAAGGTTTAAAATTCCAATTGGCGAGCGCGTACAATGGTACTACATAATACACACACACACACAAAAAAACTCATAAGAAATGCAGCACCTTTCTAGATGAAGGTTAATATATTATTTTGTATTCTTAAAATATGCAAGGTAATATGAAACCCCTGAGTTCTCTGATCTAATCTACTCCTTAAACGCACACACCCAATCACATCTAACATCTTTTCACAATCTTAATATCTTCTCCTAGCAACCCGTATTGCCAGCGTCGTCATTGAGTAAATAAAGTCTTATCACTGACATCAGTTTCCTAGCAACAATTTTTACCCTTAGATAATAAATATGTTAGATATTAAACAAAATTATTGTCCACAGACTGAAAGGAATTAAGATCTTTTTATTTTCATAGATATAAAAGCTAGTTATGTCTCAGAATCTCATAAGTTAACATTTTGCCATAATAATGATCAGCTTGGAAATTTTTAATAAAATATCAATAGTAGATAGCTAAATAATAATTTTAAAAAAGCATGAAAAATAAAGCGTTTTCATGTAAGTGAAAATACATACTTGACTAACCGACTTCAATTTCTTTCATATTTTATTTAACATTTAATTATAATTATTAACATGCGTTAACATATACACACACTTTCATTAAATAGGCATGTTTTTAAATATTCCGGTGATTAAACACTTTCCAAAAGTACATGCAGTATTTCTTTATGTAAATGTTTCAATTATAATCAATATCTATAAAATAAAAGTATGAATAAATAATTATTAAAATTTGAGCAATTTACCGTATATGGCGTCGTAATAGTCAACTCGTTGCAAATTGCAATCCTTACAAATCTGTTATTGTAGATTTACCAGAATTTTATGAATCTAACATTAAAGAAGAATATTTTGATTTTCCAAAAGAATAACCTAAAAAGTAAGTTTTATTTTAGAACTTAATCCCTCTTTGGGAGGGTATTTATTGCTTTAAATATTTGAAAATGCAAAAATTTATATTTCACTTTGTTGTTCATTATATAGTCATAAAAGGTTCTCTAAAAACATAATTATACAAAAGAACAAAAATAATTCCTAATTATTGCTAGAATCTTTTATGTCCAAAATTATGGAGCATAGTAAAAAAGAAAAGATCCACATTTATCTTCTCACTATCTCTACAGCCACAAACCAATTACAATAAGAATAGGATGCATTAAAATTTATGCTAAATCATAAACATTCAGTATTAACTTTTTTAAATAAATATGCTGTTTAGAATGAATGGAATAAAAATATCTTTATGTCATTCTTTTTAGCTTTTAAAAGGAATCTGCCATCTAAAACTATTTACTAAAATATCTAATCAATATTAGAAATTAAAATTATTATGTTCGCGATTTATAGATTAATAAAACCTGTAAAATATATATTTTGTATCTACTTGATCGTACTCAGTATTTATCTTTTATGTCCAAGTATTTGCTTTATGTTATTATTTTTGTCTGTTGTTGTATTACTTTTTTAAGTTTGCGTTGTATCACCATAGAAACAACTAAGCCTCTCACTGCCTTCTATTGTCTTTCCAAAAATATTTAAAGAAAATAAAATATAAACAAATGAATGCTTATACTATCTGTGGCAAGAAAAAATACTGCACTTTTTAAGTTATTGATCTAATGTTGAATTATCATTTACTTGTATAACTGTTCCGTTTATTCAGTTAATGGCAAAAGCGTATCATGAATATATTTATAATTCACAGCATTATCACTTTTTTACTATTAAATCAGTACTGTATCATTTTTTTTTCAAAGTTTCATATTTCTCTATGATTATTAAACATTGAAATTCCTCAAATCTATATTCTCATTAACTGTTGTACTTTTGATTGCGCATACATACATACCACCACATAATGATAATATAAAAGAAATATATACTTATTATAAGAAAAACGTCAACTATGTATATTAATTATATTACTGGCTAGCCATAATAAACTTTACAGATATATGTAAACCTAGCGATGATGATGTTCAAGGGAAAAGGATGCTTTTGGGATGCGAGGGTTTTAAAGAATAGTTTCAAGTATAGGGCGTAGAATAACAATGGAGCTTTCACAGTTACAGTTACATAGACTAAATTCTGAAAGTCTCAAACAGCAATCCTAACTTTATTTCATCATAAAATGATCTTCAATTTGAATCATTCATCACAATTTACGTTAAATAGTTACATTTAGCACAAGTAACTGCTACATAAAGCAAACGCAAAAAAAAGTCGTTTAGTGCACAATGTTGTTCTAGAACACTTTTGTGAAGTTTATAATATATCGTAATTTCGCGTTTTTGTGGTCGCAATGGTTACTCAAACACACCTCCATTTGTTTCTGCGTCTTACGCTTTTAAAATATGAGGTACGCAATTCGAATCCGCTAAGTGCGTAAAGAACGAAAAACATCATTATCCAGCATATTCTACTATTTTTGTATACCATGATTTCTTGTTGCCCGGATATTGTACACTGTAAAAAAAAATCTGTAGTTCTACAGATGTAAAGTTATATGCTTACTAAACTTTCACCTGTAACTGTACGAAAAAAGCTGCAAATCTACAAAACTAGTTTTTGTAAAGCTACAAAAATCTGTAACTTTACAAATGAATCTGCTAAAATTTCAGTAATCTTACTAAACTTTTATTTGTAACCCTGGCTGCAGTTACATGAAAAGTTCTCGGAATCCCAGTTTCCAAAAAAATTCTTAGTAACCTTACAGATTTTTTGATTTTCGGCGCAAAAGTGTGTCTGTTACATGAAATTTTGTTGTTGCCGTTACATGAAAAGTTCTAGGAATCCCAGTTTCCTAGAAAAACTTTAGTAACTTCACAGATTTTTTTTTTTACAGTGTATGTTGCGATACGTAATCGTACATGAAGAACATTTGAAAATTCAGCATTCCAAATGAAATGAATTTTTTGATAGTCTATGTGAGGTCTTTTGTTGTTTTCAGTGGTTTTTGCATTTGTTCAATCTCGCAGTTTACGCTACTACTAACTTAAGCAAAAAGTCCTGGAAAATTTGTGAAAGTTGCGTTGTTATGCTCAAATTAACAACAAAAGCAACAAAGATAATTATTCAAAGTAGAGACCATCATAGTCTAAGACTTTCTGCCATCCTTCTGCCAGATTACGGAGTTGCTGGAAGTACCATGGCGGCTCCTTGGAATCGAAAAACTCTTGACATGCTTCTTCAACTTCATTAAAGGATTCTCTACGAAAGCTTTCAGAATCGTTAGACGTTTTCTCCAATAATGCCGGATCAACACACGCAAATCATACTGTTCAATAGGCATTTTGGATTCCAAATTCCTGAACTACTACAGATATACCACTAGTACTCCTTATATGCGATAAAAATTCTGGTAACGATTAGATAAAAAATTTCCCAGAACCTTTTGCACAACCTAATAAAATTACCTTTTAAACGATTTTTTTAATGTGAAGGCCCTTTTGTCACTGAAAGAAGTCGATGTTGTCATTTAAAATTATTGAATTTCTGTCACTGTAATTTTAACTGCGAAAGCAGTAACTGTGCTTTATTTCAGTATCGTGTCCGAGCTTTAAAATACTAATATCGCAAATAATTATGGCATACCTTTTCTTTCAGCGTTACTGACGTAGTGGCTCATACATAAAAACGATATTACTATGACCATCATGCTTACAGGGAGATTAAACTTAATAATTTCAAAACGCTGTAACGCAGGTATCACTTGTCAAAATGGCGAGGCATTTCACATGAATATTATTGAAAAATGGTATTTTGTTTGACAAAGATACTAAAAAATACTCTGCAATTGTTTTGATAATGGGATTCTACTTTACAAATCAGAAATATTGTTTACAAAAATAGGAAAATAAGCTACATTTTGCTGTTCTAGAAATATGCTGTTAAAAATATCAACGTGTTTCCTACACATTACGTCTTGAAACAAACGCGAACACAAAAAAGTTCTAATTTTTCTCAACCTAACACTCTGTAAACTGTAACAGACAGATGATACTCTTCTCTTAAATTTTCTTTTCTTAACGTTGATCAGAATTTTTGAGGCAAAAAAAAAGACATAGGTTTTACTACACTCTTACATACACGGTTTAGGTATATAGTTCTGAAATCTCTTCAATTCATCTTGATCTTCTTGGTGCGTTAAGTAAGCTGTAGGTTTCAATGAAATAAAGGCATTATTTAAATTAATATAATTATTCATATATAATGCTGTTTTAAATCACTGATTTATGATCAACACTCTCAAAAATTATAACCACATGCGTAATTAAGTTTTTTATATCATGTTGGGAAAATCGCCTTTTTTGGCATTTAAAAAAATAGACAGAAAAAACATTAAAAATTTTGCTGAGCAGTGAGGGGGTTTAACAAGGCAGAGGGCGGGAAACAATTATTACGATATAATTTAACGTTGAGGACATAGTGTTACAGTAAGAGAGGTATGAAAACGTCCAGAACACATTAAAAGTTTACATTGTGAATTTCTACTTTGTGTTTTCTGTCTAATAACCCCCCCACCCCCCCTGAGGCTTTGTTGGTATTGGAAATCCTTCTCTAAATGAAATACAAATTGATGACGTACATCTTTATCGAATATCAAGTCATTCTGATTTGTGTTTCTAAAGATATTGAGGTTTTGAATTTGCTAATTTAATAGTGATCACCATGTCTTGTGCGCTCTGTATTAAATATATATATATATATATATATATATATATATATATATATATATTGGTTTATTTAATTTCAAACGATAGATATTGAAACCATGAATATCACTAAATATCTATTTGGATAATCATTCAAAGGATAAATTTTATAACTCAAAAAACAACTATTATGAATTTTAATATATAATTTCCAACGTTCTGTTTTATAATTATGTTTTTATATTCTTACTTTTTTTTTAATTGAAAGCATGTACTTATCTATTTAATTAATTGTGTTTATTTGTATATTTTTATATTTCTGTCGGTATATATATCTATATATTTTTATTTATTTGTTTAAATAATATATTTGTTTTGTATATTGTTTCACTATTTAAAGACAATTTAAAAAAATCAAGTATATAAATTAATGTATGAAGATCTTGTTAAATAATCATTAAAAAAATGCTTTTCTCTATATACTTTGAAATTTTATGACACATACAATTTATGGAGAAAAGAAATAAAAAAATATATATATTAAAGGTAAATGATTAATTATTTTTTATTATTTTCAATTTCAGAGAACTTTACTGATTCAAGAAAAGTTGATTTATTTTGTACATCTGCAACCTTCAAGATATGTTTATTTAGGAAAAGAAATAAAGTTATCTCTGTCCGAGCATTAGCTGTTTATTTTTCTTTTTTTCTTAACTGTATCCTATAATGCTGCTTTACTATGTATAAAACATGCATAATTTAAACATATACTACTTTAATAGTTAAAATATCCATATTTTTGCCATTACGTAATAAACTATATTTTTGTAATTTTTCAAGTGAAAGTTTTTCAGTGTTTGCAATTAAATGATTTTTTTTCTTCAGTTAAATTTTCTAATCCAAAAAAATTTCGGTAGATTTTTTATTTTCTTACAGCTCATTAGTTATTAGAAGCTGTTTCGTTGAAGTTGCGTTGTTTTTATAAAAGTATTTACTAACGCAGCATACATTATTAACAATTCTATTTATTTATTTAGTAATGCTCGGAGAAATTTTAAAATAGAGATATTTAAATTATTTATAATTTTACTGCTAAAAACATTTTATGTGTTAAATGTATTGTGTTACTTTAGGTAGCTTTCATTACAAAAAGCTACCTATTGCAGCCGTTCGGAGGAAAGCGATTTAAAAAAAAATTGGTATATTTTCATCGATCATGACTCCCAGACCCGGAAACCACCCTCCGTTCAAAATTGATATGTATATATGTATATATATATATATAACCATTTGTCACACTGTAACTCTCGTATTTATGAACCGATTTGGATGTAATTCGTTGTGTACATAGTACATACCAATGTCTCGACCGAGTTCGTTGGCCAGCTTCATCCGCCATTTTGATTCAAAATTGCGGTCATTTAACATTTTTTTAAAAATTTTAAATTTGAAATGTGGTACCAAAAAAATTTAAAATGGAAAAATGTTTTTTCTTACGTATTTTACCTTTATACAAATACTCCGGAGCAGTTTTTGTTTCCTCTATATCTTAAAAAATGGCTGAATTATAGCATTTTGAATTTCTAGCGTGGCTGACATTTTGAAACGTCCAGAAATTTGTCATGCTATAAAAGGCGTATTTATGAACCGATTTGGATGTAACTTCGTTTATATATCGTGCATACCAATATCTCGACCGAGTTCGTTGGCCAGCTTCATCCGCCATCTTGTTTAAAAATGGCGGCCATTTAAAATTTTAAGAAAAATTTAAATTTGAAATGTGGTACCAAAAAACTGAAAATTGAAAAAATATTTTTTTCTTATGTGTTTGACCTTGATAAAAAGATTCGAGAGCAGTTTTTGTTTCGTCTATATCTTAAAAAATGGCTGAGTTATAGCATTTTGAATTTCTAGCGTGGCTGACATTTTGAAACGTCCTGACATTTGTCACGTGATAACAAGCGTATTTATGAACCGATTTATATGTACCTTGGTGTGTACATAGTACATTCAAATATCTCGACCGAGTTCGTTGGCCAGCTTCATCCGCCATCTTGTTTCAAAATGGCGGCATTTAAAATAAATTAAAAAATTTAAAATTTAAAATGAGATACCAAAAAATTGGGAAATTAAAAAGATTTTTTTTGTATGTGTTTGACCTTAATACAAAGATTCCGGAACAGGTTTCGTTTTGTCTATATCTAAAGAAATGGCTGAGTTATAGCATTTTGAATTTCTATTGTGGCTGACATTTTAAAACGACCTGATTTTTGTCACGCAATAACAGGCGTATTTATGAACCGATTTGGATGTAACTTGGTCTGTACATAGTACATACCAATGTGTCGACTGAGTTCGTTGGCCAGCTTCATTCGCCATCTTGTTTCAAAGGGGTTGCCATTTAAAAAAATAATTTAAGGTATTAAAAAATTGGAAAATGAAAAAGATTTTTTTATGTGTTTGGCCTTGATACAAAGATTCTGGAGCAGTTTCTGTTTCTCAAAATTTGTTCTTTTCTTTATATCTTATAAAAAGGTTGAATTATAGCACTTTGAATGTCTAGCATGGCTAACGCTTTGAAACGATCTTGTATTTGTCACGCGACAACACACGTATTCGCCTATTTCGATGTAAGAAGGGATGTGGATAGTATACATCAATATCTCGACCAAGTTCGCTGGCCAGCTTCAGCAGCCATCTTGTTTCAAAATGCCGGCCATTAAATTAAAAAATATATATATTTAAAGTGAGGTGCAAAAAAATTAGAAATTGAAAAAGATTTCTTTCTTAAGTATTTGACCTTGATATAAGGATTCAGGAGCATTTTTTGTTTGTCTTTATCTTAAAAAATGGCTCAGATATAGCAGTTTCAATTTCTAATGTGGGTGACTAATGTGGATGACATTTTGAAAAATCTGATTTTTTGCCTGCGACAGCACTCGTATATATCAACCGATTCCGATGTGAGTGAGCATGTGCACAGCAATTACTAAGGTCTCGACCAAGTTCACTGGTTAGCCTCATCCATCATGTTGTCTTAAAATGGCAGGCACTTTAAGAAATCGCCGAATTCGGCAGCCAAATATAAGTTACTCTAAATAAAAGCAGATTGGATAAAGCTGACTAATTTCGCGAAATTCTCATTCATAATGATTTAGTATTGATAAAAAATTAATATTGAATCTCCTGTATTCGGTTTCCACTAAATTGAGCTTCGTGTGTTTGAATAATATAAGTTGATTTTTTAAAATAAGGGATATGAAAGCTACCTCTTCCTCCCAGCACTGGCCGGAAGGACTTTTTAATTGCATGTTTCTATGTAGATAAGCTGTGCTTTAAATAAATAGACTATATATACATGAATACATTGTCTCGACGTATCCTAAAATTTCTTTTATTAGAATATGTATAATATGAAAGATTGAAGTTCGTATGTTTGTTTGCTGCGTTCTGAAATGCGCAGAGCTATAATATTTTGTAGGAGGGTACCTGCATGTCTGAAGTTATGCGTCTCGAAGCCATTTTTTTAAATTTTTTATCAGATAGTTTTATGCGATTTTTAACGGTTTTCGCGTTTTGCGGCTATTTTTTCAAATTAGTAAAATGAATCCGGTTCCTATCTTTTTATTAATATTGTAAATTTTGTCTTATTTGCAATAATTTTTTTTGAAATAGTACAGAGACTTTTGATTTTTTTGCAAATTTGTTTACACATTTTTTACATTTTTATTCGCATTTCGTGAGAATTTGTCAACATTCATAAAAACAATCGAGTTTTAATCTTTTAGCCCAGTACACTTAATTTTGTATTCTGTGATTTTTAAAATTTTTGCAATTTTTTCAATGTAATTTTTATAGTTTTTTTTTGTGATTTGCTGCTATTGTTTCACATTAGTAAACTAATCTGATTTCAGTCTTTCATAATAATATAGTAAATTTTGTCTTATTTTGAATAATTACGTTTATTCAGAATTCAGACAGAGATTTTTGAACAGTTTTTAACTTTAATTGGATTTTTAGAGTGTTTTTCGCGTTTCTTGCCAATTCTTTCTATGTTCGCAAAAGTTTTTAATCTTTAGTTCTTTATAGTAATTTTTGTGTTTGACAGTCGCAGAATTTATGGCATTTTTTAATTTTTTAAAAAAAGTAAGCTACGGATTTTTGACATTATTGAAAGAAATCCAGTATTAGACTTTTTGTCCAATATAGTAAATTTTGTCGATATTTTTACAAGAATGTTTTAAATTTTCCGGCTTAAATCCTTTAGCCGAATGTAGTTCATTTTTACTTTTTTTTTTTTTTCGTTTTTTATCGTTTTCTGACTTTTCACGGATTTACATATAGATATATATATATATAAATTTGCAGAAAAAACAGAGTTGCTACCCCGGGGGGTAACAATAAAGCTGGCAGATTGTCAAATATGTTCCTATACAAGTGATATTGACGTGATGAAAATTTTAACAGGATCGCAACAAGAAAATAACTTCTCGCAATCGCTCAACCCGTGTACGCTAAATAAGTCAGTGCGGAACCCAACACCAAGTTCGACTGGCATAAACCTACCAGCGAAGCGGTCTAAGCTCTGTTATTTTTTAAATAATTATGAATATTCTAAAATGCAATTTAAAGAATGGCCCAAAATATATATTTTTTTAAACGAATCCATAAAATATATTTTTTTAATTTCTCAAATGCATTTTAATACTTATTATAGCAATAAAATATCAGATAAGTATAAATTTGTGCAAGTATTAATTTTTATGTTTAATTATTTAAATCATACATTTACAAATAAATAGAAAAATAATATCATCATAAAAGTATGTAGATATGAGGATATATTTTGAAATTTAATCTGTGTATAACAATAATGAAACTTGCATTGAAGGTGTAAGCAAATATTTTAAGCTCTTTATTGCTTTTTATTGTAATCATACTGGTTTTATAAAATCCACGATATTTTCATTCTCAATGTCAATTCGTCTTTGCTGCATGGATATCATTTTAATATTTTAATACTTTTTTCAAGAATCACTATGTAGAAAATTAATCCAATAAAATTCAAACAAAACTATTATATCTAGTACATATTTACAATACATTATTACAATATATATATATATATATATATATATATATATATATATATGTATATATATATATATATATATATATATATATATACTAATATAAAGAAGTAAAGTTTGTTTATTTGTAGGACATAAGCTCTGGAACTACAGAACCAAAACTAATGGTATCAAAATGATGGTGTTAGTCCCACTTAGAACATAGGCTATATCTTATGTCCGTACAATCGGCCAAGAGAGGGTGCAGGAGCAAAAAACGTTCTAAAATGCGATTTTTGTGTTACTGAAGGGCCTAGAAACATGAAATGTGTTATGGTAGTTACTTATAAGATATAAATGATATCTAAGAACTTTTCTTGAAAAATTCGTAATTTAAAAAGTGTGAAAATGCGCAAAAAGCGTTCTAAAAAACGTTCTAAATTTCGACTTCTATGCAATCACAAAAAAAGGTGTTGACAGCCCTCGCTCCAACATAGACCCGTGAGTGCCAGGCACTACCCCAAAAGGGGGTGCAGTAGCTAAAAACGTTCTAAATTGCGTTTTTTGTAATACTGCAGGGCTAGCAACTTGAAATTAGGCATGGTAGTTACTTATAAGATATAAATTATCTCTAAGAACATTTGTTAAAAATTTAAAAGGGAAACTGACTGAACTTCGAAACTGGATGAAAAACGTTCTAAAAAACGTTCTAAATGGAGATTTCTACGCAATTTCAGAAAGTACCCAACCAATTTCAAAACTAATGGTTGGAAATTAATGGTGATAGTCCTTGTTCCAATATAGGATCTATTTCATGTCGGCATCGCTACCACCTTGCGGTTGCATTTTAAAAAACGTTCTAAATTGCGATTTTTGTGATACTGAAGGGGCTAGCAACTTGAAATGTGGCATGGAAATTGCTTATGAGATGTAAATGTTCTCTGAAAACAGTTTCTTAAAAATTTGAAATTTAAAAGTGGTGAAAATGAACGAAAAGCGTTCTACAAACTTTCTAAATTGCAATTTCTACGCAATCTCAGGAAATAAAAACCGATTTCAGAAGTAATGGTTTCAAATTGATGGTGACAGTCCCCGCTCCAACATTTCATATATTTTACGTTGTTGTCACTAACACCAGGGGGCTACAGGAGCAAAACATGTTCTAAAATGCGTTTTTGGTGCTATTGAGGGGGGTCTAACATTTTAAATTTGGAATGGTAATTACTTCAAAGATGCTAATGCTAAGAATTGTTGGAAGAAAATTCCGAATTTAAAAAGATAAAGTTAGAGAAAAGCGTTCTATAAGCGTTCTAACTTACGATTTTTATTCGATCGCATGAAATACGAAACCGATTTCAAACATAATGGTTGCAAATTGATGGTGATAGAATCTGCTCTAACATAAGCTATATTTTATGTCGATACCACAACCCCTAGAGGGTTGTAGGAGCAAAAAACTTTCTAAATAGCGATTTTTGTGTTACGGAAGATTCTAGAAACATTAAATATAGCTCGGTAGTTACTTATAAAATATAAATGTCCTCTAAGAGCTGTAAAAAAAATTTCGGAATTAAAAAGGGGTAAAGCGAAGGGAAGGAGCGAGAAACATTCTAAAAGAGTCCTAAATTACGATTCTATGGAATCTCAGAAAATAATAAACCGATTACAGAAGTTACTGATTGCGAATCAAGGGTGATAGTCCCTGACCTTTTACGGGCTATATTTTATGCCGGTGTCACTATCATCTGGTTGACAGGAACAACAAGAAAGCCTTTAAAAACATCTAAATATAGAATATTAGGAAATACCAACCGAATTCAAGGTTAATGTTGGCAAACTAATGGTGACACCTTCTGTTTCGACATTTATCGAGACATTTTATTTCAACTCTGTTTCGGAATTTATGTGTGTGCCACTAACACCAGAGTGGTCGTAGGCTGTTAGACAAGAATCTTGGAATTTGACATGATGGTTAATTTTAAGATGTAAATATGTTAAGATGGTTTCTAAAAAATTCAAAACTTCAAATGAATTCTGAAATGAGAATAAAAATATCAAAATACTTTCTAAATTATCATTTATTTAGAATTAATTTTAGTTCTTCTTATTAATTAAAATCCTATTTCTGACTATTGCAGTTTTATGATGAAGTTTAGTCGAACTGTGGCTTAATTTGTAATTTTTGAATTATTCCAAAAAGTGTTCTTCTAAAAATAGTCATCCAAATATCACTTGGCTTATTTCAACTATTAGGCGAGCAAAGCCGCAGGGTTTCCTAGTATATATATATATATTTATATTTAATTTAATATATCTGATTTGTTAATATACAGATTAGAATATTATTTAAGAACACTCGTTTAGTATAATTATTCTAAATAATTTAATTATATTACCAGAAATTAATATTCTAAAACTGAATAATTAACCATCATAAAGTTGTGTAAAATTCAATCTTAGGTATATAAAATTAATTGTTAATTTTACTCCTTAACACAACAATAGAAAACTTTTCTAGATCAATAAGAGTAAAATTCAACGGAGAAAAATGATATTCCAAAAATAGAGCAAAGAAAAAATAACCTTTACGAAAAAACTGTAATTCCAGAATTACAATTTGTAAAACTTACAGCAGTAACATGTTCAATTTTCCAGACAGAATATTGTATGTATGGCCGACTGGTTTTAAAGCTAGCGTGACTGCGGGAGTACCTTGAATATCACTGCAGTACTTTCTGTTGAAACGAGTTTAAGGAAACTAATTTGCTAAGAATATATTCATGGCACATTTCTTTTCTTTGAAAATGTAATTCACATGTTCCCCTTAATTTCACTTCTTGTAGTAATGCAAATGATCTATGAAATTATTTCTGTTCCATCGGTTATTTTATTACTGATAAAATAAAAAGTGACACGTCCATCTCTGTGGGTTCATAGTGTATGTGTCATCAATGATTAATTAAAAAAATACATGAAACTTGTTATTTATTGAAGAAAAATATTTAAAAGTGTTGCAATAAAAATATTTTAAATATATGTTTCATTTCAATTAAATCAGTTACAACAGACACACTGTTAATTGGTTTTATTTTTAAATGATTCAACGCCTGTTCTGATATACTACTGCAATGTTTGTTGTTTTTAACGCATTCCAACAAAGTTGAAAAATGATTATGAATTGGGATTGTCTGTCCGTCTCTCTTTCTGTCTCTCAGCGCTCCAACGTGCCTAAATATAGTGCAATTACTATCAAATTGGGGTTTACTATGGTATGTTTGGTGTTGAAAATGAAGTGTGTAGCATTTACGGTTCATTTACAGGGACACTCAAAATCATTCCGTTATATTTTGGCCTATGGGGAAAAATCATTTGTAGTGTATTTTAAAGATATTACACTATGGTATATTTGGTATTGAAAATGAAGTTTGTACAGTTCATTTACAGGGACACTCAAAATCATTCCGTTATATTTCGGCCTATGGGGTAAAATCATTTGTAGTGTATTTTAAAGATATTAAACTATTTTACAGATATTACACTATGGTATGTTTGGTATTGAAAATGAAGTGTGTAGCATTTACGGTTCATTGACAGGGGCACTCAAAAGCATTCCGTTATATTTTGGCCTATGGGGAAAAATCATTCGTAGTGTATTTTAAAGATATTACACTATGGTATGTTGAAAATGAAGTGTGCATGGTTCATTTACAGGGACACTCAAAATCATTCCGTTATATTTCGGCCTATGGGATAAAATCATTTGTAGTGTATTTTACAGATATTACACTATTTTAAAGATATTACACTATCGTATGTTTGGTATTGAAAATGAAGCGTATAGCATTTACGATTCATTTACAGGGACACTCAAAAGCATTCCGTTATATTTCGGCCTATGTGGTAAAATCATTTGCAGTGTATCTTAAAGATATTACACTATTTTAAACATATTGAAAATTATATATATCACTTAGGTGTGCTACAAGCGCTTACTGTAGAATCTGGTGTGCATAAAATTAGTTGTTCATTTACAGGGACACAAAATAATTCTTCTGTAGTACTGCCTATGAAGAATAAATGCTTGTAATTCTTTTAAGTTGTGGTACGCTTTTTAAAATTTAGCCTTTTTTACATATTACTTGGTGTGTATAAAATTTATACATCATACACAGGGATACACATTAATATACGATTTCCAATTATTAACGGAAATTGCTGAATGGGAATCAAACAGTGCTATGCCATTTATCGAACTAACTTTTATCATAGGATGTAGTATAAATAGGTAGGGGAGTACACAGTGAGATATGGTACGCAGTGAGACAGCAGTCGTTTTGACATATAGTTATAACTTTTTCTCTTAGCTGGAACACACACTGAACCACCACATTTTATGTAACACGTGGATGTAGTTTCGGTAATCCGGTTAATCGTTAAACAAAATAGTACGTAATTATTTATTTTACAGGGGCTAAATCTATATAAACGACCATTTTAGAGTTTATTTCTTTCATTATAGCGTATATTTACTTAACCAAACCTAGTTATATCTAATGGTAGACTATGTCGACAAAACTACACAAGCATTCAAAGCTGTGAAATTGATGATGAAACAGATATGGAATCAATTTTGTTAAAACGTAACGAAAGTACACAGTGAGACACATAGTTGTGGTACACAGTGAGACGTGTCTCATTGTGTATTTACTTTGCTCTTCTGATGTAAAAAAAGTTATTTATTAATAAAAGAATGTTTTTTTTCTCTCTCTCTATCTGTGTGTGTGTGGGGGGGGGGACTTGCGATGGCTAGTGAAATCTACTAAACGTAAGAGGTTGAAAATTTGCATGAAAGTAGCCCAATGTCGGCCATTGTTCTCCCGAGGCTCATATTTAAAATAATAATAATCTAGAAATATTAATTAGAAGTCATAAACTGTTGAAAATTATTGATATAGTGTAAAAATATATGATTTCTGAAAATATATACATTGTCTCACTGCGTACCACTTGTGATACACAGTGAGACAATTTTTGATACTCCGTTATTCTGCTTGTGTGCTTTTATAAATAACTTTTTAAAAACCATTTATACATTAATGTGTAGTGTATTTGTGTAGCTTAAAGTCGTAGCAAAAATTTTCTCAAAAGAATAAAAATCGTTGCCATTCGTTAAGTAATAATAATTTTCGTCTCACTGTGTACCATCCTCCCCTACCAATCTACTAACCATCTACAGGGATGAGCAAAAAAATTTTGATATTTTTTCAGCTATTGATATACAGTATTCTGAATGTGTTTGAAATCATTTCATAATCTATGCTGGACACATGATTTTTCGTTCTTTTTTTATTTAATTTTGGCATTGCTGCATACAAAGCAATCCATACAAAGTAAACTTTTTATTTCACTGAAGTAGATTTATATACTACATTATATAGAATTTAATCGAAAAAATGTTTTTATCTTTAAATTTAACAGAATATTAAGATGAAAACTTTTATTTAAGAAGGTATATTTACACTGTTTTTAGGTAATTAAATATATTTTTGATATATCCAAAAATTTCCTCTGAAAATAAGATTGTTTTCATAATCTGCTGGAATTCCATAATATTAGAAAAGTATTAACGAATGATATGTATTCAATTATATAGGTCATATTAGCATATAACTTCTATATTTATTATATGCACTGGTGAAAACAATTAAAGGGACGAATGTTTTTTTTTGCAATTAAAAAAACTAACAAAGAAATAAAACCGAACTCTTCCAAAATATCATCCGATATAAGACACATATATGGGAAAAGAAAAATAGGCACAACCTGCACCCTAAATAAGGAAACTGGTCACGTGTCCAGCACAGCAGCTGACCGACACCCTGTCAGTCAGAGAAAAATATGTCTAATAGGGTGTATGATCGCCTGTAACAGCTACACAACTCTCGCATTGGCGTTTCATACTGTTTACCATAGTCCTTATCAATCCCTGTAGCAACTGCACCCACACTTGCACCAAGGCACCATAGAGCTCATCGATGGTCATTGGAGCTGGTCTTCGAGCTGCAATTGATCGTCCAAGGGCGTCCCATAGGTGTTCGATAGGATTAAGGTCATGGGATATAGCAGACCACTCCATTCGTTGAACATCCTCTGATTCGAGATATTCGTTCACCATCTGAGCCCTATGTGGACGGGCGTTATCGTCCATAAAGACGAAATTTGGTCCATATGCCCCGCGAAAAAGTCTCACATAGGGTGCAAAGATCTCATCCTTGTACCGCTGGCCTGTCAGGGTACCCCTATCAAACCCATGAAGGTCGGTACGCCCGTCTGCCATGATACCTACGCAGACCATCAGGCACCTCTACCATAGTGATCCTTTTCGACATTCTTAGAGGGCCGATATCGATCCCGGGTTCTCTCCAGATGAGTACACGTCTCGAGTCACTGTCCAGACTGAATCGTGACTCATCACTGAAGAGAACCCCCCACCCACCAACTATCCTCTGTTCAAGACAACTATTCTCGGCACTATGCTAGACGGGGTGTTTTGTGGTTCACAGTCAAAGGCATGCAAAATACGGGGCACCTGGCATACAGGCCACCTGCATTAAGTCTCTGGGTGACTATTATTCGTGAAATGGATGTTCCTGTTGCATTATACAGGTGACGAGATAGTTGTGTCGCTGTCGCGGACCTATCCCTTTTGGCTAGAAGTCTCAAATAACGATCTTCAGCCGACATTGTTGCCCTTTTGTGGCCTTGACCAGGTCGGCGAACCACTGTTCCTGACTCTGTGAACTGTTTCCACAGAGTGGACACCACATTTCTCGGAACATCGAGGTCATTACAACAGGTAGCCTGTGATTGGCCGGCCTCGAGTCTTCCAACAATCCGCCATCATGTGGCATCTAGACGATGACAACTAGGCATACAAACGATGGGTAAACAAAGAAATAAAAAAACAAGGATTGGGTTATGCTACGATGTTTCAAAACGTCTTTACGCTACAAGCTTTGGCGGCCGAATGAGGTACCTCTGCACAAACGCGATCACAGCGCCACTGCCTTTTGACGACAGAGGCCACTACGTGGCAGGTGTGTCCGCGAGGAGCTTAACTATCATCTTATAACATATTTGCGCATAGGGATAACTTATTTTGTTTTGGTTTTTTTTTTAAAAACCGTTTGTCCCTTTTACATTGTTTTCACCAGTGTAGTTAGTTATCATAGATAGCATTTATTATAAGTAATATTTCAGACGGAATGCTTTATGTATGGCTAATAGGTTTTAGAATTATAGTTGCTAACCATAAATATCATTCGAAGATTTTAGTTCAAACGGGTTTATGAATACTTATTAGGAAATATGCATAGGACATTTGTTTTCTTAGAAAATATTACTCGCATGTTGACAAAGAAATTATATCATCCTTTGTTTTATTCGTCATAAACACAAACCAAAAAATGTTCTATTCACTAATTTTAGTACCGATGTAGGTTGATTTGTACTAGGTGATTTTTAGTGAATTGTCCAATACGAAAATTCTTTAAATTAAATAAAAACTAAGATATTTGCAAGATATTATGTTTTATGGTTATAATACATACTATTTTTAAGATAAATATTTCATTAATTTGCTTTTGATTCAAACAAATAAACAGAGAATTAATTTCATTTAAAAATATTTTGAGAAGCTATGTTATAAATACAAACAGCATGCCAAGAATAATATGATATTTCAAAAATTTATGCTATTGCAATTGCTATTAATTTCCAAATAAAATTTCTGAAGTTAATCCGTATAAATATGGAATATATAACACCCAAAATTAAAAATTGTAGGATCAAAATCTTTTCTTTTAACGTAACAAAAAGAAATTTTTAAAGTGCGTTTGTTAGTGGAGTGCGTCCGTCTTTCCTGGCCGAACATGGGTGTCCGCTCACAACTTCTCCTGCTGCAGTGGACTCAGACGTTGAGCCATCTGAACGGATACCTGGCGCTGTCCAAATTGCCCCCCCCCCCCCCGAAAACAGTACCGTAAAATCCTGCATGGCGTTCCGCTCACCGTTTCAACAATAGTCTTGAGTCTCTGAGCCTTGCTCAAGAAAGTAGGGTCTTACTTCTGTATTTCGCCGCTTGACATTATGGTGGATATGCTCCTATCTCATTAGTTCGTCTTTGTTCAGGGTCGCCAACGGACTCGAGAGTCGGCGACCTGAATAGCGTCGTTTTCCACCTTCCCCAAGAACTAGGTGGTGAAGATGGCCTTTTAACCGAAACACAACGCTTAACTATCCATCGTCACCAACTTGGAGGCTGAGACATATCACGTCCACGTCACGTTAAAGGATACTACGTACTCAACAGTGCTTCAAGTTAACTTCCTCTCTAAAGAGCCAATTCAGAACCACCCCAAGTGGAAGCATACAATTACTGTAAAAGTTTGCTGATTAGTACTTTTAATTATCATTATATTTAGATACCAAAGAACAGAATGAAGCTTCTTCCCTTAGCAGCTTCCGTCGTTAGGCATGAAATAGAGTAATTGTGTGTAATGAATTATCCGGGACAGGTGATAAATCGTCAAAATTGGTTGACAATTGCGAATCTTGTTTAACGATGCCAATCATGTTCAAAATAGTAATTTAATAATATGATATTCGCCTCATTGTTAAAAATGATAAATTTAAAAATAAATAAATAAATAAACTATCATAAACTATAAGCTATAATAAAAAATATACTGTAATAAATACAAAATAAAAAACTAGAAACTATAAACAAAAATAAGCAGTAAACTATAATAATTAAATAAACAATAATAAACCATATGGTTGTGAAAGATTAAATGCTATCCTAATTCGTAGTATATGCGCCATGCTTGATACAGCTGTATAAGACCAGTTCCAGAAGAAAGTAGCATTTTTTGTCGTATGAAGTTTGCCTAAACATTTCTTCTAAACTATGGAAATATTGCGATACAAATTACGCTTCCAAAAAAGCTCCTTGGAATTAAATAAAAAAAATGTGACATTAGTCATTAAAATAGCCTTAGAAAAGTGTGTTAACACTAGAACCGTCTTAGCGGTCATTTTGACCGCTAGTACATAAAAATCACCAGAAATTTCTTTCTAAAATAAGTTTAAAATGTGCCACGGAGAAATAAGTTAAATAAATAAGTTAAGTAGTAAAATTTCCGGTGTAAAATATTTTTATAACACTTCAGTAAAATTTCCGTCGGTTCTAGTGTTAAGGGATCTCAGGAGACTTCGTTTACATTGTAGCTGCACTTTTGCATCATAACACATTTAGTTACATTTTTAATTCTATATAAAATACAAAAGCAGAAAAGTTTTATCAGACAGCTTAATATATATTCTATGTAACACAATTATTTCGATATTCTACTACTCATATTTTCTATTTTTAAAATGATTAATTTTTATTTTTAAAAAATAAACTGTTTTTTGACTTGCATCAAATGAAGAGAAATATTTCTGGAAATGGAAAAAGCAATGTGTACAAAACTTCGCAGATACAATCTTTTTCAAGCCAATTATAACTTATATATCAAATGCAGTAATATTAGTGCATATGTTATTTAAAATTGGAATTTTTGCAAGAAAAAAATTAATTCTACTAAAACTGAATTGTACGTTTAATGTTCATTCGCCGTCTGTAGAAACAAAATGCAGAAAATCAGTGACATCTTTTACTTTATCAAAAAGCGAAATTTACTTTTAATGTTATAATTCTAGATTGTAACGTTGTAACTCGTAAACATAAAAACATGCAATTAAGATAGTGTTGTCTTTTCTTAGAATCAGAAAAAAATTGGATTAGGATTTTTTTTTCTTAACCCATTAAAGCCCAGTGTCGTCGTTTGAGGACGCTAGAGTTAATGGCAAGAAAACGCTTTTCACACCAGTAAATATGAAGATAAATATATACCGGGTGTAGCAAAACATACTGATCGATTTTAAAATTGAATAACTTCCAAACGGTGACAGATATTTAAAACATTCTTGCAGGAGGGTTTTGTATGATGTCAGGAGTTTTTGTACTGTGATTCTTGATTTTAGTTCGAATTTCAGACAATAGATGGCGCTGAGAGCAATAGGCGCTCAGTCCAGACCCAATTTTTGGTACTTCGGCACCCACTCGATACATTTTAATCTCCTTTTTTCGCATGGAAGAAGAGGGAGGCCAAAAAATCGAGCCCGGATTTAGCGGTTATTGTTTGCAGTGCCATCTATCGATGCTATTTGTAACTAAAACTGAGAATTGCAGAATAAAAACTCCTGAGATCTTACATAACGCTTCTGCAAGAATTTTTTAAATATCTGTCACCGTTTGCAAGTTATGGAATTTTAAATTCCATCAGTTATTTTTGGAACACTCGGTACTTTCTTTCTCGAGACAAATTCCTTGATAAATTAGGATAAAAATTACTCTTCTTTTAAAAGTGGTGGGAAATCCAAAATTTACATTTTACCGAACACAATAATTTGGGTGTTAATGGGATATACTTGTATCCAGTACATTCTTCCATTTGCAGTTAACTTGAGTACCGCCCAGTCTTCGTAAAATATTATTAATATACGAAGCACCTGTATCCTTCTGTATTTTAACAAAACGAAAAAAAAACTGCCGGATATTCAGTGCAATAAAAAAAAGGCATTTGTGAACATTTCTTTACTTCAAATAACTATAAATAATTGAACTAAAAGCATACACCGTAAAATTAGCGAAATAAAAAGTTATTTTTTCTTCTATGTATTTTCCTTCCATATATTTTATTGTTCAACAAAACATTGGGGAACGTTATCAAAGATTCTTACTGCAATGAAAGAAAAATTTTTCATGTCTTTTTTCTGAAAGAAATGTCAGTAAATGTATAAGTAAATAGTCATAATACGAAATAGACTTGGAAATAAAATGTACCAATTGATTTTCTTCAACATTATATGTTGCAATGCTACTTTTCGTGACTTTAATCTTACTTTCGGTTAGTTTCAAAAAAGATTATTTTTCAAAAAAGGAATATTTGGCATAGATTATTTTGTTTCGTGAGGGAAAAAAAGAAACATTTTGTATTTTCTTTGATTAGGTTAAACCTTTTAAGAAAGGTTTTATTTATATATATTTTTTTCTTTTTATATCCATTTTTTAAATCAAATTTTAGTTTAATTAATGAGGAATATCTTTTAAGTCACACACGTAATATATATATATATATATATATATTACTGTTTTTTTTTTTTTTTTACTAAGTAAACAATACTCTCAAAATTATCACATATTTGAAACATTTACACAAATAACCAGATCTAATAAAAATAGACATGATAAGATATTGTTACATTTATGCAATAAAACAAATATTTTTCTTTAAATAATATTAGAAAACTAATTTAAATACTGAATTTTCTTGTGTTTCCATTGCATATGTTAAATTATTCAATATAATATTATATTAATTTGAGTGTCAAATGTTTGATTACATTTTCCTGCAAAAAAGACCGATAAACAGTAAAAAAGTAATTTAATATACCCCCCCCCCCCTTCCCAATATGAAAGATTAATATATTAAAAATCGTGTTTGTTTCTAAACTAGCTTGAAATAATTAATTATTTAAGATATTTTTTTTATCTAAAGACTGTTTTACACGAACTATGGTAATGAAACAGAAAGATAAAATAAAATTGAGATCGGATTTATATGCCATTAAGAGTTATTTGAAGCATACAAAGCTTGTTTATCAAGAATATATATATATATATATATATTTAATTGTCTTATTAATTAACTATTTAAAACATAACTATGCATTTAATGATTTACTGATTTCTTTCAAAAATGTATGCTTATGCATAAGTTAAAATTATGCATAAAAATTTTAAAGATCCTCGCATATCATATTTTTAAATAATATAAAAATTATAACAGCAAAATGTGTATTTATTATAAATTGGAAAATAACCCATTAAAGCCGGAATTAATTACCTCTTTAAAATGAAAAACTTGCATTTCAAACCAGTTTTTTTTTTTAAATAGCAATTTCTGTTTGTTTTTATCACGAAGTTTATGACAACAAATAAAGATAACGTTTCCGTTAAAAAATACTGGTGTACAAGCAAAAAAGTGTTTGAAACTTTTCCGGTACCATATGGTACCGCTAGGCTTTTATGGGTTAATGAAATTACGTCTCCTAAAGGAGTTTTATACCTAAAATGTGTAATACAGTTACTGTGAGTAAACAGTGGTGCAGAATTGTAATGACCTTATTCTAAGGGTATTTTTCTCTTGTGTAATATAAAATTATAGAATAACATTTGATGGTACTTTTTAACGGTATCTTTTTAAAAAATTATTATTTTGTAAGAAAAAGTTGACACATTTGTTTAAATTGTGGTTCGGAGAAATTACATAGAACATCATTTCTCGACGCATATTAATTAAAACTTAACAGCGATAACAAAACAAACCGAATTTACTAAAAGAGTTAAATTTAGGGGGGGAAGTATATTAAATTATTTTTTTACTGTTTATTGGTCTTTTTTGCAGGAAAATGTAATCAAACATTTGACACTCAAATTTAAATTTATGCTTCATTATCAAAAATCTTATTCAATTATACCCGACCCTTGTAATAGTTATACGTGAATGTATTAAATTAACAACGAACAGAAATAAATTGAATCAAATGAAAATATTTAGTTGAAACGTTCAAGTGTTAAACATCTGAAAACTGACGTTTTCAGATGATGACGTTTTAATATCTTTCTATGATTTCCAACTAAAATGATTAATTGCATTATTTTATCCGTCAAAAGTGGTTTTATTGTTTACTCAATATATGCCATAATATTCATATATGAAGATATATAAACTTAAAAAAACAAACAAATTGTGCACATAAGTATAAAAAAAAAAAAAAAAAAAAAAAAAAAAAAAAAAAAAAAGCTAATTAGACGTAATGTCCATTTTTAACGAAACAGCGTTTTTAGATAAAACAAGCACATTTCTTTGTCATTTTCTATAGAAAATTTCAAACTTGAACGTTTCTAAACTTGCATTTTGTAAACTCAGTTCTTTTAAACAGAGCTCTTCAAAGTGAATTGTATAGATTCGTATTACTCGTATTTTTTACCCGACTGTCAAGAAGGGTTATGTGTTTCACGCGTATCTGGGTATGTGAATTTCTTTATACACTCGAAACATCCCAGCGGCTGGATGGATTTTAATGAATGATGTTTCTTTCGATTTGTCTTAACCTTCCGATGGTTATAGGCTAGATTTGTTTCATAAATTTAAAATAGCGGCCGTAAAATAGAAAATGGCGGTAGAGACAAAAAAAAAAATACGCACCCTATTGAGTGGCATATCATTGGATACGTCTTTCAAAAGTAAGACGATGTTTCATTGATTATTTTACAGTCAGAAGCTCTGTTTAAATATTACACAACCTGGAAGTTGTGTAGGTAGGATCTCTAGCTTTACTGCAACTCTAACCTTCATAGACATCTATAGGCCTCATAAAAACAGTGTTTATAGATGGGAACCAACAACTAAACACAACTTAAAGTAGTCAATACAAGTAAATAAAAAAATAGGTAAGTAATATAAAAAATAGTTTCTCATTGATGAGAAATAATTAATTAGTTAGGTTTTTTTTTTTTTTTTTTTTCTTTTTATTTAAGTTTTGCTTGCTTGATTTACGATTTATAGTTTTTTTTTTTTTTTCTATAAGAATTATTTAAAATAATTCTTATAGAAAAAATCTTATATAAGCTTATCTTATCTTATGTAAGCTTGCACAAGAAAATCTTATGTAAGCACAATTTATTTTTGTTAATAAATAATTACTGTATTATTTTTTAAAGAATAGGAACTAAAACGAAACAAAATTTAAAAAAAAAATGTGAATACTTTAATGTTTGAGTATTTCTGAACAATCTTACAATCAAAAGTTTGATGATTCATCCAAATGAGAAAGCTCGTGTCAGAATTGCGTGCAATGGATAATCACAAAAAAGTTTCTTTCTGTTCTATGTAACGCAAAGAATAATATAACTTATATTCGCCGTCCGATTTTGGGCCTATACTTTTGTTAGCATATATGCACAAAAATAAAGAACTTTGGCAGATGATGATTATCTGGTCGGGGTAATTTGTGCATCATTTTTAGAGTTTTATATGCAAAAAATCTATGTAATTAGGTTCATGTGTTAATCATAATTCATAGGTAAATAATATGTCTTACGACAATTCGGCCCCAATTGGCGTATTCTTAAGAAAATCCCATCTATCCTGACAGTTTAAATTTTGCCAAACATGTTTGATGATCAGTCCAAATGAGAAGACCCGTGTGAGAATTGCGTGTAATGGATAATCATAACAAAGCTTTTTCTTCTTTTCTGTGAAACACAAATAATAAGCACGCTAATATTCCCAGTTCGATATTGGGCCCAATCATTCCAGTTGTTAGCATACCAGCGCAAAACGAGGAACTTTGGCAGATGGTTGCAGTTTCGATAGCAACTGAGTCTGGTCAGGTGGTCAGGTATCACTTTAAGAGTTGTAATGCAAGAAAATTATGTAATCGGTTCATCTTTTAATCATAATTCATCCATGAATAATTCCTCTTAGGGCAATTTGGCCTCAATTCTCCTTTTCTTAAGGAAATATCATCCACCTATCAGTTATTTTTTTGTCTCTATACATCTTTAAAACGAAATAATGTATTTAACTTTTTCAGTGAAAATCTTTTGAAATTGAACGACATTAATATGCAAAAAAGGTTTTTCCTATCACATATGTATTATATATATATATATATGTATACAAAACAATATATAAACTTTATTAAAATATTTAAAATTTTTTTTTTTATTATAAATGGGATGTTAAATATACTTTGATAGGAAATATAGTGTAACTCTATTTTGTGTTAAATAAACATTTGTAATAATAACTAGAACTTAACAATCCTATAAAATTATATCTATTGAACTGTTTTTTTTTTTTTTTTTTTTTTTAATGTAAGATTCTATTAAAACACGAGTGTTAATTGTACATTTATTTTAAGATGCATGATATTTTTCAAATAATATGTGTTAATTAATAAGAAAAAAATATGAAATCTTTCTTCAATTTATATCGAACTAATTTTCTCCGAGTTCTTCGTAACCGTAATTGAACAGCGTTATAAAAAACTAACACTTTTAATGTATGGGTATTTCTGAAAAATTGATGGAGTGAAGCCGAACATGTTTGATGATCAGTCCAAATAAGAAGACCAACGTCAGAATTGCGTGTAATGGATAATCACAACAAAGCTTTTACTTCTGTTCTATGAAAGACAAATAATAAGCACGCTAATATTCCCAGTTCGATATTGGGCACAATCATTCCAGTTGTTAGCATACCAGTGCAAAACGAGGAACTTTGGCAGATGATTACAGTTTCGATAGCAACTGAGTCTGGTCATCACTTTAAGAGTTGTAATGCAAGAAAATTATGTAATCGGTTCATCTTTTAATCATCATTCATCCATGAATAATTCCACTTAGGGCAATTTGGCCACAATTCTCTTTTTCTTAAGGAAATATCATTTTTTTTTTTTTTTTTTTGTCTCTATACATCTTTAAAACGAAATAATATATTTAATTTTTTTTTTCAGTGAAAAAACTTTTTAAATAGAACGATAGTAATATAAAAAAAGGCTTTTTCTATCACATTTATATAATATATATATATATATATATATATATTCAAAACAATATATAAACTTTATTAAAATCTTTAATTTTTTTTATCATAAATATGATGTTAAATATACTTTTATAGGAAATATAGTGTAACTCTATTTTGGTGTTTAATAAACATTTGTAATAATAACTAGAACTTAACAATTCTATAAAATTATATTTATTGAACTGATTTTTTTAAATGTAGTTTTCTATTAAAACACGAGTGTTTAATTGTACATTTGTTTTAAACTGCATGATATTTTCAAACAATATGTGTTAACAAGTAATATAAAAATTTTGTTTTTAGAGTCAATTCCTAGTTAGGTCATCAAAGAAAAAATTAATATAATTCCTTAAGCTAATATTAGTTTTTGTTGCATTAAAATATCTCAAATTGTTGATTTTCTATAAGCAAGTAGGTTTACAATGGAAGTCTATGGGAATTTGGCGAAATATTAGAGATATCGCCTAGTTGGCGACAAACTTGGCGGTATTTGGTGACAGAACAGGGTCCCCCTAAGGTAACCCCCCTTATAGATATGAAGATGCATTAAGTGCTTCACTAACCAATGGCCGTCATTTTGTCTCCCATATAAAACTAAAATTAATTAATTAAATTTAATTAATGAATTAACATTTGAAAAATCTGTATTAACATCAATTGTCACCTAGTATATGTTTTAAAAAATTCATTTCAACTTGATAGGATGAATATTATGTATTTTATTAACGATTGAAAATTTTAAAAGATATATAAATAATTAAATAAATAAATATGGGGAGAGTGTGAACTAATAGGAATTGAATTTATAAGAAAAAATATGAAATCGTGTTTCAATTTATATCGAACTAATTTTCTCCGAGTTCGTCGTAACCATAATTGAACAACGTTATAAAAAACTAACTCTTTTAATGTATGGGTATTTCTGAAAAATTGATGGAGTGAAGCCAAACATGTTTGATGATCAGTCCAAATGAGAAGACCCATGTCAGAATTGCGTGTAATGGATAATCACAACAAAGCTTTTTCTTCTGCCTTAAGAAACGCAAAGAATAACCTGACATATATTCCCAGTTCTATTTTCGTTTTCATCCGTGATGTTGACGAGGTAATATTTTCTTCTGTTATTTATTCGCTGCAAAAACAAATTAATACCAAGGAAGATAATATGAAATAATGCTTTTAATTAGTGATGTTTATAAAAAAATAACTTAGTACCTTGAAAAAAAAATTATCCTCTATATAAGATTTTATTTGGATAGATAAGAGATTATTTATAAGATTTCTGTAACAAATGCTTATTGTTAATATTTTTTTGTTTTTTGATCTTTCGGAAGTTGCAGATCCATATTACAGATTAATATTTTTTGTTGTTGTTGTTGAAAGAAAGTAGAAACCTAACGTCTTTAACGAGTTTTTTTTTTTTTTTTTTTTATATTTTACAAGAATTATATAATTTATTAATAAATCAGAATAAAATAGTAAAATCAGAATTAATGTCATTCCTTTAGTTGTAGTCTGTGTAGAAAAGATTTTATTTAATTTTCCTTTAACTTATATTACAAACAATAAAAATCCTTTCATGATGGACTAAAATTATAATTTTATACTTCCACAATCATTCAACATTAATTCATTTGTTAACAATTTATGATCGACACATAATGTAATTATTACTGTTTACGTAGATAATCTAGTTTTGCTTGAAAGGACGTTTTCATTTTATAATTATGATTTCAATTAGAAAACATCTTTAAGATAAAGTCTGTCTTAATCTTAACTAAAAGTTTCTCAGCTTAAGGGATAAACGTTAGTAATGTACAGTAGAGGTCTGCACGGGCCCGGGCTTGGCCCGAGGCCCGTACCCGGAATGGAGGAGAATTTTCAAACAGGCCGGCAAAATTAGGATAATTTTTTTCAACTTGCCAGGCCGACAGACAAAATAAACGGGGCGGCAAAAAAATTGAACGGGTCTGCTGGGACGGGCCGATAAAAAAAATTAATCGGGCTTATCAGCCCGATATAAGAATTTGAGAGAAGCAGATAAAATACGAGCCATTTTCAATGAATATGACTTTTTCGAGAAGTATAAATGTGCGTTACGAGCCGATGCGAGTTTAACAACATCAATACAGAAATGTAACATGTCCATCGTAGAGATCGTCATCGTACAGTTACATGATGCCTGATCTCTGGTTTAATTTTTTCGGCAGACTTGTGCCTGGACGGAGCTTGTCTTAATCGTTCTCAGGATGTATAGGACAGGCGTTATGTTTTGTAAAAGTATTAATAGCGATAATGAACTTCTCTTAACAGTATCTTTGGAAATGTACCTTAACCCGAGAGTAGTCGCGACATTTTTTAGAACGTTACTAGTCGCGTTCGGTCCATTTGCCGCCGTTACCAGCAGGCCGAAAACGAAGAGGAAACTTGCCGGTGTTATCAGATGATCGAAAACGGATAACGTAGGGTGAAAATATTGACTGAACTTAAAAGATTACAGCACTTATTCATTTTACAACTTTTTACAGCAATTATTTATTGCGCTTAAGTATATATTCAGTTGGCATCTAGATAAATATTTTTATAACTCTTTCTTCGTTTTGCATAAATACTTAAAAGTAAATAGTAAATGATTTGATTGAATTTCTGATGTTACTATGAATCAATAATTAGTAGGAAAACATTTTCGAATATGAATCTAAATTCGTGATAGAGGTATTTTTATTTATTTATTTATTTTTATTTATTTTTTTTTTTTTTTGGAAGGACAGAATCAGAGTCAGGTAGATTTTTATGATACTCCGGCACTCTCTATCCATTTAATAAAATAAAATCAATAAATTTAGCATCAATATATTACACTGACATTAAATTGAACAATTAAACTGAAAGTAAAAATGGAACATTTGACATGCAACAGAAAATCAAATACAAAACCACTAATTCACCAGCATATTGCGGACGATTAATGCATTTAAAACATATGAAAAACCATCAAATTTGATGCAATAAACAATTAAAGACAATATATATATATATATATATATATATATATAAACTTTTTGTACAATAATACCATTGAAAAATAATGAAAATGACCAATAATTATGAAATCACAAACACCACATAAACCAAATATTATTAAAAATGTATAATTATATAAATAAATATATATATATAATAAAGAAAAAGGTAAAAAATACTTAACTTCGAAATTATAAATGTAAATGCTGTAACTACGTTTTATTTATTTATTTATTTTGTGGGGTGTCTGTGTGTGTATGAGGGGGGAGAGGAAGGGGGGGGGGTCGTAAGATTTTGTGATTAAATCCATTTTTCAAATGAAAATGCACGATTTGTAGTTTTTTACTTATTTCAGTGTGGGATCAGCGCCCTTGAATAAAAATCTGGATACGAACTTCGCTTATGTAAAGCAAATAATAAATAAGTTATTGAAATTATATATTTAATTTAAATACATTTGCAATTGTAGATTTAAATCCTAAGATGGATAAATTATTTTAATTAATAGAATCCCTGAAAGGTTCATTTTAATAGGGATGTATTTTAGAGCAACTATTTAATTAAAATAAATATTCAATTGTACATTTCATAATAAGGTATTAATGATATAATTTATTGTTTTATAAAAACATTCGTTAAAATAATAAAAACAATAAGAAAATTTTCTCCGAAATTATAAATATGCAGCAATAATTTAATTTAAATGAATTTTCTCTCATATTCTGGAAAACATTATTCTGAAAAATAGTTTGAACAATTGATGAAGGCCAACAAATTTAAATTTGTTAGATATCGTCCCCAAGCCTCTATTGGATTTCAATAATAATAATAAAAAAATACATTTTCTGCGGCATTGTTAAAAAAATGTGTTTTTACTTACAGTATGAAAATTTAACAATAGATAAATTTAACAATAGATAAATTAGTGATGTTTATAAAAAAATAACTTAGTACATTAGATAATAACAATAAATAGATAAACAATAGATAAATTTTAGAAAAATACTTAAAATATTTTTTTTAAATCATAGTATAAGCATTCACTGAATTATCCAAAAGGTATTTTTATTTGCGTAATTTCTAACCAACATTATAAAATTCTCATTATTTTTCTTATTGTACAAATAAATTATATGGATGTTCTTCGCAGATATACATACTACATTTCTGAGAAAATTGTTTTATCTTTCGAATTTGTTTTATTGTACAAAAACGATACTTTTCAGATTTTGGAGATACGGCAATTTTTTTACTCATTCCTACAAAATTCTCTTCTCTCTTTTTTAATGGTTTGGCAGTGTTATTGTCTGTTTTTTTTTTTCATTTATATGTTCCGGTAATAAATGGAAAGCAAGTTCTTACAAATAATGATGATGAATTTCCCTTTTTTTTCCATATTTAAATGATTATCAATTTGAGAATTTATTCGCGCAATATTTGACAATGAAAAAAAAAATGTAAGTGACCATCCATCAGTTTTTTGTGCGAACTGACTTCACGACTAATATAATAAAACAATATTAAGTCACATTCTAAAAGTGAAAAAAGTACTCTATGAACGGGTAAAATAGTAAGAAATAAGAGAAAAGAAAGAAAAAAGAAAGAAAGAGACGAAATAACAACAGGGAGAGAGTCCGTACTTCGAAGAAACTTTCCCCCACAGATTTCGCGGAAATGGGAAAGGATGAACACGAGGGGGAAAAATTCAACTAACGCAAGTGGTCGCAACGCGGTCATTTAGACCGATTGAAACTTAAGAATGCGATAAAATGCTAAGAAATAGCAGGAATGACTTGTAAGTTTACTACACAAGAGTGTGAACACTCAAGGTCAGCTACACGAAATTTCGCTATCGTAACTTTAACGGTAAATGAGTTACAGGAAGATAACCAATTTCGGGCGGGGAAAAGACCAACGCGCGACTATTAACGGGTTAAGGTGGTTCTCATATTTACTGCTCAACAGACACATTTTCTGTTTCATTTTTAACTATAAAGCATAATATTGACAGGCCTGTGTACTGAAGCATTTGGAATCGAATAGCGTTTCCATTTTTGATAAATTACGTACAGAGATAACAGAGACTCTTGTCACGTGACTGTACATTTTTCTCCTTTCCTGTGCTATCGCTTCCGGAAATTCGATTCAAAACGCTAATTTTGGCAGTATTTTCTGAGAGATATATTACTTTTATCTAAGAAAAAAACGGCATTTACATGGTTTCTTAATAAGAATACCTACCAATCTCATGCGTTTCCCAAAAGAAATGAATTCATAAACGTGTCAAAATGTAGCTCCTTTGGAATAGAAAAGCATTAAAAATGACAGAAATATTTTCGCAAATCTACTTTTTATCATACAGCTTCAAAAGTTATCTTATTTTTTAACCTTTTATTCTAAACTACATTAATCTTTTAATGAACCCTTATTTAAATTTTGAAACGTCTGTAGAGACGTTGACAAAAACACTGTATGTAATCGTTAATGTTTACTATTGTGTGTTTTCTATTTTGCGAACACATAGTAATTTAAAATATACTGTAAAATGTTCCCTTAAATATGCATGTAGTATTCATTAAAAGAATCTTAATTGTATGTCGAGAAAAAGCGGAATTTTTTGTAGAAATTGAGTCGGGCTGGGCCCGTTTTCACTGATTTTTTCTGGGCCGGGCCGAAAACGATAAAAATGTAAACGGGCCGCACCGGGCTCGGGCCGAACTTTCAATTTTTACACCTGGGCCCGGTCCTGGAAATTCCGGCCCGTGCAGACCTCTAATGTACAGCAAGAATTTTTGTGTGTCAAACTGTGTCAAACTTTGTGTCAAACTGAAATGTATAGCAATTTATGTAGAAATTTTTAATAAGTTCATAAGATTTGAGATTTTTAGTATTTAGATACATATTAATGCAAGTTACTTCTGGTAATATTCTTAAAATATCCAGTGATGTACTGTAATTACAATGAAGGTGCATAAATGGCAGTATTAGAACTACAAACGATCGTGATTTACATACAAATAAATGTACACAAATATACATAATACGTATATACATACAAATGATACGAAAACACAATCCTTTAATTACATAAAATACATTTAAAAAAAGGGAAATAAATATACAAGGTCATCGTAAAGGTTAGACGCATTTGAAACAAATCAGATCTCCAAATGAAATTGAGGAAATGCAATACCTTCTTCAAAATACTCGAGAATTCCATGAAATGTGTGTGATGTATCTATTTGGCATGGTTAATTTTCAGGCTATGGGTATAGTGCTTATATATAGTGTTGAAATTAGCTATCCCAATAATACTTAAAAAAGGGCTACAATATTGGATCCCTTCAATTTCAAACGATGCTGAAATCCAAAAGAGTCGATCTACAGAAGATTTTCTAAAACTCAAAACCAATTTGGTCTAGACGTTGTAATAATACGATGTTTACATCGAAATTTGGAAATATATCGCAAATGTCGCTGCGATCGGCTCTCTGGATTGCAGCATCATTGCACATTTAAAGAATAGGGATTTGGATAGCAGATTTCCACACTATTTATTATAGGAGCTGTACTATGGGCTTAGGCGATTCGTTAGATATGCAACTCTGTTAACGGCTAAGGCTTTTCATATAGAGAGAGTGCCATATGTTACAAATTTGACGATCCAGGTGAACTTTCTAATTGAAATTTACTCACTAACTCGATCTATTCCGTAATCGAATCACTCAATTTAAACCTTATGGACGCTGCGAATGGAATAAATTGTCAAAAAAGACAAACATTTCTTAATCAAGGAAAATATAATAAAAATATTAAATATTCTCTTCCAAGTTACTCATGATTTTGAAAAGGGTCCAATATTAACAGAAACATCAAAATCAATTATACTTTCGAGAATTAAAGAAACATTAATAAATACTGAGTTTCTTTTGCTGTTTTTCGGAAAATATCCGCATTTTTTTATAGTCTACTAGTCAGTTTGCTCAAACTGCAATATAGATTTTTAGGATATGCTATTAATTCTCAATTTAGCATTTTAATAATCTTAATTGAAAGAACTTCAAAATAATATTTTTTTCTAATGTTAATATTGTTGCTGAAAATTTATCGTGCTTGTTTCGTGAAATATGTTTTTTGACCATGAAAATGTTTACTTTAGAAATTATAGCATCCAAAAATCTGTATTAGGATTTGTGAAAACTGATTAACACACTAAAACAATTATCTCCAAGTTGATTCCAAACAACATTCGCAACGGAATAAACTTTTTTTTTTATGAATGCTTTTTTAAATCTTAAAACTATATCGGTTTCTGATGTTTTTTAACACTAAAGATACCGGAAATTTTATAATACCGGAAGTTTTATAAAAATATTTTACATCGGAATTTTTATTTAAATCTATTAAACATACTCGTTTAACATTTTTCTTCTTTGTGTCTTTTAAACTTATTTTACAAAGACATTTCTAGTTCGAACAAATATATATTCATAGGATAGGGATCAAATTGGCCCCTCGCGGTCTTTTTAGTGTTCATATAAAGAAGTGTTTTTGAAGCTTTGGTATCTTGGAGGACGTTATTGCATTTTTTATTCCTTGTGTGTGTAATTGTCTATATTAAGAAACATGTATTTTTTCGTAAATGTAGCACGTATTCTATTTACATTATCTTATATGAAGACACCGCGTTTTTAAATGTAGCTGTATCCTTAAAAGTATTTAAAAAATGTGCAACTGATACTCTCACTATACCGGGTACATTGAAAAATGTTAGAGAGTTTCCATATATTTATTTCTGTTTGAAATTTGAGAAAGGCTCAATGCAAATACACAGTAAAATCGTTTTAATCAATCCTAATTGAGACCGTTAGCATCTCTTATCAGCACCATTAGCATCTAGGATTAGTAAATTGTCGTATTGACGGATATCCGTATATGAAAAGAAAGGGATACAGTAATACAAAGATTTTTACTCTACACTGTAAAAAAAGAAGGACGTTTCTTAATCTAGAAATATATAATATAACCTCAAACAAGAATATATTATAATACTATTTTTCGAAACCATAGAAATCAGCATATTTTAGCGATTAAAGGAAGTATTTATAACTATTTTCCTTGGATTTCGGAAACATTTTGGACTAGGTACTAAAGTGTATTAATTAGTTTTCTCAACCAACAATATTGTTCTTTCGAATCCTATCAATTCTTAAGTAAACATGTTCAAGTTCAACAAATATGTTGTGCAGACAAACAGAATAAAGTAACAAATTTAACATTAAAATTAATTCTGACATGTATGCAGCTGAAAATGTTTAATTTTGAGTTAATAGCTTTCTAAAACCCGATGTTCTTGTTTGAGGAAACTAACTGATTAATGCACTGTAAAGACTACGAAGAAATGTTTCCGAAACTCTGTGGCTTTAATATAAACATGGGATAAAGTAGCAGCATTAACATTAAAACAGATATACATTGTTATTCTTTTATTTACGCAGCTGAAAATGTTTAATTTAGAGTTAAAAGCATTCTAAAACCCGATATTCTTGTTTGAGGAAACTAACTGATTAATGCACTGTAAAGACTACCCAGAAATGTTTCCGAAACTCAGTGGCTGTAAAATAAAAATATGATAAACTAACAGAATTAACATTAAAATAAATATACATTGTTATTCTTGCATGTACGCAGCTGCAAAATGTTTAAATTAGAGTTAATAACAAACTAAGACCGATTTTCTTGTTTCATAAAACTAACTGATTAGTTCAATGAAAACTACCCGGAAAACTTTTCGAAACACAGTGTCTGTAAAATAAACAACGTTTTTTTAATTTTTTTTTTTAAATCTCGGAAAGATATTCTTTCTAAGGTTTTTAATAAAATAGAAAGATTTTCGGAGTGATGGTTTAGTCGAAAGAGGTTATTCTATATTTTCGTTTGTGGTTTTATTTTGTTTTCGTAGATTGAGAAACATTTATCTTTTTAAAAGTTCATATAGAATCATTATTAGAGAATATGTATAAAAGTATTAAGACCTAAAATATGGTAACATGATAATATATTATTGAAAGTTATTCAAAATGATAGCCATTTTTATTTCAATACAGCTAATTAATAATTCTGCAATGAATTATGTTACATACTGAAAATGGGATTCATTACACAGCACAACATTCTTTGAAGAAATAGTTGAAGAAATCAGGCCAAAGTTTCACAGATTGTAGCATTTAACGAGAAAAACAATGTAAAAATTATATCTGTCATTGGTGGTACACTACACTATGCAAAAGCAAATGAAACTGTATAGTTCGACTGAAGAGCCCTGCTAAAAAAAATAAGCTATAATAGACTGGGTAAAAAATAGATAGAAAAAATGCAAATAATATTTAATTCCTTTCAGATAAGAATACTTACATTATCGACGGAACAATGTTAAGAAGATTATTGCAATAAATTACGGATAGCTGTTTTAATACAACACAGCATCGATCAATAAATTCGATCATTTAATCGACAGTAATGGAAACTCAAGTTGTGGACCATTGTATATACGCATGATTAGTCTATTAGATCTAATGATAAATTGAAAGAATTTCATCTGAAAATTCGGCAATACAGCACCTCACACAGAAGGGAATAAATAAATTAATATTTTTCCTGGAATCATCTCAAAAATGTATTGGTGTAGCTCTGGGAAAAATAAAATAATTGAATTAAAAAAAATAATGACTTTTTCTAGAAATCTACTGTAGTAGAAGCTGAAAAATCCAAAAAAATCTCTTTCAAGAAGAATAAATTAATATTTAAAACAATTTTTTAATACTCTGAATTTTTCTGTGTATCCAGTAAACATTGTGGTCTGAAGAGTAGTAGCGCAATAACAAACTAGTTGGATGTGCCAATCCCAAAACTTTCTTCTATCTCATGCATATTAATATTTCAAAATGTTGTTACAAATACCAATAATTCATTTTTATTAGGTGGAATATCCGGTGGAATTTTTCATTATTCAGTGTTAACATTCTTGCTATGGTCTAAAGGATACACAAAAAATTTGGTTCAATTCTCTGCATAACTTTATACACTTTTTGATGGTACAATATTCAAAATGGAGCAAAAATTTCCATTAGAGCGACCCCTACCGTCGGATTTTTTCGAAATTCAGGGAGGACGTTCTTGCCATGGCTAAAAAAATATACAAAAAAAAAAAAAAAATGGTTCAATTCAGTGCATAACTTCCTTTACTTTTCGATGGTACAATATACAAAATGCACAAAAATCGCTATTACAGAGCCCCCTAGCGGCGGATTTTTTCCAAATTCAGGGACGACTTCCTTGCTATGGCCAAAAAGATACACGAAAAAGTTGGTTCAATTCTATGCATAACCTCATACACTTTTTGATGGTCACAATATTCAAAATGCATAAAAATCACACAAAAGTCGCTATTACAGCACCCCCTACCGGCGGAATTTTTCCAAATTCAGGGAGGACTTTCTTGCTATGGCCGAAAACATACACAAAAAATTTGGTTCAATTCTATGCATAACTTCATACACTTTTCGATGGAACAGTATTCAAAATGTACAAAAATCGCACAAAAATTTCTATTACAGAGCCCCCTACCGCTGTATTTTTTTTAATTAATGGAGGACCTGCTTGCCATAGCCAAAAATTTAAAAAAAATGGTTCAATTCTATGCATAACTTCATACAATTTTTGATGGTACAATGGCGGCATACGGACACACGGACAGACAGACATTTTCTATAAACATGTTTTTTAGGATCTCTGACCCTAAAACGTGTAAATCCGTCGAAAAAAATTTCGATTACAATACTTTCTTCTATTGAAGATAGAAGAAAGTAAAAATCTAATTATAAACTACCGTATATTTCCGTGTATAAGCTGAGTATATGATTTTTCAGTAGAAAATTGTCCAAATTCAGAAACCCGTATATAAGCAGGAGTTAAAAAAAGTGATGAAAAAAAAATCAGATAACCAAAAATTAGCACATTTTTGTCCATAGCTAATAGGAAAAATGCGCTCTCCGAAATTGTTTATCTCTCCTAATATGTCTTGGAGTGCTGCCAAATCTCCTTAACTGAGTTACGCGAATCCTGTTATGACCTGCTGTTAATAAAAATCAAACCACCTATTTTTGTAAATGTGAAACCTTTCTCTACTTCACGTGACTTTTAACTGTTACTTTGGTTTAAGGAAAGATGGTTGAACAAAAACGGGATGAAAGCTTCAAACTAAAAGTCAGGAGATGGAGCTGTGACAAATAGCAACAACGTAAAACAAAAGTTGACATTATCACAATCTCTGAATTGCTGAAAGAAGCTTGGCTTGAATTATCACAAGAAATGATCGTCCAATTTTTCAAGAAATGTTACATCAGTAATACGATGGATAAGCAAGCTGAGGTTGATGCCAGTTTTTGAAGAAGATGGCGATGATGATGATGATGATAATGATGAATAAGACATTGACGGAGCTCATCCTGATGTTCCAATGAAATATAGCGATGCTTGAAAATTCTAAAAACGACTTAGATCGTAAATGATGATTCGTGAATTTTTTCATTGTAATATAATGGAATATTGAAGTATTTTTAGAAATTTATAAGTAGTTTTTATGGGTGTTTTTTTTTATATTTACCATCTTTTTTATTTTAGAATATCAATTTTGGAAATTTTCTTAGACTCGTGTAGAAGCCGACCCTTCCACTTTGGGGGCAAGAAAATATCCAAAATCCCTCGGCTTATAAACGAAAATATACGGTAATTTTATTAATGCGCATTAATCCAAGAGCAAAATAGTTAAACATTACCCTAAGTTAGTTTAATACTATTTTCACTTATCTTAAAAGCATTGGCAAAGCTTATAACTTGGTTTCAACGTTTGAAATACATTTTAACAGATAAACGCTACTGGTTAAAACACATTGATGAAAAAAATGTTAGATGGTTTTCATTATGCAGTTTTTTTCACTTTAAAATTATATTTATTGAACATAATTCATTATAAATAAAATTGGTTTATTAATGACGAACGGTATTTTCTAAAGAGATTTTTAAAGACATTTATTTACAATCATACACATATTAGTGTGGGAATTTCACAACACTTACATGATCATTTCCGCATTGTTTTAAAATATAATAATATTATTAAAACCATTTTAAAATCATAAAAGTATGTGCACAATTCTGAAGAAAACTACTGTCAGAATACGAATAAAATCAATTAAAAACATGATATTATTAGAATATTTTTTTATATTTTAGCCTTACATTTGGTAATTCAAAAGTACTTCTTTATTTTTAATAACCCATATTACATTTTATTTCGAGAAAACAAATTTTAATTAAAAAAAAATCCTAAACTTATTTAATCTATTCCAAACAATATCTAAAAAAAACTACTAAAGAGTAAAAATGGAAATTGTCTGATTCTTCTTTATGAGATACTCTGCCTCAGCTATTTATGCTAAAAAAGCAAATTCAAACTTGTTTGGAGTTTTGTCGTAGTGTCAAATCTTTTTCTTTCGCACTCTACAATTTTGTAGCATAAAAAAAATCAAGTTATTCTAAAACACATTATATGCAGTTTGTATTTGTTTGCAAAGAGATTTTGTTTTCTTTAGTTCAGATAAAAGGGATTCAAATTTAAACGTAATAATAAGTTATTTTCTGCGAAGCTTATAACTTACTATTCCTTCCTCGTTTTTTTTTTAAGGGTGTTCCCAAATCCAAAAGGAAAACTTTCTGAAATAAGTTTTAATTTATTTTTGTTCCAAAATGTATGAAACTAGCTGGTGGTGTTGTTCAGAAACTATGTAATTGAGCTGTTTTTTCCATTTTTTTTTTGCAAACGCAATAGATCTTTCAGAAAAGAGTGTCAAATTGGGCGCTTTGAACCGAATTTCCACGCGAAGGAAGAAAGAGACCCGAGACCGGGCGTAAAAAGTTTTTGTCACGTGATCAAAATTCCTTATAATTCAATAGGTAATTGAATGATCCAAAAATGGAGAAAACAGTTCAAATCCAAATCGCTTCCATGGCCAGGCTTTCCAATTTTATATCTTTCCTTTAAAAATTTTATATCTTTATTTATATCTTTCCGTTAATTTGTAAATGTGTCAAAACGTTTTACGCTTGTTGAGCAGAGAAGTTGAGAAAAAGGTTAAGGGAAAAAAAACAGTGCATAAATCTAATAAAGTTGAAAGAACTTTTATTATTCTTGATGCTTTATTTTAGATAGAATTAGGTAACTTCTAATAATCATAATTTTTAAAAAATGAGATATAGTAGCTATAAACATAGTTATAGTAGATATAAACAAACCTTAATTTCATAAGATGAAATACTGTCTTATAAACAGAACTAATATTTTCCTCAAATGATAGAACTTTCCTTAATCAAAATGAGACTCAATGTAAAAGTACTTTTTCCATGAAATTGCTATTTCAATAAGTGGATATATAATTGTTATTAAAATGATATTTTACAGCAAACGGGTGAAGAAAAGCGCTTATACAAAAACTTTTAAAAAACGGGAATGATTTCGTAATCGAAAAGTATGAAATTTTTTTTTTATAATAAATGAAATTATTGTACAATCATGTAGACAGTAGGATATTATTAAAATATTCTATATTTTAGCCTTACTGATTACATTTGGTAATACGAAATTATATCTTTATTTTTAATAACTTCTGGTACATGTTATTTCCAGAAAACAAATTTTAAAAATAAAAAAAAAGATCCTAATCATACTTAATTCATACCAAACAATATATATATATAAACAATTACAAAGAATAAAAACGGAAATTCTCTGGTTCAGCTTTGTCAGATACTCTTTCTCTCATTAGCTATTAATACTAACAAAGCAAATTCAAAGTTGTTTGAAGATTTGTCGTAGTTTCAGTCCTTTTTCTTACCCACTCTAAAATTGTGTATCGAAAATTTTGTAGCATGCAAGTTATTCTAAAACGCATCGTTTGCACTTGTATCTGTTTTCAAAAGAGAAAAGGGTATTTTTTTAAGTTCAGATAAAAGATTTCAGACTTAAACCTAATAATAAGTAATTTTCTCTGAAGCTTAAAACTTACTATTCATTCCTCGCTTTTTTCTCAAGAGAAAAAGAAGTGAATAAAACTAATAAAGTTGAAAGAACTTTTATTATGTTTGATGTTTTATTTTAGATAGAATTAAGTAACTTCTAATAATCATAAAAAAAAATTAACGAGATATAGTAGCTATAAACATGGTTATTATTTCACTAAAAAAAATAGGATTTTTTTATCATAATGACGCCAATTTTTAAGTATTATTCAACCAAAATGCTATTTCTATAGGCGGATATATAATTGTCATTTTCCTAATATTTCGCTGGTTTAAAAAACCTGAATATGCGTAGAGTATCTGCAGATTGACGTTCCAAAAGGTAAAATAAACCTAACTATAATTCATATCATATCTGAATATCTTACGTTGCCTAAAAAAATTTAATAAAACAAAGAGCAAATTTATTTATGGTGCGTCATTTATCTTCCACATTTTCTGTAAATAAATTCGTCCAATGTCCTAAATCAGAAATTAAACAAAAATCTACAATAACGAGGATACAAATTGTGGACCGATATATCTACGCATGATAAGTCCATTCGAAGATAACTACCTAATGATAAATTGAAAATGTTTCATCTGAAATTTCTGCACAGCAACACCTAACACAAAAGTGAACAAATAAATTATTTTTTTTTTTCTGGAAGCATATAAAAAATGCATCTATGAAGCTCTGTGAAAAACAAAATAATTTAATTGAAAAAAAAGTTTTTTAAAGAAATCTACTATCATAGAATCTGAAAGATCCAAAAAATCTCTTTCAAGAAGCATAAATTAATATTTATTTTTTTTAATAGTATTCTGTGTATCCAGTAAACATTATAGTTTGAATAGTATTATTGCAATAACAAAAAGTTTAATTATAAACTAATTTTATTAATTTACATTAATCCGAGAAAAAAAAAAGGGAAAAAAAAGTTTTAAATTATCCCCAGTTTTCTGAAGCACTAGATATTTTAATAGTGTTTTAAGTGTTCATAAACACATTAGCAAAGGTTTATACTGCGTTTCAACATTAGAAATACATTTTGACCAATAAACGCTACTGGTCAAAATACATTGATGAAACAAATGTTACATTGTTCTAACTATGCAGTTTTTAGACATGATTCATTATAAATAAAATTGGTTTATTAATGATTTACGATATTTTCTAAAGACATTTATTTACAATTAAAGAGATTTATTTACAATTATACATATATTACGGTCGGAATTTCACAACACATAGAGATGATGATTTCCCTGTTGTTTTAATACATAATAATATTATTGAAACTATAGTAAAAACCCAAAAGTATGTTGAATATTCTGAAGGACACTACTGTCAGAATTTGAATTCAATCCTTTAGACAACATGATATTGCTAAAATATTTTATATTTGAGCCTTACATTTGGTAATTCAGAACTATTTCTTTATTGTTAATAACCCCTGTTACATTTTATTTCGAGAAAACAACATTTAATAAAAAAAAAGATGCTAATCATATTTAATCCATTCAAAACAGTATCTAAAAAAATTGCTAAAAAATAAAAACGGAAATCCTCAGCATCTTCTTTGTCAGATACTCTTTCTCTCTTTAGCTATTTATGCTAACAAAGCAAATTCAACGTTGTTTGGTGTTTTAACATAGTTTAAAACCTTTTCCTTACACACTCTAAAATTTCGTGGCATAAAAAATCCAAGTTATTCTAACACATATTATATGCATTTTGTATCTGTTTGCAAAAGAGAAAAGGGGATTTTTTTTTTAAGTTCAAACAAAAGGTTTCAGACTTAAACATAATAATAAGTAATTTTCTGTGAAGCTTAAAACTTACTATTCATTCCTCGTATTTTCTCAAGGGAAAAAGAAGTGAATAAGCCTAATAAAGTTGAAAGAACTTTTATTATGCTTGATGTTTTATTTTAGATAGAATTATGTAACTTCGAATAATCGTAAGTTTTATAAAATGAAATATAGTAACTATAGACATGGTTAATATTTTACTCCAAAAATAGGACTTTTTTTATCATAATCAAATCCAGTGTATAAGCATCATTCAGTAAAATTGCTTTTTATACAGTCGGGTATGTAATTGTTATTTTGCTAATATTTCATTCGTTTTAAAATCCGGAATATGCTTAGAGTTTCTGTTGATTGACATTCTAGAAGGTATAATAAAACTAACTATATTTCATATCGCATCTGAATTTCATACGCTGATTAACAAAATTTAATAAAGCAATGAGTATATTTATTTATGGTGCATTAATAAGACATTTTCTGTAAATAAATTCGTTCAATGTGCTAAATCAAAAATTAAACAAAATCCAAAATAATGTGAACACATGTTGTGAACAAATGTACTTATGCATAAGTCCATTAGATAGTACCTAGATAACTATCTAATGATAAAGTGAAAATGTTTCATCGAAAAATTCGGCACAGCAACATCTACAACAGAAATGAATAAAAAGTTAATAATATTCATGGAAGGATCTCAAAAATGTATTCTTATAGCTCCGTGTAAAATAAATAATTTAATTAAAAAATATTCTTTCTTTCCTTAGCTATTTATGCTAACAGAGCAAATTCAACGTCGTTTGGGATTTTGTTGCAGTTAAAAAAATAACCTTATTCTTAAGCACTCTAAAATTTTGTAGCATCCATGTTATTCTAAAACTCATTATGTGCGCTTGTACCAGTTTGCAAAAGATAAAAGGTGATTTTTTAACGCTCAGATAAACTGTTTCAGACTTAAACATAGTGATACGTAACTCTCTGTGAATCTTAAAACTCACTATTCATTCCTCGCTTTTTTCACAAGTGAAAAGAAGTGCATAAACATATTAAAGTTGAAAGAACTTTTATTTTGCTTGATGTTTTATTTTAGATAAAATTATGTAACTTCTAATAATCAAAAGTTTTATAAAATGAAATATAGTAACTATAGACATGGTTAATATTTTACTCCAAAAATAGGACTTTTTTTTATCATAATCAAATCCAATGTATAAGCATCATTCAGTAAAAATGCTAATTATATAGTCGGGTATGTAATTGTTATTTTGCTAATATTTCACTCGTTTTAAAAACCGGAATATGCGTAGAGTTTCTGTTGATTGACGTTGTAGAAGGTATAATAAAATTAACTATATTTCCTATCACATCTGAATTTCATACGCTGCTTAACAAAATTTAATAAAACAATGAGTATATTTATTTATGGTGCATTATTAAGACATTTTCTGTAAAAAAATTCGTTCAATGTGCTAAATCAAAAATTAAACAAAAATCCAAACACAAGTTGTGAACAATTGTATCTACGCATAAGTCCATTAGATAGTACCTAGATAACTCTCTAATGATAAAGTGAAACTCTTTCATCGGAAAATTCGACACAGCAACATTTACAACAGAAGTGAAAAAAAAAGTTAATAATATTCATGGAAGCATCTCAAAAATGTATCCTTATAGCTCCGTGTAAAATGAAATAATTTAATTAAAAAATATTCTTTCTTTCCTTAGCTATTTATGCTAACAGAGCAAATTCAACGTCGTTTGGGATTTTGTTGTAGTTAAAAAAATAACCTTATTCGTAAGAACTCTAAACTTTTGTAGCATCCAAGTTATTCTAAAACACATTATGTACGCTTGTATCAGTTTGCAAGAGAAAAGGTGATTTTTTTAACGCTCAGATAAAATGTTTCAGACTTAAACATAGTCATACGTAATTTTCTGTGAAGCTTAAAACTCTCTATTCATTCCTCGCTTTTTTCATAAGTGAGAAGTAGTGCATAAACCTATTAAAGTTTAAAGAACTTTTATTTTGCTTGATGTTTTATTTTAGATAGAATTAGGTAACTTCTAATAAACCTGAACTTCATAAAAGGAAATACTGTACTTATAAACATGGTTAATATTTTTCTGAAATAATAAAACTTTTCTTATCATAATAGGACTCAATGGACAAGTATTATTAACATGAAATTGTTATTTAAGTAAAGTGGATTCATAATTGTTTTTAAAATGATATATTGTTTTTTTTTAAATTCCAAATGAGTGAAGAAAAGTTCTAGCAAAGGACGTTTAAAGAACGCAGCTGTTTGCCCAACGAAAAAAAATTAGCAATAATTTTATTTTAATCGCAAATGAAATTCTGATTTCAGCCAAATAACAAATTATGATAATGTATTAACATATTTGTATTTGTTTTTAAAACAAATTAGTATTAAAAAAAAACATACTAAGATTATAAAATAATGCTTTTGAAATTCTAAATTACTTTAAGAAAACAAAATGCATTCGATTAAATGGTAAAACATTCTAAGTTAATTTATGTGTTTTAACATACAGATTGTCCACCCAATAACTGATTCAGTTTCTATACGATTTCAGATTTCTGTTGTAAATACAGATGAACAGGAATATGTATGGAAAGTAGTACAATATTAGGAGCATATTTTGGCATTTTTTTCTGTTTTAATCGATTACTAAACACCTGTATACATATATGCACAATTGACGGCGCGAAGTACGTGAAGGATATAATCGTTCACATCTTCCTTAGATAGTGTTATACTGACCCGATCTCCATGGATTGTTTGTGCCCACCTCCGACTGGAATAAGAAAATCAGTATTAGATCTAGCAAGGGCTTTACGAAAAAGAGTATCAGAAGTAAACATCGACGATTATTGCTTTGACGTGCTTCGTAGAACCAATGGTGCGTGTATAGAAGTTTATTAATTGATTCAGATATACGTCAATATATTCTGCTAATACTGCTACTACCTACTAAACATGTATCTGTTAGTTTGTGCTTGCATTTAAAAGCTTGAAATTGTAAAAATAGTTTTTTATTAACTATTTTTACTCATTCTATTGTCTTTTTTATATTCATAATATTATTCATAATGCATTCCATTTCGTAAAATAATACTCATTTAAAACTAAAAATAATTTAACAAAACCTATTTTATTTTAATCATATTTAACTCCCTTCAAATACTCTACGAAAAATCTCTAAAGTATTAAAAAATCTTTGCATATTCTTTGCCAGGTCATTCGTCTTTCCTTTAACTATTTAAATGAAAACATTTACGCATTTTTAAAAAATTGTAAAAATTTGTAGCTTAAAATAAACTACTGTTTTTCAAAAAATTATATGTACTTTTTATATGTATGCGAAAAATAAAAAAAAATGAAAATATATTTTTTTAATATTCAGGTAAAAGTTTTCAGACTTAAACATAATATTAAGATATTTTCTGCCAAGTTCATAATTCACTATTCATTCTTCGCCTTTTCTCAAGCGAATAAGGAGAGCATAAAACTAATTAAGTTGAAAAAACTTATATTGTGCTTAATGTTTTATTTTATATAGGATTAGTTAACTTCTAATAAACTTAAATTTCATAATATAAAATACTAGCATATTTAAACATGTTTTTATACTTTTTAGAGAATGAGAGAACTTTTGTAATGTAACATTTTGTACATGTACTATTTCTGCGAAATTGTTTGTTGTTTAAATGTGTACATAGTTGTTAATAAAGCGATATAGTATTTTAGTGCAAAAAATGATTTTGCATGCTTGTGGCAAAAGATCATTTGAATAAAGTGAAGTTTTTTCTAATGGAAAGGTATAAAGATATAAAACTTTGGGCTGCATATGAAATTCTGATGCAATATTTAATTTCAAAATGAAGGTGTGTTCGTAATGCTTAAACATATTTCAACGTAAAAGATTTGCAGTTCAAACAATAATTGACGATTTATTCTTTGAAAAAGGATCTGAAACTTTCATTAGATAAATGCTGAGTAACAATTTTGTTTTTGTTGTTTCTCAAAGAAGAAAATTAATTTCGATGTTTGTCTTTTCACCCATTATTTGACTTATATTAGAAACTAACAGATGTAATTGCAAGAAATGTGTTTGTGAGAGACAGATTATTTACTTATTTAGGATTTTGTCTTTTCGTTTATCTCTAAAAAATATGATTTTAAGCGAAAAACGCATAAGCGTGACATCAACTTGAGGCAGTAATGTATATTTTTTAAAGGACAAGAGCATTTTTGAAAGGAATGTTGAAATGTAAATATATGTATATATGTATATATACATATATATACATATATATGTAATAATAAAAATTTTCACCCTTTTACCTTCGTTGATTCATTCCAAATTTTTATAATATCAAACTTTTTTTACATATATGTTAATAAAATCTCAAATACCCTTTTTATTTTAATCCCATGCCTTTGATCCAGCGCATTCTTTTATTTGGTATTCTAAAAAAACTTAATTTGTTAATAACTATACTTTTTTGTAAAATCCACTAAATCGTTTTATTCTTCCACATTTTGAGACATTAATTTTCTTTTTCGAATGTTTATTTAATATCGTTTTATCTTATTCGTTCGATATACCATGATGCCTTGCAAATTTGCCGCCCTCACCCTGTTTTCTTAATAGAGCTTCCGCATTTCAGTTAAGAATTCCGTCACAACGCCACGCGTCCCCGCACTCCTCCCCGGAGTTCATTCTCTCGCTGACGCGGCCTCTCCTCCCCTTTCTCTTTCGCTTTTCTGGATTGGTCTTCCATTAAGAGCGTCAGGATGTGCATTTCCGCGTTTTTTCTAGTCCATAAACGCTTACGCTACACTGTAAAAAAATCCGACCAGTTTTCCTGTAGAAATCGGAAAAATAGTTGCCTTTATCGTACCGGAAACTTTTCCGACCCAGCTCGGAATAAAATCTGTAAAAAAGAAGAAAATAGTCAATAAAACGGTCTTTTATGGATTTTATTCCAGTTTTACGGATTTTATTCCGAATTGGGTCGGAAAATTTTCCGATACGATAAGGGCAAATATTTTTCCCATTCCTACAGGAAAACTGGTCGTATTTTTTGTTACAGATATATCGCCTGGAAAGCAGATTTTGTACAATTGTTGTCTTTGTTGAAAAAAACCTGTCACCTGGAGACCTACTTTCCCTGAATTTTCGCCAAGATATTTACAACGTTTAACACCTATTGGTTTATGTTTACGACGTGACAACTACCCGAACATGTGTAACTCGATTACTAGTGGAATTAGTACATTATACAGTCATCGAATACATTATTGATGAATCAGACGACTTCAGTTGTTATTTCAGGGAAAACTACCAAGGGATTAAGGTCTGATCTTCCACTCCGACAGCGATTTTATGACTGTAATCATTGACTTCTCAGTTGGTGATACATTACGAGTTTATTGTTGCTGCTTAATCTCGATATGTCTCTATCATACAATAGAAAGCATATCACACACATATATACATATATGTGTGTGTTGTGGCGATCTAGGCCCCTATAATGGTACTGCTGAGCTACCACGAACATATACATATATTTGGGAAAAATGGGGTACGAGTCTCTTACTTAACCTCTTACATAAGAAGCTCCTGGACAATAGAGGGTTGGGCTTAAAAACCCTTCATTCAATCATCGAGCTGTGTCACTGACTCCGTTCGAAAACATCCCCGTAAAACATCTGATTCGATGCTAAGGGGCTGACTGTGTCTGCGTGGGCCCCACCCTCAAATGGGGCGCAAAGGAGAGAGTAAGAGGCTAATTACCCGTGCGCGTGGTCCAATTTATGACCAGCCATAAATATGGTCATAAATATACTTTTGACTAAAACGTCAATGTATTGTTCCCTGGCAGACTATTTGGCTGTAACTCAGAGATTCCCTTTATTTAATCCTTCGTCTAATGTTATTTTTTCTCGTGCGAACTTAGCCTTTAAAACTTGTAGTCTAAAATCATTTTCGACTTCGGCTCTTCCTAAGAGAGCGTCGAATTCCTCTAGGTAAAATTTGACATTAGCAATTTTCTTTGCGTCAAAAGGAGCTATTAAGCTCAAAACTTGCGATAAGGAAGTTTTATTTTCGTCTTGGGACATTTTTGCTACTTCTAAATCCTTTACTGCTTGCTTTAATTGACTAAGAGTCTGTGCTCCTAACCTATTATTGGCGTTACTCTTTCGATTTTTACTACGCGACATAAAATTAACATCATAAACTTCCTATAAAACACTTTTACAAAAAAAAAAAATACAATTGTCCCCCAAAAAGGCATAAAAATGCAATACACTTATCCCCAAAAATGCACAAAAATATACCATAAAAATAAATTTCCTATGTCAGAGATCTATTTAAAATATCTCAAAAAATTCTCAAGTATGCATAACACAGAAAGTACATTTTTTTGTTTCATTCATTGTACATTCTTGTTGTTTGCAAAAGTTTGTATGATATTTCAATACTTCACCTACTCTAGTGATTACAAAAATTCTCTTTTTTTTCAAGTAAAAATTCATTCAATGAATAATAAATTTCTCCTAAAATACTTTCCAATGTGTACATAGAAATTCTAAACCAATACCAGTAGGTTGGAAATATTCTATATACACATTATTATGATACTACAATATATATACTCAATTTGTCGTGAAGCCATATGAAAAGTAAGTCAGATCAATTGTAAAATTCTCAATTGGCACCAGGGTCATAATTTAATTTTAAAATTAATTTTAATATTAATAACCATAAGTAATGCGTGGAATTTCTTTTAAAATTAACACTATGAACGAATATTATCTCCATATAAAGAAGTAATATTAACTAACCCTCGGAACAATCCTGAAAGTCACGGTAACCACCGCAGCCGTGGTAAATGTTATATGTTGTGGCGATCTAGGCCCCTATAACGGTACTGCCGAGCTACCACGAACATATACATATATTTGGGGAAAATGGGGTATGAGTCTCTTATTTAACCTCTTACGTAATAAGCTCCTGGACAATAGAGGGTCGGGCTGAAAAACCCTTCATTCGAGCAGTATCACTGACTCCGTTCAAAAACATCCCCGTAAAACATCTGATTCGATGCTAAGGGTCTGATTGTGTCTGCGTGGGCCCCATCCTCAAAGGGAGCGCAAGGGAGAGAGTATGAGCCTAATTACTCGTGCATGTGGTCCTATTTATGACCAGCGATAAATATGGCCATACATATACTTTTGACTATAACGTCAATGTACTGTTCACTGGCCGAATATTTGGCCACATCTCCGAGATTGCGTTTAGAGATAGTCTCCACCTTCTTATTACTCAATTCGTAAACAACTCAATACATTACATATACATATATAACCATATAATAACTTTTCATACATAGTTTAATCACATAATAATAATAATACTTCTGAAATAATATAAATAATATACAGATACATTAATAATACAAGAAAATGGCTTTAATCCTGTTGGAATCATTAGTGTTGACAATATGTATATGAGGTCGCGAGTTTCCAAACTCGCCTTATCTAAAATATAAATATCGTGTTTTCGCTATTAATCTTTTCTATTGGTAAACCTGCACCGAAAAAACACTGCAATCTGTAAAAAGAAAACTATTTTTATCCTGTATTTTTGGCGTTGTAAAAACTCTGCTTTCAATGAATGCCAATGGACGCAGTTAAACGTTTTTCGCAATCTACCAAAATTTTATTTTCTGGATAAAGCGGGTTTGGAAACTCACAAACTCGAATATATAAACAACAGTAAATATTATAAATATTTTAACTTTTTGTGCAAATTTTGCCTGACACACTCACACAGACATATTACAAAATGATTTAATTTCATATATTTGATTTTTTCCCATCACACTTTACTGTGCAATAGTAGCGGTTTTGTTTCTCCACTCGTGTGATTTTTATACCTTATCCTCTCTTATCTACTCTTACTGTTCATTTCTAGCATATCCTATTTCGGGCAAGTTTTTAGATTGGCTGATGGCTGTTAAAGTTTCTAACCCGTAACCCGATCTGTTTGTCCTTTTGTATTTTGGTGATTCATACAAAGTTTTGTTATTTAATTCGATTATAAAAGACCAACTAACAGACTCCCACCTTAATAACACGAATTTTGTCTACCGCTTTTTTTATTTATAATACCCATAATACATTTTATTCTGCGATATAACTCTCAGAAAAAAAGTTAAAAGAAAACTAAAAGAAAAAAACATAAAAAAATCATATTTAACTCGCTCCCATTACACTGTACCAAAATTCTCTAAAGTATAGAATCTTCAATTCACTGTATATTCTTAGCCATGTAATTTGCATTCCTTTAGCTATTTAAATGAACAAAACAAAGTTATTTGGATATTTAAAAAATATATACATTTTTTTTAAAATAAATTGTGAACTGTTTTAGCCTAAAGTTAATAATTAAAAAAACGGATTATATTACCTCTTGCCTGTATGGAAAAGAGAAGTTGTGGAAATTTTCTTCTAGTTTCTTAAAGTTCATCTAAAAGGTTTTTCTCTTAACCCTTATATTAAAGAATTTTCCCTGACGCTTATAATTTATTCTTCATTCTCTCTTTTACTCGAGAAAAACAAGCAACAAACAAATCGAATCAGGTAAACTTTCATTATTCTTAATATTTCTTTTTAGAGAAATATTTTTTCTTTATAATAGACAGTTTAGAGATGGCTTTTAACCCTTTCAGGGGCAAAGCACTTCCATTACCAAAATGTTGAAATTGAGGAAGGATTGACACCTGAATTTAAGATTTTAATTAAGAATAGTAAAAGGTTATATTTCAGGAACATTATGAACGGAAACTTTTGCACCAAAATTCTGGTGGAATTGTGCATTTGGTAATTGGAATTAAGAGGTTTCATAAATGTGCCACCGCCTCGAAAGAGTTAAACAACACAATATTTTTAACGTGTTTCTATATTTTATACTAAATCAACTAATTCTAAGCCATTTTATTTATATATTACCTGTTTTAGATTTTACATGGTGAGAACATACTATAAACAAAACAAAAGTTTTGAATTCAGAAACATATTTAATCCATATCAAACAACCTCTCCAAATATTCTCTAAAGAATTAAAGTATAAATTCACTGCATATTCTTTGTCAGGTGTTTATTTTTCTTTTAGCTATTCAAAAAGAAATGCAAATTTAATAATGCTAGAAATTTTTTAGAATTGACTAGAAAAGTCGAGTCAAAAACAAAGAAGTTTTCATTATGATTAATGTATTTTATGATAGACATATGTAATTTTAATAAATTTAAATTTTATGAATTAAACTAATTTTGATAAATTACACTAAATTTGTGCTAAACTATTTTAATTTATTCATTATTGTCACAAATATAATACAAGTATTCTTAACATCACACTATTTTCAATATATGTTTTATAATCCAGCTTTAGATTTTCTACTCAGAGACTATTCTACTCATTATTACACTGTAAAATAAATAATAATAATAAAAAAGATGTAACTCTACAGATGAAAAGTTACAGAAATTTGTGTACTAACTAACATTTTATCTGTACACTGTACAGAAAAAGATGTAAATCTACAAAACTAGTTAATGTAAAGATACAGATTTATGTAGCTTTACAAAACAATTTACTACAATTATAGTAATCATATTAAAATTTCATCTGTAACCGTATTGCAGTAACATAAAAATTTCTAGGCATCCCAGTTTCCTAAAATATTCTTAGTAACCTTGCAGATTTTTTTTATTTACAGTGCAAAAGTGTATCTGGTACATGCATGTTTGCTGTTGCTGTTACGTAAAAAGTTCTGAGCATCCCAATTTTCTAGAAAATTCTTAGTATCTTTACAGATTTTGTTTTATACACTGTAGAGAGATTTTCCACTTAATACTTTTATCCTTTTATTTTAGATTTTTTTCTTTTTATTTATTATACATATATTTTATTTCATAGAAAAATATACCAAACGAAACAAAAGGCATAAACAATCATAAACTGCATTAACGCAATCCCTGTGCAAAAATTATCTAATGTAAAAAAAACGTAATTTCTCTGCAGTTTCAATGTCAGGTAATTTTCCCTCCTTTCGCTCTTTAAAAGAACAAAGAAAATCCAAGTATATTTTGAGTTTTTTTTTCTTACACACACCAAAATTTTGTACTGTTGAATAAACAAGGTTATTTAAAAAAAAACATTATATTACTTCTTTTCTGCATAAAAAAGAGTAAAAACGTGAAATATGCTTTTTGTTTCTTAATATTAAGATAAAAGTTTTTTTCATTAAACCTAATAGTCCGGGCAATAGAGACCCTATAGGGGCTCTATCTAGCAAAATTCATGGTAGTTCAGGAAAAAGGTTTACTTTAAGTTTTTCGGGTCGCTGAATCCGAATTTTTAAATTACCCCCCAAATTTCCCCCCCCACCCGAAACCCCCCAAAACAGATGTTTAAAAATTAATTTTTTATAGTTTTAGGGGAAAAGAATGTAGAAATTCAGAAAGTAGACAAAATTTGCAACAAATAGGATATATGACATTACGACGTAGGATGAACGGGGAGGGAGAGGGCTATCTCGGAACATACACTGCGGCGCTATGTGCACTAAGTTATGCAAGTCCAGGTAATAGGGGATTTTACGTGGCAAAATTAATGCTAGTTCTGGATTTCGAATCTCTTTATATTTTTTTGGGTCGCTGAATCCAAATTTGTAACTTCCCATCAAAATTTCCCCTGGCAAACCTCCAAAAAAATTCATTTTTTGCAAAAATTTCGTTTCTGAGAACAGCGCGCGGGGAATGTTCCGAGGCAGCCCCCTCTCTCCGCGTTTATCCTACATCATAATGACATATATCCTATTTGTTGCAAATTTTGTCTACTTTCTGAATTTCTACAGTTTTACCCTAAAACAATAAAAAAAATAATTTAAAAACAACTATTTTTTTTTTGGGGGGGGGGGTCGGGGGGTTGGAATTTTGGGGGTAAGTTAAAAGTTCGGATTCAGCGACCCAAAAAACTTAAAGTAAACCTTATAGAGAAAGTGCGGAGGGGAGATGGGAGGGCGAATGTAAACGTGTGATTGGTTAAGTGGAATTGCGCATCTTAGTCCACGCAGCACCTCGGCCCGTGTTCCGAGGCAGTCCCCCTTCCACTTCCTCCTAAGTCATAATGTCATATATCTAACTTGTTACAAATTTTGTCTACTTTCTGAATTTCTAGATACTTTTTCATTAAAACAATAAAAAAATGGATTTTTTTAATAAAAACCTTTTTTGGGGGGTTGCCGGGGGAAATTTTAATGGGAAGTTACAAATTCGGATTCAACGACCCAAAAAACATAAACTAAGCCAATTTCCAGAACTACCATTAATTTTTCCAGGTAATTCCCTACTGCCTGGACTGTAATATTAAAGGATTTTACAATGTCTGAACTAGATTTGTCCAAACTTTGGGTCATCAAAAATAATGTTTTTCCAATAAAAAGAAAAAGAAAATTTACTACTCAAAATGGGAAAATATGACGTTCCTATACTAAAAATTGCATATAACAACTATTAATACTAAATTAAACAATCATTTTCATTTAATGAATCAAAACAAAATAAAACGTGAAACAAAAACATTTATTTAAGGCTGTTCTCAAATCCAAAAGGGCAACTGTGATGTTGAATATAACATATCATCACATATAATTATTAATCTTCCTTTTTAAAATTAAATTCCCCATTTTAAATTTTAATTTCTCCTTTCATAATTATAAATTGAATAAAAACTTCCTTTCCTTTCTAAAAATAATATATCTCTTTCTTCTTCTCTTGCGCTTTATTTTTCAGTTACTTAACTTTCCCAAGTTCAGCCAAAGCCGTTAATAAAATAAATCAAAAATAAATCTGTTTCTCATCCTGAAATCATTAACTGTTCGAGCATATTTTCCTTCGGTTAATGAATATATAAAAAAGATATTCTTTGGCCATATGTTCCAATTGTAGCAGTTATTTAGACACTCAGTGTTAATTTTCAGTTTGATAGTCAATACAACTGTCTTTTCGGCCGCAAATATTATACTCTGTTTATATTAAAATCGGCGCCCTGCATCTCCGATGCTGCTTCTAAATGCATATTTCCCATCATTTAGCTTTGGCATTCGTATTTGTACGTTGAAATGTTTAAACGCCAATCAACGGTCCTTTTGGCCACTTTTTAATTCAAAGTTGCATTAAGTGATATCTGGGGTTATAATGGTCCAGGGTACCAAGATTTTGGCTCGACACATTGGCAACAATTTCTGACAAATTAATCATTCCTTCTCTATACACCGTACTGTCAACACCTAACTAAAAGGGTCCCTCTCTGGCATTTGCATATTTCATGTCCATATCCAATAAACTCATCCTGTCTTCAATTTTGCCGAGTTATTATTTTGTGTCTGTCTTTAATTATTCAAGGACTCATGAACCTGGATTTCGACAAAGGTGATTATCTTAAAAGTGCAATAGTTGTTTAAAATATTTTTCGCTACTGATCATGGTCTACAGTATAGCAACTTTATGACATAAGATTTCGTTTATTTTCGTTCGGAGATGCATGAAACTAGCAGGTGTTGTTGTTCAGAAACTATGTAATCGAACTGTGTTTTCCGGTTTTTTTTTTTTTTCAAACGCAATAGATTTTTCAGAAAATAGTGTCAAAGTGGGCGTTTTGAACCGAAATTCCTCACAAAAGAAGTATACAACCACTCAAGGAAAGGTAAAAAACGTCTTTGTCACGCTATCAAAATCGCTTATAACTCAATAGGTAATTTATTTATCAAAAAATGGAAAACACAGTTCGATTCCAAATTGCTTCCATAGTCAGGCCTTCCAGTTTCAGTTCTTTCCGTTAGAAAATGAATCTGTAAATGTGTCAAAACGTTTCGCGCTTGTTGAACAGAACAGTTGACAGCAGCTTTAAAGGAATATACAATTTAAAAAGAAATTGTAACTTTCTTAAATATTAAAAATTTTAGTTAATGTGGGCTGCTTTATTAATTTAGGTATATCATTAAGAGTTTTTTCTTTTATTTTGTACATATACATGAGTTAAGATTCAGTAATAAAGCTTCTTTGCTCTAGAAAACCTTTTTTTGTTACAACATTTTTTTTTTTTTTTCACTTTTTTCTTGAATACTGCCCTTCTGAAATCCGAATTTTGGACAATTCCGAACATTGGGTGTCCGAACTTTAGACTTTGTACTGTATATATTTTTTAATTCTAATGGGTAGTTCCGTAAAAAAGCCATAAATTTTGGATGCTTTTAGCCCGAACACCCTGTATTTGACAATATATCTTATTTTAACAAAAATTACACAATGGTTATAAATAGCACGCTATTTTTATCATAGTGTTATATTTTAACTTTGTTTATACTCATTCAATAGCATACCATTATACTACTTCTAAGTGCTAAAGAGTGTAAGACTATAGCTTTAAAAACAGGAAAAATAGTTTTATTTGACTGTTTACATGTTTTGACTCTACTTGAGTAATTTTCAAAACAAATCAATAAAAATATTCTAAAATTGCACGATTTGTGATGCATTGATGTGAAACGCAATCATTCAGATTTTCTCGTTACGCACGTTATTTTTTTTTTTATTTCACTTGGATGTTTATTTCTATTTTCGCAACCATTGAGTATCTTGGGCCATACTTTTGGTAAATTAAAAGATTCTACATCGTTACGTATATAAATTTTATGTGTATCTCTAAGATTTATCTTATAATTCATGGATAGTGTAGACTGGATGGAAAAATTAATATTACTTTTATTGAAATTTATTTGGAGCATTTCGTCTTGATATAATATTGTCAGGGCTGTGGTTTTTCTATTATATTTAATATCAGTTACATGCTCCTTTTTTCTGTACTTAAATATTCAGCTAGTCATACCAGTATAATAATTGTTTGATCTCTCTTCTCTAATAAATGCTATTTTACATACTCTTGAGTAATTCCCAAAATTAATTTGGTCCATTTTAGGGCAAATAATATTCTTTAATCTCTCTGAATGACTTTTTTTTTATTTACAATATTTGTATTATATTTTATTTGCTCAAACATATTACTCTAAACTAAAACAAACATTTTAAAAATCATAACCATATTTATCTTACACTAAATATACTGTACAACAGTTTTCTAAATAAAAAAAAATAAAAATGCATTCCAACTTGTTTTTATGGTACATTTTTTCCTCAGTTATTACAAAAAACAACGGTTAAATTCAACGGAAATTTCCTAAATCCTAAAAAACAACTCCGTGGCGCCATCTGTTATTCAAAGTAAAAAACGAAGAATGAAGGGCAGAAAAAAACCCTGGAAATTTCATAGATCTTTCAAAATAAAAAGCCAGATTTCTGGAATGAGCAAGGAAAGATTATTGTTGCAAATTTCTTGGTCCCTTAAAAAAGATTCTAAAGATTCACGAATAACAGCATTAAACGGAATAACCACTTTTGAAATAATCTTAGCATGGTCGAAGTCCATAAATTAAATAATTCCTTTAAGGAAATTTCTTGAGAGGTCGGTAGAAAATTTACTAAATTTGAAAATCATTTTTGTGTTCTTTAAATTTTTACAAAAATCGACGTTTAGTCATACCAATATAAGAGGACATAGTCCCATCTGTAAGTTTTAAGGTGATTTCATACTACCAAAGAAAGCTGTATATGGAATGGGCTCTATTTTTTTACTCATTAAATTAAATAATTCATTGAATTAAAGGCTACTAGTTGAATGTTGTATTTTATGAATACCCTTTTTATAGCAAATAAGATTGGAACATATGGAATATTTCGGTAAATGTGATTTAATTTGGGGGAGTGATTAACGGAAACTTTATATTTAAAAAACAATTAATGGGTAAGACTTGAATTATAGCCATGTCGTAAACCAATATTAACGATGAAAATGAGTTCATCATCTAAAAGTTCTTCTGAACAAACAAGAAAGGCAGGCTGAATAAATGACCTAAATGCTGCCATCTTATAATTCCATGGGCAGCTGCTATAACTGGGATAACACTGTCTAATGTCATTGTTTTTCGCAAAAACTTTCCGTTTTAAACCGTTGTTAACAAAGAGAACATCAAGAAAAGGAAGCGAGTTATTGTTTTCTAACTCCATCGTGAACTTAATATTGTTATCAACTTGGTTAATTTCGTCAAAACAATTTTCTAATGATTGTTTCCCATCTTCCCAGATAAGAAAAATGTCATCTACATATTGTAAGCATAAAGTAGTTTAGGGTACTGCTTTTTAAAAATATGTTCTTCAATGGACGCAATTTGAATTCTGCGAGAATACTAGAAATAAGTGAACCCTTGACAGCTCTTTTTTGCTGTTTAAAATATTTATCTCTAAAAATAAAGACATTACTTTCCTCAATTAAGTTTGAGCCAGACATATTGAAAATTTCCTATTATCACTTAAATGAGGTAATTCATCAATAGATAATCCTAAAGAGTAAATAACTTCTTCCACATCAATGGAGTGAAACAATGACACAATGTCAAAACTTGCCAAAATTGCATTATTAGGTAGATTAAAATCTATAAGATTAATGAATTCCAACATAGAAGAAAAAGAGAAAGTTGAAGATGGGAGAATACCTTTAAGAAAATAGGCAAATGCTTTTTCAACGAAATATAACGGACCTTGGCATCTGGTAACAATATGACGAAACGGAAAACGGGTTTTGTGGTCTTTAAGACGTGCAATAATATTTTGTGGTAACCCCGGTACGGTTTAATTTTATATTACTCAAGTGTTTAAACTTGAGTCCAAATTTAAATTTTACTCCTGATGAAGGTTTTAAAGACGTTGGGATTTTTTTTTTTATTCATATCTTTATTTTACGTCATCTTTTAGTTTGTGAATAAATTGCACTTGGATAGCAACACCTATTTTATTTAGTAAAATTAAGTGGTTTCAAAAACGTGTCACCGCCCTTAAAAGGGTTGAAAAGCCCAATATTTTTAACGGTTTTTTATATTTTATTCTAACATAAAATAATTACAAGCCATTTTATTTTTATATTACATGATTTAGATATCGCATGGTGAGAACATACTATAAAGTAAACACAAGTTTATAAAACTTAAACATATTTAATCCATATCGATCTCCAAATATTCTCTAAAGAATAAAACTATATAAATTCACTGCATATTCTTTGTAGGTGTCATTTTTCTTACGTATTCAAAATGCAAAGTAAATCTAATAATACTAGAATTTTTCTATAATTTTTCGCATATTTTCTTTTACAATCTAAAATTTCGTAGCTTAAAGTAGCTTAAAATAATAGCTTAAAATTCTAAAATACATTTTATTATTTCTTATCTGCATAGCAAAGAGAAAGAAAAAAATTATTATTATTACTATTATTATTATTATTATTAATATTATTATCATTATTATTATTACTTATTAAAAAAACTTTTTAAAAGATCTTGTATTAACTCGAATATTAAGGGATTGTCTGTCAAGTTTGCAATTCAGTATTCATTCTTTTCTTTTTTATTGAGGCAAATAAGCGGTAAAGTCGAGTAAAAAACAAAAAATCTTTCATTATGATTAATGTATTTTATGATAGAAAAATCTACATTTAATAAGTTTCAATTTCCTAAAATTAAACTACTTCTTATAAATTAAACTAAATTTATACAACACTATTTTAATTCATTCCTTATTGTCACAAATATAACCCAAGATTTTTAAACAGCACATTATTTTCAATATATATTGGATAACACTGCTTTCGATTTTCTACATAGAGACTATTCTACTTTATTAGACATATTTTGTGCCTACTACTTTTCTACTTTTCTTTAACATTTTTCATTTTTATTTATTATGCATATATTATATCTTATTTCATGGAAAAATACACCAAACTAAAGGAAAGTTTTAAACAATCTTAAACTTTAATAACGCAATCGAACACCCTCTACAAAAATTCTCAAATGTAAAAAAAAAAAAAAAAAAAAAAAACATAAATTCACTGCAGTTCCTATGTCAGGTATTTTTCCCTCCTTTGGCTGTTTAAAAGAACAAAGAAGACCCAGGGATATTTAAGGTTTTTTTCAGCTCATTCTTCCACGCTCTAAAATTCTGTACCGTTAAATAGACAAGGTTATTTTAAAACGCATTATATTACTTATTTTCTGCATTAAAAAAAAAAAAAATAGGTGAAATCAACTTTTTTGTTTTTTAACATTAAGATAAAAGTTTTCTGCCTTAACCCTAATATAAAAGGATTTTCTATGAAGTTTGTAAATTACTATGTATTCATTGCATTTTTCTTAAAGAAAACATGCTTCACACAAATCGAGTTAAGTAGAAATAATATTGCATTATGCTTAATGTGTTGGTTTTTATAGAAATAATTAAAATTAAAATTTGATAACTTACAATAAAAGTTAAAAGAATATTTGAAAATCTTCCTTATTGTAACAAAAATTAAACAATTACAAAAAACATAGCACGCTATTTATAATATATTGTTATATTTTATCTTTGATTAAACTCTTTCAAAAGCATACTATTATACTATTTGTAATTGCTAAAAAGTGTAATATTAAAGCTTTAAAAACAGTAAAAATAGTTTTATTTGACTGTTTAGATGTTTTGCCGTTACCTGAGCCATTTCCAACACAAATAAATAAAAATAGTCTGAAATTGCACGATCTGTGATGCATTGATATGAAACGCCATCATTCAGATTTTCACGCAACACACATTATTTTTTTATTTTACTTGGATGCTTATTTCTATTTTTAAACCATTGAATATCTCGAGTCATAATTTTGGTAAATTAAATGACACTTCATCGTTACACATGGAAATTTTAAGTGTTAGAATCTGACTGTTTCTCTTATAATGAATGGATAGTATATACTGGAGGGTAGAGTTATCTCAGTTTCATTGAATTTTTTTTTCGATGATTTCATCTTGATATAAAATTGCCAGGGCTGTGGTTTTTCTATTATATTTAATATCAGTTACACGCTCCTTTTTTCTGTACTTAAATATCTAGCTAGTCATATCAACATAGTAATTGTTTGATCCGTCTGCTCTAATAAATGGTATTTCATATATACTTGAATAATTCTCAAAATTAATTGGGTCAATCTTAAGTCAAATAATACTCTTTAATCTCGTTCAATACTTTTCAAAACTTAAATATACAATATGTATTATAATTTATTTGTTAGAAAAATTACTTTAATCTAAAATAAATGTTATAGAAATTATAATTTTTTTATGTTATACAAAATATACCGGATAACAGTTTTCTAAATAACAACAACAACAAAAAATCATTTCATCTTGCATTTAACGAATTGATTCCTTAGTTATTACAAATATATATATATATATATATAAATCGAAAGTTCCTTGTAGTTTCTTTAGTAATTTTCGCACTATGGCACCACCACAATTTATTTCTACTTCTTTTAGCCGTGATGGTGTACACGTATTTTCCTTTTAATTTATTTAATTTCATGTAGATGGCAGCATTAAATAATCATTTATTCAGTTCTAAATAATTTTGTTGCCATACCTTATTATATTATATCATATATCTTATTTATTGACCGATTATTTTAAACATCTCCTTTTTTGTACTTTTTAGTAATAATTTATTCCAGGATCCTTAAAATAGCACATAATATTTTTTATTATATAGAATATTCAGGTTAATTATAATTGTTTTATTTATAAGAATGATAATATTATGTGCAAGCTGTGATGATTTGAAACCGTAAGGATTCGCTTTTAACTGCCCCATTTAATTAGGTGAGATTTTTGCTGTGCTAATACTTGTGTGTGATTGTTATATGGATTATTATATGGTTGTGATTGTTATATGGTCATAGCAATTCTGTTTCTGGGTATGTATTAAATTTAAATGTTACAAAATTCTTTTTTCATATTGTTCATTATTACGGATCTTGCATTGATAATTGATTTATTTAATTCATTTTATAAGGCATGGTAAATTTATACTTGTTGGTGTATTGTCGATCGGGTATGTACCCGATCGACAATACACCAAAAAGTATAAATGGAATACACCAAATGCACCAAACACCGACAATACACCAAAAAGTATAAACGGAATACACCAAATACACCAAATACGCCAAACACCGACAATACACCAAAAAGTATAAATGGAATACATCAAATACGCCAAACACCGACAGTACACCAAAAAGTATAAATGGAATTCAATTTTTAGCTTATTGCTGAATTCTATTACAGAAATCGACTATGTTTTTGCTTATATTTGTATTTCATGTGCCCCTGAAGATGTGAAGTGCTATATAAGCTTTATGCTACTTCCACCCAATTGATCTATTATTTGTTTACTATACGTTTTTTAATGGTTCAATAATATTTCGCTGGTGATTTGTATCTTTTGTCTTTAATAGGTTCTTGTATCAAAATTTGGTGGTTTTTCATATGTTTTATATGGATTAATCGTCCGCAATGTGCTAGTGAAATAGCGGTATTTTGCTTGATTTTGTATTACAAGTTAAAGGTTCCAAATTTATTTTGTATAATGTCAGTGTTATGTATTGAAGCTAAATTTGTTAACTTAATTTTAGTAATTGGAAATAGATGATGAATTGTAATTATATAAAGGTTATATATAAATATAAGAGAATAAGTTAAAATTAGTATATTATTTCTTAAAGATCATTTAAAAGGTTTCTGTCTTAACCCTAATAATAAGGGGTTTTCTTTGAAGCTTGTAATATACTATTCATTCTATCTTAGCCTTGAGGTAAATGAGCAAAACATAAATCTAATCAACTTGAAAGCATTTTGTATTATGTTTAATGTTCTATTTTAGATAAAAATATACGTTTTTGAAATAAATTTAGTTTTTTTAGTTGAAGTAACATCGCATCGGTTTCATTATTGCAAATGAAAAATCCTGGTGAAGGTCCTTATCGTTTTAAAGTACAAGGTCAAATTAACAATTTTGTTTGATTAAAGGTTAGTTTTTGAAAAACTTGGCCATCGCAGCGGTCGTAGACTACTAGATTTATTTATAAAACTTGTAATACACTTTATTTCGTGAAGTAATATTCAAAACAAAACTCAAAACTCAAAAAAAAAAAAAAAAAAAAAAAAAAAAAAAAAAACTCGAAAAATTTTTAATCATATTTAAATTGCTCCAAATACGCTGTTTCAAAACTCTTTAATGTATACAAACATTGCATATTTTTTGTCAGGTAATTTGTCTTTCCTTTAGTTATATAAATGAACACTGTAAATTCTATGTAATTTGGAGATTTATTTTCTTTTTTACACTTCTTTTTATAAATTATAAAATGTTTTAGCTTAAAGCAAACTTTAAAAAAAGGGTTATGTTGCTTCTTATCTGTATGGAAAAGAGAGGGTGAGAAAATTTTCCTTTGCTTTCTTAAAGTTCAGCTAAAGGTTTTTTTACTTAACCGTAATATTAAGGGGTTTCCTCTGACGGTTGTAATTTATTATTTATTCTCTCCTTTTTCTGGCGAGAAATAAGTGACAAACAAATCGAATCATGTAAAATAAACTTTCATTATTCTTAATATTTCTTTTAGAAAAATATGTATTTTAAAATAAACTATTTTGAGAACGCTTTTAAACGACGCAATATTTTTAACGTATTTTTACATTTTATACTAACATTAAATAATTTTAAGCCATTTTTTATTTATATCACAACTTTTAGATTTTACATGGTGAAAACATACTCTAAACAAAACAAAAGTTTATAAATATTAAACATACTTAATTCATATCAAACAACCACTCGAAATATTCCGCAAAGAGTAAAAGTTGAAATTCAATGCAGTCCATACTATTTGTTGGGTGTTTATTTTTCTTAGCGATTCAAAAGACAAAGTAAATCTAATAATGCTGGGATTTTTTTCTTTTAGTATTTTTCACGCGTTTCTTTTTACACTCTCGAATTTTATAGCTGTAAAATGTGGTAAATTATTCTAAAAGAAATTTTATTATTTCTATGCGCAAAGAAAAGGGAAAGAATGAAAAAAAAATTTTTGCTTCTTAAGGGGATTCGGTACCCTTCATAAGGCGAAAAATGACGAAAATATCGATTTTCTAATTCTTCACTTTGTTATCCCTAGTATATTCTAATGAAGTTTCTTAAAGATCCCAGTATTATACACTGCAAAAAAAGACGGATGTTGCTTAAGGTCCGGGACACAAAAATCTCCAAATTTTCTAAAAAAAATTATTGCATTAAAAATTTCTCTGTGTTTTTCCGCTTAAAATGAGGTTTAAATCATGTTTCAATCTTAATTAAAACAGGAAATATTAAAAATATTAAATTTTTCGTTTAGGTTTGTTTTCAAAATTTAGCTTTCGAGCAATGGTTGTCACGTAAACCACTTCTTATGAAAATGCGTTTTTCTTCATGAAGACTTTTTTTTTTCTATTTCTCGTATTTAAATCATTGTAAGTCAAGAGCCGTTAAAGATAAATGATTAAAACTTGGATCATGTCTTTTTCAGTTGTTTGACTTTATTTTTGATTTTCGGCAAGTTAGAAAAAAAACATTTACATTTGAAAATATTATTATTTTGTTTAAGTTACACATTTTTTTTTTTACTTTAAATATTTTTTAAATTTAAAAAAATAATAATATTTTTAAAAATGCTGAATCCAAATTCAAACTTATATATTTCTGCTTATTTAAAAGACAAAAAAATTAAATTCCACAAATAATATTTCGAGTTATAACGATTTTAAATTACCCCACTTTTTTATGAATTTTAAATTTTAAATTTTTAAAAAAATATATATGAGAGGTTTTATCATGTAATTTTTTTTAGAAATGACCATAAACAAAATTCAAAATTTTAACTCAATACATAAAATTTATTTTTCCGAAAAGCGTTCCTTCACCTTTAAAAACCTCAGAAAACTATTTATTTTAGAAATTTAAAGAAGAATTTATAAAAATAAATTTGTATTAGCCGGCCGTCATTTTTGGAAACGTTTTTGAATAGACTTTATAGTGCAATAATCAGTTTTCTCAAATCGAAATAACACTTTTCGGATGCTATCAACTCTCAGATATATATTTTGATATTTAGAAAACATGTTTAACATACAAGCATACTATATTAGCAACATTAGCATTAATATGAAAAAATAACATTATTTTGTTACAATTGTATGCACAAATTCAGTTATGCAGCTGAAAATGTTTGCATGAGAACAGATAGAATCCTAAAATACGATTTTCTGAATAGAGAGTACGAATTAATGCATTGCAAAAACTACTAGGAAACGTCTCCGAAAATTACGGGCAACTAATAAAAAAATATTTTTATTAGTATAAAATTCTTCTTTTAAATTCGAAAATAAACTGTTTTCTGACGTTTCTAAAGATAAAGGAACTCTTTAACGAATCTTGTGTGACTCGGAAGAGGTTATTATGTATTTGCGTTCGCCATTATTGTACATTTTCTAAGATTAAGAAACATTTGTCTTTTTTTACAGTGTACATTCAGTTAAAATCGATTTTATTACATCGCTGTCCCTTTAAATCCCACGCCCACTTCACTGTTTACCTTGTGATCGCATCTAAATACCTATCTTTTATTGTATCGCGCGCCAGGAAGAAGCGTTGAAGTGATTTTTCTCCGTTTGTGCTTTTTCGACGAATTAGCATATTCAAAATGAAAAAAAAAAAAAAATGTATATTTTTAAATTGACTCGAATTTTTTTCCTAGTTGTTTCTTATGATCTATTGGATAAAACAAAGTATTGGATCTACAATAAAGCAAAAAGTTTCTTTTTTACACATAAATGTGTAAAATAAATTCCGTTTTCACGTATTTGCACATTTTATTTTTTTTCTCCGAAACTAATAAACTTATGTAACCGATGCTTAAAATTATACAGCACACTTCTAAGAATAGTTTAAAAAAGTAGCTCAAAATGTTCAAAATTGTACGAGGGGATAGATTTTAAAATCTACTTAAAATTAAAAAAAAATTAAATATTTCAAATTTTGCCATGGGAATCGAACAATTTCTTGATGGAATCATTTTCTTTCATTGAGTGCTGATAAACGTATGTAATGCCGATGCTTAAAATTATACAGAACATTTCTATGAATAGTTTTAAAAAGTAGCTCAAAATGTTCAAAATTGTCCGATAAGTTACATTTTAAAATTTATTTAAAATTTAAAAAAAATTAAATTTTTCAAAATTTGCCATGGGAATCGAACAATTTCTTGATAGAATCATTTTCTTTCATTGAGTGCTAATAAACTTATGTAAAGCCGATGCTTAAAATTGTACAGCACACTTCATAGAATAGTTTTAAAAAATAGCTCAAAATGTTCAAAATTGTACGAGAAGATACATTTTAAAATTTACTTAAAATTAAAAAAAAAAAAAAAAAATTCAAATTTTGCCATGGGAATCGGACAATTTCTTGCTAGAATCATTTTCCTTCATTCATTATTATTATGCCAGAAATGTATCTTAAAATGCTTAAATAAGAAAAAGAAATGTTCATATCTCGATTTCTAGATCAATGTTGTTCAACTAAGGTTTTGAATAACAGTCTACTATTCAGAATAAATATACAAAATTTAATGAAAATATGTAGTATATAAAAGAAAAATGAATGATAATTAAAAATGCTATTGGAAGTGATTAAGTAGATTTAGAATAATTACTCTTGAAGTTGAAATCTTAAAAGCGATTTTTCTCAGTTTGTGTGTATTCGACAAATTAGGATGTTCAAATTGATAAAACTTTTATGTATACAGTGGGACCTCTTTTATCCGAAACCCTTCTAACCAAAAATCTGGAGTATCCGAAATCCATTTTTAAAAACTTTTTTTTTTTTTTTTTTTTTTGTTACTATCACATTCCTCGTGTGCAAGCGGTCCTTTCCGAACCACGGGTAAAAATAAATACCCTTTTCTTAGAATTTCTTTGAATTTAACTTGCTCTCTCGTACGAGATTTTTACTAGCGTAAAAATTTTCATTTTAATCATGTGTACAAAAAAAAAAAATAAATAAATAAAAACCCGCATTAGTTTAAGCATAGAAAAAAAAATCAAATCATAAATCAACTGGAATCGGTTGAGAGTGTGACAAAATAAGCTACGGAATTGGTATTGCAGCGGTTAGTGTTATGAAGAGAGATGCTGAAAAAAGGACAAAGCAGCAGAACGACTGTGATACTGGTGAACCAATAATATTACAAAAACTTCATGATAGAGCTGAAGAAAAGGCAGTCAAAACTGCAACAAATAAAACTTTGTTTCAAACTCTTCTGAAATATGTCAAATGTACTTAATTTCAAAATTAAAATTCAGGTAGTTAATTCTTATTTCTATTTTGCTATTGATTTATTTTTATTAAACACTTGTTACCATAATAAGAAATAGTGCACATTTTGGCCAGTAATCTTAAAATTGAAGCATTCTCGATTATACGAAAATTTCGATTTTCCGAAAGAGGGTCGCTCCCAATAACTTCGGATAATGGAGGTTCTATTGTATTTGTATATTTTTTAATTGACTCGATTTTTTTTTCTGGAGGTTAGTTAAGATCTATTTGATAAAACTAAGTATCGTATTTACAATAAAGTACAAAGTTTTTTTTTTTTTTTTTTTTTTTTTTTTTTTTTTTAACACAACAAAATGTAAAATAAATTCAGTTTTTAATGTAATTTTACACGCTTTTCTCCCAATCTAATTAACTTATAGTAAATCTGATACTTAAGTTATACAGCATACTTCTAAGAATATTTTTTAAAAAAGCTCAATATGTTCCAAACTGTGTTAGAAGATATATTTTAAAATTTACTTAATTTTTTTTAAATATTTAAAATATTTCAAGTTTTGCCAAGTTGAATCGAACAATGTCTTGGTAGAATCATTTTTCTTATTTGAGTCCTTCATTATTATCCCAAAAATGTCTCTTAAAGTGCTTAAATTTAAAAAAAAAATCAAAGGGTACGCAGTCTCCTTAATATCCAGTAAAAAAGTTTTTGTATTAACTTGAATATTAAGGGATATTATATGACGATTGTAATTTAGTATCCTTTTATTACTTTGCTATTGGGTGAAATAAGCGTCACACAAGTACAATAAAATCAAAAAAATATTTATTATGCCTTTTTTTAAATAGAAATATGTACTTTTAATGAATTATCTGATAAAATTAAACCAAATTTTGTAAGAGAAATTTGTACAATATTATTTGAAATTTTTCCTTACTGTCACAAATATAATACAAGGGTTTTAAACAACACCGTATTTTCAATACATATTTGATATTCCAGCATTAGAATTTCTACGTCAAAGCTATTTATATTTAATATGCATATATTTTATTTTATTTAAGGGAAAAATACACAAAACGAAACAAAATTTTTAAAAATCTTACTCTTTATTAATTCAAAATGATACTATAAAATAAAAATTCACTGAATTGCACAAACAAAAAAGGAGTTGCTCATTCTTTGTCTTGTAATTTTCCCTTAGTAAATAAAAATATTTATATTGAGTGATTGCAAATGTTTGTGCCCGATTTTCACTGCGTCGAGTTTCGAAGTTGTTTTAAATGGCGGTATACAATCGAATTCTCAACATTTAGTCTCTTGGTAATCTTTTCAATAGCAATCCGTGGATTATTAGTCAGTAAATCACGGATTAAGTCATTATCAATACCAAAATATCTCTCAATACGAATTTTATCTTTTAGGTTAAAATTCCCATTTTGAAATCTACAAATCTACTTTTTAATCTGTCCTAAGAGCGGGAGCACGATCCAAATAAATGTCTTGAATATTTTTTGTAGCACGCCTAACGCTTACTCCTTTTTTTTAAATCTCATATAACATAACTTGGCGAAATGTTAATTTTCATTTTCCATTTTCCATTTTAAATATTAACATGGCGCACAAATTAATTTGAGAATCCTTTTTTAACATTATATTCACTTTCGACAGATGTAGATAACTGTTAGTTAATAATACGTTTATAAAAGAAACATCAGCACAGGAAAAATTGTAAGTTTCTGCCATCTATGAAATAGGCCACGAACTTTTGTTATCATCCAAACCTAAAAATACTTTAAATTTCTTTAGTATTTTTCACACATTTTCTTATACACTCTAAAATTGTAAAGCTTAAAATAAGCCAGGTTATTTTAAAACACATTATATTACTTCTTATCTGCATGGAAAGGAGAAAAAGATAAAAATTATTTTTCTCTTTTTTTAAAGTTCAGTTAAAAGGTTTCTGTCTTAACCCTAATATTAAGAGATTTTCTATGAAGCTTATAATATACTGTTCATTCTATCCTTGTCTTGAGGGAAATAAGCAAAACATAAATCTAATCAACTTGAAAGCATTTTCTATTATAGTTAATGTATTATTTTAAACATAACTACACTTTTTTGTAGTAAATTTATTTTTTTTAATTAAAATAATCGGAGTAACTTTGCCTTAGTTTAACGATTTTTTTTTTTTCAAAGAAAAGCAGTTTTTTCCTGATAAATACTTATTTTCATGAAATTATTTTTTCTCGAAATTTACGCACAATTTTATTGAAACATATATATATATATATATATATATATATATATATATATATATATATATTTTTTTTTTTTTTTTTTTTTTTTTTTTTTTTTTTTTTGACAACAGATGAAAAGAACATCTTTCACAATTTTCTAAAAATGTGCATTTTAAGCAATGTAGAAATTACTATAAACTCTTATATTTATTTATATATAACGCATACCAATATGTATACCTTACATTGAGTAATATCATACTGTAAGGTGCTTCAAATTCGTTTTAACACATGTCAAATAATTGTCAAAAGTTCTTGTGTGTATAATAAATTTTCTTACTGTTTTCCGATAACTAAAACATTTATTTCTACTTTTAATATTTATGCAATAATATATTTACAACAGAATTTATTTATGGATTTCATATAATAAAAATATAATGAAGATGATTTACAAATCAATGTAATCACCGAAAATTTAAATAAAAAAAATTATAAAAAATTCAGTTTAATTAAAAAATTATCTTTTATAATATTAGTATGTCTTTTATAACATATCAGAAGTATTTTTTTTAAATATTTGCTTTCAAAGATGAAATAAAATTATTAATAAATAATATCTGAAATGCATGTAATTAATGTTCAGATACAGTGCGCAACAAAAGTTTAGATAATGATCAATTACTCTTCTGTACTGAAAAGTATGTAACGAATTGTTGTGACTCAACAGTCATATATTACTTGTGACTTATCTTTTATTCACAAACAAGAAATTTTAAATTATTCACTTTACATGATCTATAATGACAAAAAAATAATAACACTCTTGCAAACATATAGACAATCTGTATATTTACAAAATATAACCATATATTAAAATCGAAGTGCACCTCCATTGCTTGCAATTAGTGCAACAATTGGGCTTTCCATCGAAGAAACAAAATCCTGCATCACTTGGTGGTCTATTTCGTACCAAGCGCGGTCAACAGCAGCTCGAAGTTCATTAACAGAGGAGTATTGTCAAAAAATTCTTCGAAACATGATGCCATAATCGTTTTCGATTCGATTTAGATCAGGACTACGCGTGGGCTAATCGCGATCAGTAATATTTTGAAAGTTAAACCAAGTTTGTTTTGGGTGAAATAGGAATGGACGCACCTTGCTGAAACACATACTTTGGAACAGTTAAAAGTTCTCCAAATGGCTGTAAATTGTTCTCCAATCTATGTACTCAGCCTTCTGCTGTTTGGTGACCATTGAGGAACTTCAGAGCTACTTGACCATTAAAGCAAAATGTGGCCCAAGTGGTTAAAAAGCCACTATCTTGCTGTCGACTAAAGAACGTCCTAGGCTCTTTACCAAAGTCGTGCCAATGGTTTGTCCACCCATGTGGGTCATCCAAATTTCCCTTTTTCTCGTCGACGAATATCACAATACACCACTTGGGTCCATATGACATATGTTTCCGAGCCCACTGCATTCTCGTCATTTTTTGGTGATATTTCAAAGCTGGCTGTTTTCTTTTTTCATTTTCATAGAAACGAATTTACCTCTTTCCTTAATTAACCTACGAATTGTACCAGTTAACACAAAAAGGCCCGACTCACTTTTAATCTGACTACCACTCATAATTTGTGTGGATGCTAGTTTCGGGATCCTCCTATCAACTCGTTTTCTGGTCACACGAGAACTCCCAGACCTATGTTCTGCTTTTTAGGAGTCACCTTTAGACAATACTCGATAGACAGACTTCTTTGAACGATTCAAAGTACAGTCGAACCCGTTTAAGACGCGTTTCAAGGGAGTGTACAAAAGCCGCGTATTAAGCGGGATCGCGTATTAAACGTGATTTGCATAATGTTTCAGGAACTGGCCTTATTTATATATTTAATTGTATAAATGAAATTTAGAGCTTTCATTTATATGCTTAGCGTCGAAAATTGTGTCTTTTACGCGTATTTAGATTAAAATTGAATTGTATTTCCCTTTAACTCGTTGTTTCTTTTTATAGAACCAACTGGAATTATAACGAACATTAAATATGGAATCCAACATGGATTTATTCTTGATTAATACGTTGCAACCAAACATAAAACATCAAATATAATTTTCCAATTAGACTGATTTTTTTAACATAGAGAAAAAATATTAAATCTTTGAATAACAAACCAGTTTTAAATATCATATTTAGTACTTGTAATAATGAGTATCATTATAATCTGTCCTTCTTTTCAATGTAATAAAAAACTATCCTTACTTATCTCTGTGTAAAAAATACTGTTTCCATAGCAAAAAGTAAAGAAAACATAGAAAACATAAAAGAATTGTAATTATTCAACCGCAATCGTATCTGTTTAATCTTTACGAGTTACATGTTTTGTTGCCTATAACATGGATTATAAAACATAGTAGTGATATAACGTACACTTAAAATTTCAATGACAACAGGTATGATCATAATAATTTTATGATGTATCTGAGAAACCTGAATTCGTCTATATTTCTGTACTACGGTAAAAATATACATGAAACGCGAGGCAAAGAAAGTTAGGTAGCGGGATCAAAGAAGGAATTCAGTTTTGCTAATTTGTCAGGTTTTTGTTTTATTCAAATACTGCCACTATTTCCTGTTAGTAATTTTCACTTTAATTAATATGTTATTAAACAAGGTAAATAACACTATTCGAAAACTGTTTTTTATATGTATAAAAAAAGTTCGCTAAATTAGCAACACTCAAGAAGAGAGAAGGCGTTCGCATCTTAATCAGTGAATTCGCGTCTTAAGCGTGATTTTTTGCATCAAATGACCTAAAATATATCGCGTATTAAGCGGGATCGCGTAATAACCCCTCGCATATTAAACGGGACATTTTTACATTAGCCTTATGGACAATTTTCAAGGGATCGGAAAAAATCCGCTTATTAAGCGGGATCGCGTATTAACCGTGAGCGTTTTTACTGGGTTCGACTGTAGCTGAAATTTCGAAAACAGTCTCCCCGTTTGATTTCAGCTTCTATATTTCAATTACTTCATCTAACTGAATCTCACTAGGTTGCGAAATCTTCACTAACAGATGCTATCGTGAGATGCACTTAAATACTTCATGCATGTGACGTCATATGTTTGAAATTTGCATTTTTCCTTGAACAGTTGCCAAAAAGCAAGAAAGTGACTAAATATTTGCAATATGCAAATTTAACTTACTTCAGGTAAATTAAATTTTATCCTATATTAAAACCATTATTTCCAAACATAAATGTTTAAAACATATTTAAAAATAAATATAGCGATTTTTAGAACCGAGGAGTTCGTATTTTTTATTTAAAAAATAAATGTCATCAGTGTCTAAACTTCTGCTGAGGATAGTATATGTAAATAAAATTACAAAATGTATTTCAAATAAGAAAAATTATGGAATAAAGAATTTGTAGAATTTGTAGTTTTAAAAACCACATGAAATATTAGGCTCCAAATGCAGTTCTTTGCAAATTGTATTTTTCAAAGAATAATTATTTGCATTTTGCATCATTAAAATTTAATGATACACTTCGGTTAATTAAGAATTTCTAAATACGCATTTTCGTAATAAAAATAAGAGTAAACGTTACGTTTCTAGCATTATCACTGACTTTTCAAAACATTCTTAGAAAGCATATATATATATATATATATACATATATATATATATAGAGAGAGAGAGAGAGAGAGAGAGAGATACATATTTTCAAACATACAAGTCTACCTTTTAGGAAACGTTTTAAAAATATTTATTGATTCTATTAGTTTTCGAGATGCTAATTTCAAAATTGGCCTAATTTATCAGTAATTCCTAATTCATTATTATGGAAATATCATACACAGATTTTATTTCTTTTTATTCTTTTCAGGCAACATATCTTACATTTATTAATACTAGGGGAACGTACCCGGGCTTCCCGGGTTAAAGAATATAGGTGAAATCATTTTTTTTAATTGAAAACTAATATTTTTTTTTATATTTCATAATATTTTTATATTGACAACTTACATTAAAAAAGTATTTTTCATATGGAAAATACGAGTTATACAATCAAATAAATTTTTGAAATTTGTCAAAAGCGATATTTTCTTATTAGCCGCATGCTAAGAGTTATTTGCCAAGATTTTGCTACTTATGGCATCCTTTTATATTCTGATAATTTCAGAGCTTATACATGTCTGGTAAATTTGTGTTTTATTTATATTATTTTATTTATTTATTCATAGGGAACTTTTTTAATGGATATTAGCCGTAAGAAAATGATGGTCTGTATTTTGTTTTAAGGGCAAACGGATTAATCTATCGTAATCGAGCTCCGCGCGATATAGATAAATTAAAAAATATTTCATGCTTAAAATTGTTTTTAAAACTATAGACAATCAGTAAACTGAGATGGACTTTGCAAAGTTATTCCATTAAAAAAAAAAAAAAAAAAAAAAAAAAAAAAAAGGAAAAAAATCCTATTTGGTGATCTAAAAATTTAAATTGTACGATTATAAATATGTTAGATTTGTTGTTTTTTCAATATTATTCTTTTATTTGTTTATAAAGGAAGTATTAATTTCGTTATGCAAAAATAGTCAGAAACAAATGCTGAAAAAGGTTTGTTGCTTTATGTGAAAAATGTTTATTAATATTATGTATTGAAACCGGCACGTGATAAGATAAACTTAAAATACATCATGCTTAAAAATTATTTTAGAAAATATAATACATCAGTCAATTAAGATAAAGTTTTTAAACAAATTGCATTTGAAAGTAATTTTTTTCTCTATGCGACGAAAATTGAAAACGGTCAGAAGATTGAAAAATATACTTTATAAAGATACTCTAAATTTTTGTAAAACATTGCGTTTTATCAGTGTGTGATTTCGATTACATTATTTTTAAATGTGAAGCATTTTCACCTGTGAAGAATTTCAAAGCAGCTGGGCTGTGAAAATGACGCACTTCTACAAAACATAATTCAGGTTTAAGAAATAAAATACACGCTTTTTTATAAAATGACGTCATTTGCATCCGCTAAAGCAATCCACTTTTACAATCCAGTTTTAAACTTCGTCTATAGAAAAGTGTGCATATGACGTCATTATCACAGAATATCAGAAAATATTCTTGACATAGCCCATATTTTAATTTCAACTTTTTTTAGGTTTTATGAGAAAGTGGCAACAGAAAGATACAGTATCTCCTATTTTCGACTATTTTCCGTTTACTTTCAATGACTTTCAATGAAATGAGGTACTTTTGTTGCCGCGATAAGAAAAATGGTATCAAAAACTACAAAAAAATTAATATCTCAAAAATAAATTGTGATACAGTTTTCAAACAAATTGCATTTAAAAGAGCATTTCTTTCCTTATACGACGATGTAAAAATTTAAAATGTGCGATGTTTAGAAGTTTAAAAATTTGCAGTAGAGAAAATTGCAAAGCCAAAATTTTATTTCAAATTTCAAAGTGTTGCCATTCGCAAAATGACGTATGCGTTACGCACAGATATGTTTGTCCTTTATAATATAGATAGTGTAGTTATTATAATAAGGTGAAATAAAGAAAAACGAACCTTATACAAGTATATACATATAAGCCCATACAATGCATTAAAATAATCCCAAATTAATTTCTTTTTATTATCCAAAGGTCTTATACTGAATTTTAATTTTATTATTAAAGTTGACACCATGACGTCCATTTGATTTAGAATATTACGTACTATGAACTTTTAATCCGCAGAATACAATCCAAATTATATTTCTTCTCACCGGTACTCTTCAATAAGATTAGTAAGTAGGTAGAATGCTACATAAATATCTTGTAATAAAATCCTCGAAAATATACACCAATTATTACGAAAATAATCACTTTTAATTACCAGAAAAATATTATAATTTGTAAACTTTCTCAAATTTTCAGAACCCGTTACTACATTTAAGTTCCTATATGCCATAATCTATAAATTTGAAATTAAGGACTATCACTCTGTGTATAAAAATACTTTTTATATACATTGTAATGCATGGTTGCAAATAAGAACAAACTAATTCTTGTTTTGTGAGAAATTAATTTGAAGCTTTCTTTATCAGCTGTTAAAGGACATTATAAAATTAAACAGCTATGGATAACGTTTTTTTTTTTGTTAATCCAATCCCTACTACTAACTAAAATAGCTTCCAATTAATTTGATTACGTAACAAGGAGTACAGTATTTTTACTCACCATCTAGAAAAAAAGGTATACGTACCCATATATGTTTTTCATTTTCATTTATTTTTATAATTTATTAATCCATGGTATATTACAAAAATATGAAATATATATATATATATTATATAATATACATTTAATTATGACGACCATAAAGCGCAATATTATTACATTAATTATGCCAAACGCGGACTTTGTGTAAGACAACAATTTATCTAACGCAGATTTATTTTAAACTTTCCCAGTAGGATTTTCAATACAACAAACTCTGTTTATGGCGTAAAACTCTTTACGATTACAATGTCTTGGTCCGTTCTCTCTTTTGCGATTTTATTTTTCTTTTACGCTTTAGAAACCCTTTACTGTACTTGGTATCTATTAACTGTATCTACATGTATTATATTTCACAAAAGTGTAGTTTCCCAATTCTATAGCTTATTAAAAAGGAATTCGTAAATTGTTTTATCGACGTAATAGTAAAATGTAACAGAAAAAGTCTTCTGAGAACTTGAAGACAGCGCCTCCACTAACACTTGAATTATCTCTTTCAGTGTTATGACTGAAGTCAGAAAATGTGCTGAATAATGAAAAAGTAACTTTCAGTAGATGATGACAACACTGTTTCAGTCAGTAAACCGATAAATTTGCCCTTTCTACGATCTCACGGGAATACTGGTTTACTCCCAGGAACAAAATAAGAAATCAGATCAACTGCTGGAGTTTAAAAATTACAGATCTCATATATTTAAGTATTCCACTTCCTTAGGAAATATGAATGCATGTAATCCATAGCTATACTTTTTTGTTTTCAACCTGCAATTTTCCAGTTTCCTAAAAATAATTAGATCGTTTGAAGTTTTTGCACATTCCGTTTTTCGATGCTCAGTTATATATCCACGGTACCGATTAACTTTATTTACATTTATTATGTTTCACAAAAGAATAGTTTCCCAATTCTACCCTTATTTAGAAGGAGATCGTAAATTGTTTTCTCGGCGTAATAGAAAAATGTAGCAGAAAAATTCTTTTGAGAGCTTGAAGACAGCGCCTCCAATAACACTTTAATTATCTCTTTTAGTGTTATCAATGAGGTCAGAAAATGTGCTGAATCAGGAAAAAGAAACTTTCAGTAGACGATGACAACACATTTTCAGTCAATAAACCGATAAATTTACCCTTTCTTGGACCTCACAGGAATATTGGTTTACTCGAGGGAACAAAATAAGAAATCTGAAGAACTGCGAGAGTTTAAAAATTACAGCTCTTTTATATTTAAGAACTTCACTTCCTTAAGATATATGAATGCATGCAATCGATATTTGTATTTTTTTAGCTTTCAAACTAGAATGTTCCTGTTTTCTAAAACTAATTACATCTTTTGAAATATTTGCATATTCCGTTTTTTCACAACTCAGTTATATATTTGTGTAAATATCTTTATAATTATTGAAAATATTATTAGTTTAAAAATATTATCTACTGATAACGAAGATCATTTAATTTGCTCGCGTAACTAAGAATATAGTGTTTTTACTCACCTTTTAGAGAAAATGAAGTCCTATTTAGATATACAGGGTGGTTCAGAAGTATATCACAATATGCAACGGCAGGTAGTGGTGACCTAAAATAGCAGATTTCGTATAGGAATGTGGGTGTGGAAATGTAGTGTAGAGACAGTAGAGGGCGACGTGGAATGCGGCGGACAAATGCTCTTCGTTGGCATGAGTCGTCATTTGCCGCATGAATTTCAAGTAATATGCATTATTACACCAATCCGGAGCTTGCCGACATGCATTTCATGTATGGGATAGCTCAAAGAAATGGATTGGTTGCTCAAATGATTTAGATTAACGATTCCCTGTTAGGATTCTGAATAATCCCCGAATATTTCAGCGATTTCATTAGGAGTTGTGCGGGAGTGGATCGTTTTATGCTTCCAGGCGTGATAAATGCACTGTAAGATATCGAAGAATTCCTGCTGTAAGAGAAGCAGTATTACGCACAGTAGAGGATAGTCCTTTTACAAAATATAAAGCTGTTGGACATGCGTTGTATGTGAGATATTTCTTTGTGTAGCCCCATACATTTAATGCATGTCGGCAAGCTCCGCATTGGTATAACGATGCATGCTGCTCGTGAGGAAATGAACATTCAAGCCAGCGAAGAACTTTCATACACTGAACTTAACAGCGCCCTCTACTGCATGAACGCTGCCTTCCTGCACCCACATTCTTATACGATATCTGTTTATTTATGCCCTCTCTACCTCACTTTATATTTTTGACATATAGTTTTAATCAACACTGTATTTTGCCGTTTTCCTTTATATTTATAACTGATTAATCCAAGATATATTACAAAAATATGAAATATAATACTATTTGTTTTTACAATCATGTAGCACAATATACTATAATTATGTCTTATGTGTCTTCTGTATCTTGTATAAGACAAAAATCTATCTAATGCATATTTATTTTAAAGTCCTCAGGGACGATTTTCAATAAAGTTAAATCTGTTTAAGGCGGAATGATGTCTACGACTAAAAAATTCCTCGTTTTCAATCGATTCCGCATTAGATACACTTTACTGATTTAGGTATGTATTAACTGTATCTACATTTATTATTATTACACAAAAGAATAGTTTCCCAATTCTTTCCCTTCTTTAAAATGGATCCGTAAATTGTTTTCTTAGCGTAATAGAAAAATGTAGCAGAAAAATCCTTCTGAGAACTTGAAGAGAGTGTCTCCAATAATACTTTAATTATCTCTTTCAGTGTTATCACTGAAGTCCACAAAATGTGCTGAAAAAGTAAAAAGAAACTTTCAGTAGACGACGAGAACACTGTTTCTGACAATAAACTGATAAATTTTCATAGATCTCACAGGAATATTGGTTTAGTCCAGGGAACAAAATGAGAAATAAGAACTGACAGAGTTTAAAAATTACAGCTATTTCATATTTAAGTATTTCATTTTCTTAGTAATTATGAACGCATGTAATCAATATCTGTATTTTTTCGTTTTCAATCCGTAATTTTCCAATTTTCTAAAAATAATTAGATCGTTTGAAGTATTTGCACATTCCATTTTTTCGCTACTCAGTTATATATCCATGGTATCGATTAACTGCATCTACATTTTTTATATTTCTCAAACCATTAGTTCCCAATTCTTTCCCTTATTTAAAAGGAGTCAGTAAATTGTTTTCTCAGCGTAATAGAAAAATGTAGCAGAAAAATTCCTTTGAGAACTTGAAGACAGCGCCTCCAATAACACTTTAATTATCTCTTTCAGTGTTATCAGTGAAGTAAGAAAATGTGCTGAATGAGGAAAAAGAAACTTTCAGTAGACGATGACAACTCTGTTTCTGTCAATAAACCGATAAAATTTCCCTTTCTTGGATCTAACAGGAATATTGGTTTACTCCAGGGAACAAAATAAGAAATCAGAAGAACTGCGAGAGTTTAAAGTTTACATCTCTTTCATATTTAAGTACTTCACTTCCTTAGGATATATGAATGCATGCAATCGATATTTTATTTTTTTCGCTATCAAACTAGAATATACCTCCTTTCTAAAACTAATTACATCTTTTCAAATATTTGCATATTCCATTTTTTTGCAACTCAGTTATGTATTTGTATATATATATGTTTATAATTATTCGAAATATTATTAAGAACAAAAACATGAACAGTATCAGTCAAAAACAGTAACAGTCGAAAATATTATTAGTTTAAAAATACTATCTACTGCTAATCAAACAGATTCCAATTAGTTTGCTCGCGTAACTAAGAATATAGTTTTTTTACTCATCTTATAGAGAAAAAAGAAGATCTAACTAAATATACAGAGTGGTTCAGAACTATATGTCAATATGAAAGCAGGTAGAGGGGACCGAAATAAGACAATTTCATATTGGAATGTGGGTGCGGAAAAGCGGTTTTGAGCCAGTAGAATGTGATGTGGAATGCGGCGGATAAATGCTCTTAGTTGGCATAAATCGTCATTTGGCTGCACGGATTTCGAGTAATATGCATTATTACACCAAATCGGAGCTTGCCGATATGCATTTCATATATGGGATTGCGCAAAGAAATGGATCGGTTGCAGAAATGATTTAGATTAACGATTCCCGGTAAGGATGGATTCTGCCTAATCCCCGAACATTTGAGCGTCTGCATTTGAAGTTGTGCGCGAGTGGATAGATTTATGCTTCCAGGCGTGATAAGGGCACTGTAACATATCGCAGAATTTCTGCTGTAGAAGAACCAGTATTACGCACACTAGGGGACAGTCCTTCGACAAGCTCAAAAGCTGTTGGACATGCGTTGGGTGTCAGACATTTCTTTGTACAGCCCCATACATGAAATGCATGTCGGCAAGCTCCGCATTGGTGTAACGAAGCATGTGGCTCAAAATCTGCGAGGGAATGACGATCAGCGAAGCACTTTCATCCACCGAAATTAACAGCGCCCTTTGCTGCCTCAACGTTGCATTTCTTCACCCACATTCGTCTACGATATCTGCTTATTTATGTCCCCTCTAACTGACTATCCGTTTTTGAGCCATAGTACTGAACTATCCAGTATTTTTTTTCCTTTTCCGTTATTTTTATAACTGATTAATCCATGGTATATTACAAAAATTTGAAAAAAAATTATTATATATATTTTTTTTTTTTTTTTTTTTTACTATCCTACAGCGGGATATACTATAATTATGCCTAAGTGTCTTCTGTATGGCAAAAATCTATTTAATGCAGATTTATTTTAAAGTCTTCATGGACGATGTGCAATGAAGTAAGATCTGTTTAAGGCGAATTGATGTCGACGACTGAAAATTTTCTCGTTTTCGGTCGATTCCACATTAAATACACATTACTGATTTACGTATATACAGTGCTTGCAGCGTTCCTAAAATTTTCACAATCTGCTAACAGTATTTTAAATGCAGAATCTTCGTGGCAGATTCTTTAAACATTTACAATAGAATTCTATAACCAATATTTTTATTTTTAAATTGTGGTAGGAAAGTGTGAAAATTTTAGGAACGCTGCGAGTCCTGTATATATTAACTGTGTCTAACTTTTATTATTATTTCACAAAAGAATAGTTTCCCAATTCTTTCCCTTCTTTAAAAGGGATCCGTAAATTGTTTTCTTAGCGTAATAGAAAAATGTAGCAGAAAATTACTTCTGAGAACTTAAAGACAGCGCCTCCAATAATACTTTAATTATCTCTTTCAGTGTTATCAGCGAAGTCAGAAAGTGTGTTGAATAAGGAAAAAGAAGCTTTCAGTAGATGAAGACAACACTGCTTATGTCAATAAACCGATAAATTTTGTCTTTTTTGGATCTCACAGGAATATTGGTTTACTCCAGGGTTACAAATAAGAAATTAGAAGAACTGCGGGAGTTTAAAAATTACAGCTCTTTCATATTTAAGTACTTCACTTCCTTAGGAATTATGAACTCATGCAATCGATATCTGTATTTTTTCGTTTTCAAACTGGAATTATCCAGTTTTCTAATAATAATTAGACCTTTTGATATACTTGCACATTCCATTTTTTCGCTACTCAATTATACAGGGTGTACCAAATTTCGACTTACAAATAGAAAGCGGTGGCAGTAGGCATCAATAGGATGAAAAATTGCAATAGAACATAGCGTCGCAAACCTCCCATTTAATCCTATATACGGGGTGTTCTATCATAGCACAATTTTGCTTGATTGTAAAAACTTTCAGAAAGCTTAAGCATATTAGAATGGAATCTTTAATAGAAATACTCCCCATGGATTTAAATATGATAACACCAAACAAAAATGGTTTCCGTTTTACGCGTCATTAGTATGCACTTTAGACTCCACATTTAGTACAGGATTTATCAGTTATACGATATCATCGATTGCATCAGAACCCTGTTTTTCAGGAACATTTTAATGTGTTATTACATTTCAAACAAAATAAGATAAATGTACATTACATTTTTATTGATATAATTTTATTTTTTGAAAAATTATTACAGTCGAGCCGACTTCAGAGAGACGGCATCACCCTTTATTTTTAATTAAATGGGTGGTTTGTGAATCTGTGGTCAATGATGATCCTTTTCCATCATCTTGAAGCCTCCTGTCAACCCTAAAAACTTATCGGTCTAATTTTGGAATACCCTGTATATTTGTATATATCTTTCAAATTAGGGTAACTCTGGGATAGAAGGCCATAGTTTTTAAATATTGAAATAAAAATTCTTAGAATGAAAATACAAGAAATATGCATGCATATTTAAAATTCTGATACATATACTCATAATATTTTACGCAAAAAAATAATTAAATATTGAAAACAAAAAGTGTTACACAAAATTGAAATTTAAATGGCAGATGGCCATCTCTCCTTCAAGCCGAGGAGAGATGGCCATCCAATACAAGAAAGAAAAAGTTAATTTAAATAGCAAAAAAAAAAAAAAAAAAATCATTTCATATAGTTAATCATGCAAAACATATAGCAATTTGTTAAAATGAGTTACATGATGGAAAATGAGTGAATAAAACTCGTATAAACAAAATTTGGAGTATAATTTCAATACTTCACTTTTCGTAAAACCTTACCATATGTTTGGCAAAGGTCTTGATAATTTGTATACGTTTCATGGGACCACTTCAAGTGCCTTATGCATAGTGTCCAGACATTCTTTATGGATGTGATATTATATTGTTTTGCACAATCCACACAGTGATCCTAAACTAATACTATTCACTCAGAATCTGTAGAATCTGATAATTTAAAGGTATTTCGTTTTCTTCGCTACTGGAAGTGTTGTGTTTTTTTTTTTTTTTTTTTTTTTTTTTTTTTTTTTTTCTCGCGTTAATGTTAGGTTTATTATGTTAATTTAGTTTATTTATCAATTTTATCAGTTTCTGTTATGAAAGTTTCCGACGTTTTTTTCAGTATTTTCTAAAACCAATAAATTGTTAGGTCTTATTATATTATCATTATTATTATTAAAATATCTATATTACTTAAAATTTAAATAATTATATCAGTTAATATATTTATAAACGTAAACGTTATATATTTATTTTATATTTAATTATATTTAGTTAAAATCATCACTCCGTATAATTCTGAAGTATTGATTAACGGTGGCCATCACTCCTCGATTTCATGTAGCCATCTCTCCTGAAATTGAAGGAGTGATGATCGACCAATTTAAAGTGTTCAATAGCCACTGTACGTATTTGTTTTAGTCTTATAAGTAAAGATTAGATTATATACGTGCCTTAAAAGTCCATATAGTAAATAATATATGTAACGTACGTACTGCAAAACTTTCAGATACTTAAGTCAAAAAATATATTCAACCACCTAATTAAATGAACATTAAAATTACACTTACTTTTTATAATCGAAAAACACGACTGCACGTCGCAATAAATAAACTCATTGAACTATTTCATACGAACAAAGTTTATGTTGTAATCTGTGATTCAGTTTTGATGATATTTAGACTGGCCATCTCTCCTCTATTGCCATCTATCTTAGAGTTACCCTATTTAAAATGTTATTAGTGTAAAAATGTTTTGATTTTGTTATTTCAACCTATAAACAAATTTAAGTTTTTTATAAATACAGGTTGGTTATAAAGAAACTTTGGTGGTATAACTGTGTTTCGGGGCCGCTGACTTCAACTAATCGAAATTAGGTATGAGATTTGACGTTATTCGCTGGAGAATGTTTTGAAAAAGAACAATGCGGACTACATAGTTATTGTTATAGTGAAAATCGTCAAAAGATTCAGATTGCAACACCTACTTTTTCCAATCGCAAAATGACCTGCGATTTGAAAAGAAATAATTGGCGTTAAACAGCAGTGTGATGCACATGTAAATAAGAGCTGTGCAAACAACAAATTGAGGAGATGAAAAGGAAAGGTGTTACCGAGATTACAGGTTTGCAGTCAAACATGAAAATATAAACAATTCACACATCTTGACAGTTTACAATAAAGTAAACTCTGTTTAAGAAGGAATGATGTTTACAACTGAAAAAATTCTCGTTACCGGCCGATTTCGCAAGTTCCGCAAGAGATTACAAGTTTGAAGCCAGACATGAAAACATAAGCAATTCACACATTATGTGCATTTTCTTAGAGCCCCCAGTCACAATAACTAATCACTACATCATGCTCAAAAAAACTCAAACCGCAAATTTACACTAAGACACATGGTAACATAGGCGAACATCAAGCAGCGAGAGCTAAACCAATGGCTTGAAAGAAGTTCTTTAGGAGAATGAATCCCAGGCCTCGTAATGAAGGAGTTCCGGGGTGAAAATTCTAGCGTCTCAAAAGTCCGTGAAGCAGATTCGTGGAATTTAAGATTAGAAAATAAAAGTTATCAAAATGCCTTTTAATAACATTCGAAAATAAAAACCAGATTCTCTCAGAGTACTATAGTTTGGGTAGTTGATAAAAACATATGAAGTGATTAAAAGTTTAGATTATGATTTCGAATAAGATAATTATTAATATGCACGTTTTAAATTTAATAAAAATTAGCTAGGAGTAAATAATAGATACTATTAAGAAATAGGGAAATGATGAGTATGCCGGAAACTTTGAATAGTTTAAATAAATATTGCAAAGTAAAATTTTTATATAACACACACACATATATATATATATATATATTTATATAATTATTTTTTCGTCATATGTATTTACAAGTAGAGTTCTTTTGACACACAGCAATTTATTTTTCACCATAAATTTCAGGCTTTCGCAATTGTATTTCCTAAAACACAAATATCAATAAATCATTTTAGTCTGATGTAAGAATGTACAGGAAATTGTCTAGCATTTTTCAATAGTTACTACGGTGCCACAATTTTACTCAAAAAACCTAAAATATTCATTATATTGATTTTTTCAAAACATTTCTTGTGAATGACATTCTCTGAAGGGTGCAAAACCAATCATTTATCAAACTTGTCAAGTGCATAAGGAATCTGTTTTGGCAAAATACTTTTAAGTTTTATAAATGATTTTCCTGTATATCTCATTGTTTAAAGTGTTAAAGGATTTAACTTAAAACAAGAGCAGAATATTTTTTTTTTGTCTTCCCTGTGTCATTTAATATATTTGGGTTTGTCAAAGATTGATGAACATAAACATTATAAAGTACTCGCAGAGGTTTTGTTTTTGAGTTCAATGAGATGTATTTTGATTTTTATACTGTGTTCTCATTTATTTCGCTACAGATAATAAAATAATTCTTGGAAAGTAAAAACGTAGGTCACCAGAAAGTAACTGTCGATATTTTTTTTCTTTACTACAAAAACCTGTCGCGATTGTTTTAAACATACATTAAATGCTCGAAATGTATTAACTATTACCGTTATATAAATAAATAAAATAATAAAACTTATATAAAAAAATAATCAAATCCAAAATCATGGTATGTATGTAAAACTGCTTGGTTACTAAAATTGATATCATTTAATTTCCCCTAAAGTTATTCAATTTTGATATTTTTAACTCGTAATTTAAAATAATTAATTTTTTTAATATTTAAATGTTGCTCTGCAATTTAACTGTTTTCCTTGGACATGCGTATTAGCGATAGTGATATTTGCAAGCTGTAGTCATCCTTTTCATCAAAGCAGCATTTTAGCATCATGTCACAGTTAATTCTATTTCTGATTTCCGATATAACACAAAAGCAATAACAAAATCACCATCTGCTTAATCTATGTTCTACGTATCATAATTATTTTAATTTTCTGTTTATCTTTGTCTGATAATTTGCTGTTTTTTTTTTTTTTTTTTTTTGTGTTTGATTTTGATGAAGAATTCCAAATTATTTTTTGCGATTAAGCCTGTAGCAGAACTATTGGTTCTATAATCCTAAATGCCACTGATATTTTAAATCTAAAGTACCTTTAACGTATACTACATGATCATAACTATTTCTTTTTAATTTAAATACCAATTACAAAATATTGAAAATATACTTTTTTGTTGTTAGAAAAATGCTAATTTTAAATAAACAATGAAATTATGCTACTCAATTTAAAGTAGAATGCATTGCTTATATCATAATCAAAGTATGTAAATTTTAATACTGCTCAGTTTTATAAGATTTAGCGAAATGTTGGGTACAACGGACGAAAGTAAATATATATATACAGTGGCGGTCAAAAGTTTCCGGCCAGTTAGTTTTTTTGATTTGTTTGACAGAATGTTTTAGCGAAGAAGAAGTTCAACTGCTCCAAAAGTTAGGAATAAGCAAATTACCTCTGACCACTTAATCATTTTGATTGGTTACTTAAGATAATTGGTGCAAAGGGGAGGAATTCGAAATTCGCGCGTGCAAAAGTTCCCGGCCACTCGTCATTCATTAGTTTTTGCTATCGCTAATGTGTTTTTTTGGTCATGTTTGTTAATTAATAAAGGTGAATAATGTATTTGAAACTCAAAAATGAAAAGTTTAACAATTTATTGTTCCTAAATGAGTGATTTGTTTGTCGCTAAAGGGACAATCCTCTCCTGAGATTGCGGCAATGTTGTCGATCGGAAAATTTGCTGTAAACGATATTTTAAAAACATATAAAGATGGTCATGGCCTTCGGAACTTGCCACGGTCCGGGGGACTCTGGAAAACGACTATTCTTGTGGTTAGAATTATCAGAAGAAAAGCAGTTGATGACCCGCTTAAAAATGCCGCTGCAATTCCACGCCATTTATGGTGTTAACAGCGATTTATGGTGTTATGTTTATTGCTGAAACAAGTCTATCTACAGTGTCAAGACGCTTATGTGACGTAGAACTTTATGGAACAGTCGATGTTGAAAACCTTTTACAAGTAAAAAAATTCAGAAGGACCGACTGGTGTTTGCCAAGGAATAAAGTGAAAACTGGAAAAAAGTACTATTTTCAGATGAATCGACGTTCAATCTTTTTGTGAGTAATAAAAAACATTACAACGGACGACCAAAAAACAAAAGATAAGGTGCGAGGTACATTATTCCTACAATGAAGCACGGCGGAGGACACGTTATGCTGTGGGGAGCATTTTCTGGAAAATGCGCCTGTCCGTTATTTGAAATCCGCAGCAAGATGAATAGTGCAATGCATAAGGATATCTTGCAAGATCATTTGCTGCCTTATTAGAGGATAAATTGTGGTCGCAACTATTTGTTTCATCATGAAAACGACCAAAAGCATACATCCAAGCTCGTCAAGCAGTGGCTTCGAAAAAAAAACTTCGCTTTTGAAACGAACAGCCCAATCATCCGATCTGAATAAAATAGAAAATCTTTGAAACTAACCTGAAAACGTGTGTGGAATTATAAATATTCCAATTTAGCAGCATTTTCACAAAAATTGCAAGAACCGTGGACAAATTTTAACATTGATGATCTACAACTGTTCATTGAATCGATGCTACGTTACTACGCCTCAGTACTTATTGCTAAATGTATGAATACAAAATACTAATTGTAAATGTTGTTGATCACCATTATTTTCTTTTATAACACCATTTTTTTCTAAACTTGCCAAAGTGGCCGGAAACTTTTGAGAACATGCATTTTCTTTTGCAATTAATTTTGTCAATTAAATTTATTAATATTTAATTTTTATTCCATAAATAAGTTTTTAACTGTTATGTCAACAAAGTGTATAAGTATCACTTTGTGATTCCTCTTCATATGGATATACTTACAAATTAACCAAAAATTTATGCTGGCCGGAAACGTTGGACCGCCACTGTATATATATATAATTGCGTGTATAAAACTAAAACCAAAAAAAAAAAAAGAGAATAATGTATTAGTTGTCATACAATAAATTATTATGCTTATAAAAGGTATATTAATCTGTCAGTGGTAATACTTTTGTACATTTGTGATTTATAGGGCGTCATAAAAAATTAAAAGAGCTAAATTATATCTTTAATTAAAATTTAAGACCCCTTAGACAGCTTAGTAAGTGTTCGATGTGTGATACTAGCTAATATATCATCTAATTAAAAAAAAAAAAAAAGTCCGAATCTCAGATGCATTCAGACTTGTATTCGTCTAAGAAGGATAAACAGTACATACCTCTTCATCTATCTGAATAGCGTCTGCTGCAGATTTTTATCTAATATCTCATCTAGTTCTAAAAAAGGAAAAGTCCGAATCTAAGATGCGTTCGATGTGGGATTTTAGTTAATATATCATCTAATTATAAAAAAATGTCTGAATCTAAGACACATCCACACCTGTCTTCATCTAAAGAGAATAAACCTTAAACACCTCTTCATCTGAATACTGTTGCTGTGGATTTTTAGCTAGCATCTCATCTAGTTATAAAAAAGCGAAATTCCGGATCTATGATTAATCCAGACCTGTCTTCATCTAAGGTGAATCAAATTTGTACATCTAGTCATACGATTAGCGTTCGATGTGGGATTTTAGCTAATATATCATATAATTATAAAAAATTGTCCTGTCTCCGACTGAGGATAAACATTACATACCTCTTCATCTGAATAGCGTTCGGTGTGGATTTTAAGCTAATAGCTCATCTAGTTAATGAAAGCAAAAGTCCGAATCTAAGATTAATACAGACCTGTCTTCTTCTAAGAACAATAAAATTTGCACATCCCTTTATCCGATTAGCGTTCTATTTGCAATTTTAGATAACACCTCACCCAATTATCATAAAATCAAAAATCCGAATCTCAGATGCAACGGGGCATCGTCGTCTAATGAAAATGAAATTCGCACACATCTTGATCCGATGGATTTTAATAACCATTGTAGAACGAAATAAGTCAATTATCTGTGTAATTATACATAGAGGAATATATTTCAATTATTGTTTTTAAAGTGTCATTTACTTACTTATTTATTTTGCATAAAAATCTAAAGTCTCTACTTCTCTTTTATCTACGCGCAACATAAAATCAAAGTCTCAAATTCATTAGGTTATCTAAGTTCATAAAACAATTCTTGTTATACGTTTTTTTTATACCTTTACACGCCATTTATGCGTGCATATTTACGAATATTCAATTTGTTGCGTTTTATATAATTTGAAATCAATTTCTTTCATATGTTTATACACCTTTTTTGCTGCATGCATGTGCTCGGAAATATAATTTCTTGCGACATATGACTAGATTTTGTTTCATAAAATACAAATTTTGGGAATCACATTTAAGAAAGCAGAGATATTATTAAACTATTTTTCGTAAATACGACTTTAACCGGAAATTATCTACTAATATTTCTTAAACACTTTCTTAGTTGCCACAAACTTATCCACAAAATTCTTAAATGCTCATTATATTGATTTATTTTTCGAAGCATATCTTTTGAATGACATACTAAGAAGTGTTCAAAATTTCAAAAAATAATGATTTATGTAAGACTTGTCAGGTGTACTCGTATGTGGAATATGCTCTGGTAAAGTGAATATAAGTTTTATAAATGATTATTCCGGATATTTTAACATTTTAGTCGTGAAAAAATTTAAAACTTACAACAAGGACCTACGAATTTATTTTGTCTCTCTTATGACATTCGATTAGTTGAATTTTTCAAAGATTGGTTAACATAAATATCATAAAATACAAGGCGTTGATAATATTTTAGAGTACTAATGGATATTAGGGAATATCAATGAATTATGTGTTGAAACCAGTAATTACAAATCATACATTTACAACATTTGTTTTAACTCAAACATGTTTTCAGAAATATAATACTTATGATATATGACTATATTTACCTTCATAAAATCCAAATTTTTTGAATCACATTTTAGAAAGCAGAAATATTAATAATCATTTTCAAAAAAATATGCGTTTAACTGGAAATTATCAACTAATAGGTCTTCAATAGTTTCTTAGTTGCCAAAAACTTATCCTCGAAATTCTTAAATGTTCATTATATTGATTTTTTTTAAACATTTATCTTGTGAATGACATATTAAGACGGGTTCAAAACCTCTAAAACCAATCATTCATGAAAACCTGTCAAGTGCATAAGGAATATGCTTTGGTAAAGTACGTGTATGTTTTATAAATGATTCTGCTAGATATTTTAACACTTTGGGCATGAAAAGGTTTCACTTACAGCAATAACAAGAGAGTATATGTGCGAATGTTAATTAAATATATTTTGAAGTCTCTTTCTTTATTTTCCAAATATGTCCTTACACTTTTTTTTATATTATTAGGGTTATGAAATACAATTCTTGTGACGTATGACATGATTTTACTTTATAAAATCAGGTTTTTGTTACACAAAACGCATTTGGTTATACAATTGGTTTCGTTACACAAAAACAATATATAAAGAACGGAAAGGTATAGAACAAATCTTTTATCGAAACCTATCAAGTGCAAAGTAATTGCATATGTTCTGTAAATTAATTCCATTGGTGTTTTAACATATAGAGAGCGAAAGTATTTAACTAGAAATATACGAAAAGCGTTTATTTTGACATTGAGTCTGCATATGTGATTTCTTATGTTCCAATCTTACAACGTTTAATATAGATTAGGAGTCACCAACACTTTGGGCAAGGGACAAAGTACATGCTTTCTTAAGTACATTCATTTTGCTTCTATGACAGGAATTTGGCATATAAATCTCAAGATTATGGAATAGCATTTCACAAGTAGATAGATCACTATAGAAAAATATGTTTTTTACGTCTGATTGTCGGTTAAAGTTTCTTGAAAAGTTTTTGTGATGTCACAAACTTATTCACATGAAAGTGTCACTGAAATTATTACTTTTAGGTTAAATTTTACGGTTAAATTTGATATTTATATGTATCAATAAAATTCTTCAAAAATACTTATCATGCAGGATATATTTTTCTCTCTGTTTATATCAGTAACATGAACAAAAACGTCCAAATTTCTGAATTAACAAGCTACGTGTACAATTCTGAAATCAATTCCATATAGAATTATGTAGAATATTAATGAAATCGATATGTTTTTATGAAGATATAATTTTACAAAATCTATACATATCTTTCTGATATTTTTTTTTAATTTTGCATCAGCAAGTGCTAGTCTTCTGTCACATTACTTTTTACCAGACTGAAAAGAAGGGTTATGTGTTTCACGCGTATCTGTATATGTGGATTTCTTTGTACCCTCGAAACATCCCAACGGCTGGATGAATTTTAATGAATGAGGTCTCTACCAATTCGTCTTAACGGCTCGATGGTTAAAGGTAGGTTTGTTTTTATAAATTCAAAATGGTGGCCGTAAAATACAAAATGGCGGTAGAGACAAAAAAGAAATTTACGCACAATATTGAGTGGCATATCATTGGATAGGTCTTTCAAAATGAAGACGATGTTTCGTTGACTATTTTACAGTCAGAAACTCCATTAAAATATTATACAACCTGGAAATAGTGTATATAGGATCTCTAGCTTTACTACAACTCTAACCATCATAGACATCTATAGACCGCATCAAAACAGTGTTCATAGATAGGAAGAAACAATTAAACACAACTTAAAAGTCATCAATACAAGTAAATAAAAAAAATAGGTAAGTAATATAAACAAATAATAATAATAAAATATTTTAAGTCAATTCCTACTTTGGTCAATAAGAGAAGTTTTTTTCTCCTATTCTTCTGTCCTCTTGAATGGCGTTTAAAATGCCTTAATCAAGTAGAGGGATCTCTCGGTCTTAAAATATCTTGATCAAGAAGAACACTCTCTCGATATTTGAAAAAATAATTAATTTAATTTAATTAATGAATTTATATTTGAAAAAAACTGGATTAACATCAAGTGTCATCCACTACAAGATTTAAAAATATTATTTGAGCTTGATTAGATGAATAATAAGTATTTTACTAACGATTAAAAATTTGAACAAGATATATATAGCGAGAATATGACCTAATAGTAGGAATGGAAAAAAATAGTTTCACTTTGATGAGAATAATTAATTAGTTCGCTTTTTACGTAGTCGAGTTTTCTATTTTTTTAATTTAATTGTTTTTCTATATGAAATTTTTGCTTAAAGAATTATTTATAACAAGTTATAGATATCGATAAAGCATATTTGAGCAATAAGCATTTTAAGTGAGATATCGAGTAACGTTCTGGAGTACCCAAAAATATCCACAAAAATTTATTTTAGTATCCCATGTTAAAATATTCACATTGTATACAATTGAGTTTCATATGCATACTTATCAATAGAAATCCACAAAAAATATTTAATATATAGATTATAGTTTATTCTTCTTCTGTCAGTGAGTTGAGCAACCACATTAAATTTTCTGAACTGATACGTTACTTATGATGGTATATTATTCTAAAAAATCCTTCCCGAATTATGCTAAAACTGAATATGAAATGTATATTATTTATGATATTTTAAACTTTACAAAATTGACCCATGTATTTGTTATACTTTTTATTATATTTTTGTATCCACAAGTTTTATTCTTCTGACATACTTTATTATATATATATAATATTTAGCTTCATAAAATTTAAGTTGTGGGAAAATTATTTCTGTAGAAAGAATTATCCATAAATCAAGTTCCAGGTATATGTATTTTACTTAGAATTATCGATTAACAGTTCTTCAGAAGTTGTCATCTAAGGTACAGTCTAGGGTTTCACAATATTATCCACAAAAATTCTAAAATATGCATTATATTGATTTTTTTTTTGCAAAACTTACCCCATGAATGACATATGCAGAAGGGTACAAAACCAATCATTCATCAAAACCTGTCAAGTTCAAAGGGAATCTGTTTTGGCAAACTACGTGTAAGTTTTATAAATGATTCTACTGAATATTTTAACGTTTAAAGCGTGAAAAGATTTAACATAGAAGAAGACTACAAAGCTTTATTTTGTCTTGTCCCTGTCATTTAATATGTGTAATGATTTAACAAAAACATATATACAAGCACATGTAAGTACAGAGAGTTTATAATGATTCAGAGTGCCATATGTTATGTTAATTGATTTTAAAACAAGTACTTAACAGTTTCACAACACACTCTGTGCGTTAAAAAAAATTGATTCTTTGCAAAACAAAAAGATAATTTTGATATAATAAAATATTTTAATAAAAATTTATTGTTATATTTTATTGATTTAAATGTTTTGAATTTTTGTATTTGTCATTTTTATGACATTTATTCTCATGTACAATTGCAGATTTTATATACTTTTTTCATCTAGATGTATTATAAAATATTGAAGAATCAAAGAGTATAAATAAAATAATAAATATTTCAATAATTAAAAATCAATTTTTATTATATTACATTTCTTAAATGTATGCATGCATGTTTGAAGTATTTAAATGATGCACAGTCTTTCGATAGTCAGATGTGACTCTTAAAAAATAATAATAATATTCAACGTATTGAACTTATTAAATTTAATTTTAAATAATAAACAAATCTAAACATAAATAGGAATGTTTAAAAGCATCTACTACATTTTGTTTGTTTAGAGTTGATATATTATCATATAATGTAAATCAAAATCAATAAAAACCATAATTCTTAATAAGTTGAAAATAAAAATTCGCAAAATTTAGTTCCGTAAAATTTACAGATATAACAATGACAATATTAAATGTATGTTAATAAATATATACGATTTCGTGATATGTTATATTAACTAGTTAAATTTAGTCTACTGGATAGTTCTCTATTTTGGAATCTATTACGTTTACGTATAAAACATTAGTGCTATATTTTTGAGTTGTTCCATCCTTTAAAAAATTCACAATACATACATGTTTTCTTAAATTTATTTTCTTTTATATATATTCAGACGAAAACAAAGTCACATAAATATGGATATTACAGAAAATTGTCGATTAACCAATTATTCCTTGCGTCCTTTTTTTGGGACGTTTCGAATTTTAATTATTTTTATAATTTTCTTCTTTTTTACAACAAGAAAATTGTATGAAGTAATTGCCTATAAATGTATTCATCTATCGCTGAGAGATGACAGCATAACTTTGATATTTATTTGCTTAAATGAATGCCTTTTCCCGATCTTTATAGATTTTTCATTTTTCAAGATTGTGAAATAAAAAAAGTAAGTTTATTTGTATTTTTTGTATCAAGGATCCAAATAAATAAGTTATAATCTTAGCTTCTAGACTTCTTTGATATGTATTTTTTTTATTGCGAAATTCGTTCAAGCCTATTTTATATGCATGTTTGTAACGAACAAAATATAGGGCGCTAGGCGGCATACGGTATAAATTTCTATTAGCCATTTCGGGCACAGTTATTGATGTAAAGTCCTTTTCAATTAGACTTTGAAATAAAGTGTTTTTTGCCTCAAATACGATTAATCTTAATTTACGAGTATATAACCACCGTCAAAAAGGATGCAATGTTGATCTGCGTTTTATTTTCATAAGATTCCATACAACACACAGAATGAAGGTTGTATTCTTAAAGGATTTATATTGTATAAAATGATAAAATCAAAATTATTATTTTTCTATCTTTAGTAATATTTTTATTTTATTTTATAAATGTTAAAAGTTTAGCTTATATCTATATGAAATTTGCTTGTATTGAAAATAAAATATATATTTCTTATCAAAAATTTAATTAATATGTAAGGAATATACAATACCATGTACTACATATATTACTTACATCAATACAGATAAAAGTTTGATTTTTAACGTTGTAAAATTTTAATATAACTTGGAGTGAAACTGAAATAGTAATTTAATAAGAGAATGTGAAAAAATAATTTTCTCAAATTAATGCAATCATGATAACATCTTATATTTCATAACACTTGGGGAAAAATCATTTTTTTAATAATTCAAACAATATTCTTAAAAAAAGCCGATAAATGTTAACCTTTTAAAAAATTAATAAAACAATATTTAAATTCTATCAAGAGTATCATAACAAAGAAAAAATTATTTTATTTATATTGAATGAAAATTCAAAATTACATAACGAAAACATTTATAAAATGATCTCGAATTATACCGTCCTGAATTTTTTTTAATAAAAAACTAATATAATTTCAGTCAAAAGTTCCATCATTTATATTCATTGCCGAGAGAGGGCGCCAAAACAAAGTTGAAATAAAGAGCAGTCATGAGCCTAATTCATACAATGAACTGCTGTCTTGCTTATATAAAATAAATAACTCCGTTTTTTTCTTTCTTTCTTTTTTTTTTTTTTTTTTTTTTTTTTTTTTTTTTTTTTCAAAACTTATTTCGGTATGTAAAAGTGGAAAACGCATTTCAAAATATGTAAAGGCTTTAACATGCTTTAAAAAATATTTTAAAAGCAGATTCGGATGTTAAACTGTATTTTTTTTATGAAACCCTCAATGAGTCGTTCATTTGTTTCTAGATTTTGAATTTTTGCTTATGGGTTGCAATGGTATCCGTTTGTTTATATCGATTATCTGTTGTTGGTAGCTGGATATTTTTTAATTAGAACCTAAATCATTATAATTGTATAGTTTTTGAAGCTTTTGAGGAAAGTGAAGAAGAATAGATATGATACAGCGTCAATTATTATAAGTCCAACAATTGCCTTATTCAGTGGATCGGAACACTTAAGCCTTACATGCCGCGATATTTCTTTTTCCGATGATGAGCGCGATTATCAGAGTCCGGATGAGTTCACTCCGGAACTGTTATACACTTAGCGTTATTATATACCGGGTGTCCCAAAAAGGACTGACTGATTTTAAAATTCAATAACTTGCAAACGGTGACAGATATTTAAAAAATTCTTGCAGGAGGGTTATGCATAAGGTCAAAAGTTTTTTTTACAGTGATTTTCAATTTTAGTTCGAATTACAAACAATAGATGGCGCTGCGATCAATAGACGCTGAATTCAGGCTCGATTTTTGGTACTTCGTGGCCCGGATAATACATTTCCATCTCCTTTTTCTGCATGGAACAAGAGAAAGGACCAGAAATCGAGCCTGTATTTAGCGACTATTGCTTACAGCGCCATCTATTGTTTGTAATTCGAACTAAAATCGAAAATCACTGTAATAAAACTTTTGACCTTATGCATAACCCTCCTGCAAGAATTTTTTAAATATCTGTCACCGTTTGCAAGTTATTGAATTTTAAAATCAGTCAGTCCTTTTTGGGACACCCTGTATATATAATTGTTAGTTATAATGTTATTAGTATCTGTAAACAAATAAATATATAATTTAAATAGTTTATAAACATACTAATTTTAGTACATAATATAAAATTTAATAGCATAGCTTAATTAATTTAAATTTAGACAAACATATAATTTGCATTTTTTCACATATGGATATTCCAATATTTAGTACGTTTACATTTTATCAAATAAATACAAAAATATTTTAGCGTACATTTTTTAGTATTTTTTCAGTTCATTTTGCAACATTTCAAAGTGATTTTACCAACCAATGTTAGAAAACAAAAAATATAAATACAAAATACACAAAAAATAAAACATAAATGGGTTAATATTTCTTCGAAACTTTGGAGGTGACACTATCTTATCCACAAAAAATTTAAAATATTAATTATATTAGTGAGGGTTTTTTTTTTTTTTAATGTTTGTGAATGACATATTAAGAAAGGTACAAAACCCACAATTTATGAAAATTTGTGAAATACACAGGGAATCTGTTTTGCAAAGTACGTGTAAGTTTTGTAAATGATTTTTCTTGATATTTGTACATTTAAAACATGAAAAGATTTAACTTAGAAAAAGAGAAGAAAAGTTCTTTTTTTTTTTTTTTTTTTTTTGCTTGTAACATTTATTATGTTTGAAGCGATAAGCAATTGATGTATATAAATATTTAATGCACATATGGTTGATCATGTTTCAGAGGTCAATGTGTTATTTATTTCTTTGCACTTAATTAATATGTTAAAAAAAAAAAAAAGAAACATTCACAGACAGAAAAATAAATCTTGATTTTACGGTATAAATCTGGCACCCCACACTGTTAAAAATTTTGCAGCATTCTGGCAGGTCATTCGACCGTTGTTTGAAAAAACGGTTTCATAACCACAATTTAAGTATATTCTAACCATAAAATGGCCAAAATTATGGTCAGAATAGTGTCAAAATTACGGTTGTGTAACCGTTTTCGGAAAAAACGTGCAAATGACCTGCCAGAATGCTGAAAATTTTTAACAGTGCAGCTACCAGTATTATGCCGTAAAATTAAAAATAATAAAACGTAAATAAGCAGTAGTAAGCCTTCTTACAAATGAAATAAGCCGTATATTAAAACTTAACGGTTTGCTATTGCTCATTTAGGGTTTATCATTATTAATCTTTACGGTATAATACGGGCATCTATAAGTTAATAAATATATGGAAATTCTTGATATGTTTTATTAATTAATTAAATTTAGTCTAACGAATATTTTTCAATTTTAGAAGATTCCTATTACAGTTTTTACGTCATTATATTTTTGAGCAATTTTTTATTTTAAAATATCACAATATATACATGCAGACATAAATTTGTTTTATTAAACATATATCTATAAAAACAATGATTCACATAAAATAAGATTTTGCTTCACGCAAATAATGAATTGCGATTTCGATTATACAAAATATCAAAAATCATTCTCGAGGAAATATGGATATTATAGAAAATTATCGATTAATATTTTTTCGAAGCTTTGGAGATGCCACAATCTTATCGTCGAAAAAATTAAATATTCACTATATTGGTGTTTTTTTTTTTCAAAATGTTTGTAAATGACATATTAAGAAGAGTACAAAACAAGAAATTTATGAAAACCTGTCAAATACATAGGGAATATGTTTTGGCAAGGCAAAGTATGTGCAGGTTTTATAAATGATTCTCCTGGATATATTTGCATTTAAAACATGCAAAGATTTAAATTAGAAGAAGAGCAGAAGAGTTTATTTTTTTCTTGCTTGCAAAATTTATAATGTTTGAAGAGATAAAAGATTCATGTATATAAAAATTTTAAGGCACATGCAGTTGATAATATTTCAGAGTTCAACATGTCATTTATTTATTCTTAGACAAAGATCGTATGTTTTCACTTAAACACTATGGTAAACAAAAAATAATCACAGACAGATAAAGCGGCTTTATTTAACTGTATAAATATGGCACCCCAGTTGCCAGTATTATTCCGTAAAATTGAAAATGATAAATCGTAAATAAGCAGTACTAAGCCGTTTTACAAATGAACTAATCCGTATATTTAATCTTAACGGCACAATACTGCTTATTTACGGTTTATTATAGAAAATTTTTACTGCATAATACTGGCGTCTGCAAGTTAATAAATATATGAGATTTCTTGATATGTAATACTAATTAGTTAAGTTAAGTCTATTGAATAGTTTCCTATTTTAGAAGACGTCTATTACGATTATAAATAAGACGTTAATATATTTTTGAGCGATTTTTTATTATAAAAAAGTCTCAATGCATACATGTTTTTTTTTTTTTTTTTTTTTTTTTTTTTTTACATATATGTTGGGATTTCCTCTAAGTCCACACAACTTTGAAGAAATCCTTTACTTTCTATATGCTGCCATCACCGATATGATTACGTGATATCGGTCACGTTATGAGAGGATTGTTGAAAAGAATACCAACCCTTTCAATTAAACTTAACTAATAATTTATTTACACACTATTTACAAGTAACAAATCAGTATTTACACTTAAGAACTCGGGTATAGGTGATCCGGTACAACATTAAATTAAACGGTAAATACTTTCTGTGTATTGTTAAAGTACTCTGTATTCCTCTCAGTCTACGCTAGTTAAATCAGAATTATCCGAGATCACTGTTAATCTCACAACACATTAGCTCGATAGAGCTTTACACCGACTAAATTCCGCTCTGTCTAAGTGCTCCTCTGGAACAACTCACACCTTCAGCTCCAAGCATCAACTGAACACCTTTTAGCTATTTCATGCCCCCCCCCCCCCCTCATACAACATAAAACGGGGTTTCCCTTCTGAGATCAGGTTCTTATCCCCTTCCTCCAATATCAAGTGTCACATTCCTGTGACGTCCATTATCTCCCTATATGTCGAAACTATTTTGTCTGCCTTATCTCAGGTATGCATTTGAATAGCGTGGATAGCCCACGCTATTGATAAACTACATTCCTCACATATTCTGCATACCTAACTAGCTCTTATTAAATTTCAGATAAGAAAACAGTGTTACTTTAAAATTCCCAGTACACATACATTATACAAGCAAAAAAAAATAATATATAACCATAGTTCTAATAGTATATGTTCCTCAGAACCTGACAATATATTTATAAAACTATACTATTCCTTTAAAATAAGATTTTGCTTGAAGCAAATCATAAATTTTGATTTAGATTTTACATTCTGTCAATAAGTCATTTTCGGTTAAATATATATATATTACAGAAAAATTATCGATTAATATTTCTTAGAAACTTTCGAGGTGACACTATCTTATCCACAAAAGACTCTAAAATGTTCATTATATTGATGCCTTTATCTTTTTTTTTTTTTTTTTTTCCAAAATGTTTGCAAATGACATATTAAGAAGGGTACAAAACCAGCAATTCATCAAAACCTGCCAAATACATAGGGAATCTTTTTCGGCAATGTACGTGTAAGTTTTATAAATGATTCTTCTGGATATTTTTGCATTTAAAACATGAAAAAACTTAACTTTGAAGAAGAGCAGAAGAGTTTATTTGTCTTGCTTGTAACATTTATTAAGTTTGAAGGGATCAAATATTTATGCAGATAAACTTCATAAGTCACATGAAGTTGATAATGTTTCAGAGTTCAATATGTTATTTATTTTTTTTTTAATGCAAAGATCTGAAATTTTCACTGAAACACTGTAGTAATATATATATATATATATATATACATACATATATATATATATATATATATATATTCACAGACCGAAAAACAATCTCGATTTTGCGGTATAAATCTGACACCACAACTGCCAGTATTAAGCCGTAAAATAAAAAAAAATAATAAACTGTAAATAAGCAGTAATAAATGTTCTTATAAATGAATTAAGCCGTATATTAAAGCTTAACGGTATATATACTATTGCTTATCTATGGTTTATTATGGTTAATTTTTACGGTATAATACTATCATATGTAAGTTAATAAATATATGAGGTTTCTCGATATGTTTTACTAATTAGTTAAATTAAGTCTACCGAATAGTTTTCTATTTTAGAAGAAGTCTACAACGGTTATAAATAACACGTTACAATATTTTTGAGCGATTTTTTATTATAAAAATGTCTCAATATATACATGCATTCTTATTTTTTTTTACATATATTTATAAAAACAATACTATTTACATAAAATAAGATTTTGCGTCAAGCTTATCATAAATTTCGATTGAGATTTCACATTCTCTCAATAAGTCATTTTTGGTTAAATATGGATATTACAAAAAATTATGGATTAATATTTCTTAGAAACTTTTGAGATGACACAATCTCATCCTCAAGAATTCTAAAATGTTCATTATATTGGTGTTTTTTTAATGCTTGTGAATGATTCATTAAGAAGGGTATAAAACCAAGAATTTATCAAAACCTGTCAAATACATAGGGAATTTGTTTTGGAAAAGAACGTGTAATTTTTACAAATGATTCTTCTTGATATTTTTACATTAAAAACATGAAACGATTTAACTTCGAAGAAGAGCTGAAAGTTTTTTTTTTTTTTTTTTTTTTTTTTTTTTGCTTGTAACATTTATCATGTTTGAAGCGATCAAATATTTAAGTAGATAAACATTATAAGCGACATGCAGTTGATTATGTTTCCGAGTTCAATATGTTATTTTTTTTTTCAGACAAAAATCTGAACTTTTCACTTAAACACTGTAGTAAAAAAAAATATCCACCGATAGAAAAAACCATCTTGATTTTACGGTATAAATCTGGCACCCCAGCTGCTAGTATTGTCACGTAAAATTAAAAATAATAAACCGTAAATAAGCAGTAGTAAGCCTTCTTATAAATTAATAATTCCGTATATTAAAGCTTAACGGTATACTACTGCTTATTTACGGTTCATTATTTTTAATTTTTAAGATATAATACGGGCATCTGTAAGTAAATAAATATATGATATTTCTTGATATGTTTTACTAATTAGTTAAATTTAGTCTACCGAATAGTTTCCTATTTTATAATAAGTTTATTATGGTTATATATAAAACATTAAAATATTTTTGAGCGATTTTTCATTTTAAAAAATTCACAATACATTCATGCAGACATAAATTTGTTTTATGTTTATATATATATATAAACAATACTATTCAAATAAAATAAGATTTTGCTTCACGCATATCATGAATTGTGATTTCGATTTTACAAAATATCAATAAATCATTTTCGAAGAAATTTGGATATTACAGAAAATTATCGATTAATATTTTTTTTAAGTTTTGGAGGTGCCACTATCTTATCCTCAATAATTTTTAAATATTCATTATATTGGTGGTTTTTTTTAAACATTTGTGAATGACATATTGCGAAGGGTACAAAACCAACTATTTATCAAAACCTGTCAAGTGCATAGAGAGTCTGATTTGGCAAAGTACGTGTAAGTTTTATAAATGATTCTCCTAGATATTTTTACATTTATAACATGAAAAGATTTAACTTAGAAGAAGAGCAGAATAGTTTACTTTTTCTTGCTTGTAACGTTTATTATGTTTGAAGCGATCAAAGATTTATGTAGATAAACATCATAAGGTAGATAAACATGCAGTGAATAATGTCTAAGAGATCATTGTGTTATTATTTTTTTAAGACCATGTTCTTAACGTTTTCACTGCAAATACTTCGTTAAATAAAATGTTCTTCACTTAAAGAAAAAGAAATCTTGATTTTACGGTTTAAAACTGGCACCGCACCCGCCGCTTAATACCGTAAAATTAACAGTATTAAACTGTAAATAAGCTGTAGTACACCGTCTATAAATGCATTACGCCGTATATAAAAGCTTAGCGGTATACTACTGCTTATTTACTGCTTATTACTGTTAATTCTTACAGTATAATACTAGCAGCTGGGGTGCCATTTTTATGCCGTAAGTTATTTATTTATTTATTTATTTATTTTATTTATTTATTTTTATTTATTTATTTATTTATTTATTTATTTATTTTATTTATTTATTTATATTTATTTATTTATTTATTTTTTATTTTTTTATTATATATATATATATATATATATATATATAGCTCTAATAAAAGTGAATGATTATGAAAATTATTATGAAAAGAGGGTGCAAAACAACAATAAAAATCCATGAAAATTTATAACGAAAAAACAACAAACAAACCACTCCCTGCTCTTCAGAAAGTGGGAGGAGTGAAAAAAGCAGGTATCAAAAACAGAAATTGGATCCTCACGGGTTTCGCAGGATATGGCCAACCCACATACTCCAAAAGTATAACAATAGATTTAAACTTTCAAAAACACAACATAACAAAGCTATTTTATAAAAAAAAAAATTTAACGAATCAAAACTGCTTTAAAAACAAATATAACCAACCAATTCAAAATCCAAGAAAACCGATTTAGCTTATAAAACGTAAATAAAAATTAATAAAAATTTTAATATGACTAAATCATTAAGCAATTAGAAGTATTGAACATGTGAGAAGGCCATATCCCCACCTTTACCCATGAAGACCTGAAACAAACTTGCTACCTTTGAAACAATCACTACGCTCCACTTCTCTCCATCAGCAGGAGTTGCAAGCAAGGCCATAATCCAAGTTAGACCAGCGTCCTAAAGACTTGTCTTTCCATTATCCTCATAATCATTAATTTTCTTTCCAAGTCACCGCAGTTTCTACTTGAAGCACATCAACATGCAGACGTTCTTAAAGACTTTAATCCACACCCTTCATATATTCAAGCAGCTACCTTGGCATCCATTACGGTGTTTGGCCGCTTAGCTGTTGCCACTTTAGAAAACTCTTCTCAAGTTGATTTACATAATGAAAAATAAACTGGTATGGAAATAAATTATTATAAAAAAGATTAGCAGTAAATTTAAAAATCTGTGAACTCAAAAATTCTCTATTACTACAAATTCTATAAAATCTATTAATTTGTCCCACAATAATGTTATTAAAAACCTTCTTACTTAAATTTGAATACCAGTGTGGCATCGATTGAGTATTAAAATTAAAAAAATCCCGTTTATCAAAAAGCTTAATTAGTATATTGCTATCTTTAATTAAAATGTCTAAATCCAAAAAATTAACATGTAAATTATCAACAGAAGCCTTATTTAATTTTAAACATGGAGGATAGATATCGTTAATCGATACCAAAAGTTTGTCATCGAATATTATTAAATCATCGATATACCTTAAAACTGAATAACTCTTATTACTGTTTAAAACATAATTAAATTCATAATAAAAAAGAAACAGATTTGCAGCAGAACTTATTTGAAAGCTTTTTTATATTGACAAAGTTAAAAATGAGTTAAATAATAGTAAATTTTATAAAGAATGTAAATTAAGTCACAAGGTTGTTGTAAACAAATTTAATGCATACACCAAGAAGGCTAGAAAGATGTATTCATATAATTTTGCTATTAATAATCATCATACTTTTCCATTTCTGTTTATGACCCCAAAATTTCACAAGACACCTATTAAATTCAGATTTATATGTTGTAATTCAATAGGTATAGGTAAAAGTTTAAATGTTAAGTTACAGGAGTTTTTGAAGAGCATTTATGGTTTTTTGAAGTTTAAATATAGAAATACTAGCTATTTTTGGTGTATAGACAATAGTAATGAGGTTTTAAATAAAATTAAAAAAACGCCCATAACGCCCACAAATTTGTATACCTATGATTTTGAAAACCTTTTTTCTAATATACCTATAGATTTACTTTATGATACACTAAAAAATATTTTTGATATGTTCTGTATTGAGGAGGAGCTTGGAATTAAAAGAGATTTTTTCTTGAGTTTATGTAATTTTTGTTTTCTTAATAATTTCATTACATTCAATAGCTCATTTTTCTACCAGGTATGTCGTATCGGTATGGGAACTAATTTTTCGAGTTCTGCTGCAAATCTGTTTCTTTTTTATTATGAATTTAATTATGTTTTAAACAGTAATAAGAGTTATTCAGTTTTAAGGTATATCGATGATTTAATAATATTCGATGACAAACTTTTGGTATCGATTAACGATATCTATCCTCCATGTTTAAAATTAAATAAGTCTTCTGTTGATAATTTACATGTTAATTTTTTGGATTTAGACATTTTAATTAAAGATAGCAATATACTAATTAAGCTTTTTGATAAACGGGATTTTTTTAATTTTAATACTCAATCGATGCCACACTGGTATTCAAATTTAAGTAAGAAGGTTTTTAATAACATTATTGTGGGACAAATTAATAGATTTTATAGAATTTGTAGTAATAGAGAATTTTTGAGTTCACAGATTTTTAAATTTACTGCTAATCTTTTTTATAATAATTTATTTCCATACCAGTTTATTTTTCATTATGTAAATCAACTTGAGAAGAGTTTTCTAAAGTGGCAACAGCTAAGCGGCCAAATACCGTAATGGATGCCAAGGTAGCTGCTTGAATATATGAAGGGTGTGGATTAAAGTCTTTAAGAACGTCTGCATGTTGATGTGCTTCAAGTAGAAACTGCGGTGACTTGGAAAGAAAATTAATGATTATGAGGATAATGGAAAGACAAGTCTTTAGGACGCTGGTCTAACTTGGATTATGGCCTTGCTTGCAACTCCTGCTGATGGAGAGAAGTGGAGCGTAGTGATTGTTTCAAAGGTAGCAAGTTTTTTTCAGGTCTTCATGGGTAAAGGTGGGGATATGGCCTTCTCACATGTTCAATACTTCTAATTGCTTAATGATTTAGTCATATTAAAATTTTTATTAATTTTTATTTACGTTTTATAAGCTAAATCGGTTTTCTTGGATTTTGAATTGGTTGGTTATATTTGTTTTTAAAGCAGTTTTGATTCGTTAAAATTTTTTTTTATAAAATAGCTTTGTTATGTTGTGTTTTTGAAAGTTTAAATCTATTGTTATACTTTTGGAGTATGTGGGTTGGCCATATCTTGCGAAACCCGTGAGGATCCAATTTCTGTTTTTGATACCTGCTTTTTTCACTCCTCCCACTTTCTGAAGAGCAGGGAGTGGTTTGTTTGTTGTTTTTTCGTTATAAATTTTCATGGATTTTTATTGTTGTTTTGCACCCTCTTTTCATAATAATTTTCATAATCATTCACTTTTATTAGAGCTATATTCACTTAGTGCATATAAAAAGCTGCGTTGGGCCTGATGCACTGGGTTATTTGTTTTTAAAAAAATTTTTGAAAGCATTATATATATATATATATATTTATTTATTTTTTTTTTTCTTTGCCACGTTGGAAGAGATATAATTAGGGGACAAGAAAATATCTTTCTAAAAATGTGCTGTTTGGATTGATTTGATATTAATATTTTTTTAATTTAAATTTTTGGTTATTTTTACAGATGTAAAATTGTAGGTATTGCAGACTGTTTGATTTAGAAGGATGATAAAATTTTGAATGGTCAAAGAGTATAAATAAAATAACAAATAATGAATAATTCGAAATCGTTTTTCATTACATTATATTTTTTTACGTAGGCAGATATCTTTGAAAACTTTAAATGAGTCTATTGGCAATCAGATGTAAACTATTATATATAGAGAGAGTATTATTCAATGAAGTCGTGTACTTTGAATGTATTTTTATGTTTCAGATAGTTTTACTGTATTATTTATGGGACCTTCTTTAGCCAACTGCCCCACCAGTGGCCGAGAGGTTCTGCTCTCGAAGCTGGTAGACGGTAGGTGCTGGGTTCGAACCCAATCGCACCCGTCGGCCTAATCGTTCCGAGTTTTCGTGGTTTTCTTCTAACCTTGGATTTCCAAGCGTTAATACAGGTTAAGTTCCCTTAGAAAGACCCCCTCGAAGGGCACTCCCACCCTTATGGCCTATATCCCTCGTATTGATAATTGGCCGTCATAAACGCAAGAAACCAACCAACCTTTATCCTACTAATATCGCAATCTTTTCTTTTACTAATAAATAATATAATATAAATAAATAAATGAATTAAAAATGCATTTTCATAAAGTGATTATAAAATATGCTTAATAATTAATTAATTCAAAAACAACATGTTTAAAAAAATATAGAAGTTGCGTTGTCCGACATAGAATTATTTCACTGGTTAGTGAATTAATTAAAAAAAAAAACGATTTTACTTACATTTTTAAATCATTTACTATATTTAATCTTACCATTCATATTTTAAAACATTTTTCTACCACAGAGTTTCTAACAATTTGGCAGGAAAATACTATTTTAATATCGTTTATTGCTCATGTTTTACTTCCTACATTTTTTTCGATGTAAATATTTTTTTAGAGGTACAGTAGTTTAAAAATATTACATGAAATGTTTAAACACAACCCTTAATTAAAATAAGATAATGTGTTACTTAAAGCAACATCTAAAAACTGTAAAATACATTGTATTTTCGTTTTAAAGAAAATATTTCTCGCTACTGGAATTATTTTACAAAATGCCTTGTTGGATTTTCTGCGATAAGAAATAAAAGACTTAAACATAAATAAAAAATATTAAAAACTTCGAAAATGTTTGAACGATTTATGTCCGGTTTCATTTCTACATGTCCTAAACAATTTAGATAACATAGGGTGTGATAAAATTTAACAGAGTTAAATCCAAGATAAAAATTTTTGATCGAAGAACATATTTTTTCTTGTATATGAAATAAAGACATTTTTGAAAGCTACAAGTTAAATAAGAACATTCCGAGATTCAAAGAGTAAAAAATTCTGCGTATTGATACGCAAATGTATTATATATATATATATATATATTTTTTTTTTTTGCAATGCATTATAATTCAAAATATTATGACTAAGAAGTATCGCTCCATGTCAACTTATCATCGTTCATTGAAACACACCAATAGTTAAAGGTATTGCATGAAGTAATTTATCAACATCCACCCAGTAAACCCAGTTTATGGCATGAATGAAATCTGAATATAATCAGTAAACGATGAAATTTTATTTTATTATTCATAATGATAATGAACTGACAACAATATTAATAAAAAAAAATAATTCTATTGTAAACTTTTAAGGTTATTTTATAATTATATAACTTCATATATCTTATATTTTACCCCGAATTCGTTTGGTTTTTAAACTTTATATAAAATATATTTATATACAGAACGTTATATACAGAGCCTATGTTTGATATTTCATGTGCATATACCCTAAAGAGTATACACTAGCCTCCAAAAGTTAAGAAACACTGGCCGAATACTTTTGATTGTACACAGTCTTTCGAATATATACACTGTTAAACATTCGCACTCGAGGGCTCCATAGTGGAGCCATTTAAAATGTGTCTTCAAACTCGAGGGCTCCGCTACGGAGACAATGCAAATAATTTTGTGATACCTGTCTAGAAAAGCCAAGATTACATATTGGCAATTGCTTCGAGAGGTATCACACTTTGGCCGATTACAAAATGTAATAATTTTATAATTTTTTTTATATATATATCTTAACATTTGTATTAATAAAGAATTAAAAAAAATAATAAGATATAACTAAAGTCGCTTCGAGTTGCTGGTAATACGAATGAGAAAAAACTTCGAGTGCAAAGGGTTAAAAATCTGCATCAGACTATCCAGTCATTCCACCGTTTTTAATGAAAATGGTTGCTTAAACTTATTATTAAATACATCTGGCGATATTATTGTCCATCTTATGGTCAGAATAAAGTTAAATTATGATTTTCTAACCGTTTTCACTAAAAACGGTCATATCACTGGACAGTTTGCTGCAAAAGTTTGAGTGTACCAAAATTCTTGACGAAATGTTCTCGATCTTCGAGCATGTAAAGAACAAGTGTGTTCTCACATTTTTCAGTCGAGATTTAGCCGTAGGTATAATTAGGAAGACAATAATAAATTTAATTAGAAAATAATCTTTGCGATCACCCATGTACAAGAAAATGTAATTGTGACACAATTGTATGTTTCTGTAGCAACTGACTATTTGTGCTGTTTTAGTGCCGTGTGCATTTTGTGTAAGCACAGCTCACATATTGGTGAAGTTGTTTACGTTTCTGCGTAAAATACAAATGTTTTTGTTTATATAATACAGAGTTTTTAAAAGAATTGAACACCACTTTCCGAAAACTAGGAAAAAGAACGGTAGAAACAGTATACTACAATTAAAACATTAATATAGTTAATGTTTTATGATATATGTTTAATTGAATGAAGTAATTTTTAATTGCGCACACGTGAGTTATTCCCAAAAATTTTATTTCAAAATTTGGTAGTCAGCTATTTAGTGAAAATCTTATCAAAAGTTCAGTCAAATATTCTGAAATCTCATAAATATATAGTGAGATAGTTGACAAATTGTGGAAAATCCTCTATAATAAAGTTATTTATAGAAAGCAACTCACTATATCTCCAATATTGTTAAGAATTATGATACGATCTTAATTTGGCTGAATCTTATGAAAAAAGTAATCTTTCATAAACGGATTCATGTGATTATTGAACAAAACACAATAATTCTAAAACTAAGTAACGCAGAACGATATATTATATAGTAAAAACTACCATTAAAATTACATATCTGACAGTGCAAGTCGCATCAAAATTCGTTCAGCAGAACTAAATTTATAAGTAGTCGTAACGATATTCCCATTTTATACATATACTAACTGTCTTCGCCCGCTACGCTGATTGGTTGCTCCAAACAAACCTGGAATGAAACGCACGTATCGGTGAATTTGATCTCGTGGTTTAAAGAAACATGAACCTTTACCTGGAATATCCTTCGTATTCTCGAAAGCCATACGATCGCTATTATATTTTCTGACATGAAGACAAAAATCGAGCTGTTAAGAAACAAATCTTATCATTTCCCGCAGGCCGGTAAAGAACGATAGACCGATATGCAATATTCTAAAGAACAGCAATATTCACCCTATGTTCCTTATATTCACCCTTAAGAATTATTTAACTAACAATTCAAAGAGACTGTCTAACAAAACCCATCCGGTAGAAATTAATAAAAAGGCTAATCTTTTAAATTCGGATTCATATAATTATAGAACTTTCGCCAAGAATTCTATAAGTAAACATCGTAGAACAATATGCAATATACTAAAACCATCGCTAAAAATTATATAACTAACAATGCAAATCTCATCAAAATCCGCTCAGTAGGACATTTTAAAAAGGTTATGATCGGGTTAACCTGGTTGCAGAACTTTTGCCAATAGCTCTATGACTAAGAAACGTAGAGCAATACGTAATATACAAAAATCATCACTGAAAATTATCTAACAATGCAATCCCTTCAAAATCCATCTTGCAGAAACTTCTAAAAAGGGTAATATTTCATGTTCAGTTTCACCTGACTATAAAAAAGTTCCCGTAGTTATATATCTAAGCAACGTAGAACAACTTGCTTTGCTCTAACACAATCTCTGAAACATTATATACCGAAAGATGCGAGTCTCAGAAAAATCAGTCATGTGAAACCTTTTAAAAAGGCTAATTTTTTATAAGCGTGTTTACATGATTTTAGAAAATTTGGATTGTTAAAGACGAACTGTTTTACTTGATTATTTACAGTAAGTATTGGAATAGAACGATAAAACGATATTACTGAAACATTTCCTGTAAAATTATATACCTGAAAGTGCAAGTTCCATCGAAATTTATTCAGCAGATCTCAATATAAGCACTCGGAACGAAATTTACTTTTGTATTTTATATAGATAAGAAGATGAGTGCAATTTTCCCTTAAAACAAAAGACGATAAAATTTTATTTGATTTTCTACACGATTAGTGAACTCACAATTATAATATTTTTTTGAAAATTAATTCTGAAACTAGGTAGGTTTTCAGATTGTACATCAATGTCAATAAAGGCTTCTTTTAATTCCTCGAATTTGTTTCATCATTAATGTTAATTAAAAATATTTCGAGTAATAATGAAATCTGAACATTTATATTTAATAAGAATTTAAAAAAAAATGATTGAATGTATTAATATATTTAATTAACATTTAGAGACATCGAAAGTGTATTATTATACTGTTTCCGTTATAAAGAGTAGAAAACGTTAGCAATATATAAGATATTTTAAAGTGAAATTTCTGCTAAACTTTTTTTTTTTTTTTTTTTTTTTTTTTTTTTTTTTTTTTTACAATTTAAAATCAAATTACTTTTTTATTTTTTTTATTTTTATTTATGTATTTATTTTTTTTTCAGTTTCGTGAATTCGTAATTAAACAATGAAATGGAATAATATCATTACTTATTTCCTGTATTGATTATTTTGTTTTAACGGAAAGGCTGAAATTTAATCCTTTTATGATTGAATGTTTATAATGATTTATAGTTTCATATAAAAAATAGTTATAAAATATAGTTTCATATAAAACTTTCGATACTAATTTACGGGGACAGCGCCTACCTGATAAGAAATCCTTAGTTTATTTTTCTGCTAGTGTTTAATTATTAAAGTTACTTGAAAGGAATATGTTTTATTTTCATTTCAAAGCAATTTCTTTGTCATTTATTAATTCTTTTTGTGTGTGTGTTTCATAAAAATAAAGATTTTGAAATTGATTCAGGGGTCTTCTCTCTCACGAAAAATCCTAGCCAGGGAATCACGTCTTAGATTAACAATGAAAAAATGTAAATACGTAACAATTGAAAGATGATGGTGAAACGTATTTCTTGACACATAAATCACAATTTACATTTTTTAAAAGAAAAATACATATATGTAATCATTTCATGAACAAAAGTTTATAATTTTTTAATGCTTCATGTGAAAAATAAAGATTTCGAGATTAATTCAAAGGGGAAAGCGCTTACCTGACAAAAAACCTTAAAAGGTTTTTTTCCTAAAGATTTATTTTATAAATTACTTTAGGTTTCGTACGGGTACCGTTATTTTTCAGGTCAAATGCCAGTATTTTTGTTATATAAAAAAAAAAAAAAATCTAGTTCAAATGCGCAAAATTTTGCCTTATTTGAGAAGAGATTTTCTTTAAGAAAATGCTGGTACAGAAGAATTTCCCGGTGTGGATATTCCAAGAACCATACGAACCCTATACCAGAAAGAAATATATATATATTTTTCTCATTTCAAAGCAAATTCTTTGTTATTTATTTTTGTGTGTGTGTTTCAAAAAAATGAAGATTTTGAAACTGATTCAGGTGTCCAGCTCACCCCCAGATGAAACGACTAGATTAGGGAAACACACTTTAGTTCAATAATGAAAAAAAAAAAAAAATCGAAGTAAGCAGCAATCGAAAGAGCATAGTGAAAAGTGATTTTAATGCATAAATCACTATTTCCATATTTTTACCTTTTTTGAGAAAAATGCACAAGTGCATACGTTAATAAATGCATACGTTAATCATTTTATGATGGAAAGTGTACAATATTTTTAATGCTTAATGTCAAAAATATTTTTTCTAAGATCGGTTCAAATGGATAGCCTCGACAAGAAAAAAACACTTAGTATATTATTCTTTCAGCACTTAATTTTTAAAATTACTTGAAAGGAATTTATTTTTCATTTCAAAGGAAATTCTTTGTATTATATTGTATTCTTATTATATATTTTTTTCTGTTTCGTCAACTCATAATAAATAATGATATAGAAAACTACTAGTTTTTACATATCTTCACTATTTTTTTAATAGAAATGAAAAAACCAAGGTTGCTAGTTTGGCCTCCATTTTTACTCAGAAAATCCTAATTCGTGCCAGGAATTAAAAATGTTACTTTTTTTTCTTTATTTAATTGCAGAAGCTTTGTGAGAACACGAAGTAATGATTCTTCTTTCAAAATTTTTTGTAGGAATTTGAAATTTCGAAAAAAAGGTGGAGGTCAAACTGGCAATCCTGGTATAAATCTAATCCTTTTATGAATGAAAGTTTATATATTTTTTTAATGCCTTCTGTTAAAAAACAAAACATTTTGAAATTGATATATAGGACCAGCATCCCGAATGAAGAAAAAAAGACTATTTTTCTTTAGTATATAATTATTGAAGTTACTTGGAAAGAAAAAATTTCTTTATTCATAACAATAATTTTTTTATTCGACACAAGAAATTTGTATTCAAAATTAATTAATTTAATACATATTTGGAAATACTTAGTATTTGAAATAGATCTCTTTAATTTTTCAAATGGATGAGGCATTAGTACAAAAGAAAAAAAACTCTTTATTTTTGCATGCCTTATGTAAAGAAATTATATGGTCTAATCTAGACCACTGTACATGCAAAAATTTGCCAGAACGTTCAGGAATTCTTCTAAATGATAAGCCAAATGAACATATACATTTTGCGTTAAATATTAATCATTCGTATAAAAAGCAATTTTCTGTTTTAAAGAAATACCTTCTCATGTGTCATTCGAATGAAATATATCATGTTACCCTTTACACAGGAAAAATTCATTTTTTGGCATGGTGCCATATTCTGTTCTTGCAGTATTTTATAAAACTTTTCATATAAAGCGGAGCATTTTAGACTTAAAGAGAAAGTAAATGAAATGTTGAAGTTTTAAACGTGATTTTGGAAATGCTATGAATTTTGTTTTTGATAGTTAGTCAAAATAAACGAACAGTTTTATATGTTTTTTATAAACATTCTAAATGTATAAAAACCTTGGAAATAAATGCAGGTTAATGGAAATTCAGAACTTCTAATTTAAAATGTGTAAATCAAGTAATTATTTTTAAAGCAGTTTTGAATTATTTACCTAATTTAAGCATTATGGAAATTACTGTCTTCTGAGTTCATCTTCGTACAAATTTATATATTCATTCCTGAAAAGCCTTTAAAAATTGATGCAAAATTGCATTATTAAAATTCATAAGCGATAAAAGACCACCGTAGAACAATTTCTTATTTTACATTATACAGTGTAGTTACAGTATATGTAACTGTACATAAACAATCTTGTTACGATGTGAAAGGTCTCAGTCAAAGAATTTTTAAATATATATGTGTGTGTGTGTGTGTATTTTTCATTAAATATTAATCATTCCAGTGAATGTAATTTTATGCTTTAAAAGTAATTTCTAAAAATTGTATATAAAAAATCTTCTTGAGATGCGAAAGGCTTCTTTCAAAGATTGTGTACATAAACGTAGGAGAGAGATAACTCACCCTTCAGTTTTCATATTTAAAATAATTTTCCTAAATAGGTCGCAACCAAAGCTCTGAAATGCTCAAGCAATAGTCTTTGTGTCATGAAGATAATTGAAATTGGTGTGGAAAAGTCAACTGTGAAGAATTTTCACCTTAAAAAGTGTATATTTTCGAAACACGTCGCACGATTTTCTCAGATAAAAAGTATGGAAATTTAAGTAAGTGGGTTTTAAGTAATGTAGACATTAGAGCTCTTATTCCAGACATAAAGATTGTACGGTAAATGAAGTTATACACAACGATGTGCTATACTTTTAAAAGCGGCTGAGTGAGGCGATTATGAGGGAACGAATTATTAATATTGTTCTCATAAAACTTTGAATTATTTAAGTAAATCAAAATAAAGCATGTTAGAATTTGTTATTGGAAAAAAAAATGTTATCAGATCATTTAAGAATAAAATTATCTCTTAGCACCCCTCCCCTGCTTTTTATAACATGCATAACAAAAAACATGAAGTTAAATGGTTTATATGTTGTTAAGGTATAGAATAATAAAAGAATTAATATATAATTATAAACACACACAAAATCGTATAGTTAATAACAAACATATTTAGTATGTAGAAAATTATAAATTTTTGAAATACAACGTAAGTACATTTACACATGAATTTGTAGAACGTTATATATCTTTATTTTTTTACACTATTTTTTAAACTGAATGGGACGAAAGCATTGCATATTTAATCATATTCATAGCATGATACAAACGAACAGTAGATTAAATTTTTTTTATGGTCTAATGTTTACGAGTCCTTGTAGCATTTTGTCCCACTCCTCTACCTACGCAGTTTTAAGTCTCCGGGCGGAAGAAGATAAGTCTAAGAGGTGGAAAGCGAGTTGCGATTGTTCTCCCCTCAGTGTCCCGAGCATGCTCTACCAGTGATGTCGCTATACTTGAAAAAACCTGGGTCCACTGGACCCAGGATTTCCAAAAAATAGGTGTCCCTTTTTTACAAAAGCGGGTCCCCATCAATAATAATTCATATTTTAAAGGAATAAATGAAACTTGGTTATTTGGAAAATATAAAATAAATGCATTAATTATTGTTTTAATAATAATTAACTAATGAATTAAAATCAGTATTATTTGCATTCAAATAAGATATATATTTTTTAAATATTAAGAGAAATTTTCTTTACTTTTTTAAAAGTAAAAATGCAAGATATAATTGTAAAATAATGCTTATTTGAGAGTAGACGATACCAAGTTCCACTAACAAGTATCGCTTTCTTTTAAAAAGAGGCAAGACGTGTTTATTAAAAAGAGATATTTTTGCTGAAAAAAAATACTTATGGTTAAGCAAAGGTGTACTTTTTGTTGAATGAATGGATGCTTTCATTATACTTCCCGTTGAATTATTTGTCAGCATAGATCTGTGTTGGAATCGGACATTTTCCTTGGAAGGGAAATGTACAAATCATCAATAAGTATCAAATCCTAAATGTTCCGAAGGCGGGAGATATTTCAATGCAGTAAGAAGGAGGGGAGGGGATTTTTCACTGGTCCACCCCTTGAATACATTATCAAAGTACACTGAAATCATGCTGTATTTTTAAGCATCTCATTAAAAAAAATCTATTTTATGAATTTTCTACCTATAAGTTCAGTTTGCACATCTTTTTTGGTGCTTTGACTAAATTCACGTTTTTTCCGCGTTACTTTGACGAAATTCGCGTTTTTTCCGCGATCCTTTTGTCGAAATTCACTATTTTTTCGCGAGCCTGTCACGAAAATCGTGTTTTTTTTCGCGATACCTTGAAAAGATTCGGCTTTATTCCGCGATTTTTTGACGAAATATGCTATTTTGTAGCCTCCCTTTTACGAAAATCGCGTTTTTCCGCGATATTTTGATGAAATTTGCGCTTTTTTTCGCGATCCTTTGACGAAAACGGCTCTTTTACACGATTTTTGACGACATTCGCTATTTTTGGCGATTTTCTGACGAAGAACACCATTTTTTCGCTGTCCTTTGACGAAAATCGGCCTTTTTTCGCGATATTTTGATGAAATTTGCCCTTTTTTTCGCGATCTTTTGACAAAAATTGGCTTTTTCCCGCGATATTTTGACGAAATATGCTAACTTGTCGCGGCTTTTTTACGAAAATCGCGCTTTTTCGCGATATTTTGATGAAATTTGCGCTTATTTCCGCGATATTTTGTTGAAATTGGCGCTTATTTCTGCGATTTTTTGACGAAATTCGCTTTTTTCCGCGATGCTTTGACGAAATACGCTATTTTTTCGCGGCCCTTTTACGAAAATTGCGTTTTTTGCGCGTTATTTTGATGAGATTTGCGCTTTTTTCGCGATTCTTTGACGAAAATCGGCTTTTATTCCGCAATTTTTTGACGAAATTCGCTATTGTTTCGCGATATTTTGATGAAATTTGTGCTTATTTCTGTGATATTTTGTTGAAATTTGCGCTTATTTCCGCGATTTTTTGAAGAAATTCGCTTTTTTGCGATCCTTAGATGAAATACGCTATTTTGTTTTGCGACCCTTTTACGAAAATCACGTTTTTTGCACGATATTTTGATGAGATTTGTGCTTTTTCCTTTAACGAAAATGGGCTTTTTTCTGCGATTTTTTGACGAAATTACGCATCCCACGGGACGCGTAAGAGCTATTTTTTTGCGTCCCGTCTCCGATTTTTCGCGTAATTTACGCGTTATAGCGCGTCCGCGGCATCCCTGCTCTACAGAGTTTATGTCTGGCCAATCCATCAAGCAAATATCCTCAATTTTCAGAAATTCGTCAACCAAATGAACTCTATCTGAGCACGCGTTGTAGCCCTCTAAAATTAAATCAGTGTCAACTGCATCACTGAAAAAGCGAATAGAGGGAATCAAGAAATAATCCCTATAGTTCACACTAATAATAGAGCCGTTGCCAAGCACTGGAGATGTGTGCGCCTATCCAACATGATACATCACAAGACTATCAAATTCCCGCTGCTATAGTCGTCTCTATCGGACGTTGGGGAGCAAGTAGCGTATCCCTGGTTTTCCCCCAGATGAAAGAACCCCGTGAATTAGTGTTTAGACTGAACCGAGATTCATCAGTGAATAGAGTTTTTTCCCGATGATAACTGGCTTAATGTCGGTGATCTCTGTGTCATGTTAAGCGGGTTCTGTGTCATAAACGGGTGTGCGTGTAAGTGAGCGAGATGCAAACATTAGGGCCTGTGTCATGTAACTTTCCGGAAACAGTAAACCTGGAAAATCGGCTTCCTGAGTCGCATAAAGTTCCCGAGATATCTTTAAAGCTGATACATTCCTGCCACGCTTCACTTTAATGAAGAAATACATGTCTTCATTGTCTGTCGTGTCTCTTGTACGCCCTTTCGTAGGACTTCTTTCAGTGGATCCAGTTTCTTGAATTTGTTTCCTTAACCCTCTCGGCCTTAGCGGTCACACATGTATTCCTTACTTTTAAAGTGCTTTGAAGTATAAATATGAGATTATCCTGTAATGCTGCAATACCTAATGGTCACATATGTGTGCATTTGATAAGATGTATAATTTTCAACTAATCAAAATAAAATAAATTGATATGTATTTTACTACTCAAAACTGCTTTCTGACACAAGTTTTACTCTTTTTTTTTTTACTTTAAGCAAAAAAGAATGGACGAAAGTGTTAAGTTGGACACGACGTTTGGAGTTATATTCAAGTCTCTAGGAATCCGCGCTTGAGACCGTCTTATTTCCAGTCTCCGAGCGATTCACCACCTCATTTAATGATCCAAACTTTGGTGGTTACTCATTTGTACTGTATGCTTTTGAATTTCATCGAATGTTGCAAAAAAAATACCAAGATATTCGGCGGAGTGCGAGGAGACCGAAACGCGAAAATTGACTCGCTTTCTTATAAAATGTGTTCCTCCACTCGCTTCGCCCATACACAAGTATACGTTTATGTATTCGACTCTGAATATTTGCATCTTTGTTTCGAAGCATTATTATCTTCCGTTCTGCACTTTTCATGAAATTCGATAAAATATGCAAATTCTCTTAATTTTGAACATGAATGTAAGTAATATCGGCATACCTATCTCTATATATACGAGTATATGGCAAGTTAAATATTAATCATTCGTGAAATAAGTTATTTTCTCTTTTAAAGAAACTTTCTTTAGCCTCGCTTAGTTGAAATATATCAAGTTATCTTTAGCATAGGTATATTTCATTTCTTGGCATAATGCCATCTTCTAATCTTTCAGTCCTTTGTAAAATTTTTAAACAATAATGTCACTTTATATTAATTTCTTTTTGAGACAATATAACAAAGTTCATAAATTACAGCTAAGGAAATAAAAAATGAATAAAAACTAAATTAAATTGCCTAATTATAGAGTTTCGGTGCACAAATGCTATGAAAATAAACTTAAAAGAAAGCTGGATGATACGGTACAAAAAAGTTGAAAAACGAATACAAATACTGAAATAAATGAATTATTTAATGTGAAACTAAATTCTGCTAGTTTCTACAAGTGACTGTCATCTTAATTAAATGAATATATTCGTCATTATTTGACTTATTGCCATCTTCTATTCTTGAAGTCTTTTGTAAAAATTTTAAACAATGAAGACATTTTGGAGGGAAAAAAAAAACGCGTTGCTTTCTTAGAGAATCATGTCAAAGTAACATAAAAATTAATAAACAATTAAAAAATAAACGGTAATAAGCTTAAACTGGTTAATTATAGACAGTTAACGATAACTAGGCGGATGCCCTTGAATAATTAGAAACTGAATAAGAAAATTAATAATAAAAAATTGGTGAAGAGAACGCGTTATTTAAGATGAGACTAGATTCTTCTGTTTGGAGCAGTGATTAAAATTTTAATTAAATAGATATATCAAAATACACAAGAATTGCTATAAGTGATAAACATAAATTTGAAAAAAGGTAAAATACCCTTTTTACATTTCGCCATGTTTCATTGTTTCAGACGGCAACATTCTCAAGAAAATAGAATGATAAAAATATTTTCGCAAAAATTAAAATTGAAAAACTAGTAAATAAAAACAAAATCACACGAAGACAAGGATAATGAAATTAACTGCAGTTAACTTCATTAATAGGCAATTAATTTCATTATTCTTGTGTTCGCGTGATTTTTGTATTTGTTTACTGAAATCTTGCAAGGGAAACGTTATGATGTAATATTCACTTTTAAAAAAATCGTCAAACTATTTATGTCATTTTCATTTTTCAGGTGAAAATCTTACAATAAAAACGTGATTGATGTGGGAAGAATTTTATTGTGTATTTGTAATTGTTGGCAACTGCTTTAAGGATTTTTTTATTTGATAGGAAATTGCTGTTAAATTGTTTTTTTATGAATTAAAAATTAACTATAAATTATCTCGATACCGGATTACTTTAGTTGCCTCAGCCAAATTTTAATATACATGTAAATAGCGTTTCAGAATTCTAGCTTCCATACTGCAGATTTGTATAAAATTACAGGTAGACAGGCAAATTTTCATTTTTATGTATTAATTTATATTTGTGGATTTTTATATTTATAGATATTTTATATTTATAGATTAATCAACAGTACAAACGTAAATTGTTTCTTAATGCATAATCCGGCAAATATGTCATTGGACTGTATATATGCTGCATGATATCGCTTTTCAAAAAATGTATAATTATTCGACACTTGGCGTAGTCCTATTTGTAAAACATTTTGTAAAAAAAAAAAAAAAAAAAAAAAAAAAAAATATATATATATATATATATATATATATATATATATATATATCCAAAACAGGCATTTTACTTTTTTTAAGTGTCGCTGCTTTAAACAATAAAGTACAGTTAGTGAAATGTTCAGTTAATAAATAACGGTAATTAAAGTAAATTGCCCAATTTTATAAATAAAAAATCAATAGAAATATCGTACAGTTTAACAAACTTTAAAATAATAAAAAAATAAGTATTGTTCTTTGTTTTTTCAATTCTATGTGAAACAAATTAAATAATATTAATTGTCATAGTAAATCCAAAGCTTTTCTGCACACATTAAGATTGTATACAAAGTTTTAGAATTTTTTTTTTAAATGCAGATGGGAAAAAAGGGTTATCGAACGTATATATATATATATAAAAAATGTTCTTCTTAAATCTCCGTTAATGTGATGGTGAAATAAAATATCTCTTACGCAATTTGTTTCTTTTAAATTAGGGCGTAAAACAAAAATTAAGTTAAAAAATTTATTTGGTATTTCGAAATACAAATCCAAAACAAACAGGGCTAAATCTGATATTAAAATTATATCATCTTTCAGTAATAAATATCATATTACTTTTTACGGTATTGTATTACTTAACACTTAAAAAGTGTAATTTTTCATTTTAATTAAATACTAGCTAACTTGCCTGCCGTTGCCCGGGTACGTCAAAAAAAAAAAGCTCGAATTGCGGAAAAGCTCTGAAAATCACAATAAGATATCGCGAAAAATTATTAAATTGCTGCACAAATTTCGAAAAGAAAAAAAATATATATATTGTGTTCGAAGATTGAAAGTTGATTGTGTTCGAAGATTGAAAGTTGATTGTGTTCGAAGATTGAAAGTTGATTCCTTTCACTAATAAAAATGGTAGGAAATCGCTAAAATACACTGAAAATCACATACATAATTCCCGAAAAATTCGCAAATTGCTATACGAAATTCCAATAAACTTCATTGAAATGAGGGCAAAAATTATTTTAGTATTATAGGCCAAAAATGGAAAGTCAAAAAATTGCAGCAGATCGCGAAGAAACGTAGAAATCGAATTAAAAATCACAAAAAGTTCAAAAATCACGAAAGTCCAAATTTACTGTAATTGGATAAAAGTTTCAAATAATTCCTTTGACCTGCGGGCTCTCTTAAAATTTATGTTTGGGAAAGCATACTAAGCATTGTATCATGTTACTTTTATTCATAATTTAATGTCCCTTAAATATAATTTCATTCAATTAAATATAATTAATATAACCCTTAAGTTAATATTAGTTTTTGTTGCAATAAAATATCTCAAGTTGTTCATTTTCTGTAAGCAAGTAATTCCTATTGGTTTACAATGGAAGTCTATGGTAATTTGGCGATATATTAGAGATATCGCCAAGATGGCGTCACTTTTGGCGACTAATTTTGGTCTCCCAAGTTGGCGATAAACTTGGCGGCATTCGGCGACAGAACTGTGTCAAATTTACGGTAACCCTCTTATAGGTATGAAGATGCATTAAATGCTGTTCAGTAATCGCCTAAAAAATGCGCTAAAAATTGAAAAATCGTGTACGAATTCCGAATTCCTTTTTTGAAAAGAGAACAAAATTTACTATATTGGGTTAAAAGAAAGAAGCCGTATTCTTTTCACTAATGTGGAAAAATCGCCTCGAAACTTAAAAAAGCGCTAAAAATCACATAAAAAATTAAATAAAAAAAATCTAATTAAAAAATCGAATAACGGTCTTCGAGTTGCAAAACTTCATATATAGACGGACCTTTTCCCCAAATTTTGAAGCTCTACGTGCAGCTGTGTCTTCAGAACATCGTCGACATATTCACATACTCACACACAACCTTCTTTCCATATTACTGCTGATTTAATTTAACTGGATTACCTTAAATATAATTAATATAACCCCTTAAGTTAATATTAGTTTTTGTTGCATTAAAATATCTCAATTTGTTGATTTTCTGTAAGCAAGTAAGCTTGGTTTACAATGGAAGTCTATGGGAATTTGGAGAAATATCAGAGATATCGCTAAGTTGACGTCACATTTGGCGACTAAATTTGGTCGCCAAATTTGGCGGTATATCGCCAAATTGGCGACAAACTTGGCGATATTTGGCGACAGAACTGTGTCCTCCATACGGTAACACCCCTTATACGTATGAAGACGCATTTACTGCTGTTGAGTAATCGCATAAAAAATGCGCTAAAAATTCAAAAATCGCTGTACGATATTTACTATATTGGGTTAAAAGAAAGAAACTGTATTATTTTCACTAATGTCGAAAAATCGCCTCGAAACTTAAAAAAGCGCTAAAAATCGCATAAAAAATTAAATTAAAAACATCTAATCAAAAAATCGAAAATCGGGCTTCGAGGTGCAAAACTTCATATAGTATATGCGTACCTTTCCCCTAAATTTTATAGCCGTACGAGCAGAGGTCCCTTCAGATCACCGTCGACACCACTCACTCACACACTCACACACAAACTTCTTTCCTTATTATTATAGATAGGTAATAAATATTCTAAAAAACATTTAATATTTGTAGTTCAACATCGCTAAGTCTTAATAAATGAGACGTTAAAATTTTGAATGATACACTTCAATACAAATCTTGAGATTATATTGTATTATACTCTTTTATGCTTATTTGAAATTACGCAAAATACTGGGTTATATTTCAAAGAGTGGTTAAATGAACACATATTCTTCGTTACATGTTATTGATACGGCTATAAAGTAATTTTATAATTTAAACAATACTTTTTCATATGTCATTCAATTCATATATGTTATATTATTATTTACATGTGCGTTTTTCTGTATTTAGCACAGTACCATATCACATTATTTCAGATTTATCCAATAAAGACCTTTTTGAAATATGAAATTGTACTTATCTATTTCTGGAAATACCAGAAGGTTAAAAAAAGCGGTAATGGAATAATGTTAATAAATGGAATAATGGTAAATAAATTAAAAAAATTAAATTTCATAGCTTCATATACAAATTTCATTCTTGTTACGAAGGTCATTTATGTAGAAAGATAAGAAAAAAACAAATATTTTACTTAGTTTCCCAATTTTATATTAAAAAAAATTAAAGATCTTAAATGATATAATTAAAAAAAAAATGAATGTTTGACATTTATATGTTACAGAATTATTTAAAAAGAAATACCTTTAGCCCAGTTAGTATATATATATATTTTTTTAATTATGTAACATTTAAAAAACAAATATGAAAAAAAGTACGTTACTTCTTAAAATAATTTGGAAAAAAAAAAACAGTTAATTCCGCATAAAAATAAAATATTTCATGCATACTTATTAGTGTAAGGGAAAAAAAAACTAACAACCAAAAATACCATGAAATGTTAATTTAATGTTGACAATGAGAAGACTGAATAATGTAGAGCTGAAAATTTAATTAATAAATATAATATTCACGGTTAACTAATTTTAAATAGAGTATATTAATAACATTTAAAAAATATAATTTTCCCTTTTGGAAATCTATGTCTTATAAAAAGCCAGATAAAAATTTAATATATGTCTTCAACATCGCTATTTGTATAAAATATATAGAAAGATCATTATTAAATATTCATCCGTTTCTTGATATATAATGTCCAAACTTTTATATGGTATAATCGAGACAACTGTGCATACATGAAATTACCAAAACGTTCAGGGTCATATTTCAAAAAGATAACGTAAATGAACATATATATTCTGCGTTAAATATTAATCATCCATACAAAAAGTAATTTTATGTTTTAAAGAATACTTTCTCATGTGTCAGTCAGTAGATATATGTCATGTTACTCTTTGCACAGGAATATTTCATTGCCTGGCATAGTGCCATGTGCTATTCTTATAAGTTTTTGTGAAGAAGTTGTATGCAGTTGAGAACATTTTTGATTTAAGAAGAACATATAGTTTTATAGGTGTATAAAGAAGGATTTAAAGAATGAGTATTAATTAATTGTAAAATAAATTCATTCAGTATAAAACTATAACTGAAAAAAAAGTATGTGTAACTTTTTTAGACATATTAAAGAAAAAGAAAAACTTTCCGAATCTTCAATTTCCGAAAATATAGTGTAGAAAAATTAATGCAATCAGGATTTCTATTTTTGTGTGTGATTTAACACTGTAACTCTCAAACGGCACTTTGGCTCCCAATTGGCGAATATGTTACAGATCACTGTCTCAATAGCAATACAGTTTTCCGTAAACATCGGATTTTTACCAAATCTTTTTTCAAAATATTTTCAAAGCATTTTGCCACCCGTTGTATAGGAGATATTTCCAAAACAATGTGAGAGAGAACATGTCATAAGTATTGCCGCGATGTAAACAAACATTGGTGCCTAAGATATACCGAAACCAGTTTCAAAACGGAAGGTGTAGTGATAAAAATCTCACTGTTTCAGGAATTTATGAAACCTCCCTCTTCTAAACTGTGAAGATACACCAATGTTATGAAAATGGAGTGGAATAACTCGGAGTTTTGTTACAGTTAATTTGTTAGTCGGCTTAAAAGAAATGGTAAAAAAGAATATAAAAAAGGGATTTTTATAGAAAATCAAACCGAAAATAATAGAAAGAAAATTATCGACTAGTAATATATGGAAATGAATTAATTTTATGTACGCTTTCCTTTAGGTATTTTAGGATACAAACAAACAAAAAATAAATAAATAATAAACAAACACATAAACGTTGTAAAAGAAAGTCGTTTTCAGGATCGTATTACTATTATTTAATAATAAATTGATTTTTTTTTTTTTTACTTTAGAAATTTTAGCCCCAAGATTGGAGAATATTTAAAAATATCCAATGAAACTATTTTATTTTAAAATATGTGTTCGTGTAACATTTTCACTTTATAATTTAAAGAAAATTATTATTATGAAAAGTGAATATTTAATTTAGTTGTTTTTAAATAGAAGTTTTAAAGTGACTTTAAATTAAAAATATTTATCAATTGTTTTAATTTATTATAATATTCGTATCATATTTATCATATTATCCGTAATTTATACAGTAGCCTCCCGCTTATCCGGCCTAAACGGGACTGAGGGTTACCCGGTTAAAAGATAAACTGATAAAACCGGAGAGGTTAAAAAAATTAAATAAGTATCTGCGTGATTTAATTAATCGCTTACGATGCATTTAGTTTTTTTGATTTGTGTAGTTTTAAAAAAGTATATATTTTCTATATTTTGTGAAATGAATACTAGTTGTAATTAACTGAATTGAAAGAAAAACTATCACTAAAACAAGAAATAATGAAAAACATTTAATATAAATTAAATTGTCGAAAATCATGTCACACACCTTTATAAGGCGTTGAAATAATTTTACATTATGTAAATTTAAGATAATACCCATAAAAAAATCAATGACCTTTTTTTCGGTTGCCCATCTCATTAATATCATAAGTAAGAAGTTGCTAGTTGCTGCTCAACATAGCGTAGCGCCATCTCTAATGCTTTTACTCCTTCCTTACGAAGAATTTTAGCATCGTCAATTGTAACTGGATCATCATCATGATCATTTTCGTATTGAACAACATCAGTTACAGTCCTAACTATATCCTCGTCAAATAATGTTTCATGCTTGAGATCTTTATCAGACTCAAAGCACTTTTCTACATCTTCTATGGTGATATGTTTGCATTCCTTAAGCTTTTTAAATGTTTGCACAAAACAGTTTGCAGATAGACCAGACATTATAGATATCGGGAGGGGGATTGCACTTTTGAACATTAGAAACACAAAATTTCAAATCTTCCCGGGGGGGAGATCTCATTACACCCGGACCACAACCAGAATTCAACACTGGCGCCGACGTGTATCCATTTAGAACCGACATTCTCTCTTCTGAATTTTGCCTGATGTTGGGAATAAATGTTAGCCGGTTAAAGCAGAGTTCCGGTTAAGAGGAGGCCGGCTAAGAGGGAGGCTACTGTATAATATATATATATACAGTATATGAATAATTGTTTTAATGCTGAATGTATTAATATATGATCTTGATAAATCAGAGCATACGTTTCAAAATAATAATAATATGGATTATATTTTTTCGGCCGCAGCCCTTTATTTTTCTACTTATTCCGATTTTTTTGCGAAAGCAAGGTTCACGGGTCCCCAGCCACATCCCGAGTAAAAGACTCTCTAGCGAAAGCCAGGTTGAAAAAAAAATCGAAAATTAAAACCGGACAAATTTAAATGGGAAATTACACAAATTAAAGACACCGAAATAATAATAATAATATGCCCTATATTAAACGAAAATTCTACACTGAAAGAATATCACTTCAGTCACACATTGAGCTGCCTAATTTATTGAACAGGGATCTTTTCTTTTCTAATATATATTATATAAAAAAATAATACGAATAAAACTTTAAGCCCATTTGACAACTTTAATTCTTAAAAAATAATTATCGTTCTCTTTTCTATTATAAAGATAAAGTACTAGATGATGTGATAAGTTTGTTCCTAAAGCTTCATTTTTTATGAGTAGGGAAAAAAAACTTTATCGCCAATCAATATTTGAAAGAGTTATAAATGTGTGTTTTTTAAGTATTTCATTTTATGTGAATATTGAGCTAAAAAAACTGTGAGCTAGAGAACGAAATTTCATTTTATTATTAATCAGATTTTGTGATTTGAAATATGACAAAGTTTTTCTGATTAACTAACGCATTGCTCATTTTATATGATTTACCCTAATTATTGTTTATGCAATTCCTAGATAGACAGATATACAATGTAAGATTTGACATAATATACAGGATGTGTCAAATTTATCTGTACACTTTTAAATAAATGGCCAAGTGCGAGTATTACTTGAGCACAGACATTTCCGTACATTAAATATATTAATTATTAAAAAGTATTAAAAAATAATATATAAATAAATTAATTATAAAAAAGTATCTGTATTATTACAAGAAAATCGTTGCTAAAAGAATAATAAGACTTATTGTCGGGTATAGCTGTACATTCTAGAAAAGTATAAAAATAGGTATACCATGAATGTATATGAAGCTTAAATTGTATCAAAAACTCTTTTTTCTGCTCTCGAAGCTGGCAGACGGGAGGTGCTGGGTCCGGTCACAATCGTGCCTGTTTGCCTAATCGTTCGGAGTTTTCGTGGCTTTCTTCAAACCCTGTTTTTCTAAGCGTAAATACGGGTTAAGTTCCCTTAGAAAGACCCCCACGGAGGGAAGCCCCCCTTTAAGCCTATATCTCTCGTGCTGATTATTGGCCGTCATAAACACAACCAACCAACAAACTCTTACAAAATTTAAAGGGGAGTAAAACTGGAATTTTTATTTAAAAAAGAAAAAATTCAAATTGCTCATGAAAAGGCAAATTAATGAAATCATGTTTCAGTTACTAGAAACAGAGTGAAAAAATGCAATGCTTCTAATAAGTGAAATAAAGACTGGGAATTCTGAATTTAAAAGAAACACCTTCAAAAGTATACATTGCAATACAATATAATTTTAATAATATTTATAATAGTGCCCCTAAAATGTTCACTACAAAAATAAAATTGTATAAGAATATATTATTCTAAACATATGAGCTATTTATTGTAAATTTAGTGACGGAAAGCTAACTACAAATACGCAAAATAGAAATGAAAATTAAAAAAAATAACAGTTTAATAGTTGTCGTTGTCAAGGACATATATAATATTTATCTCAGACAGAGTCTGTGCAGAAAAAAAGCAATCTCTAACGTTAAAATATGCTTAAACAAACTACTGTTCTGTACATTGACCCAACAGTGCACAAATTGGTTCGCTTTTAAGCATTGCCTATAGTTTATTTTTTAGCCATATATTAGTTATGAAAAAGAAAACTATTGCAATTTGATTACTTTTAAAATAATCGGTATCATTAGATTGAATTTTGATTACAAATTTTTATTATATTATTAGGATAAGATATTATTAATAAACTGTTTTATTATGAATTTCTTATCATTATAAAATATTATTATTAAGTAAGTTACTGTGTTATTACACGTCGTTAAACTATGTTCTTTGTCGACTTAATTAATAAAAGTGTCTATTTCTATTTTGTTATTGCTTTTAACCATTTCGAAAAATGGTTACTTTTTCTCGTCAGGGGAGGAAATCAAAAGCATATCTGACGCTTTTTATTGGATAAATCTGCATTTTATTCATTTTCTGATTGATCTATACAGTAATCTGTATTTCCCTTCAATTTCAACAGAGATGGATACTTCTGTTGCCACTATGACAAAAGTAACAAAAATTACAAAGAAAAATTAATAACTCAGAAACAAATTGAAATACAGCTTTCAAACAAATTGCATTTAAAAGTACATTTTTTTTTCTCTATACGACCGTGTAAAAAGTAATATTGTGTTTAGAAGTTTAAGAATGAATTTGTTGTCAGATTTCTTAGACGATGGAAAAGCATTTTCCTGAAGAGCCAATGAAATGCTTGGATAATACGTAAGTTTCAGGTGGATAATACGTAAGTTTTAAGAAATCCGACGAGTCGCAGGCGATTTTAGTCGCTTGCAATTTTTACGTGTAATAAAACTATAAGACAATGTCAGAAGGGCGTCTTTTTTGCTGCTTTTTTATTTACGTAGTATCCATTCGCAATGCTAGCATTGTGAATGGATAATACGTAAACAAAAAAAGCAGCAAAAAAGGCGCCCGTTTGACATTGGCCTTAATGTTTAATTCATGGCGTACGTAATGTATGATCAACTCCGTGCGATTTTTTATGTCTTAAATTTTAGTCTTCGAAAAAATCATTTTCCAAATGCTCGTTGTAATTTGTTAAACTGCTTTTTTTATTATTAATGTGTTAATTTTTTCACTCTAAAAAACTTTACGCCCGAAACGGATGAAAGCAATTTGTTTTCACACGTAGCATAACATTTTAAAACATATCGTAAAAGTGCCTCCGCTTGTCTTAGGTACACTAATATTAATTTTCTGAACTCGAAATAGTCTGGCTACATTTTGCTCCTAAGATGAAGGATATTCAAGTACCTAGAGTGTCATAACGAATTCCAACCTCTGAGGCGAATCCTTTGGGATAGTTCATGTATTAAATTATGAAGACTTGAACACGAACCACAAATGTAGAGTATGTTTGGATAGGGACTTTTATTCAATTCCATATTGTATTAAGGAAGATAATGTTCGATATTTATAAATATTACAGTTTGGTGAAATGAAATATCTTTAATAATATAATATATTTGGCCAATTATGCGCACTTTTTCAATAATGAATTTATAGTAAATTATAAAAAAAAAAATAGATAAATTTAATACAAAATTTCCAAAGGGTTAAATCATGTTTTATCAATAAGCAGTACATACACAGTATTTATCTGAAACAACGTCTAGTCGTAAAACAGAATATATAAGCTGAAATAGGTTTAAACGAAATATTTTCTCTACTCTATCAAATTGGTTGACATTTATGTGTTTACAATATTTTATTTATGACCCATATATAATAAAGATTAGTTATAAAAGAATTCACGGATTACAGTTTTTTTTTTAAATATTCCTTATCACTCTGTTAGATTTTTACTTTAAAAATTAAAATATTATTAAAATATTATGAGTCTTTTATATTATAAATCGATTTTTATTATAAAAATATTATTATAAAATAACTTACTTTTTTTTTACGTCGTGAAATTATGTTTCGATGGTCTTTCTTCATAAAAGTGTCTATTTAGATATTGTTTCTTTTTTAATGAATTCATTTTTTCACTCTAAAAAAATTAACACCGGAAAGGGATGAAAGCAATTTCGTACATAATATAAAATTTTAAAACATATCGTAAAAGCGTCTCCGCTTGTGAGAGGATCAGTAATATTAATTTTCTGAACTCGAAGTAGTCTGGCTACATTTTACTCCTAAGATAAAGGGTATTCAAGTACATAGAGTGTCATAACGAATTTCAATTTCTGAGGTGAATCTTTTTTGATAATTAATGCATTCAATTAATGTATTAAAATAGAAGAGTTGCACACGAACCACAAAAGTAGGGTATGTTTGGATAGGCACTTTTATTCAATTCGATATTGCATTTAGGAAGATAAAGTTCGATACTTATAAATATTAATCTTTGGTGAAATGAAATAACTTTAATAACACCAGACTGCATTTTTAAACTTTTTATCAGATGATTTCTTATGATAAAGTTTTCTTGAATCAATTTTTGATGCTAATTCCGGAAATGACTTACATTTTTGTCTATCATGTCAGGATTTTACAAAAATAAGAAGTTGCGTTTTCATTATTTAAATTAACGCAGTCAAAAATGTATCACAATTTCATACAAAGTATTTCATTACGCAAATAAAAAATCTTGTAAAAATGTCCTTATAATTTCATGACATTTTACGAGTGGTTTACGAGTGGTTCATGGAAATCAGACTGTATTCTAAAAGTCGTTAGATAACATGTCAAGTATCCAGAAGAACATTTATGTTATGTGTGACTGCAACATAATGTTTGTTCTCAGCGATGAATCTTCGAAATAAACTCAGGTCGATTGCAAATAAATTATACATGATAGAAGAAAACTGAAAACAGTTCTGTAATCAGCAAAAAAAAAGTGGTTTTTAATCATCTGATATCATGCAGACTATTGTAATAAAATATATTTGGTCAGTTCTACGCTCCTTTTGAATAATGAATTTACAGTAAAAAAAACAAACAAAAAAAAAAACAAAAAAAAACAATAAATTTAGTACAAAATTTCCAAAATGTTAATTCATGTTTTATCAGTAAGAAGTGCATGTACAATATTTATCTGAAACAACGTCCAGTCATAAAACAGAATGCATAAACTTAAATATGGTTTAACACAGTACTTTTCTCTACGCTAACAAATTGGTTCTCCTTTTAGTCTTCACAATATTTTGTTTATCACCCACATATAATAATGATTAGTTATAAAATAATAAACGGTTTGCAGTTTAATTTTTTTTAATATTCCTTATAACTAGATTAGATTTCTATATTAAAAAATATAATATTATTAGTATTTTAAAAACTCATATATATATTATATTATAAAGTGATTTCTATTATAAAAAAAAATATTATTATAGAATGTAGTATATTTTTACGTCGTTAAATTATGTTTCGATTGACATTCTTAATAAAAGTATCTATTTCAATTTTGTTTTTAACCATTTAGAAAAATGGTTATTGTCCTCGGTCAGGGTAGGAAATAAAAAACACATCTGAAGCGTTTTATTAGTTGAATTCGGCATTTTATTCGTTTTCTGGTTGGTCTATACAGTAATCTGTATTTTCCCTTTACTTTCAACAGAGATGGATACTTCTGGTGCCACTATGACAAAAAAGTAATAAAAACTACAAAAAAAAAAAAAAATAATAACTCAGAAACAAATTGAGATACAGCTTTCAAACAAATTACATTTATAAGTACAGTCATGGAAAAAAGTAAACACCTCCTACTAACTACTCAACAAGTTATCGTAGAAGAAAGTTACTGGTACCGAACAATTAGAAATAAAGTGTACTTTTAAATGATGTATATAAAATTTGCTTAGGGGGCATCTACATATTAAAACGAATCCAAACTTCATTTTTTTCAATGACAATACCCAATTTTAACGAGATATTTCAAATCTTTGGTTCAAACTATGCCTAGACACCGAATTTCAAGTCATTTGAATGATGAGTTTTTAAATTATAAACATTCAAAATTTAGTGCTTCTAATGTTAAATTACATTTTCATATTTTTATTTATATCCCCAGAAATTATGCTCCTAATATACTAATTTTTTGTGTAGCAATAATACTAATATACCCAAACATAAATTCGCTGATTTAGCATTTTTTTTATAATTTTAAGATATGAATTATGAATTATGAAATTAATATAAAAAATATGAATTACAACCTACAATTTTTTTGATCGATTTAGATTTATTAAGTCCTGCTTTATGGAAATCCAAAATTTCACATTTTTCTTCCAAGTAGTTTTCAAATTATGCTTAAAAAACGGCAAAATGATGGTTTAAGGGGCCGTCTATGATGGAAGTAAATGGATATTTTGACATTTCTTCTGCTGTCCTGTAATCTAGCAGGCTTTATTGAATTCTTAAGATGCCTTGATCAAGATGGGGGCTCTCTCGGTTAACAATCGAGTTCCGAACTTCAATTTGGATACAGCCCTTAAAATACGCTCGTTTTAAAATAATTAATTTCTCAAAAACGCATGGTTCGAATTGCATAAATATTTGTTTTTTATCTAATTGAAGGGTGTAGAGTTCATTTATGCTGTCAGAATTGTGTACTGCTATTGAAATAAACAAAGTTATGGTTCGTTTTAATATGTATATGGCCACCTAAGCAAATTTTATCTATATCATAAAAATAGACTTTATTTCCAATCGTTGAGTACCCGTAACTTTTTGCTACGATAATTTTTTGAAGAGTTAGTAGGGAGTGTTTACTTTTTTTTTTCCACGATTTTACAATTTTTTCTTATACGACGGTGTAAAAAGCAATATTGTGGGATGTTTAGAAGTTTAAAAATGAAATTTAATTTAAAATTTGCCCAGGAATATTCATGTTTAATCCATGGCGTACGTAATGTATGATCAACACCGTGCGATTTTTTATGCCTTAAATTTTAGTCTTTGAAAAAATCTTTTTCCAAATGGTCGTTGTAATTTGTTAAATTGCTTTTTTTATTAGTGTAATCAATATTTCACTCTCAAAATTTTACGCCGGAAAATGATGAAAGTAATTTCACAGAAGATATAAAATTTTTAAACATATCGTAAAAGCGTCTCCGCTTGTGAGAGATACACTAATATTAATATTCTGAACTCGAAGTAATCTGGCTACATTTTGCTCCTAAGATGAATGATATTCAAGTACCTAGATTTTCATAACGAATTCCAACCTCTGAGGTGGATCCGTTGGGATAATTCATGTATTAAAATATGAATACTTGAACACGAAGCGCAAAAGTAGAGTATGTTTTGATAAGCACTTCTATTCAATTCCATATTGTATTAAGGAATATAACATTCGATTTTTATAAATATTATTGTTTGATGAAATGAAATAACTGTAATAATATAATATATTTGGCCAATCCTACGGATCTTTAGAATAATGAATTTATAGTAAAGTATAAATAAGTAAAAACAAATTAATACAATATTGTCAAGGGAATATTTTTCAGATTTTCAAATATGCAGCATTGATCTAAGATAATATGTTGGCGGAAAAAAATTAACATATAATGCTTAATAGTTTTAACAATATACATTTCTGTACTGTCATTTTCATTATATAGGATTTTTATTATAATTTTTTATTATATTTTAAAAATTATTATTATTAATATAAAATTTTATTATACATACAGTAGAGCGCCGATTATCCGAACTCCAATTAACCGAACTTCCAATTATCCGAACAGCCTATTTCTTTCAAAAAAAATTTAACCGAACTTTAATTTATCCGAACAACATCCATATATTATACTCTCTCTCTCTCTTTTTACAAAGATGGTGAGATTTAAGATCAAAAAGAAATTGAAGAAATGAAAATGACCCAGGTCCAACACATGACGAAGCCTTTGAATGTTTGGAAACAGCTATGAAATGGCTCGAACGGCAAAAGAACGCTTATTCTATTCAAATAACATATTTAAGAAGAATTCGAGATATGGCAGCATTGGAAATAACGTTTTCTTTGAAGCAAGCAACAATCGAAAGATTTTTTGCTTAAATTATAATATCTGGAGTTCAGAAAAAGTGAAAAAGAAAAAAAGAAAATTTTAAATGATAAAAAAAACAGTGTTTAAACACGCTAGCACTAACTGGTGCTGACAGTCCTAAGCCTGGGTAAAGTGTGAATGTTTTAGTATAGTCAGGGAAGTTCCTTAAATTGTCTGTCCATTTATCCGAACATTTGTTTATCTGAACTAGGCTCGTTCCCGACTTGTTCGGATAATCGGCGCTCTAAGTTATTTCAATATATATTCATTATAAATATAGTATTTTTATTTTGTTATATTTTATTATATTTTTATTCTATTTTATGTATTTTATATATTATATTTTACATTTATTATATTATAACAGCAATTTTTTCTGTATATTTTAATATATAATTTTATTATAAAATAGTGTTATAATGTAAATTACTATATTACAAATTTATTAAATTTTTCTTCTTTTGATAAACTTAACAAAAGTGTCTCGATTTTGTTTCTTTTTCATACATTTATTTTATTATCACTCTCAAAAATTTACCGTCCCACAGGAATAAAAGCAATTTCACACGTAACATAACATTTTTAAACATATCGTAAAACCGTCTCGGCTCGTAAGAGGTACGCTAATATTAATTTTCTGAACTCGAAGTAGTCTGCCTACATTTTGCTCCTCAGATGAAGGATATTCAAGTACCAGAAGTATCATAAATAATTCCAACGCCTGAGGTAAATCCTTCGGGCGAATGCATGTGTTAAATTATGAAGACTTGAACACGAAGCGGAAACGTATAGTATATTTGGATAAGTACTTTTATTCAATTCCATTTTGTTCTAGGGATTGTATCGTTCAATTTTTGTAAAATATTGCTGTTTGGTGACATGAATTACCTTCTGTAAAATAATGTATAAAGCCAATTATACACAATTTTTGAATAATGAATTTATAGTAAAATATGAAAAAATAATTAAATTTTATACAAAATGTCTTCAAGGTTTTTTTTTTTTTCGTAATTTATTCATAAGAAATATCGATCATTATTTTAAATGATAAAATCATTTAAATCAATTACTCTTTTATGAATTGAAAATAAATTTCAGTAAAAAAAGCATTGGATTTTATGTAGTGATAATGTTTATTTACAAAATACATAAAAAATAACATTTATATGAACCATAACATCTACTGTTCGTTGAAAATTCAAAACATTTTAATATTATGAAACTTATACCATATATATATATATATATATACTAGTACGTTTTCAAACTTTAGGTTTATTACACAGCAAGTGTTTATGTTTAATATTTCGCATTTCTGACTTTGTTTCTTGTTGGTTTTTTTCCAGCACCTAATTAACTATTATAATAGAATAAACCTAAATATGAATTTATTCGTCCCTATTTTTTCTCATTATTTTTTTTTTACATTACAAACAGATTAGCACAATAATTATTTTATAAGTTTATCCTATAAAAAATGCATGAAAACTCTGTATATAGTATATTACGTTTTACATATTATATTTTTAAATATTATTTGAAAGTGAATAAGGTTATATTAGAAAATATTTAGAAAAAGTAACATTCAATATTTTAAAAATAAAAATAATAAAATATTTGTGGTCATCAATTCTAAATAATCTGTAACTAAAGAAAATTATGTTTCATTATATTTGAAAAAAAATATTCTGAAAATATGCTTAATTCTTCTGGGATAATTCTTAAATGTCTTTTTTTATAAGAAATGTATACCGACCTTGTCATATCGCCTTTATTTGTATGTGCATGTTTATATTTAAACACATATACACCCATAAATTAAACTGCATATTTACCCATGATTCTGCTCAAGGGGATGGTAGATGTTCATTATATTTTTTAATTTTTATTAATTTTGTGCAGATATACATTTCACCATATGTATAAAGCACGTTTAAAAAAAGATTCCAAACTTATTAATATTTTAAGATTAAAAAATAAATAAAAAAATAAATTGTTAAATGCTCCATGCGTTTTAATTTTTGTGATATTTACTTGATTTTATATTTTAATTCCTTAAAACTCTATTACAAACAAATCTGAGTATCGATTTTTTAGTCCCTTGAATATTACATTTTTTAGATATTTTTATTTTACTTCCATATCGATTTTCATCAAAATTTTGTCTTTTAACCGCCGCAAACTGACATATCCTTTCACTAAGCTGTAAGTTTCACTGTAGTAGAAATATTTTTTAAATTAATATAATTCTACAAATATACTGCAGTTTTAAAATATTTTGTTATGATTAGAACACTCCAATACCTGATTAAATTTTTTATATCTGTTTAGAAAAATGATCTTTTATTATACTTAAAAAAAAAAAAAATTACAGGGAAAACAACATTGTAATTTTTCCCTTTCGCTCGGCGGTCAGGGGGTTCATAAATTAAAAATCAAATTTAATTATCTTAATTAAGTCCAATATTAAAATGGATACACAGTTATTTTTTTGTAAGCAATATCAACATTCTTCCTTTTCAATTTCATGAATTCTGATGAAAAATTAAAACGCATGTAGAATTTCAAATATCTAAAAACGCTGAAATATAATTTTTGAGAAAAACAGTCTTAACACTAGAACCGCCGGAAATTTTACTCAAGTGTTATAAAACTATTTTATACCAGAATTTTCCTTTGAAACTATTTAACTTATTTAACTTACTTCTCTGTGGCCGTTCTAGTGTTAAAGCATTTTAAACTGCCAAAAAATGTTTTTTTTTTTTTTTTTTTTTTGCTCAAATATTTTCAAATATAAATATATTTGTATATTTCAAATATAAATCAAAAAATTTTTGCTCAAATAAAGGTCCACGTTCCCCTGATACAAAACTCTCTGTTGTGCAATTTTAAAATCTTAAATATAAAACTTTATTAAAATTGCTCAAAATGAGCATTTGTTTATGCTGACCGTTTCATCACGTTTTTTTTTTTATTATTTATTTTTTACCATTAAAAAAATCCTATTATTCTACATTATATATGCAAAATGATTCAAAATTATATATCAGAAATGTAAAAGCAGGTAGAGGTGATCTAAATAATCAGATTTTGTGTAGAAATGTGCGAACGGAAATGCAGCGTTGAGGCAGTAGAGGGCGCTGCTGAGTTTGGTAGGTGAAAACGCTTCGCTTGAATAATCATTCCCTCACGGATTTCGAGCAATATGCATTATTACACCAATGCGGAGCTTGTCCACTTCATGCATTGGGTAAAGCAAGCAAATGGGTCACATCCAACATATCGCGACCTTTTCGAAGGACTATTCACCACTGTGCGTATACTGCTTCTTCTATTGAAAGAACTTGCGATATTTTCCAGTGTAAATATCACGTCTGTAAACATGAAATGATCCAATTGCACACAACTCCCAAAGAAGACGCTCAAATGTTTGGCGAACCGACAGATACTTACCCAGGAATCAGTCCATGTACATCCTTTAAGATGCCACTTCATTTCCTTGTGCACCCCCATGCATAAAATGCATGTCGGCAAGCTCCGTATTTGTGTAATAATACAAGTTTCTCGAAATTCGTGCGGAAAATGACGGTTGTAGCCAGCATTGCACTTTCATCCTCCGCACTCAACAGCACCTTCTACTGCCTCAACGTTGCATTTTCGTACCCACATTCCTGTACGAATTCTGCTTATTCAGGACCTCTCTACCTGCCTTTATATTTCTTACATATACATTCGAAACGCCCCGTATGCTTATCTATATTCAGATGCACTATATAAAACATTTCACTTAAGAGATTATCCATGATTAGAATTACAAAATAAAGCGCTAATTGAAATAATGAAATATTAGGTACATTTAAATTCGTTGAATAATTTTAATTGAAATTTAGCATGCCTATTACACCAGTAAATTCTATTAATTTCCAACAATTTTTCTAAGATGTTTTTAAGCTGGCAAAGAAACGCAATCTAAAGCAATGAAAAGTATACGGAAATTCTTGTGAAAATAACCTGCCAAATGTGGGTCACAGAATTCGCCACTAAATGCCCAAGAGATTTTGATATAAATAAATAATAGTGTACGTAATCCAAAAACGCCCTGTTCAAATTTTCTTTCCCTTACACATAATAAACACGTTTAAAAAAAAATTCAAAGCATAATATATAATTATGGAATTTTCGTTTAAATGGAGGTCTTAATTCTACGATGATAACGTCAGTAATTATCCATGATCGTATTTTGCTCTTGTTAATAACTTTGACATATTAATTAATTAGCGGACAAAATTCTCACTTAAAACTGGTGCTCCATAAATGAGTAAATAAAGTGATTCATTTCCCATAAAATTTTTTATGTGAATTCTTTCTAAAATTAGCCGCCAACTATATGCGAAATATTTACTTTTCTGTTTAAAAAATTAAACGTCGTATAATAATATAATAAACTATATATATATAGTTTATTTGTCCAAGTACACAGAACGATATTTTTATTTGGGTATAAGGTTTACTTTCATTGCTCTATGTATATAATCAATTTATCCATATAGTGTGTAAATTCCTTTCACACTCATACTTATTGATCACATATATTTAGATGATTATGAAAATAATCCTTTTTAGAATAAAGATATATTCATATGAAAATAATCTTTAACGTGTTTTACTTCAAGTAGAGAAATTTTATAAAATGTGGTATTGTTTTCATAGAAATATGATTAAAGTGCATTTATTAAGACACAAAAAAGATTCGTGCATGAAAAATAATATTTTATTTGAGAAATATAATACATTCGGCATTTTCGTGCATTCGATCAATGGTGCGTTATCGCTCCATTAAATGCAGAATTAATATTAATATATATATATATGTACGATTTTATTTTTTCTTATTTGTTTTATGATTTTATGATTTTAATTATTTGTTTTATTATTATTTTATTTACAGAACTTGCGACTTTATTTCATTATAAAAACATATGATTAGTCTCAAGTGTTATAATTATACATTTACAAAAAGTCGAATTTGTCAATAACCCTTTCAAATTTAAAAACTAGCGTATTTTGAAAATTTCTCAGCAGAAAGTGTTTGTTACAATTGAATTAATAATATTTTACATATGTCTCCAGAATCCTTAAAAATAGCAGAAAAATAAAATTAGTGAAAAACATTCGTTACAGTGTTAATAAAAAAATATTTATTGAAAGGGTGCGTTTACGCACCTTTGGCCGAAAATGGGTTAATGATAACATTAAAATAAACTTAAAGAAATGTGTTTGTCTCAAAAATGAATTTAAATTACACTGTAAAAAAATACGAAACGTTACTACACAAAATTGGAGGCAACATGTTGCCTCCAATTTTATGGAATAATTTATATAATGGTGTTATTTGAACTGATATAACTGGTGTAAAATTAAGTATTAGTATAACGTAACACCATTTATACAGGATAAATTATTCAACAAAATGGATTCAGCATGGCTGCCACAATTTTATGGGGTAACGTTACATATTTTTTTTATAGTGTAGGGGACTTCACTAAACTAGCTTTTACTACAAGATACATTTTTTTTATTAACTGTTAATCTGGCTTGTCAAACGGCATTAAAACAAAGAAGGCGCTTAAACTAATTTTAAATCAATATGTTACTTGTGTTCGAAGAAATAATACTAAAAAAACAACCATTGTTAAGCAGTGCTGGGACGCAAACCATGAGTTTGATTTTGTTTCAGATTTTTTTTCTTCAAAACGTCAGTCGGAGAACTGGACTTCTTGGAATAATTTTTACTTTATAAATTGTGATACTAATGATGCTGTAATTGTAGTTTTTGCCCCAAACTTTTAGGTTGCTTGATATATTGATTAGATCGAACTCTTTTCTATTTAATCTCTATCCTTATTACCATTTGTACTACAATCATGTTTTTCTTTCCAAATAGTTCTCCGTATATTCCCATTGATAATTGTCACCTTTCATGGAAATTCTCGAGATTTTTTGAGCAATATTTTTCAACATTTCAATCGCAGTGTTGAAAATGAAAATTATACGTTAGCGTAAAGGGTCTACAAGAATTTGACATTTTATTCATGAATGAAATTTTCAGTTTTCTCTAAACCTGAGACACAATTAAAAATTTATAATTTTTTATAAGATTTAATCATTTATAAAAAATAACTTAAGAAATATTTTTTTTTAACTTACATAAAAGCTGGCAGAAATGGTTAAAATATTATTAGCAAACTAAATGACGCATCTATAAATTTAGTATCACTTAAATTTAAAGAATAAATTTAAAAAAGATATTAAAATATCATTAGCGAAATAAAGCCTTATGGAAAATATGTTATTGCCCATTATTATGAATGTTATGATACAAAAATTAAAATATTTTGGTTGACTTATTCAGATATTTATTATTAGAAGAAATATATACCGTATGTCTCACTATATAAGCATAAAATTTTCTATCATCAATTTATTTCAACATACTTCATTGATGCTTTTGCAGTTTTGCGTGACACACACATTTCCCTTAATTATATTTCATTCTAAAGAGATACAAAATTATTTGTAAAATTTGAAACGTGTTTAGTTTTAACTTTGTTTCACTAGAAAAGATTTTTATATTTTAAGAGATAAATTAAAAAGAAAACATCGCATTGCGATTTTGTTTACGTAGATATTTCCATAGATTTCAAGCTATTAATAAAATGTAACATTTAGCACAGTGAAAAATGCGTCGTTTTCTATCACTGAGAAATTTGTAAATGTAAGGCATAGACATTTGTAATATAAAAATATGTAATTTGAAGTGCATAATGTAACAATAGAAATATACGGAAACAGGGTGAGAAAAAAACCTTGCAATGTTCAAATTAAAATTTTAAAAACACTGCAAAAATCAAGCTGTAAAATTTTATTAAATCGACATGAAACTTAACAATTTGATCTTTTAAGCTGTGACATCTTCTCTGAGATATCCACAGTTATACGTACATGTACACATAAATAACCTAAAATGAAACAGCCACAATATACCCTAAACACACGACGATAAGAATTCCTTAGTGTTCTGACAATTCTAAAGACTAAAAATTCTGCATGTGATACCAGGTTTCAACGGCTCGGCCATAATACAGGCAGACCATGTGGACGTCTTTAATCTACATTTCCAGAAGACTCAAAGTAACCTATGTAGTGTTGGGCACTTTCCGATCTTTTCTATATGTCGCAACAAGGAGACAGGTCGATAAACAGCGAAACGTTTATTTTGATACCGGTATAAGAAAACAAAGGATAGTCCGAGAATCTTAAGGTTTTCAAGAAAAACGTAAAATTTTAGACAGAGATAGTACAAATGACACTCTACAATCAACACCGTAACTGAATCCGATGAAATCCATCTGTTACTATACAGATATTGCACAAATTCCACAAAGCCAAGGTTTGTTCAACTATCAAAACACGGTTTGTCGTTTTAAGGAAATCAACCATTAAATGTACTGTTATAGCGTCTTGGAAACTGTTTTGCTTTCATGACCTAAACATTAATGGAGCATGAAAAATCGAGTTCTTCCAGCATTCTCTTTCTTCACACACAAAAGTAAGAGCACCAGAACGGTGGAAGCTTTTTCTGACAGTAGCGTTTACTTGATGCATAAATGCGAAAGAATGCCACTTTGGAAATTTATAAATTGTCTGCAAGGCATAGATCTACAATTTTCCTCTTAGTAATCTAATTTTCAATTCTGGATTTATTAAGAAACATAAACCACCTGTCCTATGTTATTTATTTTATGTTATGTATTTATTTATTTAATTATTGATAATGTAAACTGTATTTGTGTATTTCAAAAATTCAGATACATTTAATTATTTTTTTTAATGCAAGGTACCTGTACCCAATATGGAAACCCTAAGGAAAACTGATTTTTTTCACCCCGTGTACACGTCATAGGACTCCAAAAATATATGCCCAATATCCCTGGACTGTTGACTATCATTATTAAAATTAGCGACCTTGTAATTATTCTTGTATAATTTTAATGATAAAAACAAAAAAATGTTTACGAGTGTCCATATAAGGAACCACCTGTCCCTATTATGGACATGCATGTCAATATTAGGGACAGGTGGCTCCTTATTGACCTACTACACAGGGTGTATGGAAGAGCCACTCTTCCAAGAGATTTTTGAGGAGAGGAGATAAATCTATCATAAAGTATTGCGGGGGAGGGGGGGGGGCACAGTAAGTATCTTCAGAACATGCACTTTAGAAAGGGGGAGGGGGTCAATTTCGGGTGTGGCTCTTCGAAGACCCATGCAAAGCACCTCAGTTACTATAAAATATTATGAAATAATATAGTTCGGTTTTGCTTAGCTTTATTGTATTTGCCTGCAAAATTTACATCTGTTATTACTCAGTCCTCACAGGATGGACAAATAAAAACTTCATCATGGGTGGTAAGTCCCACACAGTCCTCATGGACATATCTGCCGCATGTGATGCATAGCCGTATGTCTGCAACAGCATCAATACTGCATAAGAAGCAGTACCAGCTCACCTTTGTTGTGGAAGTCATACCGCTGATACCTGCGATTTCGCCAGCTGATACCCTACTGAGGGGAGGCTTAGTTTCTTGGAGGAATGGAGGATACAGCAAGTGAATCTGAAGGTTCACTTGCTCTATTTCCAATGTGGATATAATGTGTCCATATTGGGAATCGAGCATAGTTTTACTAAATCTTGTAATAAATAAACAAAGCAAAAGTTTTTAAGCACATGCAATATCAGTCGAAAATATGTTTTATCAGCTTTCTAAAACACTCCAATTTTCCATATTTAATGTAATTTTACCATATCTAATAAGAATTTAAACTTTCGTGTAATTAAGATCAGCACACCGGGAAACAACAAGTTTCCTTCCAAATGGCGAACAGCACGCTTTTTTGCACTTTCGAGGCTTAATTATATTTTCAACTGCTTTTCTTCACGGACATGTAGCGCCATCTCTGGATCAAAATTATTACTTTTAAAGATATTAGGGGTGTCCATACTGAGAGCACTGTCCATATTGGGTACAAGTACCTTATTAAATTTTTAACTTGATATTTTATTTCTTATTTATGTTTTTTTTTAATCTTTAAACTAAATAAATTTTAAACGTATGTAACATATGTATTTTAAATGTGTGTAAAGCAGTCTTTTAAAATGTAGTGTTTTCAATGAAAAATATGTATTTTGTTTTAAATTGAGTGGAAGGTTTATATTTTAAATGGCTCAAATGCAGATGGAAATGAGATCCATATTTGGCGATGTAAAAGTACCATACTCAGCAATTGGATTTCCAATTATACAGTAATTCCCTCATACATACACTTCATACACCTCATACATACATACATTTACTTCCATACAGAGATGGAAGTAAAAGCTTTTCAATTTTAATATAGAGACTATAGAGGTTCCGAAAATTCTACAAGTTCTATAAACGATGATTTTACACATGCTTTTTCTCGGTGAATATATGGCTTAGAAACACTATTCTCGTGAAAAATGCATTAGCAATAAACTCTGCAATTATGCGCTGTTCCCAAAATTCATTTAAATATCTCGATTGCTGTTTTAGGGTAAAATGAAAACAGTGAACTTGTGCTGGTGGCCCTCAATGAATATTTTAAACGAATGTCTTGGAATACGCAGGCGTGATATTTTTTTGCGAAGAATACTCTCCTACCTGTCCAATGTATAAATATTCCCTAATATTAATAAAGATAGCAAATGTGTGCAAAAATAATGTGAAGAAGAAATTAAGAAATTTATAGATAGGTCTGATGATAAAATATGCCTTAAAATCTAAAAATGTAATATATTGTAAACAATATTTGTGAAACAAAAAATTCAGATTTTTTAGATTAATACCTATCACAAAATTATACAAAAATACTACTTTTCTACACGTAAAAATATAAAAAATCTATAAACATGTTTCTGTTTTTCTGTAATTTAGTATCTTGCACTATTTTATTGGTGTAGAAATGTTACATCTTTTGTATACCTTTCCAAATGTATACGTGCTCGGATAAAAATATTTTTTGAAAAAGGAAAGAACGTTTATATGACAAACATAGAAAATAAACTATTTCACTCTCATGGAAATGGTCTTTAATAATAGAACAGCTTGGCCGCTAAGTCTTAAATTATTTGACGTAATGACGCTATGGGTAGTGGACCAGGAGAAATTTAACACCGTTTATATCCAGACAGGGTAAATGCTCCGGAATTATAAAGCAGACGACTGTAGCTTGGGGTATTTGAAGATAGGTAATGTCTTCTCTTCTGGTATGGACGTTAATGGAATGTAAAGATAAAGATTCATGCTGCATATTGATTTTTGACTTCTTTCACAATTCGTGCCCGTATTGCAAATGGTTGAACATAATAAGGTCCAGATTATTTAAAAATTATTTGGATGTGTCAGAAATATCCGATCGCAAATGTTTCGTCTAAACAACTTCGCAATTTGGTAAAATATAGAAATATTCTTTAAAATAAACGTAATATAAAAATTCTAAAGTTAAAAAAATACTTTTGCTAGGAATGTTTTTTCTTGTGTGTCATGTGGGTTTTCTGTATAGTAGAATAATAAACAATTAACCCTTTAATGCATGACTTTTTTATTTTGTTCGGAAAACATTATACTTCAGTCTATTTTTGGTAATTATCCATAATAAAAATATAGAGAAAAAATATCCATGTTTATGTTGTACGTAATGGCATGAGTTACACAAGAAAAACCGCTCAAAAAATAATAATTTTAAAATTATATACTTAATTTAAAAGGACCACGCTACGCAAAAAGAACTATTAAATGATATAATAGCTTATAATATGTTTAACAGTTCACAGAATTAATTACTTACTTATAAAGATAGAGAAAAATCACAGCAAAAGATGTTACAACCGCCACGTGATGACAAATCAAAACAAAACAGACACGACCTTAAATGCATGTTATCGCACATAAGTACAGAATAATAGTTCACCAAAGAACAATAGAAAGCGCTGAATGGGAAAAATATCTTGTAACTTCTGAGATACACTATGTATTTATGTGTTAACGGTTAACGAACGCATGCGCCATATTCGCGAGAAACAATTTGTATATTCCAAATGCGCTTTTTTTATTATTGTTGTTTTAAAATAAAGTTATTTTCTATTTTTCTTGATTTATTTAATTGAAGAAATGATTAGATTAGTTTTCTTTTTAACAATACAAGTGTCTGATTTAAAACAACACATTCGGACATCTACAATTTAGTTTTCAAGAATATGGCGGCATTCGCCTATTAATGATTAATTAATCTTCCTCTGTGATAAGAATACTACTTTGTCAAACTTTTTTGCGTTCGTAGTTGTCTATCTATCTATATTATGAAGGACAATGACAACGCCAAATTATTAAATTTAGTTTTTACTGTCAATTTTTTAAACTCCTTAACTGGTGTATTTTTTATTTTTACATCGCTGGATAGGAGAAGAAAATGTACTTTCCAATGAAATTTCTTTGAAAACTGTATCAAAACTAGTTTGAAAAATGTATCGTTATTTACTCTATTTTTATTGTTTTTATAATAAAGTTTAACATGGATTTTTTAAAATCTATCTCTATCGCGTGTTGACTATTACGAAAAATAAATCCGTTTGCATTTAAATTAATATAAATAGCTTAGCATTTCTTTCCGGCTTATATTCTATAACGAAATTAATACATTCACCAATAAATAAATAAATAATAAAATATCATTCGTAAAAATAAAATTTAAAACATGTAATTAAACTATGCACTTAAAATAATACAATGATTAGAATAAACATTTCTGTTTGAAAATACTGATCTTAGGCGATTTCTTTAGCTGTTAAAACCTGCCGTGAAGCTAATATGAAAATGTTGCTTTTAATAAATTCCAAAACTTTATTTAATCGCATAATTGGTTTTTAGTGCGCATTCTAAATCTTTTAGAATATTAAAAGTAATAGTTATATTAGTAATATAAGTATTAGTGATATTAAAAGTAAACGATTAATCACAATATTAAAAAACAAAATCCCTTTTCACCTATTTTCTGTACTCCAGGAGCCTTGGTATCTCTTCTTGTATTAATAAAGGAAAGTTTCGCTCTATCTGTCTCTGTATGTGTGTGTGGGTCTGTCTGGGTATATGAGTCTGTCTGTCTGGGCTATCGAAATCAATCACACTTACAATTTTAATAATTTTGCTGAGGATAGATAAAGACTGATGCACTTCAGGTTCACATTTTTAATTTTTTTAATAATTAGCCGATTTATTAATTACAAATGACAACAAAAACTTATCAAAACTCAAAAGCGCCTTGCGAATGTCTAAACTCGATTTACACAGTTGAAAGAAATGACGCAATGTTATTTGTGGTATATCATGTTTTTTTAAAACATTTGGAAATGATTGTTGTTTTCGGTCGAGGATGGGGCCAAATGATGCTCGCATTTTATTTTTTTAACGAAATTCAACGATGTTCTTTACTTTTAGAAGAATTTTTTTTTGAATGGGTAACAGAAAGGCATAAAATCGTTAAAAATTGTTTGAATGGGTAATCGAAAGGCATAAAATCGTTAAAAATTGAAAAAGTTACGAAATAAGTAGGCGCAAATTATCAGATACGGAAAAATCCAAAGCCAAAGAGCGACGCCGAAATGAAACTCGTCTTGCAAAGCAAAAATTGAGGTCTTCAACTCATCATGTAGGCCATGAAAATCGAGGTCATGCATAATTAAAAAAAAATTAATTTTCAGAAACACGTTATGATGTATTTAGTAAAGGAGAAAAGGCTTTCTATCAACGCATACTTAAGTACTCGACTTACATATGGTAAATTTTTATCAAAAAATGTTAAATAAGTACCGCAATATAAGCTTGGAAATTTAATATCACACTAATTTTTAGCCACAACTTTCACATTTTTTCTTTTCTTTCTTTCTTTTTTTTTTTTTTTTTTTTGCTTGGCTTATTTTTTACTTTTGAAAAGTTGTTTTTTAGTAGATATCAGTTCTTTTTTTTAAACAAATGATATATAACTGAAATAATTCTACTAGCTCAAATTAAAATTAGTCCTTGTATAGCCTTTATAAGCAGGGGGCAAACACAATATTATACATTTTGTTTACCTATCATTAATTTATCATAGTGATTATTAATTTAAAAGTAAGGAAAGTCAATTTCTTCTTTCAAAGTATCAGTCTTTCTCAATTTATATCTCCTTAAAATTTTCTACGAAAGATGAAAATTTAGTAAAAAACAGAGTCGAAATAAAATATATATTTACAGTTAGTCTGTCAGTTAATTGTTTTTTCTAACTTGTTTTGCTGACGGTTTTGCAAAATAAATTTACCTTTACAAATACCTACGGTTAATCCGAGAATGAAAACCCGCAGACATCTAAAGAATCGAAGATCTGTAAATCTAGCAATTCTAGACATAATAAAGGAACATTTTTGATAAAAAAAATCTAAAAATTTAAGAGATATAAACTGTACATATAGCTTCATCTTCATTTAGATCGTGTTATAGAGAAGAAAGAATAAATATGTAATTTTACTCAAGTCTGTTTATCCATACCTATTTGCATAAATGTGAGGATATTAATTTACTATAAAATTTACCCTAAATTGATTATCTTTAATAGTCTATTATTAAAGCCGCAATACATTAGAATTAAATATTTTTCGGTTAAAAATTGCCTGAAATCTATAGTCTTATCGTTCGTTAAATTTGTCTTTTTTTTATGCCCAGACTCTTTTTCTGAACTCTGACAAAAGATCACAGACATATTGAAGCTATCCAAATTCTTATATCTTTCTATCGTATTTCCTTTTTTGAGGGGGGTGTGAGGAAGAGCCTTAAGAACTTCGTTTTGTTCTCAGAATTCTGAATTATTCATTCAAAAGATCTACCTACATAAGTCTTGTTGCAGAATTTTCATTAGTTAAGAGTTGCATCAAGTTATACATCATGTGAATCTATTAAATTAATTTTGTGAAATACTAGATGGGAGCCATTGATATTTCCAGACCATTTGCCTACATTTTAAACTTGAGTCATTTACTACTATTCATTAATTTTCTATACGAATTAAAGAATTCGTTGTTTCCATGCCAACTGTACCTTTCACTATTGCTTGCTTGTTTGTTTGTTTGATTTATTGAACACATACATCATATCACATGCGGATCACGGCGGGATTCGAATCTGCTTCCACCTACGCTCTCAAGCGATTAGCGGCATTGTGTCTTATCCACTCAGCCACAGTGGGCCACTATTGCTTTCTCTAATGCCCAGATACTCAAATTTAACCAACTGCACTTAGAATAATGGTCATAACACAGAACATTTACATGTTAGAGCAGTGTTGCCAGTGGGCTACTTTTTTTTTAATTCAGATTTCTTGAATGCCAGCACTTATTATAAACGGTAAAATTCCCATTGTTTTCGCCTTAATTAATATGTCATTAAATAAGGCACATTTAACAATTTCAAAAAAGTGGTGCCAATCAAGTATCTGAGTTAAAAAAATGTAGCCCATCTGGCAACACTGTGTTAGAGTGGTGACATATGCACAAGTCGTGTACTCATATTCAATTTTTTGTCCAATGTACGGTAACTCAGTTTTCAGTAATAGACGAGCAAGATTTCAATTAAACTAACCAGAAAAGTTAACAAACATTGGCTTCCTGATTTGATTTTATTCAAAATTGTTTTAACCAACCAAAGTTAATGTCCGGGATCCAGATAAATTTTTCTCTGTTAGTAAAATTACATTGACCAATCAGTAGCCTTTATCCTTGCAGGCTTTTCGGTGTTTACTGCAAACATCAAAAAGTTCGGAAAAATGCAGACGTCTGATTGATCAATCCCATCCCGCTAATGGCGAAATATCTATCTTGATCCCGGCCTATTCAACGCTGGAGAAAGCCTTGACACGTGTCAGAAAAACGTCACACAAAGCAGGCAAAATAAAGAAGAAAAATCATTCATTGGCTCGTTCATATTCACGAGCCGATGAATGATTTTGTTTCTTTGCTTTGCCTGCTTTGTGTGATGTTTTCGTGACGCGAGTCAAGACTTTCTCAGATATTTAGGATGCTTTGGCGTATTTCACCACCATGAAGTTATGAACGGAGAGGAACAGACATGTCAATCTTCCCGTGTGAAAAACTAGTTACCAAAAAAAAGGAGTTATTTCCCTCTCTTCTGCCCCTTTCTCTCTTGATTTTGACCGATAGCAGCCCATTTAGCAGTCTCCAGTACAAGATGCCGCTATATACGGTGGACGCAGGAGGGAGGGTGTTAGCACGACCAATGACATAATAGGCCAGTTCATAATGTTTTAAAGTCACACGCAGTTGGATCGAGGCTAACGAAAAAGACAGGCTACCGCGGTGGGTCAGATTCTTCTTTTTTTACAAACCGCTGGAGTCACGTGATGCTCTTTTCACGCACCTTCTTTGGTGCATTCGAGCATCACGTGACTCCAGCGGTCTGTAAAAAAAGAAAAATCGGACCCACCGCGGTAGCCTGTCTTTTTCGTTAGTCTCAGAGTTGGATCATCTTTACACGATGATTAGTACAAAGCTGCGAGCCGATTTTTTTTGTGTCCATTGCCGTGTACAGATAATCAACTCCGTGTGACGTTATGAACTGGCCTTATATGTTGTTGGCCACAGTTTAGGAACAGCTACAAATGACTTCATCTATATCTACTCCGAGGTAAACGAAAAAGACAGGCTACCGCGGTGCTACGGCGCCTAGAATATACAGTGTGGAAATCGGCTATCCCAGTAATCTCTCTATTCTAAAAAAAAGTAACTACCGCTGTCACCGCCGCCGCCGCCGCCGCCGCCGCCGCCGGTTTTGATTTTTTTGTGACCGGAAGCCTTTCTTCGTTAATATTAACAAAAATAATGCATGCAAAAATATGAAAATCGGTGGTTTTATACAGAAATGTTTGATAAACACACTAATGCAGACAGTTTTCAAATCGAAGAATTATTTTAAGAGTTATTTAATGCTAAAGTTGGATAAAATCGTTCCACTAAAAAAGTTTTATAGCAGCAAAAACTATACATGGCAGTGTAATCATTTTTAGATCATTTTATGCGTTAGAATTTGCCGGAGTGCAGATTGCATTAATTTTTTTATTTTGACTCATTTTTTCAGGTTTTATTTCTATTTTAAATTCAAATTTTCAGCATTTCTAGAGATATTTTTTACAGATTTCAGAAAATTGTACTAATTTAAACTGTTGCCAACTGTATAAAAAGCGCAAGCAATAATGTTTGCTTCAAATTAAAAATTTATTTACACGTGACTATGATAAACAGGAAAAAAACTTTCAAATTAGAATTAAATAATTACGTATAAAAAGCAGGAACTTATTAAAAATTACGTCATAAAAGTATACACGTGAATTTTAAAAGAGAAAGGATATTGTAAAATAATAAATTCATTAACATGCGTTAGAAGTCTTAGGAGAAATTACGTCATATTTACGTCACATTATTGTTATTACATAAAATGAACACAAAAAAATATTGCAAAAAAGTTTAAATTTAGAAATTGCGCTAGACATTTATTTGATATTTTGAGAATTAATTTAAAATGTCTCATTTAAAAGAACTTTCTTTTCGCTTTGTTAAAAAATACCAGGAGACAAAGACTCTCTATACTTAATTCCTTTTATATCAGCTTATTTTGAAATGTTGTTACGCGTGTATACGTCATCAAGTTATTTTTATTTCGACATTTTATTTGTGTTTTTATTAATGTTGTACGAATTTATTTGTTCTTTCGTTATTTAAAATGAAAATTATATCAATTTGTATAATTTCGCGAGTGGTTTGCGATTTATATAATTTGGCGAAATTGGTCAACAGGATAATCAAGTAGTACCGCAGCGGATTTGGCGTTAAAATTCCCCAATCAAAGAGAAATGAATACAAATCCGTTTATAGGGAGATCGCCACTGTTTTTTAAATTATAATTCAATCTTTCGAAATCTTTTTAAATCCAATCAAATTAGCGTGCATTTAGAGTCTGCGGTGTCTGGACGGGGGTTGGCGAGCGTAGCTCGTAGGGGGCCGAGCCCCCTAGTACTTTAAAAAGTGCTAATATATTGGATCTCTTAAATTTCAAATGATGCTGAAATCCAATGAGTCGATCACAGCGATATCTGCAGGATATTTTCTAAAACTTCATGACGATTTGGTAACAGCGTCTAGAATAGCTAGTGTGGAAATATTTTATTAACTAACGCTAAAAATTTGTATCCCGTAAATGATCGACGATAATGCTAAAATTCCAAGTGTCGATCGCAGCGAAATCTGCGGGATTTTCGTATTACATTGTATAGACTAGCAATATCTTTCAGTTATAGAAAATATCCTGCAGATGTCGCTGCGATTTGTATATTTCAGCAGCATCGATGCACATTTAAGGATACAATATTTTACCACTTTTTTAAGTATTACAGGAATAGCCAATTTCCACACTATATATTCTAGCGCTATAATTTGGTCTAGACGCTGTAGCGTTTTTTTTTTTTTACATTTTATTAACATACATCTGACCTATGTGCTTGGCGTCAAGCCCGCTGTAATAATACGATGTTTACTTTGAAAGTTTATCACAGATGTCGCTGCGATCAGCTCCCTGGATTTCAGCGTCAGTGCACATTTAAGGGATACAACTTTTTATACAGCTGCCTGGGGGGATACAGCTGCCTGGATAGCAAAATTCCACAGTATGTATTCTAGACGCTATAGCGGTGCATTACACGTGTCTCTTTCTTCTTTAAAAAATATCCTGCAGATGTCGCTGTAAATGACTGTTTGGAATTCAACATCGTTGTACATTTAAGGGATTCACTATTTCCGCGCTTTTTTAAGTATTGCTGGGATAGTCGATTTCTACAACATATAATCTAGGCCTATAACGGAGCTATAGTACAGCGCCTAGAAGATACAGTGTGGAAAACGGCTATTCCTATAATGCTTTAAAAAGTGCTAAAAACTTTTATCCCATAAATCTCCAACAATGCTCAGCGGCAATATGCTGATACGAGCGCCATCTCGTAACTCTTTTCAATATAAACACTGAGTTTTCAAAAATTATAGAATGTTAAATATCGGAAACTATAAAGATAAGATATTTTGGTCTGTTATAAGCTAATTTAGTTAAGGAATGACGTGAAATAGGTTAAAGAGTCTCTTTTAGAATGGCTATCGTTTTTAAATCACTACGATGGCGCTACTATCGACATCTTGTTATTCAGCATCGTTGTACATTTATGGGATTCAATTTTTTAGCACTATTTTGTAGCCGTTTTCCACACTGTATCTTCTAGGCGCTGTATATATAGTGTGGAAATTGGTTATCCCTGTAATACTTTAAAAAGTGCTAAAATATTGTATCCCTTAACTGTGCAATGATGCTGCTGAAATATACAGATCACAGCGACATCTGCAGGATATTTTCTCAAACTGCAAGATATTGCTAGTCTATACAATGTAGCCCCACCAGTGGCTGAGAGGTTCTGCTCTCGAAACTGGTAGACGGGAAGTGCTGGGTTCGATCCCAATCGCGCCCGTCGGCCTAATCGTTCGGAGTTTTCGTGGTTTTCTTCGAACCATGGAGCGAAAAATCTATCTGAATCTCAGCCATAGTTATCTTCGATGAAATCAATGCAAAAGGATAATATAAAAGAAAAGTATAAGATTTCTAAAATATTGTGGCGGGTTTATCGCTATTTGGCATAATTTGTAAACTTTAGAACTAATTAACAGTTTTTCGCTAATTATGAATAGAAAATTAATGTTTTTAAAGCTGAATTTTATAAAAGCACGTAGATTGAGTAAATATCTATACAAAAATTTAATCCTTACTTTTTTCTGTCCATTATTTAAGTCTCTACCTCGATTTAAACATAAGTTGTGACGAAGAAAATAAATCTGTCATTTTCAGTATCTCGACGTTATTTTAAAAAATCTCTATCTCTTTTTATAAGTAATTTATGAGGATGCATTTGATCTCAAATTGAAGATCTTCTTTATTAGGTCCTTCTAGTGTTGGTTTTATTTTTTTGCGATGATTGCTTCTTTTGATATGGGAAATTTTACGCTGGCATATTTCGTTCATTTAACATGGAGAAGTTGTCATCAGTATAATAAGCAGTTACGGTGTCTTGCCTTATTCTTGGCGTTTGTTTGTTTGGCGGGGTTAGCATTTTTTTTCAGCTTGGCTTGGCAGAACGACCGTCCTGCTTGATTTTTTTGGTAAAAATATAATGTATTTAATAAGCACACTAAGGACACATTTTAATGATTGTAAATGTAAAATATTTTATTCTCGTTTCTGTAAATATCCCATTTAGTAACTCAAAATATACAAGTTTCTCAAATCAAAATTTATGTGATATTGAAACCCCGGCAATGATTTATGGAAGCCTTGTAGATTAGCATTTTCATATTTTTCTTTACAATCGTTATTTTCAAAGACGTAATTAATTCTAAATTATAGGTCGATTTCGAGAAATGTAGTTTTACTGTAAGGAAAATCTATTAAAATTCTATATATGTTCTATATTACAGGACCTTTCCATATTATCTTAAATAAATCTCTCATTATTATTTTAAATTTAGTGATAAATAAATATTGATATTTCCGTAAGATTTTAATTATACCACAAAGCATCTAAGATAAATATTTAAATTAATTTACTACACTAATACAATCTCGATTTCACTATTTACGTAGCTGAGCATTAATAAATTTCTGTAATATTTGTGTATACCAAACATATGCGCGGACAATTACACATGTGGTTTATAATCACTATTTTAGTAATGAATATTATTAGTTATGTGGGTTAAAAACATGATCTTGTCATAATTTTAGTTCCGCTTTCCTATTATAATTGTAGGCAAAATCAAAAATGAGTTCATTCTATGAAAATCTAACATAAATAATTCTAATATGCAATTGAAAGGGAAATATTTTTGTAGACATTATGCTTGATTAATTATATCGAACCACTATGTTATTTATGTTTTAATATACATATATATCTTAATTAAACTCAACAATAAATTTAAACATTTCAAATGTAGTTCATCAAACACCTGCTTCATGATTCAAAAGAATGTTCTGAATGTTGTAGTTTTACGTGTATAATCCATTAGTTGAAGAACTTGGACTATGGGGTTACATTTTCGGCACTTTCGATAAGACGATTTTCTTCGTTAATAACAAATTTCTCAGAATAGACATTTATGGTTATGTTTGGTGGTGAGCCATGCATAGATGCATTACCTATTAATCGAAAGACAATTTTAATGAAAATTAAAATTTCAATTAAATGTGTTTTTTCTCCAAAAATCTCTAAAAGTATAACAAATCTGTTCTTGTTCCAAACCATTAATTTATCTCTTTCTTTCTATAAAGATACGTTAAGGAAATTAAAAGTTTTTTATGTAACAGGAAGAATAATTTTCAGTATACCTAAATAATTTCAGTAACATCAAGTTTTATCCAACGCAAGCATGAGAGATATAACCAAGATTAACCGATATATATTGTTGTTTCGAAAAAGTACAATGTTTTAAATGTTCAATTTTATGCGAAGCTTTCACAAACATATTTGTATAATTACTACTACGGACAATGTCAAATATGTTAAATATTGAACCGTTTTGTAACAGTTCTGTTTTATATGTAAGCTTCATTCATGTAATAAACATTCGTATTAAAATCTTTTCGTAAATCTCAATGAGAAATAAGCTGATCAAACTCGTTAAAGTGCTATATTTCTATTCTGTTCTATCTGACTCGTTGAGTTATGCTTTGTTAGTTTCCAAGTATATTTTGCATTATTATATTTGAAATTATATAATAATACACAAATGTAGTGAAAGTAGCCAAGCATACTTAAACATTTTATTTTTTTTTTACATTTATTTACTCATCCCTAAGTTAAAAAAAAAAAAAAAAAAAAAAAAAAAAAAAAAAAAAAAACATAAAAATCTTTCTTTTGTTAAGATCTGTTCGTTCGTATTTCATGCTTGAATTGAATGATATAAATATTTCAGAATATGTATTATTATTTTTTTTTCAATATGTAATCTATTATTTATTCAAACATATTATTTTCTCAATTTGAAAGATTTCATATGTATCTCAATAAATGGAATATCCTTAACATTTATTTAAATAAATGTGTATTTTTTAAGAATATTTTATTGAAGAATAAAATATAAAATCATAGATTAAAGTCAATTTGGTTTGTAATTCCTTAATTTTAATAAGAAATGTATTGTTATTTTCCAGATTTAGAAGAAAATTATTAGAAGAAAATTATTATTAGAAGAAAAAATATATATACTGAAGTATGGCATTCGTAGAAATAATGCATCCTTTCGAAGTAACATGCCTACTCATATAAAGATATACTACGACATACACTTTTACTAGAACTAATTAGAAAGACATTTTTAGAATACCATGATCCAGAAAAAATTCAAGGATCACTTCAGACTGAAACATAGCACAACTCTAGTTAAGTTATTAAGTGCGAAAAATTTCAGCATGCATATATCTCTTGACATTCCAGAATCTTATCTTGTCAATCTCGTTAGCGGTAGTATGTGTTTACTTATTATTTGATTCATTCGGATGGAATTTACAAATATACATCTTTTTTATTTATTTCTTAATATTTTTACAATTTTTTATGTGGTATATTTTGTTTGATTTATTGGGATAATGTATTTATAAAGATATATTAGTTTTATTGCTACTTATGTATTTTTCGCGCTAGGTTAGATAAAACTGCACAAAGAATGTGCAAATTATACTAAATATTCACATTTATTTATTGAAAACTTATATAGTTTATTTATCGTAATTTAAAGGTAATGGTATTAGTATTATTATCTCTCTCTCTCTCTCTCTCTCTCTCTCTCTCTATATATATATATATATATATATATATATATATATATATTATTGAAATTCATGGTTTATTTTTTTATTATAGTTTATAATATGTGGCTTTTCTCCTATATTTAATATAGTTCATTTGTCATATTTTATTTATTTATTTATTTTTTATAATTGACCTTTTTTAACAGCGTTATGTGTTTAATAATGTTAAATTTCTCTTTTGAGCATAATTGCCTATGATAAACATGTTTGGCAATTGCCAACAATTTTTTTATTATTTATATAATGGCTTATTTATTACATAGTTTTATGTAATTGTATTGTTTTTTATGTAGCATTTTTTAAATTTCTTTTTATATTACATATTTATTCTTACTTATTGTAAATCAGTCAGAATGCTTATTTAAAAATGTATTATTTTGCAGGTAAGATATTTATCACTGTCTGGGAATAAAAGAAATTATATTATAACTACTAAAGTCTCGGTGTGTTCAACCTGGTTCTGATCCTGGTGCTATAAGGTGAATTTTTAATTTCTCTCACTTTTATCTACATCTTAAAACATTATTCTTATTTTATACTTTGTTGCGTACCCCAAAAATGTAAACTAGCAGTACTAGCCTAATCCGAAAAGTGTACCACCCATATAAAGCGAGTAAAATTTTAATGGATGTGCAGTCAGAAATCGCGATCTCTAGTGTGAATGATAATCTTCATTTTTGAACTTTTTCGAAAATTATAAAAGTATTTGTATATTTTTGAAGGAACTTTCCACATATATTATAGATGCAATGACGAAAATTAGCATGCTTACTTTATTAATGTGTTATTTGGAAAAGTGTTTTTTAAACTAAAAAAAAAACATTTTTAAACACTTTTCGAGATAGTTTAGGAATGTATAAATTCAGTTTGTCTGTCTCTCGAGCAGATGGGGTGCCTGTTCATCTGACCGTGTGGCAGTTCATGTCCGCTCTCTAACTTATTTAAATAAAATTGGATTAACATGTTATCTATATATATGTTACCGTGAAAGACCGAAATTGGAGAATGTCGACTTTCACCGGTGAACGTCAACACATACCAAATACGTCAATGAAAGACCGAATATTTGATTATACTTTCGTGCATTCGGACAATCACCGACGAATATCGACAAGCGCAGATATGATCTGGTGCAGGTCGAAAAGAGAAGCGATATTCAAGAGAGAGACTATAGTCTAAATCCAAATTCTTTGTTCTACTGCGAGTCAGTCAGTTTTGTCAGTTTTACACAAGTTTTTTTTTTGGCGCACAACGTTTTCTTAAATTTTATTTTTTATTGAATATTCTAATTTATAGTGAATGGATACTGCAGTGAACTTTTTTTTTTCGAAAAATTAAATGCATTAATTGAGAGTAAACGAGAAAACATTTTTTTTTTCAAGAGCATTACTCTAAAATACTTTCTGAAGTGATTTCTGCTAAAACTAAGTGCAGCACACCTTTGGATTACAAACGATTAAAACTTTTTTTATGTTTTAAAAATTAATGATCGCGCCTGAAATACGGAGAAGTAAATGCAAATTTCTGACATATTCAACATTCACCATTAGTGCATGGTGAATGTCGAAATTTGCCGGTGTAAGTCAGAAATAAGGATATTTTGCAAATATTTCAGACATACAAGTCATACAGACATACAGACATCACTCACCAAGCGATTACGTGAATGTTGACATTCACCGGTGAAAGTCGACATTCTCTAGAATTCGGTCTTTCATGGTAACATACACATATATATGTTACATTATTAGATATCATTCCGCGATTTCCTTATCTTATTCTAAATTGCTACTTTATATTCACTAAATCCTTATCCTTAAATAAACTCTATCGTTAATTCAGTTAAATTCCCTTTAATTTAATGTCTCACTTGTCTTAATCGCTTAAATATTACGCTTTTAGTATTCTTAAATTAAATGTTCCATTCCCGCGCTTTTTTCTTTCGAGATTATTCTTTTAGCTTCCATTTTTACTTCCCGCGCATTTCTGATGTTATTCTTTTTTCCTTCAAATTCATCAGCTAGCTCTGTTCACACTCTTTATATAACGTGACATTCCTAATTATTCATTGGTTGAGAGCGCTATCTACGTCATATTTGTATCCTTGCACGTGAGGAACAAAAAGTTGATACTCGCTGTGTTTCAGCAGATTTGAGTCGTATTTCCAGTTTTCCTCCATCCCCTGGTCACCGTCCTGTTATTCGATGATCTGGAACTTTCTTTAAACCTAATTACTACTACAGAGCTATGGCTAATTATCTTGGTAGAAACTGCACTTTTTGCAAGATATTCTAATAAAGTGCTTAGTGGATATTATGAGTTGTTTCAATTTCTTCTGGGGAAACTTCACGGGACGATGCATTCCATTGTTTTCACTCGACAGCTGCATTTCAGCAATTAGTTCTACTAACATAACACATTCGAATTATCTGTTCTGACTACTTCTTTTACGCCATTATCGCTGCATGTGATCCACAACTACTATCGTGACAGCCAGTCTGGCATTTTCAACAATAAAGCCAATCCAATGTTGCTAGAATGCAACATATATATGTGCTAAAAAGGTTTAACTTAGAATATTCGCTATTAAAATTGAAGTGTGTAGTATTTATAGTTCGTTTAAAGTGTCACACAATATAAATACTTTACATTACGGTCTGTAGAGAAAATATTTTTTCTGTGCATTACATAAAAATTTTGTATTTAGATCAGTGTATGCAAGAATGAAATTTCTAAATAATTTTCTTTTAATGTTGCAAAAATGTTTCCAAATCTAATCTTGAAGAATGATTTTTCTTTATGCTTTTTTCTTTTTACCTACTTAAAAAATGGTGTTTAAAATACATAAATTTTTGAGTATATTGCTAAAACTTTTATGCAGCATTACGAATTCTCGTAATATTACGTATTGTTCATATTACACATTATATGTTTGAATATTTTTGTAAATGTTTTGTTCAAAACTACAGAAATAAAAGTGTAATTATTTATGTACATTTTTTCTTACACTTTAAACACTTGACTTTAAAAAGATGTAGTTTGAACTATGTATGATTTGGTTTATATATAGAAGCTTATACAAAAATGGGTTATTATATAAAAACGAAAAAATGAAATATTTTAACTGAATTAAAGAAATATATATATATATATATATTTTAACACAAGCATTAGAGTATTGAATCCGATATTTTAAACCTCTACCACATCAAAAGAAATGCATTTTCAAAATACCAATTCCCTAATGAAAAGAAATCCCTAAGAAATCCCCCTTCCTACTTGTTGTGGTATTTAGATGTTAAAGTCCTTTATTTTTTTATGTCGAAAGCCTTGGACACATCTTGTAAACCTTCGTTTGTTATAATTCAGTCAGATGCTTTTATGAGTCAAAATATAAAAGCGGAAGAGGAGTTTTATATATTTTTTGCGTCCTGTTTGTTACGCCATTACAATTTAATGTGACCAATTTGTTTTTAATGTTCCCAAATTTTTGCATATATTTTTTTTGTCTCTTATTACTGTCTCTTTTTATATTATTTCTTTAAATTAAATAATTTGCTTTTTTTTTTGTATTTCTACTGGCTGTGCTTTCTTTTCTACACATACTTTAGATTGCCTTTCTCCCTAATTTACATTACGTCTTCTAACTCGCGCAATGATTGGGGGGTTTTGCGAATGTAGAAATCTTGTAGAAGTCGTCAAAGAGACTAAACCTGTTGGGTTTTTAAAATATTCGTCTTTATGGTATTGTCACAATATAAGTATGGAAAAAGTTCTTACATACACACACAAAAATGACATATCTCAAATTCAAAAGTGTTTTTAACAACTTGCCTGTGACGTCTGAACTCAGTTCGGACAACGCAAACACGCCCATTTTGGAATGTCCCACATGAGTTCGGGCTAGAGAAAAAAAAAATCTGTGTTTCAATTCCGTGAAGCCCGAATTCACTTCGTACAACGCATAATATGTAATTTACCATTTTACCAATAAACGGCGATACTTTCCCGCGAACATTTCGACAGTTTCACGCCATGTTTCAGATTTTTTGTAAGTTTGAAACTTTTCCCAAATTTCTTTCAAACCTCATTATGTTTGATAGGCAGGTGTATAGATTTGAGGGAAATGGAATTCATGACAGTTGATATAAATAATAATAATGTGGTATTAGTTTAATATATTTACCTTGAATATTATGTCATTTGATTTATTTTACTATAATTTGAGCAGAAATTACTGTAATCCATTAACATTTCCCATACATGTGAAATTATTGAATATAGTAGTTATTTAGTTTAAAATTTCGTTATATATATATATATATATATAATATATTTCTAACATTTCTAATTTTTTTCCCATTTTTAGCGCTTTTTTCTCAAATCTACTCATAAGAAATGGGTTAATCAAATTATTTTTTTCAATGGAAGGCTGTTGGGGAAGCGTTAAAACGCATGCTAGATATATAATATCGCTGGATGAATTAAAGTTCATTAAAGTTTTACTTATGAAATGAAAAGTTAAATATTATATTTTAAATAAATTATTAAATTTCCATTTGATTGCGTACGTGACAGAACCACGGGATAAAATCTGGATTCATTTAATATATTTTATAAATAAAAAATTTAAACATAAATCAATGGTTTTATCTTTTAAATAAATGTTCAGTACATTAATAAAGGACAGTACTACAATCAAATAATAATTATTCTAATCTGTATAGTTGAAACAATAGATTCTTCCACCACCCATGTTATCAAATTCATCAAAATAATAATTGTTGAAATGTTCAAAAATGTCTATCTTTATGGAATGTGATATATTTTAAATGGTTATCTTTAATTTTCCATTCATTATTATATCACAACGATGCACATACAAAAACTAGGCCTCACATTTATTTTGCTAAGTTGTGGCATATAAATATTTCAATATAAATGATACATGCGCAATAAATTAATAAAACTCGTTGCTTAAGGTGGAGCAGTATACATGGTGGTTTTTGTATTTTCGTTAAGAGAAAATATGTTTAGGCAAAATTGGGGATATTATAAAAAATTAAATTATATTTCATCATTTAAAAAAAATATAAACATGAAATTCATTGGCAAAAATAGTTTTTTCCCGTTTATTACTGTATCTCCTTATTAATAATATATATGTCACTATTATGTTTATGAATAAAGAACATATTATGACACTACCTACATTTCAAACAAAGTTCTTTTCCCTTAAGTATTCATCTCGAATTATGAATTATATATGTCATTACCAATAAAAAATGTACTTCCGGTTTTTACGAAATAATACTTCGTTTTCAGAAATCATTTTTGATTAGAAAAAAGGAGTGATGTTTATGAAATACTAAAAAGTACAGAAAATATATGGAATACGAATAATGCATGCATTCAAAAACATATTATGATAAATATTCAATAGTCTAATGGCAATAATATATATTCAGTAGCTCACATGTGTAGTAGGCATACTGAGAAACATAAAAAAATTAAGAATACAAAGGAGGTAAAAATAAAAAACAATAAAGCACTATGCATCTCCCAGCTACTATTTCATGGCACGCCCAAAAAATTTAAAAAAGAAAAAGAAAAAGTTACTTCTATAGAATATATATATTTTTTTTATTGCAGATTATTGACTGTAAGATCATATAATAAAAAACAAACATGGTTAACCTAAAAAAATAAACAGACAAATTTTGAAATAAATGTTAATTATACAATCATAGATTAAGTTTAACCTTGATTAAATGTAAATTATTTTTCATTAAAAAAATCGTAGGGAATTAAGTACACCTGAAAAAATGTAGTTAGTAACTTTGTCTGAATCTGTAACGTGATATCGATTAACAGAAAATAGCATATACATTTTTTACTGTACATTGTCTTATTACTTATATATTTATAAGCTATTACAGTTCATTGAAAAAAGAAACATCAATTTATTTTTTATATTTCAAGGAATATCCTGTTCCCTAAGGTATTCATAATCGAAATATAAATTATGTATGCCAATTTCAATGAAAAACACATCAATTCTTTTCACGGAATAATAAGCTGCTTTCAGAAATCATTTTTGATTAGCTAAAATGGGTGTGATATTTATGTAAAAATAATATGCACAGAAAAATGTATATTGTACTACGTAAATTTCAAGCATTAAAAGAACTGTTGTTATTAATTATTCATAAAAAAAAACACTCAGGTATAATTTTCGTGTTTGTAGTTACAACAAATGGTGTTCTGCACGCAATGTTTTTGTAACCAGAGCTGCCAATAAATGTTTTTTTAGCACCTTTTAATATGGACATTTGTGGAGGTGCCTTTTATGACCTATTGGCATGTATCATTCGTTTACATTTTAAAGTGCCAAAATAGTACAAGCTAATATATATTTTTTTCATGATATACTTCAGTATTCATTTTTATTGTACGGATCTCTCAATCAATAAAATGATAAATTATTCATCTTTGAAATGTTCATGTGTTTACTATTCTACATTTAGATTTACGCTTTGTGAAGCTTCATTATTTCTATATCTTTGCGCGTTTTTCTGTTTAAGTGTAATTAATTTCACGGAAATTACTGACTATATTTGTGACTAATTTAATTAGATAATAATTGAATAAAGAAATATATTCAGATATAGATAATCAAAACATATTTAAGTTTTAAGACATAAAATACATTCTTTTATTTTATACAAAATGACGTCATTTTAATCCGCTGAAGAATTTCACATTTACGATACAGTCTTAAACAACATCTATCAAAAAGTATGCACTTGACGCCACTATCGTGTGCTGATACACTAACCTAGCACAAAGCGATGTCGTAAACTTCACAAAAAATCGGCTATGTAATGATTCTTATGCCTTCATTTGTGTGTAAAATTAATATGGATATTTAAATTTAAATATAATTTATACATGTTCTATCAGAAATAATTCATTTATATTTTTTTCGAAATAAAGCGTACTTTAATTACATTTTTTTTTCATTTGTAATGAGAAAATGACAACAAAAAGCCATAATAATCTGACATTTTAAGGAAGAGGCTTAAGAATAAGACACCTCACATATATTTCAAGGTGATGTTGAAAGTTTCCAACTGTATGGGTTTGGACAATTAGTTTCAAATGATTCGTATCACTTTTGTCCAAATTTACTTACTTTAGTTTAAAAAACATCCTGAAAACCTTACTGGCATTCAATTAAAAAAATCATTCTACACATTGTGACATTTATTACAGAAATATTAATTTTTGTTACAAAATAACTCAAAATGAAACAAGTTTAACATAAATATAAAATATCATAAATTAACGTCTGAATTCCATTTTAATATATATGTGTACCTTTAATAATAATAAAAAAAAAGCTTTTGAAAAAAAGTATTCATTGTCAAATGTAAAATGTACTGGTGTTGTTAGTGGTGTAATTCTAGTAAGCACAGATGTATTTTCTTTATGTCAATTATGAATGCTTTAGGTATTAATAACAGTTTCATTTATTTTATTAAAACATACCTTTAGAGCATTCTCATGTTAATTTCCATGTAGTAAACAAAAGTAATAAAATATATTGAAAATTTCGAAAGTAAGTAAAAGATAAACACAAAAATCAATATCATATCGCAAATCTCATTTTTGTTTCTTCCATCGCAAATATAATTTCATGTATTTCTCAAGGTTTCGTGCAAAGACTTTCTCCGTAATATCAGTGAAAATAAATCTTAACATAATAACTAATCGTAAAAACATATATTCAGAGAAGTATTTTTGTAATAACTTGATATCTAATTAATGAAATTTGTGATCTTCTTCTTTACCAAATCTTTGCAGAGATGAACTGGCTGTAATTAAAACAAGCTTTCGGGATTAATTAGAAAAAACTTATGCGTCTTGACTGATTAAGACGAAACTAATGGAAAGTTCGGTAATGACTTGCAAACTTATTACAATATAAAAGTTAAAATAAGTTATTGATTAAGGCTGATAAGAATTTCGGTTTTCCGCAAAGTAATTTATTTAGCGCATTTTAGGATATTCTCTATACTGACTGATTAAACCGCCTTAAGCCATAAGCGGCTATATTTTCTTCTTTCTAGGGATAGGTATTTGAATTCTAGATAAGAGTAGAAAAGCAATAAACGTAGATGTGATATAAGGAGGTAGGTATATTTTGAGTGATATTGTTTAATAACTTTTTGTCGTAGAATATAGACAATATTGCGTATTTTATGATATTAAAAACCAGTATGTATAATGCATATTAAATATGTAAAATCGATAAAAATACATGACTTTATATCTATATATATGTATATATATAATACCATTGAAATAAAAAATTATATTAGTATAACAATAATGAATGAACATCTGATTTAAAAGAATAATATTTTAGATTGTCAAATATGTATACTTATATATATATATATATAAACATGGTGTCCCAGGATTATTGAGACAAACTTTAAGAGGAGATAGGGGACATCCCAAGGATTCAGATTTGCATAATAACCCATGGTTGGAAACGGCTTCGTTGGCCGTTAGGTGGTGTTATTCTCAAGACCCATGCTCTTGGCTACCACGCTCTCTTGATTTAAGCAGCATAAGTTTCTTTCTTATGAGTGCACTGAAAAGTGCTGTGTACTCAACGCTTATGGATTCTGATATGGATCTCGTTGCAAGAATCCTCTGTGCTGCTACGGATATCTAACAAAATACAGGTGTATTTGAGCGAGTCCGCCAATCCATGGTCTGAAGGTGTAATGCATGCATTGCCAGCAATCGTGGAGACTTTCACCATCTTTTGTGACATTTTCATACATCATCTAACACAGTACATGGAATATCTTTGACCAATAAATTATTTCATGTGATCTCAGTCCTCAGCATTGTGTCTCTTCCTTTCTTGTACCTGTCATACTACTTTCCCATGATGTTTCCGTCCATGGGATGTTTTGCAAACCTGAATCCTTGTGATGCCCCCTACCTTCCCTTAATGTTTATCCCAATAATCCTGGGACTTCCCGTGTATATATATATATATATATATATATATATATATATATATATATATATGGAAAAAATCTCAAGAAATATAACCCTCAAGAAAGTGTCGTTATATTAATAATCATAAATGTTTTTAAAGATACGTTGCCATACAAAAATGGAAATAAAATGATTTAATCATAAACTGGAACAAAAAGGAATATAGAAGTATGATGAAGGAAAATCAAAATCAAAATCCGAACGTATATATGTATACATATATACGTCCATCGTATATATATGTATATATGTACACATATCCGTCGTATATATGTATACATATATACGTCCATACATATATACGAATCCATCAATTCGTATACGTATATATATATATATATATATATATATATATATAAACGTAAAGCACAGTAATCACCAACAAAAAACAAAATAAATTCATGTGAAATGCACCAAACAGCTGCAGTAAAACACATACATTAAATATAAAGCAGTATAAGATTATATTTAGCGCTGGTTCAGGCTAAATATAATCTTATACTGCTTTATATATATATATATATATATATATATATATATATATATATATATATACATATACATATTTATATATGTGTTAACGAATTCAATTCATTACGCCGTTTAAAACTCAATAAAAATAGTTAACAAAATAAACAAAAAACTTAAATATGAAAAAATCAAAACCATGAATTAATAACAACGTAGAGAACTGAAGATTGTCGGCATGGCTGACAACATGTTCTTGCAGGATCTAACTGCTTTTGTGTTGCGCATCGTCCCCACCCTACCTGTAAAGACCAAATTGATGAAAAACACCGAACAATTTGGAAATTAACTGATTAAATTTACAAAAATCTATACCACAAAACTAATTTCCTCTGGTGTCTATCGATGTACCATTTTGAATCGAATAAATTGTTTATCTGATTTTCATAATTTTTATTCTTGATGAAGTAATTGGTTAATTCATTTAAAAACTGTGTCGTTTGTTAATATTTCAATGTCACGCTTTCACATTATCGCAATTATGGAAACATGCTAAAATGCATCAATTCTTTTTAGTTTCATACTTGTTTATTTTTATTCGCTTTTGAGCTGAAAAAAATCAATTCGCTAAAAAAAAAAAAAAAACTGTTTTTATTTTTAGTACAATAATTTCCTTATTTTCTAATGCTATTGCAATGAATAATAGCGCGAAGCATGCTTCAGAGCAGTATCCAAAAAGGAGTCAGTTTAACCATGATAGGTATACAAAATGCGATGATACAAATACGCCCTAACGTCTTATGGTGCTAATTCATATTATAGAACACTAAAAAGTTATAAATTTGATAGTATTTTTGTTTGTAGGACAGTTTAGAACGCGGATTAATTTATATTAATATAAGTCACTTATCAAAACGCTCTGAAAATTCACTCAGAAAATGTTTTACTCGTATGCATAAAATTATTTTTTTTTCAATAAGTGATAGATTATTATAATTTACTTACATTTATTTTTGACGCAAGTTCCTATATTCTGCAGCCTTTAATGAACTTCTTATAATTTATCACCAAATACGTTATATAATTACTATTTTTGTTTCTTTTATTTCGTATTGAATGTTTTTAAATCACAATTAAATCTTTAAATGACTTTTTCTCGAAATGAAGTCTTGAACTACTGTTTCCATTCACACATACTACTGTTTCCATTCAATCCAATTCACACATATAACACGTTATTATATTTAAAATATATTTTTAATTTAGTTTTCATTCTAAAGATATATATATTTATTTATGTCTTATTTCAGTATTTTTTAATTCAATTAATTACTCTTTTTTTACACACTTAATTTTGTTTATCAATAAAACTGCATGTCTAATTTATTCTTTGTATCCAAATTTAGAATTTTATCGAACTTATAATTGTTATAGACCATAAACTTAAGATTAATTATTGGATATAAATGAAATTTTATTTATTATTTTAATAATTCAATATTTAAAATAATTATGCTTTCAAGAGAATTTTTTACATGCATTATTAAATGCAAATAGCACCTACATAATTTTTAAAACCTGAAGGACAAAAGAGTAATTTAATTCGTAATGTAACAATTTATATTTAACTCTTTATTAAACAAATGTTTTACATGTCATGTTGATAGTTGTACATAATATTGATAAGGATTATTTTATGTCAGAAACATTTGCTGTATAATGCCAGTTTACACGATGCATGTCGCAAAAATATACGAAAATTGATTATTGAGTGATAAATCCTATAAAAAGTTACATTAGAATTTACTTCGTTTATTTTAGAAGAATAAAAATAAAAACAAGTAATATACATTTTTTTTTTTTTTTTTTTTTACGTCAATTCCTACTTAGATCATCAAAGAAAAATTTAATATAATCCCTTAAGCTAATACTAGTTTTTGTTGCATTAAAATATCTCAATTTGTTGATTTTCTATAAGAAAGTAGGTTTACAATTTAAATTTACACTATGTGTAAGACTACTTAAAAAACGACAACATTTAAAAGATGCTAAATTACTTTAATACCTTAGTACATTCAACTATAAAAAATCCCTGCCTGCCGGGCCTACAGGCAGAGGTAGATTTCGAAGTTAAGCATACTAATTTCACCAACAAAAACTAAATCATTATTAGATATAAATCCACTTTAACAGTTTTATCTGTCTACTTTTGACGAGTTTTTATTTCATTTTTATAAAATAACTGGTTTTATCAGAATCATGTTAAGGCGATATTAAAAAAAAATATTTTCCCATACTCAACAACTCGAAATTTTTTGGCACATTTTCAGATTCATTTTTTACAAAAAAAAAAAAAAAAAAAAAAAAAAAAAAAATGAAACATGCTTTCGTGATTTTTGAAATGAGTTATAAGTGACCTGTGTTTTTATTTTTCTTTAAATTATTTAAAACTTGATTAATAAACAATTATTTTCTCAGTAGGGCAATATTTTTCGTTTCTAACACAATCGCTTCGGGAAATTCTGTTCAAAATACCCACTTCGACATCATTTTTTGAAATATATTCTGCCTCTATCAAAAAATCGATCATTACTGTACATTATATAGTTTCTGAATAAGAGAATCTAACAATTGGATGCGTTTGAGAGCAAAAATGAATTTAAAAAAGAGTAAGAAAATAGACAGTTTGGATTTGAATGCACCCTTAATAAGATAATTTTTTTCTTCAACCGCTATGTATTTTTAATTTGTTTTTGCTGTATGAATTGGCCCTATCAAAAACTTGTCTATATAAATGTTGAAGACAATATTAAGAAGATATATGATAAATTCATGGAGATTTTATATCTTGTGAATTGACGGAGTTATGAAAATTTTTCTTCTTCAACCCCCCTTTTTGTTTTCGTTTTTAATTTTTTTGCGGTACGAATTGGTCCTATCAAAAACTTGTGAATATAAAAGTTGTAGATAATATTAAGGAGATGTATAATAAAATTATTGGATTTGCTATCTTGAGAATTGACGAAGTAAGGAATTTTTTTCTCCCAAAAACCCCATTTTTGCGCCCCTTGAGCCTATTTTAAATTTTATCAAAAATCTGTGATGCATGAATTTTTGCGCTATTTTTAGAAATAATAAAAACTTTAAACTGATTTGATATGTACAAAAATTAAGAAGTTATAGGGGTTTTTCGGTTTTCACAAAATCCCTCCCTATTTCTATCCCCTTTGTCCGCTTTTGCCCATTAACTAACTTGACCGAGATTTTATATCCCTTGATTTTATGTATCAGTTTGGAAGAGATTTGTGCAGAATTGCGGAAGTTATCGTGTCCAGAAGAAAGTGATAACACAATTCTTCGGGAAATTCCGTTCAAAATGCCCACTTTGACATCATTTTTTGAAATATATTCTGCCTCTATCAAAAAATTGATTATTGCGGTACATTATATAGTTTCTGAATAAGCGAATCTACCAATTAAATGCGTTTCAGAGCAAAAATGAATTTAAAATTGAGTCAGAAAATAAGCAGTTTGGATTTGAGTGCATCCTTAATGCAATGATTTTTCCAACACAATCCGCTTCGGGAAATTCGGTTCAAAATGCCCACTTTAACAGCATTTTAAAAAATATATTCTGCCTCTATCAAAAATTCGACCATTACGGTACATTATATAGTTTCTGAATAAGAAAACGTACCAATTGGAAGCCTTTGAGAGCAAAAATGTATTGTAAAATGAGTCAGAAAATACGCAGTTTGGATTTGAATACTTAGATGATTTTTTTCTTCAACCGCTATGAATTTTTAATTTCTTTATGCTGTAAGAATTGGTCCTATCCAAAACTTGTCTATATAGATGTTGTAGACAATATTAAGAAGATATATGATAAATTCATGGGGATTTCATATCTTTTGAATTGATGGAGTTATGAATATTTTATTTCTTAAAACCCCCTTTTTGTTTTCGTTTTTAATTTTTTTTTTTGGCGGTACGAATTGATCCTATCAAAAATTTGTGAATATAAAAGTTGTAGATAATATTAAGGAGATTTATAATAAAATTAATATGAATTGATATCTTGAGAATTGACGAAGTTATGAATTTTTTTCTCCCAAAAACCCTATTTTTTGCGCCCCTTGAGCCCATTTTTAACTTTATCAAAAATCTGTGACAGATAAAATTTTGGCCCTATTTTTAGAAGCAATAAAATCTTTAAACTCATTTGATATGTACAAAAATTAAGAAGTTATGGGGGGGTTTTCGGTTTTCACAAAACCTCTCCCTATTTCCATCCCCTTGCTCCGATTTTGCCCATTAACGAACTTGACCGAGATTTTATGCCCTTTGATTTTGTGTATCAGTTTGAAAGAGATTGGTACAGAATTACGAAAGTTATCGTGTCCAGAAGAAAGTGATATATATAGATAGATACATACATAGATAGATAGATAAATAGATAGATATATAAAGTTTTTTACTGAGGGTGGTTTTGGGTTCTAGGGGTCATGATCGGTGTAGATCTGCAAAACGTTTTCAGAAATTCCAACATAGGAACGATCCCAATAGGTAGTATTTCATACGAAATCTACCTAAAAACATAGTCTTCGTCAGAGGAAAATAAGAAATAATACTGTTATTAACGTCTAGTTTTCAAAATCCACCTAGATGATGACGAAAGGAGTGAAAGTCGAAGTCAATTTTTAGATCCGGGAAACATTGGGAAAATAAAACATGGATATCGGGAAGTGAAATTTACTCGTTTTATGATACTTTAAGCAAACTGAGCCAAATTCTGGGTATGTTGTAGGATAAAACGTCGTTACAAACTGTATTTTCTTTAGTAATAATTTCTATTGATTCGCGGATAATTAAATCATGATAATTCTTTGAGGGATATATAATTTTTGTGTCTTCGAAATTAACTTGTATATTCTGCTTCTGGTCAATTATTGACAGGGCTGTTGTAGGTCGGTTGTACTTTAAATCTCTCAAATGTTCTTTAATACGAACTTTAAGTTTACGCGAAGTCATTCCTATGTATTCAAGATAAATATTTTCTGTTTTAAAAATAAAAATAATATGGTAATTAATCGACTTAAACCAGATGAAAATATTATTAAAAATAAAAATAATCTGGTAATTAATCGACTTAAAAATAAAAATATAAAAATAATATGGTAATTAATCGACTTAAAGCAGATGAAAATATTATTATTATACAGACAGACAAAACAGATAAAATTGCAATAATGAACCGTATGGGTTATATCGCAAAAATGGAAATATGCATCGCAGATATGGAATGCACACCAGTTGACAAGGATCCGAACAAACAAATCCAGAGTAAAACTGAAGCTTTAATTAATAGAGGATGTTGCCCACAAATAATAAAAAGCAAATTGAGAGTAAATAGCACCGCCATCACTCCAAGACTATTTGGGAGTCTAAAGGACCAGAAAAATAGTTGTTCTTTAAGGCTGATAGTTGGAAAATGTGCTGGCCCTACGTATTTCCTTGAAAAAGCATTTGTTCCTTTTCTGAATCGTTTTCTACCACCGTCTAACAATAGTTTAACGTCGACCACTGATTTCATTAACCGGATTAAGGATTTGAAGCTCAATAAAGAGAGTAGTTTAGCAAGATTTGACATAATTTTACTTTTCCCATCAATTGATGTTGACGAAGTAAAATTACTCATTAATAGCTTTATTGATAACGAGCCATCATTAAACTCAGAAATGAAGACCACCGTAAAATCTGGATTTAACCTAGTGACTGGGAATAATATTTTCATGTTTAATAAGAGGATTTATAAGCAGACTAAAGGAGCACCAATGGGTTCCTCCATCTCAAGTATTTTAGCCGAATTCAAATTACGTCCATTTGAAGAAAAAAATTTAACAGACAGTGTTTTAACTCCGTCTGTATGGTATCGTTATGTGGACGACATTTTCATACCATGGGATCATGGTTTATCTGAATTGTACAGATTTCTTAATAGAATAAATAATATGGACCCTTACATAAAATTTACCATAGAAATAGAAAATAATAACCATCTGTCATTTCTATGCTATTTCTATGACGTAATGCTAATTAAAAAATTATGAAACTTAACAATTGAGCGCACAGTCTACAGGAAAGTAAATAAGTCTAACACCACCATTCCTTTTGAAAATACACCATCTTTTAACTACAAACTTGCTCCATTCAACTTCTATACAAGACGAGCCTTTAGTGTCTGCTCTATTAATCACCTTGAAAATGAATTAAATACCATTAGAAACATTGCAGTTGAGAATGGTTTTCCAATACGCATTATTGATAAGGTAATAAACTCACAGAAGAACCATATGGAAATAGAAAAAACTCCACGGAGTAATATGAGATATTGCAAAATGAAGTACATACCAGGACATTTCGAAAACCTCAGACATGCAATTTTTCGCCTCGGCGTAAAGTTAATTGCCACCCCTCCAGCAAAACTGAAAATTCTAATTAGTGCCAAAATAGACCCCATCCCGAAGGATGAAGTATCTGGAGTATATATAATTCCACTGAAAACAGAAAATATTTATCTTGAATGCATAGGAATGATTTCGCGTAAACTTAAAGTTCGTATTAAAGAACATTTGAGAGATTTAAAGTACAACCGACCTACAACAGCCCTGTCAAGACTTAACCAGAAGCAGAATATACAGGTTAATTTCGAAGACACAAAAATTATATATCCCTCAAAGAATTATCATGATTTAATTATCCTCGAATCAATAGAAATTATTACTAAAGAAAATATCGTTTGTAATGATGTTTTATCCTACAATATACCCAGAATTTGGCTCAGTTTGCTTAAAGTATCATAAAACGAGTAATATTTCACTTCCTTATATCCATGTTTTGTTTTCCCATTGTTTCCCGGATCTAAAAATTGACTTCCACTTTCACTCCTTTCGTCATCATCTAGGTGGATTTTGAAAACTAGACGTTAATAACAATACTATTTCTTATTTTCCTCTGACGAAGACTATGTTTTTTATAGTTGAAAGTACTAAGGTATTAATGTAATTTAGCATCTTTTAAATGTTGTCATCTTTTAAGTAGTCTTACACATAGTGTAAATTTAAGTTTAACTTTTAAAGATGAATTATGCATTTCTATTTACCTATTTACTTAGGTTTACAAAGGAGGTCTATGGGAATTTGGAGAAATATTAGAGATACCGCCAAGTTGCGTCACTTTTGGCGACTCATTTTGGTCGTCAAATTCGGCGATATATCGCAATGTTGGCGACAAACTTGGCGGTATTTTGCGACACAACAGGGTCCCCCCTATGGTAAACCCCCTTATAGATATTAAGATGCATTAAATGCTGTTCAATAACCATTGGCCGCCATTTTGCCTCCCATATAAAACTAAAATTAATTAATTAAAATTTAATTAATGGATTTAGATTTGAAAAATCTGTATTAACATCAATTGTTATCGAGTACAAGTCTAAAAAAATATTTCAACTCGATAGGACGAATAATAAGTATTTTATTAACGATTGAAAATTTGTACAAGATATGTAAATAAATAAATATAGGAAGAGTGTGAACTAATAGTAGGAATTGAAGAAACAGGCAAGAAACAAAATTATTGTCTTTAACGTTGGTTTGTCTTGCAAATAATTGGATCAAAAAAGGAAATTTAAAATTTGCACTGAAGTTGATTGAACAGTTAAAAATAGATACGCTTAACAACAATATTTTTCTAAGACATTGTTTATTTTTCATATTTCTATTTTGCAATCAATCAGGAATTTTACTTAATTGAATTTACCGCATATATTCATTGTGAATTATTACAATCATGTCCGAAAGAAATAAAAGAATCATTGTTATCAGTAGCAATCTGAAACTTTGAGAACTTTTGTTCCTTAAATTCACGAAAGAGAAAGTAACATAGAAATAGGGGTAAAACCGTTGGATTAATTCTACTATGGTGTTACTCTCGCCACACACCTGTACAAGAAAGAAAATAAAACTTGTGATATAAAGTTCATTGTAAAATGGAACAAACAGCATAAAGCAATTTTTTTGGAATGCTTTGTTTAAATTTTGTATTTCTGCATTTAGATGAATCACCGATACAGCTTCATTAAGTTTGCTGTATCTTTTCCATATCTTAGTAATTTATATCACCTGAAAAATTCCATATTTTTTGCTAGTTTGCTTGTTCATATGTTTTTACATATGCTTGTTTATGAGCAATTGCTTGTTTAAATGTTTCACTTAAAGCCGAGTAAAGTGTGACACTATATGTTACTGTATTATTTTCATTTTGCTGGTATTTAATACAAAATATTTATAAAAGAAATTATATATTGGCTATAAATTCTAACGAGCATTTATATGTTTTAATTTACTACTATTTGTGTTTCAAAACCAAACATCACCATCAAAATTCAACCATTTTTCACATTGTGACGTATACTTCAATTAGATATTTTTCTGTGGGAAATATTCATACAGACAGAAAAAATATCCAAAAAATAACTTTCTGAAATAAATATTAGTATTACAGTCATCCAAAAATCTAAAAAGCTAGGCTACAGGGTGGACACCAAACCAATTGGATCTTATTTGCTTTTAAAAAATCGGTTGTTTTTCGATCAGAATGTGCCGAGGCGTCATGATAAAGAAAAATTGCTCTTGTTCCTGCTTTTGGTCTCTTCTACTCCAACTTTTTAACGGCTTCTGGTAGACAACTCTTTGTATATCAGTTGAAACTGTTATTTTCTCTTTCGAATGTACCGAGGCAATAGGGCAACTTAAAAAAAAAAAAAAAAAAAGTGGCCAAGATTTTCTTTCCCATGCTCTTCGACCACTTGACATTTGTTGACAGTTTTCTTTTTAAAACTCCAAACTGATTTATTTTCTGTTTGTAGATATAATTGGTAAATTCATGTTTCATATCCCGTAAACAACTTCCTAAAGACGTTTGGTGGTGGCAGAATCAAATTTTACCAACGTTTCTTGGCACCATGATAGTTTTTGTAGGATTTTGCTCCTCGGTCAACTCCTGATACACAGACCTGATACAAAGCATGCTCACATTTAAATCTTCCTATGGGATTTAAGTATTGCTGCCGATCCAACATGTCTGTTGACTGGATTAATATGTAATATGTGTGTTACATTTTAAAAGTACCTTTAGCTTTTCAGCAGTTTCATGTGAGAATGCTGCTGAGGCTGTTCCACTTCGCTCGTCATCTTTGAAATCAGATTTCCTGTTCTTAAATTCTCGCAACCATCTAGATATGTTTGCAAATGAAGGGTGAGAATTTGGAAACGCCTTTGATATTCTTTTAAGACAGTCTTTCCCATTTAAGCCTAGTTTAAAAACATAAAAAAAAAAAATTACGCGGAAATGTCCGCACGAGATTGAAATCTTTATCTTCTGTGTGAGCATAGGAACTCGTCTAACTCTGGAAACCCCTTGACAAGGAGATATTTGACACGGTACCCAGTGGGGAATTATATTTAAGTATGTGGCTGCAGTTAATGTTATCTTGCCGGTGTATTTTTCGTATTGCAAAAATTTCAGAATGGCCTTGGTATTTAAATTTCTAAATGGCATTTAGCTCAGTGGTTAGGGAGTAAAATTAGGAAATAATTAGAGGAAAGTTGGAAATTGTTTTAACCCCTTCAGTTTATGTCTAGAATGAATATGCTATGTTTTCCCCTTCGTACTAGGTGAGCGTTTGGAACTATACATTGATTTATAGTAAACAAACACATTCATTTAAATAACATAACACTATCTCGAAATCACTAACTTTTTCAAAAACATTGTCGATGCAAATGTTGTAGAGCTTAAAATTCTGAAGAAAATGAGCACCTATACTTAGTACTTTTGTCAAATATTAAGATCACAATTCTACTTTAAAATTTTAGCACCGTGGCCAGTGCTCCGCTTATTTACATTCGAAAAACATGTTTATCCTTAATATTTTTTACAATATCTCAAAATAGTTAATTCTATCAAAAACATTGTCAAAGCAAATGTTGTAGAGCTTAAATTTCTGAATAAAATGAGCACTCACATTAGTATTTTTGCTCAAAATTAAGGTCACAATTCTAATTTCAAAATTTTGCCTTAATCGCTAATCAAGAGCTTGAAGTCCGGGGAGACCAAGTTACCTAAGAATATTTCAAAACAGCTAAGTCTATCAAAAACATTGTCAGTACAAATGTTATAGAGCACAACATTTTGAATAAAATGAGCACCCACATTAATATTTTTGTTCAAAATTAAGGTCGCAATTCCATTTCAAAATTTTGCCTTAATCACTAATCAAGAGCTTGAAGATAGGAGAGACCAGATTACCTTAACAATATCTCAAAACAGCTAACTATATCAAAACATTGCCAATACAGATATTGTAGAGCTTAAAATTTTGAATAAAATAAATACTCACATTAATATTTTTGTTCAAAATTAAGGTCACAATTTTAGATATTGTTAAACATATTAAAGAAAAACGTGTTTTTCGAATGTATATGTGTACATATTTCTTAACGCTCATTTAGTACGAAGGGGAAAACACAGAGTATTCATTTTATATTCATTTAATATTCAACAAAAGTATTAAGTGTAGGTACTCATTTTATTCATAATTTTAAGCTCTACAACATTTGTATTGACAGTGTTTATGAGAAAGTTAGTGATTTCGAGATAGTGTTATGGTATTTAAAAAAACGCGTTTTTTTACTATAAATCAATGTATAATTCCTAACGCTCACCTAGTAGCAGGGAGAAAACGTAGCATATTCATTCTAGGCATAGACTGAAGGGATTAAAACAATTTTCAGCATTCCCCTAATTATTTTCGAATTTGGCCTTTTTTCCCTCCCCTACCACTAGGCTAATTGTATTTATGTATATATATATATTTTTATTTAATATGAAAAGTCAAATAATAATTGACTAGAACATTAACTCTACAAAATAAAATAAAACAGCTCTTTTAAAATTTTTTTAAGTGAGAACCAAGAATGAAACACTATAAACGTAGCTTTCGGTTCAACTCAATTGCAGTTTTCCTGTGATAAACGCGTGTAAAAACAATTATAGATAATCTGCGTCCTAAAATACATTGTAAAATTTTGAGAAACAGCATTAATGATTTTTGTCAAAGGTTTTATTTATTTTCTAATCTTTTCTTCTGAAGCTGCTTTATCATTACTTTCTGCTGTTTTTTTTTTATTATTATTTGCTTGTACTTTGTATATCTGATGCTTTCAATAATCTTATTTGTTTTGCACTCAGTATAGTTCTGTAAAAAAAAAAAAAAAGCTTTGTACATTTCAATAGCTATGTTACATACATGTGTTCTACTATGTTACATTTGAAATATAACTTTAACGTAAAAACATAATGATTTTGCGTAGATTTCTTTGAAATAAGAAAAACATTAGTGCGTTTTTTCATTTATCATTACTTTCTTCACTTTTTTTTCATTTGCGTATAATCTGTATATCTGATGCTTTCGAGAATCTTATTTGTTTTGCACTCAGTATATTTCTGTACAAAAAGCTTCGCGACTTTCGAGAAGCTACTATGTTAAATTTGAAAAATATTGTTAACGTAAAAATAAAATGATGTTGTGTAGGTACTTTTGAAATAAGAAAAACATGAATACGTTTTTTCCTGTCGTAAAAAAGAATATTCTCACATCAAAAGTATATTTTCTTTCTTTTTTAAATAAAATACTTTAAAAGCCTTTACACTCTATTGTCAGAAATATTCTGTCAAAAATGGATAAATGCAAATAAAATTTTAAAAGAGCATGCATCTAAAAACAGTCCAAGGAAAAATAAAGCATTAGGCAAAAGTCATTAAGACAATTTAAATTTATTTGAAAAAAAATAAATATTAGAGATACAAAAGTGCTGTTAGGCCAAACATACTTATCATGATTGCTGGATTAGTTAAATAGTAAACAAATTAGTTCAAAAATATCTCATATATTCCGCTAGATTTGAAAAGCCTTTAAGCATGTGTAGCAGTATACGCACCTCGTAATTATGTATTATATCTCATTTTCAAGCTTTCACTTTCAGCGCTCTTTTTTTTTCTCCTTTAATTTGCTATATTAGTTTTCGGTAGGTGTAATTGCATTATACTTCAAAAATTGTATGTCAATATTTTAATAAATATTTTAGTGTTTTAAGGGAAAAAAAAAATCAAATTTTTACTCTGATTTGTTTCTTCATCATACACACAACTGTTTTACATTAGGTTCTGTTTCTTAATTTAAATGCTTCTCTTAGAAGATTTTCATTATATTTCAAACAAGACAAAATATATGAAGAATCAAGAGGCGTACATAACTAAAATAAAAATGAATGTGGGCGTATAAAGAGCGCCCTATATAATAAAATGTTTCCTTGTAGTACGGTTTTGATTGTGTTTCAGTAGCTTAGCAGATGTAGCTTTTTCTATAGTTTTTTTCCAAATAAAATTATTTTTTTCGTAAGCGAAACTTTCGACCACGAGAAGGTTTCTTCAAACAGCATTTTTGTGCGCCAGTTACTTTATTTTGTAGTAACTTTTAAAATGTATCAAGAATTTCTGTATAGTATGCAGAATAAATAACTAAACATATATATATAAATATGTTTAGTTATTTGTTATATATATGTATAAATGAAGGGTTTGAGTAATGTTAAAGGTTTATATGTTTACGATTTTGAAGATTTATATAATAGTATTGATTTAACTGATCTTAAAAATAAAATGTTTGAATTTTTTAAGCGGTACAATATTTTGGGTAAACATTTGGACCATTTAACAAATTTATTTAATTTTGTAGTTAATGAAAATTATTTACTCGATGGTAAACATGTGTTTCAACAGATAAGGGGTATACCTATGAGGGGTAGTTGTAGTTCGGTACTTGCAGATATTTATTTATTTTTATACGAGGTTAATGAGACATTAAATACGGATTTTTTAAGTTTTAGATATATTGATGATGTATTGATGGTTAGGATTAACGATTCCAATAGCGATTTAAATTTAGACTACTATCCACAAGGTTTGACATTAAAGAAAACTTCATATGACGAAAAACATGTAAATTATTTGGATCTCACTATCGAAATTGAGAGGGGTGGATTGAAGACCTGCATTTATGATAAGAGAAGGGATTACAACTTTGAAACAATAAAGATATTAAATTTTAATTCCAATGTACATATTTCCATTTTTAGAAATATCATTATCAATAGTTTAACAAGGATTGCTAAGTTAAATTCTAATCATGATAGTATAATAAATGATATCAAAAATCTCTATCAGGATGCAATGGTCCAGAATTATCCTATTAGACTGTTAAATAGTTTGACAAACAATTTCGTCAAGGATAAAGATTACCGCGATGTTTTGCTTTTGGCGATTAAACACATCGCCAAATATTCGTAGGCTTTATAAGGAGTTCAGTTTGGAAGTGTCGTTCTTTTAGAATTGGGTTACTGCTTTGTATGGCCAGTTTCAAAGTTTTCTTTGGTCAGTATGGTCTCGACAGATATGGGGAAAGTTGCATGTGTAATTACCGGTATAACCCAACATGCAAGTCTTTAGCCTTGCAATCTGTCTCCAATGGATGTTTTCTGTTTGTTCATGGTTTTGTTACTAAGCATTTTCCATGGTTATTTTGTTAATTTTTCTCAGTAGTTCAATAGTTTTGGGATTGGATGTATAGTATGTGTTTTTGGTATTATATATATATATATATATATATATATGTCTCAGTTTGTGTGCATGTATTTTTGGTATAATAATTACAAAAATATTTTTTTTAATTTTTGCTAAAAGAATGAGAAGTATCCTTTGTGTTATTTCTTGCAAAAAAAAAAAAAAAAAGGTCATATGACAGAAAATAAAACAATTTTGCTATTAAAATTTTAGTGCTGCAAACATGAAAAATCTTTACAAAAGTAAGCAAATAAAACTTGGTTCCTAAAGTTCAGTGAAAAATTTTGAGAAACCCGCATAAATCATTTTTGCAAAAATTTTATTTACTTTCTTTTCCAAACCTTTCTTCTGAAGCAACTTTATCATTACTTTTTGAACTTTTCTTTTTTCATTTTCTTAAATTTTGAATTTCCGATGCTTTCAATAAATTTATTTATTCTGCACTCACTATATTTCTGTAGAAAAAAGGTTTGTACCTTTCAGGAAGCTACTATGTTACATTTGAAATAAATCATTAACGTAAAAATGAAATGATTTTGCGTAGGTACTTTTGAAATAATAAAAACATGAGTTTCTTGTGGAAAAAAAAAAAAAACATATTTTCGCACCGAAATTATATTTTGTTTCTTTCTATGTAAAATGCCTTTACAAAGACTTTACGTCCTATTGTAAGGAATATTATTATAAAAATAGATAAAATACAAATATATTTTTAAAATCAGCATGCATAAATATCAAAATCCAAATTGCCTTAACTCAATTTAAATTTCATTAATAAAATAAACAAAAAGTGCTGTTTGATCGATGCATCGATCCTTAACATGATCGATTGTTTAGTTAAAAATATAAATAAAATAGTTTTAAAAAAGTATCATAAATAGCACTACTTTTAGGTAGCTTTCATTACAAAAAGCTACCTATTGCAGACCTTCGGAGGAAAGCGATTTAAAAAAAAATTGGTATATTTTCATCGATCATGACCCCCAGACCCCGAAACCACCCTCCGTTCAAAATTGATATATATATATATATATATATATATATATATATACATATATATATATCCAAAATCCGATCGAGTATGTTTGGAACATACTCAGACGACGCATTTCTGCGTGACCGTGGCCTTCTTTTACTGTCCGGGATTTAGAGATTGCAATTCTTGAGCAGTGGAACAGTATTCTCCAAAGTCTTATCGATAACCTCATCGCATCCATGGAAAACATTTGTGCAGCACTCTTAGTTGTTTGCAGAGACCACACGCCATACTAAAAAAACTTCCATCATTTCTAAACAATATTTTTTTTATCATTTACATGAAACCAAATTGTTGCCCTAAACCATCTTTTCATGGTTTTTTTCATCTTTTCAATGAATAAAAGCTCCCATTAATTTTTTTTTTGCTTCTTTTTTTTCTGTATTGCGCATTGTACTATCCATTTTATGCCCATACATGGCTATCTTGTATTGTTCTCTTCACTTTTTTGCTTGCTCCCCTAATTTTTGTGCGCAGTGTATATATATATATATATATATATTGATTTGTTAAAAGAAAGAGAAGCATTTATTTTTATACTTTCAAAATAAAGTCATATGGATGAAACGGAAACAAAGAAAGAACTTTGGTTGAATGCAATTTTAGTGCTGCAAACAAGAAACAGCTTTACAAAAGAAAGCAAATAAAACTTTCGTCCTAAAGTGCATTGTAAAATTTTGAGAAACCCGCATAAATCATTTTTTGAAGACTTCGTTTACTTTCGTTCGCAATTTTTTTTCGGCAGCTGTTCTATCCTTATATTATGCAGCTTTTTTATTTGTTTACGTTTGGTATCTTTGATGCTGTGCAAAAATCTTTTTTTTTTATATATTGCGCTGAATTTTTTTTAACAACAGTTAGTGCATTTCGAGAAGTTAATACGGTACATTTGGAATATATCGATAAAAGAAGAATTTATGCATTTACTTTTAAGAAATGAAAGAATGTAAACATGAGTAAATATTTTTTATGCAGATAAAACAAAAATTGACAAGTACATCAAAAGTTTATTTTTATTTATTATTTTAGTCGCAAGTTTTTTTAAATGCACTTACTGAAATATATTATGATTTACTTTATGTTGCTTTATATGAGGCATTTAACGTAAGAGACAAAATTATACAAAATACTAATATATTCTTACAAATGCAATCATGTATATATGTTTAAACAAAATAATTCACGCAGAATATATATTTTTATACCAAAACAAATAATTCTAAACCCAATAATAGAAATAGGAACAGGTTAGCAATAGTAAATTTCTATAAACTGACACTATGACATGTACTTTTAGAGCAATTTCACAGAAAAATATCATATTGGAGGGTGAGGGGAGGGATAAAATTTGTAATATGTTTAATTTAAGGGTGTGATTGGAAAGCTTGATATTTTTATGTTCTATAATAAAATTCTAATAAAAAGATATTGCAATTTACTGTTTACAAACAATGTTATGTACCATTATTGTCATTGTAAAGTCATAATGTTACGTCGGTTACAAGTGTAAATGCATTTGTTCTTTTTTTAAGGTTCAGAAATTAATTAAACAAGTTACTGTTATAATTTGTCATTTCTTAGGGTTGTTGAGAACATTATATCACCTTTTTTAACTGTTTAGTTTTGATAATTTTTACACTTCAATGAAGGCAGAAAAAATGTTTGTTTACTTTATGTTACGTCAGTTACAGAATTTTGAATTCAATGTTCGGGACTAAAAGAGAGATTTAAATAATCTGCAGGTATTTGAGTATTATGTCCTAAGTAAGAAATATTTTACATTGTAAAAAAAATTTCTCGCTCTATTAGTAAATTTTCTACACAGTTTTGAAAACAAAATTCGATGATAAAGTGTTACGTCATTTACTATGGGATTGACCTTTAATACATTCTTAGAAATACTTTCTTCAATTCACGTTAATATTCCTGGCAGCATTGCTACCGGTATATATCCGAGAACTGAAGAATTTTTAGTTCGTTTTTTTACATTCTAGCACAGAAAGTTAACGTAATCTGAAAAATGATTTTTAAAAGAAATACGTATCTCGATCCTCCATGGGTCTGCTTGGATTTGAACACGGATCCGAGCATCTGGAATCGGGCATCATAACCAGCCGGCCAGCAAGCATTTGGAAAAAGGCGAGTTTAAAATAAAATACGGTTTTTTTTTTCAAATGATGGAGATGGGGATAATGCGTATTAAATTTCTTGCACGGAAAGCTTTGGAATTTAAACTTAATTGCGGGAATATTACGTCGTTCTGAAATAATGATTGGTGCTTTAACCCTTATAGAATAATAGAGGATAAAAATCGTTACATATTAGACATATTTTTAATAAGACATAATTTGATTGTTAGATGTAATGTATGGGTATTATATTTTTAATTAAATTTTAGAAGAAATGTCTGTTTTTTTTAATAAAATCGATTTTTTTAACTTCATTGAGGTACGGTATATTTTTTTTTTATATGTTCGAGAATATAGAACATATATTACGTGCGAATATTTTTAATACTAAAAAAAAAAAAAAAATAGATTGTAAATAAATTTAAATGAATGAGAAAATTGCTACTCTATTAAATTCAACAGCATTACTTTTGTTTGTTTGTTTAAAAAAAAAAATGGATATTTTAATTCATTGAGTTTTTGATTTTTCATTTAAAACATAAATTCGAACTTTGGTATCAATACAAGCAATACGCATGCGTCCTAGTCATAAACGAAAATTTTCCCTGTATTCAGAGTTCAGGGAACAATTATCGGCAAAAGCATGTTTTCTTGGAGTACCGAAATTATTTGTTAAAAATAACAAATAATTTAGTATATGAAGTGGAATATTTCTGGCAGTTGTATAATGACTCCCACCAGTTCGTTGAAAAGTCAGTATTGTTGTAATTCCTAGCTTGTTCCTGGGAAGATACAATAATTTTGGAATTTATATAAAGGAACCGTATACAAACAAATAAAAATAAAACTTTTGCTTGATTTAGCTTTTGGTTTTCAATATTAATGTTACTCTCATGAAAAATATGTACAAAAAAGAACCCTAATTAAAACTCGTGTACTAAAGTTCATTTTAAAATTTCTAATGTACTAGTCTGGAATAGCTGTCTTTTTCCTCAGAAGAAACAGAACTTTCTTGAACTTATGTAATAGGATAATATGCAGAGAATGAAAATAAAGCATTTGGTTGATTTAGTTTTTGGATTTTAATTTTAACATTATTCTGATTTAAGAATTATCTGAAAAAAAAAAAAAAAAAACATGAAAACTAAAACTTGCGTACTGATGCATATTGGAAAAAATTAAGATTACCGTAGGAATATTTCTTTCGAAGACTTTTTAAATTCCATTTCCTGATAATTCCTTTGAGATCATATTTTGCTTTAAAATTTAAATATCTTTTTTGTTTATTTCAGATTTGTTTATAGAATGGCTTTCATTAATCTGATTCGTTGTGTTGTTAAGATAATACCACAATCTCTATTACTCAGAAATTAGTTTCAATTAAAAAAAAAGTATACATAATTAATTAATATATGTTATTAATTAATTTTGCGTTTGACTGCGTCATGTTTTTATATATATCTACACACACACACACACACACACACACACACACGTATATATATATATATATATATATATATATGTTATATTATTAGATCTAATTCCGCGATTTCCATATCTTATTCTAAATTACTACTTTATATTCACTAAATCCTTATCCTTAAATAATCTCTATCGTTAACTCTGTTAAATTCCCTTTAATTTAATGTCTCACTTGTCTTAATCGCTTAAATATTACGCTTTTAGTATTCTTAAATTAAATGCTCCATTCCCGCGCTTTTTTCTTTCAATACTATTCTTTTAGCTTCCATTTTTACTTTCCCGCGTATTTCTGATGTTATCCTTTTTTCCTCCAAATTCATCCGCTAGTTCTGTTCGCACTCTTTATATGACGTGACATTCTTAATTATTCATTGGTTGAGAGCGCCACCTACGTCATATTTGTTTCCTTACATTGAAGGAACAAAAAGTTGATACTCGCTGTGTTTCAGCAGATTTGAGTCGTATTTCCAATTTTTATCCATCTCCTGGTCACCGTCCTGTTATTCGATTATCTGGAAATTTGTTTAAACCTAATTACTACTACGGAGCGATGGCTAATTATCTTGGTGGAAACTGCACTTTCTGAAAGATGTTCTAATAAAGTGCTTAGTTGATTATGAGTTGTTTTCAATTTCTTCTGGAGAAACTTCACGGAACAATGCATTTCATTGTTTTCACTCGACAGCTGCATTTCAGAAATTGGTTCTACTAACATAACAGACTCGAATTATCTGTTCTGACCACTTCTTTTACGCCATTATCGCTGCATGTGATCCACAACTACTATCGTGACAGCCAGTACGGCATTTTCAACGATAAAGCCAATCCAATATTGCTAGAATGCAACATTTATATATATATATATATATATATATACGAGGGTGAGTCGGAAAATAAGTTTCCCCTGGCGACTGTGGACCGAGGTGTGTATGAAAGACAAAAATATAATGAAACATTAAAGATAAGATGTAACTGTATTCTTCTACGTAAGTGCCAAGTAAGTTGAGGCATTTGTAATACGCTTTATAGGCTACATAAAGCCCTCCAGGAAATAAACAGCGCTCTGCATACGAAAGAAGCGTTGAACGGCTTGTGTGATTTTAGCATCGCTTCCAAAGGAGTAGTCAAGTATTGCTTTAGACTGTAGTGGCCGTGTACGCCCGTCCAGGTTTCGGTCTGTCTAGCACTTTCTGACGCCCCTCACTAAATTAGCTACACCATCTCCGCGCCATTTGCTTCGACATCACGTCTGGCCCACAGACCCCCACGTGGCGGTTATGGATTTCTGCTTCCGATACTCCACGTGCACATTCATAGCACACAATCGCTCCCACTTCCTCCTTTGACCACGAATTCAAAACGCACTTTCTCTCCCTATCTACTGGTGGCAGAATGATGTAGAGCCCTGATTTTTTCAAGGAGCGCTTCTTAAAGCTTATAAAGGGGTATAACAAATGTCTCAACTAATTTCGCACTTATGTAGAAAAATAAAGTTGCGTCTTATTTTTAATGTTTCATTATATGTTTTGTCTTTCATACGTACCTCTGTCCACAGTTGCCAGGGGAAACTTATTTTCCGACTTACCCTCGTATGTATATATGTATATATACATAAGGATTGTATTTTTATTAGAAGAGTGTGCTTTTTCTTTGTGTATCTAGTCCTTCGAATGAAGCAACGTAGGTACCATTTCTTTTCACTGTTGTAGATGCCCAGTCGCTTTTTTATGACCCTGGACACAATGCCTGTCCTTATAGTGACACGTTTACTCCATACAGTTTAAGTGCTTGGGTGAGAGGGAACGTGTTGATCTCATTACTTGGGCTGAGATCCATGGACGTTGCTAGTCGTTTGCCTCCGATAATAATAAGGATCAGTGCTCTACTGTTATGAGTACATAGGCGTACTGATTATTTCTGTCCGGGGGGGGGGGTGTCTCGTCTCATTCATCTGGGACTTCTGTAAAGGAGTGTAAGTCTATTTATCACAATCTTCCTGTTACTGGCTCAGAACTACTAAGATCTTAGCGGATAATCAGTTTGAGTACTACATCCGTTGAGAATGTATGTATCCTTTGAATATATGTCTCTAAGATCTACATTCGTTGAGAAGCTTTGCAGTCCTCGAAATGAATATTTTGAATTGTGCATTCGTTGAGAATGTATGTATCCTTAAAATGAATATGTCAAAGTTCGACATGAGAAGCGTATGTATGTATCCAATAAACAGTCGGGTTGGAGAATGTCTTCTTACTATGACGTTATAGACTTTACACGTTAGTCTATTGCCTAAGTCCTACGAAGTTATGTCTATAAGATTTATGCAGTTATGCAATTATCTTAGTACAGTAAACTTATAAATTATGCATTTTGAATGCTTATTAATTTATTTATAATTTTACACCAGAATCCTTCAAAAGTGCATTTATTTTGTAGTAAACGTCGAGTCTGGAGTCTTTGCCATCATCAAGTTCAGTATGATTAGTTCTACATATGATTTATATTCTAAAGTTAATTCGAGTTAGATACACAACTCGTTTTGGTCATTAATCATCTAATTGGGGATGACGCCCCTCTTCTATGTGAGTGAACAACTAATGATCGTTTCCTCTCAAAGAGAACTGTACCTATTTAATATCGGAAACTTTCAAACAATTAGGCAAGTGTATTGATTTTATTAAAGATACCTTTAAAGTCTATGATGGATAGTAATTGGTAAGCCTTTGTACTTCTGCATTTTGTGTACATTTTAGATACATCTGTCTTTATAATATATCTAGGAAGCGCATCTACTGGCTCTCGAGAATTGCTGCTTTTTTTCTAGTTTTAGTATTATACAAATAATTTATAATTTTAAGCACAAACATTACGTGCGAACAACTATTGTGCATTGCAGCATAATTTTAAATCTCGAGAGAAAATGTGTAAGTTATTTTTAATAAATGAGTTTTAGCTTTTTGTTTGTTTCTTAATGGATTTTTTCTGTAAATTTTAATTTTCTGCAAATATTTACATGTTATTTCATAATTCTTTTTATATTTTATTTTAATCTACTAACGTTCATGTATGCATCAAGTAGACGTTCTTTTCATTTTGTTGGGTATAGGAGGCGGAATACGTTTTCTTTACTAAGTATTTCTTTTACAGATACTTTGTCTAGTCACTCCATTAATAAAAACGCTTCCGAAACCTCAACACGAGCTGTTTTTTATTTCTCCTATTTATGGATTTTATCCAAATAATTATTTTAAATGCTCTGTTTGTTAGTCAAATTTTTCGGAATTATTTATATGTGTACTATATGTGTGTGAGTGTGTGTCTGTGTATACACATATAAACACTCATTTAGTATTAAAAGAGTGAATTTATCATTAGAATAGAACTCAAGCGTTTTGAAAGAAATTCTGTCCTTTAAATTGCGTGAGAGAAATTTATATAGATAATTGAAACGGAAAATAAATGAATGGGCTTTATTTTCAAAGTAACTTTAGAGTTACAGTCGTTAAATATCTGTGCCAAAAAGAAGATATAATTTACATCTTCAAGTAGATAGTAAAAAACTGGAAAATAGTCATAAATATTTTTTGGGAGAAGCTTTATTTTCTTTGCCAAATATTTTCTTCGTAGCTGCTTTATCGTTACCCTTCATTTCTTAATTTATTTGTTTACATTTGGAACTTCTGCTACATTGCCATAATCTGAGTTTGTGGAAAGTATCATAATACCTGCTTTAGTAAATTTACTGCGTATTTTCAACATGTTCTTAAACATATGTATGCGATTAAACTGCACATATTGTTTAAATGTTTATTTTTACACCATTACAATCTGGAAAACAATATTACTTGATGAAACTCGCAAACCTGCTAACAGCTCTAACCGATAAATTTAATTTTAATATACATATGTCTATATATATGTGATAGCACAAAAAAATCAGCAGTTTTTTCTTCTAAATTTACAGCTGCTTTTTCTAACTCCAAATCTAATGTGTAAAACTGATTTATCCATCGTAAACATCGTTGAAATTTAGTGGGGTTTAAAAGACAAGAAATGAGTACTCAAAGTTCAATTAAGCGTTCAAAATTAGGCAGTTATTAGATTCATGTGATAAATTTATGATAACTGATTATATTTAGACTATAACTTCTAATTACTTTTCCTATAATTTTACACTATTAGATAATAACTTTATGATAAATTTTCATGAAATTTTGATTGAAGATAAATTGTAATGATTGCATTGAAAATAATCAATTCTAATCAATGTAAATGTGGAAATTAACGTAAGTGATGCAATTATTCCAGAGGAAAGACTGTTGTTGCCTCAAAGTCCCCATCATTAAAAATATATTAAACCAATTAGAAATAAAGTAATCTCCCATTTTGATACTTAGGCCACCTGCTAGGAGAATTACATCCACAAAAGCGGATTGCATAGTAGTTCCGAAAAGATATATTTTGGTTAGAATTGTGTTCCAAAACTCACCATGCCTCTTTCTACTTTGGGCCTAACTTACAAATAGAATATGGAACTAAGAAGAAATAAAATCGAAGTCAGCTCTCGATACAAATTGTTTTTTCATTTTGCTTGAATACATGCAATCTACAACCATAAAACTATGAGAAAAAGACATGACATAAAAATACATGTCTGAAAAAGTATGGACAAAATTTACTTATACACACACACACACACACATATATATATATATATATACCGGGTCTCCTAAAAAGGATTGACTGATTTTAAAATTCAATAATGACAGATTTTTTAAAAATTCTTGCAGGCTCGTTATGTATGATGTCAGGAGATTTTCTACTGTGATTCTCGAATTAAGATTGAATTACAAACATTAGATGGCACTGCGAGCAATATGCGATAAATCCAGCCCCAATTTATCACCTACTCAATACATTTTAATCTCCTTTTTTGGCATGGGAGAAGAAAAAGGGAAAGAAATCCATCTTGTGTTTAGCACCTATTCCTTGCAGCCCCATCTATTGTGGTAAATTCGAGAATCACGGTAAAAAAAAAAAAAAAAATCTCCTGACAGACATCATACATAATCTTCCTGCAAGATTTTTTTTAAACATCTGTCACAGTTTGCGAGTTATGAATTTTAAAAGCAGTCAGTCATTTTTAGGACACCCGGTATATATATATATATATACCCTATGTATATAAAATCCTAATGAAACGAATTTATGAAACGGATATATGAAACGATTTTATGAAACGATTCTTCGAGACAACTGATCATGTTTCCCGACGATTTTTCCTAAAATATGGAATACTTTACGATGAAATTAACACCAAAAATCCGTATTGATCAGCAGATCTCAAAACTAGTTATTTATATCATATTAAGTTACACAAAAGAATATATACAATGACTGTAAAATAACATCGTACGCAATAATTATTATTTGATAGGGAAAAACAACCAGCATCTCATTTCAAAACATTCTTCCATAGTTCTAAACTAAAAGTTAGTGCTGCCAAACGGCAAAAACAAAAGTCCTCATTCGAAGGGAAAATGTCCATGGAGGTCGGTGTTTCCCGATACTACTATATATATATATATATATATATATATAATGTTTTAAAAATTTGTAAGCTACTTTTTTGCATAGGTATATATATATATATATATATATAAAATTATATATTACTAAAAAAACACTATAGTCCTAAAAACATTATTTGATAAAAGGAAACAAATATCTATTCAATTAATGCAATTATACGTTTCAGTCTACATTAATCTGCACAAACACCAAATGAAACTTGTGTACAAAGTTGGTGCAAAATTTTGAAATACCCGTACAGAACATTTTGTCACAGACATGATTTCCAAATTTATTTTTCGTTAGCTGGATTATCATTAAATCAAGGCAGTTCTTTTTTGTGTTTTTGTTTAATATTTATACTTCGTACAGCTAGTAAATTGTAAAATATTTCTTAATGATTTTTAAGTTTGTAAATCTTTCGTACCTTTCAATAAGTAACTTTTTTACATTTGAAATGATATATTTACGGAAAAATAAAATACGTGTTTTTGTCGATATTTACCAAAAAATTATATAAATGAACAAAAGCATGGAATAAAAAAAGAAAAAAAATGTTTATCTACAACTGAAAATATATACTATATATGGCTACATGTTAAACACAAAGTATTACGCAAAATTTACATTGATTAAAAAAATATTGAATCTAAATAAAAGCATGTTTTATAATTGAAACATGTAAGTTATAGAAAAAACATTTTGATATTGGATCTAAGACGAGGGTCATACTGAAAGTTTAGAGATACCGCTAAATAGAACAAGTGAAACTTACAACTCTGGGAGTATTCAAAGTAGTTCCCTGCAATATCAATGTACGTTTATCACTAGAATTACCGGATTTCTTGTATACCTAGAACTACCGGGGTGGGTCAGAGCTGACCCAAGGTCATCAATGATGATTTTCTTTTATGTGGGAGATACAGACACGCAATAATGTTTGAGTATTAATAAATTGATTTTTAATAAATAATTTATACAATTTATCATCTACACCATTACATATTATGAAAATTTTTGAATAGATACTACCAAAGAAAATTTTAATTTCTAATTTTATATAAAAAACTTTGAGATTTTGAGTTCTCTTTCAAATAATAAATATATATTAAGTATCAATTTAAATTATGTTATAATTTTCCTACAGATTTATAAAAAATTAAAACATAATAAATTTAAATATATATTCCGTGATTTTTTTTTTTTTTTTTTTTTTTTTTTTTTTTTTTTTTGTATGGTATTATTTTCCATCTAATCGATTCACACAAAATGGTCATTGAAACGTTTTTTTTTTACTATCCATAATCCACGTACAAATTATAAAAAGTTCCCACACACGATATTAATTTTATTTTCTTAGCACTGCTTTATCTTGTAAAGTTTTCCTTTGTTTCAAACCTACGGGGTAGTTCTTGGACGGATAACTTCAGGTTAGTTTGCAATATATTACTCTCTCAGTTCTATCTTAGAATATGGACCCTTCTGCATATATTAGAAAGTGTTGAATCTTTAAAAACTACAAAAGCATTTTTGAACGCTAGATCTTGAACTGATATCATTTGAAAGATCTCCATCGCGATGCCATCACTATAAATGCGAGAAACTGGAACACAACTAACAGACCATTTTTTCCCAGCGCGGTTCATAACAGGCAAAATATTATTTTTACTTAGTTTCTAAGGTATAACTGAGATAACAACATCATATATTTATCGAAAAATAGCTTGAAATCAGATAAATGCTTACACATTTGCCTTGGAGGTTCAGGACAGATATGTGATCACGCCCCCCCCACCTTTCCCCTCTTTTTTAAAAAGCAAGTGCGTTACATCTCCTTACATTATTCTTATGTTATTGATAAATACAGAGTCGAAAGGCCTGTTGAAATAAAAGAAAAAGCCATTTTTTTTGTCCGGGTCAGAGATGTCCCAGCACGGTAATTCTAGGTATACAGACCTATAGACAAAATATTTTGCGTTGGATTTCAAATAAATTCGTGTTAAGGAATTATCGTGACTAAGGAATTAGGAAAATTTGAAAAGTTTCAAAGTTTTATTTTCAAAAACAACACTGATGCGTACAAAAAATCACGCCTTGGGTCACAGATGACCACCTCGGACATTCTAGTGTTATATGCTAATTTTCCAAAGATTAAACGGATAGCGCCATCCATTTCATGGAATAGGGGATAAATATCCTTTAATGGCCTAATCAAACTCATCTTTGGAATGAAAACGACTACAATGTAATTTTTGTAGAATAAAAAACGCCAAAAGTGAAACTTAGCAAGATCAGGAAAATACGGTGAATGCTGTATAACTTCGATTTATTTTGTTCAAAAAATTCGATTGTAATCCTTGCTGATTTAGCAGACGCATTGTCATGATGAAACATGGGTCCCTTAATATTTGACTCTTGAAGAATTTCATGAAGATACTTACTATTATTGTAACAGTTTTCTGTAAATGTTTTCTGTCCCTCTATCTTAATGGCTGTGACCATGGCTGTATTTCTGAGGAACACGAAATATATTACTTTTTCATGGCTTGTTGTCTTTTCTCCATTGTTCATTTAGGATCCATGCTTTACTGTCTTGGCTTATTGGAATATCAAAAAATATGTACGTCTCAACAGCAGTTTTCATTTTACAAATTATGCGGTGGCCACTATCATTAAGTAATTTTAGGGTTTCCTTACTGATTCTGACACGATCCGCTTTTTGGTGTTCTGTTAAATTATTTCATACAAATTTTTATACACTTCTTCATGAATAATTTTACGTATACTGAGGATACAATACTATTTTCCTTCTGTATTATTTGGTAGGTAAAACGATTATCCTCGATTAACATTTTTCGTTCGGCCGACACACTTACTGTGACTACAGCTGACAATGTTCTCTTTGTGTGTTCTTAATCCGAAAGAGAATTTCGATCTGTTCTTAATTGTGTAAAATATCTAAATAATTTATGAGATGGATCTTCCTTTTCAATATGCTATTTGTGGACGTTGTAGGCATTATTCGTCATTTAGTCCCACTTTAAAATCATGGAAAACCATAGCCCTTTAATGAGGTCTTGTCAACTCAATTTTCTCTTCTTTCAAAATTTATTCGACGATAGCTAAATTCCAATTGTTGGCAAAAATTTTCGACTGTGGACATAAAAGAGTTCAAATTTGTTTATCCGAGCAATAATTTTTTTGGCGCATATCGTCGGATTTGTCTCAAAAGTTTCAGAGTTACCCTCGTATATGGGGCATTCTCACAATCTTTTGACTTTCAATAATAATTTTTATTTTAATACACTTTTTATGTTTTTTTATATCATATACCCGAGAACATCCCATTGCATGATTGCATAACAATATTAACTAGATAGATAAGTTTAGGACGATATTGGGGGTCCAAATACCAGGAAAACTCCTATACCTTTCCGTGTCCCTGATGCTGATTTTTAAGTTTGGAGATGTCTGTATAAAATTGTTTCAATAAAAGTAATTCGATGTAATTTTTTCCGAAACTGGAACAATTGTTTTATATAAATATGTAGCAAAAAATTAACCTGCATGCATTTTTACGGTTGATATTATTTTTTGAACTCTGTCCCTGGGTTTTTCATTCTTACCGTCCCTTTTGCTAAACTTCTACAGAAAATCACTTCAGATGCAGCCACGGGATTTTTTTTCAAGTTTTTTCTCATGCAGAAGTATGCTAGAGAAAGAATGTCTAAAATTCTTTGACTGGAAATTTACTGCAGAATTTAAATCAGCATTTAAACATCAATTTCAAGATCGTGGCTTTATTGGTTGTCTTAACGTCCCCAAGGATTATTCCTGAAATTTTCGAGGTAAATCAAATATATATATATATTTAATCCAATGTTAACAACTGTTTCAAAAAATCGATGAACATTGTGGCTAATACTTAGTCTTAACATGATTTGCCAAAAATAGGTGTAATTTCCCTTATAGTGCCATCCTTACCGGCCCTTTTTTCCCATTTCGTCCCTTTTTTCCTATACCGTCCTTTTTTTTTACTTTACTGTTTCTTCTTTAACACCCCTTTAAGACAATGTTATACCAAAATCTTGTACTAAAAATACTACATTGTTATTATTTCTTATTTGAATGTCCTGTGGGTACTATGCAAATTCATTATAAGTAAAAATTTCGAAGAAAATAAAAAGTTTTAGTGGTAAAATGGTAAGGAAAATTAATCTCAGAAAGTTTAATTTTCCATAACCTAAGTTTAATATAAAGCTCAGTTAAATAAAAAAAATTTTCGCTTCTGACCATTTTTTCTTTATTTTGAATCATTAAGGCATTCGTCTATCAGATTAAAATGTTATTTTAGCAAGTTTAATTTCGCCAGATTCTTCTTTCCAAAAAATTCAAAAGATTGCGAGAATGCCCCTTATGCATTGATTAGGTATACAGTAATAAGTTTTAATTTCTTGACTTTATGTAATATATTTTTAAAAAGAAAACAGAAATTAAATCTTTTGTCAAGAAAGAAATTCCATTGCTATATTTATCAAGCAGCTCTAAAAACAAATAAATAATAAACTTGTGACTTAACCATAGTGTATGATTTTAAGAAACACGCATAAATATTTTTTTTGTTTACTTTTTTATTTTCTTTCCCAATATTTTCCTCACCAGCTGCATTATCGTTAGTTTATATTTGTTATTATTTCTTCTTTCAAATGCTTCACAATTATTATTATTTTCAAAATTTTGTACTGAACGATTCCTCTAAGAACTGTTAGTACCTTCGTAAAGTTACTGCTTTATATTTGAATTATATCGATATCAGGAAAAATGAAAATGTGTTTATCGAGCTACATTTAAGAAACAGACGAATAAAAACATGAATAAATATTTTTTTCCTAGTGGAAAAAAATATTCAGACACGAACGCAGAAAGTTTGTTTTTGTTTGTTCTATAAATAACTAGTCTCTGAAATGTACTTACGGAAACAATTTATGTTTTACTTTCTTTTGTTTTGTAAAGAATGTTGATATAAAAAAAACAAAGAAACTATACAAAAACAGGTATATATTATACGCATTTATATCTATATTGACAAAACAGAGCAAGCAGAATATAGTATTTTGCTTGGCGAATTATCCCTTAATGTACTGAATTTTGAATTCATGAAAATTCTATCTACTAAAGCATTTTTCGTGAATTTTTGAAACTACATTAGAAGATTTACAAAATCATTTAATAAATTTTAGAAGGATTTTAGAAGGATTGTAGGATTTAGAAGGATTAATTAAATTTGAATTTATAGAGATTTTGTGCAATATTTATAACACCACTCGAATCTTTTATTTTAAATATTTTTCTTAGTATTTTGTAGAATTAGGAAATGTACAAATATAATGTTCTTACAATAAAAATTTTGAAATATTTCCGAATTGAAAAATCCCTCCCCCTCACTACCAAGAAAGCTAAAAAGATGCAAAGGCAAATGCAATCATCCTTTTCAAAATATTCTTGTCTTGTGTAACCAATAATGCTTTTGGAAAAATATAAAGTAATGCATCTATAACTTATTCTAAACTGTATTACAACTAGTGATGTATTAAATGAATTTTATAACATATTATTTTAATGGTACTTATAAGTACCGACAGTAGATAAAGGGTGAATGAACGTTTCCACAAACGCAAATTTAGTAATTGATAAGTGAGCTTCAGAACAAATATATTTAAAAATTTCTTTACAGTATGTGTTTATAATACATATCTGGTCTCTGCACTATTTAGTTTTTAAATTAGCAATATTACATTAGCATCATACTCTAAATACAAAAAAAAATTTACTTTTTTATAGTAATAACCTATATATAAACAACCCAATCGCGCCCGTCGGCCTAATCAATCAAAGCTTTCGTGGTTTTCTTCGAGCCGTGGATTTTCCATGCGTAAATACGGATTAGGTTCCCTTAGAAAGTAACCCACGAAGGGCACCCCCCCCCCTGGCCTATATCTCTAGTGTAGATAATTGGCCGTCAAAAATCAACCCAACCCAATCCTATATATAAACTACAAAAAACAGAAGATTTTCGTTGTATGCATTTTTAGTGTTGCTGTGAATACATTTACAAACTAATCTTGCTTCCTAAAGTACTTTATAAAAATTCGTGACACCCCTATAAATCTTTATTTTAAAGACTTTGTTTACGTTCATTGCAAATATTTTCTTCAGAATTATCTCTGCAGTTTCAATATGCAGTTCTTTATAAAAGAATGTATTTACATTTTGTCTTTCGGTAACCTATTCAATAGTTTATTTATTTTTTATTTTTTCCGCAAAACAATTCTCTAAAAACTAATATAACCTTTCAAACAGTCACTACGTTATATTTGAAATGTATCAACACCGTAAAATAAAAATGAGTTTGTATAGATACTTTTTGAAACAAATGAATATGCTCGTAAACGTGAATAAGTATTTTTTACCTACCGAAAAAAAATACTCTGAAATGAACATCTAAAGTTGATTTTTGTTTTGCTTTTCTTTTGAGTAACAAGGATTTGAAGAAATATATTTGAGGATTTAATTTGTAAGAAACATTGATGTACGTGTAAGCGAAGCGAAATTATAAAATATATACAATATATTCTAAATCAAAATCTTAAGCGTTTTCAATATTTTTATTGTTTTACTTTTTATCCAACAAATTTCTGTAAAAACTAATATAACCTTTCAAATAGTTAGCACGTTACACTTTAAATGTATTACCACCGTAAAATAAAAATGAGTTTGCGTAGCTACTTTTTTTACGTGGATAAGTATTTTTTACCTACCGAAAATTATTCTCAGAAGAACATATACAGTTGAATTTTCTTTTGCTTTCTTTAGAGTAACAAGGCTTTCATGATATATATTTTTGGATTTTTTTGTGTCGTTTTGCAAGAAAGATTTATGTGGAATGGAGGCGGAATTATAAAATATACACATATATATTCTAAATCAAAATCTTAAGAAAAAAATTATGTGAAAAAAGTATCCTAACAGGAATGCAAATGTACTTACTGATACTAGATACACAATTAGAAGAATGAAAATTTTATCTGAAACACTTTTTTACAATACGAGTTTTTTGGAGAATGTCGTGTGCCATTGATACAAGTTTGTAATTAAAGTTTCATGGTATCTTACTATAGAACCAGCTAAACTTATTTAACCCCTTGAGGGGCAAGCAAAAATGACTCTAAATATTGAATTCTCACCGGAATAATCGAAAAATTTTCTTTTTAAATATGGAAAAGCAATTTTCCAACGATTTTCCTCCAAAGTTAAAAATATAAAATTTAGTAAAAAAATTCTGGTGAGAATCTTGTTTAAATCCCCTCAAGGGGTTAAGCAATGAGTTTCTTCGTTTGTTTTTTTAAATCACAATGATAGTTGTTTAGGTCATTCTCTAACGTTTGTCATGACCTCGTGATTCTGTTCGAAGTGAGATATCATATGTTGCTAGTTTTTTTTTTTTTTTTTTTTTTTTTTTTTTTTTTTTTTTTTTCTTTTTACTACTGATTTTTACCAGTTCACGATTAAACTTTTACTTATATCTGACGGTGAAATATGTAGAAATATTGTATTTTAAAGTATATTTCTTTTGAAAATCTATGTATTTTTATTAAATATATTTCACTTGACATGTCTTGATCATATTTATATTCTCTTTCCTCCTTTAATAAAAAAAAATTCTATCCTTGATGTTATATAAGAGAATTTTTTAAAGAAAGGATAAATAATGAAATATTTGTATGAATGCAATTTAAGTGTTGGAGGTAAAAAAAAAAATCTGTACAAAACTTTTGTCTGAATATACATCGGAAAATATTTAGAAACCGCTTAAATACTTTTTGGACGTCTGTGTGAGATTTCTCACCTTTATAATTCCATTTTGTTCTGTAATTATCGACAATCGTTCCCCCTGTTCTATATTATACCATTTTCAATTACTATTTATTGCGCTTGTGAAGCCCATTGGTAATTTATTAGTATGTTTTGTTTCGACCGGTGGCTTGTTTCGATTTGTCGCACATCGTGTTCCGTAGTGTAGAGGCGTAGATAGTTAAATCGCTTCATCCATAAAGAGCTTCAGTCACCAAATTCGCAAAATTGAGTTAACCACGGATTTTTCTTCTTATAGGGTAGGCCCATCTTTATATGCAAAAAAGGGGTAGAGTTTCACTGCCATACACTGTCTAAAGACAACTCAATTTTTAATTTTCTATGCAGAAAGGGCAAAACAGCAATGTTTTTTTTTCAGTGTTCTCAGACTATGTTTCGTTGACTGAAACCCTTTATGCATGAAGCCATTCAGTTTATCGCTATCCTACCGGCTTTTGGCATCTGCCCTAAAGTGGTTTGGAATATTATATCATGGAACTTCACAGAGATATTTTGCATATCAGGTATGATTTTGATTCGGAACTGGGATACGATTTCGCTTTATGGGCGTTTCTTTTATATCCCCGGTACGGTATGCTATTCCTTTCTCCAAGCTTATTTTGTGACATCTCCAAAACATAACGTTACCTTACAGAAGCCAGCGGTAAAACAAAGCAGTAGATTAAATAGTCAGTAGCAATTTTTTAAACTTCTAAGCATCACACATTTTCAATTTTCATACCGTCGTATTGGGAAAAAAAAGTACATTTAAATGCAATTTGTTTGAAAACTACATCTCCATTTGTTTTTGAAATATTAATTTTTTTAGAGTTTTTAGAACCATTTGCTTAATATTGGCAACGGAAGTACTCCATTTCTGTAGAAAGCAAAGGGAAAATGGTTGTAAAATATTAATTATATGTTTTTGTTGCCCTTTTTAGGTGCGTTCGTAATTATATAAATACGAAGCAACTATAGTCGTCGTTCAGTCCGTCCGTCCGTCCGCATATAACAGAGCAAAAACTACCCAACCGAATGGTCTGAAATTTTAAATATATAAGTGTTGCAAAATTTCGTCGAGCCATTTTAAATTTGATAAAAATCGGATGTATAGTTTAATTACAGGGACAGTCAAAAGTTTTCCGTTACATTACGGCCAATGAGAAAAAATTATTGCAATTGCATTTTAATGATGTTACAGCCTTCCGAATGATCTGAAATTTTAAATATCTAATTGTTGCAACATTTAGTCGACTCATTTCCAATTTTATAAAAATCGGATGTATAGTTTAATTACAGGGACAGTCAAAGGTTTTTCTGTTACATTACGGCCAATAGGAAAAAACTATTTCAAGTGGATTTTAGAGATGTTACAGCCCTTTGAACAGCATGAAATTGATATGCGCTTATGAAGTGCACTAAAATATACATTCAGTACAATATGCGGTGCAAAAAGTATTTATAAAATTAGTTATAGTACGAACGCACCTCATTTGCCACGTTTGATGAGCAATTTCCAACTTGTTTCATAACAGCCGAAAGAAAATGTAATTAAAATACGTGCTATTTTGAAAAAATACAAATTTATGATTTCTGTTAAAACATGGAGCTATTATAAACTATATTTAACTTTAAGTGTCTGTATTAATGTTACAAACAAATGAAGGCCTATGAATCATTAAGACAGCCTTTTTTTTGTTTTGTTTTGTTTTTTTGTTTCTTTTTTGTGTGTATGTGTGTGTGTGTCTGTTTGTTATGTCTAGATCCTTTAATGGCGGCATCTTTTTGCTGCATTTGTGTATTATTTCGCGATAGTGACGCCCTATGCATACTTTACAGTATATTTTTAAGAGTGGATCCGATGTGGAATCCTTAATCGCATGCGAATGACGTCATTTTACATAAAATAAAAGCGTGTGTTGTAAGTCTTAAAATTGAAATACGTTTTGTAATATTTATATATACATATATATATATATATATTTTTACCGGGATCGACACTAAATTCTGAAAAAGCAGAATACCTGTTTTCTAGTGTTTCCTTTTTTTAATAATTTCAAAGTTATGTTCCCTTTTTACATGATATGTAATATTATGCCAATTAATTAGCAAAACTTTATTTTACATTCAAACCTCGTATACACTGTCTTCAAGCATTTAATTTTTCTTCTAAACTTATTAATTATTTTTCTACGATTTTAACAAGAAAATAACTGCAATCTTTCATAGATTTATTGTTCAAAAGTACATAATTTGACATTAAAAAACAAAAATTTCTATCTTATATTCATATTAATTATTATCACAAGGTTTGTTCATTTTAAGTTCTTTTACACGTGTTTTGTCGTTACTTTACTGAAGAAGTTCATTTTTTTTTTTTACATTTTGGTTTTGAGATAGTGTTTTTTCTTTCCGAATGTTCTTCTACTAAACAAAGTTTACTAAGAAATATTAGTATATTTCGAGAACTTGCAACATTAAATTTCAGTACATCGATAGCGGAATAAGTAATACGAGTTTTCGTAGCTAGTTTAAACAACAACAACAAAAAAAAAAAAACGTAAGGGGCTGGCCATAAATGATGTCACATATTTTTTCGATATTTTTGAGCCCCCCTCCCTTTGTCACAAAGGGTCACACTTCACCATACCCCCCTCCCATTGTCCCATGTCACGCTATATTACATAAACATATACTTGCAGTTCAGAAAGAAAGGACTACGTTATAGATCATATTTCAAACTTTATTTTTAAACTTTAACTATGTGTTTTAATGACATTTGTGAGCATAAGAATAAAAATGATTCATGCACTTATTTTGCAGGAAATAAGATTAAGATTTACAACAAAAGCATAATTAATATACAACAGTAATAAAATATTAATATGAAAGAGCAGTTGAAAACACTAGTATTTTAGAATTTGAAATGGAATTTAATATATTTGGCTTTAAATCTACTTTATGAACACAGAATACTTTAATATCAAAATAGCTTCAAAATTTATTCTGCTGATTTTTAATGATTTTATTTTAACCAAAATGCGTGAAGTCACATTTCTTCTTACCCCCTCCCAAACCCTCGTCCAAAACTGCCACAATTTCATAAACCCCCTACCCCTTTTCCAACCGTGATATCATTTGCGGATGGACCCTAAAACTATCAGTAAATATGAACACCAAAGTTTACCTATGTTTCTTCCATATGTAACATAACTTTCAAACAGTACTTTCTTATACCTTTTAATATTTACTTTATATTTCTTTGCGCGAAATATTTTACTAAAAAAGTGCCATTAATACACACACATATATATATATATATATATATAATACAATAATCTTACACAGAGTATGTTTGTATGTGTGTGAACAAAAAAGGAAGTATTCTCACCAATATCTGAGCATTTTAAAGCAAAATGACCCTGGAAAACTGTTACGTATGCGTATTAAATAACATTTTACCTCTATAGTACTAGGCGTTAAACTGATCAATAAACACATATATATATTTAGTACAATAATCTTACACAGAGTATGTTTGCATGTGTGTGAACAAAAAACAAAAGTATTCTCACCAATACCTACGCAATTTAAAGCGAAATAACCCTAAAAAACCTCTTAAGTATGCGTATTAAATAACATCGTACCTGTATACCATACGACAAACGTATGGTATTTTTCAGTTCCACGCTCTCAAATATTTATCTGCAGATTTCCTTCGGTTTTTAAATATAATTAAAAGTTTGTTTAGTACACTTTCGTACGTTCAGCCATATCCTCGTTATTCTGCAATGTGTAAAAAGCCAAACGTGTGTTGTTGTGTTTGAATCACAAACTGCTCGTAATTCTTACTTGTAACCTAGAAAATGAAAAATATTAAAAGAAAAACCTACTTAGTAAAAGTATAAGATCCTGAAACTGTTAAACTACAAAAATAATTGGAATTTTAAGATAAAATATAGGAGGACTATAGAAAATAAAATTATTATTCATGAATTTTAGTAGAATGGTACCATGTACGTTATCCGTAAGAAATACTTCTTCTTTGTAGAAAAGTATGTATCATAAACTTAAAAGACAAAATAATAAATACACATTTTGTTTCATAAACAATCAAATTATTTTCAGAGATTTTAAATAGAACTTTATTTATCATATGGCAATGAATTTAAAATGTCATTTTCTTCCAACCTTTCAATTCCTTTCCTCTTCTACAGTCTAGAAAGAGAAAAATCTTTAATATGCAAAACTTCACAGTACATTTAATTTATTTTCACGAAATTATTCAGACAGTAAAATAAGATAATTAAATTAATATTCTTAAATTCATTTCAATTTCAATACATTCGTCATAATCGGTTTGTATCAAGTGTTTATTAAATGCATTTCGTATCAAAAGAAAGCACTTATAAAATTAATTTTCTTCGAACGTTACAGAGAAATACATGTATTGCTTTTTTTAACAAATAATTTAATATTCAATTTCAAGAGTCATTAAATGAATCTAAATCTTTGTTGTTGTTCTTGTTTTTATTTTTGCTTTCGTTATTTATATTATGATAATTGAAGAGCTAAGTGGAAGAACATGTTAAGTAACAAAATTACATTTGAAGAAATTTGAAGTGAAAGATTTTGCTGTAAATTTTAATGATTTATTTTCTGTTTGATACAATGTGTTTTAAGTAGTAACAGGTATGGTACTAAACTCTCGCAGAAAAACTTATTCATATTTAATTTTCAAATGTTAAAAATTACTAATATTATTGACATTATTAAATATTCAAATATTAAATATTAATGAATAATGTCTTAAATCTTCAAGACTAAATAGAATCTTAGTATTTTAGCTTCACCGTGTGATAGGATACCTCATAACGCTTTCATCCAAAAGATAAAAAAAAAATAAATAGAACATGTAGCGTAACATGTTCATCCACTCAGCTCTTCAATTGTGCATTATTTCAAATTTATTCACATTTTATTTCTGTTTCGTCAATAAAAATTATATTGTTATTCTTTATAAGGATTCATTTAAATAGTTAAATTTTTAAATGAAGTGTTGATCACATAAGGTGTCATTATATGCATTGGTATAATACCGAATACCATTCCAATCACTTCCTTAAATAATAACATTTTTAAACCCTCTAAAATTCTCTCGAAAATATATATAATCTCAATAATTCCATCGAAACTGTCTCCTAAAATTGTATTCAGGCAGTACATTAAATTCTGGTTTTCAATATGATTTTCATTAAGTATATTATCTTGATGCTTTCAATAAATGTATAATCTTCTGATTTTCTATACATTTATTTAAAAAAAAATCTTGTAATAAAATTTAAAACACATTTGTCAATTTAATACGTTTCCGTTAAATTCCAGTAAAGACAGAGCGAGCTTTAAAAAGTTTAATCCGGTTAAAATAGTTCCATGTGTACAAATTGTTTCTAACTAAGTCTCTTAAATTTTCATAAAAACCGCCATAATACAAAATTTTTTGTATTACAGTTATTGTTTTATTTATTCATGAAATGTTATTAAATAAAACAAAACTTAGTATACAGAATTTCTGATAGAAAAAGGTGCTTTTTAAAATAAAAATGTGTCGATGTTTTCATCACTGCATGTTCATGTTAAGATGTTTTGTAAGAATAATGAAAATTGAAGCAATAACAATAAAATTACCTTTCTAGCTTCATTATAAAGATACTACGGATAATGATCATAATATTTTATATTCAGGAATTCTGACCAGCACCAATTCTACTAATTATTTAGTAGATAAGATTTGCAGTCAACATTACTGGAATAACCCGTTTGCAGTCGATGCAATTCTCTTGGTACTGACTCGAAATGTGTGGTGTTACCCCGTTAGCAAAAGAGCAGAATTAACTTTTTGAGCAACGCATCTTTATTAAATCAGTAGAGATGAATATGTAATTAAAACATTGCCCACAACTCCAAGATAATAGGAACAAGAAAATTACCGTATCTGCACTAGTTACTCTTTTGTAGTTTAGTTTGCCATCATGAACTAAATTTTAAAACGATGTTAATCTTTTATTCAAAAAGATCCAGTTCCTAGCGACAAACGAGAGTTTTTAAAACAATTGTTGACTCACAAAATTTAATTTTCTGAGCTCATGTTTCGCATTAAACATATCCTGACGTAGTGTTTTTTTTTTCCTTTTCTTTACGGCAATGCAGACATGCTTATTAGAGAATGACAGCTTGTTCAAGAGTAGAACAATATTTTTAAGCGAGGACGAAAGATAGAGCGAACAGGCTTTTCTCCAAAAGATTGGGAATTCGGATTTCAGAATAAATAAATAAATAAATAAGAAATGGAAAAAAAATAAAATTTACCAAGCTTATGATTTTTAATACAATTCATGTCGGTATTTAAAATAGGAAACTGAAAAGACCTTGAAACAAATAATAATTAAGTGATTTTTTTTTATATAGATTTTGGTGAGAAATAAAAAAATTAAGATACGTATTTTAAATGGAGATGAATTTAAGTACACGGAATGATTGGAATATTTTATAAGATATGAAATAACTAAATGAATTAAGATTGTAGAAGCATGTTAGATAGGAAAATTTTATGGAATAGTTTTATTGAAGAGCGGAAATTTAAATTTAGTATACATGGTCGATTCAGTTTGCAGTAACTACATTAAAGAACTTTGTTTTTAAAATATTCGTAATGTATGCAGGTTGTATAATACATATATAAATATATTTCAATGCTGCATAAAATTTCAAATCTACTTTTAGATATGCAGAGAATTACATCCATGCCAACATATGTCGTTACAAAGTATTTCAAAAAGATCAAACCACGTTCCAAAATTCAATAAAGTCATATATCATAGAAAACTTTCCTAAATCAGGAAGTATCTTGAAATACTTGATCCAGAAACTTTGAATACTAAGTTTGAAAAAAATCCTATTTCCAAGTGCTTGAACTTATCATATTCATGCATGCTGTATTGATTTCAAATTCCTTTGAGCATCAGGACTAGTGAACATTTCTCTGTCTTTTATTCTTCAAACGCATAATACATTAAAAAAAAATTCTAAATATAGAGTAAGAGCTATAAATTTTAATGAATTGTAAAATCAGACTATGCTGTAATGTGTATTCTCGAAATATTTTCAAAATCTAATTTTATCTGAAAACTATTTTTATAAAAACTTATTTCACCTAACGCTATTTTTGTTTCACTTCACTTAAAAAGAGAGAATATGTTATTTATTTGTATTATTATTCCTAATATATAAAATATGTTCTATTTTTAAAGCGAAATTGTTATCCATATTCGCGGGTTTGTACTTTACACATTAATAGTTAGCATTATTTCTAAAATCTGAAAATTTAATTTCACCAAAAAAAAAAAAAAAAAAGAAAAAAAAAAGAAAAAAAAGAAATGCAACATTACATTTTCTATGATTTATTGATTTTTTTAACGTAATACACTTAATAAAAAATATAATGACCATTCTGCAGCTTCATCTTTTGCATACATAACAATTTTTATGCCAGCTTTGAACGTAAACATGTTCTCTTTTTCTGAAAAAAAATACAGTTAAAAATTGTTATTTTTTATGTATATTTGCTTGTCTGATAGGATAAAATATGTTCATGTTGATAATGCAGATTATATGCAAATACTTTTAAAATTCATGCCAAAAATTTCTATGTAAACATAATAATATTTTTTTTTTATAAAAAATAAATTAATTTGTATATTATTAATTTTATAGTAAATAAATTTGTATAAATTGAAATATGATAATAAATTTTTAGATGTCATGTCGAAATATTGTCCAGACACAGTTTTTGGGATTAAAATTTCTCGAAATTGTGATTAATCAGTTAGTACTATTATAAAAATAAATAATAAGTTACATTTACAATTTTGTATTTTTACTTTCATCTATATTTACACGAAGAAAGTATTGGATTCGTGAAAAGGTTCCAAATCCGGCTTTTGACGATTTACACGTTTTAGGTGTAAGAGATTTCCAAAAAACATGTTTTTACAAAATGTCTATCTGTATGTGACATAAATTTTGTGTGCACTCTATTTCAAGAACTAAGGCACGAAATTTAATAAAATTTTTTATTCATGTAGTAACTAATATAAATCAATGCTTGGTGTAAATCGCTCAACAGGTGGCACTGCCATACTGCATTTTTTATGATTTTCGCAACAGCTGTATATCAAGAACTAATGCGCCAATTTTATATCAAACTGCAGATTAAGTTAAATCATGATGTTGTATACTTTTTGGGTGTAAAACGCTCAACAGGTGGCGCTGCTATGCTGCATTTTCCACGATTACCGCAATAGCTCTATCTCAAGATGTTTATTAAATGGATGTTTATTAAATTTCAGATTCAGTTAATGCTTGATATGAATTGGTGTCGTTTATGTTTTGGTATGAATCGCCCAAAAGGCGGCGCTGCTATGCTGAATTTTTCTCGAATCCGCAATAGCTCTATCACAAGAACTAATGCACAAACTTACATAAAACCTCAAATTCAGGTATACATTGATAAACATTATTGCTGATTACATTTTGGGGTAAATCGCCCAACAGGTTCTGCATTTTTCCCAATACCTGCAATAGTGTTATTTCAATAACTAATGCACGGAATTTCAGAATCCTCACGATGGGCATAGATTGATATTTAATTTTGGAGCTATAATAGCGAATTTTGAGGTATCAACATGCAATAGATATAAGGAAGTTTTAGGATTGCCACGTCCGACTAGTTATTTAAAGCATATATTTAAGAGTCAATCGTAGTGTTATGAACATTTCGTGTATTTCCTCTTATATTCATTAACAGTTTTTTTTTATTATTTTATTTTCTATTTTATTTTTTTATTTTTTTAAGGACTGTACCACCGTAACAAAAAGTGACCAATTTGAAATTTACTTTATTCTTTTTATTTTAGTATATAGTAACTAAATAAATTTCCATTTTGAACTATGTATATACATCCGACTTATAAAAATTCGACGAGTCATTTGTTTATTCTAAAAAACAATAATAGTTTAATAAAATATATTTTTCATCGGGTTTTAAATGGGAACATTATGTTTATACGAAAAAAAATTAAATACAGAATCATTTAACTTGATGTTTGTTTAGTTTTACTTACTGTCATTCGTACGTTTTGCATCTAATTAGTGAAATAAATGACAAAACTATCATAAAAAACCCAGTAATAGACGCTGTACTCTACAAAAAAGTAGAAATGGTTCTGAATCTAGCACTTTTTTATGAAAATGCAATATAACCACTTCCGACATAGCCAAGATTGCAAAAAAAGCTAAGTATTATTTTCAAGAAGCCCAAAAACCAACCAATTTTTTAGAAGCATTTCTGAAAAAAAAAATAATTTTCTTCATACTAAGGAAAGGAAAAAATAAACATTTATAAATAGTTTTATAGTATATTAACTCTTTATCTACTGCATTACTATCTACAGCATTTTTTTTCATGTAATTTTTTTTTTCAGTTACTACAATGAAAATTAGACATATACATAAAAAACAATCACCCGAGAGAAATTTAATTTGTTAGAGCTAATTAATTAAAGTGGTATTTTAAAGTACCGTCAGTACACTATGACTTAAGTTTAAACTCTTAAAAATTCTAATTTACAAGAAGACACTCATAATTTAACAATTAAAAAAATATTAAATTGTCCTAATTTTATTTTACACATGAAAAATAAGTAAAAGAATTTAATTTGATGGTATTAGATGATATTAAAAAAGAAAAAAAAATGTTTTTGGATTTCGCTTTTGTAAGCAGTCTTTTAGTTATGCAACGCCTATATTCCAGAAACGACATGCTCTCTCGCATCTCCACATATGCAATATGTGAATTTACATACGACATTTCTAGCATACCATAAAAGAGAATGATGGCAACACTCTTTCGATTTCTTGTAAAACACAATGATGAAACAGAAAAGAAATACCAGAAAAACATTACTACACTACATTTTAGTTATTGCATTATAAAGCAGATAAAAGGGATAGATAAGCACACAAACGAGAAGTAAATAAGAAGTTGCACTGGTGGTACAGTCCGTCTCATAAATATAAAGACACAGAAGTTTTTGAAATTACCTTTTATTAATTCAGTTAAAAGAAATTAAATTTTATACCTCATATTAAGAACACTGAAATGAATCTCTTATAGGGGTTTTAATTTAAATAAAATAATTTCGTCTCGAATAATAAAAAAAAAAATAAAAATTACACTGTCTCATAAATATAAAGACAAACTTGAAACTGCTTCATATGCAATTTTTTTTCAAATGCGCGCGTACAGAATTAATGCGCACGCGCAGAAATACACTTTCACTTACCCAAACGAGCAAAGTTGTTTGACTTGTTTCAATTGCAAAGATGTCGTGGAACATTGAAATTTCTAAAGATGAAATTTGTAAAATATGTGAATTTAAAGCTAATGGCTTAACAGTTCGTTAAATATGTAAAAAAAAAAAAAAAAAAAAAAAAAAAAAAAAAAAAAAAAAAAAAAAAAAACTGGGAGAATCAGAGCTGTACTTTATAAAATTTTATCAAAAACTTACAATTTATATTCGAGAAAACGATCTGGCAGACCGAGAAAAACTAGTGAAAGACTCGATCGCAAGATCATGCGACTTGTTTCGTCACAAAAAATGTCACTCCGATAAGTTTCTCAACGAGTTTATGGTATGGTCCCAAAGGATACAGTACATCGTCGTATAAAAGAACGAAAAAACATTGTATGCCGATATACGTGCAGATTTTCTTTACTGAAAAAAGAACACAAAGAACGGAGGTTAATCAGGGTTAAAGATCATATGTCCTGGAAGGACGAATGGATGCAAGACATTTTTTCAGATGAAAAGAGATTTAACTTGGATGGCCCAGATGGTTGGAATCCCTACTCGCACGATTTAAGACGTTAGTCTCTAACCTTCTCCAGTAGGCAGAAAGGGGAGGTTCTGTTGTGGTGTGGGGTGCCTTCTCATTTAATGGAACTACAGATATTGCTTTTCTGGAAGGTAAACAGGCATCTAAAGAGTATATCGAACTGCTAGCTAGTCAGTTGTTGCCAATTGCTGAAACTCTTGGTGGACGGAATTATTTGTACCATCAGAATAATGCATCGATTCACACATCAAGACTCACAAAAAAATGGTTTGCCGATAGCAATGTTCATGTCACGGTGTGGCCCGCACGTAACCCTGATTTAAATCCAGTTAAGAATCTTTGTGGCACTCTCGTTCGTAGTGTATATGCATCTGAAAGACAATTTTCAAACGCCCTTGAGTTGAAAAAGGTATCGAACGAAGTTGGTTTGATATAAAGCCAAAATAGTTATACAACATAATAAAAAGCATGCCAATTAAAATTAACATTACTCTGTTACATTTGTGTGTATAAATTATTCTCTAACGCAGCGGAAAATGTTTATTTGTGAATTGGTAGCATACGAAAAACAGATGACCTACCGAGGCAGCTAATTAATATACAGTGAAAATACTTAGAAGCAGTTTCTTTTTTTTTTTCTACCGGCAAACAAAAAAAAAAAAGATTTCTTTTGGAAATGGATCTGCAGAGCGAAATATCTTTTTGATGGTTCTGAACATAACAGAACATTTTCGGAATCGTGGAGAACTAAAAAGCTATTTTATTAGATTCCCCAAAAGAAATAGAAAAACGTCTCTTAATTTTAATTAATTTTTCAATTAATTTCATGATTCGCCGCATGATTGCGGGCTCATGAAGGCTGTTCCATCTTGCGTTACAGTTGCAGACTTACCAACATATGGGAGTGAGAGATGCTAAGCTCTGTATCGTCCTCATAGCTTAAAGGGTAGAGCACTTGGAGCGCTATTCCAAGGATTCCGGGCTCGATTCACGGCTTAAACATTATCAGTCTGTTGGGTTCTACGCTTAGTTAGCGTTGCGTTATATCACGTAATAAATATGTCTCTTCTTGTACAGTTTAATAGTCAAGTAAAAATAATACAAGGGTATTAAAACATAAGGACCTCAACATTTTCACTTACATTTTACACAAAAATGCCAAATGCTTTTATACAGTTTGACTCTACTGGATAGCCTTGAGTATAGTTATGTCTTGAAATTCTCATAATCGTCGATTTTTTTTTTTTTAAATTCTTGGTAATTTTAATTCCAACATCTTGCAGTATTTTCAAATTTCGTAGATTCAAAACACTTGTTCATGGATAGCATCTTCGTAACTCTTGCTTTAACAAATACTTAACTGGTTATGAAAGAAAGTATGTGGTACTGCTAGACGAAACATAATTTTATTTAATTTGATAACAAAATACATATATACTATTTAAATGACAACAGAAAAATATTTATTTCGCTTTACTTAACGCTCTTTTTTAGTTCTGAATATTACTCTTACACCAAAATTCTGTGGCAATCATGAAATCTTGTTTATAATTTCGTTTTACATCCACGAACCATTTCATTGGGGCATGTAATTACAGTAATATTTAAGCTTGTGATTAAATATAAAACATTTCCACTTACATACTTCTACAAAAGTTATTTATAACACATACGACATCATAATTTTCTAAATCTGTGATGCTTTAAAAGTTTGTAATTGTCATTTTTTCTCGTATACTGTACCATTTAAGAAGGAGACATGATTACTCCTTAGTTTTAAATTGAATGTTTTCACCAGCGCGCACCGCTTGGCGCGTACCCCTGACTGTGGCTGTAGCAACACTAAACTTTTTTAATGTTCAAAGGACTTGAGCACCCTGTATAATTGATTCAAACGTTAGTTTCAAAAAACCGAATCGAACATTCATTAAATATATATTTCTATTTCCAAACGTAAACTGACTATCTGAAATTTAATATGCCTTTTTCTTTTCAAAAAGTTATAAAAAATCTTTTCATTAATCTTCAATTTCTAATAGATTCATTAACTATTATATATTTTTGTGGTATTATTATTATTATTATTTTTTTTTTTTTTTTTTGTGTCGCACTCTACTGCATACTTTTATTATGTACATTTTTTTAAATTTTCATATACTTTTTTTTTTTTATAAAAATAAGCATATTTTATGAAAGTGGATACTAAGTTAGCCAATTTTTAATTTCTAAATTCGCAAAAGATATATAATTTAAATTACTTTGTTGCAGTTTAGAAAATGCAATAATATTCACAGCAGATTAAAACTATTTCCGAAAAGTAATAACATTTATATTATTTTTTTCTAAGAATTGTTACTAAATCTTTTATTTACTGTCGTGCATTACATAAATATTCATTTATATTCTATACATTTTGATAAACTTCCAAATTATATTAGTTTACGACTAAGAGATGTTTGCTAGTTTCTTATTTCTTTCAATTAAATTCAAAGCACATCGCGAATTAATGAGTAAAAGACTCTAATGTACCTTTTCAAAACCTTTCTCAAATAACCATTAATATAATTACAAAGCTAAAGAAAATTACGAACCCCATTTTATGCTTCAGTAATAGCTTCTAATTAACTTTGATATTATATTTACAAATTGTCTTTTCCATTTGAAGCTTGTTGTTTAGTTTCATTGTTAACTAGAAGATTTCGGGATGTTATTAAGAAATTGAAGTTAAAGTAAATATATATATTTCTTTTCCCTTTGTAATTTATTTTATGGAATGTTTCATGATGCATTTCTTTTAATTCAATGTGTATTACCGAAAGTTTTAAAAATAAAAATAAAAGAATGCCGTACCGAGTTTAGTAAATAAGAATTTTAAAAGTAATGAGCATGGTAAACCATTAAAATAAACGAATAAAGATTTTGTTTTGAATGGTTTCTTTTTGTGGGCTATTTATGTAAAAAAATGTTTTAATATGGATGCATAACTATAATATTAAAACATGTTTGATTTTTTTTTAATAAACAGAAATTTAATTAGTAGTATTCTCAAATTGCTGTGATTCGCAAGGAAGTATATATGTAAGGTCTACTTCAAGCAAAATATCCGTAAAATTATCTCCGTTATTTTACATGCAGCAGTTTTTACAAACAGCTTTATTTTTTTTTATTTAATGGATGAAGATTTATTCAACTTTGCTTAGAGGCGTACATTAACATTATGCGTCAATGCTCTACCACAGAGCTACTTGGACGATACCAGCTTAGTTTATCTCACTCTTATCTGTTGGCAAGGTTGCAACCGCATCACACGATGTAATATTTCTTTATGTGACGCCAATTCTGGGGAAGTGCTTCAAGAAAAATCAGTGGCAGAGAATTGGTGTGTAATATCAATGACTCTGGTTCGATTCCAAGATCGGACTCTTTTTCACTGTCTTGGTTTTACACCTTCAAGTCAAGTTCAAGAAAGATTCACAAATGTAAATTTCAGTTTATTAAATTGTAGGCATGCGAAAATTTCTACAAAATGTTCCAAAAGTTATATGCATAGTTTCGTTTTTATTATGCATACGTGCAAAATCCTTTCGTGTAGATTTGGTTAAGTTAAAATAGTTGCTTTTGAAAGAAAATTATTTATATCCATAGCGGTGTATTGTAAGCTTCTGTTAAGTTTAATTAAAATACCTTAGATAAACTTTGGTAAAGTTTTATGCTTCATGTTTTACTGAAATAGATTTACAAATTTGCGTTATAAAAATTATTTGTCTATTTTCTTTATTGAAATATGTTGCGAAATGAAAATCGAATACAATTTTCACTTCCAAAAAATTAAAAAAAAATGTGTAGTGAACATACTATAGATGGTGAATGTATTACCTTCAATGGTCCATTAACAAGCTTAAAATATCATTGTAGTCACTAGTATAAAATATCATTATAATCAGTACCTTAAAATATCATTATAATGACATCATTATAATTTGTCTTGCTATTCTATAGCCTTGCAACAATATTTATTTTAAAGTTTTTTTTATTATTGTTATTATTATTATTATTATTATTATAAACTATGATTTCAGTCATATAAATTTTTGCCGTTTATTGTCAATATCGTACAAAACTTAAATTCTTCAGTGACCATGTATATTTAATTTAGAAATAATTAGTCCTAGAATTTCATCTCTAAAGCCTTATATTTTATGCATCGTATTTTTAAATGTTGCATGTTGCATATACTACGCACTTTAAGGTAAAAATACTACAGGCATACTAAAAAGTATGCATTATAATCCTTGTATAACGTATAATTCTTTATATACTACAATGTCTTTCGAAAGGAAACAAAAAGAAAAAAAAATAATCTTCTTTAACGTGGGCTAAAATTAAAGTATCTATTAATGGCAAACAAACAGGAAAAAATACATCGATTTAAAAATACAGACATGTCCAGACCATTTCTTTATCTATACCAATAAAATATAGACATATTAATGTTAATATTTAGATATATATTAATTATAATCTTTTTTTTAATTATAATAAACGCATTCTTATTTTTTATTTAAGTAATTCAATTTGCAAAACGCATAAATTGGGAAAAGTTTTTATTCAAGATTGATCCATTAACAAGCTTAAAACATCATTATAATCACTACCATAAAGTATCATTATAATCACTACCTTAAAATATCATTATAATGTCTAAACGTTCACTCACTAATAGCTCACTTAATCGGTTCGATAAAACAGCGGCAGTATCTCAATAAGATATTTTATTTTAATATAAAGATTTCTTTTCAGAGTTTGATATGTTCTCAGGCTACAAAACTTTCGGCCATTTTTATATCCAGAGCTTTTATTTTCTAGTCTTATTAACTTAATGAAAATCTATAAAAATAAACCATGCGGTGGAAGAAAATTTCTGAAAATTAAATAGCCCATTTATAAATTTGAAGTATAGGTTCCTCGCCTCTATTTTATAGCATAGACTTTTAAATATTGTGTAATTCAAAGGGAGTGGTGTATGTTATGTGATGTTTTGGGATTATTGCTTTGTTACGCATGTTCAATAGCGAAATATTTGTTGGAAATTTTAAATTTATTGTTCGTGAATTCGTTTCATATTAGGTATTTTTCAATCAGTTAATTACTTGCTATTTTTAATGAATAGTGGTATTTCTTTACATTTTGTTATGGAAAGTTTTCTAATTTACAGCTGGTTTTAAAAGTAATAGGTGAATGAAAGAAAGATATATTTTATAAATATTATGCCACAAAAACAAATCTTTACCTTTTAAGATTTCAAAACAATATATTTTGTTTAACTGTACTTTAGCAGGCAAAGACGATCTTCGAATTGTATGTGAACGATGAATAGAGGAAAAACTAGGAAGATAGCATTTACGTGCATCTTAATTTTATATTTATAATATTAATGAATATATACGGAATGAATGTATTTTCTGCTATTGCTTGAATGCATCGTATTACGGGATGTTTTAACTCTAATGTACTTTGATGTACTAGACTCAATGTGCGTAATGAACAAATGAAATAGAACAAATGAAAATTGGAGACCGATGTATAAGAACTTGAAATAAACTGTACTTATATCTTAAACTATGTTTAATGTTTATTAATAATATGATCATAAGGAGATAATTATTTACATAAGACTAGTAATAAATTTCATGTTTGTCTGGAAAAGATAAACGTAAAATAAAATAATTGGAAAAAAATATGTATACAATCTTCTGTCAGCGATGAAGGATGGTTGCAACTGTAGCATTTTTAGTAATGAAAAACAAAGAAGATTATGTGACTATTTGAATAAAATAATATATGTTAATAAAAATAAATCTTAATAATAATAAAAATAAAACTTTCATCGTAAAATTAAATAGTCTTAAGCTCTTGTGTTGGAAATTAATTGATAAAAGCCCGTGACTATCTCGTCCATATTTTAGAAAAATATTTCATACCAGTATTTTTATTAAACATTATTAACTTATCTGTTTATCTAGTTTTTTTCTTTGCATCTTTTAAACTAGTTTTATATAAAAAAAAATCTGGTTCGTATTCATTTGGTAGAAGTCAAAATGACTGCTCTCTGATTTTCTAGTGTTAATCCAAGCCGACGTACATAGCACGTCTTTCCAGGTCAAGAGGTTAAAACATTTGATATCTTTTCTCCACATCACTTAAAAGGTGCAATCAAAGTATTTCAAACAAACTCAAACATATGTGTAATAATCTTGTGACGAAAATCACTTATACTGAAAAATATTTTTTAACTGTTATAAAAATCATAAATATCTTTCAAATTCTTTACTTTAGAATTCTGGTAATTCCATTGTTTTGACATATAATTTCTATTGAGTCATCCCAATAGTATTACATAAAACTGCGAGAGGCATTGTTGAATTTCTTATGGAGATCAAAAGCATTCGATTTCAGCTCTGTCAAAATGATTTTTAATTCAGAATCTATTCATTACTGTCTTATGTATTACTAGTGGTGTTTTGAGGTAAATGGGTCTTGAGGTTAGATTCAACATATCTAAATTTTCATTCTTTTATTCCTGAAAAAACATTACATTAAAATATCCTACATAGAAGTAAATTTTATATTTTAGATAATACAACAAATTAAGAAAACTGAACAAATTAATTAAAAAATATATTCGTAAATAATATTGAATTCTAGTTCCAAAAGTACTGTGTTAGTTTAAGATTTGAATATTTAAAATAAAAGAAAATTTTGTTTTAAATGTTTAGAAAGAAACGCTTATGATTTAAAAAGATTATAAAATATCGTGTTTTTATTATTTAATTTATTTTTACAAATAAATTGCGAGTTTTCTCCTTAAAGTATTTTTTCCATAAAATAAAAAATATGCACTTTACTTATTGTAGAAAGTTGCATAAAAAAAATTTTTGAAACTTTTGATACAAAGCACGGTCTCAGTCTGAAGTTAATCCAATATTTATAATCAAAATATGTAAGAAGATATGTGGAATTTTTTATTTATTCATATCAATATTTCTAACATTAATATTCGATACTATTAATCAGTTAAAAATTACTCAGCTATGTGCTCAAAAAATGTCTTATCTTAATAAATATCAATGTCGTTCCAACTCAAAATAAATGCTTTGCAAACTTGTTAAAAACTTTCCATATTTTCATTCAAAACCCTTTAAACTATTCGAAAGAAACTCAATCATATTTGAAATGTACTTGAAACGAAAACGCTGAAAAAAGTCCCTTCTAGCTGATAACACTTGAGCAGATCTTCCAAATACATTCTTCTAACATTTTGGTAATTCAATTTGTTTGACATTACATTTCAGTTCAGTTCCGCTAAAGAATTACATAAAACTCAGAGGGGTAAGGCTGAATTACTTATCGACCTCAAACAAATGCAATTTCATCTGTGCTAAAATGGTTTCTAGCTCTAGGGATATTCAATATTGTTTCATAGCTGACTACTTTTGGTAAAATATAAATTGGTCGCGAGGTTAGTGTCAAGACATCTAAAACTTCATCCTTTTATGCTTGAAAGAACTCGAATTTTTGACATTAAGATATTTCTGCAGCGAAGAAATGTTTGTTTTAAGAAAGCACAAGAAATTTATAAATTGACATTTATGTTTCCTAAAATATAATTATTTCACAACGAAACCTAAAGTACATTTTTTTTTTAAATTTTAGAAAACAACTTAATAAAGTAAATTATTAAATCTTTTCATAGAAAGAAAAATTACAGTCTGAAATTATGGCAATACGAAAAACAAAAAGCAGTACGGTAACTTGAAAAATAATTTATTACACTCTAGTAGACTTATCATTAATAATAAATAATGAGAATATTTAACAAATTACTAAGCTGTCTGCTTTAAAATATTTTATGTTACTACAAATATTTTAATCAGTGGCGTCCAAAGAAAAAAATAAACTTAAAGTACTTAACAAACATATTAAAAACTTTTCTTATTTAATTCAAAACGTTTTAAACTTTTTCAAAGAAACTTAAAAAAAAAAAAAAAAACCTTGAGATGTACTGGAAACCAAAAGAACTAAAAAACATCCTTCTAGGTAATAACCCCCAAGAAGATTTTCTAAGTACTTTCTTCTTACATTTTGGTAATTTAATTTGTTTGACATTACATTTCTATTCCGTCCGACTAAACAATTACATAAAACTAAAAAAGGGCTAAAGATGAATTACTTATGGACCTCAAACAAATGCAATTTCATCTGTGCTAAAATGGTTACTAGCTTTAGGGATACTCAATATTGTTTCATGGCTGACTACTTCCTGTAAAATATAAATTGGTCGCGAGGTTTGTGTTAAGACATCTGAAATTTCATCCTTTTATGTCTGAAAGAACTCGAATTTTTGACATTAAGATATTCCTACAGGGAAGAAACTTTTGTTTTAAGATAGAACAAGAAAATTTAGAAACCGGAATACGTTTAGCTAAAATAATTTATTAATAAGTAATTCTTAATTATAGTTTTAAAATCATTGTAATAGTTTAAACATTTGAATGAATAATTTAATTTACACATTTTTCGTTTTAAATTTTCAAACAAAAAATTTTGTGTAACACGATTATTTTAAGGAATAGTGTCTATCATTTTTTTACTAAACAATTGAGATTTATAATGCATAAAATATACTTATTTCATTATGCAATCTGAACTACGTATTTCTACAATTATAGAAGATAACTTTTTAAAGAAAATTATTAAAAATTTTGTCAGGAAGCAAAATTACAGTCTTAAATTACACAATATGAAACATCAATTTATAATAACGTAAATACAATTTATTTAATTCTAAGAGTTTTAACGCTAATAATAATGTTTTGCAATCTTTTAAAAATTGCTAAGTTATGTGTTGAAAAATATTTAATGAGAAAACATATCAATGACATGTTAAAATATTAATTGCAGTTACATTGGTGCTACATGCTAAATACTTAAACTTTCACATTCCCTTTTTAAAAATCATAATTCGAATATTCGACTAAAAGATATGATATGAAGCTTCGCGGATTTTGAAGTCAATTTTTGTTTCAGGTGTCAAAGTAAAAATAAACTTAAATAAAGTACTTAGCAAACATGTACAAAAAATATTCTCATTTCAATTTAAAATCCCCAAAACTATTCGAAAGAAACTTAAACAAACATGAAATGTACTTGTAACCAATAGAACTGAAAAGAAACCTTCTAGGTAATAACCCTCAAACAGATCTTCCAAATACTTTCTTCTTGAATTTTTGTAATTCAGTTTGGTTGACATCACATTTTTATTCCGTTCGGCCAAAGTATTACATAAAACTCCGAGGAGTAAAGCTAAATTACTTATCGACCTCAAACTAATGTTTCATCTGTGCTAAAATGGTTTCTAGCTCTAGGGATATTGAATAGCGTTTAATGCATGGGTAGTTCTGTAAAATTTAAATTGGTCGCGAGGTTAGTGTTAAGACATCTAAAACTTCATTCTTTTACGCCTGAAAGAACTCGAAATTTTGACATTAAAGACTTCCTGCAGCAAAGAAATTTTTACTTTAAAATACCACAAGAAATGTTAAAAAAAGAATAAGTTCTAAAATAAGTTCTAAAATATAAGTTTAAAAATATCTAAGTTAAAAAAAAAAAGTTCTAAAATAATGTATGCATAAGTAACACTTAATTCTAGTTTCAAATTATTGTGTTAGTTTAACATCCGAATGAATAATATAAATAGCACAACTTTAGTTACACAACAATTGATATTCATGGTCCATAAAATAAACTTACTTCATAAAGAAATCTCAAGAATGTTTATCTATAATTGTAAAAAATAACATTAGAATGAAAATTACTAAAACATTTGATATGAAGGAAAATAACAGTCTGAAATTATGTCCATATAAAAAAAAAAAAAAAAAAAAAAAAAAAAAAAAAAAAACATGTAACATATCGTGAGACATTTTATGCTAACAGACCTAACATTAATTATAATTAATAGCAATATTATAAACATTTCTAAGCTATATACTTTAAAACATTTCACGTTAATAAATATCAATGGCGTCCTACATAAAAATAAACTTAGATAAAGTACTTATCAAACATGTTAAAAACTTTTTTGCCTTAATTCAAAACACTAACAACTATTAGAAAGAAACTTAAACGTGAAATGTACTTCAACCCATTGAAACTGAAAAAAAGTCTCTCCTAGTCTCTCCAACCCTAAAGCAGATGTACCAAATATTTTCTCCTTACATTTTGGTAATTCAATTTCTTTGACATCCCATTTCTATTCAGCTGGGCTAAAGTATTACATAAAACTTCGAGAAGTAAGGCTGAATTACTTATCAACCTCAAACAAATGCAATTTCATCTGTACTAAAATGGTTTCTTGCTCTAGGGATATTTAATACAGCTTCATAGCTGACTACTTCAGGTAAAATCTAAATTGGTCCCGAGGTTACTGTCAAGATATCTAAAATTCCATCCTTTTATGCCTGAAAGAATTAAAATTTTTTATCATTCTGCACAGAAGGAATTTTTGTTTAAGACAGCACAAGAAATTTAGGAAACGGAATAAATCGATTAAAATAATGTATTCTTAAGTAATACTTCATTCTTGTGTCAAAAATATTTTCTTAGTTTTAACATTTGAATGAATAATCTAAATAGCACAATTTTTGTTTCAAACATTTAAAAGGAAAATTTCATAAAATAGAACGATTAAAAGGAATTTGTTACTTCTCATTATTTTTTTTTCTTCTACAAAACGATTGCGATTTTGGCTCCATAAAATATACTTGTTCCCTATAGAAATCTAAAGTACGATATTCTGCAATTGTAGGAAATAACGTTACAACTAAAGTTAATAAAACTTTTGATACGAAGCAAAATTACCGTTTGAAAGTATGTCAATATGAAAAACTAAAATTTGTAAGATAGCGTGAAAAATAAAACCTTTCATTCTAATAGTTCTAACTTTAATAAAAAATACTAGCAATCTTTTGCAAATTGCAAAGCTATGTATTTAAAAATATTTCATGAAATACATATCAATGATGTATCGAAATATTAATTACAGTTCGATTGGCGCCACGCGCTATGTACTTAAACTTTCACTTTTAACTTTCAGAACACTTTTTTTTTTTTTTGTAAATAGAATGCAACGGAATGTTGCTATAAAATGTATTATAATGATACAAAGATGTGCAGTTTTATCATCAATAATTGAAAGATGGAAGTGGATTATTGTGTGTTCCAGTATTGTGATTTTAAAACTTGTATATATGTAACATAGTAACTGCATATATTTTTAAATTCATTGAAATGTTTCGTTAAAAGAATATTCGATGCCAATATTAATTGACGTTATAATTCAATATCATGAAGCCTATTTACTATTCTTCAGATTATATTATTTTTTTTTTAGGGTTACGTACTTAAAAAGTAAAAAAAAAAAAAAAAAAAAAAAAAAAAGAACCATTATAAGTTCACTCCTGTGTGTATGTGTGTATCAGTCACAGCCATTTTACTCGTAAATTATGGAACGTGTAATGTTCAAATTGGGGGACGTAATAAAGACTATTGACCAACATATTTACAGATTATTATAAATTAACAAATATATTTAGGAAAAATGTAGAGGGGCTAACTAAGTTACTTGAAAACAAAAATTTATTTTCTTTGTATATTTTGTGAAAGCTTTCGTAACGCTGAACTCAAAAAATTATTTCCTTTAATTTTAGGTACTATTTTGTCAGAGATAGCGTCGAAAATGTAATGCAAAAATGTGTTCCCCCCTCTCTATTTTTGAATCTACTGAAACTAAAATTATGAAAAAATTTGAAGTAGTAGACATTAATTTATACCTTGCAGGAAAACTATAATGATTATCCTAGTTCACATAGTTTTTCAGAAAAGCGCAGTTTTATGTTACACACAGTTTTTTTGCGTATGGGAGTATTCAGCAAAGGTGTTGAAGAGAACTCCAGGTACCTATCGTTGCAGAAGTATAAAATCTTTGTTGATAACGATTTTCGAAAAAAAAATCTTCAGTAATTAGGTGAGATATTAACCCTTAAGAACACGGACTGTTTGGACATACATAATGACAGGGGTGGCGAACTCTATGTACCATCTGCTTTTAAAGCCTAGATAACTACTTTTAATGGTATATTTGTGTAACGCAATGCCCGGTAGCAATATGAAACTAATAAGTTAATTAGAATTAATCACATAAATACTATGGTATTCGCGACTAATTTGCTTCGGGTGGATATCTCAATACGCCTCCCTTGTCTTTCAAAGTAAATTAAAAACCTATCTGGAATAATGTGGCGTTGGAACTTCGTGACTTCCTTTCGAAGTATGTTTAGCACAATACCGAGTTTAAACTTTAAACAATGGTTTTGTTTTAGCCACACTGTAAAAAGAAAAGTTTATTACTACGTTGAATTTAAAATTAGAAATTTTGTCAAATAAAATTTAAATATGCACTTCTTTTATTGCCAGTACCGAGTTAAGTTCATAAAAAACAGATCAGGATAATAATTTAAAAAAGTGTTATACAGAATAGCAATATTTTATATTATTTTAGCTTCATATCTCTTTGAACTACACATTCATACTTTTCTAGTGTGTACTGCTATACACAACCCTACATTGTATAGTTTTTTACAAAGTCATATTTTTATTTTAGCAACGAAAATTTTAAATAATACAGTTAATAATTCATATATTTATCGTACGGAACCTTCTGAGCGCGAAACATACTAACACTTGACCTTTATTTTATTCATGATTCCAATATTCGAAATAAGTTATGATATGAAGTTTTACAGCTTTTGAAGTCGATTCTTGTTTCAAGCGTCCAAATTAAAAATAAACTTCCTTAAAGTACTTAACAAACGTTTCTTATTTTGATTCAAAATCCTCAAAACTATTAGAAGAAACTTAAACAAAATTGAAATGTACTTAAAACGAGTAGAAATGAAAAAAAAAATACCTTCTAGGTAATAACTCTCAAACAGATCTTCCAAATTCTTTCATCATGCATTTTTGTAATTCAATTTGTTAGACATCACATTACTATAATGTTAGGCTAAAGTATTACATAAAACTCCGAGGAGTAAGACTGAATTCTTATCGATCTCAAAGAAATGAAATTTCATCTGCGCTAAAATGGTTTCCGGCTCCAGGGATATTCAGTACTGATTCATGCCTGACTAGTTCTGGTAAAATCAAAATTGGTCGTCAGGTTAGTGTCAAGATATATAAAACATCATCCTTTTATGCCTAAACAATTCGAATTTTTGACTGTAATATCTTCCTGCATAGAATTTTTTTTTTAAAGACAGCACAAGAAATTTAAAAAACGAAATTAGTTCGTTTTCATTTCATAACGTATTCATAAATAACACTTTATTCTAGTATTAAAATTATTGTCTTCATTTAACATTTGAGTGAATGATCTAAATGACAAAATTATCGTTTTAAATATTCAAACGGAAAATTTTATGAACGAATAATGAACAATAATACAACGATTATAAGAAATCGTACCCATTATTGTTTTTCTAGTAAAAATAAATGAGACTCATGCTGCATAAAACAAACGTATTTCATATAGAAATCTATATTACGTATTTCTATGATTGTAGAAAATTACCTTAGAAAGGAAATCATTAAAGCTGTTAATACTATGAAAAATTACAATCTGAAATCATACCAATATAGTACACTATAATCACAATTTGTAAAATAACAGGAAAAATAAATTATTTCCTTAATATAGTCCTATCATTAATGATATAAGCATTGTTAAGCTACATCCATGAAAATTTTAATTTTAATTCACATCAATGATGTACAAAATAAAAATAAATACTTTCCAAACATGGAATAAACTTTTTTTTTTCTTTTCATTCGAAACTCTAACATTATTCGAAAAAACTTAAACTTACATTAAATGTACATAACAAATTAACCGCCAAAACTATAAAGTAAAAAATTTCAAATGTGTTGTTGAATGTTGTTTGGCACCGCAAATTTAGAAAGTTAAATCTTGTTTTATTAAATTCGCAAAATTTCTGTCAATAAAGTGGCATTTTTTAAAATTATAAAATAGTGGTAGAAATGTAATTAATTTAAGGATGAACTATTATTTTTACATTTGCATCAACGCAACAGCAACGCGTAATGGGTTAAATTGAAAGAAACCGAAAAACAACTTCTAAGTAATAATCCTCAAAAAAAAATTCTAAATGCTTCCTTGAAAAATTTTGGTAATTCAGTTTGATTGGCAAAACATTTCTATTCAGTTCAGTAAAAGTATTACATAAAACTTCGTGTAGAAAAGGTGAATTCGTTCTCGACCTCAAACAAATCCAATTTTATCTCAATCAAAATGGTTTCTACCTACAGGGATATTAAATATAGTTTAATGACTAACTAGTTCGGGTAAAATATGAATTGGTTTTTAGGTTTGTATTAAGATAATTTAAATTTTATTCTTTTAATCATGACAGCATTCATACTTTACATTAAGTATTCTAACATCAAATAAATTGTTGTATTTAAGGTACCGCAAGAAATTCTGAAACGGAATAAGTTCAGTTTCACACAATTTACGCTTTATTAAAAAACTGTAATGTTCTTTAATTCTTAATTTGAGTTTGCAAGGAATCGTGTTAATTAAGGAATAAGAATAAATCTAAATTACAAAACGTCATTATTTTAAAAGAATATTTTTGTAGGAGAATAATTACAAAAGTTGGTGTATATAGCATTTAAAAAGCACAGGAAAATGAAACTTTTTGTCGTATGCAGACATGAAAATAAGCGTAATAAAAACAAACAAAGAAATATTAAAAATCATTCATTTCATAAGGATATTTTTTTATTAGTATTATATTCCCACACTCATTTAACAGTTATTCGACGCTATACGTTAACAAATATATTATGAAATATAAAGTACATATATATTACAAATTAAAACCAGTTAATTATTATATAAAAAGCGCATTTGAGATTTGTTCAAGCCATCTCCTAAACAAAGAACGAGATGCAATTGGAAAAATAGCAATAGACATTGTTCATCCTTTTTTATTGAAAAAATCATAAAGAAGTTTAAAGTGTAAAATTACTGAAAACGAAGCGCAGTTCTAGATAAAAAAAATAATTTGGTAAAGTTAACTACATTCCAAGGCTTTTTGAAAATATGAGGTTTATCCTTTTTAAATTTGATGTAAATTTAATCGCAGCTCCTCCCACAAATTTAAAAGATCTGCTAAATACTAAAATTGATCCAGTCCAAGCAATCAATAGATCCGTAGTATTCATTTCCAAAAATATAGTAAATATTTTATTTATGATCGCATGACGATGATAAAATTTCGTGATAGAAATAAAGAACATGAAGCTGATCTCAGAATAAACAGATCCCACACTGCCCAACCTATAATAGTAGATTTTAATAAATCAAAAATTATCTTTCGTACAAATAATTACCAGGAAGCCATTATAAGTGAATCAATTGAAATAATTGCTAATAAAAATACAGCTTGTTGCGAAGCACTATCATACGATATCCATGGAGTGTCGTGAGATTTGCTGCATAATAGATGAAAACTCGCTTTGTTGAAAATTTGGAATAGTTTTATTTGGCATGTCATCTCCCTTACAACCTTTAAATTACAATGTTTTCTTCTAGACAATTCTCAAATAAGTGTAAAAAAAATAATAACATTTAAATCCCACTGATGATGGCTTTGTAATATCTGAAAACATTCTGAGTTTTTCTAATGTATTTTAAAATATTTTTAATGTATTTCAAACACTTTTATATTATATATGTATGCAAAAAGTAATTTTCGGATATTTAGTTTGCTTGTTTATATGTATTTAAATAAAGTAATGGGTGTTGAAAATTAAATTATATAGGATTTCAGGACTAGATATGGTAAAATTTTAATTCATCTTGAGGCTTTTCAAGACGTCCAAAACTTCATTCTTTAATGCCTGAAAGATAAAAAAAAAACATTTTGGCATTAAGTATTCAATGCAAAAAACAAAGTGTATTTAAAACAGAACAAAAAATTTCAGATAATAAAGAAGAAGAACGTTTTAACATAATTAATCACATTCATTTCAACTTTCGAAACATTGCCCTATTTTAACTGAAATTAAACTAAACGCGAACTGAAATTCGATCCATTTGTTGCTTAGTAACATATGGTGCTGTTATGAAAAATAGGAGGCACGTGCACTGGGAACTGACGACATCGGGTGTAGGGCTGATTAGTCTATGAGGCAAATTCTGATCGTGGAAATCATGCCAGAACCAACCTCTGTTTTTTTTAAACATACCTTTCGTCGTAACTGTGGGTGTTCTGCTTCAGGGGAAATTGGTGTGAACTCTTGTTGGGGGATCAATTACTAAGCCGCACTTGCGTAGTATGCAGTGATTAACGGTGAATGCGACGCGATGGTTCCAGATTGCTCACATCATCTTCTGGGATGTAAGTCAGTCCAGCTTAATTATGCGTAAGCAAAAAATTCTGTGAGTTATGTTTGTACTTCTGTGAGTTATGTAGCTGTTGTACACTTTTTCCTGTATTGAGATTTTCTGATTGCTGTGTTTATGCTGTGTGTGGAGCACAAAGTGCATGTCTGTTTGACATGTCAACAAAACAAAGGGAGACTGAGCTGACTTCGGCTAATTTTAACTCGTAGATCTTCTACTGCCTGTTATTCGCGATAAACGTGGTCTTACACTTAGAGCGATGGAATGGTTTCTCATGGGTTTTGACCCATCCATCTGCAAATACAGCCTTTGGCAGTATACGTTGGTTGTATGGACGCTTGTCTAGGTTTGAGTTATTTTCTGGTAGAGTTGAAACTCAATAATTTTCAATACCCAAGTCTATTCTCATAGTTTTCCTTTTAACCGTTGTCAAATTTCATACAAGTCGAAAGCTGTTGCTTCTTTCTCTCGCCTTTGGTCACATTTCATGACGCCAGATCGATTATCGGCCGACCAAAATTACTGAGTAGACTGTTTAGTCATCTCTAGGACCCGTTTATCGGCCAAGTACGGCATTGTAGATCAAGTGATATAACATTACTAATTCCGTTCAAGTTACTGCCTTAATAAACACAAGCTTCTTCGACAATTACCAAGATTGGGTGGGCATTAATAGCTTCATTAACGAGTAATTGTGTTTTTATAATGTTACATTTCGCGAAAAGTTTCGAAAAAGTTTTGTTAAAAAAATCTAATTCAATTTTTTCGTGAAAATTCTAATATTTCATTGAAAAATTCTGATACAAATTTTCATTAAAACTGTGGGGTTTCGTCACGCTCATCTAAGGAACAACGTTGAAAGTACATTATCGAGCCTGGCGCAGTCCCGTCTTCAAGTCTCTGATTCGAATTAAAAATTCATAGGTGGTATATATTCATCATTGTTTGGAGCCATGTGTTACCTGCAGAGGTGTGAACGGAGTTCTCGAGGATTGAGACAGTGACATCTTGAACACTAGCGACTTACATAGCATCGATTTAAAGGCCAAAGCAGTTACCCTAAGCTAAAAACAAGCTATGTACTGTTCATGGGAGATGTCATCTCTACACATTTCATTCCCAGTGAGACAGACATCTTGTTGACGTCAACGAGCGATGTGCACTCTTGCGCAATGTAACCGTGCACCAATGCTCTTATGTAACCGTGTGCATTTGTGATGCGCGGTATGACAGGGTTTGTGCTGTGAGCATTTCACAGCTATTATGTCCTGGGGATGATTTATTTGATGGTGTTATCTACTGCGAATTTTGTAAGTCACAATGATGATGTCAAAGTCCAAAATTCAAAAGTCAGTCAGGTACTATCAAGGATTGAAATTGGGACTTCTTTAACAGCAGGCGAGCAGAATAGCGCCGAGCAAAAAAACAAGTCATGACCCTAGCTAATAAATCGTTCAGGTAAGACAATTATTAACCCCCCTTTTTCATACGTTGCTTCCTGTGATGCTGTGCTTCGGCTGGACGTTGGATAGATCCTTGGAGGATGAGATATCGCTACGATATTTCCTATTAGACAGCTTGGGATCAGTAAATCTTGGCTCGGTAACAGTATGGGTGAAGGTTTAATATAACTATTTAAAAAATTATACGTAAAATTTGTTTTAAGTAAGTGTCCAAACAAAGGAGAAACAAAGAGAAGAGATTCCTCATATAGAATGACTACAGTGCTTGTTTCAAATTTTTAACATAGCCTTAACATATGTATTTTTTAGAATTTCCTATATATATATATATTTAATACTGGCATTAAAATATAATTTGAAAAACATTAATAATTTACTTTATTACTGTTATTAACCTTTATTAACACGAGCAGCGTAGTGTATGAGTCATGGCAATTTAAAGATTTCATAATTATATGTTTAATGATATTCTTGATTAATACAGTGTATATTATTAATGTGAAAGTGATAAACACATAATTAATAAACCATGCCAAGATTTTATACAGCTCCTGTAATAATGTAAAACCATGGGTGATATAATACCTAAGCTAGCGCTTTTTAAAGCCTTTTTATGATATTTTTTCTTTAATGCAGTAGATATTAATAGCATAAAAATAGTAAACATCAAATTTGCATAAAAGACTAATTTAATAAAGAAAAGGGATTAATACATTACAAAAATAAAGTGGTGGTGTATTCCGTACGTTTGACATAACGTACCATTTGAAAAAACGAAAGAGTTCAGAAAAAATGCGATCTTTAATTTTGATATTGGCTTGAACGCAGAACGGACTTTGGGAAGAGGATGAAGGAGATGCAGATAGTAATCAAGTAATTATTTTGTAATTTACAACATTATTTTTCATCAAGTGGTGCACTTAGTACAGCGCCCATGTTTCAAAAGTTATTTGTAGTACCTTAATTTCAATTTTAGGTTTCCTTGGGAGAGCGATTGAAAAAAAAAAAAAAAAAAAAAAAAATCAAAACATGACATGAAATATTTAAGAAAAAAATTTACGAGTTATTTTCATGGAATTGGCACATATTTGTGTTTTTTTTTTAAATACTTTAAATTGACATTTTATGTTTTTCATAAAAAAATTTAAAAAAAAAGCATGTCATGTATGTATATAAAACTACATAATTTAAGTAATTTATATAATTTAATTTAATATTTAAGTATATATATATATATATGTAGAATTTATTCTGAAAATTATTTAAATATTTACTTGGCTTATAACTATAAATAAATGCATCTATTATCTCATTAATTTAATACGGCATTTATTATTCACTCGAACAAATATTATTCTTGGAAGATCACAACAGTTCATCCACATCAATAATATAATACATTTGTTTACATAAATACTGGGATTCACCCAGAATTCTTACTCAAATCTTTTATTTTTTTATTTAACTAATCTTCAACCTTCATGTTGAGATAAACACTATCGAACTTCTACACATAAACATGTCTTGAATTTTCTTATTTTCAATCAAACCGTTGCCACACATTTTTAGCTTTTATCCTCGCTCATCGTGTTGTATTTTTTATTTCATATAAGATTGAGTATCGATTCAATAAACCCTTGAGTTAGTCGAGTTGCAATGTTGAGAAAGTTTACAATCCCATATTCGGTCATCCGGACAGTCCGGTGACCCAACAGAACGTGCTTTCAAATCATCTCATCAACATTGGTTAGATACTTAGGCTTTGAATTTTACATTTAAAATGGATTTAATTTACACGCATAATTTTACACAAAAGACACTACACAAAATTGTAAATAACATAACACAGAATATTTCTTTCGTTGGCCGACTTTTGGCGCGGTACATCATGTTCTCTACACGTCTAAATGATTTCTATTTCCTGCATAAAAAGAGTATTCACATCTGTCTTCTCTGTTCACGTCTGCATTTAAAATGGGAGAAATATTACACTGTTTGTGTCTATTTTGAAATCATATATTCTTTTAAATTGAGCTTCATATCCACCATAAAAAGAACTGTCAGTATGGCTTAATGACTGTTCATACTGCCTACAATTACTAGTACCCCAGAAGTATACTTTTTTTTTACACAGTTCAATCTTTTCTCTTTCAAGATTTCCCCGTATTCTTTTTTTCTGATCTCCGTATAACAATCTTCTATCGTCACGGAATATATGTTGTTTACAATATCTGGGACGTCTATTTACAAAATTGTCTCTCGGATACTATTTCCTATCTTCCTTTTTGTGGCTGCGATCACGCTTGTAATTTCCCCTAAATCTCTTTGTATTTACATTTACTGCCTCAGTATTTCTTTTTTCTCTCGTGTTCTTTTGTTTATAATATTTTTCAACATTCTTCATTTCGATTTTATTTTCATTCGCGCATGCACATAAATTGCGTGTTTATTTTAGGTCGCTCATTCGTACTATTCGTGATACCTCATTTCTTTCATTCAAATTATTGTTACTAATTGAGTTTAATTTTTTCTCACGATACCTTTCCGTTTTTCTCATAGCTTTTCTATTTATTTCATTGGCCACGTACTTTGAATTTTCATCGGTATTCCTTACGCCCTAATATATGTACAATACATAATGGTCTTGCCTTTGGCGTTTTCTTCCTTGGCGAGTTTTTTTTTTTTTTGGCACCTTCTTCTGTGACTGTTAAAATGGATCCTGATATTGCACTTACACCTAACAATATGTCACATTCTAGACCTGATATTACATGAAAATTATCTGTCAGTTTCACGCCGTCTACTTGTATTTCGTGCTCAAAGTATCCTATTGGCTTCGTTTCTTCTCCTGCCCCACCAGTGGCCGAGAGGTTCTGCTCTCGAAGCTGGTAGACGGGAAGTGCTGGGTTCGATCCTAATCGCGCCCGTCGGCCTAATCGTTCGGAGTTTTCGTGGTTTTCTTCGAACCTTGGTTCTCCAAGCGTTAATACGGGTTAGGTTCCCTTAGAAAGACCTCCACGGAAGGCACTCCCCCCTTAGGGCCTATATCCCACGTGCAGATAATTGGCCGACACAACCAATCGTTTCTTCTCCTCCAAATCCAGTCAAAATATACAAATTTTCTTGGCATAATTCAGGTGCGCCTATTTCGGTGTAATATTCTTCATTTATTAAACTCACATCGCTTGCTGTGTCTATGACAATTTTCGTGGGTTTCTCATTTATTGGAACTACACGCATCTTTTTTGTCCATTTGGCGTTATTTTCCGCTTTTGATAACCTCATTATGTTTCTTTTTTGTGCGCCATTCTCGTTTGCTTTCGTAATCGGGCCACTATAATACTCTTGTGTGCTCATCTAATTATATTTAGTACAGTTGGCAGCGATATGACCAGGCAAATTACAAGAATAGCAGATAATTCTCGAATTAATAGCTCTTTCGCCTCGTCCTATATTATTTCGTTGAGCATTTTGATCCCACTGGCTATCTATTTCCTCCCTGTTCCCACTATTTTGCGCCTTATACAATTTGGCGGTTTTAAATCCTCTCAACGCAGTATCAAAATCATACGGTTTTCCGTAATCGTTTCAATTTTTTATTCAAATCCGGGCACCGAGCCCCCAAAATTCTGTAGTGTTTATTCTGAAAATTATTTAAATATTTACTTGGCTTATAAATATAAATAAATGCATCTATTATTTCATAAATTTAATACGGCATTTATTATTCACTCGAACAAATATTATGCTTGGAAGATCGTCCAGTTCATCCACATCAATAATATAATACGTTTGTTTACATAAATACTCGGATTCACCTAGAATTCTTAGTCAAATCTTTTATTTTTTTATTTAACTAATCTTCAACCTTCATGTTGAGGTCGCTATCGAACTTCTACTCATAAACATCTCTTGAATATTCTTATTTTCAATCAAACCGTTGCCAGACATTTTTAGCTTTTTTCCACGCTCATCGTGTTGTACTTTTTATTTCATATAAGATTGAGTATCGATTCAATAAACCCTTGATTTAGTCGAGTTGCAATGTTGAGAATATTTATAATCCCATATATATATATATATATATATACAATATATAATTAATGAAAACTTATTGCATGACATGCGCCATATTAGCACATGCAGTTCATATTACATGCAACAAAATGTATTTCATCAATAAATAAAAATGCAAATGCAACATGACTTTGGAAAAATGGTGTATATCAATAATAATTAACTATAAAAATCCCAAACACTTCAAATTTAAATTACACAGGTAAAAAAATCTGTTCTTCATCAGTGGGTGGACAGTAACGGTGGTCACAAGCAACATCGGAAAAAAAAAATTAACGTTTTCTTCGGGGGGACCCTCCTCAAAGTTACCAATTAGTTAGGAAATGAGATTGACAATGTTTAAGCTCAAATGAATAACATTAACCCGTACCTCATAGAGGTTGAATTCTTGAAAATTTGCAATTTTTGTCAAAAAATTGTCATTTTTCTTTATTTACCTGAAAACTATTTGTCTTAGAAAACTGATACTTGTTTAATTTCATAAAAACTGCTGTTGCTTTGAACTTTTACTCTCATAAAAATTTATATTTAATGAACATTTAGTATTTTTCAGGTCAACTCGTGAACCATATCCTCAAACTCTGCATTTCTGAGACATAAGTGAAAATGACAAATTAATAATTTTATTACTTTCGATAGTTTTAGTATTATTTCCATTAACAGGCAAAAATAAGTGAACAATTTTTGTAACTTTAAAAATATTTCCCGAATTATAATTGATTATTAGTCATCTAGTTCTGTGCCTAATATGAAAGAGCTTCTCGATTTGTATTGCAGTTGAACCTCTAAATTTCTATTTTTATTACTATGTTGTTTTTGCTACCTGTTATCGTTATCTATTTTTAGAATTGATGAAACATTTCGCAAACCCCCCCTCCCCCTTTTGATATGATGGCATAAATGTAAGATTTTTTAAATTGGCCACTTGTCTCATCAAATCATCGACAGTAAACTACCAATTAATTGTCCAGTTTTATGTATTTTATTTTATAATATTCGCAAAATAAAACTGAATGCCAGAGAAGCTGCTACACTTAGAGTACATCCATCAGTTAACCACATACTTTAATTTTAAGTAGAAGAGCAATCGACTCCGCAAATAATTATTTCCTAAACAATGAACTGAGCTCATCAAAAACATACTTAAAAATTCCGGTTTAGAGAGAACTGTTGTTCACTGGGATAGAAAACTGCTTCACCATTTTTTTAATAAAGAAAATGTAGAGTGGATAGAAGTTTTAATTAGTCGTGGGGATGAATAACAGTTACTACGAGTTCCACAGCTTGAAAATACTCTTGGAACAATTCAGGTGATAGCTGTATTTTTAGCAGTTCAAGAGTGGGAGGAAGTTGGTAAAATCCAGGCAATATGTATTGATACAACTGTAGTAAACACCGGTCGCCTCAGCGGAACCTGCATGTCTATAGCGATTGCTGAAGGAAAAGTCTTTTGTATTTACCATGTCGCCACTATAATTTAGAAATTATACTAAAAGCAGTTTTTGATTTTAAAGTAGGCATAATCACTGCTCCTCAGCCAGATATTTGAAAAAAAATTCTGATTGAGCGGTCTAAATTAAACTAGAGAAAGTAAAAAATGCTATTGAAAATGAAACACTAAATGTAAATAGTTAACTGAGAAGAAATTTCATGTTTTCTAACAGGATCTTTTAAAAATTAACATCTCAGGGATGGTTCTGAAGAGTTTATCCAATTCTGTTTAACTTTTATAGTACTACTTCCTGCAAAACCTTTTTTTCAGAGCACCTGGAGCTTCTAATCATGTCAGATGGGTGGCACAGGCCATTTATTCTCTCAAAATATATTATCATAGATAATCTCTCCATAACAGATTTGGAAAAAAGAAGGTATTAGATACCTTTGCTTATTTTTAATCAACATTTATGCAAAAGTATTTGTCATAGGTAATCTCTCAATAACAAATTTAGAAAAAGAAGGTATTAGAGACCTTTGCTTATTTCTAATCAATATTTATGTAAAAGAATGCTTCAATGCTCCCACTCTCCCTTTGGACCCCAATCCAAGACCTGCAAATAATAAAATCACTTGTTCACTACAGAAAATTTGATAAATAGGTTGCAGACAAAGTACTCGCTAAAAAGATAAACCACCTTTGGTATCTTAACTCGGATCAAGTTGCATTTTCATTTTTGGATGATACTTTGGATAATACTTTGTACAAAGAAGTCAATGTTTTTGTTCCATCGAAAACTGTAAAAAATTTTAAGAGATTTTATATTAATAAGCATTTTCTTAAATTCTGATGCCAATGTATGGTGTGAAAATAAATCTTATTTGAAAGCAAGAAAACAGTGAATGGTTTTAAAGTTGTCAATGACACAGGTGAAAGGGGAAGAAAATAAACCCGAGATTTCAATTCCTGTTTAACAATAGACGAGAAATAAAAACATTATATGCTAAAAGTTGTATGTGAATGTAGAAAAACTTTTCAAGATTCTTCAAAAACCACCTTATTTAAGCTATTTCCACCTTAGGCCTTTCCGGCGCAGTGGTTTCATGCCGGTACTACCTAATTTTAATTCCAAAGTTATAAACGGCACCAAGAATATTATAATAAAATTTTTCTTTTACAATGAAAGATTAAAGTAATGTGTTTTTCATTTCTAAAAAAGTCCTTTGTAAATTTCGGTGTAGTTAATCATTTCATTATTTTACGAGCATAATTTTTCTATACTGGAAAGGGAACATAACAATTTGAAGGGATAATAATTTCTGGTCTTTATTATGCTTCCTTTCTTGTGACAAAACTTTAATAATAAAATGCATTTGAGCATTATTTGTTCTCATTTTTATACTTTCTTTGCCCCCAATTTTTTAATTCTTTCAGTTTAAAATACGATTTTTTTCATTTTCTTTGGATTTTTTTTAAGTTAAACTCTTTATTATATACTAAATGAAAAAAAAGAAAAACAAAAGGTTGAAAGCAAATAAAATAGAATGTTACAATTTCTTTTCGCATTTTCATAAAAAGTAAATTTTTAGGATTCGGGTGAAGTCTGGTCCTGAAAAATGCGCATATTTCTAAATCTATACATTTTTAGAAAAAAATGGTATGTGGTTATTCAAAGCAAATGTTTTTTTATATATATATATATAAAATGAGGCCTGAATTATGTTTCTAGGTTCAACTGTATTTATTTAATGGAGCAAAAACAGCATTTTTTTTGCAAAAAATTACGTTTTTTTTTCAAACGTAAACCTCAATGAGGCACGGGTTAATATTATCCAAATGAGCTGAAAAATTTCCAATCCCATTTTCTCTTCTATTGGCAACTTTTTTGGGGAGTCCCTGAGAAAATATTCGAACATTGATTTCTTGTGACCCCCCTAGAGGACAGGCAGACCTAATTCCACTCCCACTGTTAAAATCTTCCAGGTTTCTGAACATACGCTCATCCTGTACTTAATACAGAAAAAAACCAAACTATTGTCATTTTAGATATAAAATACAAAAAGGTAAATATACGAAACTTAAACAAAAAAGTAATATAAACAAGGCATAATTAAATTACAAAACAAAAAGGCATTTAAAAAAAAATGTCTAGTGGAAAGCTATTTTAAAATTGCAAATAAATGCAGTCTTTAATTTTGAACTTTAATTGAACATAAAAAGTTCATTTGGAAGAGGGTTAAATAGATGCAGATGTTACTCACGTAATTGTTTTGCAATTCCAACATTTTTTCATCAAGTGGCGCACTTAGTACATCGTTCATGTTTTAAAAGGTTATTTATAATAACATATTTTCTATTCTATGTTTCCTTGGGAGACTGGTTACAAAAATATTTCAATATATGCCATGAAACATTTTACAATGGATTTTACGATTGTTTTTTTATGGAATTTGCTACATTAGATGATTTAAAAGCTGTAAAACATTTATTTTTCAAAATAATAATCAAATTTCTGTTAGAAATTCAATTATAATCTATATATTTTAAACTATTTAACATTTTTCCAGACAATTCTCTTCAATGTAAAAAAAAAAAAAAAAAAAAAAAAAAAAAAAACGTACTTAGCAAACCTGTTAATATATTTTCTAATTTCCATTCAAAGCCCTCAAAAAGTTTTTGAAAGAAACTCAAACATACGTGAAATGAATTTGAAATGAAAAATGGTGAAAATAAAAAAAATGTCCTCCTTGATAATAACCATTGAAAGATCTTCCAAATACTTTCTTCTAACTTTTTGGTAATTCAATTTGTTTGACATCCTATTTCTATTCAACTCTGTCAATAGTATTACATAAAATTCCAAGGAGTAAGGCTGAATTACTTATCGACCTCAAACAAATGCAATTTCATCTGTGTCAAAATGGTTTCTCGCTCTAGGGATATTCATTCAATGCTGTTTCATGGCTGACTAGATCTGGTAAAATCTAAATTGGTCTTGCGGCTAGTGTCAAGATGTCTAAAACTTCATTCTTTTATGCCTCAAAGAACTCACATTTTTGACATTAAGTGTTTCCTGTATCAAAGAAATTCTTGTATTTAAGAGAACGCAAAAAATTCTAGTAAATCTTCTGGTATTTTATTCAGTTATAATAGTTTCCAAAAATCTTGTTTAATTTTAACATTAGCTTAGTTTAATTGTATCTAAGCGTTAGAATTTCTTTCAAAACACTTTTAGTTCTAATCTAATAATAAATTCATACTTTTAACCCTTTATCTACTGACGGTAAATATAAATGCCATTAAAATAACTTCATTATAAAATTCATTTAATACGTCGATTAGAAGCAATACAGTTTAGAACAAGTTATAGATGCAATAATTTATCTTGTTTCAAAAGCTTTATTGGTTACACAAAACAAATATATATTTTAAAAAGGATGAATTATTTTGCCTTTGCATCTTTTCAGCATCCTTGGTCTTTGGAGGTGGGGGAGGGGGATTTTTTATTTCGGAAATATTTCCATGTTTCTGTTGTAAGAACGTTATATTTGGACATTTCCTAATTCAACAAAATTCTAAGAAATATATTTAAAATAAAAGATTTGAGTGGGATTATAAATATTGCACAAAATCCCTGTGAAATCAAATTTAATTAATACTTCTAAATCCTTCAATCCTTCTCAAATATTTCTAAAATTTATTTAATGATTGTGTAAATCTTCTAATGTAGTTTCAAAAATTGACAAAAAATGCTTTAAAAGATAAAATTTTCATGAACTCATAATTCAGTACACATAGGGTTTTAAAGACGTTCTTCTGATAATAAACAATTCATACGTTATTTAATTTCAATTATTTTTTGTAAAAGTTAGTTACCTGTATTAGATTGATTTCCTTACCAATATACAAAATCATACAATTACAATATTACATTTTTTTGTGTGTGTATTAGTTTAATGTTAGAATGTTATTTCAAATTTATATTAATTTCTTTTTGTATGAAATATTAATTTGTGTTAAAGAAAAATTTACATATTGTAAAAAGCATATGAGTTTATTTCAAGATAATGCATTAATAATTTTAAAATAATGTGTTATAAAATATCAGTTTGATTTAACATCGAGAATTATAACTGTGGATGATGAGGAATTTGCCTTTTAACATTTCTTTAAGAAGTAAATCTATGACCAATATTTCTTAGCAATAATATTTTTTTTTTTAAATTATTAACAATCGATAATTGGATTTTCTAAAAATTTTGTTTCCCTATTTATCTAAATAGCTAAAGAATCAGCCCATGAAATATGGCTAAAATTCGATTATTTTACACTGACTGAATTATTTCACATTTTAAAACTAGAAGGTATATATTGTACGATTTTACAATATTTTGTGTATTTTGTTCGAATTTATATGACTTACACAAGCTCAAAGTTCGTATATTTCGTAGTTTTGATAAAAAATACGCAATTTCTGCTATTTTTACCATCAATTGTATTCTCTATTTTTAATATTTTACTATGAGCGCAGCTTTGAATCACTTTTATTTTAACATATTTTGTATATTTTGATGTGTTTTATAATATATGTCAAGAAGAAAGCGTTATACGATTGCGCTCATATAAATAATTGAGGTAAGAAAATAGCAGAAATTGCGTATTTTTCATCAAAACTAAGAATTATACGAACTTTGAGCTTGTGTAAGTCAAACAAATCCGAACAAAATATAAAAACTATTGTTAAAATCGTACATTATATACCTTTTCATATTAAAATGTCAAATAATTAAGTCAGTATAACATAATCGTATTTTAGTCTATTTTATGGGCCAAAAACTTATGGACCCTGATTCTTCTCATCAATTAGACATGTTGGAAAACTTCGTATTTCCACAACTAGAAGAGCTTCAGCCACATGTCATTTTGCAACAAGATGGTGCACCACCTCATTGGGGTACCATCGGTCGTACTTCTTTGAATGACCATTTTCCAGGAAGATGGATTGGGCAAAGAGGTCCAATTCCTTGGCCACCCAGATCACCTAAACAACGCCGCTGGACTTTTTCTTTTGGGGATTTGTAAAGGACAATGTTTACAGGAGGAGAGTATCGAACATTGAACATAAAAGCCAGAATTACAACCGAAATAGCCTCTGTGGATGCCGACATGCTTGCCGCTACATGGCGTGAAATTGACTATCGACTTTATATTCTCCGTGCGACGAAGGGGGCACACGTGGAAGTTCATTGATAAGGGTCGTGAAACTTTTTGAGTCTATCTAATCATTTATGTTATTAATTTTAATCTATCTTTATTATTTTATGAGTTATTAAACATCAAAATGGGTCCGGAACTTTCCCCCACAACGCCAAGGTAGCTGAAAAGATACAAAGGCAAAATAAATCATCCTTTTATAAATGTTTTTGTTTTGTGTAACCAATAATGCTTTTTGAACAAGATAAATTAGTGCATCTATAACTCATTCAAAACTGTATTACTTCTAATCGATGAATTAAAGTAATTTTATAACAAGTTATTTCAATGGTACTTATAAGTACCGTCGGTAGATAAAGGGTTAATAATGAAATATAAGATTCTTCTGTTATAAAATTTATTCACGAAGCTGCAAATAAATAAAGAAGTGATGCATCGTGTATCACCTTGTACATTTATATATTACATGATGCGCCTCATTTTTGTATTTTAATAAATGAGTTATAATTTTACTTTAAAATAATATATCATGTTTTAAGATTATATTTGTTCTAAAAAATGTAGATGGAACCGAAATAATTCAACAATGATGAAACAAACATATTATTTAAATTGATAATAAAACTAAGAATATGTTTCTTTAAACACTTGCCGTTCATCAGCATTTGTAATTTTATTTTCTTAATTTTAGAATTTTCAATATAGTGATTTTTGTACGGACAAAAGTTTAGACATGACGATCGGTATTTTATTAAAAAAAAATGATTTTAGAAACTTTGATTGAAAAAATTAATCATGAATATCATGATAATATAATAGGAAAATATCGCATATAAATTCAAATAATTCTTTATATAGCTGAAAAGCACATCTAGTTCGTCAGTTTCATGATCAATTACTACATATACTGTTACAAGATTTTAATTTTTTTTGCACAGAGTTATTTTTTTTATTTAAAACAATCATCTACTCAAAAAATATTGTTACTGAATTCCTAAAAGAACGAAATAAAAAAATTCCAAAATTGAAAATGAAAACAATAGGAATGAATCAATAACGTTTATTTTTTACAGTAAGGTGTTAAGGTGTATATACTGAGCTATTGTATGGATAGCCTTGCTGATAGTTTGGAGATGCTTTCTTGACGACTTGGTGGTTTTGAAAAACTTTTATGATCGTCAAATATTTACAGTTAAACTTCCATTTAACTAAGTCTCATCGTTACACTTAACTACTGCATTATGAAGAAAATTCGTTAAACCGAAACTGACTCAAATTAATGAAATTTGTAAATACACATGCATAAAATGAAAAATACACATAAAATGGAAATTTGGAAAAAAGTATTTTAATTCGGGCTGTGACTTTTTTTTTATGCAGTGGAGACATATGGGAAAAATTTAATTAGAATAATGTAAAAAAAAGCACATATTTAATACAGGTAAATAAAAACTGAAGCGTAGCGTACCTTTTCTCTTTTTTCTCAGAATTCCATATCCTTAACTTTAAAAATCTCTGTAATATTACTTTGTGCAGGCTTTTTTTAGATAAAAAATACACTGTTCATAAAAAAATCGCACTTTTGTAAGTACCCGAACAATGCATTTATAGCATTTTCGTGAAACTGGAATCCCCTTCTTATTGTATTGAAGGCTTTTTAGCATTTCTTCATTTGAATGATTAACTAAATAAATAATTTCATTTTCATACAATTCGCTGAAATAAATTCATATATCCATCGTAGCAGCAACCTCACCGTTTGAATGTTGTACACGCACGAAAGTGGAATAAACTTCGTTATATGGAGTATATTTTTCTTAATATGGAGAATAATTTACATGTTAGTAGTGTTCAAAGTCAAGGTTCAGCAGAAACTTTCGTTCAGTAGAAAACTTCGTTAATACATTAAGCGACACGTCAGCCACTGGTGGCTGACAGCGAACTTTCCGTTTAAAACGCATCATTCACCGATGACTGACGTCTAAAATATGATACAAAACAAAAAAATATATACATTGTGTTAAATCATTACTGAACAAATATTTAAAATTTACCTACCTTTTATTTATTACAGGATTACACTTTCTTAAAAATTACTTAAAACATTGTAAATTTTTCAGCGCTTCAGTATCAGTCATCGTGGCACTCAACGTGTTAAATAGGTATTGTATACGACTGTATTTGGAAATATCGAAAACTGGAAACCATAGTATGTAAATTAATAGAAAAACTTTATATATATTATAATATGGAAATACACAAACCATTCACGTTCGTTGGACGACATCAAGAGAAGCTAAATATGAGCGTTCGGCAGAGTCAATTTAGTTTGAGTCTCAATTTGTTCCAGTTGGAACGCAACGTGTGATTATTTATATTTGTGCTGTTATGGCTCTAAATTCTACATAGCGTATAAGAAAACCAATAGGCAAGATGTTTAGTCTCAATACATGTTAGTCTAAAATGTACTCATGTAATATCATGTTAGTCTCAATACATAATGAAATAAAATGATCTAATAAATAAAAAAAATATCTGCATCAAAATGATACCTGATAAAAAAACATAATTTTCTTAAATTTTCTGAAGTTACAACAGACATTTTCACACTAGGACCTCCGGCTATTTAATTCAAGTTTTATAAAAAGTGTTTCACACCAGAATTTTTATTTAAAAACTACTTAACTTATTTCATTAGCCCATTTTTGTGCTGCATACATTTAACACATCTTAGGAAGGTATTTCTTGTTCGAATCGATTATTATCAATTTGAATCAACTACCTTTCTGTCAGTTCTAAAGTTAAATAATGTCCCAGTCCTTCTTCAAACTTATTTTAACCATACTCTACTAACACCATATCTGCATAGTACTTACATTCTGTGAAATGTTCATGATGTGAGTGTCTGCATAGATATTATAAAATTTTTGTTTGCTTATATGTCTTTTACTTACATGAACTTCTTATGTCAAGTGTGAAAATTTATATATTAAGTTGTAACCATTTCTTAATAAATACCGGTATATCACTGAAGCTTTAAACTTCATAGTTACGCAGATCCACACATGACTCTCATCTGAGAACATCCGAATCTTGTACTTTGTAGAATTCATTACTTAGTTAACTTTTATGGGGATTACAGAATTTTTAATACAAATTGAAATTCGTGAATCTCTGGAATAGGAATCTAACAAGTTGCATTCATTGCTGCCATTATGGTTCATAAGCTGCCATTTCAACTTAAAATCTTCTATCCTCTCATATAAAGACTTAAAGTTTGCAGAAGTACTTTTATAAAGAAGCATACTTATGATTGAAACATGGGAGATATTTTTGAAAGCAGAAAAAAAAAAAAAAAAAAAAAAAAAAAAAAAAAAAAAAAGGAAGACGTAATAAAATTAACTGTTGATCGAAATTAAAATATATTTAAGCAATTTTCATAATTTTTAAATGCATGTTTGATCTGCATTTATTTACTCTTTTTTAATAATTTTTACGTTAATTTATATTTTTCTCTTTCTAGGTAAGTCGATATTTACCATGAAATGAATTTTTAATTTCAAAGCATTATGGTAAGGATGTTTTTATCTTTCTAAAAATATTATTATACAATTTTAAAATACATATAAACAACATAAATAGGTGTTTTTAATTAATGTCTTTAAAATTACATAATTTGATATGATAAGGAAAGTATATTTTATCGAATCGTCGCAATAAAAAAAAGTTACTTATATTTTAAGTATATATATATATATATATACATATATATATATATATATATGAAAATATGCAATAATAAAAAAAAAAGTTTGCGCTAATAAGAATATGATAATTTTAAATTTGCATTTATTTCAATATAAATTAAAACTTGAAAAAAAAAATAATTGCATAATCCGTCAAATTCAAAATTCCAACTTTGTTCTATTAGAATAAATGAATTAATTTTCTAAACAAATTTAAATTTTTGAATGAAAAACGTGTATAGCTAAGATGGTTGCAGTGTCACTGCAAGTCACAGTTGTATGTAACCCCAGTGATAAAACGGCTGCCACTCAGTTACGCCACATTGTGACTAAAATGCGAACTTATTCGAAAGTTAAAAAATAATATTAATGAAAATTTTAGGCATGTTATTTATTCTAAAATTACATTTTAAACAAATTTTTATATTTTGACAAAATAAATCATAATGATTAATATTCATAATATTCATAACAATAATTTGAATCTGCTTTTAGACAAAGATGTGATTTTAAAAATGAGAAAATCACTTGAAACAGGGATTTTTTAAATCTTTGGAGCTCCTGGTTATTATTGATATCTGTTGTCTGCTGCCAAATTAGCCTATATAAACTTATTCAATTATCGTCCTAAAGGAAGATGAACTGTAATTGATCTGTAATTTCAAAATTATTATACAATAGTAATTGGGCATATACTCCACAAGAAACTATTTCTTTTAGAATTTAATATAGTTTTGCATTCGGGTTATATTTTTGCGAAAATTTACCTATTTTGCGTTAAAATAAATTCAAACAATTTTAATAATTATAAATAACTGGAAATAGAAGAAGAATTACCCCATAGTTTAAAACCCCAGAATATGATGAATTTCCATACATTAATATGATAGTCACTCGATTATAACCTGAATGATGATTGCCGTCGCTCAGTTAGACACTTTTTTTGGCTTTTTCTGTCGTCTTCGTCGTGTTCTCATCTTTTATTTGAATGTACTCATTACGGTCAATATTTTTAGTAGTACTGCAACTCAAAACAACTTTTCGTCTAACAAAGGATTGTTTTTTTCATCCCTTAGTTTCAAACCCCGTAATATGTTGAAATTTCACAAATTATTCTGTCAGTCACTCCATCATAACCTGAATGATTACTACCGTCAGTCAGTTAAACATTTTCCTTTCTTTTTTCAGTCGTCTTTGTCATGATCTCATCTTTTGTTTGAATATGTCCATCACAGTTTTTTTTTATTTGTACTGCAACTCCAAATGGCTTTTCGTCAAATAAAGGATTGTTTTTTTCATTCCATAGTTCCAAGACCCATAATATGATTAAAATTTCACAAATTAATCTGTCTATCTTTCGATTATAACCTGAATGATGATTTTCGTCAATCAGTTACACATTTGTCTTTGCTTTTCCAGCCATATTCGTCGTGATATAATCTTTTATTTCAATGTGCCCATCACAGTCCTTTTTGTTAGTAGTACTGCTACTCCAAATGGTTTTTCGTCTAAAACATATTGTTTTTTGTTCGCATCTCTATAAACAATATATCTCGTATTCATAAGACTAAGTATATCTTCGTGTCGTAACACTAATGCGCATCATTCCACTGTCTTTCTTTTAATTTGCCAAACAAAAATTATTTTCCATGCCTTATTTACTATTCATGTCATTATCTGAAAGTGCACATGGCGAAAGCTCGCATATGTTCCGTTATTGTTACACAACTTCAGCAACAAACAATTTACCGCTCTCTGAGTCAAACACACAGGCGTATTTGTAACGTATACCCTTCGCATTTGCATGGTCCGTCTTCACTTATTGTTATCGATAATGATGCGTTCGTAAGAAATGCTCTATGAAGACGTTTTTTGCTAGTAAAGAGATGGCCGTTTGCGTTGACAAGGGTGAAACTTTTAACACCAGGTCCTATTAAAAAAAAAAAAAAAAAAAAAAAAAAAAAAAAAAAAAAAAAAAAAAAAAACTCCAATTCGGGTAAACGAAGACATAGTTTATTTTCATGATGAAAGTCCAAGGGAGAGGTACAGGGGGAAAGCAATAAGGAGCCTCTTTTAAGACGTCATCACGAGGCTAGAGATAGAGCAGGAAAGTCTTGAATATACAGTTACAACTTTCTTGCTTGGCGGACCACAATATCGCCAATCTAAAAGTATTTTTGCGCCATGCACAAGAGGCAAAGAGAAACATTGGCTGGTATGTTCGCCAAAAACATACGGTAGGCTTCTACCATATTAATTGTGTAGGGGGGGGGGCAGATTGTGGGCTGCATACATTCCTGAGTCATGATAGCCGCAGATTAATCTGTACATTGATACAGCTGCGGTTAAATGTAAAAAAATAAAAGTGTTTCTGGAAAAGCCAAGTAACAGATCGAAATCGTTAGGCGAAAAGGCATGAGAATGTATTTTTGTAGAGCAGATGTTAGGTCAAAGATGAACCGCTTTACCACAAAAATGCAGAATTGCCATACATCTGGACAAAAGGGTGTGAAGCGAAGATAATTCTAATAAATAGATTGCATGTAAAGTGATTTTAAATGATGAGTTATATTCATGCCCAAATAAGGAAATGCCCGAAGTTAAAATGTTTTAGTTTCTAACAGACAACAGTAACGTTTTTCTACAAGGTTAAATCGTATGTGTGAGAGACTCACAAAGTGAAAATGGAGAGTGATTCACTGATTTTATTTTATTAAAGAGATGAGTACCTAGAATAATTTAATTTAAATGTGAAGGGCTGTTAATACAATCGATTTAGTTTTTAAATGTTGAATTTAATTTAGTGGCTGCACTGTTTGACTATAGTGCACTAAAATAAATAAGTTATTAAACCGAATTTAATTGAAACTGGTGGTGGGGGGGGAGAGAATGAAATGCAAACATATATAACGAGATAGTCGTTATATGCTCCTACTTGAAAACTGTTTTCATTGAATTCTGAACAGTTTGTTCAGTTGCTCGAAGTATTTCATCAAACATTTGGTATTAAAGTTCTGATTACTTCACCGGCGATAGGTATGGGGAAACAGTGCTTTTACCCCCGACTTATCTGGGGGCAGCCGGTGAAGTGGTTAACAGGTTATGGTAGATATATTGAAGCGACTTTCGCATAGTTTTTGAAACTCTTCGATTTACTTGTGATTTTTATTTTACAAATCGCGCAACAATTGTTAAACTTAATTATAAAACATTCGCATACAATTTAAAATTTTGTTGATAATGTATAAAACGTTGAATCATTAAGGACGATATCTCCTACACATAATTTGCATGAGAGAAATGTAATATATCCTTTTTTTTTTTGCATTAGATGTAGTCACAATCAAATCAATTTTGGTTTGGTCATGGCAATAACAATCGCCAGAAGATTATCTTTTCTTTAAAAAAGTCCACATTTTGATTTCTCTTCTGACAACATATAGCCGTATAAAAATTTAAATTACGTTCAATTCTGTTGAAATAAGATAATTACAAAATGTCATGGACGGAATCAAAACATATCCTAGTCAGCAAAGAATAAGTAAACACACCGAATCTTTAAAAAACAAGGTAAACAAATGGGGTAAGAAGTACATATCATGTTTTTTCAATAAAAATAATTTTAGTAATAAAAAAAATCAGTAAATGGAGAAATAAAAATTAGCATTAGCGCATTTGCCAGAAAACGTAGCTCTGACTGCGTAAATCTCCTTTTAGAATGGAAAATGTTTGAAATTTTCTGAAATAATGGAAATTTTAATAAAAATATCAATTAGCATTATGCATTTTTCTAAGTTTTTTTGAATGTAGAATTATATGCCATAAAAACACCAAGGTATGCCAGATAGGGGTGTAGAAGTAATTACGTTTTTCAGTATTTCCGCCTATAGATTTATTCTCTAATAATGGACAGAACCAAGGCGATGCAGGTTGTTCCGTTTTCCCTATATTGATTATAAAAATTAACTAACTATCTCTTCTGTAATATCGTTTGAAATATAGAGTGAAATTTATTATTTTATATGTTTATAAGTTTATTATTTTAAGAAACATACAGAAATTAAACGATAAAAAAGTACAATTAATATATTTTTTTCGTTATAAAAAGAGGTAATCCCTTCACCCTGTCCCAGAAATCACAAAATCATAGTATGACGTTACTATGATGTTACCTTGACATCACAATACTGCATGGTAAATGAAAGAATTTTAGAAAGTACTTATAAATATTATACCATTTTAAAATCTTCATTTCACTAAATACAAAATTTCTTTCTTTTTTTAGCTTCCTGTAGAAAACCAAAACTATTTTAATATAAAAAAGGTGAAGTTTAAACTACAGTTTAGGAAATATCTTAAAATATATTTCCAACCTGCGATACAGAAACCCACAAAAAATAATACTGGACAGAAAGAATTTTCTATTTCTTTTGTTACCTACGTCATCTTTGAAAAGGCATGTAAACAATTTTGGAAATTTGTATTTTACTAAAGTCGGTCAAGTGCATCTACACCACTGTATGAATTTATTTTATTCAAACGTACATATGCGTACCTATATATACATATTGGAACAGTTGAAATAGTAGCATTGAATCCAGAATGTACTGGCTGAAGAAAATTCCTTATAAAATGATTCGTATCTAGGAACGCTTAACCAATATTTATTCTAATACTGTTTTAAATAAGCGAGTGAGCTTAAAGATAGCAAAAATGTATTTATTCACAAACATTTTATATAATAACCAAATAGAATATATATTTTTAATAAGATATATTTACGTAAGAAGAGCGTTTGTTGAATATAAAATATATAGATTGCCAATCCATGAGTAATTTTATAGCAGATATCGTGTTGGTAGCTTTAAAGATTAAATATCTTTCAACATGCATTATTAAGATCTGTAAACACATATTTTTAATAGTTTTGGTGTTTCTATGTGATATATTTATTTTAAACTTATTAAAAATAAACTTATAAAGTATTTAAAAAAGTTTTATATAGTGAATATGTGTGTCCGATTGGCGATTTTATAAATAAATGAATCTTTAACACTATTTATTTTTCAAACTATTTACTTTTTTAAACCTTTCTTTACTAACTCCTAAGTTTAACAACATTTCATTTAAGATGTTTTAAATGTGCTACAAATATGTGTCAAATGAATAATTACTATCGTACAATAAATACTACATTGTTATAGTTTACGAGCTTAATTGAAACATAACATTAAAACATAATCGGTATCTTTCTATTAAGAGCAATGAAAATCCAATAAATTGACAGTGGTAAAGCCGGTGTGATCACTGTAACATTTGCTGTCAGAAACCAATGTTTTATTTGAATTTTAAGTTCACAAAATATAACTTTCCAGCACCTAACTTTCTAAAATGCTTTCAAGTTTTATGCATTTTAATTTAAATAAAATTGTTTTAAACCATAAAGCGCTTTTAATAATATATGCCAGTTAATTTTTTTTCATGAAATGCAGTGAATATTTTGTTTTTTGTCTTAAGTAAAATTGATTGTTCGAGTACGTTGATTTGATTTTTTTAAAAACAAAAATGTGACAACGACCAAGAATAAACGACCATATACATTATACATGCTACAAAACAGGCGCTGAAATTGAAAAGTAGAAGAAATCTGTCTTACCATCGACGATCTGATATTTTTTTTTTAATATTTAGACAACAGGTAGAATTTGAAATACTATTCTGTGTGGGGGAAAAATATACTATGACTCATCAACTACTAAACATAATTTATACGGATTAAATGGGATTTTGATAGCTCCAGCAGCAAGCATTTACTTTACACCGGTCTATTATGTTCATATGATCATGACCAGGAAAATTAGTTAATACAAATAATCACTGCGATTCGTCATTATTTTTTTAACATTATCTCAACTGGCATTGTATAAAATTGTATACAATTTCAAATTTTAAGGAACAATTTTTATATTTCAAAAAAAAAAAAAAAAAAAAAAAAAAACATTGTAAACGTACTTGTGTAAAGATTTTATGTATAATAATATTTCCTTCTATGTAAAGAAAAAAGTAACGATTTGGAAGTGGACCAGGGAAAATCTGCGTAGATACCTCTGTTGCAAACGTAGCCAAGTTTGTCGCCAACTTCGTGATATATCGCCGAATTTGGCGAAAAAATTTGTCGCCAAAATGACGCCCACTTGGCGCTATTTCCAGTATTTCACCAAATTTCCATAGACGACCATTGAAATCCAATAGGGTTTACTTGCTTGCGGTTGCAAAATCAACAAATTGAGATATTTCAATGCAACAAAAACTAATTTTAGCTTATGAATAGAGCTTAATTGAGATATATACATTATTTTTAAGCACAGACAGTAACTATTTACAATATGCGTAACACTATATATATATATAATTTTATATATAACAATAAACTCTGAATATAATAATAAACTCTGAAAGCTCTAATGATTATGTGTTTGGAGATAATGAAATAAAATTGTCAGGAGTTGGGGAGCGGTGCTTTTTAACCAAGTGGAATCTAAAAAATGAATGCATAGAAAATAAGGGATCGCGAAGCGATCCAGAATTGAATCCGAAACAATTACGTCTGGGGTTGGCTAGAAAATAGGGATTGATTGGCGATACCGAATGGAATCGCGAAACGATTACGTAGGGTTTGGTGAGCGTAACGAGGAGGGGGTGGAGCTTCACTAGTAATTTAATTTTTTAAATACAAAAAATGAAAATATTCTATGTTATTTATTGCAATTTTAAAAAGGAGTTTCGTCTATTGCAATAAATTCATGAGCACCGTACACATTTCAAAATTTTTTTACCAAAAGAAATGACAGTATATTTGAAATATACATATATTTTACCATTTAAAAAATTTTATTTTCTTAAATTCTACAGAAGTTCTTCAATTTATTTTCTCTCACTGTCAAACTTCAAAAAATATTTTCATGTAATAAATATGAAATATAAACTGCAGTTTAAGAAAAATCTTTACGTTTCTTTTCAAACTGCGATTCAGTGGCCGACGAAAATGGCACTGGACATATAAAATGTTCTATTTCTTTTTTCACCTGCAGCGTTTTTGTAAAAGGATGAAAACAGTTTTTGAAATTCATATTTTTCTAAAATCATTCTAGTGGATTTTTGGCTCTCTACATGAGTTTATTTTACACAAACATGCACATATTTATGAACTTAGGAACTTGTTTGAAATGTTGCGTTATTTCTAGAAGGTCGCCAACAGACTTGAATTCATTGTAAAATATTTCATATTTATTTCACTGTTGAAATGCAGGTGATATAAATTTTAACATTGTATTGGAAATGAACTGAGATTATATTTGTAAACCACATATTTATCTTTATTGGATTTCCTTCCTAAAACGATTTTTGATCATATTCTAAATATTAGAAGAAGTAACTCTTTTGGTCGTGCACGAGATCAGCTTAAGAACCTTTATACTCACATTATAGGCATTCCATAAGAAGAATGCTAAAATAATAATCTCACTGTAAGAAAAAAAAGTCTGTAGTTTTACAAAAGTTACGTGCTTACTAAACTTTCATCTGTAACTGTACAAAAAAAGCAGCAAATCTTCAAAACTAATTTTTGTAAAGCAACAGAAATCTGTAACTTTACGAATTTATCTGCCAAAATTACAGTAATCTTATTAAAATTTCATCTAAAACCCTGGTTGCAGTTACAGGAAAAGTTCTAGGCATCCCAGTTTCCTAAAGCATTCTTAGTAACCTTACAGATCTTTTGATTTTCTACGCAAAAATGTATCTGTTACATGAACTTTTGTTGTTGCCGATACATAAAATTTTCTAGGAATCCCAGTCTTCTAGAAAAACTTTAGTAACTTTACAGATTTTTTTCTTTACATTGCGGTGGACCTTATTAGCTGTTCGCCGACAAAAACATTTGCTTTGTTTAAAACTACCCCATAAATCACATTTTAGACACAGACGAGAAGCATAAAAAAGGCTTATATAATTTGTTATCTCTCTATTCCAAAAAAAAAGTAATTTACGCTATCACTGCCGCCGCCGGTTTTGAATTTTTTGTGACCGGAGGTATTTCTCTATTAATATTAAGAAAAATATTGCATACAAAAATATGGAAATATGTGGTATTTTAGAGAAATGTTTGATAAACACGCTGATGAGACAGTTTTCAAATCGAATAATTATTTTAAGATATATTTAATGCTAAATTTGAACAAAATCGTTCAATTAAAAAAGTTTTATAGGAGCAAAAACTATACGTGGGATTTTAATCATTTTTGGATCATTTTATACGTTAGAATTTCCCGGTGTGCAGGCTGTATTAAGTTTTTTAATTTGACTCATTTTTTGAGGTTTTATTTCTATTTTAAATTCAAATTTTCAGCATTTCAAGAGATATTTTTTACTTATTTAGAAAATAGTATTAATTTAAACGCTCTCCAACTGATTAACAGCGCAAACAATAATGTTTGCTTCAAATTAAAAATTTATTTACACGTGACTATCATAAACAGAAAAACCCCATCAAATTAGAATTAAATAATTACGTATATAAAGCAATAATTTATAGAAAATTACTTCATAAAAAGTATATTTACGCGTGGATTTTAAAAGAAAAAGGTATTGTAAAAAGATAAATTCATTAACATGCTTTAAAAGTCTTAAATAGGAGAGATTACGTCACATTTCACTTATTACGTAAAATGAATACAAAATAATATTGCTAAACAGTTTTAATTTAAAAAATTGAGCGAGACATTTATTTGATATTTTGAGATGATATTTTCAAGTGTTTTTCATTTCTAACTTAAGTACTTTCACGTGAATATTAAAAAGAGAAAGAAAAGTTTGGTGAAAATTATGTCAAATTAAAAACGATACATTTAAAGTGTCTTATTTAAAAGAACATTCTTTTCGATTTGTTAAAAAATACCGGGAGACAAAGACTCTGTTTACTTAATTCATGTTATATTAGCTTATTGTGAAATGTTTAACTGATTTTATTTAATCAAAGAAGAAAACAACCATTGTATCTTTTAACAGCAGCTGATTTGGCCTTAAAATTACCCAATCAAAGAGAAATGAATAGAAACCCGTTTATAGGGTGATCGCCGCTACTTTTTAAGTTATAATTCAATCTTCCGATATATTTTTAAAGCCTATCAAACTAGCGAGCTTTTAGAGACTGCGGTGACTGAACGGGGGTTGGCGAGCGTAGCTCGTAGAGGGCAGAACACGTTAGTATATAATAAAATCATTGTTAGTGCCGGGTTTAATAAATATGTAACAATGGGTAAATATTACTGATTATAATGGATTAAGCATAAAAACCATTTAATTTTTTTTTCTCCATATTTTATGCACACTCTTGACAATTTTATACTTTTAACCATAAATACCAATATTTTTTAATTATCTCTTAGTCTGATCCAAGACATGTATGTTTTTAACCGGACAATTTATATCATCAGGAATTTGAATAGGAAATAAGAATACTCATTTCGATATATAAACATTCCAGTTTTAAACATGTTTGTCTTCGTTAAGACTACAGAATAATTAGAAGTGTTGGTATCTATGTTATAAATGTTAAAAAATAAACGGATTTTAATAATTTATTTTACTTTTAAAATGTTGCCTAATCGCTCAGTTAAAATTTTCTATGAATCTCTTACTCAATAGTTACACCGATAGATAACAAACTTTATTTTGATGTAATTCGTTCGTTGCTGCAGCCAATTATTATTACTAATGTGAACTCAATTAAAAATAATAAGTGTAATTTGACAAATGTTTACTAGATTGTTGCAGATGAAATAATGTTGTTTATAAAATTCAAACAACAATAATTCCATTAAAAATTATTTTTATCAGTAAAAATAGGCACCATTAAATTTAATATATCTCTCCCAGTGATATACATAAACATATGTTCCAATTATAAAAAAGACCGGCATTCTAGTTCAAATAAAGTCCTGAAAGGCATTTTCACGGCTGTTTCAATGGCGAAACTTTTCCTTTCCAAAATTGGTCCGAATGGGTAGAAAAGTTATAGTCCGTCGGAAAAAGGTCGGAGAAGTAACTGTGGTGAGCAAGAGACTAATAGTGCATTCTGTGAAATTTTTGAACTGTTGTTCTGTTAACGTGTGTCCTTGTGTTGTCAAGAACCACTAAACATGCATCTCAGTTCATAAATCTAGCCCACATATCTCGTAATTTATCTATGCATTTGTATGTCTTATTTATCTGCATTATTACTTTTCCAAATTGAAAAAAAAAAAAAAAATTAAGCGTGTTTTAATGAAAAAACGAATCGTGTGTATCACCACCTATACACCATCAAATAGACACCATTTTCTTTTTCGAATGAATTATTGGTTTCTGGATTGGTATGTGTTTTGAGGGATCACCTACATCTTCCCATTGTGCATATCGTGCACGACTATCGTACAAGATCCATTTTTCGTCACAAGTCGCTGTTCTGTTTAAAAACGGTATTACTCTGCTCCTGAGAAATTCAAATTGCCACTCGGCTGTTCAGTATTTAATCTATGAGCTAATTACAAATGCACTTAAGCAACTTTACTTCAATAAGAGCGGAAATGAGTACATGTACACTTTTTGGCTATATCAAGCCCCTTCGATTTGTTAGTGTCAGAATCAGCTAGTTACGCAGTTCGTAGTTTTCGGTATCTGGTACTGCGTGTGTGTACACACGATTATTTTTTCTGATTCATATCGCAGATTTCGGTTCTTTAGAACCATTATTCTATATTTGATTAATTTCTTGCGCTATTTCCAAATGCTTTGTAGATTTTATGTGTTGTCAATGTTGATTTGTGGTCTATATTGAAAACACAAAGACAAAGTAACCATAAGTGGTTTACGTATATGTTACGTGTGTACCTTAATACTATGAGCTATCACTCTATGCATTCCGAAATATTTAACATTCAAGATCAACACCACTGTGAAAGACTGGGCGTGCTTCTAAGTACAAAAAATAATTTATATCGAAATGCGACGATCAACTGCAACAACCGTTATACATCGAAAACTATTTTGTCACAGTGAAAAAAGCTTGATTATGCTTTTAAATGGACGCTGCAATCTGCCAAAAATATTATATGTTATATAAATAATACAATATTTTGTCTAAATTACCTAAATAGTTTATTAATATTTCCTATAAGATAAAGTTTGGCAGTAATAAACTTTTTAAAAATATGTTTTTTCACGAAACTCACCAGCATTTATTAAATATTTTATAACAAATTTACATATATTATTCTTTTTGAGAAAATATTTTATTAATCATCTTACGTAAATTGATATTCTATTATTAGATATAGCATTTAATGTAAATAGCAAACTCTAATAATCTCTAACAGTATGCTATTAATTCTTACTTTATCAAAGTTATTTACATATTATATGCCTTGAATTCAATTGTTTATTCAGCGAACATTTTAATTAAAGTACATTTTCCCAACTTCAACGAAAACACACTCTGCTGTTATGCTTCTAGAAACTTCCCAACATTGTTGAAGTTTACACACAAAACCAGCATATATTTAGAAACTCTCTCTTGTCTTTAAAGGTAACAGCATTTCTATGTAAATCAAAGTGCAGGTGCTTGATCGTTGAGGTATTGTTGCGGGGAAATGCAGTAGAAATGTTGCTTTTCCGTGAATTATGCGTCCAGAAGCATTAGATATATTAACTAAATGTATGTATTTAATGTGAAATATGGAAACTCAAAATAAACACGAAAAATTAAATTTAGAAATCTATTGCTTAAAGAAACAATATAACTCATCACATTTTACTTTAGTCAATTTGATAGATAATATAATTTGAATGAAATATAAGCGTATTTTAAGTTGTGATAGTAAGTCTTTCTATATTTATAAATTATTTACATTCAGTTTGTATTTTAAGATATATTTTACAAATTAAGAAAAATGGCATTTTATAATTTTTTTTTTTTTTTTTTTTTTTTTTTTTTTTTTTTTTTTTTTTTTTACTTTTTGGAATATGAAGTTCTGCATATCTCAATTTGAAAATTATGAAAAAAAGAGCTGATTATTTGCTTTATTCTTTGTATGCCAAAAATAATATTTAATATAATATTTTTAATGCGAATAATTACGATTACAGATACTTAGCCAATTACTTATTTTAATGTAAAATATCGGTAACAAAATAACGTTCTATTAATTTAGTTTTGAATGTTATTATGTGTTTTTTTCTTTAGTAATATGTTACATATAATAGAAATAGGAACAATGTATTTTAATAATAAAGTAACCGATAGTTTTCTTTTATACACAGAAAAAGATTAGAAAAGATTTAAGTACTAGTCTTAAATATTTATGTAACTATATATTTAGATTTTTAAAATGCGAATTCTGAACTTTATAGTATTACAAATTGATTATTTCCACAAAAATAGTTTTCTGATAATTTGAACTGATAAAAACTTAAACACATAGAAATGAAATATTTAAGCCACTGCAAATTTTTTCATTGTTAATTTTATCATATGATCGTTCTACACGTTTAATACAGGCTGATATTTTTAATCAATATCCTATTACTATTAACGATATACTGTATGTTTGTGTTATAATACCGACTATTAAACATCTAACGTGAAAAAACCAAACAAAACCCTTTCATTTGTAGTATTGAATGTTATAGATATTTTAATGGTAAATTTTAATGTTCTTTCCCTAATCGATTGATACAACAAACAAATTCAATAGTTTGAGAACTTGAAAACTGGTTATTTGCACATTTATTGAGAACCTAAAATTACAAGAAAACTCAGTTATACATTAACTCAACTACACTCAAAAGCTTTATCAAGTTTATTTATTTCTAACACGTTAAATCGTGTTTATTGAATTAATTTTTTTAAAAGTGCCTTTTACATAACTTCAAGTAAATGTAAAAGGCACTTTCAATAAAATTAAAGCTATTATTATGTCCATTTTTTATGGTGCAACTGTCCGAAGATTTATTTATATATACGGCATATAACAATAGGCGTAACTTATTCGTTTTTAAATATTTTTTTCAACATAATACAAAATAAATTATCTCTTACGCAACACAATTTATCCCTGATTTATCAGTGTATTCTGAAATCACATATATGTATACCTCTTCGCTACCTGAGTCCATGTGGACCTCTAATTTTTTTTATTATAAGAAATAAACTGTTTGATTTTTTTTTTTTTTTTTTTTTTTTTTTTTTTTTTTTTTTTTTTTTTTTTTTTTACATTTTGATTCAAGTTTTGAATAGCTCAAAGATTTTTTTGCTATAAAAATAAACCAATAAATGACAACATCTGTGCTGATTTCCTCATAAAATAAATGTTATTTTTACCTGCGTTTGTAAAATACCTTCAAGGCAGTGTGACCAAGAAAGTGAGAAATTTTCATAATTATTTAACTTAAATCAATTACAATAAAAATTTTTGAAGACTTGTATATTATTCACTTGTTAAAAGCCGTTAACTTTGCCATTGAGTGAAATTAGGTTAGTCATACTTAAATTGATATTTTAAGAGGATTTGTGATTCTCGATACATATGTGTGAACCTAAATTACTTGCCCCCACAAGTATCAATTTCCTTTTTAGTGTCATCAACGATGTTATTTTGTTTGAGAAAAACTAGGCAATGAGTATTTGTAGCATTATTTTAGTTTCGGTAACGAAGATGTTAAAGATCCATTCCAATGTAGCTTTAAAAAAATCAGAAGTTGCTGATAAAGTTCATGAAACTATATTTTAAATATTATGAAAATTGTAAGGTCGCAAAAATAAAATCTGCTCTGTATTTGAGCTATGTCTAGTTGATTTAAATATAAAAAAAAATATTAAATAATGTTATTTATTGCCTAATAAATTTAGTGATTAAAGCAATTTCTACCTCATATCACTTGTAACATATATGTAAACTAATTATTGCCGTTTAAATTAAGACATTTTTAAAAATAATACAAGACTTTACAATCGCAGGGTAGATTGTTAATCTACAAATCAACAGGAGTCTTTCTATCTTCATATATTCATTTCCTCATACAACATGTATTAACTCACATGCGAGATCATTCTGATAACTATCCGACCTTGATTTTTGCAGCGCACACTTGTGTCATACGTCTTGGTCGGATTTTGATTTCTCTCAAGAAGACTGAACGACTTAAGCAAACATACTTCAAATTTTGTCAAAAGTTTGGTGATTCTGAAAGCGAAACAATTCGTAAGATTCATCAGGTGTCGTAAGATTCATTAGTGCTCCAGATCATTCATCGGATCGATTCAGTGTTACTCGGCAAAACATGGAATCCCAGTCATTTGCAAACCTTCTTACTCTCAAGAAATGGCTCCTCACGACTTCTGATTGTTTATTAAATTGAGGCGTCATTGAATGGAAGCCATTTTGAGAGTAGAAATGAGATAATGCGTGACAGCGGAGTTGAACACCATACCAAAAGAAGGGTTCCAAAAGCTTTTTGAGCAGTAAAAGGAACAGTGGGCCAGGTGTGTGCGGCCGCAAGGGGCTTATTTGAAAAGGATTAGAGTCCCAATCCCGTCAGGCAACTTATATCTATATTTTTAGCCAAAGGTTGGATACTTTTCATATAGACTTCATATAAATTGAAAAAATCATATACTGACATTTAAAGTATACATTAATATAATTTTAGAGTTGCGAACATACAAAAATGATGCTCTTCCCATACGCGTAAGCCCCACTAGTGGTCTAGAGATTCTGATCTCGAAGCTGGTAGAAAGCAGGTGCTGGGTATGAACCCAATCGCTCCCGTCGGCCTCATCTTTCGGAGTTTTCCATGGTTTTCTTCGAACCTTGGATTTCCATGCGTCCCCAGACCCCCGCGGAGGGCACTTCCCCTAGTGCCCATATCCTTAGTGCAGATTATCGGCCGTCAAAAATAACACCTAACACAAACACCCATATGCATAAACAAAACGTAGAATAAATCCAATTAATAAAACTTTTTACATTGAGATTTAAATGCATTTTACATCTGCCTAATGATCTTAGCAACAAACTAATGATAAAAAAATAAAGATTTCCTAAAAATGTTCTGTGACATTCTTTTACATTATTTCAGAAATAGCCTCATCAAAAAGACACTACTGCGTTAACGATAAAATTGATTGGTCCCCAGCGAAAGAATAGCCCAAATTGCCTCCACTTTTTGTCCATTATACACATTCTTCTGCCTTTCAAATTAATGAGAACTAAAATTCTCAGTTCTATGACTGAGAAATCAATATCTCTAGCTATATTAAGATACCACTTAGTGTGTTCCTGAAAGCACAGAGAGATAAAAACGCATTTTGTTTCTTATTTTGCACTATCTGTTTCGTGAGTAGCTGAGTCTCTTTAGAATTTGAAATAAATTGCATTAATGGCCTATTTTAAGAGATAAGTACTTTTTGACATTAATACGGGAAAAGAGTTGAAGTAGCATGTAAATAGGGTAAATTTATTAAAGTAGAAAAGCGTGTATAAATTTTTAAATACGGTTGGAGAATTTGAAGGAGTAGTTTTTGAAATTTATTAAATTACACTTGGAATAAATTAGAAAATTTAAAAAAAAAGAAGATGATTAAAGATGTTTTGTTTTACAAATATCCTTAAAGCGTAATTGAACATTGAATTATTTATGATTAAATTCTGAATGTCTAAATCTCTAGACATTATATCGGATTAAAATATTAAAAAGTGATTAATATATGCTGCATAAATATAGTATATACATACATATTTGCTTTCGAAATGAAGCGAAAAAAGGAAGTGAAATTATATTTTAAAGTTAAAATATACCTTAAAATTTATGTGTTTAAAAATATTTCTGTTGCATAAAATCAAATATTTATGGGTTTCAAAATATTTTTTTGGAGAGAATAAAAATACATAAGTATACCATTTCCGAAGACTGTCATGGTAGTTACAATAAATATATCATTGCTAAACCTATTGAAAATAATTGCATAAACATGGATTATTGGACATTTTTATAACAAATTGTAGTTGAGGTAAGAACTGTAATTCCAATAAAAGTATTTCGTTTTTATTTCTAAATAGTAATATATAAAAAGAAATTGAAAATACACAACACTCTAAGATTATCCCGTTAGGTCACAAATAACACACACACGCATATACATTATTACTTTTTAAAGGAAACCATATAAAAAAGTAAAATTATATTGATCACTTAAAACATACCTTACAATTTAGGTGATTCGAGATCATTTTGCCGCATCAAATCAAAAATCGCATCTACGATTTCCCGAGACTTGCTTATCTGCTTTAGTAGGGCATGTACGGGTAATTAGGATCACATTTTGACAATTTGAAATTGGAAATTAATGGCTAGATAATTAAGTGGACTACATACAGAGTATATGTACAGTTTGACTGTGTAGTTAGCTGTGTCTTGAAATGTGTAAAGAATTATTTTCAATGTACTATATTATCTGGTACAAGTGTCTTTTTTCAAAAATTACCTCTTTGATTCTAATTACCCCTGTGGTGTAACTTGTATAAGTGGTATTTTCTCATACGCCTTACAAGACACATAGTCAGGGGTAAATGGGATTAAAATATTTCGGTGTGTGCAATACAGCAAGATATTTTTGGTTTATTCTCAGAGATACAGTATTGGACAGATAAGTACGCTGGAAAAAACTTTTTTAAGGGATTTTCAATATTCACATATTTTACACTCTACCTACAAAACAAAATTAAGTGCAAATTTTCGATTGTAAATTAATAGCATTCTTGAATTGTACTAATAATCTAATTTTTAAAGTTAAAAAAAATCTATTTTTAGGGTTTCGTACTTAAGTATTGAAAACGGAACCATTATATGATCACTCCTGTGTCTATCTGCCCGTCTGTCACACTTATTTAACTCCTAAACTATGGAACGTGGAAAGTTCAAATTGACAGAAGTAATAAGGGCTATTTACCCACATATTTATAGATTATTAACCATTCACAAATATATTTAAAAAAATGTAGTAGGGCTAATTAATTACTTGAAAAAAAATATTTTCTTTGTATATTGTGTGTCGTATCGTGTGAAAGCTTTCGTATCTCCAACCTCAAAAATACATTTCTTTTAATTTTAGGTAATATATTTTCAGCTATATCGTCGAAAATGCAAAAAAAAAAATGTCTCCTCCACTCCACTAAAATTATGAAAAAATGAAAGTTAGTAGAAGTTAATTTAAACCTTTTACGAAAACTATAGTGATTACTCTAAATCACATAGTTTTTGAGAAAATTGCATTTTTTCCTTATACACAAATTTTAATTTGCGGACGTTCAGCAAAGGTGTTGAGGAGCGCTGGGAGTATCTGTCGTTGCAAGAGTATAAAAGGACTCTTGATAATGGTTTAAAAAAATGCCGGGAATTAGCAGAGATATCTGCCCTGAAATATATGGACGGTTTGAACACATATAAAGACACGGGTGGGGAACTCTCTGCGCCATAGGCATTGAAAGCAAAGGTAACAAGATTTCATGATATATTTGTGTAACGCAATAAACAGTTACTATTTCATATATTTTTTTGTATGGAACCCTCTGTATGCGAGTAAAGTTCGCACTCGGCCGATTATTTTCAAACTAACATGGAATGCAAGCAACAGGGGTGGGGAGGAGTATCAGTTAAAGCTCATATTTTGTGCAGGAGGAAAATTTCATTGACATTGAAAGTGGTGAGGCCTAATGCATGCAGTGAAGTCTAAAATTTGGATTAAATGCAAAATAAAATTGTAAAATAAATGTTTTGCTAACACAGAATGTGCAGTAAAATAAACCAAACTAGGGGTATTTCACAGGATCTAAAAACTGAAAGAGTAAAAAATGTATTCTTATCCGCAATTTGATTTAAATAGAAAATAAAATATACGATCCCATTTACCGTTTACCTAATAACTCTATGATCCTATTCCCATCGAAAATTCTATTTCTTGGGTAATTAGGATCATGGAAATTATTAACATTATGATTCGTCTATTGCAAAACGTAACCATGTTCTCTTAAAAACAACCTTTTTTTCTAAATTTAAATCCATAGCTATATTTAATATTCCAAAAAAAAAAAGAAAAATCATTGAACCTTTTAAACTAAAACATTCTCACATCATTCGGACAACGCTTTTCTTTCTCTTCTGGGAAGACATTGATTACTACTACAGGAACATACATTTTCACTCCAAAAAAATTAAACATGTAGAATCAGGATTCATAATTAGCATGTTCAATTTCCTTTAATCTGTTACAGATTGCCCCTGAAGTGCCTCTGATCCCAATTACACCTGAAGCTAATTATCCCTACTTCCCCTATTTACCATAAATATACAGAAATAAAACAAAAGTTTAAGGAAATAAATAAACATTAATTATGAGCATTAAGGCTATAGTATGCATTTTTATGCCGAAAAATTTGTAGATGTAGCCAAGATAAGATTTGTATAGATAGTGAACAGCCCCCAGTTGTTATTTTCTAATTAGGCTTTGAATAAACGCTGAATTCCAGAAATCTTATTCCACATATCACATCCAAAAAATGTATGTATCGATTGACTTGCCTTATTAACTCAAATGTCTTACCGAAATTTTTTTCTATAAATTGTAATGATTGTGTTTTATATAATTATATACATGTTGAATCGACTGCAGTTGACCTTTGGTGATAAATACTTCTCATTGATGACTCGATGGTGTAGAAATAACACAATTTTAATGTCTAGAGTAAAGCATGAATTATAATTACAGGACATACAAAGTATATATAGGTTTTAAGGGGATAAAGGGGGGGTTTGCGGCAATCTACTGACCTTCAATACTTCGGCGCGCTCTCGGAGTATGACTATGGACGTCTTTCCAAGTCAGTCCGCAGAACAACTTTGAAGTTAAATCGAACCTTCGCTCTCAGGCTGGAGACTCAAAATCACTAAGTCATCAGGTTTATTGTCTTTTAGAAATTGCAAGCTCTGTCAGTTCTCCTGGGAATTATCTGCACCCTCTTACTGCGGTCAGGATGTGGTCAGAATGTTTTGGAAAGTGCAAGCCACATCCACATGCATATTATTACACATATATATATAACACATTATTATATACATAAATACCTTCAAAACTACATGCTGGAAATGTATTTTTGTTCAAAATGAGATAATTCGAAAGTTGTTTTAAATGATATGATGGTTGGTTGATTTTTATATTTCATATAAATACCCGGGTATACAAATATGACAATCATATGAAATATACTTTTATGAGTAAACGGATAGAACAATCAGCTTCAAAGACATTGTGAAGCGAATCGAATATCCAAATCTTAGCAGTTATTAGCACCATCAAAAGGAGATAGTGACACGGATGTTTCAAGGATTAAAACAAAAGACAATACGTTTTTTTTTTTTTTTTAAAAAAAGACATGAACTATAAGTAATTGTATAGAGAAATGTTGAGCTCTAAACATTTAATAAACTTTTATAAAAGTAGAATGGAACACATTTTATAAATTCGTTCAATATATAAATATAACATATTTAATTTTTGTTTAATCTTTATAGCATCGCGTATTAATAATACATTATTTTAAAAGTATGGTACAAATTACAAAATTAAACATATTGCAGATAAGAAACAAAACGCAACCTAAATGAGCGAAAGCAATTCAGTTTCCAGGATTCTTATAAAATGATTAAATGTATATCCAATTGAGACATTTCTATTGCATTTCATTTAATGAAATAAATTAGAAACCTTCACTTGAAAGAATATATTTTTCGGGAATAAAAATGGAGTCATTCTCAAGAGTAATTCACGATTGGGAACAAAAAATTAAAAAAAAAAAAACGAATATGAAAATGTCAACAATATTGAATTTAATACACATCTTTGCTTGCATTTAATTACTATTTTATAAGAAAGTTTTAATGCATGGAGTTCGTTCCGATCGCTATACTGCCAATTACCACCGTCTATATTTTAATGAATCTCAAAGGGATGAATCGGAAACACTCATAATTAAACATTGTTTTTAAAATCGTGAAGTGATTTTAAAAAGTAGTAAAATGTTTTTAGTTTTGAATGTTTTATATTGTCATTGATTAAAATTATTGCATCCATGCTCCATATTTTAAAGAATCTCAAACAAATGAAACTCAGATCGTTTTCCGTCTCTGATCGCTGGGTAATACGATTTTCAACGCAAGATATATCAAAGAACATGCATTTTTTGAGGTAGCGCATCACTTAAGTTCTTTTTGTTTTTCACAATCATTCTTAAAAGCTTAACCTTATGCAACTTTGTTGAATATATTAAATCTCTGGAAATTAAAATAAAATGGCTGATTTTAACGAAAGATTATCGTAACTCAGTAATAGTTATACACTTAGGGCGGTCCATAAATGATGTCACACATTTTTTTCAATATTTTGACCACCCCCCTCCCGCCATTTGTCACAAAGTGTCACACTTCCCCATACCCCTTCCCCCTTTGTCATAAAGTATCACACTTCGCCATCCCCCCCTCCTTGTCACACGTCACGCTATATTATATAAACATATACTTACAGTTCAGATCAAAGCACTACCGTATAGATTATATTTCAACCTTTATTTTTAAACTTTAGCTATGTGTTTCAACTACATATGTGAGCATAAAAATAAAAATCATTCATGTACTTATTTTGTAAGAAATAATATTAAGGTTTATAACAAAAACATAATATACAATAGTAACAAAATATTAATACGAAAGAGCAGTCGAAAACAGCCGTATTTTGGAATTTGAAATGGAATTTAATATATTTGGCTTTAAATCTACTTTATAAACACAAAATACTTTAATTTCAAAATAACTTCAAAATTTAATCTGCTGATATATGATGCTTTTATTTTAACCGAAATATGTGTGATGACACATTTCTTCTTATCCCCTCCCACCCCCTTCTCACAAACTGTCACAATTTCACGAACCCACCTACCCCCTTCCAAGCGTGACATCATTTGTGGAAACCTCCTTATTGCTATTATTTATATAATTATTTAATGTATATCATATTGATACATCTCTAATGTATTTCATTTAATGTGCATGAATTTACGGTTTATTAAATTAACATATACTGGTGAACAGTAAACAATACTTTATGTAGAGTAAGTATCCTGTTATTTTAAGCAGGGAGCAAAAAACTTTCTTACAGAATGTTTAAATTTTACATTATTCAAATGTAGAGAACGATAAGAGAACATAGCTTAGCTTTTGTTTTCCTGATTTTCCCGTATTTCCTTGAAATTATTACAGTAAGTAAAATTTCTTGTTGTTGATGTTCTGCGCTTACTTATTAGTTTATTTTCACTACTGATTAAAAACCAATATCCGATTACATGAAATATATGTTTTTTGTTCTTATTTTAATGATAGTTTTAAGTATTTATTTTATACAAGGTGCAATATGTCATCTATCGCCGACCTTTAATTTCTCAACCGCTGGTCATAGACATATAATTTCAATTACAAAAACGTTTCAAATGAGGTAAATATTTATGTTGTGGCATTATTTAAAGTAAAATATCAATTTTATAAAAAATACGAAATCTAATTTTTTATATGGTCCCCAGTCCCTATAGTTATATTTAGTAAAAGTTTACACATATCATAACACATGTAACACAAAAAAGTTTGACGTCTGTACTACAAAAATTTACACAGTTATTAAATTTCAAAGTTTTAGATTTTTGCACATGATTTTGTCTTTTATTGAAATATGAGTTAAAAGATGAATTAAAGTAATTCGAGATCAAAATCTGAGTGTAATTGCGCTGCCATTTATCTAATCCTTAGTGAGTGAGTAAGTTTTATTTTCCGGTTGTCTATTAATGTTGTTTGACCCATAAAAGTTAGCTCAAATTTTTAGATGAAATAACCCTCTTTCGTGATTCCCAGATTTGGCGATACCGGCTAAAGGTGGTTTCGCCGTAAAAAGGACATTGCACCCTGACTTAGATCTCGAATTACTTTATATCATCTTTTAACTGATCCCTCAATGAAAGACAAAACCATGTGCAAAATATTCTAACTTTGAAATTTAATAACTATGACAATTTTTGCAGTACGGATGCCAAACTTTTTGTGTTATAACTGTAATAATATGTGTAAACTTTTACTAAATATAACTATAGGGACTGGGGAACCGTATAAAAAGTTAGATTTCTCAATTTTCACAAAATTGATTTTTCACTTTAAATAATGCCACAACATGAATATTTAGCTCATTTAAAACGTTTTTGCAATTGGAACTATATGCCTACGGCCAACGGTTGAGAAATTAAGGGTGTATTCCGATTCAAACTGCTTATTTTCTGATTTATTTTTAAATTCATTTTTGCTCTCAAATGCATCAAACTGGCAAACTCTCTTATTTGGAAACTACATAAAGTGCCGTGCTTGTCGATTGTTTGATAAATGCATAAAATAGTGTAAATAAATGCTGTCAAATGTGACGTTTTAAACCGAGTTTTCCGAAGCGGGAGATCTGGGAATGAAAAAGATGGTCATACTAAGAAAATAATTGTTTAAAACGCAAATTCTAATTAATTGAGCGAAAAATGAAATCACACGGCCTCTTCTACATCACTTCAAAAATCATCTCAGCCAGTTTCATGTTTTTACTTTTAAAAATGAGTCTGAAAATGTCTCGGAAAGTTTCGAGCTGTTGAGGGTGAAAAAATATTTTTCCGAATACACCCTTAAAGATCGGCGATAGATAACATATTGCATTCTGTATATCAATGGAACAATTTATGTTGAAACTTAAATAAAAAGTATGTGATAAAAAAAAAATAAATACATTGAAAAAATATGTTTCCCGTTCTAATTTTGAAAGAAATTACTGAATAAAAAAATATTGTTTTTTTTTCAATATTCCTTTGAAAAAATGCTTTGTGGTAGAAACTTGAATAATTAGAAAAAATGCTATTTAAATTAATAGTTAGATTTCAAATTTTATTCATTATTTTCGTATAATTAATATTGTTCTATACTTACTTCGTTTTTATTTTCTGTTTTAAGAATGAATATTATAGTGATGTGTATAAATAAACATTACAGTGAGTTAAATGTATATATATATATATATATATATATACCATACCATCAAAATACCATATATTAAAATACATTCAGAACTAATCAGTCAACAGTAAAAAAATTAATTGATTCTTTCAAATGTATTCGTCAATAATGTTTTTTTTCTACTTTATATGCTTATTCTAAAAAGTTGCAATAATGAGAAACATATTCATATCCTCTTCTCATTTTGATGTTGATATTTTATTGCGTATGCAATATTATTTAATGCTTGCAATCCGTGCTCAATTTTTGAGTAATATTAATCTGTTGGTAGGTTTCACAAATAAATTGTCTTATTGTCTTAATGTTTTATTTTTAGGACTATGAATAACTCCAATTATTGAAACAATATTTTTTGAAAGTAGAATAATTTTTTATATGGTTTTCCTAACATTAAAACATGGAAATCTAAACAGGAATTTTGCACCTCGTCTTCTCTGTGAATTCCTAGGGAAGTGGCAGAGTGAATTGATGTCTTACGAGTGGGAACCTGATAGATGGAGTTCTTTCTTTCCGTTCCTTCCTTAGTATAGTTGTGAGTGAGCAATTATTTTCGTTGTCCGTTATACAACGAATTATAAAAAGTTTTTGTGGGAAAAACACAATAAACCACCTGAATTTTTAACTCTGTCCAAGGTGCAGTTAGGCCACGCTATACTGTATTCGACTCAAGATTTTGATTGGCGAGTAAGGAGTGAAGAAGGAAATATTAGGTTGAGCAAAAAGTTCTGGGAAATTTTTAATCTAATAGTTACCAGAATTTGTATCGTATAAGAGTACTATAGGGGTATATCTATAGGAGTTCTGGAATTTCGGGTCCATAATGCCTATTGAATATTATGATTTGCGTGTGTTGACCCGGCGTTATTGGAGAACAGATCTAACGATTCTGAAAGCCGTCGATGAGTTTTCACAGTTGTACAGCTTCGACATTTTTCCACACCCCGACTACAGTCCAGACGTGGCTTTATCCGATTATGGCCTATTTCGATCAATGTAAATGTTTCGATCAATGTCATTTCAAGGGCCGTCGCGTCGATTTCAATCATTTAATGAAGTTGAAGAAGCATGTCAAGAGATTTTCGATTCCAAGGAGGCACCATGTTACTTCTAGCAAATCCGGAATCTGGCAGAATGATGACAAAAAGTCGTGGACAATAATGGTATCTACTTTGAAGCATAGTCCTTGTTGCTTTCGTTGTTAATTTGGCATTAACAACGCAACTTTCGCAAATTTCCCAGAACGTTTTGCTCAACCTAGTATGAATACTGCTAGTCAAAACCGAAACTCGTCTCTCAATGAAAAAAGTTCTCTCGACACTTTTATTTTGTTAATGGATGGGAAATTCACACGTTGATTTTCTCCACATTTGACGCAGAGTGGATTATGCGTAAAAATGTCAGCTACTTCAGAAAGTGAAAGTCGTCTGCAGAAACAGAGGACGGGATATACCAAACAAAGAAAATATCTTTGCTCATGACAATACCAGTCCGCACATAGTTCTTTTCACGAGAGATAATCTCGTTGAATTGCGTTGCGTTGCTTTTTCCGGACCTACCTACAAATTCTAAAAATATTGCACTTTTTTATTGACTTAAAAACATACTCAATTTGTATCGTTAAATACTGCAAACAGCATGCTTTTATCTTAATTAGATCCAGAGATATAACACTTTGTCTTGATAAGCTACCCTCTGACAAGAACTTTAACTTTATTTATCTCAGAGTGAATTTTTTCATGATTTGTCAACTTTAAAAGAATATATCTAAAATTCCTGGCAAGATATATGTATGAAATTTTCAACAGATATTTTATGCTATATTTTCAACAAATTGTCTTCCAAATTTTTAATTTTGAGCAATTAATGCAAAACTCACTCATAAAAAACTTTATTTTTTTTTACTTAATTTTTTTATAAAATTCATAATCAATATTTTAAGAAATCCTGGAGACAAATTAAATTGACACACTTTCTGTACACAAAAATTAAAAAAAAATAGTAAATCGAGTACGTATTTCCAGAGTTATATGTAAAATTAAACATGTTTAAAATTTTAAAATTTAAATTGAAAAACAAAATATTTAATGTTTTTCATACTTTTTTACATGCAATATTCTTATTATATTAAAACATATTTCAGAAAAAAATCGTAACAAAATATCTATAAATAAACAAAATAGAATTTTGAACCCTGGACCCCCTTAAACACCCGTTCTGTAGCCCCGATTTGACCCACTATGATTACTTTTTGTTTACGAAAAGTTGGGAAACGCGCATGCGACTGTTTGGAGTCATATCCCCAAAGTTTCTTTGAAGGTGGATATAGGCTTAAGGTGAAATGCATACAGCGGGAAGGAGAATATGTTAAGAAGTTAATGCTTTTATTTGTATTATTTTATGATGGTTCAGTGTATGTAAAAAAGTACGGCTCTATTTTACTCACCCTCGTAATTAAATTACTTTGAAAACACATTTATAGAATTTTCTAATGCGAGTGCGTATTCTGAAAGATGAATTATACTGCATTGGTAGCAAAAGGAATTAAAAAAAAATAAAACATAACTTTTTTATCACTCATTCTTAGGACACTGAAATTAGTCATCAATTTTCAGTTAGAAATAATAGAAATATAAATAAATAACAAAGCAACCCAGCAAAGAGGAAATTGCTGGCCAGCAGCAAGATAGGTGCTGGCAATGACGGAGAAGTACTGGCTAATTGTTTACCACTGTATGACCACTGCTGGACAGCTTCAGTCAACTTTGCTGTTGGAAATCATCAGATAAAATTCTGGTGGGCTTCCTTTTTTCTCATACGCTAGCCCACCACTACATGGAAGTGCACGAACTTTTGCAGTATTATTGCTGGGAAACCTTATGCTAGGTTGCGTTGCGTATTTGCTAGGTTGAGTATTTAAACACAAATCTGGAATGAATATCTTAACACAATTTAAGCTGTGAAGCTAATTTTTTAAAACTGTAAATAATATAGCACCACTGCCATCAACAAAATAAATAAGTAAATGAATAAATAAATAAATTATTTATTTCAACGCACTTTTTTTTTCTCCTTAAATCTGGTTTTACTAAGTTACAAAGGATTTCGGTTTTCATAACTTACTCGGTTCAGAATCAATAATAAAAAAAAGCGTATAAAATATATAGGATTTCTATACAATACAATAAATTCTATACCAGTTTAATGATTTGGAACGTAAATTACAAAAGAAGTAAACTTGAAATACTGTAATAAGGGCTTGAAAACTGCGAGAGGTCGTAGCATACGCAGAAAGTACTTTTTCATGTCCGATCACGAAAACCAAACAGCATCGAGCGCGGTTAGTACTTGGGAGAGTGACCACATGGAAACCGCTGCAAGTTCAAATATTTCGTTCGACATTTCTATTATAGGCAGGCACTTCTACAGATATTTCTATAGCTCTTGGTGAAACTAGCTTATAGAAAAAGAGCCATAATACTTTGTTCTTTTATAGAATTCTATAAGCAATTTTTGTAAGGGAAAGTGCTGGGCCAGCAAAGGAATGGTATTGGGATTGGTGCTAGCACTGCAGGAAAAATGTCGGATTGAAATAATGCGATGGCATACCAATGCTGGCCTGCTGTAGGCCATCACTGATGTGCCAGCTGCATTCCGCGGGGACACTTTTTGACAGGTTTAATTAATGGCACCATTGCACTTTACCGCTGATGGCAGTGCTGGCTGCCATCTTTTATCCAGCTGATGGCCTACTATTTCTTTCTTTGCTGGGAAGTATAAAAAAACAAAAGAAACCGCTAACAATATCGGTACGTGTGATTTTTGTACTGAAATATGCAAAATACAAGAGTTTCTGTGATTAAATAAATGTTCTTTTGTAAATTTGCTGCATATATGATAACCCCAATTTTGCCAGCATATTGTATATTGTAATCATTTTTGTAAAAATAGTGTAAATGATATCCGCAGGCTAATGAATGGAAAAGTTTTAAAAATTTTCACATTTATGGATGAAGATTTGTTTGATTTGAAGAAGGAAAATGTTCTGACTATTAAATGTTTTCTTTAAGTATTAATTTCTTTTATTATTATTTATTAATTAGTATTTATTTCTTTAAGTATCTAAAATTATAAAAGTTGTATATATTTTTCCTTAAGTATAAAACAGTTTGCATGTAACTTACGACTAGAACAATAAGACTTTCGGGGGTAAAACGTCATTGCAAACAGTATTTTCTTTAGTATAATCTCTATTGATTGACAGATAAAAAATCTTGATAATTCTTTAAATGGGCATATATTTTTTGCACTGTTTCGTGCGTACTGTTGCATGGAAATACTATTTGTAATGGCATTATATTCTACAGCATACCCAGAATTTGACCCAATTTGCTTAAAGAATGAATAAAAAGAGTAATATTCCACTTCTATATCCATATATTATTTTTCCAATGTTTTCCGGAACTAAAATTGACATTCACTTTTACTCCTTTCGACACCAACTACGTGAAATTTGAAAATAAGTCTTTAATAACAGTATTTTTGTGTTCTCTGACGAAGACTGTGTTTATAGCTGAAAGAACTAAGGAGTATTAAAGTAATTTTTAAATATTTTTTGTCGCCTTTTAAGCATATTGCACATAGTGTAAATTTAAGTTTAACTTTTTAAAGATGAATTTAGATGAAAATGATGATTTTAAAGATGCATTTTATTTAATTATTTGTTGAAAAAGTTAACCGTTTACATATTTTATTTTCATTTCTCTACAAGCATTTCTTGTGTCTGATCCAGCGATTTCATTTTAATATGAATATTCCGATAATGTTTAACTGATTTACTTTCTAAATATATGATATGCTGTAGTATTTGTGGGAAGGATTTTTATAATTAAACTTTTATTTGATTTAAAACAATATAATACATTTTACTATGTTAATTTCTTGCATTAAAAAATCTTTCTAAAACTAAATATTAACGATACCATAGAAATTTATATAAAAGCTTAACTTAAACTAATTCACTTAAATTTCTTTCAGAATACTTAATATTCAAATTTCTATTTACAGTCGTGGATAATTTTTTTTCTTAGCACTGTTAAAACATTTCCAAGTGCAAGATTTCTAATTTACTAAATTACACTATATATGTAATTTTTATATATTTAAATAAATACCTTTGAGCGAATACTATTTTTTTACGCAGATAATTTTCCTTTTATTTTAAGTAGAAAATATTCAACTATCATTGAAAATATTAAAAGAGAAGCTACTCAAATATGCATAAGAGAAAATTGCATCTTATTTTCCATTTTTAGACAGTTCTTTTATTCTATTCAAGATAACATACTGAATAAAATTTATCGCTGTGTTTCTCTAAATCATGTATTTGAATAGTATAACATTTGATTAAAAGCTCCTATCTAAATGTATGGAGAGCATTTTTCTTGTCTGAATTGTAATTGCGCGTAGAAGCAATAAAAGGGAATATGGCACAATTTAAAGATGCAACCGACTGCACAGAGTAAGTGCGATCATATAATTCTCAAAACGGCTTACCTTTTTTAATAAACAAGACTTTATATTTTATAATATGTTTTCGCATACTTAAAATATTTGAATTTGTAATAAAAGTGAATTGTTATTAAATGAGTCACACAACCTTTCTTATCTGTGAAAAGTTATAACAATTTTATCGTGTCAAAATTCTTTCAAACATTTCACTTCTTATTTTCAAATCTAATGAAAATTGACGTGTATAAAAAACAATTATTTTGTTGCAAGTATGGAGTTATAAGTAACTACAAAATAGTATTATGAAAATTTATTATTTACTCATTTTTCGTCGTTCGTCATACGTAAAATATGAGTTCCGTAAAATATGTTATTTATTGAATCCATTATCACTAGAACTGGGTATGACCGTTTAGCGCCTATGTAAACCCAAAATACACCCCTGAATCTAAAAAACTATTGCATTTTATATACCTACTTTTGCTAAAGAGTTTTATAAGAGCTGCTCTTTCATGTAAGCCATAATAAAAACACCAGTGTATAAAAATGAAATCCTTTATATCCAGTATGACTAAAACGCATTTACACGTGCCTCAACATAAGCAAAAATTTTCAGTGTTCGCTATACGCAACTAAAAAATTATCTTTTTACGCAGTTTATGTGAAGAAAAATGTTTTTCCCACTAACCTGATTTTGTGACATAATAAATTGTCAATTAAATTGCTGGACAATTTTGGTATTAACGGTGCTTTTATAATAGAATAAAACTGAGCCCGCTCGTACAATGCACATAAGTACAGACAGTTGATATTTATCTTGAACAAACGTTAATATTTATAAAATTTAAAAAAAAGTTTAGAGAAAAATAACCATTAAAAATTTTTAAATACAAAAATATTTAATAAAATGTATCCACGTTTGTATTTCCACCAAAATAAACTACTTAGCAAAAATCTAGAAAATGATACAGTAGTAATAATTTTAATATGATAATAGATGCCGTTAATCCCTATATTCTTTGATAAATTTATTGGAAGAATTTTTAGATTTTGGGATATACTGAAAATCATGTATTTACGTTAAGATTTACCATAACAATATTATATGTAATGTAATTTGATATACATAAACTCACTGATAATTTGATATGTATAAACGACATTATTCATATAATGTCGTCGTGTAAAAAATCTCTTAAAGCATATATTTCAAGTTTGTAGTTTTTATTTAATTTTGTACTGTCACATATTTATCATACACGCATCATTGATGATATTTTATATATAGACATATTATATATATATATATATATACCTTAACAAAAGCATTACGTCTTTTCTTACGCAAATATGTTTAAATGAACACTTCCGTCTATATCTATATTACGCAGAAATTAATCAAAAAATCTTATAAAAATAACACTTTTTATTTGTTGAGAACTACAAAATTATATCTTTGTTCCATTTTTCGAACTTCCATTTATACTAACACAAAAAATGAAGTTTTTCTACTTGATATATTTATATACTATCACTTTTGATTAAAAGCACATAACTAAATAAATGGAGCACATATATCTTACCCAACTGAAATTGGAAGTACGCATTGTGTATAGCTGGGAAATATTTATGACACAATTCATACATGCAATTGACTGGATAATGGAGGCATATTCATATAATGCTGATAACTTTAGATAATTTATTTTTAACATTACTTTTTGCCCTCTGATGTCTCAGCAATCGTAAAAGATTTCTATTTATAATAAAAATTGTTTATTTATGTTATGATTAATACAAATTTTAAAAAAATATGTATATAATAATACTAAATAATTTTTCTATTTGTTTGCGGCTGCATAATTTGATTTTGTAGACATGATGATATATGATTGGGCATAGCAACATAAGAATACCACTGAAAAAATTGTTCATTAAAAAAGATTAATGTTAGAATGTGACTAAATATATTTTAGAGTAGTTAATTTATAATAAAATTAGCTTATTTTTATTAGCATTGTTTTTCTTTTAAGGTATTTTCACCACATTTGAACGATTTGCATGTATAATGAAATTTTACTCAAACAACTTTATGAGTTTAAATTCGTGTGAATCATGTTCATGCTGCAAACAAATATTTATATGCATAAAAACGCGTTATGAAAAATTATTTTTAAGTTTTTAGAATTAAAAAAATCAGATATTTACTTATTGGTATACCGTAAAAAATGTTTGTATACAGCAGTAGCAGTAAGACAGTTTAAAAATATTTTCTTTCAATAGATTTTTTTTTTTTTAATGATATATGCAAAAATTATAATGGTTATTGATGAAAAAGTGCTTAGTAAGAAATATCTTAGATTTTGTTTTCTTTATCTACAGGAGATTTTTTTGTTACATTTAAAAATTTCCAGACGCTTTAACAGCCTCTTGAAATTTAAAACGTTAAATTTAAAAATGAGAACAACATGTTAATGTAATCATACCTCTCTAGAATGCAGAGAATAATTTAGTAACTTGAGAATTATAAATAAATATATTTTAGAACACCTTAGAAAATTTTATAAATTTCTAGATCTCTTTAATAATGGTTTTTAACACCGTAAGTGACCAGTTTATTTGTGGGCTTCGAAGTGTTTTTCCAAATTGCCTGTTTTCAATACGTCAGAGATTGTGGCGAAGTATAATGTCTTTCTCGATTCAAAGTTAAGGAAAAATTACATACATATTAATGAGATTTATATTTATTAAACAATGTGCTTTTACTATTGGATAATGACATTAGCTAATAAAAATTCACAAAATTGTAAGACATGTGTTTCGTAATACAACGAAAAATGTTTTCAGAGTTCGAAGCTAATAGTCCAACCATCTTAAGAGTCTTGTTAATAAAACAATACTTTGCACACACTAAAGAGAGAAAACAGTTGATAACATCTGTAAAATGAGTAAAGCTAATGTATTACATTCCTAAAAAAGATGAATATTTTATTATTTATGTATACATCTAAATTCTTTGACTGATTTTGTATCTTTATTATAAAAGACAAACGTGTCTGTGCATAACTGTGACTTTTTTTTTTACGCTGGCAACAGCAGATGATTAAATGTAATTTGTTTGCAGTTTTTTTAAACTTCTAAACACTCTGCACATTTAATTTTTTTACACCGGTGGATAGAGAACAAAATGTACTTTCTAATGCAGTTTGTTTGGAAAATATATAGCTATTTACTCATTTTTAATTGTTTTTAAAATAGTTTTCAAGCAGGATTTTTATTTAATCTATATATATTACGGGCAGTCGATTAGAAAGATAAATCCATTTGAACTTAGATTAATATAAATAGCTCAGCATTTGATTTCAACTTACATTCTACAATGAAGTTAAAACATTCATCAATCGATAAATAAAACAATACAATTTAAATAAATAATGGATGTAAGACATGTAATTGAACCTTACGAGCTTAAACCACTGAAATGAGCAGAATTAAAAAGACTGAATATAAAAAGCAATCTCGGCTGTTAACTCCTGGTAAGAGGCCAATATTAATAAGTTTCAAAATTCCATTTGATCGCATTATTGCTATTTTTCATATAGATATGATTTTTATTATTGTTAATGAGTATTCTAATATATATATATATATGCTGATGATATATGATGATATCCATATTATATATATATATATGTCTGCTGATTCGTTTTGTCGTTATTTTTTTATAAACTGCTCTTTTTTAAATGCAAATATCGTGTTTTACTAAATGTAAGAACTCTTAAAAAAATACCTTATTCATCACATTGTCTTTCGTATGTCAGAGAAAAAGGATTTAACAACAGAAAAAATATATATTATGGCTTTCCCCTACATTCTGTAACCCGGTAAGACAGGGTTTATCCCCTTGTGACAACAACGTTTAAAAATTTATTTCGAAATATACTAATTTTTCTCTTGGGATATATAAATGGATATAAATGCCCATAAAGTTGTTTACTCCCATAGTTATATTTAAGTAGTTTCTTGGAGTGATGTTTACTTTTTAACATAGCTCCATCATACATGAAAAATATCAATGGTACTGTAAAACAAGATGTAAAAATCCATATAAGTAGGAGTTCTTAACAGAATAAACAGATAAAATTAAAAATGATAATGCTTTAAAAACTAGTAATGATATTATATGCCTTTTAATTAATAATATCTCCTTTTCTTTTATGCGGAAGATACATATCTATAAATTAATACAGTCGGCAGAAAACTAAATAGTAAAACTGCGTGAATATAATTTTTTTTTGAATAACCTATATACAAAATTTTTCTTGGGACAGTTTTCAGATGTATGTAACAAGTGTTAATTATCTATTGTATTTTATTTCTGGAACTTTCTACCATTTTTATCAAACAGAATAAATAAAATTATTACTATGTTTATTTGCATGTTGCATATGATGGCTTTTGATTATGAGCTCATATCTCGCTAACTTGAAGAGCATACTTCATATCTTAATAATAATTGTGCAGCTTGTAATATATAGAAATGAAAATAATAATAGTACACTGCATAAACGAATTCGACTAGATATTTTAATTTTATTATTATATGGTTGATAACTGTAGATATATTATCCTGCAATGTAATTTAGATGTTTCGTACATCCATTGAGGAATCGATTGATATTAATACCAGAAATTTCATAAACGAATGGCTATCATAAATAAACAGGAAAATATTTTATTGATAAGGCAAATATTACTTTTCGAACAATCTTGTTGGGGAGAGTAGCCGAATTTGGACCACTTCACTTTTATTCAGGTGTAACTCACTTAATTTTTCGAATATCTGCAAACTATCACTAGAGGGGGTCGGTATATTCATCTAGTAACTAAATAAATCTTTAGATAAATTTATTTTTGAAAATCTTAAGTTTTATTTTATTTTCAAAAATTTATCAAAAGTGGTCCAAATTCAGCAACTGGTCGCCTAAGTTGGACCGCCAGTTTCCTAAATTGGGCCAAACAAAATCAGGTTGTTTAAATGACAAGGGAATATAAGATTTTTATTAAAAGCAAAGTTTGCGATTCATGAAGCAATCAAAGAAATAACAACAAGGAATTTTAACGAAATCAAATATCTGACAAAAAGAGCAATTATTTTAAATCAAAATGTATTCAAAATATAAATCAAAGTTATCGGTAATTAGGAATAGAAATTATGGAACTAATTACCAGTTACTTGAATATCATGTAAGAAGTGATGCTAAACTTACACATGCATTTCATTTATTCATTTTTTATTCCAGCGCACGCAACATGGAACCGTATTTGGCAATCTGAACACTGAATCATTTCTGGTGTTTGATTTTTCTTACAAATTTGGCAAAAGCAATAATCACTGTATAGATTTTTCTTTTTAGATTCTGAATCATCAGACATTTTTTTTTTCTTTTGCAACAGAAGTTTTCTTTAGATTACGTTTGTATTTCTTCCCTTCCAACATTTCCTTCCTAATTGCAATTGCATTACGCCTATTTTTTTAAACTTGGTGTTCCAGATGCTTTTGTATTGTGAGAGCTTCCCTTTTGTCGTTTTTTTTTTTTTCATTTCGACGTTTACTTTATATGGCGAAGATGTTAACACAACTGTTTTTTGGCTCCCTCTGTACTTTGATTTAACTGAATTTAGCGAGGGAGGTAACATTTCTAATGATTCTTTGACTTTTTTGGAGGGGGGTTGTAGCTGAGGCCTTCTTGCAGGTCAATTTCTTCGCAACATACGCTCTCCTTTTCGTTTCCTATATCTTTAACAGCTATTGCTGTAACTGGTGGTTTACTTCCCGACAGTTTGCCTGTGTCGTTTTCAACATTTTTCAGTTATATTTAAAAAGTGTTTAAAAATATGCTCTATAAAAAAAGTACGCTATGATTAATAAAACGCAAAATATTATAAATTGAAACAGTGTTGAATTCAGGAGTCTACCCCCCCCCCCCCCCCGGAGCATTGAAATAACCACTCTCCCGGAAAGGTTTGAGATTTTATGTGTTTGAATTCAACTCTGCAAATCAAATACGCCGTAGGAATAAAGAATTAAAAAATAAATAAATAAATGCAAATACATGCACGATAAAACAAATTGCAAACAAAATTTATTGCATAAACATGTTAAAATATTTTTATGTCTATATAGGCCTTAACTGTATACCATATATATATATATATATATATATTTTTATGCATGAAAAACTTGCATGGAGATTGTAATCTATTATAATATTTAAAAAAATAAAAATATAACGGACAAAGCGTTCAGCCCTCGAAATTCATTACTTACTTTTCAAATTTATGATCGTATAACTGGTTCAATTTAAGCAACTTAAATTGGGCCCATTTAGGCAGTTGTGCCATTTTTAAAAACAGGTAATCTCAAGACTAAGAAAAACGAAATCAAACAAATCCGCGTGAAAAATATGCGCAATAATTAGATGATATTTGAACTTTTAATAATTAGATGATATTAGTATATGAAAACATAACAACTTACCTTAGTTTTAATTTATTTTTTATTTTATTATTTTTTAGGGAAGAAATAGATCAAAACAGCTAATTTTAGATTTTTTAAAATTGTCTGAAAACAGCAAGTGGTAGGTGGGTGCTTCTTCTAATCATAAATGACGTCCTTCTGATGAGTAGGATTTTAGCGGTAGATGGCGTCACTTTCTGTAATTAACGGAAAAATAGCAACGGTCCATTTAAAGCGGTGGTCCAAATATGGCTACTCTCCCCTATTCAAATCTAATGACGCACATAAACCTTATTTAGTTTTCATAACATTTTTCATTATATTAAAAAATTAATGTATAAAGTGTAATATATTTTTATGTGTGTTTTAAATAGAATCTACAATATTTACAAAGTAATATTATATAAAGTTCTTAAAAATTATTTTAGATTATGCAAGTGAACTATTTCCTTTGTTAAAATACAACAAAAATTATATTGTTCTTAAGTGTTATAAACATTGTTGGGTAACATCTAAAAATTTCTACTTGCCGCTGAAATCTGCTGAACAAGGCTATTTTACATATTCGCCCTAAAACAGCATAGCGAGAACACTTTAAATTTTTTTGTTCTGATTGGATGTTACGTATTGCTAAAACAGGATGAAACGTTGGACTATTATTGAAGATTCATTATATTTAGACGTTTTGAAAAATCAAGGGAATCAAACGTTTGTGCTTCTCCTTTTATTGCAGAATCAAGTCGTTGAATATTGAACAGAAAAATTTGGCATTGTATGTTGATTTAAATGTAATATTTTATGCACACATGTATAATCTAATATTCGATTAAATGCTTCTTAAAATCTGCTCTGAACGTTTTTCAAATCTTTATATATATATATATATATATATATATATATATATATATAAATATATATATGTGTGTGTGTGTGTGTGTGTGTGTGTTGGATTATTCTAACATTGGAAGGGTTTTCTAATTAAAATGAAGTAACTGGCTGTCATGATACACTGGTGTCCAAAATTAAGGACCAATCACAAAGTGCTAATTTTCAAGTACGCGAATACTCAAAAGAAATAATATAATTCGAATAATTACTATCTCTACAGCACAGCTAATCCATATAACATCTCATTCATGTCACACACGATCACAAGTGTCACAGTCACTACGGTGAAGCAAAAAAATAGGAAATTCCATACAACTCATTGTGAGTCTCAAATGATCACTATATGTGATTCCACTGAGACGTCAATTTAACTACTGCTTTGTGATGAGTCTGTGACTTTACAATGTAGTTGCATTGTGACTCTCATGGGACTGTCATCGGTAGACTCAATTTCAAAGTCATCGTGAACGCTGCATTGTGATAAGTTACCAAATAATGTCACATTAAAGTCACATGATGACTTTCAGTTGACAGAGAAACTACTGTGAAGTGACCATTGTGCTCTTTTGTGAAAAGTCAGCATGTTACTATAATGTGATATTATTTGGTGACTTATCATAATGAAACGTCCATGATGACTTTTAAATTGAGTCTAAAAATGCCAGTCGCATGAGAGTCACAATATAACTACATTCTAAAATGACCTGGTGACTCTTCAGAAAGCAGCAGTCACATTGACGACTCAGTGGAGTCAGATATAGTGTTCATTTGAGACTCATAATGAGACGTGTGGAATTTCCTATTTTTTGTTCACCGTAGTCAATGTGACACGTCTGACCATGTGTGACATGAATCAGATGCTATATAGACTAGCTGTGCTGTAGGGATAGTAATTATTTGAATTATATTATTTCCTTTTGAGTATTCGCTTACTTAAAAATTTGCATTTTGTGGCTGGTCCTTAATTTTGGACACCAGTGTACTAGTAGAGGATCACGTCTAGCAGTAATACAGTAGTGCAAGTTATCAGAACAGGTAAAGTCTATCCTGCCGACAAGTATAAAGAAAACTGGATATCCTGTCGTGTTAAAGGTTTCGACAGTGACGTTCTATGATGATTCGAAAGTGGAGCAAACTTCGAAACGATATTAACTGAATAATCAATCTGGCAGTCGTGCATTAGAATAAACTAAAAAATAACTTTTCTGTAGTACACTGGTTACCAAAAATTAAGGAAAAGTCACAAAATGCTAATTTTCAAATATGCGAACACTCAAAAGGAAGTAATATAATTCGAGTAATTATTCTCTCTACATCATAGCTAGCCCATATAGCCTCTCATTCATGTCACACATGGTCACAAGTATCACAGTCACTACGGTGAAGACAAAAAAATAGGAAATTCCATACATCTCATTATGAGTCTCGAATGATCACTATATGTGACTCCACTGAGAAATCAAAGTGACTGCTGTTTTGTGACGAGTCACGAGGTGACTTTGCAATGTAGTTAAATTGTGACTCTCATGTGACTGTCATTTTTAGACTCAATTTTATAGTCATCATGAACGTTGCATTATGATAAGTCACCAAATAATATCATATTATAGTCACATGGAGACTTTTCCCAAAAGAACACAATGGTGACTTCACAGTAGTCTCTCTGTCACCTGAAAGTCATCATGTGACTTTATTGTGACATTATTTGGTAACTTATCACAATGCAGCGTTCACGATGACTTTGAAATTGAGTCTACAAATGAGAGTCACAATGTAACTACATTGTAAAATCACATGGTGACTCGTCACAAAGCAGCAGTCATGACGTCTCAGTGGAGTCACATATAGTGATCATTTCAGACTCATAATGAGATGTATGGAATTTCCTATTTTTTGCTTCACCGTAGTGACTGTGACACTTGTGACTATGTGTGACATGAATGAGATGTTATATGGACTAGCTGTGTTGTAGAGATAGTAATAACTCGAATTATATTATTTCCTTTTGAGTATTCGCATATTTGAAAATTAGCATTTTGTGACTTTTCCTTAATTTTTGATAACCAGTGTAGATCACCATGGTTGTTCGAAAGTTGTTGCAGTCAGCGAATGAAGGCCATGGAACACATTTATCCAGTGTAGTTTCTCCAGAATAATTGAGACAAAACGTAATGTCAACTGAGGATTTTATTTTTATATCTTTCGGCGGCACAGTTACCACCGAGATATTTAGCCATCGCTTCATACTAGTAATTTAGGGGTAAGTGCAGTTGTAGATAATACAACACATGGGACGGCGACCAGGGGATGGAATCACTAATGGAAATACGACCAAAATCCGCGGAAACGCTGCAAGCATCGGCTTTTTTGTGCGTCTAGTTTAGTAATAGAAATATGACGTAGGTTGCACTCTCAACCAATTAATAATTAAGGGTACCACGCCATGGAAATAGTACTGATAGAACGAGTGGGTGAATTTGAAGGTAAAAAGGAAAACTCCGGAATACGCGGGAAAGTAAATTCTCGGAAGGAAAAAATGGTTGCTAAAAGAACATTCTAAAAGAAAAAAGATAAAAAATGGAACATTTAATTTAAGAATACTAAAAGAGTAATATTTAAGTAAACTAGACAAGTGAGACATTAAATTTAAAGAAATTTAACTGAATTAACGATAGAGATTATTTAAGAATAAGGATATAGTGAACATGAATGTTAGTAATGTAGAATAATATAAGGAAATCGCGGAATTAGATCTAATAATGTAATATATATATATATATATATATATATATATATATACACTGAGGTGACAAAGTCATGGGACACCCTGCTCATAGCGTGTCTGTTCTCCGTTTGCCCGGCGAAGTGCAGCAACACGACGTGGCATGGACTCCACGAATCGTTGGAAGTCCTCTGGAGAAATATTGAGCCCTGCAGCCTCTATAGACGTCCATAATTTTGAAAGTGTTGCCGGTGGAAGATTTTGTGCATTATCTGATCTCTCGATTATGTCCCATAAATGTTCGATGGGATTCATGTCATGCAATCGCGGTGGCCAAATCATCTGCTGGAATTGTGCAGAATGTTCTTCAAATCAATCACGTACAGTTATGGCCCGGTGACCTGGCGCATTTTCATCCTCGAAAATTCCATCGTTGTTTGGGTACATGAAGTCCATGAATGGTTGCAAGTGGTCTTCCAGTAGCTGAACGTAATCATTTTCAGTTAACGATCGGTTCAGTTTGACCAGCGAACACAGTCCATTCCATGTAAACACAGCCCACACCATTATGAGGCCACCAACAGCTTGCGCAGTGCCTTGTTGACAACTTGGGTCCAGGGCTTCATGGGGTCTGCGCCACACTCGTACCCTTCCACCAGCTCTTATCAATCGAAATCGTGACTCATTTGACCAAGCCACTTTTTTCCAGTCGTCTACGGTCTAACTGATATGGTCACTAGTCCGGGAGTGCCGCTATTGGCGATGTTGTGCTGTTAGTAATGGCACCCGAGTCGGTCTTTTGCTGTCATACCCCCATTAAAGCCAAATTTCGCCGGACTGTCCTAATGGCCACGCCCGTCGGACGTTTCACATTCATTCCTGTGGTTATTTCGCGCTGTGTTGCTTGTCTGTTCACACTGACAAGTCTACGCAGACGTCGCTGGTCGCGGACATTACGGTTGACCACAGCTTTGTCCATGATGGGAGGTTATGCCTGAATTTAGGTATTATCGGCACATTCTTGACACTGTGGGTCTCGGAATGTGAATTTCGTAACAATTTCAGAAATGGAATGTCCCATGCGTCTAGCTCCAACTAGCATACCGCGTTCGAAATCCGTTAATTCTCGTCGTGTGGCATAATCACATAATCAACCTTCGCAGACGAAGCATTTGAACACAAATGAAAGTCCTGCCCAGGCACTGACTATTAATACAATTTTTAAGCGACACTACTGCCATCTACATATTTACATATTGCTATCCCATGACTTTTGCCACCTCAGTGTATATATATATATAATTGTATTTAAAAAATACAAATAATACATTAAAAAAAACTGAAGCTAAAACTCTATAAATTCAAAGAATACATTGAACGACTTAAGGAATACATAAGGAATATTTTATAAAATCTGTACGAATAATTGAATTATTTTAAAATTAAAAATGTAATATTAAAGATAATATAATATTACAGATAATACTTTTTTCTATAAAGTCATAAAGTGTATAGGTAAATCAAACAGTAACCAAGTAACATGCATTTAATAATATCTAGAAGCACCCTTAAGGTAATAAAAATCCAAAATGGAAAATTGAACACCGATTTAAAAGATATTGTTATTCAATTTTCCTTTCACCATTTTTTTTTCATTGATTGTATCAGTTTCCATTTGAACGAAAAATATTTGAGGTTTGCACTTTTTATTTTAGATATATAAATCAAATAATGCAATTACTTTAGTGATATATTGGAAACAAATATGAGAGCAAAATGTGCCATATGCAGGCATGTTCTTTACTTAAATGAAAAATATCATTTATAGGTTAAGTTTTATAAAATAAATAATTATATAAAATAAGGTATTTGGAGACATACTTATTAAAATATTTACTAATTTGCAATATTTTAGCGTAAAACAGCTACACGGCAGTGGTTTTTACTTGTATTGCAGATGTGCACAGAAGAAAGTATTGACGTATTGTATGAAAAATGTATCTCTGATTTTTTGCATTATTTCTCCTGTGTAAAAAACCTTTCAGAGAATCATATATATTTTTTTCGAAACAAAATAAAAAATCACGCATTTAAGGTTTAAGCCTGACTTTAAGTTTCAGAAGTTGTTCCACTAGATGCACACACAGTTGTTTTATACTATTGTTATATTACTACATATCCTACTGTTGCTATGAGATTTTTTAAAGGGCTGCAGAATATATCTATAATTTGATCGTTGATATTTTACATTTACAATTTCATTTCCAAAACAATAAATTAAATATGAATTTTATTTTCTAATTTTAAAACTGTAAATGAAGTTATAAACATTTCATTCTAATCGGTCTTTACTTAAGGTTTTACTCGTTGTAAATTATTTTAAGCACATAAAATTATTTTTACAGTTGCTACCATCTTTGATCAAACACCACTACTGAAATTCTCATTCGGAATTCTCATTTTCGGGTTTTTTTTTAGAATTTCTATAACACAATTTCCGCAATCATCTTATTTCATTGTGTCTTTTCATTGCTCATGCTAATTTTTGCATCTTATAAACTTTAATAAATTACAATATTTTTAGTTTTAGTGGTCATAAAATCCAACTGGAAATTTATTTATACTTGAATATTTACAAAGGTGTTTTAGGCAAAAGAAGTATTTAAAACATATTTAACATTCTTTTCATATCCGCAATTTAGCTTTAATGAACTATTATCTGTTCCCGAGATTCAAATGTAGGTATCGTAAAAGAATTTCTAATGATGACCAAAAAATGAATTTAAAAATTCTTGACTATATAGTATTGAGACAGCAGTTTTCATTTCAGTAATGATGATTTACTAAATAAAATTGATTTTTTAAAAAGAAAAGTAAATATTTTGTAACAAATTATCACTATTTCTTTTGCTAGTATTGTTTAAAGTAAAATTTTAAATTACTGCCGGCTATATAACACTCTTTTTTTATTAAAAAGATTGTGGAACATATATTCTCTGGAATTCATGCATTTAAATATATTTATGGCAAGTTAAAAATATTTCACCTATTGTCAATATTTTTTCATATAGGAAAGGCTAATTCTAAAACAGTTAATTTAGAGTTATACTCCTAATTACAAAAAATATTGCAAATGATACTTTTATCACATGGAAACGCTATGATATGAAAACATAAATTTTATGACATGAAAATCTAATGTAAATATACTCAGAGTGTTCTGATAACTGTAAACTATTTATTTTAAGCAAGACATCTTGATTGTATCAGATTATCTGCATATTTTGTAGCTTGCCGTTATTTAGAAAAGATCATTTTTTCTGAAATATCTTTTAATATAATAAGAATATTGCATGCAAAAAAAATTGAATAATTTTAAATATATTTTTTTAATTTTAAATGTAAAATTTTAAACGTATTTAATTTTTGATATAACTCTGGAAGTACTTACTCGATTTACAAAACTTTTACACTTTTGTGTACAGTTAAAATGACACAGAAAATGTGTCATTTTAATTTGTCTTAAGGAATATGGATTAAAAATATGGATTAGGAATTTTATAACAAAATTTTAAGTAAAAAACGAAGTTTTTTTATGAGTGAGTTTTGCATAAATTAGCATAATTTCACAATTATCACTCAAAATTAAAACTCCTGAAGACAATTAGTTGGAAATATAGCATAAAATCTATCTTAAAAATTTTACACATATATCTTGCAAGGAACTTTAGTTATATCCTTTTAATGTTGACAAATCGTGATAAAATTCAAACTGAGATAAATTGAGCTAAAGTTCTCGTCAGGCGGGCAGCTGATGCAACGCTTCTCAAGACAAAGGGTGTTCTATCTAATAAAGATAAAAGAATGCGGTTTTCGGTATTTAACGCTAAAAACTCAGTATTTTTTAAAGCCAATGAAAAAAGACCCCTTAATCGGTTACCACGAACATCTTTCTTTCGAAAATTACTTTTAAAATGTATATAATTTCGAAATTAATTTTCGACTCCAATATAAATCGTAACATGTGATTTTTTTTAACAGAAATTATTTTCCAGAACCTTCAATCGGGCGAATTCAAACTTACACGCATTTCGTCAAATTGTTTGTGAAATATGCTTTAAAATGTACCCGCACTGCAATAATTTTTGAAACGATTATAGATAAATATAACGTTAAACCTTCGTAATTCCTAAGCCATTGACGAAATAACTTGCCGATTGGTATTCTTGGGTAGCCTTGGGTTACCTTAGTAATTCAAATAAGAGATAAAAAAGGGTGCTTCTATTGAACAGTTCAGAGTTCAGTGCAATGTTAGTACGAAATCGAAACCCTGATCATAATTATTTAACAATGTAGTACAATTTAATAAATATATGTATCAAATTTACGCTAAAGTTGATACATATTACATTCTATGAATACATAACTTTGTTCGATTTTCCATACCTGTCTTAATACATGTATAACATAACAAATAAATACATAGAAACAAATATTAAATATCGCTTTTATAGAGACAGATAATTGTCAAGTTATTTTAAGTATTTCGCATCCAATTGTCTTCAAGTATCTCCTAAGATATGCTTTTATTCAAACGTATAGAACCAATCATATCTTTCATTTTCAGTACTTTCTAGTATTTTACTAAAGAGATTTAAAATGTATTTATCGCTATTATTCTGCACCTGATTTATTGGTTCTCTATCGCAATCGATTAGAGGCTTGAATATGAATAAATAGAGATGATATTTTTAAAACTGTAATCTATATTGAAAATAAGTGTTTTATTAAGTATTTATTTTCAATGAAAGAATTGCTGACGCTGTTGGCTAGATAAAGTAAGATAAAGTAAGTATATTCAGACTGAACTGATACATGTAGATAATTCATATTTTAAAAATCGAATTGTTTTATCGGGTTATCCGCATAAATTACAACGTACTGATATTTATAAAATTAATATTTATTTAGATTTAAAATAATTTATATAAATAATACCAGCTTTAACCTCTTCAGTTCCGAAGCTAAAATAATAATACAAATGCTTATTCATTGGCTTTTTCCAAACAAAATGACATCGTAAATGACAGAAAAAATATCTTTTCTGAAATTGATCATTTAGTCGCTTAGTAATTTCGGTTCAAAATTATGAATATAAAACTGCAAGCACCTTAAAAACATAAATTTAATAACCATTAACCTAAATTAACGCAATCACAAATTTAAGAGCTTTAAACAAGTAAATAATCTATAATTCCTTAAAACTTTTTACTGAAAAAGGTTTAAGTTAAATACTTAGGAAAATTTCTCACGTTCTTGGTCATACTGTCTTTGGGGCATTTGTAGGTATTTTGCAAACTCAGATGAAAATAACACTTACTTTATGCAGGAATCAGCTTAGATGCTTCATTTATTCGTTTGCTTTAAACGCAAAAAAAAAAAAAAAAAAAAAAAAAAAAAAAAAAAAAAAAAAAAAAAAACAATCAGCTATTAAGAAGTGGTGTGAAAATGTAAAAAAATCGGACATTTTAGTTTTTATAAGGAAAAAAAACAGAGGTCCCTGTATTGGGACACAGGGACCGAAATGGATAAGTAAGGACTACCCTAGTTCATAATATTAGATGCAGTCGATACAAAACGAGGCATATATTATTTCTTACAAATTATTTAATGAGACTCAAAAGTATTGTCCACAATTGTTCTGGCATTTATCCCATTGTGACACTTAGAAACACAGTGCTATGCTCGTTAAAAAACATTTGGCTATTGTTTGAACCAGTTGCGCATGCACTCCTTGCTTCATCGTCCGTTTGAAACCATTGTCGCCATAGTATTTTTTTGAGCTCACAGAAAATTTGGAAGCCATGGGGCAGACTTGATCACTCATCCATTTTCGCACCACGCTATGCTGGGACACGCTTCGGTAATCAGCTCCACGCATCATACCCAAGTAACATGCGCCCATCACGAAAGAGCTTACTCTACTCCTTAACCTTGAAAGAAATATGCAGTGCTCCCCAATTAACCTTTCCATTCGTCGACGAATTTTACGATCTCCAACACTTTCCGCTCTCAAAAACCGTACAACACTTCTCTGCTCTTCTATGGATACATCCATTACGCATAGCTTCTAGAAAATGATAGACTTTAAAGCTGCAATAGACTTTTCAGCTGCACCTTTATCTTCGTTTTATCACTGCTTGGATGACACGTACCTACGCCAAGTGAGTTAAAGCGCGCGAATCCTTTTCATCATACCAACAACTACATTTCAGGCTCGTGTCAAATGTTCTAAATACAATACTTTTGTATTAATGGCCTCTCCAACGTTATTTATAGACTGTACCTAATATATAAAGCATTTTTTAACTTAATGCACAGAACAGTTTAACTGCACAACAGTATTTAAAAGCCCATGATTTCTAAAATGTGAAAATAGTTAACAGATACAAAATATCACATAAATTTTCTTATTTTTCGAATCTAGTAAAAGATTTATCACTATTTATGCTTGATACGGTTATAATTTTATTTGTTGTATCTGAAGCGTTCACTCCTACAAAGAATACTGTCTATGGATGTTAGACGTATTTCCTGAATATACGAAATATCGTATATATATATTGCATCGTATTAGATCGTATATTATACATCGTATATGTATATTAATCATATATTACTTCGTATATATTGAATATACCAATTATAAGAAAATATAAAACCACATCAGTAACTAATAAATGCATCAAGAATTTCAATATATTGAAAAATGTAAGAGTGTAACGCAGCATTACAAATATATACAATTTACACTAATTATTTTCTTAAAATATCGCAATATTAATCTTTGAGAGAATTATCGCATGTATTTTGTTTCATTTATGTGTAACGTGCACTCCAGTAAATAAATACATTCAAAAAGCTATGAAACATTTATTAAATTAAATTGATAATTAAGATCTTTGAAATAGGAAGTACTCAAATATCTATGAAAAATTAAAAATCATCATATAATTCAAATGCGTAGAACGAGATTATACGTTTTATTTTTGAACTTTCGTGAATTTATATTAAAATGTAACAATACGGAAAATATATTGCTGTGACTCAGCGGCTGATTTTTTGATTCAGTATCACTATTGATTAACGGTTGCTAGCATAAATCATCGGAAGAATTTTTCTTTTCTGAAATGTAACTGCAAATAAGTATAGCACATGACAATGACAGAATTTGTTATCTTAAATGCAATCGCAAGTAAGAATTGTATATTACAATGATAAAATTTGTAATGGAATATAACGACAAAAATGAATTGGATATGACAATGATAAAATTTGTAATGGAATATAACGACAAAAATAAATTGGATAAAGATTATTCAGATGAATTCAGATTGTACTAATAACTGCAGAATTAAGCAATTCACCTTATTCGCATATTTTAATGCGAGTTGATAACTTTAATAAAGTATATTTTTCTGCAGTACAAATTAGGCAAGCATGAAACGTCAACTGGAAGTACAGCTTAGAATAATTCATATTAGAAATAAATAGTTTCTCACAAATATAAAACATTAATTTTACAAAAAGATGATTTGTAGTTATTGTAAGCTGAACGCATTCAGATATCTTCAAAAATCTGTAAAGAGACGCTTTTATTCAAATGTGTGGAACGAGATAATATCTTTCCTTTTCAAGAAATTTCTCATACATTTCTCAAAGTAAGACAATAAATGTAATTTATTGCTATTATTCTGCGCCTGATTTAATGGTATTGTATCGCTATTTATTGAAGATTGCTATCTCAATACATTGAGATAATGTTTTTATCTGAAATGTAATTGCACTTAGATATTGCATATGGCAGTAATACAATTTATGATGTAATTTTAATGATGAAATCGACTGGATATAGTAAATATACTTATATTGTGCTGATAATGGTAGTTAATTTATCTAAAACAATTTGTATTTTGTTATTTGGATTATCCGCATATTTTATGGGATGGTTGGAATTTTAAAATAAGGAATATTTATTTAGATTATAGATGTTGCAAATAAATATTGGCATTTATAAATAGAGAGTTCATTTTTCATTTTTCGTAGATATAAAAACATAAAAAAAGCTTTTTTTATACATTTGTTATGTAAAATACATAAAAAAGATTTTGTTTATGTATGACGCCTGAACTTGTTGTTGGAAAAAACGGGAAAATTACAATTTTCCTAAAAACTTTTAAACTTTAGTGAATAAGTAGTGTGTTAAAAGATAATTTCAATGTTTCCATTATTTTGTGTACCCAAAATCAAATTTGTTCCAGCAGAGGAAATATGTTTTCATTTAAAATTAAATATGTGCATTAAAACTAAAAAATATATATAATGTTCATAGATCCATTCTATTGATGATATGATGATATATCGTTCACAAATATGTAAAATATTTATAACAATATTTAAGAAATATAAAAATATATTAACTTATATATTATTGAATTCAATTACATTTCAATTGGAAGTAACGGAATGAAATTATTAATTTTTTTTTTGTATTGCTTTAAAAAAACTTTAAATATTACATTTTTAAATGTAGTAAATGTGTTTTTACATCATAAATTGTTGACTAAATTTAAATGTATTTTCTCCATAATGTATAAAAGTTAAATAGATGCAAAAACTTTGGTTAAATTAACTTATTATTTAAAAAATATATATTTCTATTGTATATAGATATCATAATAAAATTGCTATTTCAGCCTATATATAAGCCTATATATATATATTCAGCCTATCATATAAGACTCAAAAATGCCTTTATGTTAGAAACTCGGTATTCATGAAGTTATGTGTGTATATGACGTACGCATTCCATTACCGTGCGTTACATTGTTATAATAATGCATGTATTAAATATGAAAATGTTTGCATATAAAGCATTTATGTGGACAAGCAAGTGTCTAGTTTGATATATTTGGGTAAAAAAGAGAAACATTGTGCCTAAAACATTGTGCCTTATTCTCGATCTTTATTCTAGCTAGACAAATTAGAAACATTTCCAGATGTCATTAATAAATGCAAAATAGCATAGACGTGATTTACAACATTTAAGCACTTCTAATTTCTTTTACAGGATATTTCAAAAGATATATTTGTATTGGACAATGGAATTGTTTACAGAAAAATAAAACTATCAAACGATTTCACCTTGCAATGTGACAATCTATATCATATATTAAATGTGTCTTCATGTGAAAAACTCATTCATTTGCATATAATTCCTTTCATTGATTAATTATATGGTAAGAATATAAAATAAATATCAATTGTATGTTTTTAAATTATCCAAACAAAAAAATCTGAAGAATGTTTAAGTCAGATCTTTTGTGTGAAGTTCAGTATTCTTTAGAATTAGTAATAAATAAAAAATGGAATTTAAAAAAAGTACTCAAAAGTGTAATACTGTAACAGAGTAGAACCATCAAAGTAAAAACAAACTGTATGTTCACCTTCTTTAATACAACACATAAAAATGAAACATTATAGATAAATTATTTCATCAAATAAAACATTTACAAACTTTTACTTTAACTGTTAAATAATATTACTTTTAGCAGAATTGTAAAAATACCGCCCAGCTACTATCTCAAAAATTATATTTATGATTAACTCCAAGCTTCTTACAGGCGATAAAAATGGCGATAGAGAAAATTGGATGCAGCTTTAGCAAACATTTTTATTAAATTTTGCCTCAAGCATTTCATCTGTAATTGTATCAAGTCCATTTTCAAAGGAACGATATTAAAGCCATACTGTTTTATTGGATTTATATACTGTAAAACAGACAGTTAAGAAGTTATTCCTATTATATTTAGAAGACATATTCAGAAATAAAACTTCCGATACGCTGGTTTATACTTTCTTTTAAGTATGTGAAATTAAAATTTTATTAGATTATGTGTATTACAGAATAGGAAGATGTTTTTGTAAATTCTACAATCATAGAGAAGACTAACACAAATTAATTTTGAAAGCAATAATAAACGCGAACGTATATACAAATAGAGAACGAGACTGCGCTTACTTGAAATGAAAATATGTAGTCAGATTTAATAATAACTTGCAGTAATCATTGATGCTCGAATATTGCTTTATGTTAGATTTTGGCAGGTACGCTAACGCACAAATCATTAACACATAAAGCAAAGATAAATTTTGTTTGAATTTAGCGTCATATTCTTATATAGATTCTAATAGGACTGAACGAATATATTTATATTAATATAATATTTTAAAATTTAATTTAAAAATTAAAGTTAATATCAATAATTTTTAGATTTTAATTTAAATATGTGTAAGTTTACCATATTTAATGATAATGTTAATTCACTGATTCCTTTAGCTCCTTGTAAACCTGAGAGAAATGCAGTGAACTTTGTAATTGTTGGTGTGTATCTTTATTGTTCATATTATTGTAATAGAAAATTGTAGAAAACAGCTTTGTTATGGATACAGCATACCAGTTAATATTAATAAAAATACATTAAGGAATAATACTTTTTTCAAGAAACAAAAGTAAAGTATTTCGAAACCATAAACTTTCAATTTAGAGAAAAACTTCCAATGTAACTGTTTAGAGATGTAGTTTTTATCTCAAATAGGAATATACTATTTCTCAATCATACAAAAAGTTATCTTTATGTTTAACTACAAGATTTCTAAACGCGGTAAAAAAAAAGGTAATCTAGAAAATGTGATACAACCACCTTAACCCATATAAAGATATGTTTTTCAGTTTTTTCTCAAGCGTTTAATTCGTAATTGTATCAAGTTCATTTTCAAAAAAAGAATATTAAAAGCAGTCTGGATTTTATTGGATTTAAACATTCTAAATAAAACTTCCGATACGCTGGTTTATACTTTCTTGTAAGTATGTGAAATTAAAATTTTATAAGATTATGTGTATTCCAGAATAGGAAGATGTTTTTTGTAAATTCTACAATCATAGAGAAGACTAACATAAATTAATTTTGAAAGTAATAATAAACGCGAACGTATATACAAATAAAATACGAGACTGCGCTTACTTGAAATGAAAATATGTAGTCAGATTTAATAATAACTTGTAGTAATCATTGATGCTCGAATATTGCTTTATGTTAGATCTTGGCAGGTACGCTAACGCACAAATCAATAACACATAAAGCAAAGATAAATTTTGTTTGAATTTAGCGTCATATTCTTATATAGATTCTAATAGGACTGAACGAATGTATTTATATTAATATAATATTTTAAAATTTAATATAAAAATTAAAGTTAATATCAGTAATTTTTAGATTTTAATTTAAATATGTGTAAGTTTACCATATTTAATGATAATGTTAATTCACTGATTCCTTTAGCTCCTTGTAAACCTGAGAGAAATGCAGTGAACTTTGTAATTGTTGGTGTGTATCTTTATTGTTCATATTATTGTAATAGAAAATTGTAGAAAACAGCTTTGTTATGGATACAGCATACCAGTTAATATTAATAAAAATACATTAAGGAATAATACTTTTTTCAAGAAACAAAAGTAAAGTATTTCGAAACCATAAACTTTCAATTTAGAGAAAAACTTCCAATGTAACTGTTTAGAGATGTAGTTTTTATCTCAAATAGGAATATACTATTTCTCAATCATACAAAAAATTATATTTATGTTTAACTACAAGATTTCTAAACGCGGTAAAAAAAAAAGGTAATCTAGAAAATGTGATACAACCACCTTAACCCATATAAAGATATGTTTTTCAGTTTTTTCTCAAGCGTTTAATTCGTAATTGTATCAAGTTCATTTTCAAAAAAAGAATATTAAAAGCAGTCTGGATTTTATTGGATTTAAACATTCTAAATAAAACTTCCGATACGCTGGTTTATACTTTCTTGTAAGTATGTGAAATTAAAATTTTATTAGATTATGTGTATTACAGAATAGGAAGATGTTTTTGTAAATTCTACAATCATAGAGAAGACTAACACAAATTAATTTTGAAAGTAATAATAAACGCGAACGTATATACAAATAAAATACGAGACTGCGCTTACTTGAAATGAAAATATGTAGTCAGATTTAATAATAACTTGTAGTAATCATTGATGCTCGAATATTGCTTTATGTTAGATTTTGGCAGGTACGCTAACGCACAAATCATTAACACATAAAGCAAAGATAAATTTTGTTTGAATTTAGCGTCATATTCTTATATAGATTCTAATAGGACTGAACGAATATATTTATATTAATATAATATTTTAAAATTTAATATAAAAATTAAAGTTAATATCAGTAATTTTTAGATTTTAATTTAAATATGTGTAAGTTTACCATATTTAATGATAATGTTAATTCACTGATTCCTTTAGCTCCTTGTAAACCTGAGAGAAATGCAGTGAACTTTGTAATTGTTGGTGTGTATCTTTATTGTTCATATTATTGTAATAGAAAATTGTAGGAAACAGCTTTGTTATGGCTACAGCATACCAGTTAATATTAATAAAAATACATTAAGGAATAATACTTTTTTCAAGAAACAAAAGTAAAGTATTTCGAAACCATAAACTTTCAATTTAGAGAAAAACTTCCAATGTAACTGTTTAGAGATGTAGTTTTTATCTCAAATAGGAATATACTATTTCTCAATCATACAAAAAATTATATTTATGTTTAACTACAAGATTTCTAAACGCGGTAAAAAAAAAGGTAATCTAGAAAATGTGATACAACCACCTTAACCCATATAAAGATATGTTTTTCAGTTTTTTCTCAAGCGTTTAATTCGTAATTGTATCAAGTTCATTTTCAAAAAAAGAATATTAAAAGCAGTCTGGATTTTATTGGATTTAAACATTCTAAATAAAACTTCCGATACGCTGGTTTATACTTTCTTGTAAGTATGTGAAATTAAAATTTTATAAGATTATGTGTATTCCAGAATAGGAAGATGTTTTTTGTAAATTCTACAATCATAGAGAAGACTAACATAAATTAATTTTGAAAGTAATAATAAACGCGAACGTATATACAAATAAAATACGAGACTGCGCTTACTTGAAATGAAAATATGTAGTCAGATTTAATAATAACTTGTAGTAATCATTGATGCTCGAATATTGCTTTATGTTAGATCTTGGCAGGTACGCTAACGCACAAATCTATAACACATAAAGCAAAGATAAATTTTGTTTGAATTTAGCGTCATATTCTTATATAGATTCTAATAGGACTGAACGAATGTATTTATATTAATATAATATTTTAAAATTTAATATAAAAATTAAAGTTAATATCAGTAATTTTTAGATTTTAATTTAAATATGTGTAAGTTTACCATATTTAATGATAATGTTAATTCACTGATTCCTTTAGCTCCTTGTAAACCTGAGAGAAATGCAGTGAACTTTGTAATTGTTGGTGTGTATCTTTATTGTTCATATTATTGTAATAGAAAATTGTAGGAAACAGCTTTGTTATGGCTACAGCATACCAGTTAATATTAATAAAAATACATTAAGGAATAATACTTTTTTCAAGAAACAAAAGTAAAGTATTTCGAAACCATAAACTTTCAATTTAGAGAAAAACTTCCAATGTAACTGTTTAGAGATGTAGTTTTTATCTCAAATAGGAATATACTATTTCTCAATCATACAAAAAATTATATTTATGTTTAACTACAAGATTTCTAAACGCGGTAAAAAAAAAAGGTAATCTAGAAAATGTGATACAACCACCTTAACCCATATAAAGATATGTTTTTCAGTTTTTTCTCAAGCGTTTAATTCGTAATTGTATCAAGTTCATTTTCAAAAAAAGAATATTAAAAGCAGTCTGGATTTTATTGGATTTAAACATTATAAATAAAACTTCCGATATGCTGGTTTATACTTTCTTGTAAGTATGTGAAATTAAAATTTTATTAGATTATGTGTATTACAGAATAGGAAGATGTTTTTGTAAATTCTACAATCATAGAGAAGACTAACACAAATTAATTTTGAAAGTAATAATAAACGCGAACGTATATACAAATAAAATACGAGACTGCGCTTACTTGAAATGAAAATATGTAGTCAGATTTAATAATAACTTGTAGTAATCATTGATGCTCGAATATTGCTTTATGTTAGATCTTGGCAGGTACGCTAACGCACAAATCAATAACACATAAAGCAAAGATAAAGTTTGTTTGAATTTAGCGTCATATTCTTATATAGATTCTAATAGGACTGAACGAATGTATTTATATTAATATAATATTTTAAAATTTAATATAAAAATTAAAGTTAATATCAGTAATTTTTAGATTTTAATTTAAATATGTGTAAGTTTACCATATTTAATGATAATGTTAATTCACTGATTCCTTTAGCTCCTTGTAAATCTGAGAGAAATACAGTGAACTTTGTAATTGTTGGTGTGCATCTTTATTGTTCATATTATTGTAATAGAAAATTGTAGAAAACAGCTTTGTTATGGATACAGCATACCAGTTAATATTAATAAAAATACATTAAGGAATAATACTTTTTTCAAGAAACAAAAGTAAAGTATTTCGAAACCATAAACTTTCAATTTAGAGAAAAACTTCCAATGTAACTGTTTAGAGATGTAGTTTTTATCTCAAATAGGAATATACTATTTCTCAATCATACAGAAAGTTATCTTTATGTTTAACTACAAGATTTCTAAACGCGGTAAAAAAAGGGTAATCTAGAAAATGTGATACAACCGCCTTAACCTATATAAATATAAGTTTTTCAGTTTTTTCTCAAGCGTTTAATTCGTAATTGTATCAAGTTCATTTTCAAAAGAAGAATATTAAAAACAGTCTGGATTTTATTGGATTTAAACGTTCTAAATAAAACTTCCGATACGCTGGTTTATACTTTCTTGTAAGTATGTGAAATTAAAATTTTATAAGATTATGTGTATTCCAGAATAGGAAGATGTTTTTTTGTAAATTCTACAATCATAGCGAAGACTAACATAAATTAATTTTGAAAGTAATAATAAACGCGAACGTATATACAAATAAAATACGAGACTGCGCTTACTTGAAATGCAAATATGTAGTCAGATTTAATAATAACTTGCAGTAATCATTGATGCTCGAATATTGCTTTATGTTAGATTTTGGCAGGTACGCTAACGCACAAATTATTAACACATAAAGCAAAGATAAATTTTGTTTTAATTTAGCGTCATATTCTTATATAGATTATAATATGACTGAACGAATATATTTCTATTAATATAACATTTTAAAATTTAATATAAAAATTAAAGTTAATATCAATAATTTTTAGATTTTAATTTAAATATGTGTAAGTTTACCATATTTAATGATAATGTTAATTCACTGATTCCCTTAGCTCCGTGTAAACCTGAGAGAAGTGCAGTGAACTTTGTAATTGTTGATGTGTATCTTTCTTGTTCATATTATTGTAATAGAAAATTGTAGGAAACAGCTTTGTTATGGCTACAGCATACCAGTTAATATTAATAAAAATACATTAAGGAATAATACTTTTTTCAAGAAACAAAAGTAAAGTATTTCGAAACCATAAACTTTTAATTTAGAAAAAAAAAAAAAAAAAAAACTTTCAATATAACAGTTTTGAGATGTAATTTTTATCTCAAACAGAAATATATTATTTCTGAATCATACAGAAAGTTATCTTTATGTTTAACGACAAGATTTCTAAACGCGGTAAAAAAAAGGTAATCTAGAAAATTTGATACAACCGCGTTAACCTATATAAAGATACGTTTTTCAGTTTTTCCTCAAGCGTTTAATTCGTAATTGTATCAAGTTCATTTTCAAAAGAAGAATATTAAAAGCAGCCTGGATTTTATTGGATTTATGCATTCTAAATCAGACAAATAAAGTAATTGTCCACATTTATAGAAAAATCGTCTTGTGCGCCGGTTTATCCTTTGCTTTAAACACATGTATTTTATATTAATACATGGAAATTATTCCAGAGAGAAACACTCGCGTTGCATACAATATTTCAAATTAAAATCAAATTTCAAAGTAATTGCTTAAGATGCGCAAAGGCCAACATATTGAAAATTATTCCATGCCGGGACTCGAACCCGGGCCATCAGTATAGCGCACTGACATTCTCCCGACTAAACCACATGGAACGATACCCAGCCTGGAAAATTTCTCACTATTATATGTTGGCATATGTTCACGTATTTATCGTGAGCCACCGACCTGGGGCGAACACGAAACTTAATTAAATCCAGCATCGATAGAAACTATATTAACACATTGAAATTAACCTGCAACCATGTTAACCTTATTCACGATAAATATTCCATCTTGTGTTGCGTTTGTAGCCTTGCCAACATATAATAGTGAGAAATTGTCCAGGCTGGGTATCGTTCCACGCAGTTTAGTCGGTAGAACGTCAGTGCGCTATATTGATGACCCGGGTTCGAGTCCCGACATGGAATCATTTTCACTATGTTGGCCCTTTGCGCCTCTTAAGCAATTACTTTGAAATTTGATTTTCATTGGAAATATACATATGTATTTTAATTTTTGTTAGCTGTTTTGTAATACAAAAAAGAAATCCTCCCTCATTCGTGTAAAATATCAGTTACGGTTTGCGATTGGGCAATAATAATACGAAAAAGAAATACGTAAAAGAAATATATTATAATATCAGGCTTTAAAAAATAATATGCAATATCATAAAACTTTATATGCTTTTTTTTTTTTTTTTTTTTTTTTTTTTTTTGTATTCATACATTATGACATAAAGAAGGAAAGCAGTTTTTTGTAATGTGTAGAAAAAATTTCTTTGTGACTTTTGTGATCCACGTATAGCTCCATTAAAAGTTATTTGTAAATTGAAATTAGAACATTTTCTTTTATTAATTATAAATGTATGTAAGGTAAATGTAATTGTAGTTATATATATTACGATATTGCAGACGATTCTTTCGATTCAAAATACGGAATGAAGAAAGGTAAAATTATCATAAAATTTCATTTATTCATTTATTAATATGGACCAGGTAGACAGATACCCAAGAATGGTTCTCATTTGCTAATTTTGTTTATTGTTGTCAATTGCAAATCTTGTTCGAAATGGTAATTTGAAATACATTTTATAATTACATAAATTATTAAAAACAACAAATAATGTAAAAGAAAGCTAAAATAACACAGAGCGGTAATTTCTTATATATTTGTTTTTAATACATAACATTAAATTCACTGGTTTAGCAATGAACGATTTTAATGATGGTAGTTTGATTTCTTGTGCTTTGTTATGCTTACCAGAAATATAATATAAATATTTTTTAATGTAGACATACTCTATAAATAAGTATAATACATTATTCCTATGAGGGTGTATCAATAACTTTTTGCCCTCACATATAAATAATTGAGTAAAATTTATCAAACTGCTACATTGTATTAGTCCCTTTCTATTTAGTTACCGTGCACAGTGACACATTTCTGCAAACAGTATTTCAAAAATAGGGGGGAGGATGTATTCCAGGAGGCGCAATAGTGTGACAAATTGACATGTAGATGTAACATATTTTTGGACATATTGTTGACCACTTATTCATGTTATGTACCTCTCGAGCCCCTCCCTCAAAAATTTGCCCTCGGGGTGGGGTGGGGAGACTTTTCTAAATTTTGATGACATCATTCATGCCCACCGGGGGGGGGGCGAATTTGGGCGCAGGGACCCGGAAGTGCATAGAGTGAATAAGTGGTCACAGGCCTTTCGACCAATATGTCACATGTGGGGTTCGGTAAAACTTAGAAAAATGCCTCTCTTTGGATCTACTATCTCGCCTCCTGGAATACATCATCGCCCCTCTCTTTGAAATACCGTTCGCCGAAATGTGTTACTGTGCACGGTGAATGTATAGGAAAGGACTAATACAATGTATCAATTTCATAAATTTCACTCAATTATTTCTATGTGAGGGCAAAAAGTTATTGATACACCCCCGTATAAATATCTTGTAATGTAAAAATACTGTATAAATAAATATAATACATCGTATCTATCTATCTCTATATATATATATGTATCGTCTACCACATTATATAGATTTATGTATATAAATACTTTCGCCACTGTGTTTAATATATAAAATATATAATATTAACTATGAAATTAAAATGAAAACAGCAAAAAAATAAGGGATACTGTAATTAATAATTTCGGCAATGTTATTGGTGCAGTGAATATGACCTGGCGCAAGTATCACATTATGTAATTTTATTGCGATTGCAACAATCCTCTATAAATTCAAAACACATTTCTTATTTTAACATAAGTTCTCAATTTCAGAATTGACCTTTTAAACAGAAATATTATGTAACCATTTTTTTAAAGTAAACTTTATAAAATGTATTAACAGTAACTTTTAAAGAACAGCCTTTTATTGATTAGAATGTAGGGGTTCATAATTACAAATCCTAATCAGACATTTCTATAAATTTTTCATCGGTGCAAAATGAGACATTTCAAATTGGAGTTTCCTGTTAATCAAAAGCAAATAACTTGATTTTATGTTACGATGCCAATCTGAGATACTTTAAAGGAAACGGAAATGAATGAAATAGAGACAGACAAAAGCGGATATAATAAGATCATTATTTTTGATTTTCACGAATTTGTGATGCTCTTTTTACGAAGGTGATTTGTGATAAATTTAATGTAAATTTTAACTATTTTTTATATAAAACAAGTAATATAAAAATTTTGTGTTTAAAGTCAATTCCTACTTAGGTCATCAAAGAAAAATTTTATGTAAATCCCTTAAGCTAATATTAGTTTTTGTTGCATTAAAATATCTCAATTTGTTGATTTTCTATAAGCAAGTAGGTTTACAATGGAAGTCTATGGGAATTTGGCGAAATATTAGAGATATCGCCAAGTTGGCGTCACTTTTAGCGACTCATTTTGGTTGCCAAATTTGGCGATGTATCGCCAAGTTGGCTACAAACAAGGCGGTATTTGGCGACAGAACAGGCACACCACTATGGATGAAGATGCATTAAATGTTTCAATAACCAATGACCGCCATTTTCTCTCCCATGTAAAACTAAAATTAATTAATTAAAATTTAATTAATGAATTCATATTTGAAAAAAATCAATTATCATCCAGTACAAGTTTAAAAAAATTATTTCAACTTGATAGGATGAATAAGTATGTTATTAACGATTGAAAATTTTAACAAGATAAATAAATAAATATAGGGAGAGTGTGAACTAATAGTAGGAATTGAAAAAATAGACAAAAGGACAACTTGATCAAAAGAATTAAATACCATTTCTCTATCAAGGGACATGTCTTTAACACTATATCTGCCATGATTTTTTGTATATCTTATATCTACCAAAATATGCCTTTTGACATCTTCACGTTCCATCCAAAACAATCCAGACATCCAAACATCCAAATATCCAAATATCCAAAGAATTTCCAAAACAGTTGGGATTTCAAATTATCAGTTAAATATAGATAATTTGAGAAATTTATATATTAATACATTGGCGAGTATTTATTAGGGATTATTTAATCAGGTTATAAATTCTAGATTAATTCAACAAAACGTAAATATACATAAATGTAATCAAACATGTTTTGTGTCAACATGAACAACAATTTAAAATTATTATCTTCTTTATTTTTTTTTAATTTTATTAAAAATTCAAACATTTTAATCTTATTAACTCAACATAATCTCAGTCTCATATATAAAAATCCAATGTTTGTAACAACAAAGATAACAATAATCATAAAAACAGCAGCGCAATAAAATTCTTTCCTTTTACAATTCCATAGTTTTTACACGAATGAAAACAAAATTCATATGTATTGAACTCACTACCAGAATTGGAGAATAAAACGCTTTATTCATTTTGATCTAGTCACTGCAATGATCTACACTAAAATGTAACTTGACAGAAAACAAGCGAATATCAAAGTTATGCAGAAACCCCTGTATTTCCCGTTACAACTGAAATCGTGTTTATCTAATTCGATTATAATCGATATGATGTTGTAAAATTGTGTTGATATTTATATGTAAAATTGTTTAAAATTAGAATTATGACATCCTCAGAAATTTGAAATTATGTAATCCTTAGAAATTAGAAATTAAAGAGAGAAGAAGATCTTAGAAGATTCAAAAGACACCTCATGGTAGAAATAGGTATACCATATAAGTCCATTATGAACTAGTGGAAAATCATATGGCTGAATTCATTTAACAACTATTGTATGAAAATACAAAAAAATTGTTTTGGAGAAATGATTAAACTTAGAGAATAGTTTTAAGTTAAAATCCGAAAGGTGTCTTTTGACACCTCTTGGTAGAAATAGTATTAAAGTATAATCGAAAATTCTGAAGGGTCATTTTGCGTATAAACAGGCATGTAGTGGAGAGTATACGGGGATATACGCCGTATACCTTCTGGGCTTTTTTAAGGAACTCCGTACACCCTCTGTTTACGGAGAAAGCTGTAGTATATATACACTAACGTATACCCTCTGCCTTGAGCGTATACCCTCTGCTTAGAACGTATACCCTCTGTTTTTTTACGACTACATCACTGCGTATAAATGAGGAATTGTCCTAATCAAAATATTTTACAGTGTTAAGACTATGCAGCCCGCTGACACACTTATGCGTCATTTATAAAACTGGCGTGAAGAAATTCTAAGTTCTCCCCAGAAAGTTTGAATTGTTACTTTTAGGTAGCTTTCATTACAAAAAGTAAAAAGCTACCTTTTGCAGCCGTCCGGAAGAAAGCACTTCCGGAAAATTTTGATATATTTTCACCGATCTTGACCCCCAGACCCCAAAATCTCCCATCGTTCAAATGTGACTTATATATGTATAAAGGGCTCTGGTTATATATAATGGGAGTGTGCTTGGCTATGCTGCATACTGTTGAACCTAGGTCCACCATCATATTAAAAAGTTTTGGCAACATGTGCAGGTGAACTCCATTGATTGTATGTTGTTATCCCTAATGCTAAGACAGTATGGATTTCAATTTGGTAATTTAATTTTTTTATTTTTCCTCTATCCTTTTTATCTTGTTTTATTTTGAACTTAATTGGTGTTCAATGGTTTATTTGTCTGATTTATGTGTGTGGTTGTCCCAAATTCATATTCTTTAGCTAATTTATGTCTCATATGAAGATTAAACCACACGTTTTATTTGTGGAACTTTAGGCATTCGGGATTTGACGATTCTAACTTGTACAAATTTCTATAATTCCATTTCTGTTATTCAATTTCTGCTGTCTTTAGGTAGCTTTCATTATAAAAAATAAAAAGTTGCCTATTGCAGCCATCCGGGGGAAAGCACTTCCAGAAAATGTTGATATATTTTCACCGATCATGACCCCCAGACCCCAAAACCACCCTCAGTTAAAATGTGACATATATATATATGATTTTTGACAGATTCAGCCAGGTGTGGAGGCCTACCAATTGGTTTGAGCTCAACTAGCCCCACCCAGTCTGATATTTGACATGCGATAACTCTCGTATTTATAAACGGATTTTCATGAAATTAATTGTATGCACAGTACATACCAATGCCTCGACCAATTTTGTTGGCCAGCTTCATACGCCATCTTGTATCGAAATTAAAATTAAAAAATAAATGAAAAATAAAAAGCGGTGCAAATAAATTAAAAACTGAATAATATTTTTTTTTCCCTTAGAGTTTGACCTTAATATAAGAATTCCGGAGCATACTTTGTTTCGTCTTTATCTTATAAAATGGCTGATATATACGAGTTTCTAAAGCGGCTGACAAATTGAAGCAATCTGATATTTGTCGCGCTGTAAGATTCATATTTTAAACTCATTTGGATGAGATTGATTGTATACATAGTACATACCTATGTCTCGATCCCTTTCGTTGGCCAGCTTCATCCACCATCTTGTTTCTAAATAACGGCCATTTGCACTGTGAACTGCCGAAGCAATGCTAAATTTATATCCGTTAGCTTCAAATTCTCGCCAAACTTGGCGATATTTTGCCAAGTATTGCCAAATAGGTGACCAAAAGTAACCTTAAATGATGCCAACTTGGCTATAGCTTGCTAATTTTGCACAGCTCTCATTCGAATTCCCTATTGACGAATATTCTCTTATCGGATTCGTCGCACATTAGCTTTTTAAAATTTGAATAAAATTAGCTCCAAGTAAAACTTGCAAAATTTTAAAACCAGGAAATATGAAAGCTACCTCTCCCTTCTTCTTTACTTTTTCTTAAACTCATTTGTTAAAAATGATTAAAAAAATAAGATGATTTTTTAATAAATTGGAAAAAAATTACATATTTTTAAGATTTACCGATAGACATTTTCAGTATTAATTTTAAATATTATTAAACATCCGTATCTTCAACTATGGAATAACACTTACATCTAATACATAATTTCTCCTGGCAAAAGTTATTACCAAATAAATATTTCTATTTCATACCTGATTTTTTAAATTGTCAAGCAGCTTTTATTTTAAAATAAGGTAAGGAAACATATACTCAATATTTTTTAACTGTGATTCCTTTTATACTAATATAAGCTTTTAGTTTATATTCTAAACTCTTACATTAGTACAACAATCCTTCTATATCTCTGAATTTGAAGTTACGCAATTTCTCTTACAAAATGTAATGCGTTTTTAGTGGTATATACACGACTCCTTTAATAAATTTATTTAAAAAAGGGCTCACAATTATTTTTAAATTCGGCTAATCTTTTTCATAATATAATAAAATGATACATAATTATACAATTTAGAGAGGAAATTCACTTAAATACATTTTCTGAATGCGCGAGACACTTTAAATTAGAATTTCCTGTTAAGACATGATGCCAATCTCAGATATTTTAAAAGAAAGCCCAAACGGATTAAATTTAAACTAAGTGAATATGGTGAGATTAATGATTTTGAACGAATATATAAGATTGCTTTCTACGTGTGAAGCAATTTGAATATGAATTTTACCCATATATTTTTGAAGCAGACACACGTAAATCGAAACAAATATTTCAAGCGTTATTTAACGTTGAAATCAGTCAAAATAGTTCAGTTAAAAAAAGTTTCTACGATAAAAGCCAACATAACAATTTAACAAACTTTTGCGGACACATACCTGAATAAATTCCGGTATGCAATGTCGAATTATTTTATATATTTACCATTTTTTTTCATTTTTTGAAATATTTTATTTTAAACTATTTATATTTGAAAATTCATATTCAAAGAGATTTTTATAGACATTTTTATGAATGCGCGGTTACACAAATACCTTTTTCCGAATGTACGAGACAATTTAAATTATAGTTTCCTGTTAAACCGAATTAATTAGTAGCATTTGATATGACACGATAGCAATCTGAGATATTTTTAAGGGGTCTTGTACCTTTTAAACGCGTCGAAAATTATCTAAAAACTTCAAAGTTTGAATTAGTCTATCTTCAAAACCTTTTTATGTATAAACATGAAATTTTGACTATCGATTAAACATATTGTGTTCTGTAATATGCTACCATTAGAAATTTATTAGATTTTTACAGAATTTGTGTATTGTTGAATTCAAAATACCTCTTTTTTTTTACTCCATAAGTGATTGCGCGCGTGATATCTTGAGAAAGTATGTATGGATTGTCCTGAAATTTGGTAAATATACTAAACAAATATGTATGTTTAAAATGAAATATTTTAAGTAATTACAATGGTAATATTTTTAGTTATGACTATTTTTATTCATTAAAAACATAAAACTTTTTTTCCTTTTTACAAAAATATTTTTTATTATAGTTAATGAGATAATTTTGGCCTAAGAGTAGTTCATTTTAAACACACGTATATGTTTAGTATCTTTACCAAATTTCGTAGCAATCCACGCATACTTTCTCAAGATATCATGCGCGCAATGACTTATGGAGTAAAAAAACTTCTAAACGGATTATAATTAAACATACTAAACGGATGTGTTGAGATTAATGATTTTGACCGAATATATAAGATTGCTTTCTACTTATTGATCATATAAAGCATACAGTATAAATTTTATCTATATATTTTTCACATGAAAAAAAAAAATAATTGCACTTTTTTAAATATTTTATTTAATACTAGCAGGCTATGCCCGCTACGCTGGTCAGTTTATCCAAATGACCCTTGAATCAAACAAAATGTATCTGTGAATTTGACATTGTAATTTAAAGCAATATGGAACCTTACCATGATTGTACTTTCGCACTGCTGAAAACGATATGAACGCCATTGTGCTATATTTTCTAATGTGAAGACAAATTTTCAGCTATTAAGGTCTTAACCCTTTTAGTTGATCAATCACAGTAGGATTTGGTAAAGAATGATAGTACAATATGCAATATAATAAAACAAACTCTGAAAAATTATTTAACTAATAATGCAAACAAACAAACTGACAAAATCCATCCAGTAAAACTTTTTTTAAAGGCTGATCTTTCATATTGGGTCCATCTGATTATAGAACTTTCCCCTAAAATTCTATAACTAAGCAACGTAGAATGTTACGCAATGAACTAAAATCTCTCCAAACATTGTCTAATCAACAAAGTAAGTATTATCAATATACGCCATGTAGAACGTTTTGAAAAGTCTAATCTTTCACAATCGGTTTTACATGACTATGGACCTTTCCGCCATTACTTTATGACTAAGTAACGTAAAATAATATGCAAAATACTAAAACCATATCTGAATAGGTATTTAACTAACAATGGAATTCCTAACAAATTCGACATGTAAAACTTTTTAAAAATTCTAAACTTTCATAATCGGGTTTAACTGTTTATAGAACTTTCCACCACATCTATATTATTAGCAATGCAGAAGGGTATAGTATATACTAAAACCCTGGCGGAAAAATTATCTAACTAACAGTGAAAATTCAATCGAAATCAATTCGGCTGAATCTTTTAAAAAGGCTAATCTTTCATGATCGGGTTCGTCTGATTATATAGCTTTAAAATTTAATTCTATGTATATGCTACTAGAACGATATGTTATATACTAAAATCTTCCCTGAAAAATTATCTGACTATCATTTTGATTCTCATCAAAATCCATTCAGTTGAGCTCAAGTTATATGCAGCTGGGACGAAATTCCCATTTCCATTTTACTCTCGTATATATAGTAGAGGCAGAAGTAGATAGATAGATAAGAATATTTATTCTTAAAATTTATGAAACTGCAAATTATTTCTCGTTGTCTCTGCTGAATAATTTTAAAGAATTTTCAATCGGCGAGTATTGAGATTTACGATTATGTCTACAAGAAATGTATTTAATTTTGTACCAAAACATTCTCGGTAAAATGAGCCAATCTGGTGTGGGTTCCGATATTATAAAATATATATTTTTTTTTTCAAAATCGCCATTTAAACTACGCACATGACATTTTAAGTGCCTCTTGGCACTGTAGTAAACATTTCCATTTTTTAATCAGCGAAAAATGAAGTTATAACTTAATTTTACTTAATAATAAAAAAATTATTTTTAATAAAAAAAAAATAATAAATTTTTTTGTAGTGTTACGATTAAATAATAATTAAAGCCAAAAAAAATCGCGTTCAATAAATAGCAAGCCACAATGTTTGGCACAGTTTGCAATTAAATTTGGTACTTTTACACTATAGGCCTTTTTTTTTAAACAGATTCGGGCAATTGGGACATCAGAAAGTGAGATTTGTTACCAACTGATAAAAAAAGTTAAGAAAACAAATTTGATGAAACTTTCTGTTTGTTTATATATGTATATTATTAATTTTTTTTTATATATAAATTACTTCGGGTTCTATATAAAATTAGATAAATAGCATCTTCATGTTAAATAAATTGTATAAACATACAAAAAAATGCTTGTGTATATGGAATGAAACAGTGAATAGGTTGCCAGAAAATATGCTTTCAAATTTCCTTCTCCGCCAAGGCTATTTTCTCTGTTTCGCGAAGATCCCTATACTGGAAAAGTACCAAAAATTTTTTCACGTTTAGGATTGAAATAAATGGCGCAATAGCGTACATTTTGTTATGGTGTTTGTATAACGTAAAAGTAGCAAAATGTCGCCAAAAGACTTTCTTTCGAATCACGCCAATTCTGTGTTAATTCGGTTATAGAATATGTCCGCTTTAAAAACACAGAATCAATTTAAACCTTTTCCTAAGTTAATTGTGCACCAAACCACGCCAGGTAACATACTCCAATTGTCTGTAGAGTCAATTATGTAACTTATCGGTACCAAATATGTCAATTGTCTGTGGACTCTATGTAACAATAGAGTTATGCAGCAGTTTTTACGATTTCTGCAATAGAATCTCCAGAACTAATGCACGGGTTTTCATCAAACTTTAGATTCAGTTAGTCTTTTACAGGAATTGACGTTTTACATATTTTGGTGTAAATCACTCAACAGGTGGCGCTGCGATTCTGCATTTTTTTGCGATTTTCCAAGAGCTCTGACTCAAGAACTAATGCTTGGAATTTCAACAAACTTCAGATTCATGTGTACCTTGATATGAGTTACTGTTGTTTATATTTTGGTGCAAATTGATCAAGAGGTAGCGCTGCTATAGTGCCTTTTTTCAAAATTACAAGTATAACTCTATCTCAATAACTAAAGCGCGAATTTTCATCAAACTTCGTATTTACTTATACCTTGATATCAACTAGTTTTGTTTATGTTTTGCTGCAAATCGCTCAATAGGTGGCGCTGTTATGCTACATTTTTATGAATTTCCGCTATAGCTCTATCTCAAGAACTACTGCATGGGTTTTCATCTAACTTTAAATTCGGGTATACTTTGATATTAATTGGTGCTAAATTGGTGTAATTTCTTATATTATTTAAATGATTTAATTGACGTGATTTATATAGAAGAAAGTTTTGCGATGGCCAGAACATACTAGTTTTAAAATGCCGTACTGCGCTTGCTATTGAGTGCATAAAAAGTTCTAAATATGAAATTTATAGAGAACTGTGTCCTCCTTAAGATTGTAATTTAAAAATAACACTCTACAACAACTGGTCTCCAGATATTTAAAAAAAAACGCCAAAAGTCCAAATATTTCGTTGTTTTTTGGCGACAGAAATTTCTCCCAATGGACGTTTTGTTGAATTTTTCTGTTTTTACAGCTGACTTTAGTATATACACAAAGAAAACTAGTATGTTGTAGCCATCACAAAACTTTCTTCTATATAAATCACGCAAATTAAATCATTTAAATAGTACTAAAAATTACATCAATTTAGTACAAAATCATATCAAAATGTATATGAATTTGAAGTTTGATGAAAATTCGTGCATTAGTTCTTGAGATTGAACTATAGCGGAGATTCTGAAAAATGTAGCATAACAGCACCACCTGTTGAGCGATTTACACCAAAACATAAACAGCATTAATTCCTATCAAGGTATACCAGAATCTGAAGTTTCTTGAAGTTCCATGCATTAGTTTTTGAGATAGAGCTATTGCGGAAATTGCACGGCTGTTGAGAGATTTACACCAAATTCTATAAAACGTCAATTCATGTCAGGGACAAACTGAATCTGAAGTTTTATAAAAATCCGTGCATTAGTTCTTGAGATAGAGCTTTTGCGGAAATCCTGCAAAATGCTACATACCAGCGCCACCTGCAGGGCGATTTACACCAAAAACTAATCAGCACCAATCTATATCAGGGACTACCAGAATATATTTTTTTATTAAATTCCGTGCAATAGTTCTTGAGATAGAGCGCCCACAAAATGTGTGTCACATATAGACAGACAGACAGACAGACAGATATTTTGTAAAAAAATGTTTTTTGGAATCTTTGACCCATAAAACGTGTAAATCTGTCGAAAATCGGAAGTCGAAAATGTTCATGAAACCAATACTTTCTTCTTGTAAAGATAGAAGAAAGTAATAAGTAGGAAAGATTGAGATTAAATTTTGAACTACTACTTTCGACGGATATCTAGAAGGGTATATCGTATATGAGGACAACTATAAAACTTATCTTTTTTTTTTGAAATACATTGGATATATATAAAAAAATTATCACAACATTTAAGAATTTAACAAAAATTATTTACTGCAAAGCAAAATATAAATGGAATTAATCAGAAATGATTTTTTAATATTCTAGACAAAAAATGTTTTTCATAAAACTAAATTCATATTTAGTGCTGTAAAACGAAACCTAATAAGAAACGTTTTGTTACTACCATTATCATGTTCCTTTTTAAGTGCAATATATATATATATATATATATATAGTACATATTTACAAAAGTTTACCTTTTTATAGTACATTTTGTACTTATTCAAAAATTCGTACTATTTTTTATATACATTCTAGTTTTCATTTATGAATATCAAATATTCTTTATTATGACATAAAGAGAACAAATTGTATATATACATAAATTCATTTTTATAAAGCAATTTAATAAAAACTGTTGAACATTTTTATGATATTATCTTTACTTAAAGATATTTATAAATGCTACTTCCACGCCTTTTATGCAAATAAATTCATCCAACTAAATTCCTTTTTATTGTATTTTAGAGGTGTTTCTCCCGTTTTCATAGTAGTTTTCATTTGTAACTGTCGATCATATATTCTACGTTTACTATTTCGAAACCAAAACATTGTACTTTCTCATATTCAACATTATCGATAAGTTATTAAACAAGAAAAATAATTTCTTTTTCATTAACTGAATATGAAAAATTGCTCTCCTCTAAAACATTTCCAGTTAACATATTTCGATTTTGGCAAGGGAACAAATCCTTCGTTTTCAAACTTTCCGAATGAGTGGCTAAATATAAACTTTAAAATTGATTTTAACATAACGGGACAGATGAAAAATTCTACTAAGCTTAGTTGAAAAATGAAAAAAGACGAAATGATATTACATTTGAAGGAGATGGTTCTTTTTTTCAAAAAACAAAAAGAAGATCGATAATTCACTTTTTAAATGAGTAGTAAATGATTTGAATAGTAGTATTTTCACATTTATTATTTGAGATTAACAAATTGCATGCTATAAGTAATTACATTTACTCCATATTAATTAATTTTTGTCATTTTCTAAAGAATAAGTTTCTAAAAGTTTTGAATTTTCTTAACGTGCCTTTTAAATTATCAGTAAGAATTTAAGTCTGCGCAAAACATAACAAGTATCAAAAGAGCAGCTTTAAAATGAAAAGAAATACATATGATAAATTAAATTCTTACGTTCATGACATTGATAATATTAAAAAAATAAAATGTCTACATTAAATATTTAAAAGGTAATAGTATAAAATTTTACTTGTATTCATCCCAATTCTCATAACAAGCGCAATCGATAATTTACGGTAAATAACTTGAATGTGTCAATAGAAAAATTCTTGAAATTTAAAATAATTTGCATTTAAATTAATTATTAAAATCGTGAGAAATTTCTGAATTGCATAAGTGATTCCTAGTTCTTTAAGGCTACAGATGGTGCTGTCAGGTTAACTTATTCAAGGAAGTGAAAGAATTTTAAGTTTATAATTTACAACCAATTATGCTTGCTTTTTATACAAATATTACCTAAACATACGGGGTAGATCATTTATTTTTACTTACTACGGCCTCCATTTAAAAAAAAAAAATAATAATACAACATATTATTTTATTTTATTACTATTTTTCAATATTGTATTATATTATATTTATTTATTTGTAACTACACGACCATTAATAGCTGCCATGAATTTTATTCGCTAAAAGACTCAATTTGAAACTTGGTGTAGCTAACGATTTTTGATATATAGTTTTTATTGCAGTTACTTGAATTTCATTTTACACTTTTATACATCTTTTCTAAATATTAAAATATGGATATCAAGACAATTTTGTTTATAGTTCTTATATGAATATTTTTCTTTCTTTCGTTTTTCGTTTTTTTTTTATTTTTTTACGGAAAAAATGGCAAACTTTTATTTCTGACACACACATATAAGTATTCCCTTGATAATGGTCAGATAATGTAACACAAAATTTTAAAAAAGCCTAAATTTGAAACTTGATGCAGCTAACGATTTTTAATATATAGTTTTTAATGCAGCTACTTGAATTTTATTTTACACATCTATACATCTTTTTTTAAATGTTAAAATATTGATATCAAGACATTTTTTTTATTGTTCTTATATGAATATTTTTCTATCTTTCGTTTTTCCGTTTTTTATTTTTTACGGAAAAATGGCAAACTCTCATTTCTGACACAGACATGCACATGTATTCACTTGATAATGATAAGAAAATATAACAAGAATTGTAGAAAGCTTAAATACCGTATATACTCGTGTATAATTCGAAGAATTTTAGACGAAATTTGGGAGTTGAAAATCGGGGGTCAACTTATGCACGAGGAAGTAAAAAAAAAAAAAATCGCAGCTAATCGGCGAATGGACCGGTATTTTAGGTAATCGCATGAGACATAAAAGCGAACAATGGTCATTTCCCGGTGATTGACAGAAAAAAAAACTGAACATTAATGTCCCTGTAATCATTCTGCACCCATTTTTGCTTGGGACAGAATTTCCTTCAATACAGGGCATTCCTTTCAACGTTTTAATCCCCTTTTAAAAAAGAGTTCAACTTGAGAATACTTTTAGATATCTCTCCTAAAACTCCTACAATAAAAATAAGTACTATATTTTAGCTAGAAATCTAAGAAATTGTAATCCTTGTAAAAAAGACTTGAATAGACTTTTGAAATTGATGTGTATAGGTTTCTTCGGTTTTGCATAATTATCCAGTATTAAAACGTTGAATTAAAAAAATATTAAGTCTGATTAGAAACGTAAAAAAGTTTACTAATTTAATAAAAAATTATTTTTTTTTATCCTCGATTACAAATCATTTTTCTACGTACTACCAGAAATGTGGTTCGACTAATACACGAAAATTTATTTTTTTTTTCAAATTTTGCTTAAGTATTAAGTAAGGGGGGAGGGGGGTCAACTTATACACAAGTATATACGGTATTTCAAATACAAAATTATTATTTTAAAAATATATTGTTGAATTTGAAATTTTATTCTATGATAATAATAATAATAATAATAATGAAATAGAAACCATATAACTTAACTCGGAATAAAATATCTCATTATTCAAAGGAATTATCCCGAAAAATATTGTATAAATATGCTCTGCTATCTGAGCTATCCCGGACAAATCTGGTGGAACTTTTTCACCCAGATAAACTTAATGATTAGGAGAACCCTGGTTCGAATCCTGGTCCGGACATTTTTCGCTGAGTTGGAAATTTACATCTAATATGTATTATTTACCAATTAAAATAATTGTGTTAAATTTAATCTAGTATTGTAGAAATAATTTTGCCTGTCGTAGGGCTCGAACCTGCGTCTTCCGCATAAAGTCAGAGCCAGAAAGAATTCGTTTTACATTCCTCTAAATTGAACAGGTTATAAAAAGAGTTGGTGCATGAGCAAACTTGTCGCTTTCGATATACTTAAATATTTGCCATTGAATTTTAATATATATGATAATTGCTAGCATCTTTATAAAACAAATTAGTTACAAATAATAAATTTTCCCCTATATCTACAAATAAATTCTTCTAATCGATTTACATTCACAGTAGGGGAGGGTAGTACACAGTGAAACGAAAATTATTATTACTTAACAAATGCCGACGAGTTTTATTCTTTTGATTTTTTTTTTTTTTTTTTTTTGCTACATCTTTAAGCTACACAAATGCGCTACACAATAATGTATAAATTGTTTTAAAAAAGTTATTTATAAAAGCACAGAAGCAACATAACGGAGTATCAAAAATTGTCTCACTGTGTACCACAAGTAGAACACAGTGAGACAATGTATATATTTTCATAAATCATACATTTTTACACTATATCAATAATTTTCTGCAGTTTATGATTTCTAATTAATACTTCTAGATTTTCAAAATATTAAAAATATGAGCCTCGGGTGGACAATGGCCATGGGCTACCTTCATGCAAATTTACAGCCTCTTACGTTTGATAAATTTCCCTAGCCATCGCACGCCCACACACACAGAGAGAAAGAGAGAGAGAGAGAGAGAAAGAAACATTCTTTTATTATTAAATAACTTTTTTAACATCATAACCACATAGCAGGTACACAATAATACACATCTCACTGTGTACCACAACTGTGTGTCTCACTGTGTACTTTCGTTACGTTATAACAAAATGGATGCCATATCAGTTACATCAATTTCATCGCTTTAAAAAGTTTATGTCGTTTTCCGAAATAGTCTATTATAAGATACAGCTAGGTTTGGTTAAGTAAATTTATGTCATATTGAAGGAAATAAACTGTAAAATAGACGTTTTTGTAACTTAAATCATCTTAAAATAAGGGATTATTTACTATTTTGTCGGACAAGTAACTGAAGTGCCGAAACTACATCCACGTGTTGCATAAGGTGAGGTCGATATGTGTGTTTGCCAGCTTGAAGAAAAAGTTACAACTATATGTCAAAGTCGCTGCTGTCTCACTGTGTACTCCCCACTCTACATTCAAGATGTGCACGATTACTAAATTTTATTTTTGAACCAAGTAGATTAGTTTTTCTTTATCAAACAGAAATTTAACGTACAATTTTTCCAGAAAAAGAAAAAAAAAATCACAGATTCATCACATTCGATAAGTTACTAAATAAGTAAAAGAATTTCTTTTTCTTTAACTGAAAATGAAAAATTTATCACCTCTAAAACATTTCGATTTTGGCTAGGGGACAGATCCTCAAATTTAAACCTTTTGCCTTTAGTGACTAATATAAACTTTAAAATCGAGTTTACGTAGCGGGACAGATGAAAAATTGTATCAACCTTAGATGAAAACTGAAAAACGCGAAATCGCTTTATAAGTATAGAAACTAATATATTTTGAAAACAATATGGGGAATATAATTAATTAATAAATGTAATAAATAATTTAAATAATAATACTTACATATTTTCAATTTTTATTCAAAATTTTGTGTAAATTTAATAATTTTCGTTAAAGAATATTATAAACATTTGTTTGTATTCATCCTAATACATTATATTCTACGCAATCGATAGTTTAATAAACATTAAAATATAATTTTATTACGCGAAAAGTAGCGCAGCCTGTTCAAAAAATATTCTATTCACTTCAGTTTAATTAAGGCAAATAGACCAATTTATCATAAACAAATAATATCAAATAAAATCATAGGACGAAACTTAATTTTTCACTTTATTTCAACATAAAATATATAATGTGAACATAAAAAATTCCACAATCTTACTTAAAAAGCGACTAAAGTAATGAAAAATTGTTGTGAATGTTACAAGTTTAAAATATACATTTTATTTAAAACTTCTTAGTACTTTCTTTATTTAAAACTTCTTAGTAATTATTGGCTCTCTCATTTTCAAAACAGAGTGACGTACTTGTATAAATAAACAACATTTAGTTATTAAAATATTATCTGATAATGAGCTTGGAAGGCTTGAAAGTACAAAGAAGTTTTAAATAAAATGTATATTTTAAAGTTGTAACATCTCTTTCATTACTTCAGTCGCCTTTTAAAAAAAACTGCGGACTTTTTAATGTTCACAATATATATTTTATGCAAATAATATCTTATTATTATTATTTTAATGTACTTACGCTGAATAGTTATTTCCTTACTACTGCGAATTATTTCTGCCAAATGCATTATTCATGTAATATATCCTAGCTAAGCAATATGCTATATTTTCGAAACCTACTAAATTTAATTTTTCTTTATCCAATATAAACTTAACATACACTTCTTCAAACCAAAAATAAATTACCACTTTCTCATATTCAGCATTTTCGATAAGTTATTAAACTAGAAAAATAATTTTTTTTTTCATTAACTGAAAATGAAAAATTGCTCTCATCTAAAACATTTCCATTTAATATCTTTCGATTTTGGCGAGGAAACAAATCTTCCTCTTTCAAATGTTCCGCTTGAGTGGCTAAATATAAACTTTAAAATCGATTTTAAATAACATAGCAGATGAAAAATTTTACTAAGCTTAGATGAAAAATGAAAAGAGAAAATGGTAACATTTGAAAAAAAAATAATATTTTTGAAAAAAAAAGAAGATTGAGAATTCATTATTAAAATGAGTAGTAAATGAGTTCAATGGCAATGTTTCCATATTGTATATTTTGTGCGCTCCCGAAGCTTTATTAAAAGATTAGCGCCACCTAGCTGATAATAAAATATGTAAACCCGACAGTTAAACTTCGCTGTCAGTGGAATTAAAAAAAACATCTCTTTAACGAGCGCATTTACACTCAAATCAGAAGCTCTATAAAACTTCATTTGCCATTGGGCAATAGCAAAAAAAACTTTCAATAACTTAAAATAAATTTTCATAGATCACAGTCTTCGATTGCTTCGACATTTGGTTCTAGCCGACCGGAGCACCGTAGATAATGACTACCTTAAAAACATTAAATTGTCAACGCTGCGTATTAAAAACTAAACTACATAAAATCTCGAAATTCGTCAATCAGTACGTGTGCACCGATCTAAAAGAATTCAAGAACATCAGTTGCCCAATTTTATTTAAGCCATTTACAGCATAGGTCCAAATGGCTCTTTAAGAAAACAAAATGTTTCACAAGGTATGATGGTTCTTGCAATGGATGGAGACCTACCAGTTTGTAAATGCATTATAGGTCACATTTCAGAAATTATCAAATTAAAAGATGACATTAATCGTGTTGTAGTACTTCGTACTCCATCTGGAAATTACAAAAGAAGTATCTCAAATATTTGTATTTTACCTATTGTAAATAATGGTAATATAAATTAATCTTAACTTCTATCTATCGGATTAATCATTTCTTATCATTGTATTTATATTTAGTGATAGATGTGTAAAAGCCCACTAGCGTAGTGGTCCGTATGCCTGACTGCCACGCTACAAGTCGGCTCCCGGCTGGGCAAGACTCACTCAACCTTTCATTTCTTCGGGGTCGATAAAATGAGTACCAAGATTGCTTGAGAACTAAACACCGAGGGTCTCACGTTGGGCTGACCTCCCGGCCTGGACACATGCTTCATAGCACCTCGATCCCCAGGGTCAAGTAAACAGAGTTGGGCACTGTAGGCCCTGATCCTTCATGGCTCTTACAGCCACAGGTTTAGTTTAGTTTAGTTCAGATCTATGTGTAACCATTAATTAGTAATATTATTTGTATGTTATTGCATATTCACTTGTTCTATCTCATTGAATTATCAGAATGCTTCAGTGGGGGCCAGTATGTGCTCTCCTGATGTTTCATTAATAGATCGGCGCCACCTAGCTGATAAAAAAATTTAAACCCGTCAGTTGAGCTTCGTTCTTAATGGAACACCTCCTCTTTAACGATCGCACTTGCGCTGAAATCAGAAGCTGTTTGAAACTTCATTTGCCACTTGTCAATAGCAATAAAATAACTTCAAAATTTTCACAGTCCACTGTCCTAGTTGTTTTGACAGATTTGAAAAAAAAAAAAAAATACATGCTACAAAAAATACTTTTTACCCAAGGTTAATTAATTTTACTTCATTATACAAAAATCGTGTGTTCAACTTTATGACGTATATTATAATTAAAAAATAAGAATTTAAATCAGCGCGTTACATAGCTATTAAAATCTGTGCAGATTTACAATAAAAAAAAATGTTCATAATAATTTAAATTATTGTAGGCAGCCCTCGACTTACGTAATTAATGCGTTCCGTAAACTTTTGCGTAATTCGAATTCGTAAATTCCTTAAGTAAAATTTCGTCAGACACTGCAATCTTTATTATGTATATATATATAATACATACATTATTTACACAATTCATTCATTCACATTTGAATTCATATATCAAAATTTGAACGGTTAAACAGAGTTTTTTTTTTGGCTCATTTTAATCAGATTTGTGTTTGTTTTGTTAAAGATTTGATTGTATGTCCCAATAAAAATATAACTATATCTAATAGATAAAACTATTTTATAATTGTGGACTTTTATTTTATTTATAAAATTCCACAACAATAAAATAATAAATAATTTATAAATGTTTTATTTTATTTATACATAATTTATTTATAAAGCAATTTATCAAAAGTATGAAAATGCGTAATAAATGCTCTAGTATGTTCATAAATGTTGTTTTCGAGATTTCTTACCTAAGTGCGAATTTACATAAGTCGAGTATTACGTAAGTCAAGGGATCCTTGCATTTAATTTTTTACATTTTTCTTCATTGTTATCAGAAAAACATATTGTATACATTTAATAATCTTTTAAAGAATAATATAGAAATTTTGTTGTATTCATCCATTTCCCATATTCAGAGCAATCGATAAATTGATGAAATATTAAAATATTATCTTATTAAGATACAAAGAAAGTAACTATTTAAAAACCTATTATATTTACCGTAGTTTTATAAAAACAGATACTTGCTTATATCTTTATAAAAACATATATTTACAAACAATATTTATTTACTTACATCTACAAATACATTTTTTCAACTGAATTTTTTATATGTATAAGTATCTCAAAGACAATACCAATGCTTGGTTTAACAGGCAAATTCATATTTTTTGACAGGAACGGTCGATACAAAACAAATTATATGAATCATTTTCACTTATTAATTGCTGTCTTTTGACATTCGCTAAAAAAAATTACATAATCATTTAAGAAACATTTCAATCTAAATTTTTACGTTGTTAACACTAGAACCGCGGAGCGGGTCACTTTGACCCGAATCGATGTTTAATTTCTCATCGCGCCAAAAATATTAATTGGAAAAACATTTCCTGTTCTGACTTTTAATATTTTAAGGTAAGCAACGACTTATCAAATGTAAAAACGCATAATATAAATAAATTCCCAATTATAACCATTTATACCTAGAACCGCGAAGCGGGTCAATTTGACCCGTTATAGGTTTTTTCGCATAAATGAGGAAAAGGAGATGCATTTTCTCAGAAGTAACGACATATGAGGGACTCACAAACATAGTAAACAAAGTCCATTTTGAAAAAAACAATCTACGTGCATTTAGAAGGTGAATAAAATCAGTTTTATCCACTCCCACAGTGAACCAAGTCTATTTTCACATACTTTCTCATATATGTCATCTAGTTACAGAATTGGTTTACTGTGGGAGTAGATAAAACAGATTTTATTCACCTTCTAAATGGGCTATCTTACTTTTTTTCAAAGTGGGAACTTGTCTTACAATGGTTGTGAGTCCCTCATATATCCTCAGTGTAAAGGAGTATTCGAATGCAATGGAAATTTACAACAGATAAGAATTCTTGAAGTTAGTTTTATCCTGCATTTATTGTAAGTATAGATGAGATGTCACGAAATCGTAAGCTTACAATACCAAAAGACAAATTTCTTGTAATAATGGGAACCTTATAGTTCGATATAAAATCAAACCGATCAAGTCATCTAAAGACAGACAAATTTGACACGATTTCTGATATCTGTAATCATGCCACTGAAAACTGAAAAACTAATTATACACCATGACTTATAAAACTTGCAAAGGCATTGAAATCCAAAAACAGCAACTTTGTAGGAACTGTAAAACCTTCGTGAAAAGAAATACGAGTTCCCTGTAAAAATGTCAAAATCAAAATATCAGGCGACTACTGCACTAACCCATACTGATTACCAGAAAAAAGCATATAAATATGTTTTGTTGATGAACAGTACACTGCATTCAAAGATTGGTTTTAGATAATTCTAAAAAATGCAGTTGATTACTGCAAAGCAACTATATTCGGTGTAGATGTGATTTATCAGATTGACCAGGATGTATACTGTCAAGACTGTTTCACATAGGTGGGCAGTGCATGTATTTTATAATATTTTGATTCTTGCAGCTATCAAAGCTTGGGTTCTATACAAAGTCGTAACTAGACATTCTATTTGTAGACGGTAATTTATTCAGGACTTTGTTGAATAATTAGGAGAAAAGTGTGTTCTCTGTAGGTGAAAAAAAGGTGTCATTTGGGTGAGAAGCAACCACTGAAAACGACAGAAAACCTCAAACTTAGTGTAAACGAGCCCGGTGTCACACTTCAAAATGTGAAATTAAAACTGACGATATTTTTATATAATATAATGCACTCATTTGTGGTAAACATATAAAATTTATTTCTAAGTTTTGCATGCGATGCACACAATAAATTGGATTAAACAAATCTGTTAAACTAGTAATTAACTCGTATATTTATTTTTTATGTATCTTTATTATTAGAAATTATGTCTAAACTTATTTTAATGAGATAATCTATTTTCTGTTAAAGTTATGAAGTCTACTTTTATTTTTGGGTAAAGTATATGTTATACTTAAGAAACTACAATGTGGAAGAAATCACTTTCTAAAATAACTGGTAATCTGAGCTGATTTTTTATATCAAATGTAATGTAAATGCATGGAAAAATCTATTAAATATAATGTAAACGTATTGAAAAATCGATTATTATATGAAAATATACTATTTTAGTTAATTAAGATAAACATTTATGCATATTTATATATTTTTTCTATCTTGGGTCAAACTGACCCGCTCCGCGGTTCTAGGTATACCGAAAGTACCGCGGTTCTAGTGTTAAATGTGTCATCTTAAATAACAGAACACGATTCTGTTTCTTTTTGTACGTAGTCGGTCAAATCGCATTTCAGATCGTTATATTTATATTTGCTCCTTACTCTACAAAACAGTGTCGTTCTGTAATCTTGCAGAATGGCGCAGAGAAAAAATTCATAAAAAAAAAAATATTAAGAAGCCGAAATGATATTAAATTTGAAAACGATATTTATTTTTGCAAAAACTAAGAATAGATAATGATAACTCCAGATACTGATAGTTCACTTTTATAGTAATACTTTCCAATGATAATTTTCTAATATTTTAGATTTATATTAAAATATGACTATACATATTTTATTACATGAAAATCTATGAGCTTCAGAATTCGAAATCTCACATTTGGTGTAGTATATTAAAAACAAAGGACGCATTTTTGCTACTATCTTAAAAAAAAATTCTTTTAAATGCGGTTTCCATTCCTTCCTTGTGAATAAATTAGCCTAAATATATGATTGTTTTTAGTATTTTCAAGCTCTGTATTTCTTGTAATTTATGAAGCACAGTAGTTTTTATTTTTGACTGTAGTATATGAATTTAATGGGTATATACTTATTATTCTTGCTCTTAAGATCGAGCACAAAAATGTTTATCGTTGTCATTCACGTTCAAAACAATAATTTAAGACTATTAAACAAATAAAAAATTAAAAAATGGTAAATAATATAAATATAAAATAAAATAAAATAAAATAATAAACTATAGTAAATAAGAAAAAACTATAGACTAGAAACAGTAATACAATTTCAATTATTCACTATAATAAATAAATAGACTATAACAAATTAATAAGCTGTAGTTGGCAAAAATGGTTGTCAATCGTCAATCTTGTTTATCGCTGCCAATTGCTTTAAAAACAGTAATTTAATATTATTTAACACATACGATTGTTAAAAACTGCAAAAATATAAGAAAAGTAAAATAAATAAATAACTTATAATGACAAATATAACAAAATACTTACAACTATAAATTATAATGAAAATACTCTATGAACTATAATAAATAAATTAACTATAATAATAAAAGGAACTATAATCGCCAAAAATGGTATATATTACAAAAATAAAATAAATAGAAATAAATAAAATATAATAAATAAATATCAAAATCGTATATTCTGTAAACTATTATAAAAAATACCCGGTAGACTATTATGAAAAAAAAAACTGTAATAAATAAAATAACTATATATGGTTGTTACTAAAAATTTAGTGTTACTGTAATCATTAATATTGGCGCCATTGTTGGCGCGATTGTGTCTTCATTGCACGTATAATATGTAAGTCCAATTTATTCTACACTGTTAAAATTCTGCAGCTTTAGCTGCACAGTCACTCTACCGCTTTCATAGAATATCTCCATTGTGACCAATGAGAATGCTCTATATTATAGTCAAGTAATCGTATTCTATGAAAGCTGTGGAGTGACTATGCAGAAAAAGCTACAGATTTTTATTAGTGTATAGTATTTTGAAACAACAAACTTCTGTTTTATCATATTCAGCACATATAATAAGTTATTAAAGTATTTAAAACTTTGTTTTTATTTAACTGCAAATGAAACATCCAAAACATTCTCTTTTACGATATTTCAAATCTGCCTTAGCGAACAACATTTTTTCTTTCAAATATAACCGATAAGCAGCTAAATTTAAAAGCAATTTTTCAGAACTGGATGGTAGAAAATTTCTTAGATGAAATGTGAAAAATATGAATGTAAATGGCGTTTGAAGAAAATCTAATACTTGTGAAAAACTAATAGAATATACATAAAATTGATTATTTGATATTAAAATAAATAGAAAAATATTCCAAAATTATTTCCATATTTTAAATTTATATTGCAAATAATTATAGAACTTTTATTATAAGGATAACTAGATCAATTTGACCCGTTATAGGATTTTTCGCATAAATGAGGAAAAGGAGATGCATTTTCTCAGAAGTAACGACATATGAGGGACTCACAAACATAGTAAACAAAGTCCATTTTGAAAAAAACAATCTACGTGCATTTAGAAGGTGAATAAAATCAGTTTTATCCACTCCCACAGTGAACCAAGTCTATTTTCACATACTTTCTCATGTATGTCATCTAGTTACAGAATTGGTTTACTGTGGGAGTAGATAAAACAGATTTTATTCACCTTCTAAATGGGCTATCTTACTTTTTTTCAAAGTGGGGAATTGTCTTACATTGGTTGTGAGTCCCTCATATATCTTCAGTGTAAAGGAGTATTCGAATGCAATGGAAATTTACAACAGATAAGAATTCTTGAAGTTAGTTTTATCCTGCATTTATTGTAAGTATAGATAAGATGTCACGAAATCGTAAGCTTACAATACCAAAAGACAAATTTCTTGTAATAATGGGAACCTTATAGTTCGATATAAAATCAAACCGATCAAGTCATCTAAAGACAGACAAATTTGACACGATTTCTGATATCTGTAATCATGCCACTGAAAACTGAAAAACTAATTATACACCATGACTTATAAAACTTGCAAAGGCATTGAAATCCAAAAACAGCAACTTTGTAGGAACTGTAAAACCTTCGTGAAAAGAAATACGAGTTCCCTGTAAAAATGTCAAAATCAAAATATCAGGCGACTACTGCACTAACCCATACTGATTACCAGAAAAAAGCATATAAATATGTTTTGTTGATGAACAGTACACTGCATTCAAAGATTGGTTTTAGATAATTCTAAAAAATGCAGTTGATTACTGCAAAGCAACTATATTCGGTGTAGATGTGATTTATCAGATTGACCAGGATGTATACTGTCAAGACTGTTTCACATAGGTGGGCAGTGCATGTATTTTATAATATTTTGATTCTTGCAGCTATCAAAGCTTGGGTTCTATACAAAGTCGTAACTAGACATTCTATTTGTAGACGGTAATTTATTCAGGACTTTGTTGAATAATTAGGAGAAAAGTGTGTTCTCTGTAGGTGAAAAAAAGGTGTCATTTGGGTGAGAAGCAACCACTGAAAACGACAGAAAACCTCAAACTTAGTGTAAACGAGCCCGGTGTCACACTTCAAAATGTGAAATTAAAACTGACGATATTTTTATATAATATAATGCACTCATTTGTGGTAAACATATAAAATTTATTTCTAAGTTTTGCATGCGATGCACACAATAAATTGGATTAAACAAATCTGTTAAACTAGTAATTAACTCGTATATTTATTTTTTATGTATCTTTATTATTAGAAATTATGTCTAAACTTATTTTAATGAGATAATCTATTTTCTGTTAAAGTTATGAAGTCTACTTTTATTTTTGGGTAAAGCATATGTTATACTTAAGAAACTACAATGTGGAAGAAATCACTTTCTAAAATAACTGGTAATCTGAGCTGATTTTTTATATCAAATGTAATGTAAATGCATGGAAAAATCTATTAAATATAATGTAAACGTATTGAAAAATCGATTATTATATGAAAATATACTATTTTAGTTAATTAAGATAAACATTTATGCATATTTATATATTTTTTCTATCTTGGGTCAAACTGACCCGCTCCGCGGTTCTAGGTATACCGAAAGTACCGCGGTTCTAGTGTTAAATGTGTCATCTTAAATAACAGAACACGATTCTGTTTCTTTTTGTACGTAGTCGGTCAAATCGCATTTCAGATCGTTATATTTATATTTGCTCCTTACTCTACAAAACAGTGTCGTTCTGTAATCTTGCAGAATGGCGCAGAGAAAAAATTCATAAAAAAAAAAAAATATTAAGAAGCCGAAATGATATTAAATTTGAAAACGATATTTATTTTTGCAAAAACTAAGAATAGATAATGATAACTCCAGATACTGATAGTTCACTTTTATACTAATATTTTCCAATGATAATTTTCTAATATTTTAGATTTATATTAAAATATGACTATACATATTTTATTACATGAAAATCTATGAGCTTCAGAATTCGAAATCTCACATTTGGTGTAGTATATTAAAAACAAAGGACGCATTTTTGCTACTATCTTAAAAAAAAAATTCTTTTAAATGCGGTTTCCATTCCTTCCTTGTGAATAAATTAGCCTAAATATATGATTGTTTTTAGTATTTTCAAGCTCTGTATTTCTTGTAATTTATGAAGCACAGTAGTTTTTATTGTTGACTGTAGTATATGAATTTAATGGGTATATACTTATTATTCTTGCTCTTAAGATCGAGCACAAAAATGTTTATCGTTGTCATTCACGGTCAAAACAATAATTTAAGACTATTAAACAAATAAAAAATTAAAAAATGGTAAATAATATAAATATAAAATAAAATAAAATAATAAACTATAATAAATAAGAAAAAACTATAGACTAGAAACAGTAATGCAATTTCAATTATTCACTATAATAAATAAATAGACTATAACAAATTAATAAGCTGTAGTTGACAAAAGTGGTTGTCAATCGTCAATCTTGTTTATCGCTGCCAATTGCTTTAAAAACAGTAATTTAATATTATTTAACACATACGATTGTTAAAAACTGCAAAAATATAAGAAAAGTAAAATAAATAAATAACTTATAATGACAAATATAACAAAATACTTACAACTATAAATTATAATGAAAATACTCTATGAACTATAATAAATAAATTAACTATAATAATGAAAGGAACTATAATCGCCAAAAATGGTATATATTACAAAAATAAAATAAATAGAAATAAATAAAATATAATAAATAAATATCAAAATCGTATATTCTGTAAACTATAATAAAAAATACCCAGTAGACTATTATGAAAAAAAACTGTAATAAATAAAAGAACTATATATGGTTGTTCCAAAAATTTAGTGTTACTGTAATCATTAATATTGGCGCGATTGTGTCTTCATTGCACGTATAGTATGTACAATATGCAATTTATTCTACACTGTTAAAATTCTGCAGCTTTAGCAGCACAGTCACTCTACCGCTTTTATAGAATATCTCCATTGTGACCAATGAGAATGCTCTATATTATAGTCAAGTAATCGTATTCTATGAAAGCTGTGGAGTGACTATGCAGAAAAAGCTACAGATTTTTATTAGTGTATAGTATTTTGAAACAACAAACTTCTGTTTTATCATATTCAGCACATATGATAAGTTATTAAAGTATTTAAAATTTACTTTTTATTTAACTGCAAATGAAACATCCAAAACATTCTCTTTTACGATATTTCAAATCTGCCTTAGCGAACAACATTTTTTCTTTCAAATATAACCGATAAGCAGCTAAATTTAAAAGCAATTTTTCAGAACTGGATGGTAGAAAATTTCTTAGATGAAATATGAAAAAAGATGAATGTAAATGGCGTTTGAAGAAAATCTAATACTTGTGAAAAACTAATAGAATATACATAAAATTGATTATTTGATATTAAAATTAGTAGAAAAATATTCCAACATTATTTTCATATTTTAAATTTATATTGCAAAAAATTATAGAACTTTTATTATAAGGATAACTAGGAAATTTAATAAAGTCAATGTGATATTTGCTACAGTGTAATAAGAAAATGAACAAATTCTTGCTACTGACTTATTTAAAAAATACTTTATGAATGTACCATTCATCCGTTCTTCTGCACATAACCTCACCAAGTCCTTTTCTTCGTAGTATTTTCAAGGGCTGTGTGTTAATTTAAATTTATGATGCATAGTATTTTTTTAAATTAAATATAAGATTGAAGTAACTATCTAAAGGGGAAATTCTTAATTAGCATATTTGATATGTTATTAAACTAGGTAAAAATTACTTCGAGACAATAAATAACGCTTATAAAAGATTTTAAAATAAAAGAACAAAGAAAATCGACAATGTAATGGTTTTTTTTTAATATTCGTAATTATCTGTAAATGCAATATTCGTCCTTTCTCTATAACAGGTGAGTATAGTAATTTAAATTCTGATCAAGAGCAGAGTAAGAAAGGTAGTGGAAAATATTAACGGCTGAGTAAAAGCCAACGCGATCTGTAGATTTTCATAATTTATTTATTTATTTTTTTTTTTAATCAGGTATATTTTCTAAAGCTTAATCTAAATAATAATAATAAAAAAAATCCCTGCCGGCTCGGTCTAAAGGCGCAAGTAGATTTCGAAGCTATGTACTAATTTCACAAAGAAAAACTAAAACATGATTAGAGATAAACCAAATTTAACAATTTTATCTGGCCGCTTTTGACGAGTTTATAATTTCATTTTTATATAAGAGCTGGTTTTATCAGAATTGTGTTAAGTCTGCATTAAAAGAAAAACATTTCCATGCTCAACTACTGGAAATTTTCAGATACTTTTTCAGATTCATTTAAAAAAGAAAAAGCATGAAACGTATTGACGTGATTTTTAAAGAGATTTATAAGCGACGTATGTTTTTATTTTTCGTTCAATTGATTAGAACTTCAATTATAAGCAATTATTTTCTCAGTAGGACCATATTTTTCGGTTTCGCTTCGAGAAATTCGTCTCAAAATGCCCACTTTGACATCATTTTCAAAAATATATTCTGCCTCTATCAAACAATTGACCATTACGGCACATTATACAGTTTCTGAATAAGATAATCTAATCATTGGATGCGTTTGAAAGCAACAATGAATTTAAAAATGAGTCCAAAAATAAGCAGTTTGGGTTTGAGTATATCCTTAATACGATATTTTTTCTTCAACCAATATGTATTTTTTATTTGTTTTTGCTGTAAATATTGGTCCTATCAAGAACTTGTCAATATAAAAGTTGTGGATAATATTAATAAGATATATAATAAATACATGCGGATTTGATTTCTTGTGAATTGATGAAGTTATGGATATTTTTCTTCTTCAACACCCACTTTTTTTTGGCTTTAAGAATTGGTGCTATCAAAAACTTGTCAGCATAAAAGTTGTAGGTAATATTAATACAATTTATAATAAATTTTATCGGATTTGATATCTTGAGAATTGATTTTTTGAGTTATGATTTTTTTCTCTTCAAAACCATATTTTTTTCGTGCCTCGAGCCCATTTTATTTTTATCAAAAATATGTTATATATAAATTTTTGGCCCATTTTTTAGAAGTAGTAATAACTTTAAACTGGGTCCATCTCTACTTTTTTCGTTTTCCACAAAACCCCTCCTTATTTCCACACCCTTGGTGCGATTTTGCACATTAACGAACCTGACCGAGATTTTATACCCCTGGATTTTATGTACGAGTTTGGAAAAGATTTGTGCAGAATTATGGAAGTTATCGTATCCATAAAAAAGTTATGTATATATATTGTAATTTCCTACACCAGATGGATTTTTTAGCTAAATTTTGACGATATTGTTTAATAGTAATTAAGTAATTTAATAGTGCATTTTAGTTGTTTTAAATAGTGTAGTTGCTTTCTATTTGTTTTGTTTTATATCGTATTAATTGTATTTATCATGGTGTTTCAAAATGTGTTGACTGCATCCTTTGGTATCAATTACTGTGATTTCTTGGCTGTTTTATTCACCTTAATCTTTACGATATTATGGTAGCCATGTGCGAGTGGATATATTGAAGGGTACTGAAATTTTGATCGGTGTGTTGTGTATTGTTTCTATTTAATATCCTATGGATATTGAAACTGATTTTATTGATTTTTCCCATTTCATATTGTTTGTTTCTATTCTGTTTTCATTTTTAATCTATTCACTTGATTATACTGGTTGTTCTGTCACAGAGAAAAATAATTTTTATCTTTAGCTTTTTTTTTTTTTTTCACAGAAAACAACCATATTGCTTATATCATTGAATTCTGTGCCCTTGAAAACGTAATTCAATATATAAGCTTTTCCACTATTTGTCGGTGTCCACTTTCTTCTTTTTTCTTCCATAATAATTCTTATAATAAATTATTGGGCACTTTTTTTTTATACTTACAGCTTTAATTCGTAATGTTACGGTTTTTGATGGTGGTGGGTTATGTTTAATTAATGGTTATATATATATATATATATATATCGATAGATAGATAGAGAGAGAGAGAGAGAGAGAAATCTACCTAAAAGCAATGTGAAGAAAATAATAATAATCTAGGGGAGTATCGGCATTTTCGTTATATTGCATAAAAAAACTTACGTTAAAAAAAAAGAGACAGAGAGAGAGAGATATTACCATTTACCACCAACTCAATTCCATTTCACCACAATGCAATATATAATAAGTTTGTCCAAAACTTATAGCAACCCATTTTGCGAAATAATTTAAATATCGCATGTTGCCAAAACAACAACAACAACAAAATAAAACATCTTTGCCCTAGAAATGCCTTCGCATGCAGCCGTACTAAAAATATGTGCAAAATAAGAAGAGACCGAAAAACTAAGGTAAAAGATCCGACAATGTACAGACGAAAATATTTTGCTCGCATCTCACGAAAAGACTTTCGCAGTGTGAACCAAAGGAATTTTAAGTTGTGAAAACTTCTATACCTGCTTGTAACTGTAAAAATGAGTTTTTCTAAATAATTTTGTGTATTACTTCGAAAGCCAATTACTAATTTTAATTTATCATATGTAATAGTTCGAGTTTTTAATTATCAAATTTAAAATAGACTTACATTACTTTAAAAAAAAAAAAAAATATTATTATTACCTCATATTCAGAACTTTCGATAATTTATCAACAAATAATTTTTCAACCTTTCTTGAAAATGAATAATTCCTCTTATCTAAAAAAAAATATTATTAACACAATTCGATTCCGAAAAGGCAAGAAATTCTCCTCCTTTCAAATATTTCGCATGAGGTGGTAAATATAAACTTAAAAATATATTTTACTGTATCAGATAGAGGAACAATTCTACTAAGCTTATAGGAAAAATGAAAATTATGAAATGGTACATCATTTTAAAAAGACAACATTTAGAAATATTTTGCAACTGGATAATAAATGATTCCGATAATACATTTTCAGTAATTGAGTATAATAATTAATAAAAGAAGTTAATTACAAGCTATATATATTTGCTCAACATTATTAATTTGTTTAGGATTACACACATACATATAATTTTTTGCAGATATTTAGTATTTTTTTTTTTTTTTTTTATATATATATACACACTTGATTTCTTCAAGACTGCAGTCAAACAAATTTTATACAAATATGATTTCGAAACAAAATTCAAATTCTTATATTCAATGAGTTTTTAACTATAAAAAAATATATTATTATGACCGAAATAAAATAGTTTTTCTACAAGAATTCTCAATATATGTAGTAAAAGAAAAATGAAAAAGTTCTCGCTACTACGTTTCGATACAAATTATATATTAAATATTATAAATGTGCAGCTCACACCTTCCTGTTTAAAAAATTTCGTCTATGTTCATGTCTGTGCTTTTCTAATATGTGTAACAGTTTTAATTTATGGTACATCGTGACTTTTCTTTTAAACTATCAAACGAAAATTTAACCTATACTATTTAGAAAGTTAAAAATATATGGTATTTTCTCACACTAAGCATATTCGATATGTTATTCAAGTTTAAAAAGAATTTCTTTTTCATTTACTGAAAATGAAAATTGCTTTCCTCTAAAATAATTCCATTTAACATATTACGATTCTGGCAAGGGAAATTCATTCCTCTTTATAACGTTCCACATCAGTAACGAAATATAAACTTGAAAAAGAAAATTTACAAAACTGGGGCAATGAAAAATTCTACTAAACTTAGATGACAAATGAAAAGGACGAATGATATTACAGTTGAAGATAAAACTATTTTTTGAAAAAAGAAACTACCTGAATATATAGGATTTAACCTTGAAATGTGTAAGAAATGATTGGAATAGTAATAATTTCATATTTAAGTTTCCTATTAAAGTTACAAAATTATTATAAGCTGTATTTCTTTCTCAAGACTAGGTACGTGTTTATGATTTCTCTTTACCATTCTTTCCTTCTTTTCATGTTTATTCAGAGATTCAAAATTCAGAGTATTGTGAGCATACTTCATGTATTTTTATTTCATGACTTGTCTATTTATATTGAAAACAAAATAACAAGCATTCATTATCACTGTAACAAGTAAAGATAATATAACAGTATTCAGGTACAAATTAAATATTGAATACTTGAAATAACGTTTAATCTACGGCAAAATTTGTGATTGTGATAACTTATATTTAAAACAAAATGAAAAGAAACGAAGAAAACACAACTCTTTAAATACTACTATTCAGATGTTTTAAATCGAAGATTCTAAACATTCATTTACAATTAAACGCTAATATTATGCACAATGTTGAACGTGGAAAAGATATAGAATGGGTTTCAGAAAAGTATGCAAATATAATGAGTGCATCTCCAATATGCAGTATTAATGAACGCGTTCAGATATTTACATGTTTATTTAACTAATTACTAATATATTTTATTTCTGTGAAGCACAAAACATGTGCTGATAAGTCGCATTGCATGCCGCCGAATCTTAATACTTAAAGATAAGAATACTTTTTTGTTCTTTAAATTCTAAATATCATTTGGTTTTAATGACAGAAGAAATTGCATTTTTATACATCATTTATAAAACTATTGTTAAACTGTTCTAAATCCATATATTATTTGTACTATATATTCATTGTTAAAGTTAGCTCTTTATTGAAATACTTGGTTCATATTATTTATCGAGATAAATTATTACACTACTTTTTTTGGAAATTTAACTTTCCCTTATATTTTTAATTGAGCGACGAAAAATACAATTGTTTGGAACAAAAAAAAAAAAAAAAAAAAAAAAAAAATTAAAGATATGTAGCAGTATGTAGGGTAAAGTGGTCATATTTCGTCCCCGTTCCTAATTTCGTCACCCATTACCTCTCCGCTTCTGGGAAAGTGGCGCCACTTATGACGCCAGGCACAGGGGACGGGAGGTAAAAGGAGTCAGTGTTGAAAGTTTCGTTCGCCAAGACGCATACATAAATTAAAGACGGCGCATTTCTTAATTTTAGATGTCCCGAGTTCTTATTACGCCGTTTGTAGAACGTTATTTACTGTACTGTAAGTATTTATTTCTTATTCATTGCATGTATTTTACGTTGGAAAGATGCTGATTGTAGCATACAGTGAGTTTTAGGACGCTCAGTTCATTTTACGGGAACTGAAGCTCCGTCATATTGGGAAGTAGCGTGGCCCCAATTTCGTCCCCCTTGCAGTTCTTATTTTCGTCCCGGGATATTTCCTTATGTTTAGATGGCTAATGTTTCGTTATGTTATTCTTCCACTGATGATTAGTACATTTCTTTGTGCCTTACTTTAAAGTAAATTAAATTACTTACTCATTTAGAAATAAATTTTGATTTAATTATAAGTTAAGCCTTGGCGTATTGGATTTTTGGGGGGACGAAATTGGGACCATTTGTTTTCTTTTGTATTTTTTAGATACTTTTGAAAAACAATTTTTCGCATTGTTAAATTTTTTTTGTAGGATATTTGCCTATATTTCTATGTGCGTGGGTAGTTTGTCTATGTAAAATCAAAATTTAGTATATATATATATATATATATATATATATATATATATATATATATATTACAAGAAAATAACACGAAGAGATTTATTATTAAAAAACTAATACTGTTCAAGTGTTTCATTATTTTTTATTCGAAACATATTAAAACAAATAAGTCACGATATTTCTTTGAAGTTTATCTTAAAAAAAGAAATTTAAACTAGAAAATATTTCCCTTGAAATATATTGTTAAATTATATTTTTGTGGTGAAGCTGAAATATACCTTTCTTTCACGATACGTGTACTTTTGTAACTAAATATAAACGTGATCGATTTTAACCACTCTAGCAGAAAAGCAGAAAAAAAAAATCGTGCACTGCATGACTGGAAAAAAATCAAGAAAAATGAGTCTTAAATTACATTCCTCCCAAAACTTATATGTTTCATTTTCTGAAATACTTTCTTTAAAAATATATTTAAAATAATAAATAGCGAAAAAGGAAGAACATATATTATTACATGACTTTAAACATGAAATAAGGAAACACTTATATAAACCTTCAAGTATTGAAGTTTTTTTTCAGAGTGAAAAAAAATCTTATGTGCAATATTCATGATTTATTTCCTTGCAGTGTTTTCGTGTGCGTTTTATTTTTTTCTTAGATAATATTTTTACAAAAATATGTTTGTGCAATATTTTTATAAGAAAATTCACATTCTTAAATTAATTATTGTGATTTTTGTTAAAGAGCAGAAACCGATATAAATTATTAGTGTAATGTTGCTAAATATGCCCATTTACTAAATACCGATGAAACATACTTAAATAATATAGGTTTCATTTTGTAATTGTTTTTATATACTCAGTGTGCCCCAAAATATCCCGGACTGATCCCACATAGAAACAAAGAAGAAATTATATGAAAATGTTGACCTACGTTTATTCGAAATATTCCTCGCTGCACTCAACACAATTTTTACAACAAATTTAATAATCATAAAAACAATTCTGAAGTCCGGTTTTGCAATATGCGTAAATAGTCAGTCGCAGTCGCTTGAATGTCCGGAATGCCATTAAGGTTTGTCCCCTTTAAGTGCAAGAACAGGAAGAACAGGAACAGGAAGAACACATTCGAAGAACAGGAAATAGTCACAGGGTTATAAATCTGGGGAACAAGGACGATGGTTGAATACGATGATCCATTTAGAATCCAAAAACTCTCGCACTTTTTTGGTCATAATTCAAAAAGTGGGAGATAAACTTTGCGCTGACTCTTCTTTCCATTAAATCAGGAACTGTTCTTCTTCTGATACTTGTCATATCCTCGGTAAATGTGGCCGAAACACAACGATCTCTTTTTAGGATGTCATTCATTTTCAGGATTTGTTTGGGTGACCGACAGCTTCTGAGTCAGCCGCTCTGTTCACCATCTTCCAAATTCTTTCCATTGTTAAACATCTTATACAATTCAAGACAGTAGACCGACTTAGGGCTCTGTCGCCGTAAACTTTTTGAAGAATTTGACTAGTTTTTCCCTAAACGTTTTTCCCACGATTTTTCGTTGTTCGAACTTTGCAAGATCGACACGAATTCGTTACACAGTTACGGCAAATTGGATGCATTCAGCACTTAGAGGAGGAATACGTGGGGAACGAATCGCATCATTCTTGCTCCAGATTTTTGAATCCAATATGTTTCACCACCAAAAGGTTGTAATATTTTGGCGGTGATTTCTTTGTTGGCAAATTTCTGTTTCTGCTATCAGCTCCGTATGAATGCAGACGACATACCGATCTCAGTGGGAGCGGTAATTCCAATGACACTTTTTGGAGGGAAAAACTGGTTGTTTTATGCGCTATCCTACCACAATCGCTTGATAATGGAAAGCATTATCTCGACTTGAAGAAAAAGTTGTCGTTTCTGCGTTCAGTTATATTAAAAGTCTATGGCTTAGCATCACACAAGAGATAGCAACGTGAAATTGTACCGCTTTACAAGACGGAGTATAGTCGTGTTTGCGTCATCAACTGCAGACACACAGCTCCATCAATTGTCATGTGATTTAATCAGGCCAAAAAAATTTACGATAGACTGTGCAATTTTTATTGATTAAATTTTTGAAACAAAATTAAAATCTGCTGATTTGTAATTTCAAATCTTTTTATTATTATTATTTTTTTTTTTTTTAATCAGATTACTAGTCATGTTCCACCACTTAGGAAATAACATCTTTATCACCTGCCTCCAATTCAAAGAATTAGTGGCGCTCGCTTCGTAGAATTTCGCGTTGGAATAAAATTTTATGAACGATTTTGTATTATGATGTAAATTAAAAAAAAAAAAAAAAAAAAAAAAAGCCTGAATTTTAGTTGGAAGAGTGTATTCTTCCAATCGAAAATTTTATATATTTATCTTTTTCCTATTCATAAATCATTCTTTAAAATATGTTTTTAAATCTATTTTAGATACACTATTGAAATGTAGGAAAAAAATAATAATTTTGACATGGGCTATAACATACTATAACATTAGTTAAAATTTCCGCAAGAAAAATTAATATTATTATAACGCTTGAAATCTCCGATTGATTTAATATAATTTATTTTGTAAGAAAGTAGAATTTACGTAATAAAAATAAACTAACCTCAGATCTAAAACTATAAGTATGATCACCAAATTACTTGCATATATTTAAATTCAATATCTTTAAAAAATCCTTACAGTAAGCATAATCAATTTTCAATTAGTTTTAATGACATTTAATTTATTAAAGAATAAGCTAAATAATAAGTAAATGCGCACATAATATTAATGTAATCGTTTAGTAAATTTATACAGAAACATATGTTGTACAAATCGATAGGAAAGGAAGAGATAGATTAATAGAACACAGTTATCTTCACATAAATCAACTGAACTCCACAAAATTACGAAGTGCTAACTTCCAATTCTGATACATTGAATCTAGCTATTCATACAATGCCAAAAAATTTCAGAGGAAATTTTTTTACAAAGCATAGATTTCCTCCAAAAGTGGTGGATATTTTCTAATAAAATTATTTTTCAAAATTAAGAAGCACTTTCTAGAATTTTTAAAAAATTATATATTTTATTTTTAAAAAATTTAGATTTTATTTCAGTTCATAGAAAAATTTTAATTTGATATTAGTTAAAAATGAAATTTTATGTAAACTGAAAAAAAAGGTTGGTAAGTGTGATCGAATATAGCACAGATTGTTTTATTTAAAATTCTTTTCAAAAGATTAACTTTTAATATTAATAAATCCAAATCGTTAATTTTTAATCCTTTAGCTTTTTTAATCCGAATATGGATGGACGTACGATTAAATTAAATTTTAAAAATATTAAAAATTGAAGATATTATTAATTATCTCAAATTTAATATATTTAGGAACTGCTATTAAGACAATTGTAACATAATATGTTACATCTGTAAAACATATTTAATTTCATAATTTCATTTTAGCTAAAAAAAGGAAACCCTTAAAATGGAAAAAAATACGAAAGTTGTTTTAATTAAACTCACAGGATAATGTAATGTAGTGAATGTAGAATTTCACAATTTCTCTAAAAAGTAATCCTGAAAAAAAAATGCAAAACAACCTTTGACCTTAACCCTTCACTGCACGATTTTTTTCTATTTTTATGGAAAAAATTACGTGAAATCTATACATCGGTCTAATAATGGGGAAAATAGTAAAAAAAAATAAATAAATAAAATAAATTTCAAATTCTCATCTAAAATTTGATATTTTATGGCGTGTACCCTATGTACACAATTAAGGTTTTAAAATATTGTATTGCTATATTTTATAACTAAAGAAGCTTAAATTAATTAACTTTATTTGCTTAACACTCTGCAACTTTTTTTATATTAATATTTTTAAATATTCACTAAAAATAATGAAAGTAATTTTACGTTAATAGATGGATCGATTTTTTTTTCTTCCGAAGAACAAATTATAACTTTTTTGTCAAATGCAGCAATCTGAGATGGACAAAATAAATGTTATTCCGATCTTTGCACTGTTCTTGGTCAGGGATAGAGATCATATTGGCCAAATTCATGGCACATAATACGAATTGCAGCGTTTTTGGGTATGGCACGTCGCGCAGTGAAAAATTTATTAATTCTATAAGATTGAATCTATTTCCTGGAAAAAATGTCCAATTCCGTCGCCGAGCTTCGAACCGTGGACCTTTCGATTAGCAGTCAGATGTTCTACTTCTGAGCCATCTAGTCTGCGGAACAAAGACTGAAATTAAGGGTCTGTTTTAAAATCTAAATCGCACAAGTGGTCGGATGTCATTAAATAAATTAATGCAAACTTTCAAATCTCAAACTTATATAGTTTCTCAGAACGAACTCTATGGTAGGCAGACTGAGGAGTGATGGGGATAGCGTTTCTTCAGATGAACGAGTTCCTGACTTTACCCGAATGCCAAGAAGGGTTATGTGTTTCAGGCGTATCTGGGTATGTGGATTACTTTATACCCTCAAAACATCCCAACGGCTGAATGGATTTTAATAGAGGGAGTCTCAATCGATTCGTCTTAATCTTCCGATGGTTATAGGCTAGGTTATGTTTTTATGAATTCAAAATGGCGGAAGTTACGAAACAAAATTTGTACGCACCATATTGAATGGCATATAATTGGATAGGTCTTTCAAAAGGAGGACGATGTATCATTGACTATTTTAGAGCCAAAAGCTCATTCTAAATATTACACAACCTGGAAGTTGTGTGGATCGGATCTCAAGCTTTACTGCAACTCTAACCTTCTTAGGCATCTCTAGGCCTCATCAAAACAGTGTTTATATATAGAAACTAACAGTTAAACACAACTTAAAAGTCATCAATACAAGTAAATAAAAAGAAAATATGTAAATAATATAAAAAATAGTTTCGCATTGATGAGAAATGAATTAATTAGTTCGCAATTTACGCAGTCGGTTTTTTTTATTTTTTTTTATTTAATTTTTACTTGTTTAAGTATTGCTTATAAAAATATCAAAAATCTGTTGAAATAACTAAAGTTGCCGAGAAGCATGGAGAAAAGTTTAAAAAAAATTCTTCTAATATTACGAAAGGTACATGATTGATTACATCAACTCACTGACAGTGTGATGCGTTTGCGGCAGAACGTGGACCGGTAATTTAGCTCTCCGTAATATTATGGAGTTCAGTACAAAAAAACATTAAATGACGTAAAATGTTAATTATAATATTAGCTATTGTTATTGTTAGTTATAAATATTTTTTACACCGCATATTTTACTAAATGTATGAGATGTAAAAATGATCATTTTAGTGCTCTTAATAGGTGCATATGAATTTCACTCTGTTCGAAATTCTGTAACATTGTTAAAATGCATTCGAAATCACTTTCTCCCATTGGCCGTAATGTAACGGAAAACTTTTGACTGTTCCTGTAATTAAACTATGCATCCGATTTTCATAAAATTTAAAATGACTCGACAAAATTTTGCAACATTTATAAATTTAAAATTTCAGACCATTCGGTTGGGTACTTTTTGCTCTGTTATATGTGGATGGACGGACAGACAAACAGACGGACGGACTGAACGACGACTACAGGTACTACGTATTTATATAATTACGAACGAATCTAAAACTGGAATTCAATACATAAAAATGCTTTAAATCATAACAATATTATGAAAAATAATGTGAAAATTCTAGATGCGGTAAAATATAGAAAGACAGTCTATTTGTAAATTTATATCCATAATATTTTTTAAATATGTTATCTATATTCAGAGAACAGAGTTTAAGACGTTATTCAGTTCTCTCACGTAAGATTTAGATAAGTTTTATCTGGTAAAATATTCTTAAAAATACTTCCCAAATGTCGTATTTGAATACTCTAATACATTTCGCGTGGGTTTTTATTGTAAGGACGATAAAAAAAATATTATGCGTAAGTAAAAAATAATAAAAAAACATTGTGGGTAGAGAAATTTTATACGTATTTTTTATCGTTTGTTTTTCATTCTATAAATTTATTATATGAGAAACTTTTTTCTTTTGCGTAATGTAGCTGAATTACTATTTATCATGTCTGAGAAAATAGACTATATTAGGCTACGATCGAACATATATTTTCAGGTGATGTTTGTACAAGCTCAGAGCCTAATGCTCACAAAATCTTCAAAAATACGTGACTTATATAATAATATTTTCGAGACACGTTTCTCTGATATTAATTTTCCAAAGAAATGAAATATTTTAATGCACTAATGTTCAATTTGCACCTAAAAGAGATTGTTCATACCAGTTTTAATTTATACAAATAGGAAGGGGATTTACAAAACGTTAATTTATTAAAATATTCAAATAATAATAGAAGGCTGAAATCATACAAAGTCGAATTTAATTCCTTAAAGACCTCTAATTTTACAATACATTACAACAAGTTCTTTTTAAAAACCTTCTAGGATTAACACTTAAAACATATATTCTGTTGAATATTCTAATTAGGTCTAATACAGCCAATTACTTTATTGACATGTTCCGTGTACATACTACATGAATAATGGAAAAATAAGAGTCTGACTCTTTTTTATTTTCAAAGTTTAAAGTGATAGTGCTCGTGATTCGTGAATTGAGCTTTAATATCTCATGCATTCTAGTCATAGAAAATAATAAATGCCAGAACGTTATTTAATTTTTTTTTTTTATCATGCACGTCATAAGTGAAATAAATGATGCTATTTTAAATTATACAGATATATTTTAACAAGTAGAGGTGTAATGAAAATAATTTCATTCTTTCAACACATGTATTCTTAGTTTAAAAAAATAATAATAATTATACTCTGAGTTAAGAAAAGGATCTGCCTGATATATTTTTATATACTAGGGGGCTCGGCCCCTACGAGCTACGCTCGCCAACCCCCGTCCAGACACCGCAGACTCTAAATTCACGCTAATGTGATCGGCTTTAAAAAGATTTCGAAAGATTGAATTATAATTTAAAAAACAGTGGCGATCTCCCTATAAACAGATTTCTATTCATTTCTCTTTGATTGGGGAAATTTTAACGCCAAATCCGCTGCGGTACTACTTGATTATCCCGTCGACTAATTTCGCCAAATTATATAAATCGCCAAATTATACAAATTGACATAGTTTTTATTTTATATAACGAAAGAACAAATAAATTAGTACAACATTAATAAAAATACAAATAAAACGTCGAAATAAAAATAACTTGATGACGTAGACACGTGTAACAACATTTCAAAATAAGCTAGTATAAAAGGAATTAAGTAAACAGAATCTTTGTCTCCCGGTATTTTTTAACAAAGCGAAAAGAAAGTTCTTTTAAATGAGACATTTTAAATTAATCGTTTTTAATCTGACGTAATTTTGACCAAATTATTCTTTCTCTTTTTAATATTCACGTAAACATGCTTGTGTTAGAAATGAAATATTATTTGCGCTTTCCTAAGAAAAATAGTTGAAACGTATCCGCTCAAAATATCAAATAAATGTCTAGCGCAATTTCTAAATTTAAACCGTTTTGCAATATTATTTTGTGTTCGTTTTATGTAATAACTGTAATGTGACGTAAATATGACGTAATTTCTCCTATTTAAGACTTCTAATGCATGTTAATAAATTTATTATTTTACAAATTCCTTTCTCTATTAAAATTCACGTGTAATTATAGTTTTATGACGTAATTTTTAATAAGTTCCTGCTTTTTGTACATAATTATTTAATTCTAATTCCAATGTTTTTTTCTGTTTATAATAGTCACGTGTAAATAAATTTTTAATTTATTACACGTATAAATATTTTTTTTTGAAGCAAACATTATTGTTTCCGCTGTTTATGCAGTTGGCAACAGTTTAAATTAATATCACTTTCTAAAATCTGTAAAAAATATCTCAAGAAATGCTGAAAATTTGAATTTAAAATAGAAATAAAACCTCAAAAAATGAGTCAAAATAAAAAAATTAATGCAATCTGCACTCCGGCAAATTCTAACGCATAAAATGATCAAAAAATGATTACACTGCTATGTATAGTTTTTGCTGTTATAAAACTTTTTTAGTGAAACGATTTTGTCCAACTTTAGCATTAAATATCTCTTAAAATAATTCTTCGATTTGAAAACTGTCTGCATCAGCGTGTTTATCAAACATTTCTGTATAAAACCACCGATTTTCATATTTTTGTATGCATTATTTTTCTTAATATTAACGAAGAAAAACCTCCGGTCACAAAAAATTCAAAACCGGCGGCGGCGGCGGCGACGGTGACAGCGGTAGTTACTTTTTTTTAGAATAGAGAGATACATAATTTATATACATTATTTTACGAAATGACATTTTACCAACTGAAAGAAAACTGTCCAGGCCAGCAGTCTGACATTGGCTTAACCCTTAAATGCCGGGTGTTGCTTTTCGGCAGCATACCCAATTTGGGCTCTAAAATACTAAAAATAAAATTAGAATAATATTGAAGCTATAAGGCCTAATGTTACCAACAAAATACATTCTGAAAATATTATTAAATCGATTTTGAACATGTAGATGGCAACACTTGTGCTGTTTATGAATAAAGATAGATTTGTTTTTTCAAGTCTTGCTACTTGTTCTTTTTGTTTTGTTTGGAAGTTTGCGAAATACCCTATTTTGTTCTGCAGGGAGCAAGTAAAATTTATTTCTTATTATAATTGTCAAAATTCTTGTGTGTTTAATGTTATAGAATTTTATCAAGGAAAATTATTTTTTCAATTAAAGACCAGTATTGCCAATTAGTAACAAACTGTTTTTAGCCGTAAACCATACCTAAAACAAAATATGATATTTTAAAGTATTTTCCAATGATTTATTTAAAAAATAAAAGTCGAAAACATTATTACAATGATTATTGAAAAATCAGGCAAATAAATTGCCAAAGCTCTGACTAAATGACAAGACTATGACTATTGAGCAAGACTGGAAAAACATTTCGCCGACCAGTTCGGTCACTCAATGGAGGAAATATTAGTTCTTATGATATCTTTATATACAAGGTGTTTCATAAAAGATGGGCAAAAGTTTAAGGTTAGGATACCTTTGAACACGTCGAAAAAGTAAAAAAAAAATATTACGATGTTCCAAGCTTCAAAACTTGTCTAATAAATCAAAAATAAAAATCAAACGTCATTTAAATATAAAGCTCATATTTAAATTTATATTTAAATATATATATATATATATATACTTGTAAATTCATATATAATTATTAAAATGATAAGTTCAAAAATATATGATAAGAGAAAGAAATGTTGCGTGCATGATAATATCTGAAAATATGTACTATATAAAGATGAAATACTGGTGAAAATAAATACATAATAGTGCTACCTTCATACTAAAACCAGAATATTTGAAAAAAAAAAATATATTAACTAAATTACAAATTATCTCTTTAAAAAAATATTATAAAAAAAAAAAAAAAAAACCTTTTTTCTGGTTTTAAGTTGTAAATAATTTTGAAAATTTCTTTTGATTGTCATGCATAGTTTCTTAGTAACAGTGCGTGCAGTATCAAAATTCATTATTTTGAATAAACGCAACGCAAAGTTTAATTATCCTATGATGTCTTAATATATAGTCTTAATAAAACTGTCATTATTAGTAAACTAATGGGAATATTTTAATGCGTTTTTTTTTTTTTTTTTTTTTTTTTTTTTGCATGTTGTTCAGAAAGGACTAGGGAATCAAAATATGTATTTAAAAAATTTCGAAAATTTTGCAGGTTTAAAGGTGTCCTACCCCCCCCCCCCCCCACACACACACACACACTTAAGAGGTGATAGTACACATCCAAACAAACAACTTTCGTCAAAGCATGCATGGTCGCAAAATAGAACACATAGGTGCAGACGCATTTGGAAATTTGGTCCATGCAAACGTTAAAACTCCATTTCTGTTGCGTTTTATCGGGTGAAGAACGACACTAAAAGCACACATATGTGATATGGACAAGAAGAAGGATGCATTGCATATGGAAAATTTCGCGGCAAGTAATACAGAACAGCCGCTGATCAGAGTGTGCAACTCTCAATCCCGGTAGGAACATACCGGAAGATGTTGTACTTCTTTAATAGTGAAAATGGTGATAAGCACTTTATCAACGGATCTGCAAATGAAAAGGGCTCAGAGGTTCAACGATTGTACGGAGAGCTGTTTCCCAACTTGCTATTTGCACGATATCGTTGTTTTGCCTAGTATAACAACATCACATTCGGCACCCATTTAACGCGCTTGCGTTTCAGTTCCGACCATACATTCATTGATGAATGTTGTTTGTTTGGACGTATACTATCACCTCTTAAAGTTTTGCCCTCCGTTTATGAAACACCCCGTATAATAATGATTGAGTTAAAAATAACAAGTAATATTAAAATTTTGTTTTTAAAGTCAATTCCTACTTAGGCCATCAAAGAAAAATTTAATATAATCCCTTAAGCTAATATTAGTCTTTTGCATTAAAATATCTCAATTTGTTGATTTTCTGTAAGCAAGTAGGTTTAAAATGGAAGTGTATGGGAATTTGGCGAAATATTAGAGATATCGCCAAGTTGGCCATACTTTTGGCGACTCATTTTGGTCGACAATTTTGGTGATATATCGCCAAGTTGGCGACAAACTTGGCGGTGTTTGGCGACAGAACAGGGTATCCCCTATGGTAACCCCCCTTATAGATATGATGATACATTAAATTTTTCAATAACCAATGGCCGCCATTTTGTCTCCCATGTAAAACTAAAATTACTTAATTAAAATTTAATTAACGAATTAATATTTGAAAAAACTGTATTGACATCAATTGTCATCCAGTACAAGTTTAAAAAAATTTATTTCAACTTCATAGGATGAATAAGAAGTATTTTATTAACGATTGAAAATTTGAACAAAATATATAAATAAATAAATAAATAAATATAGGGAGAGTGTGAACTAATAGTAGGAATTGAATAAAATCAACTTCGTTTACAATGAGTAAGTAGCACAGTTGAGATTTATCTAAACACAATGAAAAATGCCGAGGTCAAGAGTCGAACCTGGATATCTTGGCACGCCGAGCCAATGCTCTACCTATTAAGCTATCCGGAAGGTGCCTGGCTGAAGTAATTCACTCTTATTTGTAGGACAGGACTGTCAAATAGTACTAGTTTCATTAATCCAAACGATAACTATAAAATCATAATCAAAGTGTGTGATAACACGGAATCTCCTTTATACCATGTAATTAGGTCATACTGAGAGGAAATACATTTTATAACTGAATAAATCACCTTTATGAATATGGTTTATTTAGTTGACAAACCTTTCCTTCTGTTCATTATAATAAAATAAAGTTTATTTTTATCTATTGCAAAATGAATTAATTTTTATCTATTACAAAATTAATGAATATTTTAATTTTATTGAAGATAAAGAAATGAATACAATAAACATTGAAAAAAAAAGAAATACAAATAAATAATAAGATAGAAATACCTACAAATTTATTATATATATTTTTTTTTTCAAAGTGCAAGCATGCTTAATGTAAGCCATAAACATATATTAAAAATAAAAATTTAAATTTAAAGAATCCAAAAACCCGACTGAGTAAAAAGCGAACTAATTAATTATTTCTCATCAATGTGAAACTATTTTTTATATTACTTGTATTGATGACTTTTAAGTTGCGTTTAATTGTTAGTTCCTATCTATAAATACTGCTTTGATGAGGCCTACAGATGTCTATGAAGATCAGAGTTGCAGTAAAGCTAGAGATCCTAACTACACAACTTACAGGTTGTGTAATATTTAAACGGAGCTTCTGGCTGTAAAATAGTGAATGAAACAACATCTTCATTTTGAAAGACCTATCCAATGATATGCCACTCACTAGGGTGCGTATTTTTTTTTTCGTCTCTTCCGCCATTTTGTAGTTTAACGCCGTCATTTTGAATTTATAAAAACAAAACCTAGCCTATAACCATTGGACGGTTAAGACGAATTTATAGAGACCGCATTCATTATAATCCATCCAGCCGTTGGGATGTTTCGAGAGTATAAAGAAATCCACATACCCCGATACGCGTGAAACACACGCGTTCTTGGCAGTCAGCTAAAAAAATAACATTACATCTAATATATATATATATATGTAGTGTTTTTAAAATGTAAAAAAAAAAAAAAAAAAAAAAAAAAAAAAAAAAAAAAAAAAAAAGAGAGAGAGAGAGTTTGAAAAATAAAAGAAATGATAAGTTATGATAGAATAAATGCATTTGAAAACATATATTCGTAAGTTTTTTAATATGGCATCTATATTCACAAAACTGAATTTAGGACGTTATTCAGTGATCTCACGTAATATATAGGTAAGTTTCATCTGGCATATACTTCCATACATTCAACGTGGATTTGCATTATATGATGTGTAACGAAATTATTGCGTGTGAGTAAAACATACATAATACTGTTACGCTTAGTGATCCTTTATACATATACTTTGTTATATTTTTTTTTGCCCAATGGAGAAGAAAGACTATAATGTTTCTGGAAGTAGCACATATTAGGCGATATTTGGTTATGTATTTTAAGGTTATATTTTTCTAAGTGCGAATTCTAACTCTTAGATATATATTTTTTTAAATACGTGACTGATTTAATAATCAAACAAGCATCCCAGACATTCATTTTTTACAATAATGAAATTTTTGTGTGCTAATATTTATATTTTACATAAAAAAATATATATTAATACTTTTATAATTTATTTTTCAACTTTAGGTATAAAATGTCCCAGCCAGTAGTTGATCAAATAAAGTCAGTGCTACGGGGATTTTATTATATCTCATTCCTTTTAAGTTTTAGAAGTAAACTAACATGATTGCTACAACCCTTAATAAATGTGCTATAATGGACAAAATGGTAATCTGCTGAAATTAAATAGAAACGAAACTATAAATAAATAGTTATTTTAATTGCAATTTTCCCAGTGGTTGATCAGGCTAAAGAAGTCAATCGAAAATCTAAAAGTTAATCTTTAAAATATCATCCTTGGGATGCGATTAACAACAATTCTTATAAAAATAATTATTGAAATTAGCGAGATGGATGTGGATTATTTTAACTTGCCATAATTGTCTCAAACTAATAAAAAACTAAATGTCTACACTTTCTAATGAGAAAATGACATCTTTTAGAGCAATGCTATTAATTTCCAAATGATATTATAATAATACCGTTGATGTAGTGTGAAGTTTTATTATATAATAAAGTAACACACACACACACACATATACAGGGTGTCCAGCGAATAAGACCCTGATTTCAAAATTAAATATCTCAAAAACAAAGATCAATAGAATTATGCGGTAAACGGTTTGTTTTTTAGCTAAGCTGTAAAAATGTTATACGGAAGTTTCAAAATTTAGTTGCAAAAACCGGTAACAGATGGCGCTGTAATCGCAATTCCTATACATTGTGTTTTGAAGTGAAGAGCACTAGTGTTTCATTCCTAGATGGCTTCCTATGGAAGAACGAAAATTGGGAAAGACCGCTTTTTCGTTCGGATGATGTGCAGAAGTGGAGACATCTGGTCACAGAATTATTGCATCAGCTTCAATTTTAGAGAATTTCAATTAATAGAATTTTCAATAAAAATTTTAGCAATCATTATATAAGAACTTATTAAAATATTTTATTTGGGTAATGTGCAGAAGCGGAGCCATGTGTTGACAGAATTGAGATTTGTTTCAAATTTTGTTATAAGCTACTTCGGTCCGGATACCAGTATCTCTGTGGTATGTCTTTTCTCTCCTAATTGGTAGATCGTGGTATCGAACCCAAGTAGAGGAGGATTTGAAAAAAAAAATGGAAATCTTTAATTTTTAATATTTATTTAAACTGTGAAAAAAGTTTGAATAAAAAAATCCAAAGTTTCTGGTTTTAAAATTTAATTAAACTAAAAGAAACCCCTTTTCACAAAATCATTGAGCATTTATAATAATGATTTATAAATATTTTTTTTTTTTTTTTTTTTTTTTTTTTTTAGAGAATAGTTTGAATAAAAAAATACAAAGTTTCTATTTTTAAAAACTTAATTCAGTTAAAAAAATAATTTTAATTTTAAAAACTCCATTTCATTTTTTTTAATTGAGCACAGAAATATGGTGCAGCTTCTAGCGATAGGATTCGAAGTGTTGAAAAGGAATGCAGCTTCCAAAATACTTTTGCTTTGACGTTGATGATATGACTTATCATCAAATCCTCTAAAAATAATAATAATTTAATGCATAATTTCTGTCTCTAAAACCTTGTTTACAAGGAAAAGAAATATATGTGTTGTGCTAAAACCAAAGTATTATGCCGTGATTTAAAAATAAATTAAAAGTGAAAAAATACTTTTTTATTTTTAATAATTCAGGTATAAAAAATAATACCAAAATAATATGCCGTGATTTAAAAATATAAATATAAATAAAAAGTACAAAATTATTTTTGTAAATATATGCCTTTTGATTTAAATAATTATATGGCATTAAAGATTGAATTTAATAAAATATTTAATAAGTTCTTATAATGATTTCTAAACTTTTTATTGAAAATTCTACTAATTGAAATTTTCTAAAATTAAAGCTGATACAATAATTCTGTGGCCAGATGTTTCCACTTCTGCACATCACCCCAATGAAAAAATGGACTTTCCCAATATTCGTTTTTCCGTAAGGAGCAAATCTAGGAATGAGGCGCTAGTACTCTGGACTTCGAAGCAGTTTACAAGTACTGCAATTACAGCGTCATCTGTTAACGTTTTTTGCAACTAAATTTTGAAACTTCTTTATAAAATTTTTACAGCTTAGCTAATAAACAAACCGTTTACCGCATAATTCTATTGATCTTTGTTTTTGAGGAATTTAATTTTGAAATCAGGGTCTTATTCGCTGGACACCCTGTATATATATATATATATATACAGGGTATACCTGTATATCTGTATACCTGTATACCTGTATATATATATATATATATATATATATATTGTGAATAAAAATGTATAATAATGGTATGCTTTAAATCTTTTTATTCGTATTGTTTGTTATAATTTAATAATTCTATAAGATCCTTTTGTAAGAATCTGTTTATTATGCACAGTGGAGCTGAAAAACTATTTTTTATAACTCTGAAAATAGCATATATTATTTTTTATTCGAGGATATATTTTCATGTAATATACATATCGGTGTACATCCTAACACTGGGAAAATATTCTTATCATGTACGTGACTGATTTAATTGATAATATGATAATTATGATAATTATGAAGTGATATTACATGACAGCAATTTTAAATCTTAAAGAAATTCGTAGTATCTTGGTATACGATATGCCTTTTTTATTATTATGAAGAGATATCGAAAAGAGAGCGCTTATTGTTCGTAAAATTTACAAATGTTTAGACAAATATGGATATCGCTAAAATTTAGATATCTTTGTAATAAGTGAACACTCAGATTCCGTGGGAATGTCGTATTATATTACTACATAAACTTTAGTATACATTTGCTTTATATAATAAAATAATTTATTGTGAATGAAAATGTATAATACTAGTTTTCTTACAGATCTTTTATTCCTAATTTGTGCAATATTTTTTAAATTCTACAAGATCATTTTATAAGAATGTATTTCTTATGCACAGTGGTTCTGAAACACTATTTGCTATTTCTCAGAAAATAGAATGAAGAAAATTCACAGAAAATGATTTCTCAGAAAATAGATGATATTATTTTTTATTCGAGGATATATTTTCATGTAATATACACATCGGTGTAAATCCTAACACTCAAAATTTTCTTATCATAAACGTGACTGATTCAATAATAATTTAGAGGTGATATTTCATGAAAGTAATTTTAAATCTTAAAGAAATTCGTATTATCCTGATATGCGATATTCATTTCATGATTTCGATTTGTCTGTTAGTCTATGCATCTGTCTGTGTGCACACGCTCTAACTCACGTAAATGTACTTTGATTTTCATGCAATTGATATAAATTATTAATGTTTAATATATCATGTTTAGTGTATTGAATAGAAAGTGTGTAGTATTAATAGTTCATTTACAGGGACACTTAAAATAATACCGATACCTTATGGTCAATGGGGAAAAGGCATTTGCAGAGTATTTTAATGGCCTTACACTATTTGAAATGTATTGGAACTGATCTCTGAATTTAACTGCAAGATGATTACTATCGAATAGGAAATTCATAGAATTTTGCAGTTCATTTAAAGGGACACGCAACATAAATCGGTTACAGTCTTTGAGCAATAATTGCTGAGTGAGTGTTTTCAATTTCGGTATGCGTTTTTAAATTGAACGATTTTTTGCATGTTACTTTTTGTGCATAAATTATGTACATCGCATTCAGGGTTGCACAAAAGAATTCACATACCATTTACCTTATTAGCGGAAATTGCTGAAGAGGAAGTTTCAACTGTGGAACGCGTTTCCAAACTGAACTAACTTTTTGCATGCATTTACTTAATATATACATATATAGGGGAAGGTAGTACACAGTGAGACGAAAATTATTATTACGTAACAAATGACGACAATTTTTATTCTTTTGAAAAAATTTTTGCTACAACTTTAAGCTACACAAATGCGCTGTACATTATTGCATAAATGGTTTTAAAAAAGTTATTTATAAAAGCACAAAAGCAGCATAATGGAGTATCGAAAATTGTCTCACTGTATACCACAAGTAGTACACAGTGAGACAATGACTATATTTTCATAAATCATACAATTTTACACTCTATCAATAATTTTCTGATTTTATGATTTCTAATTAATATTTCTAGGTTTTCAAAATATTAAAAATATGAGCCTCGGGTGGACGATGGCAGACTTTGGGCTACCTTCATGCAAATTTTCAGCCTCTTACCTTTAGTAAATTTCCCAAGCCATCGCACTCCCGCAGACACAGAGAGAAAGAGAGAGAGTGAGAAAAAAACCTTCTTTTATTAATAAATAATTTTTTAACATCAGAACCGCATAGCAGATTCACAATAAGAAACGTCTCACTGTGTACTACAACCTTGTGTCTCACTGTGTATTTTTGTAACGTTGTAACAAAATGGATGCCACATTTGTTACATCAATTTCATCGCTTTAAAAAGTTTATGTCGTTTTGCTGAAATAGTTTATTATTAGATATATCTAGGTTTGGTTAAGCAAATATATGTCATATTGAAGGAAATAAACTCTAAATTAGACGTTTATGTAACTTTAACCACTATAAAATAAGGAATTATTTACTATTTTGTGGGACGAGTAACTGAAGTGCCGAAAGTAACCCACGTGTTGCATAAGATGAGGTCGTTATGTGTGTGTGCCAGCTTGAAGAAAAGTTACATTTGTATGTCAAAGTGGCTGCTTTCTCACTGTGTACCATTTCTCATTGTGTACTCTCCTACCATATATATGTCATACACAGCGCTACTCTAAGAATTTGGGGTTTTTTCGGACAGTAATTGCTGAAGTTGGGATTTCAAATGTGGATTGCATTTTCGAATGGTTCAATTAGATATCACATTTTAAGTTATTGAACGGTGAAGTTTTGTTACATTATTCTAAACTAGCAGGATTGACCAAGCTAAGCTCACTCAAAATTAGCCTTGTGCTCAATTCAATATTTTATCCTCACTGTATCATTCTTTCTGTTTAGATACAATTGGCATGATCCTGAGACATAGTGACTAAAAAATGACCCACTAACCGATTTTTTTCGAACATGCGACCTAACCAATGCTCTTTTCGATCCCGAAAACGATAATATACAAAATTTAGTCAAAATAGTTAAAGTCGTTTTATAGATAAAATGATAAAATTTGCTTGACCCACGGTAACCAAAATAGGAACTCACTAATCAAATTTTCTCGAACATGTGACTTAGCCCAATCGTCTTCTCATGCTCAGAAACGATATGATACAAAATTTTGTCAAAATGTTTTGAGCTGTTTTTTAGATACAATGAGCTTGATTCACAGTGACCCAAAAAGAACACAGTAATCGAATTTTTTCGAACATGCGATTTAGCCCAATGGTCTTCACGTGCCCAGAAAAGATATAATACAAAATTTTGTCAAAATCGTTTGAGTCGTTTTTTAGATACAATTATCTCGACGCGCAGTGACCCATTGAATTCGCACCATCGCACAGTGTCATTTAAAAGAATTTCAAAAGATATAAAAGCATACAAACTTGAGTTTTGTGTAAGCGGTCTTAGGATTCTCAAAGTTTCAAAATTTTCGAAATTAAATTTTTTAGATGTTAAACTTCTATCTTTTCTGAACATTTTGGCATGATCGTTTCCTTGAAATTCCCATTAGAACACAAGTTATGATTATTAGAATTGCACCCGCTCAATAGCTAAAGCGGCGTTTCCGAAACTTTGCAAATACTGCTTTTCCAAATGACGTTTTTGGGCATAACGCACACGATATCTCTAAAACTTCTGAATATTTTTTCACGAAATTTTCAAAACATACGTTTAAGGTTAGTCCGTATAAATTGAACCAAAACTTTTATTTTTATTGTTCAAAATAACATTTTTTAGGAATTATACTGTTGAAATTTTCAAAATTTGAACTAGCTAAATGCATCTTTGTATTAATAGTATAAAAACCCTTTAAATACATATTTATTTAGGTTCACGGTAATTATTACAATCTGAAGTATAATTAGGCATAAATAATTTCATTCTAGTTGAAAAGTTTATTTTGTAATCGTGCACGAAATACGTGATACTTATTTTCAGCTCGACAAACACCTGAAAGTTTTGAGATCCCTATAAATAAGAATTCTATATCTTGCAATTTTCTAAATACATGAAATGAAAGAACATACTTATATCTTTTAATCCCAATAAAAATTGTGTTTTTAAATCATATATATTTTAAGATATTTATTGCTTATTTTTTTTTTCATTTTTTCCAATTTTAAGAGTTTTTAGACCCTTTAAGTTCATTATTTACGGACCCCGGGCAATGCCGGGCGGGTATGCTAGTTGTATATGTATATTTTCGTTCGTGCTTATATTAAAATTTCGTATATTGAAAAAAAAATGTATGTTTTTACAGTGTAAAGTACTATTACTATTAAATTGTCAGATCTAAGAAGAGAGAAAATTGGAAAATAAAGTTTGTGAGAAATCGTTAAACATGTATAAAGGGTAAAATTTTCATTACCAAATTTTTACATGAACTTCAAGCCGCAGTTTATGATTATAGAAATATATGTGTATATAGATACTTGAAAGTGTATTATTTATCGAAAATGCATCGTCTTGGTTTAGAGTTTCTGAATCCAAGATACTATTATGTTGTTTACTTAATACTCGCGTTCAGAAAACAGCTTGGAGGTACTTTATAAAAGAAAACGTAATTTTTACCTACTTGAACCTGATGATTCACTTATCGTTTGGCGTTAATTTTTGAAAAAGTTAGTTCATGAATTATCATGTGCTGAATCTTTACATAGAAGATTTTGTTAATTATACATAAAGTACAATAAATGAGGGAATTTACATGGTGGCTATTGTAAACCAAAATGTCAGCTGAAACTGAGTGATTTATTCATGAATAGTTATAATATTATTTCCTGTACTTCACGATTGTTCATTTCTTTATACAGGGTGATTCATAAATATCGAAACAATAGGCTATCTCTTTAATTAATGCCCCTAGGCACATACTTCCAATTGCAAAGTTTCATAAAAAAGGTGGAAAATTTGATGAGATAAGTTACATGGGAGGTCCATTTGAGAAAATACGAAAATTAAATTTTATACGGCCCCCGTAGGTAAATTTTCCAATCAGGAATTTATTCCTTATCCATTCCTGAATTAACCACAAAAAGTTCCATATTCATATCTGCAAAATTAATGGAGCCTGTTTAAATAAGTCGTCAGGTTTTAAGGGATTAGATAAAAATTGAAATGCGTGTTATTCAAGAAACAATGTTACTTTAAAAGTTCCAGGATACATGTAAAAAATATAATTATTGAGTTAGAATTATATTTTTCTGTTTTTTGTGATGATTAACCATGTAATTTGCAAATAAAAACACATCCTAAAATTTCAATTTCACAGAAAGTTTAATTTTTTTTTAATTATCATTATTTTTTTAATTGGTGTAATTGAAAAATCGTTATAAATCGAAGTGTTATCTTCGAATTTCAATTTTTTTTTCATTTAATTAAAGAAGAAAATACATGTTAAATTTTGTTTCTGGATTTTTTTAAATATTAATATTAAAAATATTAAAAACACAAATAAAAATAAATGATGTAACTTATTTTTAAAAAAAATCATGTTTTCAAAATTAAACATATTTTAAAATTTGTCGAAGCAATATTAATGTAAAATAATCAAATAGGTCATGTTCCGAGTTCGCACTCCCTTTTTTTAACAATTCATGACTTAAAAATGTAAATTAATAATTTAAATTTATTTATTTTAATTTTAATTAAGCATTTAAATCAATAAATTTAAATTAATTAGTTTTAACAATTTAAATTAATAATTCGAAACGCATTTAAAGTTTTAAACAAAGATTGACTCCTAATAAAATGTTTAAATTCAGTTTAATTTTGCCCTTTCTACCTTCTTTTTGTACTATTTAAAACAAGGTTTTTTCTAACATACCGATTAAGAGTGTTTTCATAATTTTAACCTTCACAACTTCAGGTTTTATATCGTCCCGGCGAGCGGTTATAAATTTTTGTATTCTGGGCCGGACCAGTCTCGAACGGGCCTAATGTATTTTTCATACCGAACCGGGACTGGCTTCCTTTCTTCTCAGGTATGCAAGGGGCGAAATTTTCAGTCCCGGTCTCGACTCAACGCGCATTAAAATCATTCTATTTCACTCACCTAATCCATGCAAAAATCAGTTAAGTTTGGCTCAACCCAAAAAAATTACAAAAATGCATATATTTTAAAATCGCCATTACAATTAAATTTTAAAAATCGTTTTTAAAGGATAGTAGATGTAAACGGAAAAAAATACAGTAAAACAAGTGAAAAAGATATATTAATACATGGAAATTATTCCAGAGAGAAACATTCGCCTTGCATACAATATTTCAAATGAAAATAAAATTGAAATTTGAAATCTGATTTTCATTTGAAATAAGTGAAAAAGAACCTGCCTATTACAAAATCCGGTCTAAAACGGAATAATTTTTTGATCCATGCAAAATGAATCTAATAATATTTGAGAAAAGAATGGGTTACATTTGCACCTCCTAAGATGGAAAATTGTCTATAAGGCATTTATTTCTTGCCTGCGTGATTCCGTCTTAGAAAGTTTTACTGTACATCATTTTTGAATGTTTCCAATACGTGGATTATGGATTAACGATATTAAATGGTAAGGGAAACATTTACATACTAATAGAGATTCATTAAAAAAATATGTATCACAACCTTTGACGCTTTTTTAAAAATGAAGATTATAAACATATAAAAAGAAAATCTATAAGCTATTATAAAGCTAGAAAGCTATTTTTGGTCAGAACTATTTCATAGGAAACAATTTTTAACCATATGGACGTAAAGAACTAGGTTTTCTAGAACTTCAGTCAGACCGGACACTCGGACCATTTAAACATATTTCCAGTCCTGGAAGAACTTTTTTTTTCGAGACCGGGTCTGGATATTTCGACCCGAGCAGACCTCTAATAAAGGCCTCCAGCTTAATTTGAAAGAAGGTTTAACTTAAAATCTATACGCTTCTATTTTATGTCCAAAGGAGAGGCACTGTATTAAATCGACTTTTAATAACGTACAGTTTCTGGATGATCCCTATCTTGCATTCAAAATGAGTAAATATCTCGTCGCTCATAGGCATGGGAAAATGGTGTAAATCTCGAATTTTGAATTTTAATAATTCTGCGAGTTTTTCAGATACTGAGATGATTTTTTTTTGTTGTTGTTGTTTGTTTAATTCAGGAAGGGATAAGAGATAATTTCCTAATTGGAAATTTTACCCAACGGGGGCCATATAAAAAATTAGTTTTTGTATTTTCTGAAATATACCCCCCATGGAGTTACAACGTATGCAATTAAATTTGGCACCTTTTTTTTATGAAACTTTGCAATTGGAAGTATGTGCCTAGGGGCAATATTTAAGGAGATAGTCTATTGTTCCGATATTTATGAATCACCCAGTATAATTTTATTTAGTCTGTATATAAAAAACAATTCTGCTTTTATTAACATATCACATCCAAATTCATTAGATATTATTATTAAAATTTTGTATTAGTGTAATGATGTAATGATGTAATGATATAATGTGTATTCTTAAACACACTGTTAACCCTTAAATGCCGGGTGTTGCTTTTCGGTAACATACCCAATTTAAGCTCTAAAATGCTATTAGAATAATATTGAAGCTATAATGCCTAATGTTGCCAATAAAATACATTCAGAAAATATTATTAAATCGATTTTCAACATGTAGATGGCAACACTTGTTCTATTTAAGAATAAATATAGATTTATTTTTTCAATTGTTGCTACTTGTTCTTTTTGTTTTGTTTGGAAGCTTGCGAAATACCCTACATTGTTCTGCAGAGAGCAAGTAAAATGTATTTCTTATTATAGTTCCTAAAATTCTTGTGTGTTTAATGTTATAGAATTTTATCAAGGAAAATAATTTTTTTTTCAATTAAAGACCTGTATTGCCGATTAGTAATAATCTGTTTTTTAGCGGTAAACCATACTTAAAACAAAATATGATTTTTTGCAAGTACTTTTACCATGATTTATTTAAAAAATGAAAGCCGAAAAACATTATTATAATGATTTTTGAAAAATCAGGCATTTAAGGGTTAAATAATAAATTTAGCTATATCTTTAACAAAATAAATCGTAATCTAACAGAATATTTTAAACCATATATATACTCTGTTATTAAATAATAAATGATAACTGAGATTTTTTTCCTGCATGTATATACAAATTGAAAACACAAATCCAATTAAATTTAACCATTATTCTATGTTGGTATGTAATATTCGGTGTAAGTGTTTTACTCTCACATATTGTGCTTTAACATTAAAAAGAGACTATATCAAAAGATGGTATTGATTAAAGGGTTAATATTAGAAACTGATGAAATCAAAAGGAACTGCTTTATCACCAATATTAATAAAATAAAATAAAATAAACCCCCCGAAAGATTTAATGATATCATACTTATCCACACAAAAACTTATTCACTATAAGGGATATTTTCTTGTGAGATAACTGTGGTAAAATGTTGTGGTAACCTCACTTAATGGCACTTTGTCTCAAAAGTTATTAAAAATGTGACAAAGTTTGAACTGAAGCTATACACTTCTCTTATATGTTCAACAATCACATTATTTTATTTACATAATTGTTTCATATATTCACGTTTATTTTTCGCATATTTTTCTTACTCTCAATTTTAAATTTGTTTTAAACTTAAAGTGTTTTCTCTGTGCTATAAAAATAATGCCATTTTTTTCTATAAAATTTAAAATAGAAACAAAGTAATATAGATTTGGTTTTCCATCTCTTTATCTTGCATACTGTTTCTGACTATTTTTCCTACAAAACTTTCCAATTCTTAAAAAAGTCAGTAAGAGATTTTTGGCTCTGGAATCTAATTTTAGTTTATTTACGGAAGGTTTCCCTAAAGCTTTTTGTATCAAAACACTCTTAAAGAATTTCATGCTTAAACTACTTTATAAAACAAAATCAAAGAGTAAATTTTAAAGCAGCTTACAAATATCTCCAAGGAAAAAGAAAACTTCCTTCGAGGCAAGAAATGAGAATAAAATCGAAAACACTTTGGAATCGAAAACTCAGCCAAACCAAGCAGATTTAAATGTAACTGGTGGAAGTTTCGCTTATTTATACTTCAAGCTTTTCTGCCATTCCGAAATAAAATGATACTTCCATTTCTAAGTTTTATCGATAAAGTTTCCGTGAAACTCCATTTAGTAACGAAAGAAACTAGATCAGATGTATGTATTAAATGCAGTTTATCTATACCTATATTTGGAAAAATTTAGAAGGTTTGACTATTAAAGGAAACTTCAAATGCTAAAATGATTCTCAAATGAAAATACAGTAAAACCTCCCTAAAGCGACCACGTTCCATTCTAATAAAAAATGGTCGCTCCTACAGATGGTCTCTTAATGGAGGTCATGTTTAAATATAGATTTTAATTGTTGAAAAAAGGTAACAATTAATGTTTCTAAAATTTATTTTTTACATGAGGAAAGAATATGAAAATTTAAGTATCAAAACAAAAGTTAATTACATAAGTTAACCCTTAAATGTCTGAATTTTCAAAAATCATTTAAAAAATGTTTTTCGGCTTTCTTTTTTTAAATAAATCATGGGAGAAATACTTTAAAAAAATCATATTTTGTTTTAAGTATGGTTTATGTTTAAAAATATTATTTACTAATCGGCAATACTTGTGTTTATTTGAAAAATAATTTCCCTTGATAAAATTCTATAATATTTAACACGCAAGAATTTTGAGAACTATGATAAGAAATAAATTTTACTTGCTCACTGCAGAACAAAATAGGGTATTTCGCAAGCTTTCAAACAAAACAAAAAGAATATCTATCAACAATTGAAAAAATAAACCTATCTTTATTCTTAAATAGCGCAAGTGTTGCCATATAAATCTTGAAAATCGATTTAATAATATTTTCAGAATGTATTTTATTGGCAACATTAGGCATTATAGCTTCAATATTATTCTAATAGTATTTATAAGCCTAAATTGGGTATGTTGCCGAAAAGTAACACCCGGCATTTAAGGTTTAATTACTGCAGAGTTTAAAAAATGAATACATGGACGTTTGCTTTGATTTTGCGGTTTTATATTTTATATTTTTTTGTTTTCAAGTCCTTTCGAAGTTCAGTAAATACATGTAATTTTTTTTTTTTTTTGACGTGAACAAATGATGACGATTTCATTAATTTATCTATTTCTTTCAGAGTTTCCTGACAGTAGGGCAGTGGAGTTCATTGACCGTTATCCTTAATTTTTCACCAGAGATAAATTCATTGCCTAAAAAGGCACAAAAGTGTTTAAATACTTAAAAGTTGCCGGAATAAATAAAAATTCTAAGCTTAGTTTAGAAGTTTGATGAATAATGCGCTCTCCGAAATTATTTTTCTATTAAAACCTTCTTCAAGCGACTAGGAAAAAACGGAATTTGTTTCATTTTCTTCAAAGAAATTGGTCGCTCATGGAGGGAGTTCAACTGGGATGGTCTCTGAATAGAGGTAAAATTAGCATTGAGGTTATGGGAATAAATTTCGTTCAATGAAAAAATGGTCGTTCAGGGAAGTGGTCGCTTAATGTAGGTGGTCACACACGGAGGTTTTACTGTATCAATCAACATTTGTTTTGTACTGATTATAGAATCCAACTTATTGTGTGAAATTGCATTACGTACGCCACGCTGCAATATTAAAAAAGCTGTAGCGGGAATTACGATAATTCTTTTACCTCACATGCAAATAATTAGAGGTATACGTATTACGTACAACACGTTGCAATAATAAGAAGCTTTAGCGGGTATTACGATTACTCTTTTACACTGTAAAAAGTAATGCCAGTTTTCCCGTAGGAATCGGAAAAATAGTTGCCCTTATCGTACCGGAATAATTTCCAACCCAGCTCGGAATAAAATCCGTAAAATCGGAATAAAATCCGTAAAATACCGTTTACTCACTATTTCCATATTTTTATGGATTTTATTCCGAGCTGGGTCGGAAATTATTCCGGTACGATAAGGGCAACTATTTTTTCGATTCCTACCGGAAAACTGGCAGTACTTTTTTTACAGTGCACCTCACATGCAAATAATTAGAGATTTTTTAATTGCGCTTAATTATTACAATTTTTTTTTTTTAAAAGAAACACTTTTTATCACAAACATCAACAAAATTTTCTATTCCCTAAAAAAAAAAAAAAAAAAAAAAAAAAAAAAAAAAAAAAAAAAACTGTCAGTTTTCCGGAAGGAATCGGAAAAAAAGTTGCCCTTATCGTACCGGAATAATTTCCGACCCAGCTCGGAATAAAATCCGTAAAAATAAGGAAATAGTCAGTAAAACGGTATTTTACGGATTTTATTCCAAGCTGGGTTGGAAATTATTCCGGCACGATAAGGGCAACTATTTTTCCGATTCCTACCAGAAAACTGCCATTATTTTTTTACAGAGCAGTAGTAGTAAAATATTTGACTAAATCGAATAGTTATTTTTTATTATGGTTTTTGAATTAAATTCATGAACTCCCGTGCATATAACGGGTTAAACAGCTAGTTTATGATATAACGAATTTAACAATTAATCTTATTTGTTTACAATTCTTTTGCACATAATAATTGAATAATTTAAGAAAGTTTCAAGAATATACATTTTTTTTCTCAAGTATAAAAGTAAAAAGAGTTTTTTGTTCTTTTAAAAAGACAAGGGCCTTCAGACTCACTTTTTAAACTTATTTTTAAATTCCACTTTAAATACTATTAAAGAACACTATATTAATTATGGCATGCATTTATCTCACCAGAAATTAAAAAAATAAAAAAAGGAAAAAAAGGAATTTTTTATGAATATTTTAACACTTTATATACTGAATTGTGAATTCATGAAAATTTTATCTTCTGAAGCATTTTTAGTGAATTTTTGAAGATTTACATAATCATTTAATAAATTTTAGAAGGATTGAAAGATTTAGAATGATTCATTAAATTTGAATTTATAGGGATTTTGTGCAATATTTATAACCAAACACAAACCTTTTATTTTAAATACTTTTCTTAGTATTTTGTAGAATTAGGAAATGTACAAATATGATGCTCTTACAATAGAAATATTGAAATATTTCCGAATTGAAAAAATCCCTCCCCCATCCAATGCCAACAAAGCTGAAAGATGAAAAGGCAAAAGTAATCATCATTTATAAAATAATTTTGCTTTTTGTAACCAATAATGCTTTTAGAACAAGATAAAGTAAAGTATCTATAAACTTAAAAATATATATTACAATTCATCAGACATACAATAAATCATTTTTGTATGTCTGATGAATTGTAATATATTTTTTTTAAGTTTAACTCGTATATCAGAATTTAAACAATGATTATTTATTTTAAAGTATCTATAACTTATTCTAAACTGTATTACAAGTAATCGATGTATTAACTGAATTTTATAACAAGTTACTTTAATGGTAGATAAAAGTACCGTCAGTAGATAAACGGTTAAGCTTTATGAAGACTTTTTAAAATGCCTCATGCGCATTTCAAATCAATTATAATGCCCAATATCTTTTATGCCAGTATGCTTTACGTATACAAATAAAACTGTGCATTTTTTAAAACAATATATAATTGGAAAAGCTAACGGTAGTTAATAGCAGAAATATAATGCAAAAATTCTGAAAATTTCATAAACTTTAGAAAATATATTTTTTTTCTTACCTTTATATTCAAATATATAAAATTTGATGCATAGTTTTATTTTTATATGCAAACCAAACTGGTATCAAAATTTTGGGGATTTTAATTAATGTAGAATGCGCATGAGGCATTTTGAAAAGTTATTTAAAACGCTTAAAATATTCAGAAAAATACCTTATTTTTCTACAATTTATTTTTAATTTTTTGTGTGATAAATACATGCAAACATTCATGCAGTGTTCCCTTGAATAGTATTTAAAGTACAATTTAAAAAAAAATGTAATTTAATAGATTACAACGACCATTTGGATTTTTTTTTGGACTTAATATTTACTTAGTTTTAATTTTGGGGCATTTCGACAAGAGAAGCCGAGAAAGGTAAGAGGTTAAAAATCGAAAGCAGTTCCACCAAATCATCCACAGATCGCGACAAATCACCTTCGTAACAAAATGTAACCGAAAAATCCAAATTCCGTCCCATCCTCTTCAACAACAGATCGCAAAGATCAAACTTCAGACGACCAAAACCTTCATCGATAAATTCTCCAAGTCCCGTTTCGAGAAGAAAAACAGTTTACAAATCGAAAGCAGTTCCACCGAATCATCCACAGATTGCTGCAAATTACCTAAGTCGAGCTCAATTCCTCCCGGTTAGAATCGACCGATTGTAAAACGCCGTGACTAGTAGTTTGGAGCCCCTCGAGACATGGTCTTTTACTAGCAATCGACTAAACATTAGATTGTTTCCTTATTCGCGTTCATCTTTTATTCTGTAATTGATTTTCATGGGCACCATAATCAGCTGAAGACCTCGATTTTCATGAGCTACATAATCATTTGAAGACCTCGATTTTCATGCCCTACATAATGAGTTGAAGACCTCGATTTTTGCTTTGCAAGACGATTTTCATTTCGGCGTCGCCCTTTGGCTTTGGATTTTTCCATATCTGATAATTTGCGGCTACCCATTTTGTAACTTTTTTCAATTATTATCGATTTTATGCCTTTCGATTACCTATTCAAACATTTTTTAACGATTTTATGCCTTTCTATTACCTATTCAAATAAAAATTCTTCTAAAAGTAAAGAGCATCGTTGAACTTCGTTAAAAAAAAAAAAAAAAAAAAAAAAAAAAAAAAAAAAAAAAATAATAATAATAATAATAATAATAATAATAATAATAATAATAATAATAAAATGCGAGCATCATTTGGCCCCATTCTCGACTGAAAACAACAACCATTACCATATGGTTAAAAAAATAGTTTGAAGGTCTCTTGTCCCCATAAATACTTTTTTCATTCAGTCTTCACCATGAAAATCTTGCCTAAAATTTTGACTGCATTTGATGTTTTCCGTTAATATACATTAATTTTTCGTGGGCATCGAACTCTATTAAGAAATATTAACTGTTTTTTATGCTTGCTAGAAATAGCAAGCATGTGAAATTTATAAATATATATATGTAATAATACAAATTTTCCGCCCTTTTACCTTAGTTCTTCCAAATTCTTATAATATGTAAAATTTTTACTTGCCTTTTAATAATATCTTAAATATATTTTAATTTTATATTTTAATCTCATGCCTTTAATCCAGCGTATTCTTTTATTTCTTATTCTAAAAATCTTAATCTGTTAATAGCTATACTTCTTTGTAAAAACCCACTCAATTACTTTATTCTTTCATATTTTGAGACATTATATTTTTTTTTTCTTTCGAAGGTTTAGAAATACCATTTTATTATTTATTAAATTCATTCGATTTCCCAAGAGTCTTTGCGAGAGATTTGGCGCGCTATCCAGGTTTTTTTTTTTTTTTAACTTCTGCCGTTAGGTAAAGAATCCTGCCTCCACGTCATACTTCCACGCCTCCTCCCGGGATCTATAATCTTATAGCGTGCATGGTTTTCAATTCAGCTCTCCCCTCTCATTGCTAGATTGGCTCGTTGCCATGTAGCCGTACGGGTTTTTCTGGTATTTATGCGGTTACATTGACATGCAAGAGTAGATTTTGAACGGTTTTGTTTTGCTTAAAGAACCTGCGTTACCTGGAGTGTGTTTTGTCATTTATTCGCGATGCCGCTTCTGACGAGTTTAACATCTTAAAGGGATCCGGGACACATTTTTAAATGATTTTTATTTATTGAGTTAAAATTCTGAATTTTTTTGTGATGGTTAACCGTATCATTTGTAATCAAAATCACATGATAAAATTTCTCATATTTAAAAACTAAATAAATAAATAAATAAAAATTAAATTAAATTAAATTAAATTTATTATAAAAGTGGGGTAATTTAAAATCGTTATAACTCGAAATATTATTAATAGAATTTATTTTTTTTCATGTAAATAAACAAAAATATATAAGTTTTAATTTAGATTCAGCATTTAAAAAAATATATTAATTAAAATAATATTTAACGAAAAAAAAATGGTGCAACTTTTTTTAAAAAAGTCGTATTTTCAAAAGTTAAAATTTCTTTCTAATATCCTGAATCGAAATTAAAGTAAAACAATTGAAAAAGACATGTCCCAAGTTTGTAGCGGTTATCTTTAACGTTCATGATATATAACGATTTAAATACGAGAAATGGTGAAAAAACCCATCATGAAGAAAATCGCATTTTCGCAATAAGTTGTTTCCACGACAACCATTGCTTGAAAGCTAGATTTTGAAAACATACCAAAATGAAAAATTTAATATTTCCTATTCCAATTAAGATAGAAACATGATTTAAACATCATTTTATGCAGAATAACATAGAGAAATTTTTAATGCAATAAAAGTTTTAAAGAAAATTTTAAGATTTGTGTGTCTCGGAACCCCTTAAAGCTATTTAGAAATGCGACACTACTCGAAAATGAGTAACTTCAATACTAGTGGAGTTGGAATAATCTACCTGTCACTAATAAATTTTTTGATTTAACCTTACGACTTCGTTCATTGTGCGCGGAAAACACCTAACAAATCACATCCTTGCCTTACCGCCGACCATAAAGGTACGTCTGCACTTTAATCATTCTGATTGGTCATATACACGAGTGATTTTTCTACTGTCTAATTTTAACATGTAATAATCTACAGCTGTAGAGGTCATAATTAGTCTATAGTCATACTGCTACAATTAGTCTAAAGTCATAATGCTACATATACAGTCAAACCTCGTTATGCCAACACTCTAATGACTAGAAAAAAGTGTCGTCATAAGCGGGGTGTCGTGTTAACCGGAGTTGAATAAAAATATGTTTATAAAAAACGGCATTTTTAATTAATTTAAGACAATTTTAAATTCATAACTGTTCTTGCAGTTTCAAGCAACAAAAAAAAAAAAAAAAAAAAAAAAAAAAAAAAAAAAAACATTATTATTAAACAAAATAAACACAAACACAAAACTGAAAAAAAAAATTAAAAATCAGATTTAAGATGACTTGTTTTTTTATTACCAAATGAAATATTGATGAATTAAGGTGTTTTGCTTATCCCTAGATGTTCTTCCTATATTTTTTTCAATGTTATACAATGAAATGTAATCAATATTCATTGTTTTGGAAATGGATGTTAGATAATTTTTGATCGTTTCAATGCAAAGTAATGCTTCGGTTTTAGTCGGATAAAAAACGCCGCGTAACCAAAAGAAAGCGCCGCCTGACCAGAATAAAAAGACCTCGAGTAGACTGATACGTCTATCTGGAGCTTAAGTGGGTCATTTATAGTGTGTGGGTTTATCTATTCAGATAAAGGATTGAAGTAAAATTTTTCATTTATCTCAATGGATATTTTAGACACTTTCGTGAAAAGTTTGACTGAGACATTTCTTACCGCTTAATTTCCGTGCTCATAAGATGGATTTAGAAAAATGGACAATTTCCCTTAGCCGTCGGGATATCCGGAGTTAAAAATTATTAGACGACGTAAAATCTGGTGTGTATTTACATTAAAATCATATACAGAAAATCGGGACTTTGATAACCTGACGTGAAAAGTAGAGTGACGTCAAATTCCAGTGTCGCGATAACGAGGTCCGACTGTATATATAATTTTTGCACTGTTGCTTTTTGAGACAGTGGAACCGGAATAAAAAAAGAAAAAAATAGCTTATTTTATTTACGATTTATACATTGATTTTTCAATATATGAAATCAATTAATATTAAACTATTAATTTATAAAAGCTTATCTTTTATATATATTACATTCTTAATTTTTTTTTAATTTATTTATACTTTTTAGCTTTTAAAATGTATTATTGTTGCATTTGGCATATATTGGCAAGCTTTTGTGTTTTGCGAATAAACAAATCTTTTGTTGTTTCAACCCTTATACACATACAGTTGTATGAGTTATATAGAATAGTTGCAGATTTATCCTCTTTGGCGGACTCACTGGAAAATACACTAAAATAAATGTAGTAATTTAATACTGATATCTAAAAATATTAATGTTTTATTGGCAGCGAAACACACCAGTAACTAGTTGTTTTTTTCATTCTAGCCTAGCAAGAAGTGCGATAAAAATAGATTACAAAATTCCAAGTCTACATACAAAAGCCAGGCTAAGTAAAAAAAAAAAAAAAAAAAAAAAAAAAAAAAAAAAAAAAAAAAAAAAAGGAGTATATTAAATATGTGATTGGAAATTTTCAGTATTCCATGCAAGAAAGATGAAAAATTCTGGACCATTTCAATAAAGAAAAATTCGAAAACAAAAATCACATATAACAGGGCTCCTAGGACTCTGGGGAAGAATACTAAAATTTTCGTAAAGTATTTTTTGCCTTATTTGATGAAAGAAGGTCTGTTTTTAGATTTGACAATCATTTTTTTACGAAAATTCTGTAATTCAAATAACTTAAATCAACTAATTCCTCAGAGGCGTGCGAAATCTGTGTAATAATTATTTATTGGGTGAAAACATGTTAATACGAAACTTTAATGTACAGTGTTTTTAACCGACGTGTAGATTTGAGAAGAATTGCCAAAACATAGATGTGTACCATCCCAGCTCGACAATTTTTTTGCGAAAAAATTGTGCATTGTACAAAATTTCTCATGAAGTGAATATTTCTGAATATTTCAAAAGCATAATTTTTGCTCAAATTATTTGCAGTTTTTACCCATACAAACACGAATTAAAAAAAAAAATAAATAAACATTTAGAAAATGTAACGTTAAGTTGAAAAATAAAACTGTATTAACACTAAAAATTACAAATCGATAGGTTTTACTTCAACAGGAGAGTTTTATTTTCAACATACCATGAAATAAATTGAAAATGAATTTTTAAAAAATGGTTTGAATAAAAGTATAGTCATTAAACTCTCTCATTAAATATGTATTTACTTATTTATTTTTTTTCTAAAGATTTAACAAATCCCTTTTGAAAAATAATAAGAAACACGCTTTGCATACTTAGTTATTTTGTTTGCTTTAGCGGATGTACGATAACTTGTAACGAAATTACTATTGTGGTATTCAACATATGCATTACATGTAATTAGTTTATAGAAATAAAATGTATGCATTGGTTTATTTTTCATTTATTTTACTCTTCAGGAATAATTTACCATTGACGGGATGTAAAAAATTTGTCCATCGTAATATTAACACAATTTATTTAGATAACTACTACAAAAATATTAAAATGTGTAATTTACATTTTTGCATCATAATCACATACAAATTTAATGCATTCTTCAATCTGTGTATAAGCTACAGAATGAGTTATTTTTGTTATTAACCCATTAAAGAATGTAGTTGCGTTTTTGCAGAATATATTTACGATTTTATTTAATTGTGAATATTTTTTTCAAAAAATTTACTATCACACATTGTATATATGACTTTTATATTTAAGGAAAAAAAATGCTAATTGATTGTAAAAAATTAGAAATATGAAAGAAATAATACGGAATGTTTTGAAAATTTTTATTGATAAATTTAGGATTATGTTCGTAGATGTACTATAAATAATTAAATATATTTAAGCAATGCAAGGTGCATATAGTGTCGCAGGCAAACCATCGTTTACTTCGTACTGACGTTGCGTTTCTGAAATAATATCTCATATTAAAAAAAAAAAAAAAAAAAAAAAAAAAAAAAAAAAATAATAATAATAATAATAATATATATTTTATTAATTTAATATTTAAATTAATTCTTTTAATTAGTCATAAATATGTATAAAATAAAATTATATTTCAGCTGTGTCTAGTTTAAAAGGTGTAGTTCTTAACCCTTTAGTGCGCAGCTTTGCATATATGCAAACAACAGTGTTTTGGATTTAATATTTTTTTTTTATTCGTATATATCTAATTCGCAGCAGAAACTTAAAATTTGCTTTAATTAATAACAGACATTCCATATAAGGCGAAATTAACCATGAAACTTTCTGGTGTAAAGCCAGATTCGCTGATCTACGCAATTTTTAGAACGTATTCTATCATGGGAATTAAAGAGTTACAGGTTAAATTTTATAAAATATATAATTATATTAAATAAGGTATTTGGAGACATACTTATTAAAAATTTGCTAATTTGGAATATTTTAGGGGGGAAATATATATATACCATACGACAGTAGTTTTATTGCAGATGTGCAACAGAAGAAAAGATTGACGTATTGTATGAGAAATGTATTTTTTCATTATTTTTCTCGGGTATTAAACCTTTCTGAGAATCATATAGTATTTTTTTTCGTAACAGAATAAAAAGTCACGCATTTAAGGGTTAATGAGTTAATGTGATTTCTAAACTAATACGCGTAATTTTTGCATTAAATTTCGTTTTCGAATCACAAAAGACTTTACGTATCAAAATATATAAATACTGAAATTCCGAAAATAACATTCAAACTACATCAAATTGCATATATCATTAAGCTGCTAAACGTGCTAACTGTATTTATAGTGAGAACTAGCATTTAAATATGAATACCGTTTCTAATTGATGAAGTGTTTTTTGTATTATGCAACTTGATCTCCATAGTCGTGGAAAAAGAAGTAAACACCCTTACTAACTCTGCAACAAATTATTGTAGAACAAAGTTACTGGTACCAAACGATTGGAAATAAAGTCTACTTCTAAATGATGTATATAAAATTTTCTTAGAGGGCATCTATATATCAAAATGTACCCAATCATTATTTTTTTTTCAATAACAATATACAAGTTCGACTCCATAAATGCATTCTACACCCTTGAATTTTTCTAAATCCAAATTTTCATGAAATCCATATGATCAGTTTCCGAGAAATTAATTCTTTAAAATAAGCAGAATTTAGGGGATTTATTCAAATTGAAGTTTGGTACTCGATTGTTCTAATGCTACATAATGACTAAGTCACTTCTATTAATGTGCCAGTTATTTCACTAGCTTAATATGTTTCGACTATTGCCATCCCAAATTTTTCATTAAAATGAGTACTATATATATATATATATATATATATATTTAAGTTATTCTTTTCAGGATGCCATAAACGGCCCCTTAACCCATCGTTTTGACGTTTTTCGCTCATAATTCGAAAAATACTTGAGATAAAAATAAATTGAGAATTTGCGCAAAGCAGGACATAAGGAATATAAATCTATGAAAAAAAAATGTAGTTTGCAATTCCTATTTTTTTTGGAATATTAATTTCATAATTCATAATTATTATTATATTTTTTTATTACCAATTTAATGTATTTATATTTTGGATTTTTAGTATAATAAGAAAAAAATATCAGATTAGGATTATAATTTCAGGAGATATTAATAAAAATATAAAAATCCAATTTATCATAAGAAGCTCCAAATTTGGAACGTTTATAATTCAAAAGACTTGAAATTTCATTTCTAGGCATAGTTTTGACCGAAGTTTTAAGATATATTCTCAAAATTGAGTGTTACCATTGAAAAAACAAACAAAGTCTAGTTGGGTTTTGATTTGTATTTAGCCGCGTAAGCAAAATTTACATATATAATTTAAATGCAGACTTTATTTCCAATCGTTTCGTACCTGCATTTTTTTCTATTGTAATTAAATGTAGAGTTAATAGGGGGTGTCAATTTTATTTCCTCGACTGCACGTGATACACGTAGTCATACTACACTTATACACGCATATAAAATCCGTTATCAGAAAGACCTAACAGGGATATTGTTAAGTAGTGATACGATACGGTACCTCTGTATCCAACTCTTTTCAAGTAAAATACTAAATTACTGAATATTTCATTGTGGTGGATTTTGGATGTTATCCTGATAAAGTTGGGGTCGAATTTGTGAAATTATTTAAGTACATTTTAGCAAAAGTATTTGAAAATTTCTTGACTTTGACTTATCGAAGTTACTGTCTAGACTACGTAGGTGTGATGCACTATTATCTTTAACTTCATATAGACCAGGAGCCGGCAGCACAGACAACCACCTCATCGAGTTGGAGGCTGAAATTCCAGATTTAGCTAAAACTCGATTCTCATATTAAAACGCAATCGGTTTGCCAAGTCATATCTTAGTGGAAAATACCTAAAAACCCGATTTTACCGGTCAACTCCTAGGTTTACCATTGCATTTTCCTACACCCAACGCTATGATAACATGGCGGACTGGGAGCAGGAAAACACAATGGTAAATCCACGAGACAACCGGTAACATCGGGTTTTAAGTGTTTCCACAAAGGTATGACTTAGCAAACCGATTGTGTTTTAATATGGGAATCGATTTTAGCTAATTCTGGAATTTCAGCCTCCAACTCGATGAGGTAGTTGTCTAATGGTTCGTACGCCTCCTTGAATTTTGCAGACCAGAAAATGTTTCGGCACCAGTGTTATCTTATAGAAATTTTCTTCTTAAAAAAAGGCGAAATTTAGCGCGTTTAACCTAGATTTCTTTTTCTATTAAAAAAAAAATATTGGTAGTTCTCCTGGAGAAATAACGGTATCCGTACGAACCATGTGTCTGTGCTGTCGGCTACCGGTCTAATATATGTAGGCTTTTATCACACGCGTTTTTTTATATTTATATAATCACGCTCACAACACAAATAATCTAGTTACACATACGCACAATATGTTAAGTGTAATTGTACATTCTTGTTATGGAAAATTAAAAATTAAATCATTTTGCAGGTAACAAATGTTAGAAAAAAGAATGTAATGATGTGAATGTTATTTTTTTTTCGTTACATAAGTTTAACTTTTTTAAATTTATTAATCTCAAGTATAATTTTTAAATGTATCTAATATAAAACTTTACTCATTTTTATTCAAATACTTTTCGCCACCAACACATAAATCATTGGAAATTCTAAACTTTTTTTCTTGAAAAAGAATGAGCTGCTTATATGTTCAATGTAATTCCGAAAAAACTAGAATACACATAAATTTCGGAATTGGAAATAAGACAACTCATGTTTTCTAACGACCAGAAACGAAACAAGATCAATTCAAAACATAAATTTAAGTTTGGAAACGAAATTCACATTGTCTGAAAACAACAAGCGTGTCCATTTCGGTGGTATCGTATTTAAATTCAAACAATGTTACATTTCTTTTCTGGACTGTAGGGAGTTTGGAGAAGAATACTTTGAAATATTCGTTTTATTTTTTGAATACATAAGAAGTTTGAGAATATGTTGATTGTGGATTCCATGACTTGGAAATAAATGCAGGTTTATGCAGGTAATAAATTTTTATTGTAATTTAAAATGCGTGTGAAGTAAAGATTTATTTTCCTGTTTAAATTTTTTGCTGATATTTTTGCAATTTAAAGCGCGTGTAAATTTGGAATACGGATTTTTCATCCTTCATAAAATATGTTAAACAAATATATATATTTATTTAAATAGTTACATTCACTTGATGCTCAATGTAATTGAAACTGTTGTTTTGAACGAATTTATTGCATCCGGAAAAAATGATAATTTTGCATAAATATTTTGAATTCTTAACACAGTAAACATATTATTGTACAACTTCCCAAACTGAACGCCTGAATAGTGACAACTCTATTTATTGGGCAAAATTTCGATACAAAACATTTATATAGTTCTACATATTTACCTCTGATTTGCTTACATCTCCGATTAGCTGGCAAATCCCGCTCTCTCTCGAGGGATCTTTAATGAGAAATTTTAATATCTTTATTTTAGTAAGTTTTACGGGTTATTTTTCCATACATTTACCAAAAATGTATAACTAACATGGAAATACTTATTTATCAGAGTATTATAATACCTTTCCATAATGGAAGGGGCTTTTTTTTAACTAGATAAATAATCTTGAAGGCTTTTAGTAGCATAATAGACATTTCCTCCAACAGAGCAGAAAATGTGCAGTCCAGAACTCTAGCCTGAATTCCACGGCCTACGTGCCGATCCTTTTTCTACTGAGCAACCCGGATGATACATGGTTTACATTTTTTATGTTGGAATAAATTTTAAATACGCTACTCCAACCTTAAATAATTGCCTTTTCTTTATTATGATCTAATTACATGGTGTGCAGGAGTTTACGTGTTATCACACACTTGCATCATATATTTTTTATTGTAATCCTTCTAATGATTGAAACTAGCGCTGCAGTCTGCAGTCATTTCAATAAGTGAGCATAAATTATATTGTCGAAATTTTCACTCATAGAAGTAAAAAAACAAGACAAAAAAACATACATTTTACATTTAGAAAAGTGCAACAATTAATGTTTGCATATTATAGGGAACGCAATCTGAAATCATACATGAAAGTTTAGAGTATCTGACTAAAAACCGATTCATCCTGACCCTTCTATTCCTTCCACACCCCCAAAAAATAGTAAAATTTATAAAGCAAAAATATTGAATGAAGTAGCACTGTAGTCCGCAGCCATGTCCAATAACTAAGAGTGTATTATATTGTTACAAATTTGTACTTATACGAATTAAAAACCACGCATTTTATATTTATAACAGTATAACAAAAATTGTTTGCATGTTTTACAGAACGCAATCTAAAATCATGCATGAAAGTGAAGAGCCTCTGACTAAAAATGGATTCACTTTCCACCCTTATATACGCCTTTAACTACAAAAAATAATATAAATTTTATGAAGCAAATATATTGAATCTTTTTTACAAATTTATTTGCATTTAAAATAAAAACTAACTGCATAATTTATCTTTTACCTTTATATCACCACTCGAAAACTTTACCCAAATGATTCAAACAAACACACATTTCTCACATTTGACAGAGAGCAACAAATAATGTCTATACATTCCACAAAACGCAGTTAAAATTCGTGGCTGAATGTCAAGTGTCTTTGAGTGGAAATTGATTAGATTCGCTTATTTCGAGATATCCATATTCATGCTGACGAATGTCCCCCATCCAAAGTCATTAGAAAGTATTTCCATACGCTCACAATTAGTGAGTTCAGAAGGTGCAATGCACAATGAGGATTAATTATTGAAGCTCTCTGCGTCAGCTCATTTCAAATTCTGCAGCTGTGTTTGCGTGTTTAAGAGTAAAGGAATCTTAAATTGTAAAACGGCATACAAAATTAACTAAGTCACTGATGAAATCCACTAGATAATAATGAATTTTAAAGTTAGAATTCGAAGCATGCTATCTTGGTGCCTATAATTAAAAATCACTTGATGTGGAAAATTTTCATTAAATGAAGGAGTTGATGTAATATTGTATTATCAAAAGTGGTGTTAGTCGCATTGTTTACAAATAAATTGAGTTGTGAAACATATTCTCCCATGTGTATATATGTTTAAATTTAACATTTTTGTTCGAGACTGTCAACTCTCATACCTGTTAAATAATAATTCGTGTTGAAACTAATGTATATCTCAAACATAAGTAATGACGTGAAATAATGTAAAATAATGAAGTTTGAAATTTGAATCATCCAATAATTAAAAATCATCTGGGACGTTTTCATTAAATAGAGAAGTTTATGCATTGTAGTATTCTCAAATGTGTTAACACGTTAAGCTCCACATCCGTCGCCGGTGACTAACACTGAACTTTACGTTTAGAACGCGTCATTCACCGATAACTGACGGTCTAAAATATGATATAACAGTAAATATGTATATATTTTCGTAAGTAATTGCTGAAAATTTATTTAAAATTTTCTTACCCTTTATTTATTACATGATTATACTTTCTTAAAAATTACTTAAACCATTGTAAAGTTTTCAGCTTCAGTGACAGTCACCGTGACACTCAATGTGTTAAAAGAAGTGATAATACCATTGTTTGTAGATAAATAAAGTAACAAAACCTTTTTTCTTATGTGTATATTTGCAATGTGTTTCATAAATGTCACAGCCGATTTCAGATAGAATTTAGCTATCGTTAAAATTGACTTTTCTTTCAAACGTACTATAGCATGCATGTGAGATAATGTAGAACAAATACTTCTTTAGTTATAATTTAAATCGTGGTATCTTATAGCCTTCAATTTTCTAATTATTGATTTTGAAGATTTTCAATAATGATAAATTCGTGAAATGATGTGTTACCATAAGTGTAACAAATGTTAATAGTCACTCTCTTTGAAAATAATCTAAATTATCAAAGATATGTTAAAATGTAGAAAGTCAGCGTTCAAAAATGATAATATACAAAAAAGTAAAATTCTGCTGAACATTTGTTTTCTGACTCGTAATATTCTTGCATAAAGGCTTTATTTGCTATTTTTGTATCAAATGTATGTTTCAATCTATATATGTTTCATTTAACAAATGGTGTCAAATATTACCACAGTTTATTTGCTTTACAAACTCCAAATGATCTGATTGGTCTCAACCGAAGCGAAAATTGATTTGTCAATCGAATATTCAGAATTATATGATATAATATATCTTAGTTTATTAAATGCTAAACGTATGGCTTGAATTAAAATATCAGCCTTCTTTTTTTTTTAAATATATATATAGTCCAGGCATTTTGTGATTGAACATGGGCAAAATTGCAATAGAAGCTTTTTACAGAATTTTTTAATCAGGAACTACTGCTTAATAGCATAATAAAAATCAGACAAAATCTGAGCACGGGAACACCCCTATATACGGATTTCAAAATGGCGGAGGGGATTTTCTGGAACTAAGGCAGAGAATATATCGCTTACGGAAATATATCGCTTTATTTTCCCAATTTAACTTTGAAGTATAGTCAAAAACGATAAACAGTACACAAAAGTCTACTATTTCTGACAAATTACTGCTTAAGTTCATTTTTACAGAAATGTTCCAGTGAAGAAAAAAACGTATCAATAGTTTTCATCATATTTATAGTTAGAAGTTAGGTACTTCTTGTTACATCCATTGACTTGGCAAACACCAGATGCTGTAGAACAGGGCAATCAATTGCGCTTGCATCAGCATCGTAAAGTAGCACAGTTTGTCTTTCAAGAACATGGAATCATATTAAGTAAATAATCTGTAGCTGGTAGTCACTCGCAGAGTATTGGGTAGCACGAGTGTTTTTTTACATACCAGCCCCATTCTGCTGGCTTGGTTCTTTCTTCCGATATTTATTTGTAAGTAAGTGTGATAGCTATGATATTTTGTAGAAGAATCGGTCGGAGGCAAACGTTCAGGGTTCAGGTGTAATAAATGATTTTACTGTAGTTACTTTCCTTACCAACATTTGGTGACGTAGTTTGTCTATAGAATCCAGTGCCTTGCAGTCATAAAACAGAAGCATTGCTTTTCTTCCAGCCTCAACCATATCTGAATGTAGGCTTGAATTTGAACAAAATATTTTTGCAATAGAACGGAGCTCTGTCTTGTTCATCTGTTTGAGAAATGATGAGGATTTCCCAATCGAAAAAATTCTGGATGTTGTATCGCAGCCCGTGAAAGCATGCAGAAACAGAAGGAAGTTGCAATTTTCACGACGTAACAGAGATTGCATGTTGAGGATATGATAGACTGGTTTGGAACATGATCCTCGTCTTATGTCACTGCGATAGTATAGCTTGAAGCCATTATCCTTTGCCTGTTAAAGAAGGAGAATCAGCAAGTCGGTATCTTCACCTATTACAGTGGTATGTGCATGTTCTGAAGATGAGACTGGAGCACGAACAATGTCTATATTGGCATTCCCATCTGTGTTGAGAACAGTATAGCCTTGTTTCTTAAGCAATTCGCCTATGAGGGAAGTCATTGCTTGCTCGTTTTTTTCATTGTCCAGAAACTCTTCCTTTTTTCCAATAAATTTCACGTATGGGCTGAAATTAATATCTCTACTGTTTTTTTTTGTAGCGTCATTTGTGAGCCACATCATTGATTGTTGGATACCCAATGTAATTATCAAAAACAATGATAGGTTTTCCATATTGTTTAACAATAAAATCATCGTAAGACATAGCAATGTTTTCATATGTATCATTTTTTACACCAGGAAATGCGACGCAAGAAAGATCCTCCATCCAATATGTACCTTTCTGTACTTTCCACGTTGTCATATTTTTCATTGTGTAAATTATTAATGTGTTTGACTAGTGCTTGAGCTAACTGAGATTTGTCTGAATTCCTCATCATACTTGGTGATTCAAATAATGCTGCAGGGTACGCACACGGTTCATAACGCATGACATCTCTGAGATTCATTTCACCACAAGTGCCAGTAATCATCATTCTTTGGAAGGGGAGTGCTGGATCTATTTGTATATCTAAGTCATCTTTATAACTACAAATGGCGGCAGCAGATCCTAGAGTTTTCACTTTCTTTGACCTTTTAGCTGAATACCTAAATATATCCTTCCCTATCATTTTGGAGATGATGATCATACCAAATAAGTGTAACTCATCAACATTAACTTCTTTTTTAGCTGTTACGCCTGTAACAATTTTGCGTATAGTAGAATCAGAATGAAATGGCGATATGTGTTCCAGTACATCGGCCACTTTTTAAATGTCATTGCTGCTCCTCTTCTGTCTGCTGTCTCTTATAGGTATTTTTGATAATTTTATAAAAGTTACACACTCCCAATGTTATTCCTATGGGAGTTTGAAGCTAAAAGTTAGCATAGAACACAATTTTTAACTATTTTCAAAACATCATTTAGTACACTTAAAATTGATATTTTGAATTGAAACTGGCAACAGAGCAAAGTATATACACTTACGTTAATAAAAAGCACAGTATGGAGCTGTTTATAGCATTTATTATGTACGTTAGAGGTTAGAGATTAATTAAAAAATGTTAACATTACAATAATCTCCACAGAGATGCATTATTAAATGGCCGCCAATGGTAAAGCATGTACTTTTCAGAGGCTCTTTAAAATACTAAAATTTATAAAAAGAATCTAAAACTCACTCACTAGTGTTGTATAAGCTTCAAATTACACAAATAATGTAGCAGTCTGCTGTTAAATAATCATTTAACACCATAAATATAATCTTGAAAAACACTGACATGACAAACTACTCTGGTCAGATCACAATCACACCACAGCATGTATAAAAATTATCGATATCTTTGCTTAAAGTCTCCTTAACATAGTAAATTGGTGATGAAATGTCCATAAATGCAGGGGTCGTGCGTGTCCTGAAATTTTATATCCAGGAAATTTTTCGGTACCAGTATTTTCTTATAGAAAATTACTTCTTAAATAAGGCGAAATTTCGCGCGTTTAAGCTAGATTTATTCTTCTATTAAAAAATACTGATATTTGCCCTGAAAAATTCCCTAAAGCATATTATTGAAAATGTTCCGATGCCTGGGAAAGTTATGCACAACTAGCATTTATAAGCACTGGAATCGATTCGGAGCCAGTTGCAATTGCGGATACATGAGATAGAGGAACGGGATTAACAGAAAGTAGAGAAATTTAAAAGAACTATATCTCGCGAACCACTGGACCGATTTTGATGCGGTAGGGCTTAAAATGTTCAGGAAGACTTAATATGTAGAAAGAAAATATAGTATAGGGCTTGCCTGAGGCCGGAGATATATCTCACCATCGCCGGAGCTTGAAAAACTCACCGCATACCGGATGACTGTTAGGAGATCGGTCTAGTAGTAATACAGTTTAGAATGAGTTATAGATACTTTACTTTATCTTGTTCCAAAAGCATTATTGGTTGTCAGTTGTTCGATAAAAAATGAATATTTGCAGTCCAAATTGTTTAGTGCTGCCCTCTGTCGTCTTCCGTCTCAACTAAAAGCTATACAACAGCACAACAACGCAAAACGGCATATGACTCAGTCCGTTTTGAAATCCGTTTTTAAGGGTGTTCCCGTGATCCGATTTTGTCTGATTTTGGTTATATTTCTCAGTAATGGTTACGGATTAAAAATCAGTTAACAGAGCTTCTATTGCAATTTTGCTCAGGTTGAAGGTGTATTTACTTTAATTTGCCTGGACTAATATATATAAAAAACATTTCCATTATCTTCATTATTTTTTATTTGATATTTTTCTAATATATATATCATTTTCAAAACTTCCTAGTTTTGCATGTCTGGGAGCAAAACATTAAATGAATCTCAAATTATAAAACGGCATGCAACGTTACGTAAGACTGTGATGAAATCCACTAAATAATAACGAATTTGGGGGGGGGGGGTTAGAATTCAATGTACACTATGATGCAATCTATAATAAAAAAAAATAATTTTGTCTCAAATGGTTTCATTTAATAAAGAAGTTGATGGGCTTTTGTATTATTGAACATTTTGCAAGTGGTCACACTGTTTAAAAAGATATTAAGCAATAAATAATGTTGATTTATACGTGTCTATGAATAAATTTACAATGCATATTAGAATCTGTCACAGCTGATGTCTGATAAATTTTAATAAGAGTTAAATCTGAATATCTCTCTAAAATACACAAAAATGTGAGACAACATAAAATAATGAACTTATAACTTAGAAATCACATTATAATATCGTGCTTTGTGTAATTAAATATTACTAGAACTTTAAAAATGTCGTTAATTGAAGAAGTGGATTTTATGTTTTGTATTAAATTCTGTTACAGCTGCAGTTACTCGCATCGTTTTGAATTAATTTATTTTAATTTAATATATTCTCCTATGTATATATATTTTAGTTTACTGTAGGTTTTAGAAATTTTCCAATTTGATATGTTTCATAAAAAGTAGAATGTGAGACAAAAACTTAAATACTCAAATACTCTTATACAATATACTCAAATACTCTTATACTTTAATACTCAATGTGAGATTGTACAGTTCGTTTATTAAATGCTAAATTTAAAAATCACTTATTATTTTAATCAACGTATTAGGCATGTTAAGGTAAATTCAAACTTTCTCTTTTTTTAATGCGAAAAATATTTATATTATCGCTATGTACGGATTTTTAAAATGTATTTACCAAAATTAGTGAAACCATCGATGAATGTAACCACTGTTAAATGAAAAAATCAAGTAAGAATTCAAAATAGTTTATCCTGCATTGCATAACTTAAAATAACGCTCTCCGGAAAGTTGCCCTTATATGAAAATTTTTATCTGATATTATATTATCAAAATTAGTTAGAATTTAAAACATTGGGAACTGTATCCCATAACTTAAAATAATTTGGTTCGGAAAGATTGTATTTAAATTAAAACTTTGATTTCATGATACACTCGTATTACGATACAAGTGCTTTTAGCATCATGGTTTGTAAATCAGTTTATTGTAGAAACCTATTTGTTTACGCATACAGAATCTTGAACTGTCATAAACGGTTTTGCTTTTTAAAAAAGCATCTTAATTTAACTTTGTTCTGTAAAATGTCATGAAATTAAATAAAATGTTGGAATCACATTAAAATCTAGTCTAATCACTAACATTGCATGCATTTGAATTTTCTTTTCAAATTTTTATTTGCCTAGATCAGTGTTGTTTGGACGTGAATTATGACTACTTGTAGCATTCCTTGGCGTTGCATCAGATTTAGACACACATCACTACCGGAGTGACTACCTATGTTTGGCTTGAAATTACATACGCTGAAAACAAGAATTAGTGAGTGATTTTTCTAGAGAAAAAAGAATATTCCTTTGTTTTGTAACACATTTTAAAATTAGTTTACGACTTTCAAGACATCTTGTATGTCAGTTTAAATACAACATCTATGTCAGAAAATGACACTGACATTTATAAATTAATATATTTTTGATTTATATATACATTTTCCCACTTAAAGTCCATTTCCCCTCTTAAAATACTCTTTGTTTCCTTTTCCGATCTCGATTTTCAATTGATTCTATGCTTAGTAATTCTGTTTTCCCGTAACAAATATCAACCCATTTTAGAATAGTCTATTTAAGATGGATGTCTATTCTCAATCTAATGAAATTGACGTGTTCGGATTTATTCGCCCCGAAATCAGCAGCGCATTGCATCAGATGTTCATACACCAGAAATAAGTTTAAGCGCATTGATTAAATCTTTTACAGCAGTTCTCGAAATGCTCTTTTTCTGATTCTTGTAATTCTACGCTGTGGCAGATATATGATTCTGGGAGAGCTCCGAAACCTATTTTCGTGTTTCTACTTTTCAACAGAAACAATGCTCATAACATCAGCACGTAGGGCCATTCTAATCAGTGTATTGTTTGAATCTTGATTCATGGTGTTGTTGACGCTGTTCATTTGTTTATTTTTTATATTGTAGTTCTGTAATAGGAAGAAATAATTTTATGTTTATCTAAAATTAATAATGAGTACATGAAGAGTCTTAAATCGAAACTTTTTACTTGTGGCTTTGTTAAATAAATATGTTTTAATGATTTGTATACATTGCTCTTGGTTGTCTTCATGTTTCTTTCGTAAAACAACTAGAATATTCCTGAGATAAAATAACATGTTATTTCATTATTCAATTAGATATTTCATGGAGTTTTCTTATGCTAAAAAATATTTCCTTTAAAAGACAAATTTTACAGTATAAGCGTAATATTAATACATTGTGTTTCGAATGATTCAATGAAATTTAACGTCCTCAGTACATATTGAATAAAATTTTATTCCTTTCACTTTTACTAACTTTTCCTTTTTTATATTTGATTTAAATTTAAATTTATAATTGTTCATTTCTGATTTTTTAAAATTCTCCTTTATCTTATAGGTAAGCATACCGATGTCTACACATATAAAGCTTGCAGCTAAGGAGAATATTTCTTTTGAAAAATTTAGTGAAATGCTTTAGAATGAGTCCTTTCTATGTGTAAGAGGTAATGAAAAATACGTGTGTAATTTAAAGCTAAATCAAGAATATAGATGTTGCCAATATGTATTTTTATATATATTTTTTTTTTTTTTTGTTCAAAGTGACTGTTTTAGTGCAAATTGTATTTATATTTTGATTGATTATAGTTTTTGCATTAATAAAAATATTCAAAATATTCATTACGATAACTAAGTTATTTTTTCTTATTCTGTTTTTTTCTGCAATATAATGACATTATATGATATTTATAAAAGAAAATTCCTATTATTCTCACAAGTATTAAAATCAATAATCATTCAGTAAATTTTTAAACATCCTGTAAAACATATTTTTTACGACAGAATTATATATTACATTTTACCTCAGAGAAGAAGAAATCAAAAATTAATGTGGTTATGCTCGTTTTATTATATTAAAAGTAAACATGAATTTCCATTACCAAAATCACTGTGTAATTTATTTCTTCTTATTCGTAAAAAATACCCCAATTTCTCGTTTACAATTTGCGCATTTTCCCCAAATAATATGCCGAACAACTAGGATACACAGCATACCAAGATTATCGCTGAGATCTCTATAAAACCTTTAACTGTGTTACTGAACACAAAATACACTACTGAGTCAACTACATTATTTCAGACTTTGCAATTAATTAAGCTTTTTTAATTGAGGAAACATATTTATGTAAAATAGAATCCCGTGTACAATAATTTGTGTACATGATAAAATATATTGGAGTTGTAGAGATCAGTTTAACCATTCGTTTAAATACCCCTATTTAAAACATTTCACTTCGTGGTAAATCTCTAACACTTTTGCAAAACAAAAATAACACAGAGATTATTTCTGCCATTTTTGCATCATTTATTATAATGCTTATTTCTAAAATTGCAATAGAAATGAATCCCAAAGATTATTGTTTTCAATTTTTTGTAGACAAAACACCGGTTAGCCAACCACTGCTATTATTCACTTATATGTATTTCTAGAAAACAAATGCCGAACCATCAATGTACGTTAATATTTTATTGCAATCCGTAAATGTATATAGTGTATGTATTGTACTTTTTTTCAAGCAATTTCTCAAGAAAAAATTTTAGAGAAAAAGAAGCACAATTCTACAGAAATTAGCTTTTAAAATTTCCAAGACTTGCATTTATATTTTAGTACGCTGCTTCCTATTAGCGTACTACAACATTGTAATATTTTTCACCATAGATTTAAAGGTGCGGATATCCGCACATGTAATAAAAAAGTGTATATTGTAAAAGTCAATATTAGCTATTTCATAATGGGATTTGTTAAGTAAATATTTTAATACCATATATTTATATAAATATAAATTAAACTGACCGAATTATAAAGATAAACTTAAAAATTCAAAACGAGTTCAGAGGGGAATGACACATTCACCTTGTGCTGCAAACCCCAATAATAAATATATATTTACTAAAAAGGTGCGTAAAATTTATTATATAATTACATATGAAACGGTCAGTTAAAATAATTGACATTAAAATCACAAAAGAGGGATGTTACATTAATCCCGAGATCTTTCGATCGCAAACGCGATCATTTTCAAGGGATAGTTTTAATATCATGTCACTTTTACTGTGCTATTTATATACCAGTCTTGGAAAAAGGGTTGGGGCCGACTATTATACGTTGGGGGCGAATAATGAAATTGATATGTTCCTGTGCTGTAGTGTTTGATATTTTCAAAATATTGAACAAAATCTGAGGTATGTCATAAGATAAAAAGATCATTACTGCATGCACTATTTCCTTTACGGAAAATGTCCAATGATTCTCTAATATTCAAAGCAAAATAATATGATGTAAGTATAATAACTTTCGCATTTTCGAAATCATTTTTTTTTTATTTTGGCGTTGGTCTAATCTTGAACGTACCAAAGAAGGTCGCTTGAACCTGATATCTCTCATGTGCTCCCCCAATCTTTGTTTAAATTTTTCAGTGATCATACCTATATAACTAAAATATTTTTTTTTCCGGTTCTAAATGAGATTGTATAGACACCTGCGATTTTCTTGATGGGTATGGGATTGATTTTCCTCTGAATTAAAGCTTTTAGTTTTGTGGGAGGTTTGAGTATTAAATTAATATAAAATTTCCTTAAGCCGTAGTTTGATCTTTCATGTAATCTTCGTACTAAATCGACGCTACAGATTTTAAGTTCTTTCATTTTTATTCTTTCCTTTTGATTATTCTGCTTTAATTCATAAATTTATTTATTTATGTGTTTAGGGGAATATCCGTCTTTTATTGCAATGTGTTTAATTGTATTTATTTCATTTCGTAGATACTTTTCAACTCAAATATCAAAGGCCTGTTTTATGTAAAATCTGTTAGCAACAAGTTTATTTTTTTTATTTTCGAATTATAAAGATTTAGATATGACGTTATCTTTTCACTTATTTATATAAATATATGTATCTTTATATATTTATCTTTATATATTTATCTTTATAGATCTATATATCTATCCACCATTCAGTTGTTTATCTAAAGATGTATATCTATTTTTATGTATCTTTATATATCTATCTATATTTATCTATCTTTACTATATCTTTATCTGTTTTTGTTATATTTGAATTATTTATCTAGAATACTACATTATATTTGCAGGAACTCAATATATTGTTAAAGTTATTTTAATAAAAATTGCTTAAAATAATAATTATTTGCGCATAAAATTATATTTCGACGAAAATGTCTTGTGGACGATTTACGCATGCAAGAACGATAATTATATTATAGATATGAAATTATAATACACAATATATAGATATGAAATTATAATACACAATATATAGATATGAAATTATAAAAAAGACAGAAAACAAAATATTAATTATTTAATTAATCATAATTCATCAAATAATTCATCAAATGTTAAAAAAAAATTGGTTTTGAATCAGTTAAAATATTTCTCCAAAATAAAATGCGTCATATTAGAATATATCTATAACAGTACATTTAAATTATGCAACATATATGACTCAAAAGACTCTTTTCACCTAACCGATATTTTCTCATTTTATGAAAAAATATTTCGTCATGTACAGTAAATTTCACAACTTTATCAAAATCAAAAAGAACTACTTTTTTGAATAAAACAAAATCATAAAAATATCCACAAACAATTAGGACAGAAATCTATACTATTCTATTCTAAAAAATCGAGTTTATAAATTATTATTTTCTACAGAGAAAATATTTATCTAAATTCTGATTACAGTGAAACAATTAAACATATGGAATATCAGTGAATATTCATTTTCTCTGTATTTCGCAGGCAGAACTGTTAGGTGAATAACATTTTTTACAACACAGTACTCCATGGCTCTTAAACAATAAATTCATCATACAATTTCCAATATGTATCATTAAAGCAACCGATAACATTTTAAAATATTATCTACTAATTTTAGAAAGGACGATTATATCTTTATCTTTTTTTATGTATAATCTGATGTATTTTAATAAATAACTAAAACAATTCTTAGAGGCATAATTCTATGTATAAAAATAAATTTAAATGTATTTGAAATTAGATCTGCGCATCTTTATATAATAATTAAAATGTTAAAAATATTCAAAGATTGTTGTTGGAATAGGTTATAAAATCTTAATGAGTTGTTTTAAAAGAAATATCCATACTATGTCTCATAAAATAGTAATTAAACATCGATTCCACTGTATATTTTGACATTACTTCATTTTTTTTATCTCTAGAATTCAATATTTTTTGAAATATTAAAGGTGGAGATAACTTTAAATTTTTTTAAAGTCATTTTTTTTGTCTATTATGAAAGAATAACATATTACCGAACTTTAAAAATATAATGATGGTACTGCAAATTAAACCTGTTTTACGATAAAACATGTGGAGCCAAATCAAATTAACATTAAAGTCATTTTTCTCAATTCAGATATTTTTGACATTGCGCTCATTATATTTCATAAACTAGGTAACATCCAAATTTCAAATTTTGGATTATATTGTATTTTGCAAATCTTTATAAATAAACTCTACCTATTTTTAAGTACCTGTAATACATTTATTTATTTTTAGCTCACATGCTATCAAAACCTGAGAGCTAATATGTGTCGCAGGATCTGTATGTATGTATTCTAGGTTCATTCTCGTAAGGTTCTCCCCTGATTAGATTTGGGGGTTCATTTGTTAAGCATAAAGGGGGAACGGGGTCTAATCCCGCTATAATAACTTCGATAAATGGGATTTTCACGCAGAATTATCGGATTTGCTTCAAATTTTTTATAATGGTTAATTCTGATAAGGTTCTTCCCTAATTAGATTTGAGAGTTCATTGTTTAAGTATAAAGGGAGAGGCGGTAAGTGGTTAGCCCCCCGCTACCCCCTTACTTTAGATACATGTGTTTTTTTTATCAAATTTGCTTCAGATTTGATATCCCGGTTTATTCTGATACGGAGCTCACCTGGTGAGATTTCGAGGCTCATTGGTAAGGTATAAAAAGGAGAAAGAGGGGGCTAACCCGAGTATAATATATAATTCGTGTGAATAGTCTGCGAGCTCAATGACACCAGTTTAACTGGGCACTGTTCTTTTTATACTTTTGTATTGAAATTTTATCATAGATTTTGCGTTTTATGGTTTATTTGCTTGAAAAAAATATTTTTATCTGTAAACCTGACTATTATTTTAGATTCAGGTTAAAGTACGATATTGTACGAATATAGATATGTAATTTTAAGTGGATATATCGAATATTTTATTAATCCAGCGCGCAACATATATATGTCGATGGAAATCCATAATTAGTCTATCTTAATTAAACTAAATTATAATTATGCATCATTAAAAATATTTAAAAGAATATGTAAACAAAGATTTGTTCAATTAATTGTAAAAAAAAAAAAAAAAAAAAAAAAAAAAAAAATGTTTAATTTGAAGAAATATTTACAGCTCCAAAATTTGTTTTTAATACTGTGTTAAAATCACGCAATATCGAACTGTTGAAGGTGATCTTACCCCTTAAAATTGCAAATGATGATTGTTTTCCTAAAAGATGAAACGTTATCACGCGATTGTCTTTCATGTTACCATGCACATTTTGTTTTCAATTCCTTTCACTAGAATCAAACAAACGGATTCGTGTTTATTTTCGAAAAGAATCATTATTTCTTGAGTTATTACAGATGTTCATGAAACTTTAGAATAACTGATATACCAGCTTATATTATGTATAACACATTAATTAATATGTCGCAGATGTTGTCTGTAAATAAATTCAGCGCTAATATAATAACTAGCAAAGTAAATAATTAATTTGTATAATCTGCGTCAATATCCTAATATTTATATAGATCATCAATACATAACAAATTTATCTTAAGGAACATATAATTATGGTAAATAAATTAGCCATATAATTAGTTCGCGTTAGTATCGTAATATATACATATGTGATTCTTATGTTATAGTTTAGTTTTAAGTAAAGAAATAAGAAAGATATATGTATTCGGATACAGAGAATATACTTAGTTATATATTAATCAGGCACTGATGGAACTTTTTAAAATTATGATTGCTGAAATTTCTTCAAGGAGATAATTAAAATTAATTTTTTTTTAATAATGTTATTTAGAATACATTTAAATATCAAAATGTGACTAATGAGAAAATGTCTCCAACAACTGACAGTGCTATGAATCAAATTAAACCACTGTCATGTTTAAGAAAAGTACTAGAATGAAATAGACCTAGAATATTTTTCCTATGCAATGGAATTCCTTCTGTTTAGTTTACAGTCTAAAAGAAAACGAAAATACATTATTACAAATTTTAGCATCATAAATGGAAAAATGGATTGTTATGTAAAACTTAGCGTGTAATGATGAAATAAAAAAGTTTTATCAATTAATTGTGCATATTATTTAAATTAGGATTTTACGTTGAGAAATCTCTAGAAACCCTAACATTATAGTAAATATATAACCCTATTATAGTTTATATAATATTTTCATATCCTTCCTATTAGCCATATCTTAACCCGTTTGTGCTTGAATTATTTTTCAACACAGTATTGTGCTAAATTACAGTAAATGGTGTAAAATGAACGTAAAAAGAATCTTTCAGAAAAATATTTATATAACTTATAAAAATCTAAACGTCCGAATTATGGTACCTAGGCACGAAAATGTTTCTCCATTACTGTCCATGCAATTGATCTATATTTTATACCATTCATTTTGTTAAAATGTTTATTCATTATTCATTCATCATATTATCATTTGAGTTATCATTTGACTTTAAAAATTTCTTTACTACTAGACTCCAGAACAAGACTTCCTTCTTCTCCAACCTTAGCCACTGGCATAGTAAAAAAATATAGCATACCGTTATGTTTTGCACTAATTTATTATTTGACATCCTGTGCTTACTAATATATATATATATATATACATATATATAACCATTATATAATCATCATCAATTTCCAATTACTAAAATTAAATTAAAAAATTTAGGTACAATTCATAACACTGACATTATACAAAATAAAGATGGAACCTTTAACTAGTAATACAGAATCAAGCACAATACCACTAAATGACTAGCACATTGCGAACGATTAATCCATATAAAACACCAAATTTTTATAAAATATCCTGTTAAAGACAAAAGATAAAAATAACAAACTAAATAATGTTGAACCATTAAAAGACGTATCTTAAACAAACATTAGATCAAATGAATGGATAAAGCCGGAAGCTTATATAGCATTTCACTTTTCAACGGTACATGAAATACTTATATAAGCAAACTAGCAAACCCCGCGGCTTTGCTCGCGTAATATTTGAGATATGCCAAGTGATATTTATATGCCTAATTTTTATTAAAAGGTACTAACTAAATTTTTATTTTATTAAAAGGTAATATTTTATTTTATTAAAAGGTACTTATTACTTTTAGGAATAATTAAAAAAATTACTATTTAAAACACAGTTTGATTAAACATCATTGTTACACTGCATAAGGCAGAAATGAGACTTAAATTAATAACACGAAATAAAACTAAATAATTAATAATTTAAAAAATATTTTGAAACTTTTATGCTCAATTAATATGCTCATTTCAGTATTCATTTGAAGTTTTGAATTTTTTAGAAACCATCTTCTTACATCTTAAAAGTAACCATCATGTCAAATTCCAAGTCCTACCACCTCTCTCAACATAAAGGGCTATGTTCAAATAGGAACTGTCACCATTAATTTGCCATCTTTAATTTTGAAATTGGTTTGTTATTTCCTAATATTCCACAGAAACGTAATTTAGAAAGCTTTAAAAGGCTTTTTTAGAGCGTTTGTTGTTCCTGTGAACTCCAGGTGGTAGAATCATCGGCATAAAATATAGCCTGTGTAGGATCAGAGACTGTTACCATTGATTCGCAACTATTACTTTTATATTTGGTTTATATTCCCTGAAATTGCGTAGAAATCGTAATTTAGGACTTTTTTAGAATGCTTTTCACACCTCCCCTTCACTTCACCCCTTTTTAATTCGAATTTATTTTCGACAGTCCTTCGAGGGCATTTATATTTTATAAGCAACTACCATGCCATATTTAAAGTTTCTAGTCTTTTCAGTATCACAGAATTCGCAATTTAGAAAGTTTTTAGCTACTGCAACCATCTGGTGGTAGTGGCACAGACATAAAATATAGCTTATGTTTGAGCAGGTTCTATCACCAACAATTTAACATCATTATTTTTTTAATCGGTTTGGTATTTGATAAGATCACATAAAAATTGTAATTTATAACACTTTTCGCTCACTTCATCTTTTTAACTTTGAAATTTTCTTGTAAGTAAATACCATGCCATACTTCAAAGTGTTAGACCCTTCAGTTATGCAAAAAACGCAAATTAGAACATGTTTTGCTTTTGCAACTCTCAGATGGTAGTGACAGCAACATAAAATATAACCTATGTTATAGCAGGGACTGTCACCATTGATTTGCAACCATTACTTTTGAAATAGCTTTGGAATTTCCTGAGTTTGAGTAGAAATCGCAATTTAGAACGTTTTTAGAACGCTTTTCGCGCATTTTCACCCCTTTTTAAATTTCCATTTTTTTTCGAAACTGTTCTTAAAGATCATTTATATGTAATAAATATGTATCTTGCCTAATTTTAAGTTGCTAGCCCCTACCGATCACAAAAATCGAAATTTGGAACGCTTTTTTGCTCCTGCAACGTCTAGGTGATAGTGATACCGACTTAAAATAGCGTCTATGTTAGAGCAGAGGCTGTCAGCATCAATTTCTTACCATTACTTTTGAAATCACTTTGATTCTTCCTGAGATATTGGTGACAAATCGGCATTTAGAACGTTTTTAGAACGCTTTTCGCTCATTTTGCTCCTGCATCTCCTCTGGGGTAGTGAAACAGATATAAAATATAGCCTATCTTGGAGCAAGATCTGTCCCTATCATTTTTACACCATTATATTTGAAATCGGTTCAGTATTTCCTGAGATTGCTAGAAATCGCAATTTAGAACGTTTTTTACAACGCTTTTTGCGCATTTTGACCCGCCTTTTAAATTTCGACTTTTTTAGGAAATATCCATAGAGATCATTGATATTTTATAACTGCCATTCTAAATTTCACGATTCAAGGCCCTTCCGTCACGTAAAAACTGCAATTTAGAACGTTTTTCTCCTGCACCCCATTTGGGGTTGTGTCACCGACATAAAACATAGCCTATGTTGGAGCAAGGGATTTCACCATCATTTTGACGCCATTATTTTTTTAATCGGTTTGGTATTTCCTGAGATTGTGTAGAAATCACCATTTAGAACATTTTTTAGAACGCTTTTCGCGCATTTTCACCCTTTTTAAATTTCGAATTGTTTAAGAACTGTTCTTAGAAATCCTTTATATCTAATAAGTAGCTGATATTTCAAATTTCATATTTCTAGGCCCTTCAGTAACACATAAATCGCATCTTTAGAACGTTTTTTGCTCCTGCACCCCCTTTCTGGTAGTGGTACCGACATAAAATATAGCCCATGTTCTAAGTTGGACTAACACCATCATTTTGATACCATTACTTTTGAAATTGGTTTGGTATTTCCTGATATTATGTAGAAAATACCATTTAGAACGTTTTTTGTGCATTTTCACCCCTTTCAAATTTCGAATTGTTTAAGAACTGTTCTTAGACATCATTTATATCTTATAAGTAACTAATATTCCAAATTTCATCTATCTAGGCCCTTCAGTAACGCAAAAATTACATTTTTAGAACGTTTTTTGCTCCTGCACCACCTTTTAGCCAGTGGCACGGACATAAGATATAGCCTATGTTCTAAGTTGGACTAACACCATCATTTTGATACCATTACTTTTGGAATCGGTTCGGTAGTTCCTGAGCTTATCTCCGACAAATAAACAATTTTTTCCTCTTTATAATAGGAGTATAGAAGATATATTTCTATAATAGAATCCAGCAATAAGTTAAAATTGAATTCCATTATGTACCCAATCGACAAGACACCAAAAGTGTAAATCCACCATGAAAAATAAATTGAATTAAAAAAAGTTATTAAAAAATTATATATATATATATATATATATATATATATATATATATATATAACCATTAATTAAACATTACCGACCATCATCAAAAACTGCAATATTGTGAATGATTGACTACACGCCATAAACCAACAATATAGAACTGTATGTGTAAAATAAAGTACCGTATCTAATTATAAGAATTAAGAAAAAAATAAGAATATGGATTCCGAAAAAATTGAAAAACTTATATATTGAATTACGTTTACAAGAGTACAGAATTCAATGATATAACCAAATTGGTTGTTTTCTGTGGGAAAAAAGCTATAAGCTGAAAAAAAAATTCCCCTGTACTCAAACAACCAATATAATCAAAATAATAGTTTCAAGATGAATACAGAGCATTATCAAATGGCATGAAATGGAAAAAAAAAAACTAAAACCCATTAAATATTTAATTTATAGCAATAGAAATCTTACAAAAACATACCGTATTAATTCCCAGTAGATTTTCAAAATATATTCCCGCACATGGAATCCATAAAGCATGATAAGATTAAGGTGAATAAAACAGTTAAGTTAACACAGAAATTAACAGCTATGGAGTCAGTTAATTCATGTTGAAATATTGTGATAAATATAATTAATATAATATAAATAAAAAATATTTACATTATTTATAATACCTAAAAACAATTTTAAATTGTATAATAACAATTTTACAACATTGCCAATAATTAGCGTTAATTACCACCTAGTGTAAAAAAATTAAAATTATAACTTTAATAGAGGCCATTTAAAAATACAAAATTTATGGTGCTGTCATCTATTATTTTATTTTTAAAACTATTATGATTATACAAATGTCACAGTAAGTAGAACCTAATACATGCTAATGAATTAAAATGTATCAACTGCATTCCTACACACATCCCACTATAAACAATACCATACTGTATTTCATTATTCAGAAATTTTTTTAAAAATAAATTAAATGTTAATACAATATATTCTATTACCATACCATTAAATCTACACTGAGAAATAAAAAAACTTTTTTAACTTGATAATATATAGAATATAGGCTATATGCTATAAAATAAAATAAGTTATATATTATAAAAATATAATAATCTTAATATTTAGCTTTACATATAAAAAATGAACAGGATAGAAAATAAATAAATAAATAAGTAAGTAAATAAATAAATAAATTATAAAATAAATAAATAAAAATGGATGTTTATATAAGATTGCCAGATACTAAAATTCCAAATAACCTAAAGATCACATATATAGTGTGTGAATTATCCTTATATTAGTCACAAAAAGCTAAAAAAAATATGATTGTGCCAATCAAACATATAAACAGATAATTAATCATGGAATACAATGTTGAAAATCAGACAATATTAAATAGTATAGAGGAATAATAATATTAAAAACTATTTACCCAATTTTAATACATACAGTATAACATTAGTTAATCAAAGAAACTAATATGCATAATAATCACTAAAAAGTTGGTATACTATTGTTAATTAATAAGACATTGTCCTGAGTAGACTAAATTTAAAATAAGTTAATATTGAATTTGATTAAATAAGTTAAATTTAATATGAAATTAAGAAAAAAAAAAGAGGAAAAGTCACCAATTACATATAAAACATCAATATATATATATATATATATATATATATTGGTCATTACTAATAAGTAAATATCTTTTAATTATAAATCCAATAATAATAGTTTTTATCCTATTTTCTCCGTAACTGTCTATTCTTTAAGTCTAAGTTCTATGCCATTTATTTTGTTACAAAATGGCTATTTATTAAACGGGTTATTAGTTGGTAATTTCTTTGTTATTACTATGGGGGCTGGACTTGACTCAAGAACACTCGACATAATACCCCTCCCCACCCTTAGTCATTGGCATAATAAACTAGTTGGATACGCCAGTCCCAAAGTTTTCTTCTATCTCATACATCGTAATATTTCAAAAAGTAGTTACACATAATAATACTTTAATATTATTAATTCAATATTATACTAACTTTGATTTTTATCTTAAATTTCTGCTTCAGTCAATTAATCGGAGTAAAATAAGTTAATCTAGATCATGACATTTATAAAAATTATATGTTTTCCTCATTCTGTTGTCATGAACTGAATGCGAATAGCTGGCTAAGCTGAGCGCGAGTTCCTGTCTCTACATTAGCCGCCGATTTACAAGAGAACTACGAAAAATCAGAAAATTATACAAAAATCGCTTTCATAACGACCGTTTTCCGCGGAATATTTCGAAATTCAAGGAGGACCTGCCGGCCATAGCGAAAAACTTGCACAAAAATTTTGTTCTACTGGATGCATATCTTTATACAGCTATCGATGGTACAGTATTGAAAATAGCACATAACTCGGTATTACAGAGCATCCTTCCAGCAGATTTTCTTTTAATTTAGGGGGTACCGGCTTATCAGAACTAAAATCATACACAAAAAATTTGGTTCGATTCTAAGCATAACTTTATACACTTTTCGATGGTACAATATTGAAAATTCTACAAAAGTCGCTATTGCATGCCCCCCTTCGGCGGAATATTTAAAAATTAAAGCAGGACCGGCTTGTCATAGCTAAAATCATACACAAAAAATTTGGTTCAATTCTGTGCATAAGTCCATGCACTTTCCGATTGTACAATAATGAAAATGGCACAGACATCACTGTTACAGCGTCCTCTTCCGGCAGATTTTCTTTCAAATTCACGGAGGACCTTCTGACCATAGCCAAAAACATACACAAAAAAATTTGTTTAATTCTATGCATGACTTCATACCCTTTTGGATGGTAAAAAATTGAAAATGCCACAGACATCGCTATTACAGCGCTTTTTTCATATTCAGGGAGGATCTGCTGGCCATAGCCAGAAACATACATAAAAAATTTGGGTAATTGTATGCATAACTTCATACACTTATCGATGGTACAGTATATAAAATGGTACAAAAATCGCTATTATAGCACCCCTTCCGGCGGAATATTTCTAAATTAAAGCAGGACCGGCTTGTCACAGCTAAAATCGTACACAAAAAATTTGGTTCAATTCTATGCATAATTTCATGCACTTTCCGATGGTACAATAATGAAAATGGCACAGACATCGCTATTACAGCGTCCTCTTCCGGCAATTTTTTTTCCAAATTCAGGGAGGACCTTCTGACCATAACCAAAAACATACACAAACAAATTTGCTTAATTCTATGCATAACTTCATACACTTTTCGATGGTAAAAAATTGAAAATGGCACAGACATCGCTATTACAGCGCCTTTTTTCACATTCAGGGAGGATCTGCTGGCCATAGCCAGAAACACACACAAAAAATTTGGGTAATTGTATGCATAACTTCATACACTTATCGATGGTACAATATATAAAATGGTTAAAAATCGCGGAAGGAGGACCTGCTTGCCCCAGTCAAAAACATACACAAAATATTTGGTTCAATTCTGTCCATAACATCATACACTTTTCTAAGGTACAATGGCGACATACGGACACACGGACATACGGTCAGACGGACAGACATTTTGTATAAACATGTTTTTTTGTGGGGGGGGGGGGGATATTTGACCTCCAAAACGTGTAAATCCGTCGAAAACTGGAAGTCGAAAAAAATTTCGATTACAATGCTTTCTTCTATTGAAGATAGAAGAAAGTAAAAATTATATAGTAATCAAAAATTACTAATAGAGTATATGTACAGTTTTCATTTAATTCGCATATAAGTCGACCCTCGAACTTTCGAATGCAAATTCTGCAAAAAATCAAAAAATCGCGCTAGCTTTTTACTTCAATTTTGACAAAATCAAAACAAAGAATTTACTTTCTAATATGTAAAAGTAGTAAGTAAACAAAAACAAATCATTGAAATTTTTTTTAATAATAAATTGTTTTTTATTTGTATAAATCTGAAAAAATGCAAAAACACGCATTCTAAAATAACACTTCGTCTTATAAATAATACCACTTACAAAATAATTGATTACAAAAATAGAAGAAATAACTTACCTTTTCTTACCCACCATTTTATTTCAACAAAATCCAACCTTGTGCTACAGCAAACATTTATTTCACATTTTTATTCTTGAAAATGCTCTGCGATTTATGAATACATATTGAAAACCAATACTGAGGATATATTTCACAACGTTTTGAAATGATATCATAATTCCATTTGAAATGGGATTTTTTAAAAAGAGAGCGTCCCAAAATGAGGAAATCAGGCACAAATGGGTTAATAAAAATACATCATACATTATATATATATTTTAATTATATTGAAGAAATCGGGCTATATATCAAGTGCAAATCAAATCAGTAAATTTTTGGGGTATATGCTCTGTCTTATTGACATATTATATAGGATTTTGTTTTCAGGAATAAGGTTTTGTAATTCTAAAATTATGTGCGATTTTCAAGGTAAACATTGAATATTTATAAAACAGTGCTTTTAATAAAATTACTTTTACTTTTATATTTATATTTATTAATTAATTTACATTTCAACGTTGAATTTATAATTAGCAAACGGAAGAATGAATTAATGGAAACGACTTGTTACGTGCTTTTCTTATTTTATATCATACCGTTTCCTTTTTTTCCGGAATCTACCATTATAATCGTAAATAAAAATATTTTTTATAGTAATATCTCATTACAAATTTCAATAGTAATATTGACTTGTGATTGGTGCTTTTGTAATTTTAAAGCGACAGATGTAACGTCTAATAATATATACAACACGATAATTTACATGCTCCAGATGTCTGAAAATAAATTGCGAAATGCCTCTACTCCAATGTGCTATAAGGTAAATTATATGTACGTATGTTCTGCCTAAGTATCTCAATATTTAAACATGTCGTCTTTGGTTATCATCTGTGTTTTAAGCAAAGACTACATATTCATAAATATAATTAGAAAATTAAAACCAAATTACGTATCACTGAATAAAGCGCGATGCAAGTTTTCTAATGAATCGTTGTTGAAATTATATCGAAAATTGTATTAACTTGGATTTTTACTGATTGAGTTATATTTTGTATTTACATTTTTATTGTCAAAATGATTATGCGATTGCAATAGTATTTTAATCTTATCTATTGGAAAGAGATTCACAGAAATAATGTTGAAATTATAATTATGAAACATATCTGAATGCACTTTTCTGATAATCGTTTTAGTCTTTAGGCAATTCAGTATGCATTTAAAAGGTAAATGATAAAATGTAGCATTTAATGTTTTTTATGTTCCCCAAAAAAGGAAATATTTTGAAAGAACTCCTTGGTTCCATTCTCTAATTTCGGTTCTTTTCTTGATTTTAGCTTAAAAATTAATAATTATTTGTTCTGCAGTTGGGGATATTTGTGAAATGCTAAATTAAATGCTGTAACTGTTAACAATATGTAAAATAACATAATTAACTTAAAGCAAAGGTTCTTTTCATTTATATTGTAGACCCACACATCATTAAAAAAATAGTTGTTTGTCTATTCTGATTAAATAGGCTAAAATGTACATTTCTTATTATGACATAACACCGTTGTTTTAAAGAATGGGTTCACAAATATAAATGTTATTAGACAAATATATACAAATTGCCTGAATTACAAAAAAAAAATGTTGACAAAAGCTTAAAAAAAAAGAAAAACACTGGCGCATTTTTATTGCTCATATTTGAGTTTCAAAATATTTTACATTTAAATATAGGATCTACAAAAAGTTGGCGGGCAAATGTCTGTTTTGTGCGAAGCTGCTTCTGCTGACCAAAAGACATATTTAATACGGTGGGCCGAAAAAAACTTTTTTTCGAATTTCGAAGATAGGTAGTTCGGAAAAGTTGCCACTTGTGGCACTAAAAAAAAGTTAGCAAAAAAAAATGAGATTTTTTGGACAGTTTTTTTGGTTTGTGGCAAATGGCTTCATGTTTTGCTCAAATCCTGGTTTTTGAACTTTTTTTAGCAAAAATATTTAAAATGATAAATTTATTTTAGCTGAATTTACTTGAAAGTGATTAGTGTACGTCATGATTAGTGTACGAAATGTTGAAATAAGCTCTGATCATGTGTTATTTAATGGTTGTGAGTATTTTGAATTAGGCGATTTTTATAGCCTTTTTACGTAAAAGTGAGCTGAAATTGTCAGCATTATTTGGTTCGTTCTTCGGTTTCTCTCTTTTGTTTTGATTACGTTCCTCTCGCTCTTCCTTCTCTTTTTGATGCGTTCAGAGTTACATATTTGGATGACGGACTACAGTGTATCTTGACAGCAATTCTGGAAGGAGTTGCGAATGTGGAGCAGAAACCAATGAAAACGCAATCAGTCATCATGAGGATGAGTAAGGAAATAGGAAATGGGAGAAACTGCGAGATGGGATGTTAATTATTTTTCTGCTCTAAAATACTTATATTCTCAGAACATGCAAATAGAAGCAGGCAATTCGCCTGAATCAGAATTTGAACCGTGGTGTTAAAAAGCAGATACCCTCAAGCGCATATCCCTTTCTTATACTGCATTCGCCGCTTTTAGAACTGGTATATCATGTTTCACACTTAAATTAGCCAGTCTACAGGTAATAAATTTATTATTTTAATAACTGTTGACGAATATTAAGACACAAAATAAATTATGACAGTAAAAAGATAAAATAAAAGTAAAAAGTACTTACAAAATCTTGTTTACAGGTACATCCAAAAAACACATATTAAGGTTTGAAATACTTAAAAGTAATTACCCCTTATAACAGTTATGACAAACTGTATTCAAATGCTTTTTGCATGTAAAGCAGTTGAATGTTACACATTTAAATGTACATATATTGTCCGTTTTTTCGCATAGGTGGCATCTTCCTCTCTTCTTAGCAACTTCCAATTCATCTGAAGTACTAGTAATATCTTTGCGGATTTGCTTCGCACTTTGAGCCATCTGTTTTGCTCTCTGCCATATTGGAAATTTTTCTGTTGTCTCCATATGCTTTTTTTTTCAAGTTTTTCACCCAAGTTTTCTAAAAAAAATCTTCCTAAATAAGGACAGTCTTTCTTTCATGATTTATTTATTTTTCAATAAAGTACATAAACGTTATATGCAGATATGCCTAAAATATTGCAAAATACAACAAATGGGTAACGGTTTGTCTTCCTTTGTGTTGTGTAAGTAGCTAAGTAGCTACCATTTTGTCCAGCGTATCAACTGCTCCCTTAGTTTTATTATAATCAATGATGATCTTTGGTTTTCATTGAATACTTTGTTCAATTTTTCCATTCTTATGCAATGTGCTTTGAAGAACAACACATCTTTTTTTTTTAAATGCAAGACATAAGCGTTTTATCTTTAGCAAACACAAATATTGAACTATATCTTTATTTTCCTTTTGTTTCTAAAACTTCTGCAGGGATAGACGATTTATTTTCTTTTACTGTGCCAATCATTGTTATATTTCTTTTGATCAACATTTGACCTAAATCATAAGATGTAAAGAAATTGACACGAGTTATATTATGTCCTCGTAAACCGTATGATGTCCCAAACTACTCTCATGGTTTCTTTCTTGTGCATTTCCTGTTTGTTTTCCTAAATATGGCTGGATGTTCCACGCATAGTATCGTACAAATTCCAGAATTTTATACTATATTTAGCAGGTTTGTTGGCATGTACTGCCTAAAAGGACACTTGCCTCTAAAAGCAATAAGTTGTTTGGCCGCCGTTACATATACTTCTGGACTGAAAAGATTTGGTAAAATGTCTATCCATTTATACCATAATTCTTGAACTACGCCAAATTTGTCATTTGATTTTCATATTTGTCAATTTTTTCGACCATCAAATCGTTTAATATTGATATTATTTTGAATTTCTTTAGAGACTACGTGGCTCTAAACAAATGTCTCCCCTGAATTCATTCCTTGATTTGTACACGCTTGCGAGTAACGAAAGGCCTACGTATGCATCCAAATCTACGATATTTAGGTCTGTCCAATTTTCTCCATATACACGTTTACATTCTAAACTTGTACCATTTATGGTCATAGTTTTAAAATTATGGGAAAAAATCAGTTCAAAAGCGCTAAGTTCTTATTCTATTCGTGCTGTTGGAAATGTAATTGGGTCAGGGTTTAGTTTCCAAATATTACTGCTTTCTAATTGACCAGCACTCGGATATGGTTTTACATGCTATGTTATTTTTTCATATCCGGATTTCATTATCTCAGGTACTTTATGTATAGTATCTATTTCTTCGTCAGATGTAGAATAATTATCAATAGATACATGATCATCTTCCTCCAATACACTTCATCCACATCAGTTACATTTTCATAATCTGTATAGCCTTCAATGAAAGTGAAATAAAACTTTCATATAACAAATAAAAATGCACTACCGTTCACCTCAAATAAATATTCGAACTGATTCTAAAAGGTAAACTTTTTACTTCTTGCTGAGAGGAAAACAACAACCAAAATTAATTTCCGCTATGACTTGTCTGGTTCCAGATGTCTCATAACTACATTCCCTTTTCTACCCATAATTCTACCCTTTTTTTCCCACCTTACATTTTTTGCAGCTGTATATCAGAAATACAATAATATCGGCGTTTAAAAAAAAAAAACTATGTGAATGTATTTTTATGCTTGGACGAAATAGACCCCAAGGACAGATTAAGGTTAATTTTTGCTACGTAAAAACTAAAAGTCCCATTAATTTAAAATTCTAGCATAAGTTAGTTCAAAACAAATCAGAAAAAGTCATCAAATTTCAGAAAATTCTTATGAGTAGTTTCTGAGTAACACAAGCTGAAACATCTGTATGGGTCTAAAAAGACCCGAGGAGCTTTCTACGGTTAAATAAGACATTTGAAATGTATCGTTTTAAATTTCACGTAATTTTCACAAGAGTTTTCTTTCTCTTTTTAATATTCACGTGAAAATGCTTTTGTTTTGAGAAAGGAAGTGTTATGTGCGCTGTTTTAGAATTTACAAAAATAGTTAAAAAGATCAACTCAAAATATGAAATAAAGGTATCTTGTAAATATCAATTAAAATGCGAACTGTTTTGCAGTATTGTTATTTGGTCATTTTAAATGTGTCGTAATTAATCCTATTTACTACTTTTAGCGCATATTAATGAATTTATTAAGTCAAAGTTTTCTTTCTCTTTTTAATATTCACGTATAATTCCTTTTGTTGCTAGAAAGGATATAGTTTTATTTCCTCGCCTTAGTATTTGCAATAGTAGATCATTTAGAAATGTGAAATAAATGTCTTGTGTAAGTATATTTTTATATTTATTTAAACTGCTTGTCAATATCATTATTTATCGTACGTAATATCATCCGTTTACGGCTTTTAATGTATATTATAGAATTTATCCTTTTAAGTTTTTCTTTCTCTTTTAGAATTCACGTATAAATATAGTTTTAAAGACATAATTTTCAATATTTTCCTATTTTTAATAGTAATCATTTTAATCTTATTTGAAAGTTTTACTTCTGTTTATAATAGTTACGTGTAAATACATTTTTATTATTATTATTTAAAGAAATATTCTTTGCGCTATTTTTACAATTGGCAACAATTTAAAATAGTAAAATTTTCTTAAATATGTAGACAATATCTCTAGAAATACATAAAATTTGAATTTAAAATGAAAATAAACTCCCATAAATATTGTCTAATAATAATAAAAAAAATTCACCTATTTTAACATTACATATTTCTTAAAATAATTATTCGATTTAAAAAAACATGTCAGTAGCAGCGTATTTATCAAGTAGTAGATTACTTAGATAATACTAGATTAATTTTAACACAATAATTCTAATTGGTAAATAAAACAAATATAATACTACCAATCTATAATAAATACTACCAATTTCCATATTTTTATAGGAATTAAATACCTAATAATAACGAAGAAATTTCGCCACTTACAAAAAATCCATTTACTGCGGGTGTGACAGTGTTAGCTACTTTTTTTACAATAGATATATTGTAAAATAAATCACCATACATTATATAATTATAGGATAATTAATATGCATCATAAATTCAATCATTTTTTTTTGTTTCTCAGTATGTTTAAATTTAAACATTTTAATTTGATATCATAAATGCAACAATTTTTTCGGGGGGGGGGGATTCATTAAGAGATTTTCCTTTTTTTATCATACCATGTCATTTCCTCCATTACCTACCATAAGATTCATAAATAAAAACATATGCTATATTCTTATTTTATCTTAAAATTTAATCACTATTCCTAACGTTGCGATTGAAAATCCTATAATTTTAAAGTATCTGACTTCACGTCTGATAATATGTGTAATAAGAAAAATGCTATGTCTAAGATGTTATTTGAAAATAAATTATAAACTGTCCCTAATCCCATGTGCTGTAAGCTAAATTAGCTATGTACGTATGTTCTGATTAAATATCGCACTATTCAAACATATCGTCTCTGGTTTACAACGGTGTTTTAAACAACAGATTCATAATTATAAATGGAATTAGAACAATAAAACATAATTACATATCACTGAATAAAGCGCCAATAAAAGTTTAAAATGACTCGCGTTGGAGTTTTATAGAAAATTGACTTAATTGGAATTTTGTTATTTGAAGTATATTTCAAATTTACATTTTTATTGTCAAAATGTATTTGCGATTGCAATAGTGTTATTATCTTACGTATGAGAAGAAATATTCATGCCAGTTCTGATGAACATATAATTGTAAATCATATTTAAATGCATATTTCTGACAATCACCTGGTCTTTGAGCGACTGAGTATAAAGGGGGAACAGAAAATGATAATTATCTCCCAGAAGAAACAATCTCGTAAAATAAATCCTTCTCCCCTTACGGAATACTTTGTTTTCAGTTCTTTATACAAGGAATCGGATAAACAGAAAATTGTTGCTTTTCTTGTTTCTAGCTTCAAATAAATAGTTATTTATTCTGCAGTTGGGGGTGTTTGTGAAATTCTAAAGTAAATGATGCACTGCTAACAATATGTATAAAAGGTAATTAGCTTAAGACAAACGTTCTCTTAATTTATATTGAACGCCAACTCAACTGTAAAATAAATTAGTTGTTTCTTTATTCTGCTTAAAAATGCTTATATTTACACATCTGATAATGACATAACACCGTTGTTTTAAAGAATAAATTCACAAAGACAAACGTTATTAGAAGCACATATCCAAATTACCTTAATTTGAATAATGTGCTACAGGATGTTTTTTAAATAAACGCGTTTGAATGTTTATCGGAAAGATTTGAGTTTGCGTATATTTTACATTTATTTGCTAAAATATAGGGTGAACCTAAAGCTCCTGAAAGTTTCAAATAAGCAATAAAAAAATCCACGCGTGGTTTGTACGAAACGGCTTCTAATGGTTGAAATTTACATATAAACTTTAAAGTTAGTTAACAAAAAACCCACATAGACGGCTCTATAACTTTATAGCTGTGAAAAAGCATATAAATCAAGCAGTCTCGGGTGATTTATTTTCTGCAGTCTACTACACAGTACCAACTTGTGCAAACTTTTTAGCTTGAATCATACGCAAATGGTACTCAGTTTCACTTTACACGTTTAAATATAGGTCAAAAGGAAAATAATCAAAAGATTTTAATCAACATTCAATGAAAATATTCAATAAAAAATAAATATTCAATAAAAAAATATATTCAGGCAATAAGGAATTTTGTATTGACTCAATTTATTTTACCAAAACATTGTTATGAAGCTGCTATATTAAGTTTTGGATGTTTTGTTTTCAGATTTGAAAGTATAGCAACACGTTTGAAAAATTCTTAAAAATAATTATTTTTTAATTGCTTGAAAAACTGTATTTTAGGAGTAGCATTGCCGTTGAAATCGTATTCTTGTAAGATAATTGATTTAATTTCAATGGCATTTTAAATTGTGACAAAAAATTTGGGACACTCTACATAGTAAAAAAAGTATTCAAAACTAACCACACTCAAACCATTTTTATTGGTATAAAATTGGATCGGCTATGGAGTATTTTTAAAAAATTTCGTCATTTATGTGTCAGCTTTGAAAATTTCTTCCTATTATGAAGATATCGTTTTTAATAAATTTAAAAATTTTATTTAATGCATTTCAAAATTTTAGATAATACACTATGTTGCCATTAATGACCCGCAACTTGCAATTTTAGACATTTGGTCGAATATTTAGAAATGTACTTGACATATTCTTCTAAATAAAAAAATTCATATTCATAAAAAAAAAAAAAAATCAATAATTCATAAAAAAACAGTCAAATCTTTTGTGAAAAGAAAATTGTTTATGACATCGTTGGATTATATTTACTTTATATGAAGTTAAATAATGATAAATGTTTGTCATTAGTATTTATTAGGTAATAACAAAACTATCAAAATAAAGTGCCAATATTTTTACTTTCTTGTATTGTAATCGAATTGTAATCGAATAGTATTGTAATCGAAATATTTTTCGACGAATTTACACGTTTTAGGGGTCAGAGATTACAAAAACATGTTTATACAAAATGTATGTCTGTCCGTGTGTCGCCATTGTACTATTTTATGAAGTTATGCATAGAATTGAACCAAGTTTTTGGCGAAAGCAAGCAGGTCCTCCATTAATTTGGAAAAACACCGCCTGTAGGGGACGGTGTAATAGCGATTTTTTTCGATTTTTGTACATTTTGAATATTGCACCCTCGAAAAGTGTATGAAGCTATGCTTAGAATTGGACCATATTTTTTATGTATGTTTGTGGCCATGGCAAGAAGTTCCTCCTGAATTTGGAAAAAAATCCGCCGGTTGGTTGTGCTATAATAGCGATTTTTGTACAATTTTCAATATTCTACCATCGAAAAGTGTATGCAGTTATGCATGATTCTAATAAAAATACTTATAAAACTAATTAAAATGAAATATTGACATGAAACGGAAGAAAGTTTTGGGATTGACACATCCAACTAGTTTTTTTTTTTTTTTTTTTTTTTTTTTTAATTAGTGGATTTATTCAATTATAACTGCTCTCCATTTAAAAATGTATTCGAAGAATTTTTATTTTTTACTACAAAAAGTAAATTGAATATTGGAGGTATTAAAAGTATAATTCTAAAAACGACTACGGTGTTATCAATGTTTTATAACTCTATTGCCGTATAAATTTATTACTTCGATTTACGTTTAACCGCATGTTACCGATTTAAGATAATTCTTATTGCATTTCATTTAAACTCAACGCTATTTAAGGTAGTAAAATATGAATAGGAATTTAATCTTTTCTAAAACGGCTATCATTAATCAAAATTCATGCTTAAATGGAGAAACTGCTCATAAAGTTTTACCCAACTGTATCGGAATAGAATAAATTAATGTTTTATCATTGCCAGCAATCTCCAGAAAATTAATTTGAAGTTTAGACAGCCCTCTCCCTTGATAATTTATTTTGCCTGGTAATTGGAAAATCAAAGTGGATATAAATATTTTTCAAATTCATGAAGATTTATTTAATTTTCACTTTGCATAAAGCTGTCAACGAAAACATTCATTTATTTCATTTTAAAGTATTAAATTTAAATGTTAGATATTATATACAAACATGCTTTATCTGTAGTTTACGTTGAACTAAGAGATCATATGAATATTTTACAAAGTATGATTTAGTATGTATGACATTTTGTTTCTAAATACGGTACGCTATGAGAAAAAGCTTTGACTTTTCTGTAGCTTGTTTAGTGTGTTTAAGTGTATTGTACGTGTGAGTGTTTAAGTAAACTAAACGTTTTAAACTAATGTTTATTTTGTGTTTTATTATTTTATGTTTATTTCATGTTTATTTGATGACGAGGGAACTTTAAAATCAATTTTTTATGTTTTGTAAATTTTACTTTAAATATTATTCAAGAGTACATTATATGCATTATGGCGTACATTTACCACAAAAAGAATATAAAAAAATGAGAAAAAAAAGTATTTTTCCGTAATATTTTAGAACTTTTCAAAATGCCCCATGCGAACTGCATATCAATGAAAATCCCCAATATTTTCTATATAAGTTTAGGTTATATATATAAATAAAAATGTGCATAGAATTTGATATATTTGAATTTAATTTAGATGTTACAAGTTACAAAATATATAATTTATTTAAAACTTCTTAATAATTTCCAGCTATAACAAGCACTTCATTAGAGAATTTTTTAATAAGTAATTGCTGTATATTTATACCTAGTTAGTTAGTAAAATATTATTTGATGAAAAGCTTAGAAAAGCTTGAAAGAACTAAAAAGTTTTAAATAACATGTGTATTTTTAGGGTTCCGTATTTAAAAAGTAAAAACGGAACCATTATAAGATCACTCCTGTGTCTTTCTGCCGTCTGTCTGATAAACTATGGAACACGGAAATTTCAAATTGGGAAATGTAATAAAGACTATTCACCCACATACTTACGGATTAGTATACATTCACAAATATATTTAATGAAAATGTAGAGGGGCTAATTATGTTAATTGAGGGGGTAATTATGTTATTTTTTTACATCGTGTAGGGCATCGTTTGAAAGATTTTGTAACGCTGAACTCAAAAATACATTTATTTTAATTTTAGATATATTATTTTCGCATATATCGTCGACAATGTAGTGCAAAAATGTGTCCTCCCACATCTGTTTCAGAATCTGCTGAAACTACGTAAAATTATGAAACAATAAGAGATACTAGACGTTAATTTAAAACTTGCAGGAAAATTATAGCGATTACCCAAGGTCACATAGTTTTTGTGAAAATGTCATTTTTCTGTTACACACAAATTTCGATTTGCAGGTGTTCAGCAAAGGTGTTGAGGAGCACTGGAGGTAAATATCCGTAGCAGAAATATAAAAACATTGTTGATAATGAATTTCGGAAAAATGCGTTGGTAATTAACCCTTAAAAACTCGAACGGTTTCAACATACATAATGACAGGCCTGCGTACTCTATGTACGATAAGATTTTAAAGCCCGAATAAAAACGTTTAATGATATATTGTGTAATAACCCAGTAGCAGTATAAAAGCAATAAACGTCATATTGTAAAAAAAAAGACTAATTTAATTAGAATGAATCACATAAATGCTATGGGATTCACGACTAGTTAGCTTTGAGTGGATCTCTCAATACGCCTGCCATGTCTTTAAAAGTTAATTCAAAGCCTATCTGGAAAAACGTGGCATGGACCAAGGCGGCATTGCATAATTGCGACCTCCTTCCGAAGCGCGCTTAGCACAATGCCAAGTTTAAACTTTGAACAAAAGATTTCTTTTAACTACACTCTTACTTACTCTAAAGAAAACATTATTATTATGCTAAATTTAGTTTTACGAAATGAAAAATGATGTTTAAACATGCAGTACTTTTATTGTCAGTACCGAAATAAATTCATCATAAACGGATTAGGATAAGATTAAAAAATGACTTATATAATGACTAGCAATGTTTGGTATTATTTAGGCTTCATGTCTCTTTGAACTTTTATGGTATACCCATTGATACTTTTTTAGTATATAAAGCCAACCTTACGTTGTATAGTTTTTTACAAAAATTTATTATCCTTTAGCAACAATATTTTTAAATAATACATTTAATAAGTTATAAATTTATTGTACGGAACCCTCCGAGCGCGAGTACTACTTGCACTTGACCGTTTATTTAGCTTATAATCTATTTTATTATTTTAGTCACCTTTTAAGTAAACAGTGAAATACTTATCGTTCATATACTACATTTTATGTTTGATTCAAGGTGAAATGTTGCGTTTCTTCTCATGATATCATTTGCTCAACTGTCGTTTTCGGCTTAAGGTAAGTCTTAATCATAGAGAAAATCACGAAACTGACTGACATTAGGCGACAGCAAACACCTTACAAAATTTTGCAGTCGGTCGCAAACCCTAAAAGTGAGAAGGGAGAAGTAAAGAAAGCTGAACCATAATACACTCAGGATACCAAAATTTCCTGTAACTTGAAGTAGTTCGAACCAATTACGCGGTGTTTGCAACAACATAACAACGGTTCTTTCGTTGTGCTAAAATTTCTAAAGATTGCAGTATTTTCTTTGAAATAATTCATATCACAGGAGATTTTGGTCCGCCACGCGGATCTTACGGTTGAGTTTCTTTACATTTCTACACTCGTTTTTAGTGGTTTCAACCACCTACAAATGTTTTTGAAGGTATTTCTTGTCATCTGAGTTCAGTCATCCTTGATAATGAAATAGCTTTAGCCAAAAACGCTCGAGAGATTTATATAAATTTATAATCTAGAGCTTTGAAAACATTTTATCGACATCTAGTTTAGTAATAAATTTAAAAAAATCATTTTTGTGAAAGTTTCCATACTTTATATATAAAAAATGGTTAATATCATCGTTTCGAGCAGATTATATATATATATATATATACATTTAAATTGAGTTAATATATTTAAATTTCACAATTTAAATTAATTAAATTCATTAAATTAATTAAATAATCATTTAAAAAACGATAATTGTGTTATTTAAATTATTTATTATGATTTTTTTTTGTTTAATTATCCATAATAAATTTGTAGCCACTGACATGTATTCGAAAACTATTAGAGATAAAAACAAAGACTGATTTATTTAATTTATCTTATATGTGCTACTGTTATTTTTTATTGTGTTATTTTTTATTGGCAAAATGTTAAGAACGACACAAAAACAATGAAAATAATTTCATGTTTCCTTTGTAAATGTGCTCTTTATTTAGTTAAAATTAAATATATGGTATTCAAATTAAGATCAAAGTATTTGTTTGAAATATTTTATGTATATTTTTTTATCTAGTTTAAAATATTTATTTTATTAAATTAACTCTGCAGAAAAATATAAGTAAAGTCATGTATAATTAGACAGTATGGCTAGTGATTAGGCGATATGTTTGCATATTACATAACAAGAAAAAAAAATAATAGATTCATTTTATTCGCAAAATGAGTTTTGAAAATGGAGATAGAATATCTTCTTCTGACTTCAAGGCCGTATATTAGCTTATAATAACATCGAATTGTACCTTTAAAAATTGCTCATACAAATAAACGTTAAAAGAAAATCACTTATAAAATAATCCAATTATTTGCGATTCTGGAAATTAAACATCAAAAAACAGATTACCTTCGAAAAATCCCAAACTCATCGTGTGAGTTAAAAATATTACAGTAAACTAAAATAGGAGTCAGATTTAGACACCAGCATAAGTGTTAATTGTAAGAATAATAATTAAAACATCATATTTTTAAATATATAAAACTACAAAAATATGTATTTTTGACAACTAATGCGTGTCAACATTGCCAACCTTCCGCATTAAGTTTTAAAGAAACATTTTGGACGCAGCAAATGATTTTTTTCTTAAATTATTTTTAGAAAAAAAAAATATTTCTTTGTTCTAGCAGGCATAATTCAAACTGCCACGACCATCGAGATGAAAGAGATACAATTTTCGTGCGGCTACAAGGTTGAAGCTCAAAGATTCATTAGGCAACAATTTACTCAGTCTGTAAGTGGAGAATTTGCTTTTCTGGAAAGACGACAATGTAGATTACCTATGTACGTATATTCACTAATTATAACGCCATTTTTTAATAAAGGTTTAAAAACTGGCGGTTTCAATTATATTCTTTAATAAGACAATGCATTACTCCAGCACAAAAAAATGTGCTTTAACAATTAAAAAAAAATAATAAATAAACTCCACACTGAGAGGGACGCGCAATGTCTCTCTCCCAGAAATCCATGTAGAAATGTTATCGACGGTCTTAACGGACAAAATTGTCCGAAAAAAGCTAAAATAAGCCATTTGTGAGAAATTGTGTGTTTTGGCACCTCGGCAAACTTTTTAAAATTGTCAACTATATGACACAACGAGATGACACATTGAAATTTGTATATAAGATTTATATTGATAAGATAAATCAGATAAATAAGATTTATATTGATATCATAATCAGTATCGGTATTAGTATCTTTATGTAAGGAGTAAAATAATGAGATTTTTATTTGGTTAATAAAATGTTCGTTCCTATCAATTTCCACCAAAGGTTACCCGAACTGCTAAATGTATGAGTGAGGTAATACACAACCAGTGGAGAATTGCTTACAATGCTTTAAAAGTTTGCAAGTTTCTTTTATTATTATTTTCGAATATGTCATAATTTATTTTTAAATTTCTATCAGAGATTACATTAAAAATCAATAATATCATATAAATGTAAAACTACCAATACATAAAACGTTGTTATTATTTAGCCAAATATAATATAATGAAAAGTAATGCATTCCTTAAATTTGAATAATAAATTATACTACGCCCTAATCTTTGTATTTGGCGGATCATTTCCAAAATCAACATCTTTCAAAAATTTAAAAATAATTTATTTCCTTGCCTGCTGCGACGAAAAAAATTTCTCTATTTTAGAGTTAGTTAAAAGAATAATGAAAATAAACATGCATTATTTAAATAAAAATAATAAAATCAATAACTAAAGTCATTATTAACTATTTAACTACATTAAATCTATCCAGCCACGCATATTTTATTCTTTCTACAAAACATAACACAAACTTACTTTTCAAACTAAACATCTATATAAAACTTTAAAAACATCCATCAATTTCGTCTCAGTACAATTCGCAATGAATTTAAAAGAGCAATGCGTCTGATTCCTTTTATTATCGAGTTTATGCATAGAAGAACTTCTTTGTATCTTCGAGTAAAACTCCGATTGCTCCCAAATAACATTATTCATTCTATCTCCCAATATGAAAAGAAAATATGTAAAAAAAAAAAAAAAAAAAATACATATATGTTTGCAGCTAAAGTAAAAATATTTATAACATATATTGTCCTTCCTGAACTTTTGTTTACGTTTGTAATACCCGAGGCGAAAATATTCTTAGAGATTCTCCTCATGAAAATGCATCATGTGACGCTAAGAAAGATAGATTTCGAGGATACCAGAAGCTGCTATTAATATCATTACATAAGATTTCCATACAATTTTTGAATTACACAGGACATACGATATGATTTGGGTTTTATTATTACGCCATATATTATAAAATGAATGTTTGAAAGATTATGTTATTCAATACAAAAGTAATATACATTTTATGATATATGGATTCAAAAAATATAAAGACACATTTCTCTTTTCTCTGTAATTATGGAAACATTTGAGATATAACATAATAGTAATTAATATAAAACAATTTAATGAGTGTATTTTTTTAAATGGAGTATTATCTATTAGTTTTAAGCATATGACCATTTAAAATTTCGGATTTGTATGTGTTAAACAAACTTGAGAACTAGTGAATAAATATATTTATCTAATGTGCAATTTGTATAAATGTAAATATTACTCCTGTTAGTTTTGATTTTATCCTTCCGAAATTTAATTAAACATATAATTTTAATATAAAACTAATATAATTTTACTTTTGATTAAAAATTGTTATGTGTTACACAAATAAATACATAACATTTTATGCTAGATTTGTATTTAGTTAAATACTGATTTAATAAGGTTAACTTTATATGTGACTAAGAAAAGAACTTGTTCTAACAGTATATTAGAATGATTGTAACTATTTTTTGAGTCGTCAGGATTTCTTAATTCATATTACTATTTGTTACGTTTTTCGTGCTCCATTAAAAAAGTACTTCACTGGTTTAGGATTCATTAAAAGGATAAAAAAAAAATAAACATGCATTAATCAAAACAAAACAAAAAAATCATTAAGTTAAGTCGTTATTAACTATTTAAAAATTACATTTATTCAACAGCACATAGATTTATTCTTTGCACAAAACATAACAAATGATGTATACTTTTCAAACTAAACATCTATTTAAAACTTTAAAAACATCCATCAATTTCGCCTCAGTACATTTCAAAATGAACGTAAAAGAGCAGTACGTATGAATCCTTTTCTTATCGAGTAGCATGCATAGAACCATGTCTTTACATCTTCGAGTAAAACTCCAATTTCTCTCAAGCTCCATTATTCATACTATCTCCATATCTGAAATGAAAACACATAGATAAAATTCCCCTATATACGTTAGCAGCTGAATTAAAAAATATATATATAATAGATATTTTCCTTCCCGAACTTTGGTGTTTACATTTGTAAAACCCGCGACGAAGATATTCGGAGAGGCTCTCCTCATAAAAATGCATCTTTTGACACTAAGAAAAATAGATTTCTGAGATATAGAAGGTGCTATCACTATCATTACGTAAGATTTCCATACAATTTTTGAATTACACAAGATATAGGATATGATTTGTGTTTTATTCTTTTCCTATAGATTAAGATTTCAGTTTTTGAACTATTATGTTATTCAACACAAAAGTAATATGCATTTTATGATACATGGATTAAAAAAATATAAAGACACATTTCTCTTTTCTCTGCAAGTATCGAAACACTGGAGTTGTAATTTATAGTAATTAATGTAAAACAATTTAATGATTGTATTTTTATTTGAAAATGGAGTATTATCTATTTGTTTTAAGCATATGATCATTTAAAATTTCCGATTTGTATATGTTAATAAAAGCTTGAGAACGAATGTATAAATATATTTATGTAAATGTGCAATTTGTATAAACTTAAATATTACGCCAATTAGTTTTAATTTTTTCCTTCCGAAATTCAATTAAATATTTTTACAACGGAAACTTAATATAATTTTACTTTTGATAAAAATTCTTATGCGTTAAACAAATAAATATATAATATTTATGTTAGTTTTGTGTTTAGTTAAATAATGATTTAATAAGATAAATTTTTTATGTGACTAATAGAAAGAACTTGTTCTAACAGTATATGAGAACGATTGTAACTATTTTTTGAGCCGTCAGAATTTCTTAATTGATATTAATAAATGTTTTTTTTTCCTGCTGCAATAAAAATATTTCTCTATTTTAGAGTTAGATAAAAGAATAATGAAAATAAACATGCATTATTTAAATACAAACAATAAAATCAATAAGAAAAGTCATTATTAACTATTTAAGTACATTAAATCTATCCAATCACGCATAGTTTATTCTTTCTACAAAACATAACACATGATGTATTCTTTTCAAACTAAACATCTATTTAAAACTTTAAAGACATCCATCAATTTCTTCTCAGTACATTTCAAAAGGAATGTAAAAGGGCAATGCGTCTGAATCCTTTTATTATCGAGTTTATGCATAGAACAATTTCTTTCTTTCTTCGAGTAAGACTCCGATTACTCCCAAATTCCATTATTCATTCTATGTCCCTATATGAAGCGAAAATACGTAACAGAAATTACCATATACGTTTTCAGCTAAGGTAAAAATATTTATAACAGATATTTTCCTTCCTGAACTTTTGTGTTTACGTTTGTAATACCCGAGGCGAAAATATTCTTAGAAATTCTGCTCATACAAATGCATCATGTGACGCTAAGAAAGATAGATTTCTAAGATACCACAAGCTGTTATTACTATCATTACATAAGATTTCCACACAATTTTTGAATTACACAGGATATAGGATATGATTTGGGTTTTATTCTTTTCCTATAGATTACAATTTCAGTTTTTGAAAGATTATGTTATTCAACACAAAAGTAATACGCATGTTATGACATATGGATTCAAAAAATATAAAGACACATTTCTCATTTCTCTGTAAGTGTCGAAACACTTGAGATATTACATTATAGTAATCAATATAAAACAATTTAATGATTGTATTTTTATTGTAAAATGGAGTATTATCTATTAGTTTTAAGCATAGCATCAATTAAAATTTACGATTTGTATATGTTAAAAAAACTTGAGAACTAATGTATAAATATATTTATGTAAATGTGCAATTTGTATAAACCTAAATATTACTCGAAATATTCTTAATTTTTTTCTTCCGAAATTCCATTAAACATTTTACAACGGAAACTAATATAATTTTACTTTTGATTAAAGATTCATATGTGTTAAACAAATAAATACATAATATTTATGTTAGTTTTGTGTTTAGTTAAATAATGATTTAATAAGATTAATTTTTTATGTGACTAATAAAAAGAACTTGTTCTAACGGTAGATTAGAATGATTGTACCTATTTTTGTTAGTCGTCAGAATTTCTTAATTGATATTACTAAACGTTTCTGTTTTCGTGCACCATTGAAAATTACTTCACTTTTTTAGGATTCATTAAAACGATAATAAAAATAAACATCTATTAATCAAAACAAAACAAGAAAATCGTTAAGTAAAGTCATTATTAACTATTTAAAACATTAAATTTATTCAACAGTACGTAGATTTATTCTTTGCACAAAACATAACAAATGATGTATTCTTTTCAGACTAAACATCTATTTAAAACTTTATAAACATCCATCAATTTCGCGTCAGCACATTTCAAAATGAACGTAAAAGAGCAGTGCGTCGGAATCTTTTTATTATTGAGTTTATATACAGAACAATTCCTTTCTTTCTTCGAGTAAAACTCCGATCGCTCTCAAGTTCCATTATTCATACTATCTCCATATCTGAAACGAAAACACGTAGAAAAAATTCCCCGTATACGTTTGCAGCTGAAGTAATATATATATATATGTAACAGATATTTTCCTTCCCGAACTTAGGTGTTTACATTTGTAAAATCCGAGGCGAAGATATTCTTAGAGACTCTTCTCATAAAAATGCATCTTTTGACACTAAGAAAGATAGATTTCTGAGATACCAGAAGCTGATATCACTATCATTACATAAGATTTCGATACAATTTTTGAATTACACGGGATATGCGATATGATTTGGGTTTTATTATTTTTCCTGTAGATTACAATTACTATTTTTTAAAGATTATGTTATTCAACACAAAAGTAAAATGCATTGTATGATATATGGATTCAAAAAATTTAAACCCACATTTCTCTGTTCTCTGTAAATATGGAAACTCTTGAGATATTAAATAAAAAACTGAATATGAAACAATTTAATGACTCTATTTTTATTTGAAAATGGAGTATTATCTATTAGTTGCAAATATACCATCATTTAAAATTTCCGATTTGTATATGTTAATAAACTTGCGAACTAATGAAAAAATATATTTATGTATATGTGAAATTTGTATAAACATAAATATTACTCGAATTAATTTTACTTTTTTTCTTCAGAAATTCATTTAAACATTTTCGTGCGGAAGCTAATATAATTTTACTGCTGATTATAAATTCTTATATGTTAAACAAATAAACACATATTTTTTTATATTTGCTTTGTGTTTAGTTAAATACTGATTTAATAAGTGTAACTCTATATGTAAATAATAAAATAAACTTTTCAAACTAACATACAATATATTAGAATGATTGTAACTCATTTTTTGAGTAGTCAGAATTTATTATTAAATATTACTATATGTTTTTTTCTTTCATGCTCCATCGAAAAATACTTTACTGTTTTAGGAGTTCGTAAAAACATAAGACAAATAAACATATGTTATTCAAAACAAAACAAGAAATTTAATAAATAAAGTCATTTTTAACTATTTAAAACATTAAACATTATTCAACCGCACATAGCTTTATGCTATTCGCATAACAAATGGTGTATTCTTTTCAAACTAAACATCTATTTAGATCTTTAAAAACATCCATTAATTTTGCCTAAATACATTTCAACATAAACGTAAAAGAGCAATACATCTGAATCCTTTTATCATCGAATTTATGCATTGAACACTATCTTTGTATCTCCGAGCAAAACTCCAATTGCTCCCATGTTCCATTATCCATGCTATCTTCATATCTGAAACGAAAAGACATAACTGAAAACGCCCCGTATATTTGCAGCTAAGTAAAAATATTTATAATAGATATTTTACTTCCCGCACTATGGTGTTTTGATTTGTAATACCCGAGACGATAAATATTCTCAGAGACGCTCCTGGCATCACCTTGTGCCGCTAAGAATGATAGAATTTTGAGACACCAGTAGGGGCTATCACTATCACTACATAAGATTTCCATACCATTTTTGATTTACACACGATATGCGATATGATTCTAGGTTTTTTTTTTTTTTTTTTTTTTTTTTTTTGCTACAGATTGTAATTTCCATTTTTTAATATTATGTTATTCAATACAAAAATAATAACCTTTTTATGATATATGAGTAAAAATTATATAAAGACACATTTTACTGTTCACTGTTAATATAGAAAAACCAGAGATATTAAATAAAAAAAGGAAAAAAAAATCTTTTAATGAATGTATTTTTATTTGAAAATGTATTATCTATAATTTGCACGTATTGAAATATTTAAAATTTCCGTTTTGTATACGTTAATGAACTCAAGAATCAATGAATAAACATATTTACATAAATGCATAATTGGTATAAACAAAACGATTACTCAAATTATTTATACAGCTTTCGTCCTGTTATTTTGAAGGTAAAATATCAGTATTTATTTATAAACAAAAAAAAATTGTTCTAACGCGCAAAATTTTGCATTTTTTCAAGTATTTTTACTATTAGAAAATACTGGTTCCAAAGAATTTCCTGGTCTGGAAATTTCAGAATCCGTACGATCCCTGTTACATATTTTTTTCAGAAATTCATCTAAATATTTTAAATCGGATACAAATATAAATTCCATAGCTGCGATCTTGTACGGATTTTTGATGCCACTAAATTTTAATACTTACTTTTAGCTAATTGAATCCGAAATTCAAGAAATTTTAACGTTTAAATAAGCCAACAATTTCTATTAAATTTTAGTGGTATGAAAAGTGGTTTGAAAAGTTGGCAGGTAAGAAATTCACTGCTAGTTAAATATTTGTATCTGTTTAATAAAAAAATTCTAAATATTTTATTTTTGTTTTGTGTTTAGCAAATTTCAATTTATTAAGTTTAACTGTATATCTAAGTAATAAAAAGAACTTCTTATGCCACACAGTATATAAGAATGATTGTAATGTATATTTTTAGAATTAGAATTTGAACTTGATATTACTATCACGGACGTAGCTACAGGGGGGGTGTGGGGGGGTGCGACACCCCCCCACTTCGGTAAACTCATATACATTCGGTAATTTCACTTTCGTTCAAAAACTGCATCATTTGGCTCTGATTTTTTTCTTTTTTTTTTTTTAAGAATTTTTAAAAACGTATTACAAAATTTATTACAAAACAGAAAACAATGTCAAAACATATTTAAAATTATTAAATATTTGCTAATTAGAAACTTCCTTTCTCTTTGCATTGTGTAATTTTTTTTTCGCTCGGAGTCGACTGCAATTTCACTTTTTCGCTATTCCATGGGTGTAAGAAGGGGAGGGAGGGGGGGGGGGTCCATGGTACAATATCCCTTAGAAGATTAAATATACTTTCTTCCTATTTCTATGCAGTATCCCTGTAGAGAATATCTTCGCTTCATTCAAAAAAGGAATCTGGAGAAAAGGGGCTTGAGGGTAAATGCGTACACTCCTTGACCAATGCAAATGAAATTAGAAGGCCAGACTTCTTGTTCGTTAAAATTCGTTTTGCTGGACTGTGAAAGCTATGGTGTGGGAGGGGGGGGGGGGTTGGATATTTTTTCGGGGGACAGGATGTCGCCAGATGTTTACTGTTGTATTGTCTGTTTTTCAAACCAAAAAAATAAGAGAGAACCGGGAATTTTTTCTTATCAAAGAAAATTAAAACGGTGTAATAAAATTACATCAGCTACTAAGGATGTACCGAATAGTGATTTTGACCGAATATCGAATATTCGGCCTAAAGGCGAACCGGATACCGAATATTCGGCTAGCTGAGTAGTAACTATTCGGCCAAATACCAAATAATCGGCTGGTCAAGTATTTTAAAATTTTATTAATTAAAAAAGTTTCATATTTCATGGCTTCTTCTGGTGAGTTAAACCAAGTGAATATTTTTTTTTTAAATTCTAAAACAAACAACTTAGCAAAAATAACTTTTCTACCGAATATTCGGCTAGCCGAATTAACTGTTAGACCGAATACCGAATATTCGGCCAGCCGAGTAGTAACTATTCGGCCAAATACCAAGTACTCGGCTGGTCGAATACTTTCATATTTCAAAGATTAAAAGCATTAAAATGTTAAATTTAAAAATAATTTTACATAATATTTAATGCAGAAACTTATATATTGATAAACAAGAACTTTTTACAAGTAAACTTTATACATGAAAAAAATCTGCTTTGAGGTATTTAAGAAGAGAATTTTGAAAGTTTATTAATTAAAAAAGTTTGATATTTCATAGCTTCTTCTGAAGAATTAAACCAAGCGAATATTTTTTTTTTTTTTTTTTTAAATTCTAAAACAAACAACTCAGCAAAAATAACTTTTCTACTGTCTTTGATTTAGTTTGAAATTCTTTCTAAATCTTTGATTTAGTTATGATTATTGAAAGTTTTTAAATGCATCTTAGATCAGTGTTTCGAATGGGCAATTATTTTCAAAGATTGTAAACATACACATTGTTCCTAAAAAAAATTGTAACAAACTTTCAACAGAGATAATGTGGTCAAGACAAAAAATTTTGAACAAGAAACAACACCTCACTCCATTTATTCCATAAAAATTACAATTTATTCAGTCAAAAATTCTGGGTGTGCAACTACAAGCTGAAACTGAATTTCCGTTCACAGCTTTATCAGTAAATGGAGATATTTTAGCAAGATTTGTTTCATATTAATTTAGTTTGTATTAAATGTGATAATATCATTGAAAATGGCTAAATTTTGGCCAGTGACACAGTATAAATACTATAAATTGCATTCTGAATAAAGGAATGTCTACCTCATAGTAGTTGTTTAAATATGAAAAGTGGCAATTTCCAGCACTTCTCATCATGGTATTATATTTCACAGAAATCAAGGCAAGTTTGTTAAAAATATAGCTATGATATCTTCGTTAGGGTTAACAAATGAAAATCCAAGTTTGACCTCGAATGAGATGAGATACACTTTATTTATAACTGAATAAGTGGATTGCGATTATGGTTTTCTGAGCAAAAAATGTCTTTCTTGATGTGTATTATCAATCCAAAAATTTTTTCTGTTTTAATTAGAAGCGCCCTTTTTTATGAAAAAGCAAGAAACAGATTATTTACCAGAAAAGGTTCAGGAACTTGCATTTTTACATTGTTAATTCCTATGAAAATTTTCTTAAGTAATACTTTACAAAAAGCAAATAACGTAAAAACATTCTCTTTTACTTAAATATGATGATTTTGTTTCTAATTATTATGAATATCTTTATAAGTTGACAGTTAAAAGTAGAAATTGTGTAAGATTTTAAAAAATGTTTTAAAAGTTTTTTTTTAAGTATTCGGTTTGGCCGAACATCTTGATATTCGGTCTCACCGAATATTCGGTAACATGGGCGAAAAGCAGGGTTTGCAAAAACCCGGGTTTTTTTTAAAAAAACCCAACCGACATGGGTTTTTTCATGAAAAACCCAATTTTCCTCGTGGAAAATCGGGTTTTTTCAAAAGTGTAATTTATGCGTAATTACATTATTGTACACTATATTATTTATATATTATATACACTATACATAAAAAAATATACGCTGTTCCTTTATATACAATATAATTGTAATGCTTTTTTACAAGTTATAAATTGTATAAATTATATGAATTTAAATTAATTAAATGTCAGTGTTTCGCACAAATTAGTTTTAAATATAATAGAGGATATAAAATTGTTAATTTGCTTTAAAATCAAATAATGAATACAATATTAAAATTTAAAATATATAAGTAGGAAGAAAAAAAGGGGTAAACTAGTCGGATGTGCCAATCCTAAAACTTTCTTCTATCAAATACATATTAATAATTCAAAATTCGCTATCACAATGCAAAAATTAAATGGCAATATAGTATGCCCATTATGAGGATTGTAAAATATAGGTTCGTTGAATTGGATGCATTTAACAAGGAGATAGAAGTATCACCTGTTGTGCAATTTACAACAAAACCTGATCAGTAACAGTTACGTCAACGTCTAACTAAATCTGAAGTTTGATGAAAATCCATGCATTATTTCTTGAGATAAAGCTATTGCAAAAACTAAGGTAAATGCAGCACAACAGCGCCACTGTTGTGCTGGAGGCCTAACCGAATCTGAATTTTTATTCAATTCCGTACATTAGTTCTTGAGATAAGTTATTGCTGGAATCACGAAAAATACAGCATGGCAGAACTACCTGTTGGGTGATATGCACCAAAACTTAATAAGCAAAGTAAACTTGTAACAGAATCTGAAGTTTTACGAAAATCTGTGCATTAGTTCTTGAGATAAAGCTATTGCAAAAATTGAGATAAATGCAGCATAGCAACGTCACCTGTTGGGCAATATATACTAAAAACTAATCAGTACCAGTTTACATCAATTTCTAACTCAGTCTTAAAATTTTGTAAAATTCTGTGCATTATTTCTTGAGATAGAGCACCCATAAAATGCTTTTCACATACAGACACATTTTCTAAAAACCATCAAATTGTCTTCAGGACCTTTTTAAAACGTATAAATCCATCATAAACTGGAAGTAAAAATTTTTCACGAATCAAATACTTCTTGTAAAGATAGAAGAAAGTAAAAATAAATATTTTTTATTTCCTTGAATATATATGATTTGAATTTTTTATATAAAGACATACTTATGATATACCTTTACCTATAATTATGTACTATGTATGTTGCCTACTAGGTTCTACGTTAGTAAAGTATTTCAATGGGCTGAAATACATTTTTATTTTACTTCGCATGGGCTTATATATTTATATATATTTCAAAATTAATTGAAATGACTTAAATTCATTAAATGTATGTGTTGTTTAAATTTTTAAATATTTCTGAAAATTGAAAAAACACACATTATGGGTTTTTTAGAGGGCTTTTTCAAGTGGGCGCATTCTGAAAAAACCCACCGGGTTTTTTCGAGCTGGGCCCAACTTTGCGAATACAAAAAGCCGAATATAGAATAGATACCGAATATTCGGTGCATCTCTATTAGCTACTATATATGATAGTATTTTTTTTCTTCGAAAAATTAAAAGTTTCTTGAAAAAATTATTTAAAAAAAATGCGCGAAAAAAATCCTTTAGGGTGTTTTCAAATCAAAAGAGGTACTTTCTGAGACATTTCTGAATTCATTTTTGTTCGAAAATTGGTAGGTGTTGTTATTCAGAAACTATGTAGTCGAAAGACGTTTTCCATTTTTTGGTAAACTCAAAAGATTTTTCAGAAAATACTGTCAAAGTTGGCGTTTTTAACCGAATTCCAGACACGGCAGCTAGAGAAAGGCAAAATACTTGTCGTCATGTGACCACAATCGCTTATAACGCGATAAGTAATTTTATCAAAAAATGAAACTAGTTTCCATTGTATTCCGCTTCATCAGTCAGGCCTGCCAATATGCTTAAAATGAGACACAAAATGTGTCAGAAAATTTTGCGTTGTTCAGTAGGAAGCTCGAGAACCGCTTTAAAGAAAAATAATAATAAGATAGAGAACTATAAAATATTGGATTTTTTCATTGTAACCAAATATAAACCGATGATATGTTTTAAGATCTAGATCTGTTCTTGTCACGGGTCTAGTGGAGGGCATAAGGAGATATACGCCGTATACCCTCTCTGGATTTTTTTAAAGAAGCTCCGCATACCCTCTGCGTCTCAAATAAAGCATTAGCGTATACTGTATCCATGAATGTTCATGATTTTAGCGTATACCCTTTGTTTTTTTACGACTGCAACACTGGTTCTTGCACTGTAAAAAAAAAAAAAAAATGGTAACGTTCCATGTAAAATCCAGGAACGTTTCGCCTTTTCTCAGGTTTTCAGAATAATTTAGCTCTTTCCTGTGAAATTCTGGTTTTCTTATCTGAAATGTTCCTGAACAAAAGTTGGAAACAGCAAAACGCTGCGGCCGCCATTTATTATTTTTTTGCTATAATCCGTTGCTCGCGCGCGAGTGTGGAAAACGAATTCCTTAAATGAATGTAAAAAAAATCAATATGGAATGCAAATAAATCAATAGACGACATAATCCTTTACGTCTCTATTGCCAAGACAATTCAGATGAAAATACAATACCTCTGTGATATCGCTAAGAGATTATCTCTCGTACTTGTCTGTGGAATGTTTAACGAGCAGACCGTGTAAAAAAATACACCTATTATTAGGAACTCCATTAACCAGGGGACCATCAAACATGATTCTCACCGATTTTGATTAATTTAAAGTATGTTTTAGAGTTCTTATCTCTAATTATTCTTGTGAAAGGATTTCTTCAAATGGGCCTTAGATTTTCAGAAATTAGATGCCGAGGTTTAGCATACGTTTCAAATACCCATTAGTTTGCAGCTCTCAACGTGTCTTTCGTGGTGTGGACGCAGAAAGCTAGCACGCCACCCGTACGGCCCGAGTTCGATGCTACCTCTTGACTTTTTTCTTTCTTTTTTAATTAATTTTATATTTTAACACTTTATTACAATTTGATTTAAATTTGATATATATTTGACACTTTGAATTGCTGCAAATTTGATTTTTTTTTTCGGAAAAAATATACAATTACGTTTAGGTTTTTTTTTTTCATGAAAATTTATATGTAATTTATCTAACTTGTAAACTAACATAATTACTGACGAAAATCCAAAATATTTTATGTCTAGATTTTTTTTCTAATTATTATTTACATTTATATATTTTTATATTTTAAGCAAAGTTCAGAAACAATACATCATATATATATTTACTTTATTGAATTTTAAGTGAAAATTTATTTTTTCGTGTAAATTATAAATAATAATTTTGATGTCAATTTCAAAATATTTTTTCATTCTAACAAATAATGATAATAAAGCGAAAATTGTCAACTGGAAATGTAAAAATCGTCTGCGGATCCCGCATGCTGTGAAATGTCAGTAATGTTTTGCTGTCAACAGAAATATTCCTGGTATTTCGCAGGAAACTTACTGGCATTTCTGTAGAAAGTTTTAAACATATACAGTAAAGTTCCAGTCATTTTCAAGAAATGTTTCTTGGAAATAATGGGCAACTCAGCTGCCCATTTCTTCCCAGGAACGTTGCGGAATTTTTTTTACAGTGTGTCATTCAGTTCGAAAAGATATTTTTTATTTATGTTTTTGAACTTGTGTTTTAAAATCATCAGTTGTATTGATATATAAAGACAAGTGCATTGATGATAAGCATTAATCTTTCTTCTAATTGGCGTTTTTAGATATACATTTACTTTCTGCTGCAAAAACTGAAAGCAATTTTTTTTTTTTTTTTTTTTTTTTTTTTTTTTTTTTCTGAAATGAAGGGATCTCAAAGTTAATTAAAAAAATCCTTTGACTTGAATCAGGCTAATTCATGTAACAGAATCAATGCTACAGCTCACAAAAACTGCAAGCAAAGTAATTTTGCAGAAAATAAAATAATTTTCCACATTGTCTACCCTCTCTCCCCTTCCCCTTCTCCATCGAAAAAAAATCTTTTTGTGTTCAACACTCTATTTTTATTATTGCAAATTAAAATAACAATATTTAATTTTTTTATACTTATGCTCAATTGCTCAACATGATATTTGACTATTTCAATTCTGATAACTTTCCATGTTACGAGTTCCAGCTTAAAAATTCAACAGAAAAGATATCCTACAAATAAAGTGCAGCTTTGATTAGCCACATTTTGTGGTTTTTAAAACTATTTAAAGCTGTTCTGAAATCGCAACTTGCATCTTTTTTCACACTTTCGTGAAGAAATTTTCATTTTTAAATGCACGAAATTTGCAGATATTCTTTCTTCTTCGTAAACGAACAGCGTTTCTCTTTTTTCCTATAAAAGTAACTGGTCTTTCAGAAAATGGTGCTAAAGTTGACGTTTGGAACAGATTTTTTTAAAACGTGACAATCGGCAAAAGATCATTTTGAGGCAGCAATTGATTATAACTTAATATGTAATACATTTATCAGAAAATTTAAAAGTGCTATTTGATTTCAAAGCACTTCATGCCTCATGCCTGCTGATTACATGCTTCTGGATTAAAAAAAAAAAATGTCTACTTAAATGAGTCAGTAATAAATAATTTTGGCAAAACATAAAATGTTTTCTGTACCGAGCCGGGACTGGTTTTATTCTTCCAAGTCTTCACGGGCCAAAATTTTCAGTCCCGGTTCTCACCCAACCCGTATGAAAATCATTGTCTCAGCGTGGCCTGGTAGCAAAATACAGCTAAATTAAAATATAGTAATACGCGTGAAAAAGAACCTGCCTATGACGGAATCCTGTTTTAAACTGAAAAATGTGTTGATCCATGCAAAATTAATATAATATGTGAGAAAAGAATATATAACGCATTTACACCTATTAATAACATATTAAATTTAAAAAATAAAAAAACCTGACTGCGTAAAAAGCAAACTAATTAATTATTTCTCATGAATGTGAAACTATTTTTTATATTACTTAACTATTTTTTTTTATTTACTTGTATTAATGACTTTTAAGTTGTATTTAACTGTTAGTTCCTATCTATAAAAACTGTTTTGATGAGGCCTATAGATGTCTATGAAGGTTAGAGTTGCAGTAAAACTAGAGATCCTAACTTCCAGCTTGTGTAATATTTAAACGGGGCTTTTGACTGTAAAATAGTTAATGAAACATCGTTTTTATTTTGAAAGACCTTCCAATGATATGTCATTCAATAGGGTGCATAAAAAAATTTCGTCTGTACGGCCATTTTGTATTTTACGGCCTCCATTTTGAATTATAAAAACAAAACCTAGCCTATAACCATCGGACGGTTAAGTCAAATCGATAGAGACCTCATTCATTAAAATCCATCCAGCCGTTGGGATGTTTCGAGTGTATAAAGAAATCCACATACCCAGATACGCGTGAAACACATAACCCTTCTTCGCAGTTGGGTGAAAATGGAACTTGTCTATAATGCATTTTTTTTTTTTACTTTAACTGTGCGATTCCGTCTTAGAAGATTTTACTGTATAGCATTTTTTAGATTTTTAAGTCTCCAATACATGGAATATGGATTAACAAAATTAATGATAATCGAAACATTGGCATACAACAAATAGAGATTTATTAAAAAAATAAATAAATATCGCAGCCTACGGCATTTCTACAAAACTAAAGATTACAAAAGAAAAAAAAAAAAGAAAGAAGGAAAGAAAGAAAGAAAGAAAAAAGCTACGATTAAGTATTTTTGATCAGAAAATTCCTCGTACAGACAAATTTTTAACCAAATCGACGTAAAAATCAATGTTTTGTAAAAATTCACTCGGGCCGTGCCAGGCTCGGGCCGAGATTTTCATTTTTTACGGGCCAGGATGGTCTCAGGCTGAACTTTTAGCTGCTATAACGCCGGACCAGGCCAATAATTTTTTTCGACAGGCCTGGCCGAGTTCAGGCCTACCTTTTATAATGGGCCGTGTCGAATTTTTTCCTATGGGTCGGCCTGGCTCGGGCCTGGAAATTTCTACCCGTACAAACTTCTAACTTAAAATTTAAAAAGTATTGCAAATTTCAAACTTTGAGTTATAAATAAAAGAAAAAAAGAATTACTTTTGAAATATTTTCTATTGAATTAATTTTTATTGTAATAATAAATAATCAATCTAAATCTGTCTTTTTACACCTCATCCCAAATTACTGCTTTTACCTTTGTTTCCTCTCCCCTCACTGGGGTATCGAGCACGAAAAGCTTAAACCTTAAGTGATGAGGTGATTTTTTTTTTTTTAATAACGTGGTGAGGTGGTGTGTATACAACCCCAAAATTTGATTTCTTGTTTTGTGCACTCCACAAAATGTAGCGAATTAAAATAAGAAAATCTGCTGTGAATTTTGCATAATTTACTTGAATAAAAACAACTGAAAAAGTAATGTAAGTGTACATACATATACATATAAATACACGTATCTAAATACCACAAAAAAAATTTCTTCATAATTGAAATTTCTCCGGGGTGGAAAACACCTCACCTGATCAGTTAAGGGTTAAAGTCTTTAAAATTACTTTTTTTCCTTATTCGTAATTGTGCAATACGATAAATAAATCAGCAGTTATCTACTTCACTCCCTCCATTCATAATTTCTACTACCTTCGCTCCCCCCCCCCCCCAGTTTGTAAAATTTTAAATGGTTGAAATTATTTAGTTTTTTGTTAAAATTTTTCGGTCTGTTTATTTATACACTGCTGAAATAATAAATAAATGTCTAACCCCCCCCCCCCCCCCCCGCCCAAAAGAAAATAATGCGAAAAAATACAAAATACAAATAAATACAAAATAAAAAAAATACAAAATTTACTAGTAACATTCGGTAAATTCGATCTCCACACCCCCCCAAACGAAATGCTCTAGCTACGCCACTGATTACTATATATCTCTTTTTGCGTGCTCCATTGAAAAAAAATCACTGTTTTAAGAGTTCGCTATAAATACAATTAAAAAATATTTAACATTCAAAACAAAACAATAAAATCAATAAGAAAACTCATTATTTACTATTTAAACACATTAAATCTATTCAACTACACATAACTCCTTTCTTTGCAAAAAACATAACAAATAATGTATTTTTTTTTTTCAAACCTAAACATGTATTTAAAACTTTAAAAACATCCATCAATTTTGCCTCAGTACATGTCAACATGAAACGCAAAGGAGCAATGCATCTTCATACATTTATTATAGAATTTAAGCATAGAACCCTTTCTTTGTATATTCGTGTAAAACTCCAATTGAAACCAAGTTCCATTATTCATACTAAAGATCTAAAATGATATAATAAATAATGATATAATAATAATGATAAATATTCATCTAAAGATCTAAAATCAAACGACGTAAATGAAAATACCCCGTATATGTTTGAACCTGGAGGAAAAATATTTATAACAGATATTTCCCTTCCCGCAGTTTGGTGTTTACATTTGTAATTCCCGAGGCGAAAACATTCTTAGAGACTCTCCTTATAAAAATGCATCGTGTGACACAAAGATTGATATATTTCTGAGATCCCAAAAGTAGCTATCAGTATCATTACATAAGATTTCCATATCATTTTTGAATTACACAGTATATGCGATATGATTTTGGGTTTTATTATTTTGCTATAGATTACATTTATCATTTTTTAAAGATTATGTTTTTTAACACAAAGGCAATATGAATTTTATGATATATGGATTAAAAAAATATATACATTCTCTATAAATATGGAAACATTTGAGATTTTAAATAAGGAAAATTAATATTAAACAATTTAATGGCTCTATTTCTATTTGAAAATGGAGTATCATAGCTGCCAACTTGTACGGATTTTTCATACCACTAAAATTTCATAGAAAATTTTAGCTAATCGAATCACCGAAATTCAAGCAATTTCAATTTTTAAATACGTCAAAAATTTCTACAAAATTTTAGTGGTAAGAAAAATCCGTACAAGTTGGCAACGATGGAGTATTATCTATTAGTTGAAAATATATCATCATTTAAAATTTCCGATTTGAATATGTTAATAAACTTGACAACTAATAAATAAATATATGTATGTATAGCTGCAATTTTTATAAACATAAATATTACTCGAATTAGTTTTACTTTTTTTTTTCAAATTTCATTTAAACATTTTACAGCGGAAACTATTTTTACTGCTGATTAAATTTTTTTATCTGTTAAACTAATAAATAAGTATAAATAAGTAGTCTTTTATATTTGTTTTGTGTTTAGTTAAATAATTATTTAATACGTTTAACTGTGTATGTAAATAATAAAAAAGAATTTGGTTTGTCGTGCAATATATTAGAATGATTATAAATAATTTTCTGAGTCGTCAGAATTTCTTACTTGATATTACTATATGTTTCTCCTTTTGTGCTCTATTGAAAAATATTTTATTGTTTTAGAAGTTCTTTAAAAAGATAATAAAAATCAAAATATATTATTCAAATCAAAATAATAAAATCAATAAGTACAGTCATTATTAATTATTAAAAAAACATCAAATTTATTTAACCGCAAATAGCTTTATTCTTTGCACAAAACATAAAAAAATTATGTGTTCTTTTAAAACTAAGTATCTATTTAAGTCTTTAAAAACATCCATCAATTTTGCCTCAATACATTTCAATATGAACGTAATGGAGCAAAGTATATGAATTGCTAAATATGAAAGAACAGTGCATCAGAGTCCTTTTATCATCGAATTTAGGCATTGAACCCTATCTTTGTATGTTCGAGTAAAACTCCAACTGTTCCCAATTTCCTCATTCATTCAGATCTGAAACGAAAAGACATAATTAAAAACACCCCGTTTATATTTGCAGGTGAAGTAAAAATATGTATAACATATATTTTCCTTCCCGCACTTTGATATTTACATTTGTAATATCCGACGCGAAAATATTCTTAAAGACTCCTCATAAAAATGCATTTTGTGACACTAAGAATGATAGATTTCTGAGATCCCAGAAGCTGCTATCGCTTTCATTACATAAGATTTCGATAAAATTTTTGATCTATACAGGATATGTGATAAGATTCTGTGTTGTATTATTTTGCTATCGATTGTAATTTTCTTTTTTTAAAGATTATGTTATTCAACACTATAGCTACCCGATTTCCATGAAAATAGGCGCCACAATCGTTAAAAATGGACTCATCACTTCAAATAAGAAACGCCACTTTATACTTTAGTACAAAGTAATGTTTAATAAATCTCTGTACTACCAGACATACTATTTACAGGATTACTGTACATATTTACATCGCAAAGCTCAGAAGAAATCCGCTGATCTGGAAAACATTTTATCATTTCCCGCCTCTCAAAAAATCTCCGGGGGAATTAAAAAGCAAGACAGCTTGCATTTCGAAACCTGTCCATTGCGAGTCTCATAATTCTCTGCGGGAAAGCTAATCCGCATGGAATCATGGAAAAAACCTATTTGGCAGCCCGCTAAAATTAGAGACTGTAGTGTGCTGCCATCTAGTGTAGGAATCTTTAAATATTTGTTACAACACTGAAATAATATCCTTTTTGTAATTGGTATAGTTAAAAATAAAATCAGTATAGAAGCTTTAATGTCGATTAATAAAATCATATCTGTATTTAGTTAATAAAATAATCTTGCCTATCGGATTACGCCAAAGATTGCCGAGAGGTTTTTTATTAATTTGTAGTATATCATATATTATTTTTACATTCCTAAAAGAAATTATATTAAAAGTCAATGAATATCATATAAATGTAAAACTACCAAAACTTAAAACATTGCTAAAACTTAGCCAGATAGGATATAATGAGAAGTAACACATTCTTTAAATATGTGTAATAATATTAAATTAAAATAGCAAATAAATCCTTTGTGCAAGAAAATTAGAAAGCAGAAAACCAATGTTTAAAAAGGCACAAATAATAATGCATTATTTGTGCATTTTAAACTTTTTTTTTTTTTATAATATTATACTAAGCCCTAATCTTTGTATCCTATGGATCACTTCAATAATCAACACCTTCTGAAAATTTAACAACAATTTAATAATTCTCCAGCTTCATCGAAAAATATTTCACTCTTTTAGATTTAGTTAAAAGGATAATGAAAATAAACATGCATTATTTCAATAAAAACAATAAAATCAATAATTAAAGTCATTATTAACTATTTAATTACATTTAATCTATTCAAACACACATAATTTTGTTCTTTACATAAAAGAAAACAAATGATGTATTCTTTTCAAACTAATCATCTACTTAAATCTTTAAGAACTTACATCAATTTCTCCTCAGTACATTGCAACATGAAACGTAAAAGAGCAATACATCTGAATCTTTTTAGTACCCAGTTTATGCATAGAACCCTCGCTTTGTATCTTCGAGTAAAACTCCAATTGTTCCCATGTTCCATTATTCATACTATCTTTAGATCTGAACTAAAAAGTCCTAACTGAAAATACCCCGTATATGTTTGCAGCTAAAGTAAAAATATTTATAACAGATATTTTCCTTTCCCGCACTTTGGTGTTTACATTTGTAATGCCCGAGGCGAAAATATTCTTACAGACTCTCATTTTAAAAATGCATCATTTGACACTAAGAAAGATAGATTTCTGAGATCCCAGAAGCTGCTATCACTATCATTACATAAGATTTCCATATCATTTTTGAATTACATAGGATATGCAGTATAATTTGGGGTTTTACTATTTTGCTATAGATTACAATTTCCATTTTTCTAAAAATTGCGTTATTCAAGACTAAAATAATATGCTTTTTATGACATATGGATTCCAAATATATAAAGACACGTTTACCTTTTCTGTGTTAACACGGAAGCTCTTTGCATACTAAATAGGTAAAAATGAAAATAAATACATTTAATGAATGTATTTTTATTTTAATATGGAGTAATTTCAATTAACTGTACGTTTTGTATCAATTAAATTGTTTACGTTAATACACTTGAGAATTAATGAAACATAGTTACACAAATGCGTAAATGATATAAATATATTGCACGAATTTATCATGATTCGGGGTTAATTATTTTGCTGAAACTTTCAATTTCTATTTTTTAAGCATAGAACACTCGATTTGTATCTTCGTGTAAAACTCCAGTTGTTCCCAAGTTCCATTATTCATACTATCTTTAGATCTGAACTGAAAATACCCCGTATAAATTTGCAGCTAAAGTAAGAATATTTATAACAGATATTTTCCTTCACGCACTTTGGTGTTTACATTTGTAATGCCCCAGACGAAATTATTCTTACAGACTCTCAACTTAAAAATGCATCTTGTGACACAAAGAAAGATAGATTTCTGAGATCCCAGAAGCTGCTATCACTATCATTACATAAGATATTATTTTGCTATAGATTACAATTTCCATTTCTCTAAAGATTGCGTTATTCAAGACTAAAATAATATGCTTTTTATCACACATGGTTTCAAGTTATATAAAGACACGTTTATTTTTTCTTTGTTAATATGGAAGCCCTTTTAATAATAATAGGAAAAAAAGAAAATAAAAACATTTAATGAATGTATTTTTATTTTAATATGGAGTAATTTCAATTAACTGTCCGTTTTGTATCAATTAAATTGTTTACGTTAATACACTTGAGGGATAATGAAACATAGCTACACAAATGCGTAAGTGATATAAACATATTGCAAGAATTTATCATGATTCGGGGTTAATTATTTTGCGGAAAGTTACAATTTCTATTTTTTAAAGATTATGTTATTCAAACCTAAAGTAATATGCTTTTTATGATATATGAATTTAAAAAAAAATAAAGACACGGTTCTCTTTTCTTTGTAAATATGGGTCATCATATAATTGTCACACTACCAATACTAAAAAATGTTTACTATTATTTAGCCAAATGTGACATAATGAAAAGTAATAGATTATTTTAATATTTATAAAATTATTATACTTTGGCCTGATCTTTGTACTTCAGAATCATTTTCAAAATCAACATCTTTTGAAAGTTTAAAGTATATTAATTATTTTTGCGTGTTGCATCGAAACATACTCCATTGTTTTAGTTAGCTAAAAATATAATGAAAACAAACAAATATTTAAATCAAAACAATAAACTCAATAGGGAATGTCGTTATTAACCATTTAACATCATTTATCGTATTCAACCACACATAAATTTATTCTTCCCACAGTAGAAATCAAATGATGTATACTTTTCAAACTAAACATCTATTTAAAACTTTAAAAACATCCATAAATTTCGACTCAGTACATTTCAACACGAACATAAATGAGCAATGTATCTGAATCATTTTATTATCGCGTTTATGCATAGAAATATTTCTTTGTATCTTCGCGTAAACATCCAATTGCTTCCAAGTTCCATTATTCTTTCTATCTTGAGATCTGAAACGAAAAGAATTAAAAATACCCCGTATATGTCTGTAGCTGAAATAAATATATTTATAACAGATATTTTCCTCCACGCACTTTTGTGTTTACATTTGTAATACCCGAGGCGAAAATATTCTTAGAGACTCTTCTCATAAAAATGAAGCTTGTGGCACTTAAGAAAGATAGATATCTGAGATCCCATAAGCCGCTACCAGTATCATTGCATAAGATTTTCATATCCTTTTTGAATTACACAGGATATGTGATATGATTTTGGGTTTTATTATTTTGCTACAGATTAAAATTTCCATTTTTTAAAGATTACTTTATTCAACACAAAAGTGACATGCATTTTATGTCATTTCTCTGTTCTCTGGAAATAGAAAAACACTTCAGATATTAAATAAGAAAAAGAAAAAAGAAAATCATTTAATCCATACATTTTATTTAAAAATGAAGTATTATCCAATATTTGTACGTATTGTATGATTTAAAATTTACGTTTTGTACATGTCAATAAACTTGAGAATTAATGATTAAATATATTTATATAACTGTGTAATTGGCATAAACGTAAATAAAAATCAGTATATAAGCTTTATATGTCGATTAATAAAATCAGATTTTTATTCATTTAATAAAATTATCTTTCCTATCAGTTTGCACCAAAGATTGTCCGAACGACTAAACGTATGCGGGAGGTAATACACAAAAATTGGAGAATTGTTTATTACGATTTAGATTTCTAGTGGTATTTTATTATTTGGTTATAATCATATATTATTTTAAAAATTGGGTCAGGACCTATAATATAAGTCGATAAAAATCATATAAATATAAATCTACAATACTAAAACACATTAATATGTTTTGCTAACTATGTATAATTAAGAGTATTAGGTTCTTTAAATGTTATAACACTATTATACATTAACGAAATCTTTGTATTTAGCTAATGATTTTCAAAATAAAAATATTTTGAAAATTTAAAAACAAGCTATTTTTTTGCGTGCTGCATCAAAAAATACCGGAACAACATGCGAATACGCCCGGAGTCCGCCATCTTGTTTTTTTGTTGGTCATTTATAACCACTTTATGCTTAATTTAACAACATAAACAACAACAGACATAAACAACAACAAACATAACAATAACAAAAATAAATAACAACAAAAATAAATAAATAAATCCAAATAAAGAAATTTAAAATCGGCGATGATCAACAAAGAAACAAGATGGCGGACTCCGGGCGTATTCGCAAGTTGCTCCAAAATACCTCACTGTTTTAGGGCTAGTCAAAAAGATAATGAAAGCAAATACGTATTATTTAAAACAAAACAATAAAATCTATAAGCAAAGCCGTTATTAACTATTTTAAAAACTTAAATGTACTCAACCGCACATAACTTTTTTCTTTGCATAAAATATAATAAATGATGTATTCTTTACAAACTAAACATGTACATAAACATTAAAAACATCCATTAATTTCGCTTCAGTAGATTTCAACATGAACGTAAAAGAGCAATGTACCTGAGTCCTTATTTTTATGTACTGTATGTATTCAACACTATATTTGTATCTTCGAATAAAACTCCAATTGCTCCGAAGTTCCATTATTCATACTTACTTGAGATCTGAAACGAAATGACCTCAATGAAAATATATGTTTGCAGCTGGAGTAAAAATATTTATAACATATATTTTCCTTCCCGCACTTTGATGCACTCTGTAATACCCGCGGCGAAAATATTCCTAGAGACCCCTCATAAAAATGCATCTCTTGACACTAGGAAATATAGATTTCAGATATCCAAGAAGCTGCTATCTATATCATTACATAAGATTTCCATATCATTTTTGAATTAAACAGTATAAGTGATATGAGTTTGGGTTTTATTATTTTGCTCTATATTGCAATTTCCATTTTTTACGAACTATGTTACTCGACCGTATAGTAATATGCTTTCTATGATATACGGATTCAAAAAATATAAAGACAAATTTATCTGTTCTCTATTAATATAGAAATACTTGAGATATGAATAAGAAAAAGGAAAATAAAATCATTTTCTACATATTTGCAAGTGGCAAACTTTGGTTCACTTTGTACAGTTGTTGATTTTTCAAAATTGGGTTGAAGTCAGTTACTGGAATTTTTCACCATATTTATGGTAATAATTATTTTCCGTAATATAATGTATAATATTTTGAATTTTTTCAACAGTTAATTTTTAATGTATCACTACTTTTCTTTGAAAAAAAATAAAATAAAATTTTTGAAAAATTCATTGGAACAAGAAACAATCCTTAAAGTGGCAGTTACTGAGAATTTCACCCTACACATATATATAAAACTTCCAATATTCAGAAACTTTATATTTATTCAGCTAAATGTAATGTAATGCAAGGCAATAGATTCTTTAAATTTCTATTATATTATTATACTTCGCCCTAATCAGTGTCAATTGTGAATCATTTTTAAAATCAACATCTTTTGAAAATTAAAAAAAAATATTTTTTTTCTTTTGCGTATTGCATCGAAAGTTTCTTCAGTGATTTAGGAGTTAGGTAAAAATATAATGAAAACAAACTTGGATTATTTAAAACAAAACAATAAAATCAATAGGGAAAGGTATTATTAACTATTTAAAAAATATAAATCTATTCAATCGCATATAGACTTATTCTTTTCACAAAAGATAACAATTGAAGTATTCTTTACAAATTAAACATCTATTTAACACTTTAAAAACATCCATCAGTTTCGCCTCAGAATATTTCAACATGAACGTAAAAGAAGTCATGAGTCCTTTTATTATAGAGTTTAAGCATAGAACCTTTTCTTTGTACCTTCGAGTAAAACTCCAATTGCTTCCAAGTTCCATTATTCATACTACATTGAGATCTGGAACGAAATAACGTAAATAAAAATACCCCGTATACGTTTACAGCTGAAGTAAAAATATTTATGCAGATATTTTCCTTCTCGCACTTTGGTGTTTACATTTGTAATACCCGAGGCGAAAATACTCTTAGAGACTCTCCTCATAAAAATGCATCATGTGACACTAAGAAAGATAGATTTCGGAAATCCTAGAAGCTGCTATCACTATCATTACATAAGTTTTACATATCATTTTTGAATTACAGGGGATATGCGATATGATTTGGGGTTTTATTATTTCGCCATAGATTACAAATTTCAAATATTTTTTTTTAGATTATGTTATTCAACGCAAAATTAATATGCTCTTTATGATATATGTATTCAGAAAATTTAATGAAACGTCTGTCTGTTAATGTGAAAACTCTTGAGATATTAAGCAATAAACAGGAAAGTAAAACCATTTAATGAATGTAGTGTTATTCGAAAATGAAGTATTATCCCTATTTGTACGAATTACATCATTTAAAATTTTCATTTTGTGTATGCGAATAAACTTGAGAATTAATGAATAAGATTTATTTAAATGCGTAATTGGCATAAACATAAATATTTCTCGAATTGAACATTCGGTAGATTTTCAATTAATTATAATAATATAAATTTCTTTACAATATTGTTTATGTTTATAAATAAATTTTAGACTGAAAAAATCAGTATATTCACTTTATATGTGGATTAATGAAATGAGATTTTTATTATTTAAAAAAAAAAAGTTACATCGCACAAAAAATTGCCCGAAAGGCTAAACATACACTGGAGGCAATGCATTAAGACTGGCGCATTGCTTACTATGATTTAGATTTCTATCGGTATTTTATTGTTTAGCTGTATATCATACATTATTTTTAAATTTATATCTAGGTTCTATTAAAAGTCAATGATTATCACACATAAGTTTAAAACTACCAATACTAAAAACTTCACTATTTATTTAGCTAACTGTGATGCAATTTAAAGTAACGAGTTATTTAATTATTTATAATAATATTTTTCATTATCTTAATCTTTTTATATTGCGAATCATTTTGAAAATCAACATATTTTGAAAATTTAAAAGCAATTAATTATTTTTGCGCTCTACATTGACAAATACTTCACTTTTTAAGAGATAATTAAAAATGTTAGTTAAAAGTTCAAGGAAAAAAAAATATATATATTAAACAAGCCAGCTAAATTTGGGTGATGTCATGATTTTTAAACTTTCGATAGTTGATTTTTATGTAGTTTTTTATATTTCAACCCGAAAATGACATTCATTTTTAACCATCCAGACAGGCGTTTTGGCGAATCGTAAATTTATAAGTTATAATCTTCAAAGATAAATGTGAATCCAATCCTTCATCGCCTCATCGGACTCGTAAGCAGTTTAGGTATAAGAATTTCCATTACAATCCAAAATTTCGCTTATTTTTTTTTTTGATTCAATGCTAAAAAACCCCATAAAAATTAGTTCTCAAATTTTAAAAAACACAATCATCACATATATTTTATATTATCAGATTTTTGCTACTGTGTTTACTTTTTAAATTTGAAATTTACGATTTGCGTAAAATTCTGACATTTTTTTTTTAAAGAAAGGTCATTTTCAGATTCAGCGCTAAAAATACATAAAAACAAATTATGAATTGTTAAAAAACACAACTACCCTTTTTTATATAATAATTTTCACTATTTTTGTATTTTGTAAATTAGAAATTTGCTTAAATTCCTGACGTGATGGGGAAAAATGAAGGTCGTTGTCGGATTCAGGGCTATAAAATACATAAAAATCAATTATTAACAGTTAAAACTCAAGCATTTGAGGCTTGTGTTATTTAAAACAAAACAATAAAATCAATAGTGAAAATATTTATTAACTATTTAAAAACTTGAAATTTATTCAACCTAACATAGCTTTATTCTTTCGACAAAACATAACAGCTGATGTACTCTTTTTAATTTAAATATCTATTTAACCCATTAATGCCAACTGGTAAAAAAATCCACCAAACCGAATTAATTTTATTATTAATCACTCTATGGTACTATCTGTCAAACAATGATGCATTAGATATCTTAAATAATCACAAATAAGTATAAAAACAGAATTCCCGCATTTTTATGGAAAATGAGCATAGTAGTAGGTGTAAAAACTGAGTGAATACGAAATAAATCAGCATGCCTCTACCTTCAAAAGAAAAAGGTAAGTTACTCATACATATATTTTTTTTATTGTAATAATGTTTATTAATGGAATCACAATTATAATAGTGTGCTTTATGCATTTATGCTATTTAAAGTTAGTTTTACTTTTGTTTCGTTTCATATATTCATTTTACTTTTGAAGGTAGAATATTGTACCAACCGGCATACATGTAGTCTCAATCTTACATACGTTGACGAGAAAATAAAAAAAAAGTCCTTCCGGCCAGTGCCGGGAGGAAGAGGTAGCTTTCATAATCCTTATTTAAAAAAAGCCAAATTATATCATTCAAACACACGAAGCTCAATTTAGTGGAAACCGAATATAGGAGATTCAATACTAATTTTTATCAATATAATGAATGAGAATTTCGCGAAATTAGTCAGCTTTATCCAAGCTGCTTTTCTTTAAAGTAACATATATTTGGCTGCCAAATTCGGCAATTTCTTAAAGTGCCTGTCATTTTAAGACAAAATGGTGGATGAGGCTAAGCAGTGAACTTGGTCGAGACCTTAGTAATATCTGTGCACATGCTCACTCACATCGGAATCGGTTAATATATAGGAGTGCTGTCGCATGCAAAAAATCAGATTTTTCAAAATGTCACCCACAATAGAAATTGAAACTGCTATATCTGAGCCATTTTATAAGGCAAAGACAAACAAAAAATGCTCCTGAATCCTTATATCAAGGTCAAATACTTAAGAAAAAAACCTTTTTCAATTTCTAATTTTTTTGCACCTCACTTTAAATATATATATATATATTAATTTAATGGTCGCAATTTTGAAACAAGATGGCTGATGAATCTGGCCAGCGAACTTGGTCGAGGTGTTGATGTATACTATCCACATGCCTTCTTACATCGAAATAGGCGAATACGTGTGCTATCGCGTGACAAATACAAGATCGTTTCAAAATGTTAGCCATGCTAGAAATTCAAAGTGCTATAAATCAACCATTTTTTAAGATATAAACAAAAGAACAAATTTTCAGAAACAACAACTGCTCCGGAATCTTTGTATCAAGGCCAAACACATAAAAAAAATCTTTTTCATTTTCCAATTGTTTAATACCTCATTTTGAATTTTAAATTTATTTTTTTTTAAATGGCAACCCTTTTGAAACAAGATGGCGAATGAAGCTGGCCAACGAACTCGGTCGAGACATTGGTATGTTCTATGTACAGACCAAGTTACATCCAAAAAGGTTCATAATTACGCCTGTTATCGCGTGACAAAAATCAGGTCTTTTTAAAATGTCAGCCACAAGAGAAATTCAAAATGCTATTACTCAGCCATTTTTTTTTTATATAGACGAAAGAAAAACTGTTCCGGAATCTTTGTATTAAGGTCAAACACATACAAGAAAAATCATTTTCACTTTCCAATTTTTTGTTATCTCATTTAATTTTTTTTATTTTTAAATTTTTTTAAATGGCCGCCATTTTGAAACAAGATGGCGGATGAAGCCGGCCAACGAACTCGGTCGAGATATTTGTATGTACTATGTACACACCAAGGTACATCCAAGTCGGTTCATAAATACGCCTGTTATTACGTGAGAAAAATCAGGACGTTTCAAAATGTCAGCCACGCTAGAATATCAAAATGCTATAACTCAGCCATTTCTTAAGATATAGACGAAACAAAAACTGCTCCCGAATCTTTTTATCCAGGTCAAACACATAAGAAGAAAATATTTTTTTCAATTTTTAATTTTTTTGTACCACATTTCAAATTTAAATTTTTCTTAAAAATTTAAATGGCCACCATTTTTAAACAAGATGACGGATGAAGCTGGCCAACGAACCCGGTCGAGACATTGGTATGTACTATGTATAAACGAAGTTACATCCAAATCGGTTCATAAATAAACCTTTTATCGCGTGACAAAATTCAGGACGTTTCAAAATGTCAGCCACGCTAGAAATTCAAAATGCTATAACTCAGCCATTTTTTAAGATATAGACGAAACAAATACTGCTCCGAAATCTTTGTATAAAGGTCAAATACATAAAAAAAAATATTTTTCCATTTTCAATTTTTTGGTACCACATTTCAAATTTTAAATAAAAAAAAAATTTTAAATGGCCGCCATTTTGAAACAAAATGGCGGATGAAGCTGGCCAACGAACTCGGTCGAGAGATTGGTATGTACTATGTACACACTGAATTACATCCAAATCGGTTCATAAATACGACTTTTATCGCCTGACAAAATTCAGGACGTTTCAAAATGTCAGCCACGCTAGAAATTCAAAATGCTATAACTCAGCCATTGTTTAAGATATAGACGAAACAAAAACTGCTCCGAAATCTTTGTATAAAGGTCAAATACATAAGAAAAAAATATTTTTCCATTTTTAATTTTTTGGTACCACATTTCAAGTTTTAAAATTTTTTAAAAATTTTAAATGGCCGCCATTTTGAAACAAAACAGCGGATGAAGCTGGCCAACGAACTCGGTCGATACATTGGTATGTACTATGTGCACACCGAATTACATCGAAATCGGTTCATAATTACGGGAGTTACAGTGTGACATAGGTCAGATATATATATATCTATATATATATAGATAGATATAGATATATATATAGATATATATATATATATATCAATTTTGAACGGAAGGTGGTTTCGGGGTCTTGGGGTCATGATCGATGAAAATATACCAAAATCTTTTGAAATCGCTTTCCTCCGAACGGCTGCAATAGGTAGCTTTTTTGTAAAGAAAGCTACCTAATAGACGTGCATTTCATTTGGGGCGAAATTTGGTTTTTAACTGCAATATTGTATGCAAGGCGAATTTTTCTCTCTAGAATAATTTCCATGTATTAATATAGTTTCTATCAATGCTGGATTTAATTAAGTTTCGTGTTCGCCCCAGGTCGGTTGCTCACGATAAATATTCTATCTTGTTCTGCGTTTGTAGCCTTGCCAACATATAATAGTGAGAAATTTTCCGGGCCGGGTATCGTTCCTTGTGGTTTAGTCGGTAGAACGGCAGCGCACTATACTGATGACCCGGGTTCGAGTGGCGTCATAGAATATTTTCACTATGTTGGCCCTTTGCGCCTCTTAAGCAATTACTTTGAAATTTTATTTTCAATTGAAATGTTTATATTCAGTAATAATACATAATACATAACATAATACATAAATATTCAGTTTAATAAAAATATGTTAATATTTTTAAAGGTAATTATGATTTTAAAATCATTTTTCCAAGTTTTAGAATTTGTAAATTATATATTTTCAAAATTTTCTTTTGCAAATTGAATTACAATTAAATTTTTTAAATATAATTTTTATTTAAAAAAATTGTTATACAAGTATAAATAATATTTCACTAGTATATAAATCTAGAATCTAATATAATAATAATAATAATTATTATTATTATTGCCAATCATTATTTATCAAACAATAAATTCAATTTGCATAAAAAAAGTGATTTCGTATTACGCAAACGCCGGTTGGTACAAAAATCTACCATTAAAAAAAACTTAGTAAATACAATGGGAAAAATAAAATTTATGTACGCTGTTCTTAATAGACACAGGATGAGCAAATATGAACAAAAATTTCAAAATTGATCGAATATTTTGAAGTGGCTATTAATTGGTTAAAACTTTAAAAATATCCATCAGTTTCGTCTCAGTACATTTCAACATGAATGTAAAAGAGTAATGCATCTGAAAACTATTATTATCGAGTTTATGCATAGAACCCTTTCTTTGTATCTTCGAGTAAAACTCCAATTGCTCCCAAGTTCCATTATTCTTACTATCTTGAGATCTGTAACGAAAAGACGCAATTCAAAATACCCCGTATACGTTTGCAGAAGAAATACAAATATTTATAACAGATATTTTCCTTCCAGCACTTCAGAGTTTACATTTGTAATACCCGAGGAGAAAATATTCTTAGAGACTCTCCTCATAAAAATGCATCGTGTGACACTAAGAAAGATAGATTTCTGAGATCCCAGAAGCTGCTATCACTATCATTACATAAGATTTCCATATTATGTTTGAATCACACAGGATATGCGATATGATTTTCGGTTTTATGATTTTGCTATAGATTACAAATTCCATTTTTGAAAAATTATGTTATGTTATGTAAATACAGAAATTACGATTGAATTTTTAAAAAAATTAAGGGTTTTTAAATATTTTTTTCCGAATACCTGCAATTTATGTATTCAAAATTGCATGGTGCGTAGCGTAAACGAGACATTTGTTGCTACTTTTTCTCATTTTCAAATATAGTTATCGTTATACATGAGGAAATAAGTTACTTTGATATAAGTAATTTCTGTGATTTTAATATGTATTATATTTCAATTAATATAAATTCATTATATCCGACTTGATATATATGATGTATTTCTTATTATTTATGAATTATATTAAAAGAAATGGAATGTGTAGTACATACTACTAAGAGATAAGGTATACACAAGGGTTACAATTAAAATTAAACAAAAAAATAAAATATTCATATGCGTTAAATTATAATAACATTATTCGATTTGGTACTGCTTGGTTATCCCGTCCACCAAAAATCTGATTCCATACTATGAGGTTAAATGCCAATAATTGTTGATCGTAAATGTCACATCCATATGAGTTTAAGCAAGTTACACGTGTGTACGTCATCAAGAGTTTTTTATTTCGACGTTTTATTTGTATTTTTATTAATGTTATAACAATTTATTTGTTCTTTCATTATTTAAAATAAAAATTATGTCAATTTGTATAATTTTGAGAGTGGTTTGGCGATATATATAATTTGGCGAATTTGGTCGAAGGGATAAGTAAGTAGTATCCACCATTCTTCTCAGAAAACTTCACAAATAATGCATCTTTTGGAAAATTATCTTCTTAAAACAAAGAAAACATCCCACTATTTAAATTCAATACACTTAATCATCAACAAAAAAGAGCAACACATCATAATTATTTTATTCTCGCGGTTCTAAAGCAATTTTGTTTCATAGGAAATTTCTTTATATGGGGCATTCTCACAATCTTTTGACTTTTATGTCCCTGAATAATAATTTTTATTTTAATACTTTTTTTTTTGTATTTTTTTTCATATATTGGGGAATATTCCGTTGTATGATTGCATAACAATATTAACGAGATAAATAAGTTTTGAACGATGTTGAGTGTCCAAATACCAGGGAAACTCTTATACCGCCCCGTGTCCTGATGCTCATTTTTAAGTTTGGAGCTGTCTGTAAAAAATTGCTTCAATAAAAATAATTCGACGTAATTTTTTTTCTAAAACTGAGACAATTGTTTTATATAAATATGTAGCAAAAAATTAACCTGAACACATTTTTACGGTTGATATTATTTTTTTAACTCTGCCCCTGAGTTTTTCATCCTTACCGTCCCTCTTGATAAACTAATACAGAAAATCACTTCAGATGCAACCACAGAATTTTTTTCAAGTTTTTTCTCATGCAGATGTGTGCTAGAGAAAGAATGTCTAAAATTCTTTGACAGGAAATTTACTGCAGAATTTAAATCAGCATTTAAATATCAATTTCAAGATCGTGCCTTTATTGGTAGTCTTACCGTCCCCAAGGTTTATTCCAGCACTTTTCGAAGTAAATTTAAAAAAAAAAAAAAAAAAAAAAAAAAAAAAAAAAAAAAAACTATTTAATCCAACAATATCAACTGTTTCTAAAAATCAATGATCATTGGGATTGGGGCTATAACTTAGTCTTAACATGATTTGCCTAAAAATAGGTGGTAATTTCCTTACCGTTCCATCCTTACCGCCTTTTTTTTCCCATTTCGTCCCTTTTTTATATACCGTCCCCTTTTTTTTACCTTACCGCCCCTTTATTCAGACCCCTTTAAGACAATGTTATACAAAATTCTGTATTAAAAGTACTACATTTTTATTATTTCTTATTTGAATGTCTTGTGGGTACTATGCAAACTCATTATAAGTAAAAATTTAGAAGAAAATAAAAAGTTATAGTGGTAAAATGGTAAAGAAAATTAAACTCGCAAGTTTAACTTAAACCTCAGTTAAATTAAAAAAAAATCGCTGCTGACCATTTTTTCTTTATTTTGAATCATTAAGGCATTCGTCTATCAGATTAAAATGTTATTTTAGCGAGTTTAATTTCACCAGATTTTTATTCCCGAAAGTCAAAAGATTGTGAGAATGCCCCATATATCGTGGGGAAATTTTAATATCCCCCAATCTCCATTTGCAGCACTATTCTGAAATCGGATATGTATAGACGTGAATTAAAATAACTCGTACATATTTACGAATAAAGTAAAAATGTACACAACGATTGCTTACTTCTTGAACTTTTCAGCTTATATTTGTAATACCCCAGGAAGAAATATTCTAGCATAGTATGACACTAAGAAATATATATATATCCTATATTCCACGAGTTGCAATCATAATATTTGTCAGGTTTTCCATTTCATTTATGAATTACTTATAAGATGCTATTTCATTTGTAATAGCTCCCAAGCTGCGTATGTCACATTATTTTGAAATTTTAAATGTATAAATACGAATGAAAACGCATCGTATATGTTTACGACAAATGCAAAAATGTTCATAACAGAGATTTTACTTAACGTTTGAGTTTATATTTGTAATATCTTAGGCGAAAATAGTCTCGTATTTTACGATGTAAAAAGAGATGATATCCTAAATTTCACGATGTCGCTCTCATAATAAGTTTCAGTATACCTACCCATTTCCTTTCTGAATTATTTTTCAAATTCGAATTTATTCACAATTGCTTGCAAGCTCTATTCGTCACACTATTTTTATATTCGAATTGCATAAACGTGTATAAAAACAACTTTTAGACGTTTACTGCTAAAGTAAAAATTACCAAGATATTGCGAGTTTTTTTTTTTTTTTTAGTTTATATTTATAATACCCAAAGAGAAAATATTCTCGCATCTTATGACAATAACAAATGTAATATCCTAGATCCTACGATGATGTTATTATAATAATTTTCAGGACATCCATATATTTTCTGTATTGCATGTGAAACGTCTTTCAGAATTAATAACAGTTCAAAAATTTACTGTGTCGATATTAAGAGCTACAGTTTATTTCGGAACTGCCCAATTGTTTTGGTTATATTTCAAACAGAAGATAAACACAGTGATTTTAGGCAAAAAGTTATATCCGTCTTATAAGTTGCTAATAGTTACACACGACGATTGGTAAACTACCATTTTAAGTTGTAGCTATGAAAAAGTAAGGTATCATAAAAATTGAAACACAATATTATTTCTGTAAGATCAAAACTCAAATTCGAGACAATTGCGTGTGCGTCAACTGCTTTTCGAACCTATTCCATTTAGAAGAATGTAAAATGAGTTTCTGCTAGCATACCGGGTTAACGCGCTAGTTTAAAGCTCAGAACATTTGTAGCGGGCGCAGTTTTGAACCCAAGCGGGGTAAAATGTGTAGTAATATTTCTGTCGATAATTCATTTCAGTAATGACATATTTTATTAGGAATAATTATAATTTTATTAGGATTTTTACTTTATTATTATTATTATTTGAATGCTTTATAATAAAGCGAAATTTATCACTCAGTAATATTTTGAAAAAATAATGATTTTATATTTAAAATATTTAAGCTAAAATATTTTGCATGTAATTATTAATTAAATAAATTGAGCTGATATACAATTTTCATTATATTTTCTGACCTTTATCAAGAATAAATATGTGTGTGTGTGTCAGAAAGAAAAGTTTGTCATTCTTTTCCGTAAAAAATAAAACTGAAAGAAAGGGAAATATTCGTATAAGATCTATAAAAGAAATTACCTTGATATCCAGGTTTAATATTTCAAATATGTATAAAAATGTAAATTAAAATTCAAGTCATAAAAAATATATATTATAAATCGTTAGCGGCATCAAGTTTCGAATTTAAGTTTTTAGAGAATGAGGCAGATAATAATAAAATTCAAGGCAGATTTTAATCGTCGGGTAGTTTAAAAAAAATGAAAATAAATATTGTTATTTAAAAAAAAATAGCCGTAGTAAGTACAAATAAATTATCAACCCCGCATTTTTAGGTAGATTTCTGTTTAAAAGCAGGCATAATTCGTTGTAAATTATAAACTTAAAATTCTTTCACTTCATCGTATAAGTTAGACAGACAGCACCATCTATCGCCTTAAAGAAAAGGGAATCCCTTATGCAATATAGAAATTCGTCTTTCAATAATTAATTAAAAGCAACTAATTAGAAATTCTAGAATTTTTCAGATGAAACATTCAAGTTATTTACCGTCAAATTTTGACGGGCACTATCTAGTAATTAATTAGTCAGCTTTTTACGCAACCGGGTTTTTTGATTTTTTAAATTTAATTTTTACTTGTTTAAAATCTAGAATACTAGGAAGTGAGTAATATTCCATCTTTACATACACAATAAAATAAAAGAATGCACAAAGTATTCAACTATTTAGTCGAAAAATTCATTATTCTTTCACAATACAAAAGCAATATTACATCTATTTCTAAATAAACGTCTATTTAAAATTAAAATCGCCTCATGGTATAGAAATCCTATTGTTTTCAAGTTTTCAAAGCAGACACTAAATGCAAGGCCCCTTTATTCTATATCGAAGTAAAAAGCAAATCGATTCAATTCTACACACCTGTATAATATTTTTAATTCTATAATACTAGAAAGTTCGAGTAAAATTGATTAAAATATTCCGTCTTTTCCAACACAATTTAATGCACGAAGTATTGAAATATCCATTCCTGAAATTATTTTATTCTCTCAGGAAGCTAAAAGAAATAGTGTATCTCTTTCAAAATAAATATCTTCTTAGAATTAGAATTATTCCTGAGATCCGAGGAATCCTATTATTTTTTAGTATTCAAAGTAGGCGGAGCATGCAAGGCCGAATCATTCTATATCGGGGTAAAAAAGCGCATCGATCCGATTCTACATTATTCATACTATCTTGAATGGAATCTGAAAGGATAACACATTTTCTTTATGTTTACGACGAAGTGGATTTATTTATAACAGAGATATTCCTTCTCGCACATCCGTGTGTATGCTTATAATAAAAAGGAAAAATATTCTCTCCGACTCCTCCCCAAAATGCTTCTTCACGCTAAGAAAGATACAGAGTTTACACTATTAAATGACCCTACTGTAATTGTCTACAGACAAAACTACTGTTCATGTAGTTGTGAAATTTTGTGAAGCACAATAAAGCGATGCGAATTAATTTAAAGGGAAAACATAGTTAAAATGTCGCCACCAGAGGGCGTTTTTTAAAGAATTACATATTCAGGATGCATTTAAGATAGTGTGGAAATTTTATTAAGTTCACCTGATCTTAAAGATGGCATTTCACGACATGTTCTTAGCATTTCCCAGAACACACTTTGGTCAATTGTGGAACATTCTACCTTATAATTTCAGACGGCATCTGAAAATGATGAGCGCCATGTCGAACATTTTAGGTTGTAATAAAATTTGTAATCTATCGTAAAGGTATGCGAGATGTGTAATTCGTTAAAAAACGCTCTTTTTTCCCGAAAACAAATTTCCTTTCTGAACAATAATTCTGAACATTCTGAACAAAAATTTCGTCTGTGGACAATTTTAACACAGGGTCGTTTAATTATAGACACACTGTATATTACTTACATCTCTTGGAGCTAAGGTTATATATATATATATATATATATATGTATGTATATATATGTATGTATGTATATATAATATACATATAGTAATATAGCCAATAAACTTCTGTTAAAAATTCTCAATCAAATATATATACTGACAACAACCACCGATAATGCACATTGTTTAAAAAATAGCTATCAAATGGTCGATATTATGAAAAATCTTAAATGTGCAAACAATATAGCGACATATGAATAATATAGATTCATTAGATCTACATAATATTATAAATGCATTATTTAAAAAGTATCATCATAAACTGGATTTACCATTTAATATAGATATAGCTTATTTTAAATCTTTAACAAATTTCATTATCTAAAACAATTATATTTTGCAAGATAACACATTATATTTACAGAACGTCGGTGGAAACAGTTTACAGAACAAGGTGGATGTACATCTAGTTTATTATCAGACTTATACTTATATCATTATGAACGTACTTCTACTAATAGTAATCTACATTTATATCGTTATATTGATGATATAATTTTAATTGCCACTGATCAAACTAATATTTCTCAATTTCCAGTAGATTATCCTACTAATTTAGAATGAACGGAAAACCTCCTATATAAGAATACACTTAACTTTTTAGATCTTAAAATAACAATAAAAGAAAACAAAACAATAACTGATCTATACGATAAACGTAAAGAATTTACATTCAAAGTTAATATAGTTACTAATTTTAAATCTTGTCTTTATAATTCTGTATATCGTAATATAATCCTTAATCATTTATGTAGAATAAAGTGTTTATGTTTTTCTCATCTAAATAACATAATATTAAAAGACTAATTTACGATGCATTAAAACATGGTTTTCCAAAAAAATTGATATATTCTTTAATAAATAATTAGTACTTAAATAATCTTAAAAAAACAAATTAACACATGCGTAAATAAAATTACAAAAAATATATACAATAAGTAAATAATTATAAAAATTAAAAATTCTAAAATAATAATAATAAATTATTATAGGACGGTTGGGTGGGTAGATGTTATAGTACGGAAAAGGGTGGCGTTGTCTGGATAGTACGCAATAGTTACTATCTATTTTACTATACTATCTTAAATGAGAATAAAATGCATAATGAGTGTATTTGTTATACCTAATGCCATAACAGTATAGATTTCAATTTGATGTTTTTTTTTCCTCTATCCTTTTTCATCTTGTTTCATTTTGAACTTAATTGGCTTAATTGAACTTAATTGTTCAATGGCTTATTTCTCGGTTTGTTGTGTGTGCTAGTCCCAAATTCATATTCTTTAGCTAATTAATGGCTAATATGAAGATGAAACCACACATTTTATATGTGGAAATTAAGGCATTTGAGATCCGATGATTCTGTCTAAGTTCTGCAAATTTCCATCATTTCACATATGTTATTCAATTTCTGCTGAATTTTACTATGTTTTCGGAATCTATGTTAAGTGTGTTGGGTGAAACTGTATTTGGTAATGTCATTTTATTCATAATTTTACAGTTTTTGTTGGTGGTTGGTAATGTTTATTTAATGGTTATATATATATATATATATATATATATATATATATATATATATATATATGCATAGAGAAGAGAGAGAGTGCGGTAGATAGATATATAGATAGATAGAGTTCACAATTCGAAAATTCGGAGAATTAAAAAAACAAACTTTTCTTCTAATATAAAGAAATTAAGTTCTACATATGATGTCTATTAAAATAAAAAAGGAATTATTTTTGTTTAAATGTACGTTTCTCATAAATATTATTGTATTCTAGCTTTGAAACAGCAGAACCTATGCTGTTAGTATCAAATAATATTTTTCTGATAGAATAAAGAATTATGTAACATTTTTACTTACTACATTGTTGAAAAGTGAATGCCTACATACATTGCTGCCCTATATCTTCCTGTGAGTAACAGAGACGTCATTTTGATGAATGTGACACCCGACTGTTAAATTGCACTTTCACTGCAATTTATTAAATTTATAAAGAACGCACAATTGCAATTTTTTGAACGTCGAACGATAAAAATATGCATTTTCCAGATGGAATTTCTCTGGAAAATTTATTCAATTTAATGATATTTGAAGCGTTTTAAAATAATTTTTTTGTGGTTTTAAAAGCGATTTCAAGGCTACTTTTTCAATCTATCATATCTATTGCGTACAGACTATTACGAAAGATTAACTCGTTTGCAGTTAAAACAATATAAATCGCTCAGCCTTTTTGCGCTAATATTCCATAACGAAATTAACACTTCCTCAATAAATAGATAAAATAAGATGAATAAAACACAATATTAACTGATATATAAGGGAAACATGGACTTAAAACAAGTATTTTATACTAATTAAAATTTTTAGAAAAATCTGAAAAAATAAACAATGTTATGACATATGTTAAGAGCTAAACACGCATAAAACAAAGATTTATGGTTCTATAATAAAATTGTCTTTACCGACCATATCTTCTTGATTGAGATAAGAACTTATTATAATATCTTAATCCCACCAAAACATTGAAAATTTGTTGTTTTTAACAAAACAAAATACTGGCAAACGTGAGAGGTAACAAGAAAATTGATTATGTTCATTTGTTTCGAAAGTTCCAAGTATAGCACCTCACAAGAAAATATTTCTCTCTTCATAATAGTCTTTTAAAAATTTAAATTACTGAATCAACCTGGAATATTGTGATTTGTGTTTGTGTTTTTAATTGGATGGCGGTGCAGCTGTTTACATATTTTAATAAATAAGATAAATTAATAATGGCAGTTTTACTGAAAATTGCTTGTTTCATTTTATTTGCTTTTGCGAAATTCTTTTCACTATTCCCAAATCTTACTATAAAATCGTAAAATAAGTAGCATTTCATTTTTTAATTAATATGCATACTGCTATTTTGAAGACACTGAATAATAAATAATTACAATTTTCTTATTTTTATTCAGTATTCAAAACATGGGGTTCTGATATCGAGATATATTGAAATACTAAGAAAATTCTTTTTGTTTTCAAGACTGCATGCAGTTGGATTAGAAATTTTTTTGATTAAGAAAATATTACCTTCAGTGATTTTCGAATATTTTGTGAAAAGTATTTTTCAATACCTGACCGTAAATAACGGCACATAACTTCTCATAACTTTTACATAACTTTCTTATTAAATATATCATATATATAACCGTCGAGGTAATTCAGAACTATTGGTTCATTGTAAAAATGACACATTTCCGCATGCGTGAATTGGAATTTAGAACATCTTTAATTTAAAGGAATCTTGGACGACATCCTGTTAGCGCAGTGTTCGAAAGCATCTGTTTAAAACCCTGAATTTTTCTTGAAAAAGCGGTTTTGAACACAAGGACTGCCAAAATCTGTTCTGTAATGTTTTTTTTTTACGATAATTCATTTCAATAATGATATGTTTTAATAGGTGAACAGGGTATATGATTTGGATTTTTTTAAATTATTATTTGAATGCTATTTAAATAAATAAAATATAACATCCAACAATTGTTAAGAAATAATAATAATTGTACATTTAAAATATTTTGGCTAATATATTTTGCTTATAATTATCAATTAAATAATCTGAGCTGATCTACAATTTTTATTATATTTTCTGAGCATTATCAGGGTTATATATATGTGTGTGTGTTAGAAAGATAAGTTTGTCATTAATTTCCTTAAATAGTGAAAAAGAAAACGAGAAGAAAGAGAAAATTATCTTTTAAGAAGTATAAAAGAAATTAACTTGATTTTCATTGTTTATCATTAAAAAAGTATATAAAAATAAATCTTTAGCTGCATCAAGATTCAAATTTAGGCTTTTACAGAATGAGACTGATAAAAATAAAATTCATAATTCTCGTGTAGTTTAATTTAATAAAATTAAGCAGGAAATACTAATTTTTTTTAAGCATTTAGACCGTAGAAAGTAAAAGTAAATGCTCTACCCAATATTATAATTAAACTTCTACTAAAAAGCAAATATTATTGGTTATACATTATAAACTTAAAAATCTTTCACTTCTTTGAATAGATTAGGCTCACAGCAACATTTATCGACTAAAATCAATAGGAATCACTTATACAATATTGAAATTAGACACGATTTAAATACTTACTTAATTTAAAAGTAACTATTAAAAAAATCAAGAATTTTTCTAATGAAACATTCAAGTTATTTACCGTCAAACCTTGACGGATACTATCAATATTTAGAAAAATAATATATAAAAATGACGGAATTTTTTATAAAAATTTAATAAAATTTAATTTTTTACTCAAAAGAAAAAATACTTTTATGTATATCAAAAATAGTTATGTAAATATAAATGAAACAATATTTAAAAGATATAAATATAACGACAGTAAGTACATACAATAAATATAATTTCAGCATGTTCTAAATGGGTTTTTAGAAAAATCTGAAACATAAATTCTTTCTTTCTTTGGTAGCCTTTGATGTGAATTCGCAATAATCGAAAGATCAAAAGAATACGACAAATCATAAATTACATTTTCCATTTCAAACGTATCACTGATTAAATAGTTTGCATTGGGAATCCATGTCCTTTGATGTGGAAATATTTTAAAAGCATAGTGCATTTCCTCCGTACTGAAATCTAAATTTTCTGTATGCATTTAACGAACGCAAGAAAATGAATACCATTGTTATTTCGTTTAGACTTCATAATTAGAATATAAGTAGATGGAGTATTTTTTAACTACAGTGTGTTTCAAAGGACGATGCAGAATATGGTAATAAGATAACAAACACTGTATTAAATATGAGTCTTGTTATCTTTTTAAAAGGTCATGTCCCATGCAACAATAATTGATTTCTTATTATTATATATATACAATGTAACAATTTAAGAAAAAATATTATATCGAAATTACTATTTATATAAATTCGTTTCTTCAAATCACATTCGTTTGGAAAATAATTACGTAAATTGTAACAAGTGGGTGAGTGTGATCACAGATCGTACAGAGAGTTTTGTTTAATATTCCTTTCAAAACACTTTATCCTTTTGAAAATTCTTTTAGTTCCACAATTCGCAACCAGGGGCGCACACTATTTTAAACAAACATCTATCCGAACGAAATTCCGTTTACATACTATCCGTAGATATATTAGCCGAGGGGATTGGGCACATAGCACCCGAGAAAAGTAGGCGCCCCTGGCGGTAAAAAGTGGAACTAAATTATGTAAGGATAAGGTGCATAATATGAAAGAATGGTCAAAGGTGTGTCGGCAAATGTTGGAAAAGTTCTCCCCGGCTGAAAAGTGCGTATGTTAGAAAAATTGCTTAAAATACACAAGTTCGAGCCCGGAGAAGTAAATAATATAAGACTTTTTGAAAATTTTATGATTTGTCGTGTGTCCTTATGTATTCAGCTACACGTATGCAAAAATTCATGTCTCCCACTTAATTAGGGGCTCTCTTAGAAAGAATTGCTTAAAATACATATGTGTAGCTCAAAGGGTTAAACGTAAGACTTTTTTTAAGATTTTATGATTTGTCACCTGGCCTCAGGTGTTCTGCTATGCGTATGCAAAATTTATAATATCCAATTTAATAAGGGGCTCAGTTAGAAAGAATTGCTTAAAATACGCTTGTGTGAGCCCAAAGGGTTAAATGTACGACTTTTTCAAAATTTTATGATTTGTCGTATGGTGTGTGGTGTTCAGCTATAAGTATGCAAAATTTCAAGCCTCCAACCTAATCAGGGGCTCACTTAGAAAGAATTGTTTAAAATACACATGTTGGAGCCCAAAGGCTTAAATGTACGAATTTTTCAAAATTTTATGGTTTGTCATTTGACGTGAGGAGTTCAGCTATAAGTATGCAAAATTTCACTCCTCCAACCTAATTAGGGCTCACTAGGAAAGAATTGTTTAAAATGCACATGTGGGGGGCTCTTGGGGTTAAATATAAGACTTTTTCAAAATTGTATGGTTTGTCATTTGATGTGAGGTGTTCAGATATAAGTATGCCAAATTTCACGCCTCCAACCTAATTAGGTACTCACTTAAAAAGAATTGTTTAAAATACACATGTGGGACACCAAAGGGTTATATTTGCAATTTTTTTCAAAATTTTATGATTGTTCGTTTGATGTGAGGTTTCCATCGATAAGTATGCAAAATATCACGCCTTCAACCTAATTAGGGGCTCACTTAGAAAGAATTGTTTAAAATACACGTGTGGGAACCCAAAGGGTTAAATGTACGACTTTAAAAAAAATTTATGATTTGTCGTATGATGTGTGGTGTTCAGCTATATGTATGCAAAATTTCAAGTCTCCAACGTTTATAATTTCTGAGAACGGGCTCTATGACAGACGGACAGACCGACAGACAGAGGAGCGAGACGAATAGGGTTTCGTCAGATGAACGATATCTAATGATATATGTTATCTAATGTCTAATTTCTCAGTTTTTGTTGGTGGTCGTTAAAGATTATTTAATGGTTTTATATATATATATATATATATATATATACAGAGAGAGAGAGAGAGTTCACAGTTAGAAAATTCGGAGAATTACAAAAACAAACTTTTCTCCTAATATAAAGAAATTAAGTTCTACATATGATCTCTATTAAAATAAAAAATGAATTTTTGTTTAAATGTACGTTTCTCATAAATATTATTTTATTCTAACTTTGAAACAGCAGAAACTATGCTGTTAGTATTAAATAATATTTTTCTGATAGAATAAAGAATTATGTAACATTTTTACTTATTACATTGATTAAAAGTAAATGCATATATACATAGCTACTCTATAGCTCCCTGTGAGTAACAGAGACATCATTTGGATGAATGTAACACCCGACTGTTAAATTTCACTTTCACTGCAATTTATTAAATTTATAAAGAACGCACATTTGCAATTTTTTCAACGTCGATCGATAAAAATATGCATTTTCCAGATGGAATTTCTTTGAAAAATTTATTCTAATTTAAGGATATTTGAAGTGTTTTAAAATAGTTTTTTTTTGTGTGTGTGTGTGGTTTTAAAAGTAATTTCAAGGCTATTTTTCAATCTATCATATCTATTGCGTACAGACTATTACGAAAGATTATCTCGTTTGCAGTTAAAACAATATAAATCGCTCAGCATTTTTTCGCTAATATTACATAACCAAATTAACACTTCCTCAATAAATAGATAAAATTAGATAAATAAAACACAAAATTAACTGATATATAAGGGAAACATGGACTTAAAACAAGTATTTTATACTAATTAAAATTTTTAGAAAAATCTGAAAAAATATACAATGTTATGACATATGTTAAGAGCTAAACACGCATAAAACAAAGATTTATGGTTCTATAATAAAATTGTCTTTACCGACCATATCTTCTTGATTGAGATAATAAGTTATTACAATTTAATCCCACCCAAACATTGAAAATTTGTTGTTTTTAACAAAACAAAATACCGGCCAACGTGAGAGGTAACAAGAAAATTGATTATGTTCATTTGTTTCGATAGCACCTCACAAGAAAATATTTCTCTCTTCATAATAGTCTTTCAAGGATTTAAATTACTGAATCAACCTGGAATATTTTGAATTGTGTTTGTGTTTTTAATTGGATTGCGGTACAGCTGTTTGCATATTTTAATAAATAAGATAAAATAATAATGTCGGTTTTACTGAAAATTGTTTGTTTCATTTTATTTTCTCATGCGAAATTATTTTCCCTATTCCCAAATTTTACTATAAAATCGTAAAATAAGTAGCATTTCATTTTTTAATTACTATGCATACAGCTATTTTGAAGACATTAAATAATAAATAAGTACTTTTTTTAAAAATATTCAATTTATCATTCAATATTCAATTATTTTTATTAAGTATTCAGAACATGGGGTTCTGATATCGAGATATATTGATATACTAAGAAAATTCTTTTTGTTTTCAAGACTGCATGCAGTTGGATTGGGAATTTTTTGATTAAGAAAACATTACCTTCAGTGATTTTCGAGCATATTTGGGGAAAGTGTTTTTCAATACCTGAGCGTAAATAACGGCACATAACTTCTCATAACTTTTACATATATTTTTCATTAAAAATATCATATATATTAATCCGTCGAAGTAATTCAGAAATATTGGTTCATTGCGAAGATGAGACATTTGCGCATGCGTGAAATTTAATTTAGAACATCTTTAATTTAAAGGAATGTAGAACGACATTCTGTTAGCGCAGTGTTCGAAAGCGTCTTTTTAAATCTCTGAATTTTTGTTGAAAGAGCAGTTTTGAGCACAAGGACTGCCAAAATCTGTTAATAAAATTTAACATCCAACAATTGTTAAGAAATAATAATAATTGTACATTTAAAATATTTAGGCTAACATATTTTGCTTATAATTATCAATTAAATAATTTGAGCTGATCTACAATTTTTATTATATTTTCTGAGCTTTATCGGGGATATAAATGTGTGCGTGTGTTTGAAAGATAAGTTTGTCATTAATTTCTTTAATCCCTTCGGGACGGGAGCCTTGTACGAAATTTTTAATCTTTTGTCAACGTTTTTTAAAAACAGAAATTTGTGTCTTCTTGAATCGAGGAAATGCGCTGATTAAATAAGGCAAATTTTACAGTAAAATTTTACTGGTGAGGAAAGACAAGGATTTTGAGCGCTTCATGCGGCACGTATACGTGTCGCTCGTCCCCAAGGGGTTAAATAATGAAAAAAAAAACGAGAAGAAAGAGAAAATTATCTTTTAAGAAGTATAAAAGAAATTACCTCGATTTTCATGGTTTATCATTAAAAGTGTGTATAAAAATAAATTTTTAGCTGCATCAAGTTTCAAATTTAGGCTTTTAGAGAATAAGACTGATAAAAATAAAATTCATAGTGGTCGTACAGTTTAACTAAAAAAATAAAGGAGGAAGTACTAAATATTTTTTTTTCAAAAGCATTTAGACCGTAGAAAGTAAAAGTAGATGCTCTACCCAATATTATAATTAAACTTCTACTAAAAAGCAAATATTATTGGTTATACATTATAAACTTAAAAATATTTCACTTCTTTGAATAGATTAGACTCACAGCAACATTTATCGACTAAAATCAATAGGAATCACTTATACAATATTGAAATTAGACACGATTTAAATACTTACTTAATTTAAAAGTAACTATTTAAAAATTCAAGAATTTTTCTAATGAAACATTCAAGTTATTTACCATCAAATCTTGACGGATACTATCAATAATTAGAAAAAAATATAAAAATGACGGAAATTTTTATAAAAATTTAATAAAATTAATTTCTTACTCAAAAGAAAAAATACTTTTATGTATATTAAAAATAGTTATGTAAATATAAATGAAACAATATTTAAAGATATAAATATAACGACAGTAAGTACATACAATAAATATAATTTCAGCATGTTCTAAATAGGTTTTTAGAAAAATCTGAAACATAAATTCTTTCTTTCTTTGGTAGCTTTTGATGTGCATTCGTAACAATCGAAAGATCAAAAGAATATGACAAATCCTAAATTACATTTTCCATTTCAAACGTATCACTGATTAAAAAGTTTGCATTGGGAATCCATGTCCTTTGATGTGAAAATATTTTAAAAGCAAAGTGCATTTCCTTCGTACAGAAATCTAAATTTTCTGTATGCATATAACGAACGCAAGGAAATGAATATCATTGTTATTTGGTTTAGACTGCATAATTATAATGTAAGTAGATAGAGTATTTTTTAAAACTACAGTGTGTTACAAAGGAGAATGCAGAATATGGTAACAAGATAACAAACACTGTATTAAATATGAGTCTTGTTATCTTTTTTAAAAGTAATGTCTCATGCAACAATAATTGATTATAAGCACATTTTCTTATTCTTACATATATACACTGTAACAATTTAAGAAGAAATATTATATCGAAATTACTATTTATATAAATTCATTTCTTCAAATCACATTCGTTTGGAAAATAATTACGTAAATTGTAACAAGTAGGTGAGTGTGATCACAGATCGTACAGAGGGTTTCGTTTAATATTCCTTTCAAAACACTTTATCCTTTTGAAAAATCTTTTAGTTCCACATTTCGCAACCAGGGGCGCACTCTATTTTAAACAAACCTCTATCCGAACGAAACTCCGTTTTACATGCTATCCGTAGGCTATCCGTAGGTAGTCGAGGGGATTGGGCACATTGCACCCGAGATAAGTAGGCGCCCCTGGCGGCAAAAAGTGGAACTAAAATATGTAAGGCTATGGTGCATAATATGAAAGAATGGTCAATGGTGTGTCGGCAAAAGTTGGAAAAGTCTCCCCGAGTGAAAAGGGCGGATTTTAGAAAAATTGCTTAAAGTTAGAGCCCGGAGGAGTAAATAATATAAGACTTTTTGAAAATTTTGTGATTTGTCGCGTGCTCTGATGTATTCAGCTATACATATGCAAAAATTCATGTCTCTTAATTATGTCAACTTAATTAGGGGCTCTCTTATCCTAACTGTTTAAATGTACGACTTTTTCAAAATTTTACGCCTCCAACCTAAATAGGGCTCACTTACAAAGAATTGTTTAAAATACACATGTCGGACTCCACAAAGTTAATGTAAGAGTTTTTCAAAATTTTATGATTTGTTGTTTGATGTGAGGTTTTCAGCAATAAGTATGCCAAATTTCTCGCCTCCAACCTAATTAGGGGCTCACTTTGAAAGAATTGTTTAAAATACACATGTGGGGGCCCAAAGGGATAAATGAATCACTTTTTAAAAAAATTACGATTTTTCGTTTGATGTGAGGTGTTCAGCTGTAAGTTTGCCAAATTTCACGCCTCCAACCTAAATAAGAACTCCCTTAGAAAGAATTGTTCCAAATACACATGTGGGACACCAAAGGGTTAAATTCGCAACTTTTTCAAAATTTTATTATTTTCCGTTTGATGTGAGGTGTCCATCTATAAGTATGGAAAATTTCACGCCTTTAACCTAATTAGGGGCTCACTTAGCAAGGCTTGTTTAAAATACACTTGTGGGAACCCTACGGATTAAACGTACGACTTTTTCAAAATTTTACGATTTGTCGTATGATGTGCGCTGTTCAGCTATATGCATGCAAAATGTATAGTCTCCAACATGTATAGTTCATGAGGACGGGCTCTGTGACAGACAGACAGAGGAGCGAGACGAACAGAATTTCGTCAGATGAACGATATCTAATGATATATGATATCTAATGTCTAATTTCACAGTTTTTGTTGGTGGTCGGTAATGTTTATTTAATGGTTATATATATATATATATATACAGAGAGAGAGAGAGAGAGTGCGATAGATAGATACATAGACGTAGTTCACAATTCAGAAATTCGGAGAATTAAAAAAAACAAACTTTTCTCCTAATATAAAGAAATTAATTTCTACATATGATGTCTATTAAAGTAAAAAATGAATTTTTGATTAAATATACGCTTCTCATAAATTTTATTGTATTCTAACTTTGAAACAGCAGAACCTATTCTGTTAGTATCAAATAACATTTTTCTGATAGAATAAAGAATTATGTAACATTTTTACTTATTACATCAATGAAAAGTAAATGCCAATATACATAGCTACCTATAGTTCCCTGTGAGTAACAGAGACGCCATTTTGATGAATATTACGCCCGACTGTTAAATTGCACTTCCACTGAAATTTATTAAATTTTCAAAAATCGCACAATTGCAATTTTTTCAACGTCGAACGATAAAAATATGCATTTTCCAGATGGAATTTCTTTGAAAAATTTATTATAATTTAATGATATTTGAAGTGTTTTAAAATAGTTTTTTTTTGTGGTTTTAAAAGTAATTTCAAGGCTACTTTTTCAATCTGTCATATCTGTTGCGTACAGACTATTACAAAAGATTAACTCATTTGCACTTAAAACAATATAAATCGCTCAGCACTTTTTCGCTTATATTCCATAACAAAATTAACATTTCCTCAATAAATAGATAAATAAGACAAATAAAATGCAAAATTATCTGATATATAAGGGATACATGGGCATAAAACAAGTATTTTATACTAATTAAAAATTTTAGAAAAATATGAAAAAATAAATAATGTTATGACATATGTTAAAAGCTAAGCACGCATAAAACAAAGATTTATGGTTCTATAATAAAATTGTCTTTACCGACCGTATCTTCTTCATTGAGATAATAAGTTATTACAATCTAATCCCACCCAAACATTTAAAATTTGTTTTTTAAACAAAACAAAATACTGGCCAACCTGAGAGGTAACAACAAAATTGATTATCTTCATTTGTTTCGAAAGTTCCAAATATAGCACCTCACAAGAAAATATTTCTCTCCATAATAGTCTTTCAAAAATTTAAATTACTGAATCAATCTGGAAAGTTTTGAATTGTGTTTGTGTTTTTAATTGGATGGCGGTTCAGCTGTTTACATATTTTAATAAATAAGATAAATTGATAATGGCTGTTTTACTGAAAATTGTTTGTTTAATTTTATTTGTTTGTGCACAATTCTTTTCACTATTCCCAAAGTATTACTATAAAATCGTAGAATAAGTAGCATTGAATTTTTTTAATTACAATGTCTACTCCTATTTTGAAGACACTGAATAATAAGTAACTCAAAACTTTTATTCTTATTAAGTATTCAGAACATGGGGTTCTGATATAGAGATATAGTGAAATACTATGAATTTTTTTTCAAGACTGTATACGGTTGGATTTGAAATTTTTCGATTAACGAAATATTACCTTCAGTGATTTTCGAACATATTTGTGGAAAGTGTTTTTCAATACCTGACAGTGAATAACGGCACATAACTTCTCATAACTTTTACATAACTTTCTCATTAAAAATATCATATATATTAATCCGTCGTGGTAATTCAGAAATATCGGTTCATTGCGAAATTGACATATTTCCGCATGCGTCAAATTTAATTTAGAACATCTTTAATTTTAAAGGAATGTAGAACGACATCCTGTTAGCGCAGTGTTCGAAAGCCCCAGTTTAAATCTCTGAATATATTTTTTTAAAAGCGGGTTTGACCACAACGACTTGCAAAATCATTTCTGTAAAGTGGTTTTTTTTTTTTTTTTTTTTTTTTTTTTTTTTTTTTGCGATAATTCTTTTTAATATCGATATGTTTTATTAGGTGGAGAAGATATGTGATTTGTGTTTTTTTTTTATTATTCTTTGAATGTTTTTTGTAATAAATACAATTCAACACCCAACAATTGTTAAGAAATAATAATAATTCTATATTTAAAATATTTAAGCCAACATATTTTGCATATAGTTATCAATTAAATAAACTGAACTGATCTACATTTTTTGTTATATTTCCAGACCATTATCAGGAATATGTATGTGTGTGTGCCAGTAAGATAAGCTTTTCATTCTTTTTTTATTAATAAGTTAAAAAGAAAACTCAAAATAGAAAAAAAATATTCATGCAATAACTATGAAATAAATTACCTTGACATTCGTGATTTATCATTAAACATGTGTATAAAAATAAATCGTTAGTTGCATCAAGTTTTAAATTTAGACTTTTAGAGAATGAGATTGATAAAATTAAAATTCATGATAACTTTTAATGGTCGTGCATTTAATTAAAAAGAATAGATTAGATAATACTAAATTTTTTTGTTAAAAAAAAATGAGACGGCAGGAAGTAAAAATAAATGTTGTGCCCAATATTTTAATTAAACATCTAATGAAAAGCAAGCATAATTGGTTACAAATTATTAGCTTAAAATTCTTTCACTTCAATGAACAGCTTACATTCACAACAACATCTATAGGCATAAATCAATAGGAATCAGTAATGCAATATAGCAATTTCAGACAATTTAAATAATTAATTTAAAAGTAACTAATTAAAACATGAACTATGAAAAATTCAAATTATTTACCGTCAAGTCTTGACGTATACTATCTAGTATTTTATAAAAATTAAATAATATTTAATTTTTTTCACAAACGAATAAATATCTTTATCTACATTAAAAATATTTATGTAAATATAAATGAAACATTATTTAAAGATATAAATATAACGACAGTAAATACTTACAGTAAATAAAATTTTAGTTTGTTCTAAATGAGTTTTAAAAAAAATCTGAAACATAAATTCGTTCTTTCTTTGGTAACCTTTGATGTGCATTCATGATAATCGAAAGATCAAAAGAATACGACAAATCCTAAATTACATTTTCCATTTCAAATTTATCGCTGATTAAATAGTATGTATTGGGAATCCATGTCCTTTGATGTGGAAATATTTTAAAAGCATAGTGCATTTCCTCCGTACAGAAATCTAAATTTTCTGTATGCATTTAACGAACGCAAGGAAATGGATATCATTGTTATTTGGTTTATACTGCATAATTAGAATGTAAGTAGACGGGATATTTTTTTTAACTACACTGTATTACAAAGGACAATGCTGGATATGGTAATAAGATAGCAAACACTGTATTAAATATGAGTATTGTTAAATTTTTTAAAGGTCATGTCTCAGGAAATAATAATTGATTATAAGGACATTTTCGTATTCTTATATCTGTATTTTAAGAATCTGTATCTGTAATTTAAGAAGAAATAATACTTTATCGAAATTAGTATCCATATAAATTCATTTCTTTAAATATCAATCGTTTGAAAAATAATTACATAAATTGCATAAAGATACCAATGCAAGTATATTACTAGTATATATTCATTATATTCAAGAATAATTTATATATTTATTAAGATTTTTTTTAATCTGCAATTGTATTAATATTGTTCTTTCAAAGAACTTTTAATGTCCCTAAATATTAACCGCTCGAAATTTAATCAGGAAAATATATTTAATTTTTTCTAGTTTGAGCATAACCTAAAGCATCAGGTACATAGATATAAATAAACATAAATAAATTTTGGAATAAAAAGAGCAATTTAATTGCATAATGTAGTTATGTAAATAAATATACAACATTCTAGCTTTTTTCTGATTTGTATTTTGAATTTGTAATATTTTTTATTTTACTAAAAATGATTAATGTCATTTATGCTGTATATGCAATCAAATCGTCTATAATTCCTAAAAATTATTTAAGTGGGCAGGTCACGTTGTCGGTTATTTTTTTTTTCTTTCAGAAATTTCAAAATGATACGCTCAAAAGTTACAAATCCACTGCAAAAAGATTTTACAAAAATATCAATTAGAACAGAAATAAAGGTTAAAAATATCTTTCATAAAAGCATTTCCTCTAATGCTGTATGCCAACTTTGAAGCCGTTTTTCTAAAATTCAATTTTTTGGTATTTGAAGCACCCTCATTTAAAAACTAATTATTAAAGAACTTTGAAATTATGTATATTCTTAGTTTACTCGTGCTTATGCTGGACCTCAGTTTAGTTTGATTTTTGTCACAGAAACTTGTGGAATGAAAAATTAAGTATACATTTTTTGGTGAAATTTATTGAATATGATTAGAAAAGCCAATAATTATGCTGAAGAATTTGAATATACTTTCAAATTTTAAGTTCAGTGTAAAATTTTGTACTTTTAAGTAACAAAATATGAAACACTAAACATATATCTGCTGTAGAATTGATAAAATCTTCCTCGCAAAATACATATTTCACTATTCATATTTTTCAAAAGCCACTTTTGGCGTTATAATTTAATTAATTAATATTACTAAATATATGTGCATTTGAACATTTTATAAAACCACAAGAATGCGTGAAAGTAAATAGAAAAAATTGCTGCGTTTCATTCATTGGTTAAGAAACTTCAGAGTTTTTCGCACTGCTTTAAATACGGTTATTTTCTGGCTGCTCACCGTGATCTGCCTCCTTAAATTGTATTGATGCCATTTTACCTTCTACTTTCCAAAATATGGTAAATAAATAAAAATAAATTTTCGATTAAAACAGCATTTTAATCGCAAAATGTAGTTAAGTAAATAAATATCAAAATCCTAGCTCTTTTTCTATTTTTTTTTAAATTTGTAATATATATACAGGGTAGTTATAATTAAACTTCCCCTATTAACGGCATCCTGCTGCTGAAATGGGAGAACGGGATGCAACGAAATTTGGTATATAGACTATACACGAGATGCGCTCACGGAATTTCGAAAAAAAAATTAGTTCTAAAATTTCCACCAGAGGGTCCATTTCCAGAAAAAAAAACATTAAATTTAATGCAATAAACGGCCAAAATAGACAGTTTTACATTTTATTACTCACAATTTTTGTTCTGGATTGTTAATATTGTTTCTGTATTCCGTTTTGGTCGTTTATTGTGTTAAATTTAATATTTTTCCGGAAAAAGCGCCCTCTGGAGGACATTTTGGAACTAAGTTTTTTTTTCGAAATTCCATGAGCACATCTCGTGTATAGTCTATATACCAAATTTCGTTGCATTCCGTTATCCCGTTTGAGCTGTAGGATGCCGTTTATAGGGGAAGTTTAATTATAACCACCCTGTATATTTGTTTTTTGCCAAATATCGTTTACGTCATTTGTGCTGTATGTACAATCATAAAATAAGTTCACGATTCCAAAAAAGAACATTTAAAGTGAATTTTTGTCACGTTGTCTTCTAGTGAAAGAGATATAAATATACATATCTATTTTAAGAGCATTTTCAATCTCTACGTGAGCAGATTCCATTTGTTATAGAAATAAAACATCCTGAAACCTTTTTACCTAAAATGTTTTCCATGACACTAAAACTGATAAATTGTTGCTCGTTCTATGAATATCAAAAAGCAATATCTTGAACATAGTAACATGCAATTACTTTTTTTATATATTTCGTGCAATAGTATAGTTATATTTAAACAACGATACGGAATTTTTCCTGATATATCTCATTTGGATAAAAACGATAAGCTTTACAATAAGTAATTTATTATACTAAAATCTAAAATTGATAAAATCATTTCATCAAAAATATAAATCAATAAAATTAAATAACCTTTTTGCCGTGAAACATAAAAATCTCTATGCAAAATTATACTAGTTACTAGAAATCGAAATAAGTAAACTTAATAGACCATTTTTTTTTTTAAATGAGAACATTTTTATATATGCTGCCATATCTGCAATACCTTTATTCACACTTGGGCAAATATACACTGGAGGTAATTACAAGAGCTACTTAGCTATCATTAGAAGAAAAATAAATATTTTTTTTAAATAAAAGCAAGAAAAATGACTTTTAGTTAAAAACTCCTATTTGCCTTAAATAAACATCTTAACATACTTAATGTCATGTTTGCACTTTCATTGAAATATACATAAGTAAAGTTTTAACAAAGTAATAAATTTAAATTAAAAAAAATTATTTGCGAAAAGAAATACATAAAATTCCAGGTCTTTTTCTAATTTCTATGTTAAATTTGTAATAATTGTTTTCCAAAAATGCATTATGTCATAGGCGTAACCAGCCTTTTGAACGGGGAGGTGCCCAGACTTTTTAACCTGAACATGTTGGATACAAACTATATCTTATATAGTAAAATCTACTAAAACGAATCCCATAAAACCGATTGAATTTCCGTTTTAGACAGTTTTCCATCTTAGAAGGTATAATTGTGTGGTATTTCTTTTAAAAAGGGCTCAAACGTGATTTTTGATTGCGTGAGGACGGTTGAGAAGGGGTTCAAAACACTAAAACTAAATCTAATGGTAAAAAAAAGAAGATATGTAAATGTCCTTGCAGCAGTGATATAAGACAGTGACTAAGTGTGGTCACAACTGTAAAACCTTTTGGCACTTTACCTTCTTATAAAGATTTAAAAAGTCCTTTAATCATGCTGGAAACTCCTTATAGGCACAGGGGAACACTGCATGAGATCTAAAATTATCTCAGTCAAAGTCTTGTAGATGAAATTTTGCCGGATGATAAATCCCAGATAATACATGCGGTACATCAGTACATGCGCACGAAATTTTTTCAGAATGTGACTCCATGACATCTTAGAGCCCCACCAGTGGCCGAGAGGTTCTGCTCTCGAAGCTGGTAGACGGGAGGTGCTGGGTTCGATCCCAATCGCGCCCGTCGGCCTAATCGTTCGGAGTTTTCGTGGTTTTCTTCGACCCGTGGATCTTCCATGCGTTAATACGGATTAGGTTCCCTTAGAAAGACCCCCACGGAGGGCACTCCCCCCGGGCCTATATCCCTCGTGTAGATAATTGGCCGTCAAAAATCAACCCAACCCAACCCATGACATCTTAGGGATCACCGGAGGGACCCAAGAAATTTTGGAGGAAAGTGTATATAAATAATTATTTTAATATTATAAATAATTATAATATTCATTTATAGCGTAATTTCCTGCCTATAATCCGCGGCTCAAACAATCATGTTTCGACCCAGAAATTTTATTTCATTATTTAAGTTAAATATTTATCGCGATTTAATAAGTTACGTTTTATGAAACAAGATTTCTGGGTCTGAACCTAATTGTTTGATCCGCAAATTATAGGCCGGAAAGTACTGTACGTAATTCACGTTTTTTACCCCATTCAGGTCTTTTATCCCAGAGTGTATCGAATACATTAGGTAAAGCAGGTCATGATAATATACACTAAATTTTATCAAGATGATAAAAATTATACTGTCATGATGCGACTGTAATAATTAAGATAGGCGCTTGTATGTCTCTGTGTGTGTGTACGCGTGCGCGCGCGCACTGAGTTCTGAAAAAACAATGCAGCCTGCACCCGTAAGATTTGACAGGACCTCTATGCCTGAACTCATGCATATGGAAGACAATTTCTGGAATTTTTCAATTAATTTTTTATGCGAATTTTTTCGCATTTTGTGGCAATTTTTTCAAATAAGTAAAAAAGAATCCGATTTCAATATTTTACCCAGTAAACTTCGTCTTCTTTTCAATAAAGTGTTTTCGAGATTCTTACAGCGAGTTTTCAATTTTTAACAATTTTTTAATGTTATCTATAGAGGGGTTTTTTTTCGCATTTCGCGGTGATTTTTTTTTTCTTTGACATTCCTAAAACGAATCTGGTTTAAATTTTTACCCAATTAGTTAATTTCGTTCCTATGGTTTTATAATCTTTTCCGAATTTTTAATGCACTTTCTAGCGGGGGTTTTCATGCTTTGAGGCAATTTTTTGACATTTTTTGAAACAGAAAAAACTCTCTGGTAATTTTTGCAATTGCCGTGATTAAATTTGAATTGGAATAATGTCAAATCAGCTCTTATAAGAAAGCTGAAAATTTAATTTTGCTCGAAATAAAAAACGCAATAATTCAAGATTCGCTTATTTCGAGACAGAAGAAGATGGTACGGATGGTTCGGCTTGCTCGGGAGTACGTTGCAGTCCCCCCCCCCCCCCGCCCCCAAATCCTAGATTTGTTTAATTCTATGTTCGTTTAAAAAAAAAAAAAACAACCACTTTTCTAGTAATGAAGTTTTCTTTCAGGGACAGAGTTTGAAATAACGCGCGGGATCGCGCGATTTGTGCACAGAAAAGGAAAGCCTCTCATAATAAAAAATGCTGTGTAGCATTTCCCCCTTCAAATTCTTTCACAGACCTGTGATTCTTCAGTAAGCATTTTTAAAGAAAATGGGTCCGCGATTTTTATTTCTTTTATGGAATTTCTCAAAATCAATTCGTGAATCAGTCCCGGAAAAAATTGAGAATTTCTTCAAAAGATCGTGGAAAAATATCGGGAATTTCGATAAAAGAGTGCAGAAGTAATCGCCAATTTCGTTTAAAGATTGCGCAAAAAAATTACGAATTTCGATAAAGGATTGACGAAAATTTTTTCCAAATTTCGTCAAAATGTTGCGGATAAGAGTAGAAAATTTTGTTAATTGGTACAGAAAGATATCGAGAATGTTTCTGAACGGTCGCTCAATACTATCCCGAATTTCGACAAATGAATCTCCCTGTAAAAATATCAGTTTCGTCAATCGGTCGCAACAGAAAATAAATTTCGTCAAAGGATCGCGGTAAAAACGAGAATTTTGTCACCGGATCGCAGAAAGATAGTGCGAATTTCGTCAAAAGATTACGGAAAGAAAAAGCGAATTTCATCGAAAGATCGTGGAAAGAAAACGCGAATTTAATCGAAGGATCGCGTGCTAAAGAAATGCCAATTTCGTCAAAATAGTGCGGTAAAAAATGCGAATTTCGTCAAAGGATAGCGGTAAAAAACAAGAATTTTGTCAAAGGTAAGTGGTGAAAAGTGCGGATTTAGACAAACAATCGCGTAGAAAGACGTGAATTTCTTCACACGATTTTGGGGTAAAATTGTAAATATCACGAAATGATCACATAATAAAATCACGAATTTGTCAAAATTTACTGCACTGGGCTAAAAGGTTGAAACGGGGTTCCTTTTCCTACTTTCAAAAGAACGCCGCGAAACGAGAAAAAACTCTAAAAATCGTATACAAATTTTCAGAGGAAAAAAATTACTATATTGACTTGAAAAGACTGCAACCATATTCCTTTCAAGAATGTCAAAAAAGGGCCACGAAATACTAAATTCAACCAAACAACCAACCTGCAGATTAATTTGAATTTTCTGTGCTATTATTATGTAGCTTTCATTACAAAAAGCTACCTATTGCAGCCGTTCGGAGCAGAGCGAGTTCAAAAAATTTTGGTATATTTTCATCGATCATGACCCACAGACCCCGAAACCACCCTCCGTTCAAATATTGATATATATATATATATATCTGATCTTTGTCACACTGTAACTCTTGTATTTATGAACCGATTTGGATGTAACTAGGTGTATACATAGTACATACCAATGTCTCGACCGAGTTCGTTGGCCAGCTTCATCCGCCGTCTTGTTTCAAAATGGCGGCCATTTAAATTTTTTAAAAACATTTAAAATTTGAAATGTGCTACCAAAAAAATGAAAATTGAAAAAAAAAATCTTATGTGTTTGACCTAGATACAAAGATTCCGGAGAAGTTTTTGTTTCGTCTACGTCTTAAAAAATGGCTGAGTTATAGCACTTTGAAACCTAGCGTGGCTGACAGTTTGAAACGACCCGATTTTTGTCACGCGATCACAGGCGTATTTATGAACCGATTTGGATGTACCTTGGTGTATACATAGTATATACCAATGTCTCGACCGAGTTCGTTCGCCAGCTTCATCCGCCATCTTGTTTCAAAATGGCGGCCATTTAAAAAAAAAAAATTAAATGAGGTACCAAAAAATTCGAAAATTAAAAAGATTTTTTTCGTATGTGTTTGACCTTAATACAAAAATTCCGAAACAGTTTTTGTTTCGTCTGTATCTAAAAAATGGCTGAGTTATAGCATTTTGAATTTATATTGTGGCTGACTTTTTGAAATGACCTGGTTTCGTCAGTCGGTAACAGACGTATTTATGAACCGATTTGGATGTAACTTGGTGTGTACATAATACATACCATTGGCTCGACCGAGTTCGTTGGCCAACTTCATTCGCCATCTTGTTCCAAAAGGACTGCCACTTAAAAAAATTTAAAATTTAAAATGATGTATGAAAAAATTCGAAAATGAAAAAGATTTTTTTTATGTGTTTGATTTTGATACAAAGATTCCGGAGCAGTTTTTGTTTCGTCTATATCTTAAAAAAATGGTTGAAATATAGCACTTTGAATTTCTAGCATGGCTCACATTTTGAAACGATCTGATATTTGTCACGCGATAACACGCGTATTTATTAACCTATTTCGATGTAAGAAGGCGTGTGGATAGTATATAGTAATGTCTCGACTAAGTTCGCTCCCCAGCTTCATCAGCCATCGTGCTTCAAAATGTCGGTCATTAAATTAAAAAAAAAATTACATTTAAAGTGAGGTGCAAAAAAATTTGAAATTGAAAAAGGTTTCTTTCTTAAGTATTTAACCTTGATATAAGAATTCCGGAGGATTTTTTGTTTTGTCTTCATCTTAAAAAATGGCTCAGATATAGCAGTTTGAATTTCTAATGTGGGTGACACCTTGAAAAATCTGATTTTTTGCCTGCGACAGCACTAGTACATATATCAACCGATTCCGAAGTGAGTGAGCATGCGCACATGAATTACACAGGTCTCGACCAAGTTCACTGGTTAGCCTCATCCACCATGTTGTCTTAAAAGGGCAGGCACTTCAAGATATCGCCGAATTTGGCAACAAAATATAAGTTACTTTATTTAAAAGCAGCTTGGATAAAGCTGACTATTTCGCGAAATTCCCTTTCATAATAATATTTAGTATTGATAAAAATTAGTATTTAATCTCCTATAATCGGTTTTCACTAAATTGAGATTCGTGTGTTTGAATAATATAAGTTGGCATTTTAAAAATAAGGAATATGAAAGGCCTTCCGGCCCCTGGCTCTGGCCGGAAGGACTTTTTTTCATTGACAAAGGAGGTAGGGTATGTGTCCCCCCCCCCCCAGCTTTACCTCGGCTAATCGAAATTTGGAATTATCGTTTCACATTTGCATCCCCTTTCAATTTTTTTTTGCTTCTTTCTTGACTTTAAACTGCCAAAGCAAAGAGACAAATAGTTTCTATCCTCGTCAAGAACTTGCGTTAATTTCTCGTGAAATTGCAGAAACATGCAATAGAAAGAACGGCGTTAAAAACATCTCCCGCAGACAAAGGACGTCAAAGTGGGATTATAAAGCCACCTTTTTGAATTATTATGACTAATACAGATTCTTGCAAATATTCTAGTTTTAAAAAAGATAAACAACATAATTTTCTTTAAAAAAAAAAAGAAAAAAAGAAAGAAAGAAAAAAGAATGTGGGTTTCTTTTTTTATCACATTTCAAAACTTAGCCGTTTAGTTTTCTGAACTAAACTAATTGAACTCTACTTTCACTTCTTTTTTCTTTTGTAGATTTCGATTTTTTTTAAATAATTGTGCTCGAGTCTGCGGAAACAAGGGGGGTGCCCGGGCACCCAGGGCACCCCCCCTGGTTACCCCTATGATTATGTCATTTATGCTATTTATGCAAACCTAATAAAACTGTCCTAAGAATATATTTAATTATATATATTATAAAATAATATAACTATTATGGTTCATAAATATATATTTAAAGTGAATTTTTGTCACGTTACCTGCTACTTAAAGAGATATAAATATACATATCTATTTTAAGAGCATTTGGAATCTCTACGTGAGAAGATTCCAATTTTTTATACGAATAAAACACCCTGGAAACATTTTACATAAAATGTTTTTCCTGACACTGAAACTGATAAATTCTTGCTCGTTCACTGAATATCAAAAAGCAATATCTTGCACATAGTAACATGATGTAACTTTTTTATAGATATTTCGTGCAATAGTATAGTTACATTTAAACCACCATACGGAATTTTTCATCATAGATCTAATTTTGTAAAAAAACGATATGTTTTACAATAAGAAATTTATTATGAGATCTAAAATTGATAAAATTAAAACTGTAAATCAATAAAATAATAGTTCTGCCGTGAAACATATAAAAATACCTGTGCAGTACAAACATATAAAAATACCTTATACCAGTAAATAGAAATTGAAATAAGTGAACTTAATAAACAATTTTATTTTAAAATGAGATTATTTTTAAATATGCTGTCATATCTGCAATACTTTTATTCACTCAACAGCAAATATAGACTAGAGGTAATCATAAGAGCTACTTAGCTATCATTAAAAGAAAAATAAATATCATTTTTAATAAAATGTAGAAAAAAATTACTTTTATTTTTAAAAAAACTCCTATTTACCTTAAATAAACATCTTAATAAGCTTAATATCATGTTTCCTCTTTCATGCAAATATATATAAATAAAGTTCTAAAAAACCATAAATTTATATTCAAAAATTTGTTTGTGTAAAGAAATATATAAAATTCTAGATCCTTTTTTAATTTCTATGTAAAGTTGTAATAATAGTTTACCAGAAATTGCCCATGTCATTTATGTTATTTATGCAAACCTAATAAAACTGTCTACACTGTTAAAATTTCGCAGCATTCTGACCAGTCATTTGACCGCTTTTATTGAAAACGGTTACAGATCCGTAATTTAACACTATTCTGACCATATTATTGGCCATTTTATGGTCGGAATATAGTTAAATTATGGTTATGAAACCGTTTTTTTTTTCAAAAATCGGACAAATGACTGGACAGAATGCTTCAAAATTTTAACAGTGCATGGTTCCTAAATATATATTTACGTAAAGCGAATTTTTGTCACATTAACTTCTACTTAAAGACATATAAATATACATATCTATTTTAAGAGCATATGGAATCTCTACGGGAGCAGATTCCATTTTTTATAATAATAAAGAACCCTGGAACATCTTTACCTAAAATGTTTTTCGTGACACTGAAATTGATAAATTCTTTTCTTTCACTAAATATCAAAAAGCAATATCTTGCATATAGTAACATAATATATATATATATTTTTTTTATATTTCGCGCAATAGTATTATTATATTTAAAATACGAAGCGGAAATGTCAGTTTGCATCTAATTTTGAATATAAATAATAAGCTTTATTATAAATTAAAATATAATATATCAATTCATCAACAATAAAACAAAATACTGATTTATATATATATTAGGGTGGGCCGAAAAAAACTTCTTTTCGATTTTCGATGATGGGTAGTGCGGATAAATCGCCACTGGTAGCAATAAGTTCACACAAACACTTGAGAATTTTTGAACAATTCCTTGATTTGCCGCAAATGGCTTGAAGTTTTGCTCAAACGCTGGATTTTGAAATTTGTTATCGAAAAATTTTTAAATGTTAAATTTAATTTATTTTAGCTGAATTTACTTGAAATGTCATGTTTAGTTTGCGAAATGTTTAAATAAGCTCCGATTATATATTATTTAATAGTTACCGTATATACTCGCATATAAGTCGACTCGCGTATAAGTCGACAACCTAACTTTTGAATGCAAATTCTGGAAAAAATAAACAACACGCATATAAGTCGACCCCTAACGTTTTACTTCAATTTTGCACAAAATCAAACCAAAGATTTCACTTACCAACGCGAAAAGATGGTTAAGTAAACAAAATCAAATTAATGAATTTTTTAAAATGATAAATTATTATTATTTGTATATTTTATATATTATTTTTTATTCATACACAATTAAAGACATAATTTTGCAGTATTCGAAGTTTTTGTTTTTGCTTTTTTAACTGACTCGCGTATAAGTCGATACCCCCCCCCCCCCCCCCAAATTTGCTTACAAAAAATTGTCAGAAATTCCTCGACTTATACGCGAGTATATACGGTATGTGTATTTTGAATAAGCCAATTTTTATAGCCTTTTCGCGTATAAGTGAGCAAGAATTGTAAGTATTGTTTGGTTCGTTCGACGGTTTTTCTCTTTTATCTTTGTTATGTTCTTCGCTCTTCCTTCTGCTTTTTGATGCGTTCTAAACTAAAAACTAAACTAAACTCTGTGGCTATACAATCCAAGAAGGATCTGGGCCGACAGTGCCCATCTCTGTTTTTTTTACCCTGGGCCCCGAGGTTTTATGCGTTCAAAGTCAAATATTTGATAACTGACCACAGCATGTCGTGACAGCAATTCTGGAAGGAGAGGAGAATATGGAGCTGGAACCAATTAAAACGCAATCGCTCATCATGAGGATGAGTAAGAAAATATGGGATGAGATAAACTGCGAGATGATATGTTAATTATTTCTCTGCTCTAAAGTACAAATATTGTCAGAAGATTTAGATATTGGGAACTTTGGAGCAGGCAGTTCGTCTGAATCAGAATTTGAATCAGGGCCTTCAAAAGCAGACACTCCCAAACACACACCCCTTTCCCACATTCAGGGAATAAGGATCTCGTTATCGATAAAGACAAGGAAACTTGGAAAGAAGATATAGGAGGAGGAAGATATTAGAGGAAGTAAAATTACGAGCATATTTTTCATAGAAGAAAAAATAAAACGTTCTTCATAGAAAAAAAGGGGACAAGCGGTACCGTCGAAAGAAGGACGAAACAAATATTACCATGTTGTCTGAACGTGGTTCGGAATATTTGGGTCACTTGACACCTACTTCTGGTCGCTGCGGGGAAATAGCAAAATCATTATATAATTTTCTAAGGCAGAATAAAGCATGCTTTAGAAAATTTTTAGAAGAGAACTGCAACATTTTATATGTATTCTTTATACGAACGAGCTTTCACGCCAACACCGATATCAACTGTCTAAACTATACAGTACACCCATTTGACCTAAGATCTTTGCCAACGCAAACGGAGCTAGATTAATAGAGTACTCAAATTTTCAACCCTTTGCATATCTGATGTCCATGAAACAGAAATAGGATCATAAAAAGTACATTTTCGCAGGCACTTAGTGATATGTGCTTCGTCTTTTTTTTATGGTACCGCTTGTTCCATATTTTCTATGAAGATCTTTTTACGTTTTCTACCATCAATGAATATGATTGTAATTTTTCATTCACTAAGATATTCCTCCTCCTGTATCTTCTTTCAAAGTTTCTATTTCTGTCACCTAACCTTATCTATATCTATGACGAAATTTTTCTCCTCTGCAGTCAAAATTTCTGCATCTTGAAACTCTTAACGCAATTTCCCAATCTGATATACCAGTTCTAAATTGGTCGAACGCTGTATCAGAAAGGGATATGCGTTTTAGAGTGTCTTCTTTTGAAGACCCTGCCTCAAATTCTGATTCAGATGAATTGCCTGCTTCAAAGTTCCCACTATTTGAATCTTCTGACAATAGCTGTGTTTTAGAGCAGAGGAATAACTACCATCCCATCTCGCAGTTTCTCTCATCCTCATGGTGACTGATTGCGTTTTCATTGGTTTCAGTTCCAAATTCCCCTCGCCTTCCAGAATTGCTGTCAAGATATGCTGTGTTCCGTCATCCAGATATGTGACCTGAATGCATCGAAAAACAGAAGGAAGAGCGAGAAACATAATAAAGACAAAACGAACGAACCAAACAATACTTACCATTTTTGCTCACTTATACGCGAAAAGCAATAAAAATCGCCTAATTCAAAATACGCATAATTATTAAATAATACATAATTAGAGATATTTAAACATTTCGCACATTAAACATGACATTTCAACTAAATTCAGATAAAATAAATTTAATTTAACATTTACAACGTAACTAAAAAAATTCAAAAATCAGCATTTGAGCAAAACTTAAAACCATTTGTGGCAAATGAACGAATTGTCCAAAAAAAAAAAAAAAAAAAAAAAAACTCAGATTTTTTGTGTGAACTTGGTTCCACCAGTGGCAACTTTTCCACACTACCCATCATCGAAAATCGAAAAAAAAGTTTTTTCGGCCCACCCTAATATCCTAGTACCTTCTGTAGGATCTACAATCGAACCCGGTTAACACCCGTTTCAAGGGTAGACAATAGTTGCGTACTAAGAGGCATGTCGTTTTAAATGTCATTTCTATAAGGTAGCCGAAATTGAGTTTTTTTTCATATTTAATCGTCTAAATGAACATTAAAGCTTTCATTTATATATTTAAGGCCTTTTATGCATATTTAGATTAAAATTTAACTGTATATTCAAGTTAAATAACTTTGTTTTTATAGGACTAACTGAAATAATAATTGAAAATTAATATGGATTCAAATATGACTTCATTGTAGAGTAACACCCAGACCACCAAACAATATAACAAAAGTCATTTTACAACTAGACTAATTTTGTTTCATCTAAAGACCAACATATTAAATCTTGGCTGCACAAACTAATAATATTTGGTACTAATTAACCATCTACTATCAACAACAGTGCTATTTCAAACTAATCGTATTAGTTCGTACAGAATTAACTTGACTATTGAGTACCTTTATAATCATTTCTTTATACGAGTATCATTAGCATAACAACAACAACAACAAAAAAGTCTCTGAAATCATAAGATGCATGAACAGCCTCAGACGCATTTATTTAATCTTCATACAGAAATGAAATCCATGTCTTCGTCTGTGCATACGCGTCTTAAGGGGGATTTTTTACCTTAAAGAAACCGAAAATCTATCGCGTATTGAGCGTGACTGCCTAGTAGTCGTATTAAAGAAGTTATTATTTCATTAGTCTAACGGGAATGTTTAAGGACCGGAAAAAATCCGCGTATTAATCTCATAAACCGTGATCGTCTTAACCGGGTCCGACTGTACTTTTCATATACTATTTTAATAGTACATAGTGTTCTGTGTTATAACAATTGAGTAAATATAAAACAAATAAGAACACTAAGAAATAACGGCCTTTATTAATTGCTAAGAAGTGTTAAATGAAGCAGTAAAACTTTTTTATATACAAAAACAAATTCTAAACTGTGTTGTTAATTTTTTCCTATATTTCGACCCCTAAATTTTCTTCATTTTTGCATTATTTCTCATATTTAGAACCCAAAAGGGACCCGGAATATATTTATTGATTATTCTAAAATTTTGCATTTATCATTCTTGTATATTTTCCAACTTTTCCGTCTAGCGGGAATATAAAATTGAAAAATTAAAAAAATCACTAAAATGTGAAAATTTACATCATTTTCGGCTAATTTTCCATATTTTGTCCCCAAACTGGAACCAGAAGATATTTATTAATTGCTTTAAAATTTTGGACTTATGTTCCTTATATATTCTTTCAACTTTTCCGAGCTAGCGTGCAGAAAAAGTTGGAAGTTAAAATTATAACTGAAATGTGAAAATTTACAACATTTTCGGCTAAAATTGCATACTTAGATCCTAAACTGGAGCCGGAAGATATTTATTGATTATTTTAAAATTTTGTGAGTATATTTCTGAGACCATTCCACAACTTTTCCGCGCTAGTGGGAAAAGAATTTCGTAAAAAAACATTTTTACGCTCCACCCTAATGTATATATGTGTGTGTGTATGTATATTAGTATATATTATTAGAAATAAATCTACAGCTTAATTACATTCATAAAAAATGTATGCTTTAAATATTTTCTTAAGCTTCAGTTTTCGGTCAGTACTGCAAAATATGTATCATAACAAACCATTGAGAACTATCATTCATGTCGCTCCAGAAATATTTAAAATATTACTCTTCACAAAAAACTCGTTGATATGCTTTGAAAAAATATATTATAGTTTTTATTTTATAGTTTTTATTTAGTTTTTATTTATAATACGACATAGATAGCATACATCTCTTAGATTTATTTTACGGAAAAAAAAATACTTACTTAAGTTGCATTGCTGAAAAATATCTACCTTAAATATTTTATATGGCTAAACTTTTATGTCACTTCCATGAAACATAAACAAAGATTTCGTGTCAAACTTGCAACTTTAATTTATTGTTTGCGTGTCAGGCAAAACGATCGGTTTTTCTTTCGTGGTACAATTATATCAAAATTTGACACATTTTATAAAAATAGGAAAGACTAAATATTATAAAGGCGTTCCTTTTCTTCTTAGGTTTCCTTCCAAATAAATGACATAATAGTAAAACGTCTGTGATATGAATATTAAGGCATTATATTTATAAAAATTAGGAGGTACTTCATAAACCGTTTCCTAGAATATTTTTTCTTCTTCTTAATATTTTTTCCTCTGCATTTATTGTTAAAATATTTTTTAGCTAGTGAATGAAATTATTTTTTTTTATATTCTTATACATATACGTGAATTTAAGATGTCTCATGACTTTTAAGTTTCAACATTTTCGAAAGTTTAATTTTTTTAGATGTTAAACTCCTATCTTTTCTGAATATTTTGATATAATTGTTTCCTTGAAAATATCATTGGAAGAAAAGTTATGGCTTTTCGAATATACACCCGCCAATAACTGCAACGGCGTTTCCGAAACGTTGAAGTCATTGTTCTCAAAATGATGTTTTTGTGCGTATCGCAAAGGATATCTCAAAAATTTCTCCATATGTTTTCATGAAATTAAAAAATATATTTGTTTCATATTAGTATGTGTAAAGTAAACCTAAAAATTTATTTTTATTGTTCAAAAAATATTTTTTAAGGTGATTATGCTGTTGAAATGTTCAAAATTTTGTATTAGCTAAATACAAATTTGTATTAAAAATGTAAACATGCATTAAATACAAATTTATTTAGATTGAGAGTAATTATAGCAATCTTGCAATATTATTAGGACCAAAATTTTCATTCTGTTTGTAACATTTATTTTGTAATCCTGCGCGTAAGCTTTTATACCAATTTTCTGCTTGATAAATGTATGCCCCCTATAAATAATAATTCTAGTTATTGTACTTTTTTTAATATATGAAATAAAAGAACATACTTATAGTGTAATGCGTCGACTTACGTCAGAAATTCGTTCCAAGACTGGCAACGTAAGTTGAAAACGACGTAAGTTGATGTACATTTAGCTAAGGAGAAAAGGATAAGTAATCAAAATTCTCCAAAATCTAATGAACATATTATTTTGTATTTAGGGAGTATGTTGCATACATTTAACATTAGCAAAAAAATGCATTTCCGATACTAGAATTTTGAATAAATCGATAAGTTGTTAACTTACAAATTATTGTTCTCCTAGCTATCCCGTTCGAGTGTTTAAGTATGCGAAAAAACCTTGCAATAACGTTTGGACCGACAAATTTTTCTTATTTTACTTTTGGACGTTCTTTGTAACAGCAGAGTGAGTTTTTTTACGCTTTTGCTAGTGAATTTTTTTATTTGTTTGTTACTACAACTTGACTGTCACTGGGAAGTTTCCCTTCATAGAACCAAAAGCCTTCAAAAAATTTTAAAGTACGTCTTAATAAGTAATTTTTTTTCATGCCAGATAACGTAAATGCGGGGTGACGTAAGTCGAAGGGACGTAAGACAGGGTACTTCTGTACCTTTATATCCTTCTAAAAATTGTGTTTTAAAGTCATATACACTTTATGATATTAAATGTTGAAAATTGTTTTTTTTTCTTTTTTTTTTTTTTTTTTTTTTTTTTTTTTTTTCAATTTTAAGAGTCCTGAGACCCCTAACAGAAATATTTAATGAGTTCATTCAAATGCATATAGTCAAATGTTTTAAAATCGTCTCTGAAATTCAGAACCATTTCCTCATTTAATAATTTCCAATAAAGTTGAAAAGTGTTTATGAATACTGTTTGTCTGTCCGTTTATTCCTGTGTCTGTCTGTCACTCTAACTCATGTAAATACACTCGGAATTTCAAGCTATTGATATATGTTAATGATGCTTACTATGGCATGTTCGGTATTGTATATGAAGTGTAAAGCTTTAATAATTCCTTTTCAGGGACACTCAAAAGAATTGCGTTACATTCTGGTGTATGGGGAAAATCGTTTGCAGAGTATTTAATGACATTACGCAATTTTTAATGTGTTGAAATTTATATAAATCACCGAATTTCACTCCAAGATGATTACGATAAAACAGGCCATTCATATTATTTGTCGTTCATTTACAGGGACACACAAAAGAACGTAACAGTACTTTCTTTGAGCAATAATTGCTGGAAGTGCTTTTTCAATTTCGGTATGCGTTTTTAAATTTAACAGGTTTTTTTTTCATGTTACTCGTTGTTTATAAATTATGTACCTCGTATACAGGGTTGCACAAAAGAATGTTCTGCTTATTAGTGGAAATAATTGAAGGGGAATTTTCAAATCTGGTATGTATTTCCTATGTTAATTAAGAGACATAATGTATATATCATATATATGACTGCTAAACGAATTTGGATAATTTTCGGATTGTAGATGGGAATTACCGAATTATGTTTTCAGACTGCGTTACCATAGGATTGAATTAGACATCATTTTTCAAGATATAACGGTGCAGTTTTGTCATATTAATTTGAATGTTTTGAAACGTGTTTCATACATGCTTCACATATTATTTTATTTTAGTATTAAGTGTATGCAGTCAGGAGGTTTTTCTATTATCAGTATATTTTAAGGAAGATGGCCATACATTCTTAAGAGGTTGATATTTTGTTATTATAAATTTGGTGCAAAATAATCCGGGAGTATATGGGTATTTTTTTCATTTTTTTTTAAATATTCCAGTAACAGAATCTTTCAGCAGTTTTACCTCATACATAGAATAGTATCATAAAAACATAGGAAAAGTTTAAAATATTTTACATCTCCTAAAAATTCACAAAAATTCCGAAATAATTTTCATTTTCCTAAAACAAACTTTATTCTTTTCCATAATAATATCATCGTTGGTGTCGCCAGAAAGCATTCATGTTGCGTCACCTTCACAGATCTTCAGCCTATGAAGCAAATTAGGACCAAATAAGAAAAGTATCCCCGTTTGACTTCTATATACAAATTTAACATATGCATATTTCTTAACTTTGAAAAATATAATTATATTAGCATAGCTAAAATAAAAACGAAACTCACTACGATATATTAAACAATAAAACATAAAAAAAAATATCGCCAACTGACATATTTTTTTAGACCTGGAATTGAATTTGAAGTTCTTAAAGGCTCTGGAACTTTTGAAACTGACAAATTACAAGTAAAGGTGATTTTAATATGAATTTCAACAACTGATTATGTTAGCTGATTGCAATAAATCAACTTATTAAGATTTGGACAGCAAATTTTACACATAAAAACACATTAAAAAATAAATAACATGAGTTAATTTTCTGTTAAGGTATATAATGTTTTAGAATAAAATTTGAATTTTTTTTTAAATAAATGAATTCATCTTATATGCCTTGTGAGCATCATTTGTAATATTTGAATTGTCACAGTGAAACAAAATGTTTATAATGAGAAGAGATATAATAAGTCTTTAAAATAACCTACCTTTTAAAAATATAAATATTAGGTTTTAAGTAAAAAATGAAGGGGAAAAAATCAAAATTTAAAGATATACTATTATATAAACAAGTCATAATTTATGCATTTTCTACTTTATTAATAGAATAGTAAATCGTTTTGCTCATGTATAAGGTTTACACCTTCATTTCATGAAAAATATCCAGACATTTCTTAGAAACCAGAAGCACTTCGACCAAAATCACCGTAATGAAAAAAAAATCAATTTTAATCTCTTAAACGCTTAAGGTATGTGACTACACTCAAATTGTAAGTTAAAGTCCAAAAATGTCTTGCTTTTGGTTCAGTGATAATTAGAAGACAAGTTATAGCCCAAAATATAAACCGGAATTGAACTTTCTGAAACCGGAAGTGATCTTTTAAATATCCACAGAAAGGTAAACAATAAATTTTAATACACAAATATATAATGCATAACATATAATATATACACAAATATATAAACACCTAATAATAGGGTGGATTATAAAGTTGCAAATTTTATACGTAATTTTGTTTACAATATCAAAATCTTAATTTTCGTTTTCTGGAAAACGGATTTTTTCATTCTGTACGTTTACGAGAAACATGATTTCATAAAACGTTTTTAAGATATTCAAATAAAATTTTGTCATAATGTTCTGCTCATCTATTTGCATGTTATGAAGCAAAATATAGCTTGTAAGTTTGTATATAGGTATTAATTTAAGAGCTATTAAAAAAAATATATACACATTTTTTTAAAGTCATGTTCTGTATACAAAATTTGGTATATATTAGTAAATTTAAGAGGTGTTGCAAATATATTTCTTCATTACACAGATAAGTGGTTTGCTAAAATATTGTTGAAAAAAAATAAGTGAAATATATTGGTTTCGTTACAGAAGGTTTGGCATAAACGCAAATCTTTACTAAAATTTGACTAAATATTGCCTAATTTGAAAAGTTAATGTAAATTCCATTAAACATTTACTCGAATTCATAGTTTTATTCCTGTTTTAACTAAAAACATATGTGTTTGATAAAAATTTCATATTTTTCAATAAAAGTACCCCGAAAATAGGCATATACCTTAAGTACCATGTTCAAGTTAGCGATAGTTTGCGGAATACCAGACATAATAAATTTTGCCATTTTCGTCCAATGACAGTAGCAATTACTGATGTAATAAAGCAGATGCTTTGACCATTTGAGTCTGGACATAAAATGAGGATCTACGCGCATACGTATTGTTATTTCAAATAGGTAGGGTATTCATGGCGCACGCAGGCTCATCGTGGTGCAAATTAACTGTTAAACTTCCTCTTTGATGACATAAAATGTCTCAAACTGTTTTATACATAAAAGAAATTTTTGCATTAGCTCTTTTTTTTTCCAGAAATAATCAAATTTGATTATATGACAGAAAATAAAAATGATAGAGGAAAAGGTCCAAATACCGGCTACCACTTTTGTTTTCAATCTAGATCATACAATTTTCAAAATTAATAAAATAAATAGTGACAGCAGGGTAGCTTGATACGCTTCACACCTGTTTAGAGAAAAAAATCAGTTTAAAAGGCGTTTTCTGTTTATAAAAGCAAAATTCCGAAAGTCTTCAAATTTTGAGTTTTTAAAATGAGGTCTAAATACCGGCACCTAAGGTTTATTTTTCCAAAGGATCACTTAAATAAAGCTAATGAGAATTATTAAGCAACAAGAATATTATTTTAATAAATTGTATTGATTAATAGCATTTCTTATGCACAGAAAACATACGCAATTTTTAATAATTAAGTATTTTTGCCAAATTTCTAAAATTCTTTACGACTATCTCTCACAGTTTTCTTCCCATTATGCTTCTAATTTTGTTTTTTAACGTGTAAAACAAAAAAAAGAGCTTGCAGATTGAAATGAGAATTATTTTATCTGACAAAATCAAAACCATAATATCACAATCTGCGTCGGTATAGTCCCTATCAGCCCACATATCGTATTCTTAACATTGGACCCAGAATCCCTACCCCCATTCTTGTCCACAGAGAAAGCACCCAGGCAAATTACACAAATTTATCATCTTCCTCTGTTGGATATTTCCCTTTTTCACTTTTTAACCCTCTCCCTGCGTAATTGTTTTATCAAAATAGCTTCAAAAATAGCGTATTTAATCCCCATCACGACGAGCGTCTTTTAAGAATTTTTATTCTTTTGTCATCGGTTTTTCAAAACAAAAATATTTGTCTAATTTAACCGGGAAAATTCTCCGATTAAATAAGGCAAAATTTACAATAAAAAAATAACTGGTTGGAATAATCAAGGAGGGTTAATTAGACGGAAAAATGCATCCCCGAGGAAATCTCGGGTTGCGCAAATTTTGCTACTTTTACATTGCCCGAGGAAATCTCGGGTTGCGCAGCGAGAGGGTTAAAATCAAATTTCTACCTCTTTCCCTTGGTTTACTTCGTCATTTTTTTCTTTCTCTTCACACTTATTACAGGCAATTATGTAGTGTCCAACAGCGTTTTTTTGGAAAGTGATCCGGTAACCAGTGTCAGTCCTGAAGAATTACGGCCACGGTTGCTTTTTTCATATTGCTAAATGGGATTTGAATTATTTCTGAATCATGTAAATTTATTAATTGTGGAACTATTTAAATTGATTTTTTCCTCCCCTTCAAGCAGAGTAACCAAGAGAGGTCCAAATACCAGCTAGCCGGTATTTAGACCACTCTAGGTAGCCGGTATTCGGACCACTGCTACGTTTAAGTTAAAACCGGCATTATTCAATCATATAATAAAATACCAATAATGTGCGCGTGGCAAATGAGGGCTAAATATGTCTTGAAACTAACTTAATCAACAATTCAAGCCAATATACGATCAGTATGTTTAAAAAAAATAAGAAACACATATCTGAAAAACTTTTGATGTACCAGATTACGTAGATTCGACACTTTTGCATTTATTATTTGTAAATGACACAGACTTCGGCGACGTAGTTTTCGTAATTGTCTTCTCTCAATTAAAGTTACAAACTCTGCCTATCACCTCTAGGCTGCACTGCACTCAGTTCTCAGAACACCTAGTAGCCGGTATTTGGACCCTAGCCGGTATTTGGACCTTCTCCTCTATTTCGACAGTTTAAAAAGTACCTGACACATTAAATCTATGACTTAAACATTCATTAAAATAGGATATAAAAAATGCTTAGTTTGAAAGGGTGCACATTTCTTTGTTTTTTCTTGCATCTAATATATATATCAGGATAGGAATTTTGAAAATAGTCTTCCCTAACATTTCATGGACAAAGAATAGACTCCAAATATAAAGAAATGTGCTTAGTTTTAATTCATGTGAAAAAGATTCCTAAAACTGAATTCTTGGAGATTCCAAATACTTATAATACTTGTCCCTGTCAGACACATGGTACTTCTATTCGCAAAATGACGGAATGAGCGAACGACACCTGAAATTACAAACAAATTTATTTCAAAATAAGCAAAAGTTCACGCATTAATAAAAGGAAAATTTTCATTCCAATATTCTGGCGCCAATGTGACATTTATGAATTAAAATAAAGGGGTCCTAAAGTAAACCATCGCCCTCGAAGGTGTTAAGGGAGTTTCAGATCTCCATACATAACAAGTATTAGAGTTTCGACAAGAATATTATATTTTTTTCCTGCAAATAGAAGACATAGGAGCAAAAGCGTAAATAAAATTTTGAATATAAATAGTACAGTAATATGAATTATTTTTTCTTTTCCGTTCACAAATTTCTAGTATTTCTAATAACAGTGTTTTCTCTAAACCGGCAGCAATTTGATCTTAATATAAAACAAAATAAATTCCTTTAATGGAATTTAACTTAAAGGAAAATCTGTACGCACATATTTTGACAAACTTTGACATGCACTTTAAAATTTTGTCGAATATAACGACGAAACATATTTTTATTCATTAAAAACTTTCATCAAAATCTAAAATGCATAAAAGAAAAAAAAAAGTTTTAAAATTCAAAAGTGCTCTATTTATGCAGCAAATTACTTCTTCTTTTAAAATAGAAATATAATTATTTTTAATGTGTTCAAGAAGATAACCCAATGATTATTTTTCATTCACAATAGCTTGTTTATATTACGATCATGACAAGTTGAATCTCTTTCATATAAATCTTTTCACATAAGTTTAAGGTTATTAATCATTAATGGCACGTATGTTATAAAATCCATAGAACGCTTCTGAAATTACTACTAAGATTTGCATTAATAATTTTTTATCTCAATTTGTTAGAACATAAAAGATATTACGTAATGAAGAAATAAAAAAGAAAGATTAAAATAATTAATGAATAAGAATACACAATAGCTTCTGATATATATTTTATCTCTTACGTTAAACTAACACATATGAGGAATGAGGCGTTAACTTGAAACTTAAAAGAACAAAAGAAGAACGTTTTTGAGCGTGTCATCTAAATTTTCGGCATCATTAGTCAAGTGTTTACATGCCAAGACGTCAGATTTCGTCGTTCCACTTTAGCAAAAGCGTATGTTACCCCACTATCGATCAAAAAGGTAATATAAAGTAAAAGTAGAAGATGTCTTTAAGTAAGAATAAATTTTCTGTGAATGGAGAAAAAGTTAGATTGATTTTCTATAGAATACGCAAAAATTAAAGATAATAACGCAATTAAAGCTCTTTTGTGAGCGACAGATATTTCAGATAACTGTACACAGGTACAATTTTTATCTTTTGATATAAAAATGTATTAAATGAATTTCTAATAAATTTTTTCTTTTAAATATATTATATTTATTATATTATATCAAGTGAAACAATATATTCTACCTCTAAAAAGTACTTTAAAATGCATGAAAATGCATAACGACAGACAACATATACTTTATTTCTTTACTTCGGCTTCTACAATTTAAAGTAAAATTTTTTTTCGTATTAACCGGCAATATTTAAAAAAATCAATTAAAGAAAATTTAAAGCGTGTTCAGTATGCAATAAGGTAAGTCAGGGATACTTGCCCCCTTATTCGCTCCTTACTTTTTTCCTTTTTTATAGTATTGATTTTTGTAGAACATATTTAACCTATCTACTCCAAATTTTATGTAGAATTTTATAAGAGATATTACTGTAATATAAATAGCAGATAAAATGGAACTGTTTAAAAAAAATAATCAATGATTTTCGACTTCTATCACGGACATCAGTTTTAGACGCCTCACTTGATCGGAATAGATGTTCTAGTCATTAGCTCTGCAATTAGGAAAAATATGTTTGTATCCTGTAAACTAATACATTATTACAATAATCGTTCATTACATAAATGCATTTGTAAATTTCATAAACAATATTCACAAATTATTTCCTGAAAAATCACAAATAAATGCATTATATTTGACCTGATACTATATGCTATGAAAGCATGCAACAAAAGTCAAACTTACCTACTTTCATGAATATAACTTTTGTTTTAAGAAATAAATCATTGTAATGTCGTATACTACGCTTTTCTATAACATTTGAGAGTAGAAGGACGTCACTAATGCCGTCAAATGTCCAATAGTCTAATACAGTGACTGGGTCAATTAACCCAATGGGCATCTAACCCGTATTTACCCTATACTGAAAATACATAACTTGAATTAATATATGCAATTTTGTAGTATGTTTTAATTTGTTAAATTATTCTTAAAGAATGTTGACCTACAGATTGATAATCTGAAACCCGGGTTGCTGTTGAGAAAACCCATCAACTCTTACACGGAGCACATACCATCTCAATTTCAGCGCAAACGGTATTTTGAAGTGTAATATCTCATGATTGCAAGCAGTTAAAAATAAAAACCTTTCAATTTATTAATCAGCAGTGTTAGATTTACTTATGTTGTCCATTTCAAGCATTTTGATGCACAATAAATGTATGTTGTGCATTTTTTATGTGTTACAGTGGATGTTAATGGTAAGGCAAAAGGAATTTATGTCATATTTTGAAGCATCATTCCTTCAATGTCAGGGTTTGAAAGTTATATTAACAATGCCATTTATACATTTTCAAGGGAATTATTTACAACAGGTCGGAGGTCACCCGAGAACCGGTGAAGACTTGAGAGGGGTCGCTCCCTGTAGGTCACTCCCTGAGAAGGTGGTATTTCCCAATTAAATTTCAACATCTTCAGGATTAATTTGACGAAATACAACGGACTAATGACATAGTCTTTTATTAGAAAGCAGGCGAAAATGATGGTTTTTCCACTTAATTAAAAATGTAAAATCTTAATCATTTTTTTTTTATTCAAAAAATGTTTTTTAAGATAGGATAACATTTAGCAAAGCCTCTTATAATTCCAGAGTTGCTTTTTAGAAATGTAAGATACTCTTAGATTCTTGAAGACATGTTGTTCTTGAAGACATAATGTTTTAGCAAAGATGCTAGTAGTTATTCCGTTGTCTCTTAAAATTTCATGCTTTGAAAATGCTTCGGCTTGCTGAGACGTGCTTTACGCAATCTAACTTCGTAGATACTCTGCTTAATTCAGCCCAATTTGGTGTCTTTTATCAAATCACTAAGAAATCTGTCTACGCAGTCTGTAGCTTCCGGGATCATGATATGTTCCCTAGCAACCACCTACTCCCAGATCTTTTATCAAGGTACTGCTTTAATGTTTCTGGTGTTCAATTATTCAATGAATAAATCTACTAGGTGTAGATATCAGTGTTTGTGGTCAGGGATCTATAATTCATATATCATTTTATTAATTTAAACAATTTTACTTGGATATAATATTTTACAATTAACGAAATGATGCAAAAAGAGCAAAGGTTTGCCAAGATACGTGTATGATTGGAAATTTTAATAAAATTGTCTTTGGAACAATTTTAAGTACGGAATTTATTAATTTACCTTTTTAATACTCTATGATTCTATCGTATCGCTACGTGGTAGTGGAATTGAATTTTAATGTTCTCTTCTTTACTTTGTAAATATTTGATGTTGATTTTTTTTTCCAAATAAAGGTTTGCAGAGATTTAATTAAAATTTTATTTCATTTGCATTGTGTGATTTTATTTGAAATTAGCTTTAGTGTGTTTTTGGGATAAGATAATTTAAAATAATATTATTTAATGTCATATATAGCAGTTCATAAGAGAACTTTTCTACTAAATATTCACACCGCTAGATTTTTTTTTTTTAACAGCACTATGCTTTCTTTCGTATGATCACGTCTTTACATATTTAATTATTTGGCTATCTAAACTAATCGTCGAACGTCATGTTACCCCGCTAGATTATATGGACGGATTTTTGAAAAAATATATAAAATATATGGTAGTGAGAATTTGTCTAGGTCTTTCCATCTCCTGTTAAAGTGCTTTTTTAAAGTTAAATTTGAAAAAAAAAAGATTATATAGTGTTACGAAAAGCTCTAGTTAAAACACTTAGATGTGATTAATCCTTTCTTACCTATTCTATCGTGAAATTATAAGTAAAGTACTTAAGCAAAAAAATTAAGTAATAAATCCCGCCTTAACTATTTATCTTTATTTTTTTAAAGTTATAAGCAAACAATAACTGGGAAAATGAAAAAAAAATGTTATATAAACTCATGTGAAAAGTGTAATGCGAATTGTTCATTTAAATTAACTGCATGTCTATTATAGTTGTTTATTATAAATTTTTCATAAGTTTGTAAACAAAATTATGTACGTCGTACACAATTTATAATAATTTTATTGTATTTTTTAATTTTTTTATTAGATATTTAACTTATTGCCTCATATAATAAAACAAAAATTCGTAAAGTATAATGTAAGATAATACCAATTTCTTAAAATCATTTACATTAAATGATCAAATAGACCTTACCGCTTCTTTTGATATGAAACTGTTTTATAAGTCGCTTTTATACGAAAACACGCTTTCGTAAATCTCTGTCTCGGAAATTTATCTAATGAACATTCTTTCCTAAATAGGCTATTTCAACCTTCATTAACTAAGCTAATTGTAAAAAATCAAAGCTTTAATATTCGAATTCTCTATTAATCAGTTATGTAACAGAATATCTGCCGATTCATTTTAATTGCCGAGGACATTCCAGATAAATGGACAGCAATAATTTGTAAACGGATATGCATTAATATATAGTCGCTACGTCATTTCCCAATTAATGTTTGATTAATTTGGTACTTAGCATAAATCTATATATTTGTGCATTTGATAGTACATTAAGGTTAAAGAGAAAACAACAATTGCAAGATGTGTTATTTAACATAAAATCAATTATGAATTCCATATGCATGAGGGATTAGTAAAAAGTTTTTTTTTATTATGTAAAAAAAAAAAAAAAAAAAAAAAAAAAAAAAAAACATATAAGTTCATACATTAAGCTTGTCCTATATAAATGTTTCTCTGAAATAAAATCTTACCAAGGACGATATTTGCGAAAAATTATTTTATATATCTAAGGACCATTATTCGTAACAATTTTAATGTGCAATATTAAATATGGTAATTTTCCAGTATAGGGACCTTGGCCTTTTTATTAATCTTGGCAAAAGTTAGATTTGGTGCCAAAAGATATAATCAGCTTATGAAACAAATCTGATAAAATATAATGCTTAATTATATGTACTTTAGAGCCTCGATTATCAGACTCTCGTTTAACAGGAGCTTTCCGTAAACCGATGTCGGTTTCCTAATATTTTTTCAGCTTTTTTTTTTCTTTACGTTATTTTTTGTATGCAAGCGGTAATTTCAGAAATAAAAGTGAAGATAAATATTTTGTTTCCCATTTCTTAAAATTCCTTTAAAAATTAAAATTAGCGTTAGCTCCCGTGAGCTCCGGTGTCGGTAGAAGTGTAATCTTCCCCCCGCTCCCTGAGTACGTGTCTCTGTTCTAAACAAAAATACTCCATATTTCAAAATTTGAAAGCCCTTATTGAGAAGTGCCTCAACATTCGAATGTTATTGCACCCTGTGATTGTAAACAAGTGCATGTATCAAAACCTCTTTTAATGTCTTTTTTATGAAAATAAATCTTCACAGCTGCAGAATTTCAAAAGGGGAAGGGGAAATCAATCTCATATTTTCGATACACGCTTGCTTACTTTTCGTTTACGATTCACACGCATACCGTTCTTGGACGTATTGCCAAGTGCCACATCATTCGAATGTATTGCACTCTCTGATTGTAAGCAAATGCAGGGAACACCTCTTTTGTCACCATTTTGCGAACAGAAACTTTCACAGCTGCAGAATTTCAAAAGGGGGAGGAGAAACCAATGTCATATTTTCGCTACACACTCGCTTACTGTTCGTTTTATGATTGGAACGCCTACAATTTGTGTTACTCCGGAAAGGGGTCGTAAGTTTTTTCATGTATTTATTTCCATGTATAATTTGAATTTAGATATTTATTTTATGCATTTTAAATAATCATAGCAGCAGTTTGATGACGATGTTGCACATTAAACTTGATGATTATTGATAAATTCTCTATTATCCGAAAATGTCGATTATCGGATGTAGGTTCGGTCCCAATTACGTCGGATAATCGACGTTTTACTGTACGTATAATTGTTCTATTATTGTTTGCTGATATGTACTAATTACTTTGGTTTGAATAGTAATTTGTATTGTTGTAAAGTTGGTAATCCCTTCTTTGTATTAAATAAATTGGATAAATATTTTTAAAAATTCTTGTAAATAATATGAAACAATGAACATGTTGTCACAACATATGTTGCGAAATTTCCATCTGTCGCCAAGGCCATTTTCTCTCTTTCGCCAATACACCTATGGTGGAAGAGAACATTAAATTTTGTATGCGTTTCAAAACAGATATTAAATATGACATGCTAAGTTTAAACCCTTTATTTTCATTATACTAAAAAAAGTGATAATTTTTATAAAACATATTAAGCCTTTTTTAAATTTTAAATTATAGGCGTTTACATAATAATATAAAATGAAATTTAAAAATTTAATTTTAATGTTCTACACCATTCAAGATAATTCATCTAAATTATTAAACTAATTTATAAAAGATTTAATTATTATAATCTCTCTTCGAAAAAGAATATCATTTTTCATAATAAAGAATCTATTTGAATGACTTTTGGAAATCTACGATTTATCCGTGAAAAAATTCAAACTTCTAACAAGTTAAAACAAGCTTTTTAAAAGTTATATATATATATATATATATATATATATATATATATATATATATATATATATATATATATATAATAATTATAAAAGTTTCACAAGTGCATTGCACACATTTTCTTTATCTAAATCCAAAAGTAATACTTCAGATATCCTCGAAAATGTTAAAATTGCAACTACATAAAAACGAATATATGCAAGCTAATATTTTATTTAAAGGAGTCTTTCATCCTGAGAATAAGAAAAGAGATGAAGTATCTACTTGCAAATGTCAATGAAAAAGTTTTTTCATCTAACATGACACTACTCACAAAGGAAATTACAATATCTTTATTCTAGTATAGTATAATCTCTTAAACCTATAGCCACGTGGAAAATAGCGCCTTCCTTGTACATAGAAGAAATATCTACTTAGAAGGAATATCTAGAAAACGTTAATAAAGAGAATTTTTTTAATTTATATATATATATACAGCAGGGCGCGAAATTTCCGCTTGCCAGCTCGCCAATGGCAATCAAATATTTAAGGTTGGTGAGTTAGTTTTGTCTTTTAAAATGTTGTGTTTTAAATCAAACTATATACGCTCAGAATAGTGTGCCTCAATCCAGCGATATGCAGATCTTGTAGATCTTTTGTGCTTCGCTGAGAAATGTTTATATTTTAACAAAGTATGGCAATGAAAAACAACGCAGGTATTTTATCCATTTTATTGCGGAAACTATGAAGTTAGATTTAGTGGAAAAATTAAAAAAGTGTAAATATATCAGTATTCTGTTTGATGGTGCCACAGATAGATCAGGTGTTGAACATGCAAAAGTGCATGTTTGATACGTGGATGCAAGAGATAACCATATCAAAGAGGACATTTTAGAAGCAGTAGAGTTGCTAAATTCTACTTCATACAGTTCTTTGTACAGCGATAACTGATTTTATAGATAAGAATACACGTCCAAATGAATATAGAAACAGGTGTTATATTTTAAGCTTGGGTACTGATGGTTCTCCAAATATGGTGGGATACAAATCAGGACTGGCTATGAAAAAGAAATCTATTTGTGCTAAATTTGCTAAATTGATAAGCATTCACTGCCTTGCACACCATTTGCAGTTGGCTGTTTTGAATGGATGTGGTGAAGTTGAATATCTGAAAACATTTGATTCAGCAGTATTTTTAATTTTTACCATGTCTCAGGTAAAAGAAACAGCAGAAATTCTAGGAGAAAGAATTCTTAAACTGAGTGATATTCATACTGTTAGATGATCATCCATCAAAGAAAGTGCTGTGAAAGCTCTTTTGCAAGACATCTTGAACAGGGCGCCCACGGAAAAAACAATGATAGTGCAAATCCTAAGTGTTTGCTGAAAAGATTGAAGGATTATAAATTTCTTTAAGTTCTGTACTTTTTAAAGAATTTTCATAGGAAATTGAACCCTTTAAGTGTGGCATTAAAAAACAAGGAACTTATCATTTCATCTGGAAATAAAAATTGAACATTGCATCTCAGTTCTGACAGATCTCGAATCTAGTGTTGGACCAAACGAAGAGGAGTTTTGACCAACTATCCATCTCAGGGATAAACAATGTTGAACAGCTGGCATATATTCAAAATGGGGAGCGAGAATTTCAGACTTTAAGAGGGAGATTAATTAAACATGCAAACATATACATTACAGAAAGACTGTAATCTATTTCAACAGATGTGTTAACATCTCTGCATGTTTTTGAAACTTCGGGTTGGCTTCCCAAAGAAAAAAATCTTGAATCTGGGTTAGAAGAAATAAAAAAGCTCTTTATATATTTGAACCCAAGTCTCTTTAATGAAAAAGTGGATATTGTATTGGCAGAGTGGGCAGAATTCAAGTTTATGTTCTCTTCACTAATACTGAAAGATATGCTGGAGAAGTTTTACAGTGAAAAGTACTCAGCAAGATCCCCCAATTCGTTCCAAATTCTAACAATTTGTGCTGTTCTACCAGTGAGCATAGCTTCGTACGAGAGGCTTCAGCTGTCACAACAGACTCAAGACTGAATACAGGAGCTCTCTGAAGACTGAGACACTGCATGATTTACTAAAATTGCTATTAATGGATCTATGAATGTAAAATTTTCCTGATTTAACAGACAGCTTCTTCTAATAACGGTCAATTTAAATTCAGTTTGTCCTAAATAGCTCATTCTCTGGGCAAGTGTGATGACCTACGTTGCTGTCTGAATGAATGTAAAATAATGGCGATCAAAAATTTTAGTCTGGCGAGCGCCTTTTGAACTGAAATTTCATGCCCTGATATACAGGGTGAATATGAATGTAGAGTTGAAATTTGAACCTTCCCCACGCCTGAACACAGTTCAGTTTGCGCTACTTAACCACTCCCAACGATTCAGATTTTGAGCTCAAAATGTAAGTTTAATTCTACGCTTTTGAAAGAATTTAATGAGATACAAAGAATAACTGTAAAAAATAGCTGTTCGTTACTCCAAAGTCTAAAGCGTCTAAAGTCTGTTGTCATTTTTTTAACTTTATCTTTAAAATTTATTTTCAAGAAAATACTGACATAAAGAATACTTTTAGAGAAAACCGCAAACAAATCGACCAAATTTCCGTTTTTAATAATAATTTGAAAATTTGGACCCCAAATTTTAATGGCGCCTATCTCCTTCGGCAGACGTTTGGGATCCGTAGTTTCCCCTTTAATATTATTTGTTTTGATGTGTACTATCAACCCCTTAAAGTTTTGAAATAGAGATTATATTCACTCTGTGTATATCATATCATATATCTTATAAAGCAGTAAGCTCTAAATGTTCCGCTCGGATCTTTTCAAAAACTACCCAGTGGATTTTTGTTGCAAATAGTGTTATTCGATAGAGAATAGTTACGCGGTGGTTTATGAGTAAAATATACAGGGATAACTATGATTTTTGGTAATAAATTTCGCATTTTATTGTTATTCTGAACGAAAAGGATGCCAGAGATTATTTTTTGGCGACAAATCAATTAAATCGCTGTATCCGTTAGAAAAAAAATGAAGAAAAAAATTGAAGAAAATAATTACTGATATTGAAGTGTTAAAATAAAAAAAAGAAAAATTCATTTAAATGAGAGATAATGTTAAAAAACGAAAATATTGAATTTAAACCTAAAAGAAATATTTATAATTTAATTTAAACTTGAAAGAAATATTTATAATGCTCAAAAATTAATTTAGTGAGAAGATTGCAATTGATATGCAATATTTGGCTCTTTATCGCTTGCGTTAGATTATAGAAAGGAATCTGAAAATTTGATTAGATGAATTTTTAATGAATTTTTTAAACCATTTGGAAAAATGTTTATTATCCTCTGTCAGGGTACGAAATCAAAAACATATCTGAAGCGTTTTATTGGTTGAATCCGCATTTTATTCGTTTTCTCATTGGTCTATAGAGTAATCTGTATTTTTCCTTTACTTTCAACAGAGGTGGATACATCTGTTGCCACTATGACAAAAAATAATAAAAACTAAAAAAAATTAATAATAACTCAGAAACAAATTGAGATACAGCTTTCAAACAAATTGCATTTAAAAGTACTTTTTCTCTATACGACGGTGTAAAAAGTAATATTGTGGGATGTTTAGAAGTTTAAGAATGAAATTTCATTTAAAATTGGTCCAGGATTATTAATGTTTAATCCATGGCGTACATAATGAATGACCAGCTCCGTAGAAATATAAAAATTTACTGTACCGAAAAATGTAATCTATGGCGCACCTAATGTATGATCAACTCCGTGCGATTTTTTATGTCTTAAATTTTAGACTTTGAAAAAATCATTTTCCAAATGGTCGTTGTAATTTGTTAAATTGCATTTTTTTTTTGTTCTTTTCTTTTTTTTTTATCGAATTGCCCCATCACGTAACTTATAGAAGGAACAAGTATATGTAATTGTGAGCCACATGTATCATTATTATTTGTCTCTTTACGATTTTTTATTTTACTTTTGTCGCCAAACAATGCAATTTTAAGCCAAAAAATGCATAAGCGGGACATTAGCTTGAGGATATCTTTTTTTATGTGAATGAGATCATTTTTTGAGTACATTTTTATATTCAATTGTAACTTATATAGATAACAGTTAATATTTTAAAAATTGAATCAAATTCTTAAATTTTAGTGCGAATTTCTACCACACATACATATTATAAAATAAATTCATACTTTTTAAAATGTTTTTCACCGTAATTCAGAAAGCATGTGATATTTATATACTCGAACTCAGATCAACGAATATTATTCATTTTTTTAAGCAAATATTCTTATTTATTTCATTTTTTCTTAAGTCATACTGCCAATTTCATTTATAGGAAAATTCACTGCTTCGAAATCTAGGAAATAAAGATAATTTTTAAGGAAATTTATACAATCATGCGTTATTATTATCGGAAATTTCAACATTTTGAAAAAAAGGAAAAAATAAATTACAAGTTTTTTGTAATTCGTCATTTCTTCTTCGTCTTTCTTCGTATTTTCTCCTCTATTATGTAATATTTCAAATGATATTGGGTTAATTTTCTATCATCGAGTCGCCGCCAAATGGCATATCTATATAGTATATAAAATTAAGTCTGCATTCGGGTAAAAGTACAGCGCAAACTTCTGAACCTAAAATCTTGAAAATCGTGGTAAAAATACTTCTTATGACATAGACTTTCTCTAAGAAAGGAATTTCTAAAGTATCAGCCCTATCGGCGTATTTGCAAGGAGAGGGAAAAAAATTCCTTAAAAATCGGATATTAAAATTATGCGTCAAATGATAGCATAATTTAACGTATTTCTATTTCTTTATGCTGAATCGAATGGTACCAAGTAAATTCTTATAAGTCCAACAGTTCATGACATTTTTCATATTTTTCTAATTCGCCGGTGTCTTTGGCGTCTAAAGCTCAAAATATCTAACATTACATCCGTTAGTCTAGCAACGGAAAAAATTCAAATTAACTCTTTTAGCTACAGAATAAAAACGGCTCTATGGGTTTGAAAAAAAATACGAACATCTTAATAAAAAAATGCTACTACTTAGTTATCCTGTTGACCAATTTCGCCAAATTATATTAATTGACATAATTTGTATTTTAAATAACGAAAGAATAACGAAATTCGTATAACATTAATAAAAATACAAATAAAACGTCGAAATAAAAATACCTTGATGACGTAAACACGTGTAACTTCCTAAAAGACAAGTGAATGTGACATTTACGATCAACAATTATTGGCATTTAATCTTATAATTTGGCGATAGATTTTTGGTCGACAGGATAACTAAGTAGTACCCCCCAAAAAATAGTAATAATAATGATTTTATTTTTAAAAAAGGGAAAACAAATACTGAGAAATTAGCATTATAAAACGAAAAGGTACTACTTAGATATTCCGTCGACCAAAAATCTATTGCCAAACTATAAGATTAAATGCCAATAATGGTTGATCATAAATGTCAAATTCACCTGACTTTCAAAGTTACACAAGTTCACGGCACCAAGTTATTTTTATTTCGACGTTTTATTTGTATTTTTATTAATATTATACTAATTTATTAGTTTTTCGTTTTTTAAAATAAAAAAAAGACAATTTGTATAATTTGGAGAAATTAGTCGACGGGGTAACTAAGTAGTACCAACGAAAGTATTTAAATATGAAATGAATGTTTGTATGGACTTAAAAATTATTTTCAATGATGGAAATTCGAATTAGAATAATATTTGGCGATTTATAATTTGCTTCTCGATAAAAAGAAAAATGGGCACATTAATAACAGCTGTGCGCATATCTCGCCAATAGCATTTTAAAAATTGCCAGTAGCAGTAGTTAAATTTTGCGCATGTAAATTAAAAATAATTCTTTGTTTTTAACGATGGAATTATTTCCTGTTATTGTTTATCTTTCAGTTTTTTAAATAAATTAGTGTAAGGCATGCATTTTAAATGAAATGAGTGGAAAAGGTTTGTATTTTAAATGAAAAGAATAAAATAAGAATATGGTATGAAAGCAATCCTTGTTGATTTATTACCTGCGCCCGTCTAACGTAAAAGTATCACAAAAGCCACATATTCACGTTAACCTTCCGTAATCGGATACTTCACAAATTGATGTATTAGCTATAATGTTTACAGCATCGTTTATGTTTGAAGCGAAAATTTCACGATGAATTAATTTTATTACACAAAATCGCATCATCATCATCTACTATATATTTAAAACGAAAATTTGCATTTCATTTCGATTGTTTATAATACTTTGATAAGATTACTATAATTAGGTAATAATTTTGGAAAGGTTTTAGCGTATACATATTGTTCAATGTTACTTAGTAATCGAGCAACAGAAAAAGTTACAAAATTAAATGAACCTGATTATGAAAGTTTAGAATTTTTTTTTCTAAGTCTAGTGAACATATTTTGATACAAGTGTCACTGTTACATGACTTTTTAGGAATAGTGTTAGTTTATAACATTTCATTATATGTTGATTAGTTACAGAGCTATTAATTCCTGTTGTCATAACGGTCTCATTATCCTACCAAAAGTGCATTGTTAACAATCTATTTTAAAAAAAAATACTTCTTAGTAGGCAAATTTTGTCCAACGCTTAACATAATATTATATCGCAATGGCGTTCGCATCGTTTTCAGCAATGAGCAAAGTCCAGCTGAAGGTCCATATTGTTTAAAATACAAGTCCAAATTCACCATTTCGTTTAATCCATGGTTCATTTGGAAACAAAGGTTCATTGACGAGCGCAGCGGGCATAGCCTGCTAGTATGTACTATAAAATGCACTGCACCTAAATGTTAATACAATTCTCTCGTATTAAAACATAAATTAACAGAAGATTGTATAAACAGAAATAACAATTTCCAAAAGATTTTTTTTGTACATTTGAACTATATATAACAGTGAAATATTTTCACAAAATCTCACATTGATAGTCACACAAAAAATAAAATTATTTTATAGTATAGTATCGCTATCTTTTGAATGTCGAAAATTATGTTTTTACTTATGTTTTATTTGGGTCAGATCGCCAAAAATGGTTGTCAATTGTCAATCTTGTCCATCGTTGCCAATCATGTTCAAAATATCATAAAATATTCACAAGAGCATTGCACACGTTTTTCTTTATCTAAATCTAAAACTAATACTTCCAATATTTTCCAAAATATTAAAATTGCAACTTCATAAAAACGAACATATGCAAGCTGATCCTTTATCTCAAGGAGTCTTTCGTCCTCAGAATGAGAAAAGAGATGAAGGATCTACTTGCAAATGTCAATGAATAAGTTTTTGCATCTAGCATGATACTTCTTACAAAGGAAGTTAAAATATCTTTATTCTAGTATAGCATAACCCCCTAAACCTATAGCCACGAGAAATATAGTACCTTTATTATACATAGAAGAAATATCTACTTAGAAAAAGCACCTAGAAAACTTTAATAAAGATAATGCTTTAATTCCAGATATTTATTATAAAATGAAATACGCTGAAATTTTAATTTAATTATCTCATAATAAAACATAAATTTTATGCAATTTATAAAAATAAATTACAATTTCTATTTTTTTTTTCATTTGATTTATTTATTTATGAATTCATTATTTTCACTGAATCGTATTTTATAGTATCGCAAATATTTAAATATAGAAAAAAAAAAACATTATAGAAAGGGGACGTGTTATCTAGGCCAGGTGATAAATTGCCAGAAATGGTTGTCAATTCTCAATATTGTCTATCGTTGTAAATGATGTTAAAAATAGTATTTTAACATTATTTAATTCAAAACATTTATTCAAATGGTAAACTATGTTAAATAACTTTAAAAATAAATAGGAGATTATAATAAATGAACTAAATAAGTGAATCAAAAATAATAAATAAACTAAAAAACTATGAACCATATTTAAAAAAAAACTCTATTGCGCATTATTATTATTATTACATCATAGCTCTTTCTACGTATGATGCACTATAAAGCAGTGTAAAAACAAAAATTATTATTAATAGAATATTTCGCGTCATATTTGATGCAGTTGTAACTGACCTGGTTCAGATAATGCGTAAGTACCTAGAAAAGAAAACAAAAATATCAGATGCACAAACTTAGCTCTGATCTTTTAATAGGTTTTTTTTTTTTATCAATACTGGCCGCTCTTGGCGACTACATTGGTCTCCCTTAAAATTTATGTTTGGGGAAGCATGCTAAGCATTGTTTCGTGTTACTTTTATTCATAATTTAATTTACTTGGACTCCCTTAAATATAATTAATATAATTCCTTAAGCTATTATTAGTTTTTATTGCATTAAAATATCCCAATTTGTTGATTTTATGTAAGCAAGTAAGCTCTATTGGCTTACAATGGAAGCCTATGGGAATTTGGGGCGAAATTAAAGATATCACCAAGTTAGCGTTACTTTTGGCGAGAAATTTTGCTCGCCAAATTTGGCGATAGAACAAGGTCCCCCATATAGTAACACCACTTATAGGTATGGAGATGTATTCAATGCTGTTCAATAACCAATGAGATGCGTATCATTTGGGCGTTGCCATTAAACAATTCACAAATAATCCCGTTTTCTGTGCCACGGTGCCACATACGATAGCTTAATATATATATTTATATATACATAGATTTTCCTAAACGTAAAAGGTACAGCAGAAGAAAAACAAATGTTTTAACGCTATTCTTTTATCACAGGAGGTATTTCGTTTTCAGAATGCAATTAAAATGAAGCACGTACTCGATATTTTCAATCAATATTTATTTTTGCATCCTAGCTGTGAAAAAAAGACAAATGTTTCTGAATCTGCGAAAATATAATGAAACCGCGAACGAAAACACATAATAAACTCTTTTAATTTGTCCATGGATCTGATAAGCATTCTTTAGAATATTCGAAAACGAAAATATTTTCCAAATTTAACCCTTCACAGCACGAATTTTTCTATATATATATATATATATATATATATATATATATATTAATCTAGATATCGGTCTAATAATAGGAAAAATAGTAAAAAAATAAAAATAATTTCATAATTTGAGCTAAAATTTGATATTTTATAGTGTGCGCCACATGTACATATTTAAGGTTTTAAAATATTATATTGCTATATTTTGCAACTAAATGAGCTTAAATTAATTAATTTTATCTGATTAACATTCGGCAACTTTTATTACATTAATATTTTTAATTATTGACTAAAAATAATGAAAATAAATCTTACCTTAATAGCTTGATCATTTTTTTTTTTCCCGAAAAACAAATTCCAATTTTTTGTATATTTCAGCCATCTCACATTGACAAAATGAGTGTTACTCCATGCTTGGGATATTAGGTAGCTTTCTTTACAAAAAAGCTACCTATTGCAGCCGTTCGGAGGAAAGCGATTTCAAAAAATTTTGGTATATTTTCATCGATCATGACCCCCAAACCCCGAAACCACCCTCCGTTCAAAATTTATATATATATATATATATATATATATATATATATATATATATATATGACCTATGTCACACTGTAACTCCCGTAATTATTAACCGATTTCGATGTAATTCGGTGTGTACAGTACATAGTACATACCAATGTCTCGACCGAGTTCGTTGGCCAGCTTCATCCGCCGTTTTTTCATCCGCCGTTTTGTTTCAAAATGGCGGCCATTTAAAATTTTTAAAAAAAATTAAAACTTGAAATGTGGTACCAAAAAATTAAAAATGGAAAAATATTTTTTTCTTATGTATTTGACCTTTATACAAAGATTCCGGAGCAGTTTTTGTTTCGTCTATATCTTAAAAAATGGCTGAGTTATAGCATTTTGAATTTCTAGCGTGGCTGACATTTTGAAACGTCCTGAATTTTGTCACGCGATAAAAGGCGTATTTATGAACCGATTTGGATGTAACTTCGTTTATACATAGTACATACAAATATCTCGACCGAGTTTGTTGGCCAGCTTCATCCGCCATCTTGTTTCAAAATGGCGGCCATTTAAAAAAATAAAAAAATAAAAAAAATTAAATGAGATACCAAAAAATTGGAAAATGAAAAAGATTTTTTTTGTATGTGTTTGACCTTAATACAAAGATTCCGGAACAGTTTTTCTTTCGTCTATATCTAAAAAAATGGCTGAGTAATAGCATTTTGAATTTCTCTTGTGGCTGACATTTTAAAACGACCTGATTTTTTTCACGCGATAACAGTCGTATTTATGAACCTATTTGGATGTAACTTGGTCTGTACATAGTACATACCAATGTCTCGACCGAGTTCGTTGGCCAGCTTCATTCGCCATCCTGTTTCAAAAGGGTTGGCATTTAAAAAAAATTAAATTTAAAATTCAAAATGAGGTTTTAAAAAATTGGAAAATGAAAAAGATTTTTTTTTTATGTGTTTGGCCTTGATACAAAGATTCCGGAGCAGTTTTTGTTTCTGAAAATTTGTTCTTTTGTTGATATCTTAAAAAATGGTTGATTTATAGCACGAATATTTATGAATTTCTAGCATGACTAACATTTTGAAACGATCTTGTATTTGTCACGCGATAACACACGTATTCGCCTATTTCGATGTAAGAAGGCACGTGGATAGTATACATCAACACCTCGACCAAGTTCGCTGACCAGATTCATCAGCCATCTTGTTTCAAAATGGCGGCCATTAAATTAAAATATATATATATATTTAAAGTGAGGTGCAAAAAAATTAGAAATTGAAAAAGGTTTCTTTCTTAAGTATTTGATCTTGATATAAGGATTCAGGAGCATTTTTTGTTTGTCTTTACCTTATAAAATGACTCAGATATAGCAGTTTCAATTTCTATTGTGAGTGACATTTTGAAAAATCTGATTTTTTGCATGCGACAGCACTCCTATATATTAACCGATTCCGATGTGAGTGAGCATGTGCACAGCAATTACTAAGGTCTCGACCAAGTTCACTGCTTAGCCTCACCCACCATGTTGCCTTAAAATGACAGGCACTTTAAGAAATTGCCGAATTTGGCAGCCAAATATAAGTTACTTTAAAGAAAAGCAGCTTGGATAAAGCTGACTAATTTCGCGAAATTCTCATTCATTATATTGATAAAAATTAGTATTGAATCTCCTATATTCGGTTTCCACTAAATTGAGCTTCGTGTGTTTGCATGATATAAGTTGGCTTTTTTTAAATAAGGATTATGAAAGCTACCTCTTCCTCCCGGCACTGGCCGGAAGGACTTTTTTTTATTGTTCTTGATCAGTTACAGTGAACATATTCACCAAATCCATGGCACATAATGAAAATTATAATGTTTGAAGGTATGTGCCAGATATGGCACATGGCATGTTAATTGTTGTTTTCACATGTTGATTTCTATGTTCAGTTTCCGTTTAAATTTAAGTTTGAAAAATATCTAAGCAACGATCGAAACAACAACAGAAATACTAAATAAACAAGCCAAAATAGTGACAAGTATATGTCTATGGATCATATATGTATATTTTGTGGTAAATATACCATACAAATGTAAATTCTTTTTTTTGTTGTTTTTTTTTCTTTTGTAATAAAAAATTGTGTTTACTTGTCAATTTTCATGGATTGAATTTTATCAACCATTATTTTGTTTATTTCTTTGTTATAGAAAATAAGTGACTTGCATTTTATGACATTTAAATAAATTACCCCGTTGGGTATAGTATGTCCAGCTCGCCTGACCGTGTGCAATTTTTTGGCGCTCCTTCTTGCGGGTAAAGAATTGATTGCATCCAGAAAACGTATATTACGGGTTGTGAAAATTAATACATAACAAAATTTATTCAAGAGCATTTCCGAAAATCAGTGGAAGCAATAGAAGCTTTGTTATCATAAACTCTTTTTAAATCTCGAATATACATTGGTTTCTGATTGGCTCATTCTTGCAAAATATAAAGAACACTTTTTGGGATTTTGTGAACTTGGAACACGTTATTGTATATTTTTGGTCGTGGGTTTGTTGTGTTTTTCGACATTAAAAAATATTCGTATTATATGTCTTTTTTGAAATATTAAGTCTTTTTTTAGATTGGGGAATTATAATCCTTTTAAATAAAATTTAATTATATTTCTTTCAATAATCCGCCACGGGTATATGCATAAGAAAAAAAATTATCCTCGACTAACATTATACGAAAATGTTTAATAAAAGTTTTAGCTAAACTTAATTTTATATAAAATAAAATTATATTGTTTCCAATCCGGATTATATTTTTAGTAAGATAACAACACTGACACTGTTTTAAAAACTATTTTCCTTCTGAACTAAATGTAAGACTTGATAATTTCAACATAATTTCAACGTACTTTCAACGAAATTCAACGATTTGTAGATAAGAATAAGTCCTGGAGTATTATATACAGTCTTTTTTTTAACGTAGTTTATTTCTAGTTTGTATTCGAAAGCCATATCGAAAAGTGAGAATTAAAATTCGATAATCTAGTAATAATGAAAATAATGTGCAAAATAACTATAACTAGATTTTACAAAAAATTGTCCGTATATAAATGAAGAAAAATTTATTCAATATTCACAAATTTCTATAGAGCTTACATTTCCTTAATCTAAAATAAAAAGAACAATACCCTTTTAAATGTTAAATGTTCAATTGTATAAAAAGATGCCTGCTAGCTAATCTTTTATCTGAAGAAGTCTTTCATTTTTAGACAGACAAAAGACATGAACAAGATACTTGTATTTGTCAATCATTATTTTTTACATCTAACATTATAAATATCACAAAGGAAATTCTCATATCTTTATTGAATAAAGAATAATTTTCTAAGTGGATAGCCATGAGGAAAATACTAATCTTTTTCGAGTACGTTTGTCTGGGAAATTTTAATAAATAAGCATGTTTTATTAGAAATGTATTTTATAGATACATACATGGGATTTTGTAATACGGTATTTTAATGATATAGTTTTTAAGAAGTATGAGATTGTGAAAAGAAACGCATTTTATATTTTCATATTGGCACAAAAGTGAAATTCAGTAATATTTTTCAACATCTGCAAGTTTATTTTTTCTACATATTTATTTATTTATGTGCATCACATTTATGGAAAAACACAGACAGTACCTTAAAATATACAATCCGACCTTTGCAAATGATTGGAAATATAAATATTTCAATTGCCATTTATAGAAAAAAAAATCAAGATTGTAATGTTTCATTATTAATACATTACTTTTAATAATATCATTGATGTCTTTTAAGTGGAAAATTTGTTTTTAAAATATGATCTCACATAACATGAATAACAATTTACATTATGTAAATATACTAGAAACAATAATTTTAAAATAAAATTGTCAATCATTTTTAAAAAAATACATTTTACTTATATATCACATTTAATTTACATTAAGAAATTTTTATTTAGAAATTACATAGAAAAATCAAACTAAATATATTTAAATAATCGGACTATTAATCAGCATTAATATGAGTATATCTCTTAAATTAAGAATAAATTTGATAAAATGAAATAAAGTCTAGACAATGGAACTATTTTTACTGTATATAATTTATTAAAAATGGTTTGTTAGTATTTTAGACTCCGGGATATGAAAATAAATCTCCGTGAGAATGAAGTACGGAAAACATAAGATCGTAATACATTTTAATAATTATCAGTATCAATGAAAAGAATGCTTCTTATTTATTCAAAGTGTTTTGAACCAAAGATGATTATTGGTTTAATACTTTATCATCTTTATGAAAATTCAGCTGAGATAAGTATATAAATTAAATTATGTGCTATTGCATTGTCCTACTTATACGGAATTTTTAAATTGCTTAAATACACATAAAAATATCAGATATACTTTTATTAATATTATTTACACTCTCATTAACTTCTTCATTATCGCTTATGATACATATATTTTTTTATTAGGTCATTATTTTTATTATCGGTGTTTCAAAAGAAAAAAAAATCAAAATTTATATATAAGCACTGAAATTGCTTATAAACAGAAGTTTTCGTTAAAGATTATTATTTCCTTCTACACTTTTTTGCAAGATTTAGTTTGTGAAAACTAGATACATTTATTTATGAAACAAAAGCCTTAAATGTATTTAATATTAGAGCTAATGTACATGTAAATTCTTAGCATATTAAAAATATGAAAAATTCACAGAGTTTTAGAATTAAATTATTAGAATATTCACGGCATCCAATGATCATACGGAACGAACAATTAAAACATTAATTAAATTGCAAAACAATGTATTTAATTGTGTAGAAGCATGTGAAATTGTAAAACATTTTATTAAGTTTAAATAAGATCATTAATTAACGTAATTTCAACTACTTCCCAACATATTACGTTATCACCAATCACTTGAGTTACTTAAAATTTGCTGCACTGTTGTTAATATATTATATATGAGAGAATTTTAATGGGCTTGTTTATGCTTAGGTAATTTATCGTTTGATAACACAAAAATATACTTAGTACTGCGAACTAGCAGTTAGGATCTACAAGATATCTGAATGCCGCTCTCTTATTTACAGAGAGATATTACGATATGGGAAAAATAAATATGGTTACGCATCCTTTTAATAAGTTTATCAATAACTAACTCAATCATGAGATCATATAACATTACATTAGAGCACAAAAAAACTTTCAAATTATTGCAAAACAGCTTCAAATATATTTTCCGTGTCAACATATATATATGCTTTTAACATGCTCGCACCTATTTAAAATGCCTAAAAATGATTTATGTAAATCTAGAAGCATTTAAAAGTAATTTAAAGGTTTTTTTTTATTTAGTGTATCTTATAGTCGACGACTGTACTGAACAGTGAACAGATCAGTAATGTTTAAGAATTCTGTAAATTGTTTCTATTATATTAAATTAACAATACATTTTATTGAACAAAAGATCGAATAACATTTTTAAAAACATCAGCAACAAAATCAAAAGCAGCAACAACTCAAATAAATATATGAATTAGATTATATAAGAAGCATGGCACATACACGAGATTATAATGTTTTAAACCTATGTGTCAGATGATAATATCAGTAAAGCATTTAAAGGAAGCAACACGTACAGGCGCTTACTGTAAGACGTAAATCTGAACAAGAGAGAATCAATTTTAACCCATTTTATGTTCTAATTATGTATTTAAAAAATACCTCTTTCAGGAACAAAATTCATATTTTAACTCTAAAATATATGTGGATATGAAATGTTTAATAAAATAAATGCGAAATTTTTGAACCAATTTTAATTTAAAAAAAAATAATAATAACCCAGTGAGGGAGTAAATGTTTGAAAATATGATACAGTAATCCGGAATTCGACATCGCTTACAACGTTTTTTTGCCTGCTCCAAGCAGCATTTCACGTAAGTGAAATATGTAATTGGTCAAGGCCGGTGGTTGCCCGCGTAGCAGAAAGATAGCGGAATATGTGGCCACAGTGATAGAGAAGCAAATCAACTTTGGAATGAAATTGTCTTTTTTCTTAAGCAGTGTTTTTTTATTTAAAATTCCATTTTAATGTTCCTGGATGCGCAATTAATTATTCAGAATAATGAAATATTGATTTAAAAAATATATATCATTACGACATGAAATTTCTTTAAACTTTTATCTTATCTGACCATAGGAAAATTGAGATTTAAAAAAATATTTTTTGTAAGAAATTTGCTTAAATCTATAATGTTTATTTTTTTTTAATCATGCTTTAAAATTTGCGTAATTACTTGCTGATCATACTTTTTTATGATAAAAACATTTAACTGAAAGTGTAAAAATATTTCTCACCTTTTTAGGTGCGTTCAATAGGTACGTAGCACCTATAGTCGTCGCTCAGTTCGTCCGTCCGCATATAACAAAGAAAAAACTACCCAACAAAATGGTCTGAAATTTTAAATATATAATTATTGCAATATTTTGTCGAGCCATTTCAAATTTTATTTAAATCGGATGCATAGTTTAATTATAAGGACAGTCAAAAATTTTGCGTTACGTTACGGCCAATGGCAAAAAATTATTCCGAATGCAATGTAATGATGTTACAGAATTTCGAACAGAATAAAATTGATATGCATTTATTAAAGTGCACTAAAATATGCATTCGGTACAATATGCGTTGCAAAAATTAATTATAAAACTAGCTATAGTACAAACGCACCTCACGTGCAATTTTCAACTTGTTTTTCCATTGATTCGTACATAGTTTACTATAAAATGCGAAAAATATTGTATCATTCATGTTCATTTATATGGTTCTATTAAATCAGAAGAAAAGGTTTAAAAATCTAAGTAGATAACATTAAAGCATGCAGACATTTCTCTTCTAATGAGAGATCTTTTAAGTATGAAAATTCATCTAATGTATGTTTTGTTACTAAAGTGCAATTTAGTTTAAAATAAATGTGTTAAACTGCAAATGTATTTAACATTTTCGCGCTGAATATTTTCTCAGTATCGTAAATTAGAAAAAAAAGCGCATTACCAACAATATATTATCTCTTAAAATGTAAAACTGTTAAACACACTTACTTTGTTTCGCGATGTTTGAATTCATTCTCTCATACGTACTTGTTTGTTTGCAGAAATAAAAAAGTTCCACAGTTAAGCGAACTACTGCCTTGGAATCCTGAGATTTAAAGAAGCAAAATAAAACGACATTTAAAATGGAATATTTAATATTGTGTTGAATCAGTGCCTTTTTTAATATTTAAAACAAATTATATCCTTATATTCGTATGCTGTGTTTATATACAGATACAAAACACCGTTAGGATTTTGAATAACGTAATTTGTATAATTTGGTAAAGTATGTTTTCGAATAATAATCAAAGAATCTTATTACGTCGTATTTAGAAAACTAAAAAGATTAAAATTTTACAATTTATAAAATAAAATATACAAAAGTTTTAGAAATATGCAATTGCTCTAATTTTATTTAAAAGAAGTTAAATCATTAAAATGAATGTAATGGCAATTGATTGCATTTTCTTTTAAATGGCACTGTCGTGGAAAAAAAAGTAAACACCCCCACTAACTCCTCAACAAATTATCGTAGAAGAAAGTTAATGGTACCGAACGATTTAAAATTAAGTCTACTTTTAAATGATATAGATAACATTTGCTTAGGGGGCCACTACATATTAAAACGAACCATTACTTTGTTTTTTCAATATCAGTACACAATTCTGACAGCATTAATGAACTCTACACCCTTCAATTAGCCTAAAAACAAATTTTTATGCAATTCGTACCATAAGTTTCTGTGAAATTAAAACGAGCGTATTTTAAGGGCTGTATCCAAATTGAAGTTCGGAACTCGATTGTTAACCGAGAGAGCCCCAATCTTGATCAAGGCACCTTAAGAAATCAATGAAGCCTGCTAGATTACAGTACAGTTCAAAATATCTAGTCACTTCTATTATAGACGGCCCCTTAAACCATCATTTTGCCGTTTTTTAAGCATAATTGGAAAACTACTTGAAAGAAAAATGTGAAATTTTGGATTTCTATAAAGCAGAACTTAATAAATCTAAATCCATCCAAAAAATTGCAGGTTGCAATTCATGAATTTTTCGAATTTTAATTTCATAATTCATGTCATAAAATTATAAAATTTGCAAATTCAGCGTATTTATGTTTGAGTATATTAGTATTATTGCTACACAAAAAATTAGTACATTAGTAGCATAATTTCTGGAGGTATAAATAAAAATATGAAAATGTAATTTAACATTAGAAGCACTAAATTTTGAATGTTTATAATTCAAAAACTTATCGTTCAGATGATCTGAAATTCGGTGTCTAAGCATAGTTTGAACCGAAGATTTGAAATGTCTCGTTAAAATTGGGTATTGTCATTGAAAAGCATGAAGTTTGGATCCGTTTTAATATGTATATGGCCCCCTAAGGAAACTTTATATACATCATTTAAAATTAGGCTTTATTTCCAATCGTTCGGTATCAGTAACTTTCTTCTACGATAATTTGTTGAGGAGTTAGTAGGGGTGTTTACTTTTTTTCCTCACGACTATACATAAATCCTTTTAATGAAAATATCCATCCCTTAGGGAGCAAGCGACACAAACTTTCCGTTGGTACATGTTAAATCTGCTTTGTGAAAGTTACATATAATTTCTTTTAATGAATTTTCCAAATAACTTCAGTGTTGAAAGTTGTTCGCAATTAATACGCCGTTGTAAATAATCGAAGATAATAGAATACAGAAATTATATAAACTAAATACTTTAGAACTCAATAATAGTTCATTTTTGTTAGAAATGTATTTTAAAAGTTTCTTAGTACTAAACAAGGAAAAATATGATTTTTTTGCAAAAAATTCAAATTCAGAACTCGGTAAATTTATATCTTATAAAAAGGGATTTTTGAGTCTATCGCATGTTAGAGAAAGGACTATTATTTTCTGATTTAGGGGCGTTCGTAACTATATAAATACGTAGCACCTATATTCGTCTTCTGTTCCGTTCATCTGTCAACATATAACAGCGCTAAAACCACAGAATCGAACGATTTGATTTTTTTTTTTTTTTTTTTTTTTTTTTTTTTTTTTTTTTATAGAGCGTGCAATTTTAGAATATTTTTATTTATTTGTTTTGAAATGATTCGTGTAGAGTTCAAACATGTAAACAGTCAAATACACCTATTTTTACTGTTTTCATAGTCTTAATTTACACCTTTTAGCAATTAAAATTCATACAGAGTTACCGATTTAAATTCAATTAAAATATTCATCTTTATTTATAATATAAATATATATTAGAAATTTTTAAAAAAACTTCCTGCTACAATTATTAAAGGAAAAGTAACACATAATAATTTTAAATAAATATTAATCTTATTTTATCCTACTAGATATGACTCCTGTTAAATGTGGTCTATAATTTACTGGAATTTTATTTGTCTTCCGTATATGTATATATTTTTAATTAAACTTGCTGAAATTAGTACTTCTCAATAATTGGTGTTACTTTAAAAAATTAAAATCATAAATATAAATATCAATGTTGAATAAAAAGCAACGCATGCACAAATTAATTCTATGCTACTTATGTCATAAACATAGTTCCTTGTTAAAGCACTGCAAATTTTAAAAAGGATTAGATATAATGTCAGTGTTAAATAGGAGAAAATCTACATCTCAGGATACGGTGTAATTTTCTATGATATTTAGCACTTTCATTATGTGGAAGACAAGTTAAGTGCTATATTTAATTAAGTCGTATATCTCCAAAACGTTTGGTATGCGAACATTCTTGGGTTATACAGGCTGTGAAAATATTTAGCACGCCATAAATTTGGACGCGCAGGAAAGAATGTAAATAGAACTAGTCTGTTTAATTATAATTTTTTCAATAGAAAATGTGTTACATTTCATAGTATTCCTGGTATGTTTATTTTTCTTTTTAACTTTACTTTTTAAAAGATGAGAAAAAGTACCTTTAGAAACACATTCTTATAAAAAAGTATTTCTTTTATAGTTTTATAAAAAAATATTTTTCTGCACTGTATAAAAATATCTATAAAGTTACAAAAAATTTCTCTGAAACTGGGATGCCTAGAACATTTTATGTAACGGTAACAACAAATATTCCTGTTACAAATACACGTTTGCACTTTAAATAAAAAAATCTGTAGGGTTACTAAGAATTTTTCAGGAAAGTGGGATGCCTAGAACTTTTTATGTAGCTATAACACGGGTTACAGATAAAATTGTAGTAAGATTATTGTAATTTTAGTAGATGCTTTTGTAAATCTGCAGACTATTTCTGTAACTAGTTTTGTAGTTTTGCATATTTTTTTTTTTTGTACGGTGTACAGATAAAATTTCGTATGCATACAGATTTTTGCAACTTTACATCTCTAGAATCACACATTGTTTCGTGTGTGCATTTTGTGTGTGCGTGTTCAATGGTAAAATGTTTGTTTTCATGTATTTTTTTACATAAAAACAATCCCTGACTGAAAAAAAATGTCTATCTCCACATAGTTACGAAGATCAAAATTTTCGTTAGAAGCATGCAACACTCAGAATAATTAAGTTTTTAATTTACTGTGAAAATAAAAGATGATTAAATATATAATATTGTTAAATCTACATTGTTTCATTTTATTTAAAATTAAATTCGCGCATCTATCAAACGAATGGCATGAACGTGAAACAAACGTAATTATACAAATTATGCCTTTACTTACCTCTTTCACTTGAACTCTCAAGAATAAGCAATATATTGCGTGTATATATGTATATATATATATGTACATGTGTGTTTTTCTCTATTATTCGGAGAATTAATATTGAGACCGAAATTTTATCCAGTACTTTCAGAAGCGTCTCCTACACTCAATGAAAAATATAGAAATATATTTTAGTGAAATTTTAATGTATTAATAATTTAATTCATTCAGACAGGTTGGTAAAGAAATAGTAGGAGTTGTTATTTTTCGAATTGCTTGAAAACGTGCCCAGACTTGGACTCCAACATAGAAGCTTTGGAATTAATTGCTAATGCTCTTGAGCGATCTGGACGATATGCCAGCCAACGCAATTCACTCTGACAACCATTTGTTAATCGCATATGGTGCGTTATTTGAAACAAATCGACAAAATAAACCTTAGATAAAGGATTTAGAATAAACTATGGATATACAATTGCATATTTATTAACTTAATACATTCAACCTTATTTGTAAATAAATTGAACAAGTTGTAATTTATCCAACTGAGTGAAAATGCCTGGACTTGAATTGAGAACCTTCGGCTTTAATTGCCAATGTACTTCCAATTGAGCTATTTGCACGATAATCCAGTCAACACAATTTCACTCAGACAACAGTTTATTAATGACATATACTGTGTTATTTGAAACAAATCGACAACATGCATCGTAAGTAAAGAAATATTCGAATAAACAATGGCCACATCGGTAAAGAAATAATAGGAGTTGTTATTTTTCGAATTGCTTGAAAACGTGTCCAGACTTGGACTCCAACATAGAAGCTTTGGCATTAATTGCTAATGCTCTTGAGCGATCTGGACGATATGCCAGCCAACGCAATTCACTCTGACAACCATTTGTTAATCGCATATGGTGCGTTATTTGAAACAAATCGACAAAATAAACCTTAGATAAAGGATTTAGAATAAACTATGGATATACAATTGCATATTTATTAACTTAATACATTCAACCTTATTTGTAAATAAATTGAACAAGTTGTAATTTATCCGACTGAGTGAAAGTGCCTGGAATTGAATTGAGAACCTTCGGCTTTAATTGCCAATGCACTTCCAATTGAGCTACTTGCACGATAACCCAGTCAACACAATTTCACTCAGACAACAATTTATTAATGACATATACTGTGTTATTTGAAACAAATCGACAACATGCATCGTAAGTAAAGAAATATTCAAATAAACAATGGCCACATTTATTAGCTTAACACATTCAAACTGATTAATATATAAATCATGCGAGTTATTATTCATACAAATGAGTGAAAATGTGACGATTATTGGACTTATACCCAGAACCTTCGGCTTTATTTGCCAATGATCTCCCAATTGAGCTACGTGTACGATAATCCAGTCAACACAATTTCACTCGGACAACAATTTAGTAATGTCATATGTAGTGTAATTTGAAACTGATCGGCAAAATGCACCGCATGTAAAGAGGTATTCAAATAAACAATGGACATGTAGTAACGCATTTATTAGCTTAAAGCATTCAAACTGATTGGTTTATAATTCATGTGTGTTATTTTTCATACAACTAAGTGAAAATATGACGATTATGAGACTTATACCCTGAACTTTTGGGTTTATTGTGTAACTATTGTGTAAAGTTTTTGATCAAAGTTTAAACAAATAATTATACCATCAAATATTATGGTGGTGATGGTTTATAAACAAATTATAAACCATCGTTGTTCGGTCATCCAAGGCTTTTATAAATGGCTGGTGACTTTCCCAACATGGTTTATTAGTGAGAAATTGCAGACTCAGGCATCGGCCGGAGTAGCTCAGTGGTTGGAGCGACTGCCTGGAATGCAGTGGTCCCGGGTTCGATTCCTGGCTCTGGCTAATTTTTCACTCCAGTTGGGTTTATTGTATTTATTGTATGTATGTCTGTAAAATATTTATATATACCTTTAACTGTTGAATGCAGGCGTTATTTATGTGTGAATGTGTGTTTTAATGTATATTGTAGTATGTGTGTTTATTATTATATTTCGTAGATCGATGTAATAGTAAAATCTATTCATCGTTGTCCGGTCATCCAAGGCTTTTATAAATGGCTGGTGACTTTCCCAACATGGTTTATTAGTGAGAAATTGCAGACTCAGGCATCGGCCGGAGTAGCTCAGTGGTTGGAGCGACTGCCTGGAATGCGGTGGTCCCGGGTTCGATTCCTGGCTCTGGCTAATTTTTCACTCCAGTTGGGTTTATTGTATTTATTGTATGTATGTCTGTAAAATATTTATATATACCTTTAACTGTTGAATGCTGGCGTTATTTATGTGTGAATGTGTGTTTTAATGTATATTGTAGTATGTGTGTTTATTATTATATTTCGTAGATCGATGTAATAGTAAAATCTATTCATCGTTGTCCGGTCATCCAAGGCTTTTATAAATGGCTGGTGACTTTCCCAACATGGTTTATTAGTGAAAAATTGCAGACTCAGGCATCGGCCGGAGTAGCTCAGTGGTTGGAGCGACTGCCTGGAATGCAGTGGTCCCGGGTTCGATTCCTGGCTCTGGCTAATTTTTCACTCCAGTTGGGTTTATTTTATTTATTGCATGTATGTCTGTAAAATATTTATATATACCTTTAACTGTTGAATGCAGGCGTTATTTATGTGTGAATGTGTGTTTTAATGTATATTGTAGTATGTGTGTTTATTATTATATTTCGTAGATCGATGTAATAGTAAAATCTGTTCATCGTTGTTCGGTCATCCAAGGCTTTTATAAATGGCTGGTGACTTTCCCAACATGGTTTATTAGTGAGAAATTGCAGACTCAGGCATCGGCCGGAGTAGCTCAGTGGTTGGAGCGACTGCCTGGAATGCAGTGGTCCCGGTTTCGATTCCTGGCTCTGGCTAATTTTTCACTCCAGTTGGGTTTATTGTATTTATTGTATGTATGTCTGTAAAATATTTATATATACCTTTAACTGTTGAATGCAGGCGTTATTTATGTGTGAATGTGTGTTTTAATGTATATTGTAGTATGTGTGTTTATTATTATATTTCGTAGATCGATGTAATAGTAAAATCTATTCATCGTTGTCCGGTCATCCAAGGCTTTTATAAATGGCTGGTGACTTTCCCAACATGGTTTATTAGTGAGAAATTGCAGACTCAGGCATCGGCCGGAGTAGCTCAGTGGTTGGAGCGACTGCCTGGAATGCGGTGGTCCCGGGTTCGATTCCTGGCTCTGGCTAATTTTTCACTCCAGTTGGGTTTATTGTATTTATTGTATGTATGTCTGTAAAATATTTATATATACCTTTAACTGTTGAATGCAGGCGTTATTTATGTGTGAATGTGTGTTTTAATGTATATTGTAGTATGTGTGTTTATTATTAAATAATTATATATTTCATTTAAATATTTCAAATACCTTTATTTTTCTGCAAATGTTTATTTTAATTTACATTCAAATTAACAAAACTATTTATATATTCTCAAAGATATCGACGATTTACACTGTTTTGCATTTTTATGCAAATATCTAGCGTTTAAAACATAGAATATTCTGCAGTTAGCTTAATAAACAGGTAAAGCAAATATTTCAACTAGATAATTTTAAGTTAATACATGTTAATGTTTCTGAAATAATGTATTTAATATAAAAGAGACGACAAATTCAATCTTCTATAAATTTTACCAACTCTGGCATAAATGAAAAGTTATTCGAGAGATCCAGTGAAATGTCTTATTAAGCCGTAAAGCCAAGATAATATGCAGTCAAGCTTGAGGCAATTTGATACAGATTTTGCTAACATACTACCAAATTTATACGACAGAAAGCAGTTAATAAAATCTGTGTAATACATTACGGAGTTAAGTTATCGGTCGGAATAAATGTGAAGTGTCTCCGTGGAATAAGATATTCCTCGTCGTATTTTTTTTTTTTTTTTTTTTTTTTTTTTTTTTTTTTTTTTTTTGGTTATTTTTTTTTACTTCAGAGATAAAGTTTGTTTTTCTGATATTTTTCTGTGAAAAGTTTTCGCTTCTAACGGATTAGCATATTTGTTTGACTGTAATTTATGGATGTAAATGAATTCCTATTTAAATATTTATAAACGTATCTAATACCAGAAAAAAAAGTTTCGAACGATACCTTTAAAATTAAAGCATTTATCACAGTAAAAGTTTATTTTGGCATGGAACAGTAAAAAATAATACAATGTGAAAAATACTTATTATTTTCTTTATAGCTTTCAAAAGGAAATATTTTTTTTTATTTACTACATATTTATAATTCAGATGAATATTGAATTTATCTTAGATCCAAAATTATATTTTTGAAATTTTATTTTTACTCCTTAAAATATAACGTCACAAATGCATTAATTACAAAAATGTATTTATATTTAAGTGTGAAATCTAAAATTATATTAATATTTTTGTCTAGACTTATAAAACAATACATAAATAATTGAAGCAATTATAATATATATATATTAAACAAAAACCTAATTTGCAGATCAAATTAAAAAAACAAAATTTATTTCCTAAATTGTTTAAGCCCGAGAAGAGGGAGATATTAAGATATTTCATTCAATTCGTTCTACATTTAATGTTAAATTTTTGTAACCAATAAGTTAAACCAATTGAACATTAAAAAATAAAAATGAAATTCATACAATATAATACTTAAAACACCTATATACTTAGATTCCGTTCAAATGAAATCGAAATAAATCTTAGACTTTTTTTAAGTTTTGTATTTTGCATGTATCTTATCATATTATGTACAATCGTCATAAACATAATGCAAAATCTGCAGTACAAATATTTACAACTTAAAAAAGGAAAAAATTCTAAGATTTATTTCGATTTCATTTGAACGGAATCTAAGTATATAGGTGTTTTAAGTATTATATTGTATGAATTTCATTTTTATTTTTTAATGTTCAATTGGTTTAACTTATTGGTTACAAAAATTTAACATTAAATGTAGAACGAATTGAATGAAATATCTTAATATCTCCCTCTTCTCGGGCTTAAACAATTTAGGAAATAAATTTTGTTTTTTTAATTTGATCTGCAAATTAGGTTTTTGTTTAATATGTCAAGTTTTTTAATAACTACTGCATTCAAACGAACACATTTCAAAATTAATGGAGGGTACCATCATCAGGCTTTGATTTGTGCGATATCGCATCATAATTTGTGATGTAATTTACCTGTGTATGATTCAAAAATTTTCACCAGTGCAGTAATGAATATAGCTGTAGTTTGCACGAAAAATTCCAATCTGAACATAAAAAATCTGCTTGAAAATGTCATTTTTATTTCCACTATGACGTCATATTCATATTCTTTTTAATTCTTCAAAAAACTCTTTCAGTTTCTTCAGTTTCATGTTTCACGTGAAATTCATTCAACGAAAAATAGGAAAATTATTATTACGGCTTTTGATATATTTACAACAATGAAAAAAAAATAATAATTTTATTACAAAATGTCCGTTGAATCTCAATGAAAAAAGTGAAATTTGGAATTATTAAGAAAAATATTTGAATAATGTATATAAAAATTAGCCCATGTTACTCTCTAGATTATAATCCATCTATATGCAAAGGCATTTTATGATCCGTTTTGACTCTGACGTCTGGCAAATGTTTTTACACTTTGAATTTATAATATTATTAGAATTAGCAAGGAATTAAAAATGAGTGGCATCAGGGACAAAAAGGTGGGAAGAAAAAATGAAAAAGTTACCATCTCCATAGGCTTTTCTATGTTAAATTAACATTGAGAAGTGACACTGAAAATAAATAAGTATTGCGCTGCCGCGCAATACTTATTATATATATATATATATATATATATATATATATATATATATATATATGAGGCGATTAAAAGCAATGTAAACCACTAATTTTGAAAATATGAATTAAGCCATTGGAGGATGCCTAGAAATGGTAGTCAATATGTGGGAATATCAGTATAAATAATAGTAATAATCAGTATAATATATAGTATTCAATATATTTTCCTGTTAAAAGCATCGGGGGGTATTTCACGTAATGGAAGATTATAGTAACGCGTCTATACAATCCTTGTTTTTGTACAGTAAAGAAAAAAACACTTACAAAACTCTTACTTTAAATGCATCAGATGATGTTACATACTTAAACATAAAAAAATAATCTAAAAAATCATCGACTAACAATATAAATGTATTCATACATTAGAACCGTTATACACATTATATGCGGTATAAACATTGCAAAAAATATACGCATTTTGTATACACATTATAAACCTATAATACATATAAAAGTAGATGACTTAATTCGGTACAAGGAACTGGAGCACTGAATGCACCTTCATAAATAAAATCAATCATCAAACTTTTATTAATACAGACAAAAATATAAGCCAAAAGTATAAATGGTAATATTTTTGAACAATATTTTCGGCGTAAAACAAGATGTAAAAAGTCAGTTAAAATCTATTTGTTTTTCCTTGTTTATTTGTTCATTTATGTATGTATTTATTTTGTACAGTATTATCTCTGAGGGACAAATACGGCTCAATGTACCCGTATTTATTTTTTCAGAAAGGTAATATTTTGTATAATTTTACAAACTTTGTTTGGATTTCAGAAAAATAATAATAGAAAACAGAATATCTGTGAAAAAAGACACTTTCTTAGTTTTTTCAAATACTATTTAGAAATGAAACGCGAAGTATAAATTAAATTATGAACTGAAGGTAAATTTTTCTTTCTAATTTTAAATATTACACTAAAGTGCTTTACTGAACACGAAAAATATAAATATTTATTAAACAATTATTTTCCAAAATCTCAAGTATGTAAATGAACTACACAGTTGCGTATTGTGACTCCACATCTAAATGCTTTAAAATAAAATGAAAATATATTAATTCAAAACAAATTTCCTCATACACAGAGGAATTTAATGTATGTAAAAATATTTCACTACATGTGATATTTCTTTTCTTTGAAAAAATGCTGCTGAAAAACGTCATATTATTGAATACTACTTTTTCATCTAGTTCAAAGACGATAAAAAAAGAAATGAATCATTGTATGAAACAATTATTCGGTTTATGTATTTAACAATGAATTACACATACATTTATTTCAATTTATCAATATAGCAGTTCACTGAAAAAAAATCCAGATAGAATGAACAAAAATGAATGATACAATATTAAAATATATGCGATTAAATTTAAGATATATTAATACAAAGAAACTTAATAATAAATAAATAAATATAAATATTTTATAATTAGGGACTCTTTTATTAGTATTTACATATCTTATAGATTGATTCACTAGCGATTTAAATTATTTCAGAAAACAAATATGTTGTAAAAGGTCGTCTGATATATTTCGAAATTATTATTTTACAACCATTGTAGTTGAAAATATTAAGTTTGAAATGCTATTTTTGTCAAGAAGACTAATAGGTAGCGACATAATAGTTTAACACTGCATTTAAAACAAGTATTATTTTCGAAGCGCATAAAAATTGTATATACGTATCGCTTTTTGGTTCTTTATAAATTATAAATTCTTATTTTTTACATTTAGAGGACTGTGTGTTTTCTTATTTTATAATAGAAGTTTGTGCTTTATACGAATGAAAATATAATTTAAATACAAATTTCTATGTAATTTGTACATATATTAGAAACAAATTATACATATTTTTTAAATTCAAGTTAAAAGTGTCATATTTAATGTCAAAATTTGTTTGATTTAAATTCTGAAAACCTACAATAAAGTATAATGATATTGAAGGAAAACTTCTTTAACAATTTTTGAAAAGTTTTTAACAGGAAAATTTCAGATTATTTAAAAGATGACGGGAAAATGTACAATTTAACTTATTTTTGTTCAATAGAAGCATAAAAAAAGCTCAGTAGGATTCAATTTCTATGAATCACATGTATCCAGTTTTTTCTATAATTTACATAAAGATTTAAACCTTGCATATTACATTCGAAAATGAATATTACGAAAATTTTCATAGTAAAAATTTATCTGTATGTATAAAAATAAACATATAACAAATCCAGGAATATAAATATTCATATGTAAAAAAAAAAGAAAATGATAAGTCGTAATATAAAAATCAAACATTTATTAATTGCAAAAATTAAACTGTCTTATAACTAAGCGATATGTGTGTATGTATATGTGTATGTGTGTATGTATGCATCAAAACATTTGTATAATTGATTATATGGTAAATACATTTAGAAAATAATGCTAAGAGTGAATAAGTCTGTAATTTTCTTTACCATCATTCATTCTCAGTCCCTAGAGTGATGGTGTAACTTTATATTTATTAGCTTCAGGTTAACGTCTCAAAGAACTCTTCTTTTATCTCTGTCTTCATCAGTAAGCTCTGAAAAATCTCAAAGGAAATGATAGCACAAAACGCCTTTATCTTGTATTTCTGAAATGGTCCTCAAGGCAAGCTATTCACCACAAAGAGGTGTAATTGAATATACTTGATCTTTTCTCTTTCGTTTGGTTTCGCTGTCTTTTTATTCTGATTTATAATTTAGAAGAGCTAATGATATTAATAATTTTAATTCATTCCTAAAGAATATCCATAGGATATGTACTGAAAAAATAACCCAAATTGAATCAAAAATAATTAAATTTTAAAGAGTTCATCATGTTAGTAAATTACGTATTTAAAAAATGATCCTTTTACATTTTCTCATTTCCTATTTTTAACATTTGCACTTCCTTTGTTAAAATGCCCATATTTCATATTTTTGACTGTTTTAGAAAATCACAACAGATCTGAAATATATCTATACTTATGAAAATAGAAGTATTCTGATTATTAAAAAAATGAAGAACATTATACTATGTGGCTCTATTAATTCAAAAAGAATTTCTATGACACATTCACGACAACAATTCAAAATCAAATCATACATACTTTTATCATAATTTTTACTATGTTTTTTTTTAACTCATTTATTAATCGAAAAATAATATGTTTTCCAATAATTAATATTTTTTTTTTCCTAATTTTAATTTATACACTTATGTATTTAGAATATATATACCTTATTTAGATAGTTTTCGAATGCATATTAAGATATACTGCGTAGCTGATATTTTAATTTTTAGATTAAAATCTATGTGCATGTATATTATTATGCGTATATTAATATAGAAACGTATGCCTTTGTTTGTACAAAGGTATAAATATGTGACAAGCCTAATCGATAGTCACAAAAAAGTGAGATTGAAGCCGATTTGCGACTTATGCATATAACATGCGTGACCTGTGAATATACGCAGATAAATAAATTTATATAGCTAATATTATATATAATTTTATGTATAACTTAAAGTTATATATAGTTAAAATTGTTCAATAATAAAGTCAACTATAAATTAAATGTTAAAATAAATCATTTAGTAATATTCTTCACCCTCTTTCCTTTACAGTTCCGAAAGTGTTGATATAGCATTATATTTATTAGCTTCAGATTAACGTCTGAACATGTTTTTTTTTAATCTATATCTTCACAAATAATTTGTGAAAGGTCTCTAAGGAAATGCTAGCACAAAAAGATTTTTATTGTATTTTTCAAATGAAGCAAGTTATTTGCCACAATCAATTGTAATTTATTATCTTTGATTTTTCTACTTTCTTTTGGTTTTACTGTCTTTTGTTCTTCTTCAGATTTCAGCAGTGATACTAAGATTAATAAGCTTTTTCATTCAAAAATAATTTCTATGAAATATTTATTACAAAAATTCAAAATCAAATCATACATAATTTTATCATTGATTAGTTATTTTTTTTACTTACCTGTTAATAAAAAAATCACTTGAAAGTTTTTTCTCCTATTTTTACTATATATATTTATGTATTTAGAATATATATACATATTTAGTAGGTTTTCAAATACATATTTAGATATTTTTATTTTTAGTTAATGTCATTTTTTTTCCAACGCTATATTTCCATAGTTGTTATATAGTTTATCAAATACACTGTTATAGTAATTTTAATTTCATAAAAAAAGAGTAAAAGTAAAAGTAGGATTTTCTTTTAATTCAATGTTGCTCACATTATTGTGCAATTTATCTGTTCCTTAACACCATTTATGCCGGGGTAAAAAGACACCTTTTTAATGTTTTGATTTATGTTTAATTTACCTGTCGTTTTTTAATATAATAAGAATAAAAACTATTCAATGTATTAAACATTATTTCAAAGGAAAGTCAAATTTTAAATTAATTGCTTTAAAAACACAAAGAAGATTCCATGTCGAACTCGAACCTGCGCTATCAGTATAGCGCACTGATATTCTACCAACTAATCCCCATGGAATGATACCCAGCCTGGAAAATCTCTCACTATTACATTTAGCAAGGCTACGAACGAATCGCAAGAACAGCCTTGCCAACATATAATAGTGAGAAAATTTCCAGGCTGGGTATCGTTCCATGTTAATCGGTAGAATGTCAGTCAGTGCGCTATACTGATGGCCCGGTTCGAGTTCCCGCATGGAATCTTTTTCACTATGTTGGACTTTGCGCCTTTTAAGCAATTAATGTAAAATTTGATTTTCGTTTAAAATATTGTGTTTAAGGCGAATGTTTCTCTCCCCAAAAAATTACTATTAAACATTGTTTGAAATTTATTTAATCTAAAAATTACGAATGAAAATCCAGAAATCGAAATCTTTTAAAAAAGTGACATTTGGCACCGGCAAAAATGGGGCTAAAATTTTAAGTATTATCTTCAGGGTAAAATATGGATATATATTGAGAAAGATTAGTTATTAAAAATAAATTATATTCATATACTTCTTAACAAACATAATACAATATAAGTGCGTTGCCGAATTCCGGTGCAAAATTCAGAGAGACGATGCTACGCGTCAAGAGGGTGAAACTTCTCGTAGAAAATGCGGCCGCAAACCACCAATTTAATGAAAAATACAGGTTGTTTTACCCTAACCCAACTTTCGTTGGCGGTAATAACTTTCAGAAAATTCAAATATTTTATAATAAAACTTTTAATAGGCATGTTCATTTTTTAGCCGATTGCCAAGAAGGGTTATGTGTTTCACGCGTATCTGGGTATGTGGAATTCTTTATACTCTCGAAACATCCGAAAGGCTGGATGGATTTTAATGAATGAGTCTCTATCGATTCGTTTTAACCATCCGATTGTTATAGGTCAGGTTTTGTTTTTATAAATTCAAAATGGCGTCTGTACAAAATGAAGGTAGAGATGAAAAAAAAAAATACGCACCCTACTGAGAGGTATATCATTGGATAGGTCTTTCAAAATGACGACGATGTTTCATTGACTATTTTACAGTCAGAAGAACCGTTTAAATATTATACAACCTGGAAGTTGTGTAGGTAAGATCTCTAGCTTTACTGCAACTCTAATCTTCATAGACATCTAACCATCATAGACATCATAGACCTCATCAAAACAGTGTTTATAGATAGGAACTAACAATTAAACACAACTTAAAGGTCATAAATACAAGTAAATAAAAAAAATATACGTAAGCAATATAAAATAGCTTCACATGGATGAGAAATAATTAATTAGTTCGCTTTTTACGAAGTGTTTTTTTTTTTTTTTTTTTTTTTTTTTTCCTAATTGTTTTGCAAATATGATAACAACAACAGCAAAAAAAAATCGGTAAAAATTTCCATTATATGCAGTATGCATTTTTACAGTATGGGACGTTGTATGATTCAGCAATATGAAACTTTTTACAATCCATGGTGCAATCGATTTTTAAAAAATGTGAAATTTAACTCTTCTAAATACACCGACGAACTAAAGTCAATTCGCATGCCTCACGGAAATGATGTGACACAGTGTTTTTAGAGCATCTAAGAAGGGAACCACGTTTGGTGCTGCTCGCAAATAGCAGTGAGACCTGGTGCATTTTGTACCCCTATACATAAAAGTTAGAGAACCGATAAAATTTCTGTTTTAAAATTATATTTTATATACTGTTTAATACTTTAAATTTTTATTATTACATTTTTATTTGTTTATTTCGCGCCAAAAGTGAGTTAAATGGCCAAATAGGTTGCTACAATTTTTCTAACCGCTTTGTCCGAAGAGTAAATGTACAATACCTATTACTAGAATTATATCAGGTTGCGATTTTTTTTTTTAATTGATAGCATAAGAAACAAACATTTGGTTTTTTTTCTATGCACACGATAAATATATAAATAGTAAATATATTTCTATAAAAGATTTCAAGATCATTGAAAACTACTTTTTAATGAAATACAAAATTAGCAAACTATTTGCTTTTGAAATCAAATGGAATAAAGTTTCGAATGTTTAAAACGAAATGCTACGTATTAAATAGTCCTTTGGTAAAAATAATCATAAAGTAAATTAATATTTTAACGCAATTTAGAAAAATTACTGTGGCTAATTAGGTCGGATACTACAATTTCTAGTGAAGTTCTTCTCCTCACACAAGACAAACAGCTATGAAATTTGGCTAGGATTGCCGGAAAGCTCTACGTTTGAAAAAAAGGCGCCAACCTTTTCCCCGCCAAAAAATGTGAATATAATGTAGCAATTTTTCAAAATCAAATTCGTGTGTTTTTGTAGGAATTTTTAAACATTTTGTCAATATTTATACTTTTTATTAACTAATTTTTTATTTTTAATGCTTAAAAAAAAAAAAAAAAAAAAATGTTAATAGTCCGATAAGTGGTCTCGAAAATTGCATTTTCAGAAAGTTATGCAGCTGTAAAATCAACACCTCCATAGACTCCAAAGATAAAATTATGAAGATAATAAAATACCACACAGCATAAATTTCAATTCAATATTTTTTCATTAAAAACATAAATTGAGATATAATGAGTAAAATATATAAAATCGTACAAATTTGAAGTTAATTTACGGGTCATTCACACGAGCCCATGCACCACCAGGCGGATCAGCCAGTAATTAATATAATTTAAATCGTATATTTTCTTTTCGCAATTTGAATGATTAGTATAACTCTAAGATAGATGGCCATAGAGGAGAGATGACCAGTCTAAATATCTCCAAAACTTGATCATAGTTTGCAATATAAACATTGTTCGTATAAAATAGTTCAACTTTTTTATTTATTGCAATATGCAGTTGTGTTTTTCGATTATAAAAAGTAAGTGCAATTTTGTAAATAGGTGGTTGAATATATTTTTTTAACTTAAGTATCTCAATGTTTTGCAGTACGTACGTTATATATATTTTTTATTATATGGACTTTTAAGGCACGTATATAATCTAATCTTTACTTCTAAGACTAAAACAAAGTCGTACAATGGCTATTCATGATTTAAATTGGGCGACCATCAGTTCTTCAATTTCAGGAGAGATGGCCACATGAAATCGAGGAGAGCTTGCCACCTTTAATCACTATTTCAAAATTATACTTAGTGATGATTTTAAATATAATTAAATTTAAAATAAATATATAACTTTTACGTTTACGTTTATTAATTGATATAATTATTTGTATTTTAACCAATAATAATAATAATAATAATAATAATAATAATAATAATAATAATAATAATAATAATAATAATGTAATAAGACCTAACGATTTGTTTGTTTCAGAAAATACTTTGACTTTTTCTTTCTTGTATTGGATGGCCTTCTCTCCTCGGCTTTAAGGAGAGATGGTCATCTGCCATTTAAATTTCAATTTTGTTTAACACTTTTTGTTTTCAATGTTTAATTATTTTTTGCATAAAATAATATGACTACATGTATAAGAATTTCAAATATGCATCAATATTTCTTGTATATAATAGCATTCTAAGAATTTTTATTTCAATCTTTAAAAACTATGGCCATCTATCCAAGAGTTACGCTATCTATTGAAATGAGTCAGATAAATCGATATACTCGCCAGACATAATAAATTAAATATTGTCATATATTCTTTGCTATCCAAAAGATGAAAAATCTCAGAGAAATATATACCTTAGTGTGTTTTAGAAATTGGATGTTGTTCAGGACAGGATGCACTTGTCATAGTGTATGATAGATGATTTCTTCAGTTTATTTTTCACGTCAAATATTTTTATTAAATATATTTAATAAAAGACTATACGCTTCGAAAAAAATTTAAACATGTATTTTTCTTTAGAAGAAATGAAAAATCGATTGTTAAAACACGATAATATATATTTTTTCTTTTCGAGATGTACTAGATGGGGAAAAAATGCATTTTTTTATGTTTACAATTTTGGTAAGATATTGACCTACTTTAGTCTTTTGAGTTAACACAAAAATAAGCACTTTGTACATCCAGAGTGTTTCATAAAGTACGTCCTTATTTTTAAATTCAATAATTGAATAATTATAATAAATAGAAAAATTTAATTAATAGAATCATTATGAAACAACTCATAAGTTTTGTATGAAACATTTATATTTCATTATATATATATACATATATATATATATATATATATTATCAATAAATAAAAATGCAAATACTCTTTATTTTTTAAAAGAAGCTGTATATGAATTATATTTATAACATTTAACATAAACAACAAAAATTTAAATACGGACTTTTGTTTTAATTTTGAATGTATAAATATAATAAGGCTAGAAACTATCTCTCTATGTACTTTTATAAATTTGAGTTGCACAGCGGCAGTTTTATACACATCCACGGCATCTATAAATGAATATTAGAATTATTTATAAAAATAAAAATTTAAGAAACCTGATGAGATGGTCTTGTATTTGATTTTTCTTTTTTAAAATTAATGAATTTTAATCTTATCATATCTTTCTGATATTACATGTAACATTTGAATTCTCACTTTAATAATATCTATAGCATTAGTATTAAAGATTGTCGAATTACGCTAAAAGAAAATTTAAAATCCAGTTTTTGAATGTTTACAAATTTGAGAAAATATTGAAGTGATTTTTTTTTAATTATTACAAAAAATAGCAAAATCGTATTGCAGTGTGCTTTATAAATGCTCTGCAATGTTAAAATTCGATTATTGACGGATTAGTCACAGTCACAGTAACAGTCTAAAACCATTCCGCAAGTGCTGCTTGGAAATATCGGTGTAAAATCCTTTTTGTATATATTTTTTGTGTTCTATATCTTTTAAGCAAAACAATTTTTAATTACTAGTGAATTTAGTTACCTATTTTATTGTAATATGTTATACATTATTATATCCGTAGCTTAAGCATACTTGAAAATCTACATAGTACTTTCGTTGGATTTGTGTTGCCTACATATATAGTACGTGAACAGTAAAATATTATAGCAAATGTGTAAATAAAGGAAAGTTTATCCAACACCGATTACAGTTTCAAATTTTCCGTGAAACATTACATATTTAATTACGAAGAGATACAGTAAACTGTGAAATAACATTAAACGATATAGGAACAAACTTGTATGCTTTGCTCACCTACGAAAATCGGCACTTATTAAGTATTTTAGACATTTTACTTTCATTACGGTTACATATTACTCATTCAATAAATGTGCATAAAAATATAATGAATTTCACAATTGCCGTATAAGTAAAAAATTACGTTATTTTGTATCGCCGGTCATTGTTACTACCAAAATGTAGTACATCGATCATTGTTATGAGATTTTGAAATGGAAAAAAAAAAAAAAAAAAAAAAAAAAAAACTATCATTTTCAAACACATTACTTTGGATACCAGACATATTCAAAAGATTTTTGAGGACATAAAAGTTCGCTTTCACACATTCCATAGATTTCTGTTGAAAGTTATGCAGCTTCGAATTTCTCCATCGATACTTTTTAGAAATGTTTAAAAGTGTTACAATAGAAGGAATTTCATGTAAGCTGAAATCAATGTATTTCATAGAAAAATAAGAAACACATGTGTGATAATACAAAACCTTTTTAGGTTATTTTTAAATGAAATCAAAATTAAGGTTTGAAACATATTTAAGCATTATTATACAATAATAGACAATAAAATGCAATTAATTTAAAAGTCGTACCAAGCACATATGTTAAACTATCAAAATGTACCTATTTTCAATTCCTCAGCACTTCTTCTCAGTTATTCTTGTTCTCATTAACCTAAAGTGCGTACTTAATGGTTTTAATATTTGTACTTAATGCTTTGATTTAATGTTCACATTTTCTTTATCTGATAATAAGAATAAACCTTTGTCCATATTCTTTGTAAACCGTTTATTTATTTTTTTAAGTCTCCTCATCAAACTATATTTCTTTAATTGGACAATAATAGTTATGTAACACTTATTAAACTTTAAAAACCGATTGATATTCTACATATTTTTAATCTAGGATAAATTGTTAAATTGGTAGGTATTACAGAAATATACGCTACTTAATCATTCCAAGCAATCCAATAATCAATGCTATATGTGGATTCTGAATTTACTGGAATAAAAAAAAAAAAAATACTACGCTCTTCAAAAAGAAAACTAAGAACTTTGAAAGTTCATTTCACACGTCCCACGAAAATTGATCTGCTGTCAAGTTATCAATCGTAACAGGATATAATGGAAAATTTTGCAACCAATCATCATGTTTGTTTGATTTTTAATTTTATTTTAGTGATCTTATTTTTCAAGCATATCCGTTATTTTATTGTAAATTTCTTGATACCAAGTGTCACTTCTATGGCATAAAAATCTATAATTAAAAAGATGCGCTTAGAGTGAAGCTCAGTGTAATGTAAAGATGATAGTAGAATCCGAGAAAAACTGTATTTTCAATGATAGCTGTAAAAATTAAAAGACATTTATAAATAATTCTTTTTCATCTAAAACTGAATTATCAGAGCTCCATATATTATTATAACAAAATGATGTTCGATAATTGTTTAAAATATTACCATCCTAATAACATAAAGTATAAACACATTCTATTAAGCGAAAGATGCCCCTGAGATATACGTTTACATCATGACTTACAGATTTATTGTTCGTGTTTTCATTGCGTGAAAGAGAAGTCTGTAGTTTCAAATGGTGATATGAGTAGATTATACACAATTCTATAGTTTTCATATTCACTTTCGATTTCTTGACTCTTCTACCAAATTCAATTCACTGTCAATTGAGTCTTTGTTTTCTTTATTTGTTTTTGCAAATCTTTAAGTATATTTTTATGAGTTTATACAAGTAAGTTTGAAATGGTATAATACATATTAAAAAAAAAATGTAGTCCACGATCTTGACTGTCAGTTTTTCATAGACTAGAATATAAAAACTGGTTTTCCTGATTCCTAATGTTGTGTGTGGGATAGACAGCAGCAGTATCAATAATTTCAAATGAAAATATTCCATATTTTAGGTAGATATCATAAGAAATATAACCTATTACATTATCTCCTATGTTGGAATTTCTGATACAATTTGGATCCACGCCGATCATGACTCCAAGAACGCAAAACCACATCGCCAGTTTAAATCTTTATATATTTATCACTTGTTTATGGACATGATACCATCCATAATTCTACACAAATCTCTAAGTCTGTAGTTTCAACTGGGGCTATGATTATACGCAATTTTATAGTTTTCATAATCACATGCGATCTCTTGATTCTTCTCCCAAATACATTTCACTGTGAATTGTGTTTTTGTTTTCTTTATTTGTTTTGAAATAAAACATTTTGCATGATTTAAAAATACAGATAAAAATAATAAACCCTGTCTCATATTACACCTACCTAATGCGAACAATATATGATACGGCTATGCGTGTTGTGGGAGAGACCGTAAATTTTAAGTTTTTATATGGATTAGGAAAATTAGAGGGCTGTTATAAAAGTGCTCCTAATCTAATGCTGCATTTGTATTATCAAAATTTTGGACAGGATTTTAGGACATTTTCCATGCTTCTACCGAGATACTAATGAAACCCTACTACATTAAATTCCCTGATGAATTTGTTAAATTGTAATTTAGGATAAAGTTAGAAGAAAGTATTTTATATCCAACTCTATCTATATTTTTATGACTATTTAGAAGTAAGTTTGAAATGGTATAAAACATATTTTTTAAGAAAGAGAGATAATCAAAAATAGTTTTCATGAATTCTAATGTTCTGTCTGGGATAGACCATGCAGCGACAATCGGCAATGTCCAATGCAAATCTTTCATCTTCTTTATACATAAAGTTTGTTCTTATGCCAATTGTTCGACTGTTTCGTCTGAATCGTCTTAATCTAGTGATTATACTTTCAAACCCATAGTTAACCGTCAGCTACATTGTTAAAAATCCGCAGCAAACTGTCCAGTCATTCACCTGCTTCTATAGATAACAGATACTTGACTATATTATGAAGCATTTTCATTGTTAATAATAGAAATTAATTATGGTCGTTTAACCTTTTTTATGAAGCAGTTACATAACAAGGTACTGGACAGTGCTGCAGATTTTTAGAAATCTTAAACAAAAGTTCTTTTTTCGCATTGTCTTGAAATATTGGTGTCTCATGCACAACTGTATCAATTACTTAACTTACAGTATTTGAAATGAAATCTGTCAATGATACTTCATGACGAAATCCAAAAAATAAACATTTATTGTCTATGTTGTCGCCTTTGACTGATCCATCAATCAACTTATTTTTCTGATTTTTGAAAAGGTTTTTGTATTTTTTTATGTCCTACATTTTCAATTTGTTTAGTCTACCGGTATCTCCCTTCCTATTTGATTTATGCGTTTGTTCAAGCTTCTGGATCTATAACATCTCGCGTTTAGTTTTAAACATATGTATATTTTAGCGTATTCTATGTTACAACATCACGTCTTGTATTTCTTGCATATTTTCTTTCGGTTTTACTTCTCTCATTGGCTTTTCTTTTCCTGCACTTTTTGTCGTACATAAATTCTTTTGCTTTTAAGTTAATTCCTCATTTTCTATTTCACATTTTTTTGTCGCTTTTAACACTTCCGTTGTAATCCTTCTGGAGTAGCTTTCATTTTTTTCTTTGCAAAAGAATGTTTTATTTATTATCTGTAAAAGCAACATCTCAAAAGATCTTGTAGAAATAAATGAATCTTTTGCTTTCTGGAGTCACGGTAGGAAATGAAGAATCGGTGTGTATTGATTTGCATCGATAAAATTTTAGAGCAAATAAAACAATCTACTACTTTTATGAATCTAGCTAAGCAACGTAATGGCTCACAATTTAATAATTCATATTTTTTCATGTATTTTTTCTTAAATAGTTTGTGGATGAACTGCCTTACTTCCTTTCGGTTTGTTTTTACGAACCATTTCTCATCTCAAAAAATACACTGACTACCTCAAGCTAAATGTGACATTAAACTTTAATTGCACATTTCTCTTTACATATTAAAATAAGTTGTAAATAAGTCGCGAGTATCCCAAATCATAGGATTTTAAATCCATAATAAACATAGACGAATATATTCGTAGGTTTAGAAAAAAATATCCAAAAAAAATCATAGTTGCCTTATGAAAATTTAAAGCCAATTAAAGAATAACATTTTATGTCTTAATTAGTATTTTAAGGTTTATGACAGAAAAGTATTATTGCATCCCAAACACTCTCTCACATTACATCATAGGTTTTATGTTTTTAAAATGAAATACATTAAACATGTACTCCTATTTAAAATTTTCAATGTCTCATTGTTTCTTACTGAATACAGCCTTGTAGAATAATTAACCTAATATTTTCTTTAATTGCATCACATGAAAATTTTGAAGACAGACAAGAATATTTTCTTGTAAAATAAATTAGGTTATGTAATGTAATTTGTTTATTTATATTTTAAGTACCTTCGTAATGAATATAAGTAAAATGATAATTTGCTTTCAACAAAGCTAATGTTATTATCATAACTGAGCTAAATTTAATTATTAAAAAAAATGGCAATTTTTGTGTGTTTCATGTTAGCCCAATTTGCACTATATGCCCTATTTTTAAATTAATATTTTTTTATCAAATTGTAGTTCCAAAGAAACAAAATAAAATGTTCTTCACTGACAATATTTCCTCAAAAATAATCGTTACAATATTTTATGTAATACTAATTAACTTTGAGGTCTTTCGTATGATGTTTTTAATATCCTCTACCATAGGGTTTTTTTTTAAATTGTAGGGGTCGTAGAAACGCTGATTACCTAACCATCCATAACAAAGAAAATAGTCGGTATAACATAATCATTTCCTATCTATAAAGGTGTAATTTACAACAATTATTACGGTACAATATTTTATGTGACACTAATTAACTTTGAGGTCTTCCGCATGATGATTTGAATATATTCTGTAACAGAGAGATTTTTCTCACCCATAACAAGAAAGTAGTCAATATAACATAGTCATTTTCCATCTATAAAAGCGTAAAAAATGCAATAATCGGTACAATATTTTATGTAACAATAATTAAGTTTGAAGTCATTCGAATGATGTTTTAATATCTTCTATCACAGAGACATGTTTTTAAATTCTAGCTGTAGTAGAAACGCTCATTACCTGACTACCCATAACAAAGAAAATAGTCGATATAATATATTTATTTCCTATATATAAATGCGTAAAAAATACAACGTTTCTCAAACACAAAACTAAGAGCTTTCAAAGTTCATTTCACACGTCCTATGAAAATTGATCCGTAGTCAATTTATCAATTGCAACAGGATGTAATCGAAAATCTTCCAACCTATCATCATACTTTTTTCATCATTCTTGAGTGACCTAATTTTTCAGGCGTATCAGATACTTTATCCGTTTTTCTTTGTAGCTAGAGTTACATCAATGATAGAAAAATCCATACGTAAAAGGAAACGGTTTGAGTGCAGTTCATTTTTATGAAAAAATGATATGAAAATGCAAGAAAAAAATATCTGTTTGAAAATACTTAAGTTGACAATTTTTAAAATATTTTCTTTTTCTTTGTTTTATTTTATTTTTCTGATCTGCATTCTTTCATCTATATATACCGACTTTTATTTTGTATAAAGAAAGAAAAGTCTTAAACGACGTGTTTTTTCTTTCGTTAATTAAACTAAAATTACCGCATTTTATGAAAAGAAAAAGATTTTCTCATTTATTTTTAAACACCTTCTGTCAAAGTAAATTATGATTAATTGAAATAAGAGTTTTAAATATATATTTTTTAATTCTATCTGTCTTTTAAATAGTATGCAGTGCTCATCAAAATATTTTCCCTCAAAATAATATTCAAAGATTCTAAGTCAGAAATTCTAGTTATTGCATATTATTTCTTTTTATGGTCTTTTACAGTTATGGAAATATGTTACAAATCCGAACACCCGCAGATAATTTACGACATTAATTGTTAAAAAAATGTTAAATAAAATTAGAAATATGTAAAAAAAAAAAAAAAAAAAAAGATTTTTAAAAAAGTCTACAGGTTTTGAATTTAATGAAGCTTTTATCGAGACAAATGATATTATTCTACAGACAGATTTTAGTCTATAATGCAATGATATGAAATGCCATTATTCAGGATTTTCCATGTTTTTTCTCAGATTGCTCCCTTTTTTTTATTTTGTTTACACTTTCGTGTTTATTTTCTAGAAATGAACATTTGAATAGTAACATGATAGATTATAAAATTATATTACACATTTTCGTTTTTCATTATTTTTAAATAGCATATGTTTATGAGGCGTGTCCCTGTTTTAATGTGATACATGCGTTACTTATTTAAGAGAAAAAATATACACAAAATGAAGTTTTGACCACTGATTAATAAAAAAAAAAGATAATGGAATTGTAAAAACAGCTTTTTTTTTTTTTCAAAATAATATGGGAAAAGTAACTTTTAATAAAACCTTCTTGCGACCGTACATAGCAGTATTTATATATTTTAAATAACCGCGTATAATATATATAAATATATATATATATATATATATATATATATATATATATTTCCTTATAAATGTACCTCCAAAAGGAATTTGATTGTAGTTAAAAATTTCCAATATATATTTTTCTGGAGTAAATTAAAAGCAATTTTTTTTAAGGTGTAAGAATATAAGATTTTCTTGGAATATTTATTTGCAATTTCTTTATATAATAATAAAGTAATCGAAAAGCTTCAAATCTATCATCTTATTTCCTTTTGTGGATGTCAATGACCAAATTTTGCTTCCACATCAGATATTCTTTCGCGTTTTAATTACATATATGGTTTATCTAAGTAAAAGATAAACGTATATGAAAAAAAGAGCAATTCGATTTCCTGTCTAGTTCAAATTTTATGAAAAAAAATATTTTAAAATGTAAAATGTACAAAGTTTTTAAAACACTAGGGGTGTCTGCTCCCCTACGAGCTACGCTCGCCAACCCCCTTTCAGACACCACAGACTCTAAAAGCACGCTAATTTGATCGGCTTTAAAAAGATTTCGGAAAATTGAATTATAAATTAAAAAACAGCGTCGATCTCCCTATACACGGGTTTCTATTCATTTCTCTTTGATTGGAGAATTTAAAGGCCAAATCAGCGGCTGTAAAAGATACAATGGCTGTTTTCGTCTTTGTTTAAATAAAATCAGTTAAACATTTCAAAGTAAGCTAATATAAAATGTCTTTTTCTCACGGTATTTTTTAACAAAGCGAAAAGAAAGTTTTTTAAAAAAGACATTTTAAATGTATCGCTTTTAATCTGACGTAATTTTGACCAAACTATTCTTTCTGTTTCTAATATACACGTAAAAATACTTTTGTTAGAAATGAAATATTATTTGCGCTGTCCTCAGAAATATAGTTGAAAAGATCATCTCAAAATATCAAATAAAGATCAAATAAATCATGGGTTCTCCGTGACCGAGTGGTCAAAGCACCACGCTGCTAATCGCTTGCGAGCGTAGGAGATTGTGAGTTCGAATCCGGCTGGTTCCATTGTACACACTCTTTGTGTGGAACTACCAGGATGTATTTCTCTTGTGTTGTAATATTTACTAGTGCTATCTTGTCTCTGACTTATAAGCGTGCTCTCATGTCAAGCACACGAGTCATATGTTTGTTGTTCAATAAATAAATCAAATAAATGTCTTGCGCAATTTCTAAATTTAAATTGTTTTGCAATATTATTTTTTGTTCCTTTTATGTAATAACTATAATGTGACGTAAATGTGACGTAATTTCTCATATTTAAGGCTTCTAACGCATGTTAATGAATTTAATATTTTACAATATCCTTTCTCTTTTAAAATTCACGTCTAAATATAGTTTTTATGACGCATTTTTTTAGTTTCTGCTTTTTATACATAATTATTTAATTCTAATTTGAAAGGGTTTTTTTTTCTGTTTATAATAGTCACGTGTAAATAAATTTTTACTTTGAAGCAAACATTATTCTTTGCGCTGTTTATACAGTTGGCAACAGTTTAAATTAATACCATTTTCTAAAATAATATAAAACAATATCACTCGAAATGCTGAAAATTTGAATTTAAAATAGAAATAAAACCTCAAAAAATGAGTCAAATTAAAAAAAAATAAATACAGTCTACACACCGGGAACTTCAAATGTATAAAATGATCTAAAAAGGATTACATTCCCATGTATAGTTTTTGTTCCTATAAAACTTTTTTAATGGAATGATTTTGTCCAACTTTAGCATTAAATATCTCTTAAAATAATTATTAGATTTGAGACCTGTCTGCATCAGCGTGTTTATCAAACATTTCTCTATTGTACCACCGATTTTCATATTTTTGTATGCAATATTTTTCTTAATATTAACGACGAAAGACCTCCGGTCACAAAAAATTCAAAACCGACGGCTGCAGCGCTAACAGCGGTAGTTACTTTTTTTTTTTTTTTTTTTTTTTTTTTTTTTTTTTTTTTTTTTTAAGAATAGAGAGACTTTATACAACTTTATGTAATTTTCAACATCGAAATAACGTGGAAATAAATCAATTTTCCTGAAACCGCATTTAAAAATGTCTTATAGATATTTTTTTTTATCTATAGAATTAATCTAGAAGTGTCAGTTAAGGTTTATTAGTTGTGTTTTTTTTTTTTTTTTTTAAAGTAAGATTATCATGCGTAGTAACGTTGTTTACATTTCTCATGGCCTCCATACTCACACTTCCAGTAGTTTACTCTTTACTTTATGTTTATTAAATTGCCAATAACCCCTGTTCTAATAATCTTAGGAATAAATTTAAAACAGATCTGGAATCGAAAAGGATTACTCTTTCACATAAATAATAAAAAAAATTAAAATTTTCATCAAAACGGGCACTTTAAGGTAAAGAGATACCTCAAAGACACGGGCGCCGTAAAAAAAAAAAAAAAAAAAAAAAAAAAAAAAAAAAAAAAAAATCTGAATTTCAAAATTACGTAAATAATATTTAACTACAAATCTAAAGTTTCTGATCTATGTACACCCTAATTATTATGAAAATCCTTAAATCTCAGTATTTTTATCCACAATAATGTATAATTTTATTATAATAAAAATTGTAAATAAAAGTTAAGTGTTTCGAATAAAGAAAGTAAAGGTGAGTGCTGTTAATTTATAGTTTATTAATTTTGAAAATTAACAATAATTTAACATTTCAGTTACCTTTTTTCACGAGAAAGTGTGTAATTATCATGAATTTCACAAACATATATAATTCGAATTTTTTTTTTTTTCATATTTATGCCATTTAATATGTTTGGGGTGTGCTGCCGCCCCATGCCCGTTCTCGTGTTATGTTTCACGGCGCGCGGCCTGCTGGGTTTATTATAATTAAACTGCGTTTTAAACAAATTCAAGATTATTAGTTTTATTCTACCAGAGACATTCTATTAAACTAGAATATCATTTAACGCTGTTATTTAGGCTTTAAAAAACGATAGCGAATAGATTGCAATAATCATGTTTTTACGTTGCTGAAAACCAGCGGCCATGCCTTTAAGGGTTAATAATTATCTATTGGAATCGGAAATTTGATATTGTTTGAGGAAATTAAAAGTGTATAGTTGCAACATGATGTCCCGAATAAAACCCTACACTGTAAAAAAATAATGCCAGTTTTCCGGTAGGAATCGGAAAAATATTTGCCCTTATCGTACCGGAATAATTTCCAACCCAGCTCCGAATAAAATCCGTAAAATCGGAATGAAATCCGTAAACTACTGTTTTACCGACTATTTCCTTATTTTTACGGATTTTATTCCGAGCTGGGTCGGAAATTATTCCGGTACGATAAGGGCAACTATTTTTCCGATTCCTACCGGAAAACTGGCAGTATTTTTTTTACAGTGCAGTGTAAATTTAAATAAATCATATGCTAGTAAAACAATCGTTAGATATTTTTTAGAACCGCCAGGTGCAATGCTGGAGCCATTTGTGGTAAGAGCTAATTCGACGTAGCGAACGGATTGGTCATACACTGCAATGCAGCTCAGTAATTTATAGAAGAACGCTAGATTTTGTAATAATTAGACAATAATCTAACTTACTGAAACAAGTCATTGTGAACATGATTAAACATTTCACATGCGTATATAAATGTTGGGACAAAGAAAATTCAACATATCTTGTAGTTTACGAGAAATAAATACGTTTTTGGAATTTCTATGCATTTAAAAAATTCCCTAACGTTCTTTTGGGAATACACTCTATATGCAAAATTGAACTGTATTATAAGGAACTATTTTAGAAGTATATACCCATGAAGCAAAACACTTTATATGCATTTAAAAAATTCCCTAACGTTCTTTTGGGAATACACTCTATATGCAAAATTGAACTATATTATAAGGAACTATTTTATAAGTATATACCCAAGAAGCAAAGCACTTTCAGATTGTCTTCAAAACTTAACTGAAATCATAATTTATATTAAATTTGTCTGCTTTTCTCCTAAACACTGATTTATAATGTTGCACTCCAAAATAATATAATCATTCATAATAATGGAACATTGCATAGTTGCTGAACTCGTTACCTGCTTTTATATGAACGAAGGCTTAAGTGATATTTCCGTTTTAAATACCTTATATTCCCTCTAAACTTATAATATACAATATTGCATTTCAATGACAAGATACTAACTAATGCAATAGTTAAATAGTGTCTAGTTTAAATTATTATCTAAATAAAAAGAAAAAAAAATCTGTTTTCTCCCCTAAACTCCTATTCCTATGTTTCACTCAAAAATAATATAATCATACATAATAATAGACCTTTGAACAGTTGCTTAACGCGCTCTTTTAATACGCATGAAGATATAAATATTTGTTTTTATCCGTTATATCCCTTTCAAACTTACAATATGTGATATTTTCATTTTAATGACAAGATACTAACGTAATAGTTAGATAATGCGTACTCCAAAACATTATCTAAACAAATATTAAATTAGCATAAACATTATCTAAATAAATAATAAATATTTCTCTTTTACCCTTAAACTGCTATTCCTATGTTACACTTCAAAATAATATAACCATCCATAATAATGTTTCAATGAATAGTTGCTGAACGCATTATCTGCTTTCATATGTGCATTAAACAGGATTCGTGCGCATCAAGAGATTCAGGGAATGTTAGGAGTTTTGGTACCAGAAATTTCGTAAACTACTGGCCGCTATATCTGAAGATAGTTTTTTTTTTTTTTTTTTCATTAAATAAGGCAAAAGTTACTTTACAAAAATTCTGGTTAAAGTTACTTGAAACTTACAGTCCTTAAACCATACGAACCCTGTTAAATTTGTCTGTTTTTTTCCCTAAACTCTTATTCATGTGTTACCCTTCAAAATAAAATATAATCATCCACAGTAATAGATCTTTGGATAGATTCTTTACACGTTACCTGTTTTTATATGCATGAAGATTTAAATGATTTTTCCGTTTTAAATACTTTATATGCCTTCCAAACTTATAATATATAATATTTTCATTTCAATGACAAGATACTTACATAATAGTTAAATAGCGTCTACACCAAAACATTATCTAAATAAATATTAAAGTTATATATTTTTCCTTAAATTCCTATTCATATGTTACACTATAAAATAATATAACCATCCATAATAATGGAACTTTAAATAGTTGCTTAACGCATTACCTGTTTTTATATGAATGAAGATTTAAATGATTTTTCCGTTTTAAATATTTTATATCCCTTTCAAACTTATATAATATTTTTATTTCAATGACAATATACTAACAAAATAGTTAAATAGCGTCTACACTAAATCATTATCTAAATAAATATTAAATTTATAATTTTTTCCCTTAAACTCCTATTCATATGTTACACTCCAAAATAATATAACCATCCATAATAATGTAGCTTTGAATAGTTGCTTAACGCATTACCTGCATTTATATGCATGAAGATAAGGACGATTTTTCCGTTTTAAATCCTTTAAATTTCTTTGAAATTTAAAATATGCAATATTTTCATTTCGATAACAAAATACTAACTAATATAATAGTTAAATAATGCTTACACTAAAACATTAATATAGTTAGCTGAATATTTAAATCTTTACATTCATAACAAATAGCTCTTCGATAAGTTTAGAATAAAATAGGTATGGGATTGCATAACTGACTTGACTTCAGTAACATGTTTGAGTAATTAGTAAATGAATAATAAAATTTACCAAGAATTATTTTAGATATGCATTTAACATAATAGTAGTTCATAAAAATATTAGTATCAGTTTAAAATTGTCTAAATAATTTTTTTATATAGATACATAATTCTCAGGAACTTTTATATATAGTATTCAGGGTTTTGCCCCAACAAGTTCAAACTCAGACTTAACAATAATATTTCTAAATTAATTTGTAGATATGAACTTGTTAGCACTTGAGTAGTAAAGATAATTGCATAAAAGGAAATTTCTATGATATGAACATGATCCTCTGAAAAATCGCAATAAGGTTGGTTGGTTGGTTGTGTTTATGACGGACAATTATCAACACGAAGGATATAGGCCCTAAGGGGGGGGGGGGGTGCCCTTCGTGCGGGTCTTTCCAAGGGAACCTAACCCGTATTAACGCTTGGAAATCCAAGGTTCGAAGAAAACCACGAAAACTCCGAACGATTAGGCCGACGGGCACGATTGGGTTCGAACCCAGCACTTCCCGTCTACCAGCTTCGAGAGCAGAACCTCTCGGCCACTGGTGGGGCAATCGCAATAAGGAAATAATAAAACAAAATGTCTAAAACAACCTATGTAATTTTCTATTATACGTTTAGAATTAAATAAGGGAAGAAATTGAAACCATTTACATTTCTGTCAATAATCATTAATAATAGCATATTAATTTCACTTGTGCACTTGCATGACAATTAAACAAAAACAAGTAGTTTAAAAAAATAAATTTGAAAATATTTAAAGCTAGTAAACTTCAATTAAATAAGTGCTTAATGATTAATATTCTTTTCCATTAAAAATAACAAAATAAAGAATAATTTAAAAAATAATAATAATAATTCCTTTAAAAAAACTTCTCTTGATTCAACGTATTAGTGTAAAGTGATCCTTTACATTTCTGCACACGATCAACGCTTATTTTTGCATGTTCGTGTAACGATAGAATTACATTTAAAATTCTTATAAATATTAGTTAATAATAGTTATAAACTATTATAATAGTTAATGACCTATAATAGATATAAAATAGTTTCTTATTAGATATAAATTTCTCAAAACACAATGTGTATATCTTTTGTGTTACTAATAAGGAGAGAAATATAAAGTACACTAGAAAATAAATTAATAAAATTCTTCAAGAAAAATAAACCCCACTTAATTTAAACAAGTGGCGTATCAACAATTTCACGAACATGTTTATTACTGAATATTCATTTAAATTTATTAATAAAAACTGTCATTTAATTAAAGGTAAATATAATAATGTATTCCATAATTTAACGCGTTTGCATTTTTTTTTATTCGCTCACTAAGCAAATTATAAAAATGCAATTATAATATTAATTTCATTTTTTGATTTAATATTAACATCCATTTTAATGGTATTATTCAGTATTATTTATCACGATGAGGAGAAAAAAGAAAATAATATATATATTTAGGAGAAACTCTTCCATTTTGTAGTCAATTTGCGAGCTAAATAAGCATATTTATATCTTTCCACTTTTATCGATAATTTAATTAAGAATACTTTAACTGTTTAATTATGCTTATATATAAAACCTCAAATGTTTACTAATTTTGAGAAATAATTTACAAAGAAATTTATTTGGCTATAAATTTAATTTACCTCATAAAATTTAAATAAAAAAATCATTATACTTATTTTAAAGAAAAAGCAATTTGAAACAGTTTGAATTGTTTATCAATGCATTTAGAAGAAATATTAATCTTTTAATTAACATAAAATGGTATATTAATACTTCTTAAGTGTTACTGCATATCATAAATAATATTTTTAAATTATGCTTGGAATTTGGAACGCATACAGTGAATAAAATTGTGGGTAGGGGGAATAAAAATGTTACTGAAATCCCATAAATATCTGAATAGGATTTTTTTTTTATAAGTTAGAAAACATAAAGTTTTAGAATGGATACTAGATTGCATACTTCGTATTTTATGATATTTAAAAAAAAAAAAAAAAAAAAAAAAAAAAAAAAAAAAAAAAACATAACTTATTAATTGTATGTTTGGTCTTTTACAAAGCATATTCATACAAAAACTCACCACACTGTGTTAAGATTGTAAATTTAGGAATTATTGAAGATTATATGCAAACAATGTTCAATAACACAAATGTTGGATAATTATAACTTAAAATATGTAGTACAGATTATTTCAAACTTTCTCTTAAGGAGTACTTTTAACCTCAAACAGATATTATTTTTTAATGACTATACAACTGAAAATAAAAAATTGTATGAAGTTTAATTCCTATAATTTAACCCTTCCAGTGGCAGTATTCGTATTCGTAAAATAATGAAATAATTGAATGACGATATTTACAAAAAAAAAAAAAAAATGTAAAAAATAGAATTATATTTTCGCGTACTTAATAAACGTGAAATTTTCATAAAAAAAATTCGGGTACCAATGTGGCAATTAGGGATTAATATTATGTGATGCCATGACGGCATAATCGCTCTTCTAGGGGTTAAAATGTCCATCAATGCATATGTTTATATAAAATTATTGTAACTCAATTGTATAACATTATTGTAACATTTATAAAGTATTTGTACAGACGTTTTTCTCAATCGAATGTCATCGGTATTTTCATATATCGGTCTTATTTAAGTAGAGTTAGTATGGGGTTTTATCTTTTTCTCTATTACTGTATTTTAGTATTTTGTATTTTTTTAGAAATAAAAGAAACCATATATATTTTAAACTATCTTCCGGTGTCAATGAATACGAAACACGCAATGCAAGTGTTAAGAAGAAATGGTGACTTTAGCATAATTCTAGGCATTAAATTTTAAAGACCATTCTATTACACATTATAGTTTGTAATTGTCCTGTAAATATTGAAAATAATTTATTATAATTAACGAAAGTAGCAAAAACGTTATATATCAATTCGCATTTTCCAAATTTTGAAAACTCATGGTACCTCTGATAATACTTGTCAATTTCGGAATGACAAAACAGACTGTCAAAATTCTTCTTCCAATGAAAATTTCAGCACTAAAGGTGATATCGCACTCGATTAGCATTCTGTTGTTCACATGCAATAGCATTGCTATTAATTGCGGCAAAATGAAGTTTTTCTTAATTTCTCTCATAAACGACGTCAAAGACGGAATTTGTTAGGCATCGGCCAGTTTGGGGCAGAATTTCTACAGGAGGGATGCTTCAAAAAGAGGAAATTAACTTCAAGAACTCAACTTTAAAGAAAATTAACTTCAAAACAGTTAAGTTCAGTTAAAAAAAAAAAAAAAAAAAAAAAAAAAAACTAGTATGCTGTGGCCATCACAAAACTTTCCTCTACATAAATCACGTCAATTAAATCATTTAAATAGTACAAGAAATTACATGAATTTAGCCCCAATTCATATCAAAGTATATCTGAATTTGAAGGTGGATGAAAATTCGTGCATTAGTTCTTGAGATAGAGCTATAGCGGAAATCGCAAAAAAAACAGCATAGCAGCGGCACCTGTTGAGCGATTTACACCAAAAATTAAATAGCACTAATTCATACGCCAATTCATGTCAAGGACTAACTAAATCTGAAGTTTGCTGAAAATCCGTGCAATAGTTCTTGAGATACAGCTCTTGCGGAAATCGTGAAAATGCAGCACAGCAGCGCCATCTGTTGGGCGATTTACACCAAAAATTAAACAGCCCTAATTTATATCAGGGACTAACTTAATCTGGAGTTTGATGCAAATTCGTGCATGTTTTCATGAGTTAGAGCTATTGCGATAATCATGAATAATGCAGCATAGCAGCGCCACCTTTTGGGCGATTTTCACAAAAAAGTAATCAGCACCAAACTATATCCTGGACTAACTGAATCTGAAGTTTTATAAAAATCCGTGCAGTAGTTCTTGAGATATAGCTATTGCAGAAATCGTAAAAATGCCGCATAGTAGCGCCACCTGTTGGGCAATTTTCACCAAAACCTAATCAGGTCCAGTTTATAACAAGGTCTAACTAAATATGAAGTTTTGGGAAATTCCGTGCATTAGTTCTTGAGATAGAGCACCCACAAAATTTTTGTCACATACAGACTCACAGAGTGACAGACAGACTCACATCAGACATTTTCTAAAAACCATCAAATCGTGTTTTGGGCATTCTAAAACATATAAATCCGTCGGAAACCGGAAGTTGAAATTTTTCACGAATCCAATATTTTCTTCTTGTAAAGATAGAAGAAAGTAAAAACATTAGTTCTCAGAGAAATAAAGTGCGCATGCACAGTAATAAAAACAATCAAAGTTAAATAAAAGTGAAAATCAGTATATCTTCCTGTATTACAAAAGATACATAAATCCCTCTTCGCAAATGTTTCAAAGAATGTATTTAAATTAAATAAAAAACATATAGACGCATTGTATGGTTGATTATGTGAAATTTTGCACTTACAATTTTACTTTTTTAAAGGAAAAATATAATTTCTAGATGAATTAGATGTAATAATTTTAAATGAATTTCGTGTTGAACAGAGTTTTATTAAGAAATACAATTACATAATTTACTAACTGTATATAAAACACTTTTGTATAGTATCTTTAAGACATTACCTGGATAGAATGAAGTAACGAATGTCGTGTTATTTTAGCATAATATTATATGATAGTAGTTTTCTTATAAATATTCATGAATAGTCTATATTTGAAAACACTAACAGGCATAATATCCCTCTGTGATTTTATTTCAAGTAAATCAAATAAATGGAACTTCATTCTGCCTTTATATTAATCATATCTCTAAGCGTATGTTGTTGTTGTTGTTTGTTCGATTTTTTTTTTTTTTTTTTTTTTTTTTTTTTTTTGTGGGTGAGGTGTATTGATAACCTGGAGCTCGGTATTTTGTCTAAATATAATCATAGGTTTATTACATTGTGTAAAATTTAAAAATACCGACTAAAACTTTTATCATTTAAAAATTAATTTTCTCGTCATGGAAAATCTCGTTCACTCTATCGGTTGTATTAAAGGTTATACGCAGTTAATACATTTTCTTGTATTTCAAATGCGTATAAAACTTCTAAATTAACTTTAGTTTTTTTTTTTTAATAATTAAAAAATAATAGATTTAATGTAAATTATATTTTTGCCTATTTAACAAACTAAAAATAAATTATTCGTTTTATTTTAATTTTCATATATAAAACGTTGTTACTCTGTAAAAATGCTTTAATAGTGATTTTGATAGTATGTCTGTTTTCTATCATTTAATTGTAAAGATCGTTAAATAATATCAAACGTTTGCTTTGACGTTAAACATTAACAGTGCAGTTGGACGTGTGTGACCAGACTAAAAAAATATTTTACTAAAAAATCAGAAACTATCCTCAAAACCTCTCTCTGATTTCTGTAGATTTTAGTTAATAAAAATTGTCTCGTTTCTCTAAATAAAAATTCTTTTCATAACTTTTATAAACCAAATCATTTATATTGCATTTTTTTAAGTTAAGTTAAAGTTGTTTCTAGGAATCCCCTTTCCTATCACGTTCTTCAGAAAGAGATAGGATTTTCTGTTTTGTAATATGATGAGAAATGTAACTGAATCCCATTGATGGATTTCATAAAGATAAAGATTTGATGTACTAACAAAAGAATTATGTGGCATCACAAATGATTGAAGATTCAATGAAACAATAAGCATCATACTAAAGTCATAAAAAATCAACATTTCTATTTAAAGAAAATTAGGATCTTTAAAAATTGGAATGGAATAAAAGAAGACATTTTGAAACTGACTTTTAATACATATATATGTATTAAGTGTATATGTATCTGCTATATACGAGCAGGCGATCAATTCTGCTACTAATAACTGAATTAAAACTATATAAGTACTAACTGATTTAGTGTAAACATTGTTTTGCATCATTTTACATGACGCATGTTTTGCATCATTTGTGCCTCAGGAATAGCCTAAGTATTAAACATATTAATTTCTGGAATGGATTAAAAGAAGACATTTTGAAACTGACTTTTAATACGTATATATGTATTAAGTGTATATGTATCTGCTATATACGAGCAGACGACCAATTCCGCTACTTATAACTGAATTAAAACTATGTAAGTACTAACTGATTTAGTGTAAATATTGTTTTGCATCATTTTACATGACACATGTTTTGCATCATTTGTGCTTCAGGGATAGCCTAAGTATTAAACATATTAATTTCATTTTGTAAATGTAACAAGAACTTTTGACATAGTTAAGTTAGAAGTGATAAAATCTGAGAATGCTGATGTTAAATTGATTTGTGAAACATTAATTTATACATATTTTTTAAATAAAAAGATTATTTATTTTTTAATTAGATATATAAGTCGATTCAAACACAATTTATGCAATATTAAACATTCAAATACATGTTTTAACTATAAAATTTAATACAAGTGTCATTTAAAAATACTTATGAACTTATAATTACATTAATGCTTACATAAAAAGGTTAAAAATCTTAAAAAGATAGATATTACAGTTCATACTACCATTGGTTTTTAAAATTATAGATACATTTTACAGTTTTAAGATAAAACAAGAAAGAAACATCATGCGTAATGCATAGATTATGAAATAATATCCCACACATTCAACATACTATAACAAAACTTCACAGTTTATTGGGGTGAAAGATGATTGTAAATGGATAGGTACAATTTCAACAAGATGGGGGGGGGTGTTAATTGGCTTGAGCACTACAAGCCCCACCCAGCTGTCTAAATGGACGATTTAGAAAACGCATACCGCATTTCAAAACTCAATTGTTACCATTACCATGACTACTCGAGAAATGTATATGATTTTTGTGTACAGCCCTGTATGTGATATAAGGGTATGTATGTATACCATATAATATGCCAAAAGTTAGTTCAGTTATAACACATAGTACAATTGAAACTTTTCATTCAGCAGTTAACATATTTATTGGGAACTTTTGTGCGGCCCTGTATATAATATATAGAATTTACAGACACCAAAAAAAGATTTAAAAAATAGTTAAATTAAAAAATGCATATCACAACTCAAAAGCTCTTACAGCAATTATTGTTGGTGGGCTCCAATAGTTGAATTATTGTTCATACTCGTATGTAGCCAAATTCTTTTGGGTGTCCCTGTAAGGGAACGATAAATTTTCTTCACACCTTATTCTACAGTAAGAAACCTGTAGTACACTTCAGTGATATATATCAAAATCAATATGTCTAAAATAGTGTAATATCGTTAAAATGCACCGCAAACGATTTACCTCCATAAACGTAATATAAGCGAATGCTTTTGAGTGCTCCTGTAACTGAACCTTGATTCTAGACACCGAATTTACAATACCAATCATTCATAGAAAACACCCATAATGTATCAATTTCATGATAATCGGACTATATTTACGTGAGTTAGAGTACGTATAAACGGACAGACAGACCGGCAGATGCACAGACATACAGACGGGATGTACAGTCTAATCCATGAAATTTCTAGTTTAAATAACCAATGGTGGGTAATGTTCAGGCCACCCTATTTCGTATAACATAATTTTTTCTATGACATCTAGTCGGTCGATTAAGATGAATCAATAGATAACAAAAATCACCAGTTATAATGACTGCAATATGTAGTTACAATTTTTTTCCAACAAAATGACAGTGATAGGTCATGAAATTACACTTGTTGCAAATTTTTGAATTAGTTAAATGTCTCCAAGCAAATATCCGAACCTATATGGTCCAAATTGCTAATGGTCGACCACCTCAGACAGTTTGACGACTTTCAATTTCTGGTCACAGCTAACCACCTGTTATAACGAAAATGTTGTCTGAAAAAGTGTATTCTCGGTATATTCTAGTTGACTCAGGTTTTGGAGCATTGACAATATAAGCTAAAAAATGTGTGTACTCTACATCCGCTCTGAACTTAGCTTTGTTAGAAAAATTATATCTAATAAATCTTCTTTACCAATCAGTATGATTGTGCTAAAAATAATAAAATGAAGAACTGCATTTCAAAATTGCTATGGACCGATTCGCACTAATACATAAACATCAGCAAGTATAGGTGAGCGAAATTTATTTTACTAAAACGATAAACAAAATTATTATTATTATTATTTTTTTTTTTTTTTTTTTTTTTTTTTTTTTTTTTTTGCTGATTCAAATAAATAACTTAAACAACTGTATTATTTGTAACAAATTTGAGTATGGAATAGTATCAGTTATATCTTTATAAATATTTCACTTATTTTCAAACATTTGTTATTTGTAGATACTCTGCTGGACATCCAAAATGCAACACCATGAAATGATCACCCGAATAGCGTAAAATTTACACCATGCATACACCTTAACGGATTCGACTCCTGCACCCCTCTAGTACTCCTTAACGGTGCACTTAATAGTCATCGCTATATCTCTAAGGTTTTGTAGCATGTTCTCCTTCCTTACCTTCATGGCTTGCCTGCGATCACGTTTCAATAGGACAATGCGCGATCACATGTTGCAGGCAATGGTCAAGCTTTCTTGTTAGCTCACCATAATCTATTTTTACCCTGGCCTGCCAGTTCTCCAGATATATCATCCATCGAGCATGTATGGTCAACGATTGGAGAACGCCTATCCTGGAATGCCGCATCCGAAAGTACATGAGATGAACCTTGGCTACGTGTGGAGGCAGCGTGAGATGCCATTCCCTAACAGCACATCCAAAGCCTCAACCACTCTCTGCTGCGGCGTGTAGCAGCGGTTATTGACAGGCGTGGAGGTAACAGCTCTTAATGATATCCCTGTATACATCGTATCAAAGAAAGTTGTCTTTGGAATCAATTAACACTGATACAATGTGTAATCTTTAAAATAAATTTTACTTTGATATGTCTTGTCTTTCTTGGTGTGCATTTTGGATGGCCAGCAGTGTATATAGTTTATATATCTTTAATATGGTTTAAATATCAATAAGAGAAATGGCTACTAAAATGGAACAATATTCGTACTTTGTTTTATGTTATATACGAACATTGCATATTTATATAGAATTTTATTCTGCCTTCCGAAAGTTCCTAACTGATGAAGTAATTTGAAGCGAGAAAATTGTAGTATCAAGTATCCTTCGTCGTCAGTTTTCCAAAAATGCTAATGGCTGTTCAGGTCGCTAAAAGGACTTTGCACCAATTAAGGAACATGGGGATAATTTTTTCAAAAAAACTAATCTTGTCTTCAAAAAGCTTTTCTGAAACCATAGATTAACACCCTGTCGCCCGAGTGTATTGGTAGAACTGATGACTCCTGTAACAGGGCCATTAAATAGAGTCTATGTCTAAACAACAACAAAAAAAACATTTAAATATATGAAATTGAAGCTACTACAGAGAACTACTAAACACTTTCTATAATTTGATTCTCAATATTTGAATATAGTACGAAAAGCGCACATCAACATTTTACACAGATTTATGATTTAACCTCAAATTATTCCTGCACAGATAATAAGAACAAATGTTTCGGTTAAAAATAAAATAAAATAAAATAAAATAAAATAATTATAAAAAATTAAAAAATAATAATAATAAAAAAATGATAAAGAGACCAATGGGATGGAATTTATTATGAAGTGCTGACTACGATAAATTCCACAAAGAGTTAATATGATGAATTTAAACCCCTTTTCTTTCATCTACACTCTTAAAATTTTGCAAAAATGTGTCCAGTCACTTAACCGTGTTTGTAGATAATGGTTGCTTAACAGTCATTTTATTCGATCCTGACTACAATATGGTCAATAATATGGTCAAAATACCTTTATAATACGTTCAATTAACCGTTATTTGGAAAACGGTCAAATGACAGGATATGTTGCTGCAGTTTTTTTAAGAATGTAGTAAAGAATTTGGACCAACCGAAAAATTGACTAAACCAACGACGCCGTTGATGCAACAGATATGTATCAAAGGACAATACAAATTGTACAAATTTATATTGTCTTAATTAAAGTTGTTCACTTAATTAATTATCACACAATTATTCAAATTATGTTAAAAATTATTTTCAGATATTTTTTCACCCAGACGGAAAATTACAACTCGTGTAAAGTTGGTGAATAATCTATCCTTACTTATATATATAAGTGAATTCATCCTACCAAACTGCACATAAACATGCAAAATAACCATAGACAATTGGCAATTCTTTAATTCTAGTTTGTTTCTTTTATTGAAATCAGAATAAATTATAAAAATAACAAATTATAACATTTGTAATACACGGTTCGTACACTTCAGAAGACTCAACTGATATAAAGAGTTTTAGTACCATAAATTTCTTAAATTACTGGTCGCCATATCAGAAGATACATTTTTTTTTTCATTAAATAAATCCAAGTTTATATTACTAAAATTCTGTTAAATGTGCTTGAATGTCTTTGAAGCGTATGAACCCTGTAATAAAGTGTTTAATAAATTACAAGGAGGTCATCATGAACAGACAAGCTGAGGAACTTTTGACATACATCGCAAAAATATAACATAAAAATTCTACATTCCGCCTAACTAATATTAGAAGTTGATGTCCAGTAAAGTAGGAGCAATTCCAAGTAAACTTTTATATTTATGTAAACAGTAGAGATAAACGAATGTGGTTGGATTTTCCCGTAATCCTTGCATGTGTTAACCGCTCAGAGGCTCAAAGCAGAAGTGAAGAAAAATAGTTATATATTGTCTATGCCACAATATGAAGCCATGGTAATCAGGGGAAACCACTTACAAAGAGTTATGAAAACTTCGTTGAATGAAAACTTAAGAGCATTTTTTTTTATTTGGCATGAGGCCACAGTGCCACATTTACACGTTCCTATCAGATATTTAGTAGCAACTCCATATGGTAACCGGAAGGTGAAGCTGCGGAGACACATGGATTGATTATGTTAACACAGGAAGAAGGTACAGATGATTAGCTATTAATAACTGAACAATACTTCATTTCTTTTCCTTTTTTATGTCTTTCTGACTGAGAACATGCTTCCAGGGTGCAGCATGAGCTATAAAAAGAATCAGGGGAGTACAGAAAAAATATGTCTATTCGTTACACTCTTAATTTCTTTACCCACTTTTTGAGGACTTGTGGCCACTTATTGACATATAAAGAATAGTATGTTGCCTTTGAATACAAGAGAATGCATTTAATTTAAATTGCATTTTCCTTTTTCAGATACATAACTTTAATTTTTGCAAACAAGTGATAGACATTTAAAAACTTTAATTTCCAATATATTACTGACCACGTAATAACATTTACTAATATACGTTTATTTTTACAAGAAAAAAAGTAAAGGCATCTATTTTTGTATGAAAATCGGCAAATTATTATTATTTTAATACAATAGCCGAGTCAATATGTTTACATAAAATTTAATTAAAAGTATACTTTGCGTTATACCTCCGTAAATTTCTTAATCAAACATTCTTAAAATATATACTTGCATGGAAATAGCTACATTTAATGAAAAAAGTTTGTTTATTTTCTCTTTATCTTTTCCCCCATAATCAGGAATCTCAATGTTTGCTTTAGCATGGTTTAAAATAAATTCAATTTAGGAAAAAAGTATCTTTACGGAGTATTCAAGTTTTTTGTAAAAGAAAACTGAGAATTTATAAAGTAAACGTGGTTGCATTACCTTGCATTACTAGCATTACCTTGAGTATACAATACTGTGATTTTGCACTTAATATATGCTCAGAAAATATACTTTATTCTTTATTTTAAAATTGGATTATTTCATATCTTAAAGTTCAGATAAAAGGAAATAAACAAAATTGTATGAACTAGACTTCTTGAAATACATTTATCATCACAATATGGTATAAACATAAGTATCTCGAAGCATTATACTTCTTGGAAGTTTTAATTTAAATTAAATATTTGAATGTTAATTTGTTTAAAGCTTCCCTGTCACATTCAATCGTTATTTTTTTAATTGAATTTATTAAATATTTATTTAACATTTTTCATCTAAATTTGAAGTCTTATTTTGAATTGAATCACAACAGAGATAGAAATAAAACAGTCTGATTTAAATAAAAATACATAAAATTTACAGGGAAAAATGCACATAACGTTGCCTTGTCTATAAGAATAAGAACAAAAAGAACAAAAAATAATTAATAGCGAAAAATTGATTTTTATACATATATTTAATATTATACACAATATTTAATACATGCAAATTTTAATATCAATCGTTCTACTCAAACAAAATTAAAATTTTTATAATAAAATTTCTTTTGAGATGATGCAGTGTGAACTAATCAGTGCTCGAGAAAATGTATTTATTGTAAAATAGTTTTTTTAAACGTAAAAAGTATTCGTTTTAGAAAATTTTCATATATGGAAAAAAAATACTTGAGATATGGTGTAAAAAAACAATATTTTATTACAGTAAATAGGCAAAATTTATTAATCGAATGATTAGTTTCGTTTTTTGAGTTAGTTTAGGCAATGGAATGTATGATAAATTATCTACGACTGTGTGATGTACTACAATATTTTAATCCTTTCAGGGGCAAGGTACTTGTATTCGTAAAATGTTCAAATAACTTAATGACACCGGTATTAAGAAGAGATTTTATTTGTAAACAAGCAAAACTACATTTTCGCGTACTTAATAAAGATGACATATTCATCCTAAAATTCCGGTGCCAATGTGGCAATATGGGATTAAAATTATGTGATGCCATAATGGCATCACCGCCCTTCAAGGGGTTAAAGGATAGAATGAATTTGAGTGCCATTTTTATGGGATTCAAACAAAATTGAACCGACAAGTTTAAATACTATATTAGGTTCTAAAAAATAGTTGGGTTTATTGTTTTTTTTTTCAGTTTCAAAGATTGAAAGTTTTTGTTACTTCTAGAAGTAATTGTTTGAACTGACACTTTCCTTAAAGAAAAGGTTAGATAATGAGACTTTTTTTTTTTTTTTGAAAACCGTAATACCTTACAACAATTACAGGATTTGAGCCTAATGAATTCCAAAATGTGTCATCAACTTTGTTTCAATCAGTATATCAGCCTTTTCAATTTTCCATGCATAATTATCTAAAATGTATTAATAACAAATGCAAAAAGCGTCAAATGCTAAACGCAATTACAAAAGACACAGACAGTAAAAATAGTATATAGTAAGTAATCACGTAGTAATCTCATTAATACTTAGTGAAGTACTTATAAATGTTGACAGCGTTTTAGCAATAAATTTGTTTATTAAATAGTTATAAAAATAAAACTTCAGTATTAATTACTTCGGTATAACTTTTATCACAAGTTTATACTAACTTTTAACATAAATATTGAAATATCCAAAACACTTGTATAATACGATTAAGTTCTTTTGCGGTTTATTTGTTAATGCATTCCTCAATTCTTTTTTTCACACACAACGATCGTTAATTAAGCTTATTTAGATATGACATTTCTGACATTTTTAGCCGCAGGCAAGCTCTTAACATAATGCGTGGAATTGCATTTCAATGGCTGTATCGAAACATAGTTTTTCCTTTAAAAAATATTCAATTACAGCCTAAAAACATATACATATGATTTATATGCAATTATTAATGTATAAAATTCACATATTTAGTTAATTATTTTTGGGTTTTATATATTATCAGCATAGTTTTTAGTTGTGTTTCATAAATGACAACGACCATTAGTTATGGGATTTCATATTACACTTTTAACAAGTTTGGTTGCAGGCAATCCTGTAAGTCTAATTTGCAAATAGATGTATAATAAAAAGTTACCTTATTCATATATATATATATATATATATATATAATTATATATATATGAATTTTCGAAAGGATGTTAAATATTTGATTGGTTCATTACTTTTCGAAACTGAATTTGTACTATTTTTTTCTCAACTTTTATTACTAAGCTTCAACATTTATTACTACATGTGCAAAAAGTAAATTATTATTTAAGCGAACAAGCAATCTAAATTTTGTTTAAAAAAAGAAAAAAAAATTAGTTTCGTACTATAAATAGTATGATTTTTTAATGAAAAATTCGATACAACAAGCATGATGTTTATGTGTGAATTATATCCATACGTTATATCCATCCACGTATACGTTATTTGATAACATTTACAAAATTCGTGTAATTAGCTGTAAGGAAATAAATAACTCATGAAAACTGTTACGTTAAACGATAACTTAATTATAAACTTTATTCTGTTAGATATTAGTCGTGATTGGTAACAAATAAATAATGTTAAATTCTTATTTCTGATCGCTAACCAGCGACTGTCGTGTTCTTCTGTAAAAGTTGCCAAAATGGAGTAGCTTCGTTCGAACACATGCCGCGTTCGTCGACGAAACCGTTCTGAAATTCTCGTAGCTTATTAAACTTGGTAAATTCGGACTCGGTTCCTTTAAAAACATACCCATGGGCTCAGATAATCGGCCATAGCCTAATTACCGTGCCCGTAAAACACTTATTTAATATTCAGAAAACTTATTCCAAACTAATAATACTATAAGACGAAACGCAATAGTTCACCTTGATTCAAACATTAAATATATTATGTAAACTTTGAAAAGTTCACTGTTTTACTTAAAATATGACTAAATTAATAAAAGAGATGTTACAAACTAAAAAAAAATATACATTTTATTTAAAACATCTTAGTACTTTCAAACTTTTCCAAGCTCTTCATCAGAAAATATTTTAATAAATAATCGCTGTCTATTTATACAAATACTTCACTTCGTTTTGAAAATGAGAGAGCCAATAAATATTAGAGTTGAAAGAAGAAGTAGCAGTTTCTTGGATTGAACTTAATTAGAGAAAAGATATAATATTATTAACTGCAATTCTATTTATTTTATTACATCACTCTGCTCTTATACGTCACTTTTTTTTAAATACGTTGTTGGACAGTTGAAGTAGCAATGTTTCAGATTAAATTTGGATAGAAGAAAATATTTATCTGCCGTACTATAAACTTTAATACGTCACCTGCTCTCATACATCACTTTCTTTTTTAAATGCGTTGCTGGACAGACGAAGTAGCAATGTTTCAGATTAAATTTGGATAGAAGAAAATATTTATCTGCCGTACTATAAACTTTAATACGTCACCTGCTCTCACATCTCACTTTCCTTTTTAAATGCGTTGCTGTACAGACGAAGTAGCAATGTTTCAGATTAAATTTGGATAGAAGAAAAAATTTAACTCCCCTACTATAAACTTTAATACGACACTTTTCTCAAATTTTCAGGATTTTTTTTTCTTTCGGGTATTGAACCATAAATTGGGAAATATTGTACAACAAGGCGTCGTTACATACTTGATTGCCTTTACACAGGATTTCTATGGATTCTCCGATAGTGGATGCGTAACAATTGGATATTGGGAATATGATTATTGCGTGATCAAAATCTGTTATGATGTTTGGATTGAGACTTAAACGAGTGAGAGCGGTAAATTGTCGACAAAATTTTATTTATAACTGCTTTATCTTGTAACATCTGTTATATTATTTTAATCACCTTTTAAGTAAAACAGTGAACTTTTTAAAAATCATATAATATATTTTTTCTTATTCAAAACTTTTGAAGGACTTATTAAAGAAATAAAATACTTTCTCTTTCAATCGTTAAAATCAAAATTAAGAAAATGTATAGTATTTCGTATTTTTGGTGCAAAAGAAAAAAAAACCATAAACTATAAGAACAAGCTTTCCAAGATAATTCCATATACAGGTTTGTGAAACTAGACATCCCAGACATTCCGAAAACCAATTCTATAAAAGGAGTCGTCTACATTATAAAAATTGTACCAATTTTAATTTTCAATAGGTAACACAACACTCTTTACATTTTATTTCAGTTCCTTTAAAGGTTCACAAAAAGTTTCTATTCAAAGGTCCGCATTCAAGTTGGATATTGTTAAATTCGCGTGATCAACATCAATTTATATATTCTCAAATAACTTCTGATTGATTTTTTAATCAGATACATTGAAACAATTTCCTATAATATTTTCGATTCAAAAGCATATTTTTATATAATAAAATTGTAAATAAAATATTATAGCAACAGCTGTCACGTATAACATAAATTGATTTTTATATAAAACAGGACCTTCTCTTGCTATCAAGTCAGCCTTTCAATAGAAAATCTTAGCCAATAACCGTAAAATGTTTCTGGAGATTTATTTCAATAAAAGTGAATTAATATTATTATTTCAAAATTGTGCATATTTTTGCTTGTGGTATATTCCGTGTTGTTACGGTACTTTCCTTATCTCGATTATTTATTTATTTATTCCCCTTCCTAACGGTTTTTAGTTAACAGCAATCGTGCGCAGTTATAATTCGTACAGCTGCACTTCCACTTTAACCGTTCATTTTTCTTCAACGTACTTCATTTGCGCTATAAATAAACTACTCTCATTTCCTATTAGAACTTGACGGGTAAAAAAATGAAATAAAGAAAAGATGTATTTATTGGAATTGCAGTTATAAATTATATCTTCAATTATCATTATGCATTCTACAGTTCACATACATTGATTAAAGATTACTCAATCACATTTAACTGCAATCTGCTAATGTAAATATAATCGAGACTTGCTGTCGCTCTTAGTCTTGAAACATGTAGGGTTGCTTCACATCTTGTGGCTGCGCCGAAAGGCGAAGCTGCTACGTAATTTGTCTGCTAATCCTGTCGCCAATGCTTTGTCTTTGTAATATAGGCGTCAAAATCTTGATTAGTTGGCGATAATACAATATGCCAAGACATATGAGTTTAGTACGCATTATGACGGAGTTCGCACCTGACCGCCTGACTGGAAGGTCCGTTAAAGGACCGCTGTTCTTTTCCTTTTCTTTCCTGTGACGATGCGTAGCAGTGATGAAACGAATTTGTTTATACACATCTAGATACTTAATGTGTCCTTCTGTATTGCTTCATATCCGAAGTTCCATTTTTATGAGATGTCTTCCTTTGTTTTTGAACATAAATAAATAAGTGATTGTACTTTCATCGATATGTTGGAGTTTTTTTAATCATCTTTTCAGCGAACCCGAGAACCACCATTTGATGCGATCCCCACGAGAGTATTTATACTTGGAAAGTATACACAAGTTCCAGCTGAGCAATATATTTCGCATATCTTTTGGACAAATATAAGAAGGATAGAATAATAGCATCATTTTTAGCGGATTTAAAATTCATATAAAGCACGTAAAGTTTTCGCGAAATACTAGCTAAGACATGTTTTTTCAAAATTGTTTGATTAAATAGCTAGTAAGTTATCGAGCATATCACTATTTCTTTCTCCATATATGTCAATAGTTAAAAACGCATTTTTTCTCTTTTTTTCTAATGGAAAATTTTGAATGCAGTTATGATTAAAACGACACATGTTCTAAATGCGTTTAATCTCGAAAGCGCTATAAAAAGTCATAAAGGAAAAAAAATAATGAGTATCAATATGAACATGAATGAATATGAATATGAATCAATGAAAACGAATATGAATCAATGAATATGATTAATAACTTGAGTTAAATTGTGTTTATAACACTATAAATTATATAAATTTAAATCCATAAAAATCCGATTTTTACGTCAACTTAAATGTATATAATCCATTAAAATCAAAACTTCACATGTTCTAAATGAGTTTTATATCGAAAATGCTTTGTAAAGTCATAAATGAATATAGTTTTAATATTTTTAAATAGCACGTTATGACTAATCATTAATTATTAACGCCGAAACTATTTTTAAGCACTATTTTAAGGTTAATAACTAGGCAGATATATTCTTGTATGGAATTTAATTAATGTCACATTTGATACTATCAAATATTAATATCAGAATCACTTCATGTACTTTTATATGAATGTCAGAGGAAATGCTCAACAGCTGTTCTCACAATATCTCGAGAGTAGTAAAGCAGGCATCTAAGTCCTATGATAAATGATTACATGGAACTATTTTGGCAGTGACAAGCACTTGACATTCCTAAAGACAGACTATGAGCTATTGATTAAATCTCAACTATAAATAATTCAGGTGAATGTTTAGATGCATACTACCAAGTTGCCTTTGTATATTGTTAAAATATGTTAATTAGAAAGAAGATGTGATTATTTTAATAGTACTATGACGTGTATAATCTTTAACTCTATTTGAAAGTTATACTGTATATATTATTAATGTTTATAATGCAATTATAGATGCTGTATACTTTTTAGACGTGCACGCACACACATATATATATGCCCACACATACATATGCGTGCATGTGGCCATTTTTATAAAAAAAAGTATTCTATGTAATACATTTATTAAAAGTCTATATATAAAAAAAAATTTGAAGTCAATGAAAATATTTAATAAATTGATCCTATAATAAGCTGATTTTCCTTTTTTTTATGAATTCGACAATTGTAATACGTTGACAGCTATTAAAATTATTTTTGGGGGGGAATAATTTACAAGGTCTATAATGACATTACAATGCATCCTTGTTTAAGGTCCGTATTTCAGCAACAGATAGAAATTGTTGAAAAGCTCAATCTTTCATATAGAAACTAATCCCCATTATCTGAAAATTTAACTTTCATAGTTGATCGCTGTTGATAAGCGATTATTGGTCTCAGGACTCTTTAAACTTGAAATTTTTTGAAATTGTAATTTTTTTAAACGTTAAACTAATATCATTTCTGGAGAGGTTCTGCTCTCGAAGTTGGTAGACGGGAGCTGCTGGGTTTGAACTCAATCGCGCCCATCGTCCTAATCGTTCGGAATTTTCGTGGTTTTGTTCGAGTCATGGATTTCCATGCGTAAATACGGGTTAGGCTCCCTTAGAAAGACCTCCACTAAGGACACTCCCCCCTGGGCCTATATCCCTCGTGCAGATAATTGGCTGTCTAAAATCACCAATAAACCATCCTGTTATTTATGAATTTTTTTTTCTTGAAATTCCCATTAGAACATAAGTTATGGCTGTTAGAATTATATCCGCTGAAGAGCTGAAGCGGCGTTTCCGAAATTTTGAAGCCAATTTTCTCCAAATGATGTTTTTGGATCTAACCCGCAGAATATCTCAAAAACTTCTGAATATTTTTTCATGAAATTTTCAGAACATATGTTTCATGATATTTTGTGTAAACTGAAACTAAAATTTCCTTTTTATAGTTAAAAAAAAAAATAAATAAATAAGGTGTTTATACTGTTGAAATTTTCAAAATTTTGTATTAGCTCAATAAAATTTTGTATTCAAAAAAAAAAAAATGCTTTAAATACAAATTTATTTAGGTTCAGGGTGACAGCGTGAAGTATGTGTAGGCAGCAAACTTTTCGTCCTAGTTTCAAAATTTATTTTGTAATCCTGCGCGTAAACTCTTATACCAATTTTTAGCTCGTTAGATCTCTGACACTTTGGAGTCCCCTATAAATGCTAATTTGCTAATTCTGCATCTTGCCATTTTTTAAAGATATGAAGTAAAAGAACAACATCTTTCATCCCCAATGAAAATTTTATATGAAAGTCATACACATTTTAAGATATTAAATGTTGAAAATGGTCTTTTTTTTCCATTTTTAAGAGTCATGAGACTGCTCAAACGTTTCTTTTTTTTCAATTCCTACTATTAGCTCAAACTCTCCCTATATTTATTTTTATATATATTTATACATTTATATATCTTGTTCAAATTTTCAATCGTTAATAAAATACTCATTATTCATCCTATCAAGTTGAAATAATTTTTTTTCAAACTTGTACTGGATGGCAATTGATGTTAATACAGTTTTTTCAAATATTAATTAATTAATTAAATTTTAATTAATTAATTTTAGTTTTGCATGGGAAACAAAATGGCGGCCATTGGTTATTGAAGATCAATGAAAGTATTTTCAATAAGGGGTTACCGTAGGGGGGACCCTGTTCTGTCGCCAAATACCGCCAAGTTTGTCGCCAAATTTTTCGGCCAAAATGAGCCGCCAACTTCTCGATATCTCTAATATTTCGCCAAATTGAGCTCAATTGTAAACCTACTTGCTTATAGAAAATCAAAAAATTGAGATATTTTAATGCAACAAAAACTAATATTAGTTTAAGAGATTATATTACATTTTTCTTTGATGACCTAAGTAGGAATTGTCTTTAAAAACAAAATTTTTGTATTACTTGTTTTATTTCAAAGTTATTTGGAGCAGTATTCCAGTTTGCGGAAATACTTCGTCCTCAATTAGTAATATTTAATAAATAATTTGAAATAAAATATAATGCAAGCATAGTAAAAAAAATTCCAGTATGCACACATTATGCGGCTCCAAGAATAACTTCAATATCCGTGGCTTTTACATTTTAATGACATTTTAAAAAGTTCAATTCATTTTTGGAGCCTATATGCAGTGAACTTGTGTTAGTGCAGTGAACATCCATGTGGGAACGTTTGTTGTCCGTATTAACATATGCATGTTTAATAGGGAAATTTGACCATATCTTTTTAGTACCTAGAAAAAATAATTTATCGAATTTCTATTTTTTTTACATACTTTTTGGTACACCATATATAACTCATATTCAACTTTATTATACTGAACTATTTTAGAACTCTATTATCCTCATTCAAATCTAGTTTTGCCTATGTCTGATAAACAAAACTTTTATAATATCTAAATAAATATTAAATTTATGTGTTTATCTAGAAACTATTATTGATATGATGTATACAATACTGCTCCAAAGTAAACTGTTGATCCAAACTAACGAAACTTTGAAAGAATTACATTAAAAGTTGCATGCGTTTATTGTGGTGATGAGTTAAATATTTTTTTTTCGCTTCAAATCCTTTATATCATGCTCAATTTAAACCCTATAATGTTTTTATTTAGATAACGAAATACTAAATTAGTAATAGTTAAATGGTGTTTATTCTTATCCATTAATATAGTTATTCGTATATTTAAATGTTCATATTCCTAACAAATAGTTCTTCCATAAGTTTTGAATAATAATGGATATAGGATTGCATAACTGAATTTAGTTTCAAATGTAAAAATATATGATAAGTTTGTAATTGAAAAATTGGTATTTCTCAAGAGTTATCTGATATCTGCTTTTTTAATAATAGTAGTACAAAAAATTATTAATCTAAGTTAAAGATAGTTGAAATGAAATTTCCAAATAGTTACATTAAATCATGAAACATTTTTGTATGTATAATTCAGATTGTTGCGACATGAAACTGAAATCCAGACTTAACAATAACTATTCTAAATAGTTTAATAGACATTATAAAAATAGCACATCAGTAGTTATGAGAATTGGAAGGAAATGAATTTTTTTAGAACATTCTATGCTGAAAGCATTATTGTGTAAGAATATTCGAATACTAAGATAAATTTGAAAATGTGTGTAAAATTATCATTACACTTGAAAAGTTAGTTTATTTAAATAAAAATAAATTTGTTATATAATACGTGGTTTATCACATTGCTAATGAATCGTAGAACGAACAATATGAAAAATGTACAAGCCTGGAATCGAACCCGGAATAGTGCTCCAAGTGCTGTACCAATTCAGCTACGAGGATGATGCCCAGCTTAGCATTTCCCACATATGTTGATAAGCCTGCAACTGCCGCACAAGATGGGATAGTCTTCATGAGCACATACACCTGAGGCGAAACATGAGGCACAAACAAACCCAGCATCGGTGAACACAATAAATCGGTGAAAAACCGATTCATTGTATTTCACCGATTTAAAAATAAATTTACTTGCTTAAAGGAGATAAAAATATACATGAAAAATATGCAAAACATTGTTGAAGTACCATAGAAATGCAATATTTCAAACCATTTGTCTTTATGTTGTTACGCGACAATAATAACATAAAGATTTCTCTTTTGTACATGACAATGTAGCAAAAACAGGAATTTAAAGAATAAATTTTAAAGCACCTCCGAGCAAGTAAATTTCACTAAAAAAGAACGTACTTTAGGATTAATGTTTTAATACAAAAATATAGTTATAGAAGGTTTATTTTTCCCAAAACCGAATTCCATTCACAATACGTTTTAATTAAAAGTATTCAGCTAACGATAACCTTTTATATATCACGATTTCAAAAGTTTTCCTTGGATTCACTGTTTTTTTTTTTTTTTTTTTTTTTTTTTTTTTTTTTTTTTTTTTTTTTTTTTGTAGTTTCACGATCGAATTATACTCGTAATTATTTCAATCTACTATAATAAATAAAGGTTTTTAATAGTTATATGTTCGTTTAATAGTTAAAAGCCTACAATGTATATAAAATATTTTCCTATTAGCTATAGCATATTTTAACACAATGAAATATGGCGTATGGACCGACATTTCTTGCGTTTTTGATAAGGAACGCATGACAAGATACTTTAAGGAACCTATTATGTTAAACTTTCAAACAATCATCCTAGAAAATTGAACGAAGCGCAAATAAATTAACACTACTTATCTGCACAGATATGTTAAAATTATATGAGGTTTTGGAATTTTAAAAGTGTATTTAGTTTCAAAGATGATATTACTTTTGTTTATACTTTTGATAACGCTTCTATTATGATGGCAACCACATTTTTGTGAAAAGGTATACGAGTATAATGGGATATCGACATCTACTCTATATGGTAAAGAAATTCCTTTATTATTTTGTTTTGTAAGAATAAATCGATTTCATGTTTTTTTTATTATTATTATTATTTACATTATTAAAAAATGTGTAAAGAATATTCATATGACTTAATTCCACATTTACTAATACTGTTATCAAAAAGCTAAACGATTTTAATATTATTGATTCGTGTGAAATAATATTTTCCTAATTTGTTTAAATATAAATGAATAGACTTTGATAGAACATGGTATATGGAGCATGGAGGGCGAGCACGTACAAAGCATATGCTCAAATTGAAAGTGTCTACCCACATTATACCCAAACTATAGAACTTGACGATATAAACTTCATTAATTTTGACTCAACTACTCTGTTTGGCAAAAAAAAAAATCGTATGAGTTGTTATTTTACAACTGAGTGAAAATGTCCAGCACTGAATTCAAATCAGCGACCCGTTGACCTAACCTCACAATGCTCTGTCAACTGAATTATCTTAGCGAATCTTTTGAACGTTATTCACCCAACTAATCTTATTGATTATGTCATCTGGTCTGTTTTTTAATCTGCTCATCTGTTGAGATGTTGAGATGTTGTTAATCTCTTTGTTCTGTTGAGATGTTGAAAATAACAGACCAGATACAATAATCAATAAATATATCTAAGTGAATTAGTTACACTGGATTTGACCAGGATAGCTCAGTTAGCAGAGCATTGGCAGCTTAGCCCAAAGGAATCTTTTTTCGAATCTGATCAGGGAATGTGTTAGCATTTTTTTTTTGTATTTTCAGTAACTTGGTTGCATTCTCTTAGATAAGTTAGAAAATGAAAAAAAAGTATCGATGTAAAAAAAGTCCAATGTTCTTTTATTGTTCGTTTGTGGCCATTTTCATATAAATGACATATACATTTACTATAATTGGATCAAAGCCATATAACCTTTAAAATGTTGTATTGTAACTCGGAATTTACTTACATAATAAACATGATTTGTTAATTATAATAAGAATTTTCACAAAATTAATATTATAAATCCAATGTACGTGTAGCATTTAAATAGATTTATTTGTTTGCTTAAAAATCGTAAGATCTTATGCGATGCAAACATTTTACTACGCCAGCTTGTAAATTATCAAAAATCACCGAGCAAGATAAGTTCTAACCTGTAATGCATCAAGTTTTTTAAGAACAACCAATTGAACGAAAACTATCTGAAATTGGCTTCAACTGATTACGTACGAATGAAAACATATTCATTTAAAAAAATTCCTTTTTTTGTATTGATTGATTGCACTCCAATTGCTTATTTTAGCGAGAGGAATTTGTTACAACAATGTTTTGAAGACAATCCACATTCAATAGTTTTTTCATTGTTTGCATCATCATTGAAATTTCATGTTCTGTAGGGTGTTAAATTTATATTTTTTCCAGTGTATTTATAAAAATAAAACCAAACATGTTTCAACGGATATTTTTAATTTATGAGAAAATCTGTGTAGTTAATGGTAATAATTTTGCGGAGATTGGAAACTACAGACAATCGAGTTAGGAATTCATAAACAGTTATGCTAATAACCATTCTGAGGAAGGTGCTAAATATGAATTTTTCAGAAATTTTGTAATAAAAATTACTTTTTTAAAAAAGAGTTAAGATATTGAGAGATGTTGTTTAAAGCATCTTCGCTTGCATACATAAAAAATATAAATACATAAACCATATTTGTTACTCGCCAGATTAAAATACATTTAAAAATAGAAGAATTGTAAAAAAAAAAAAAAAAAAAAAAAATTCGGAATTGAATTTGTATATGAAAATATATTTTTTATATGTAAGCTTCTTCAAGTATCACGGTTTTTAAATATAGATTATTTTGTGTAGCGTGGTCTATATTTACAATATTACGATCTAAATATATTAAAACAATTTTGATACTAGTTATGAAGATCACAACACAATAACAGAAAACGCATTGTTGATAACGGTTACAGCAATGTACTTGCAATTATATAGATATGAGAAACAAAGTTATTTTTATTCATAAACTTATTAAAAAAATACACTTTATGTATATTTTTTCAAATTAAATTAGGCATAAAAATATCAAAAGATGATTTACTAATGAAGTTGTAGGAAAACAATTTAATATTAAAGTATATAATTTAATTAAAATTCAATATTAACAATATATTTCGTAAATTAACAAATTTGTATCTTTTAATACACATACCAAGCTTTTATTTAAATTCAAATTAATATTTATATGCAACAATTATTTTATTTTTGTAAACTCTTGTTTGTAAAAATTGCAAGACCATGAAGTAATCATGCCACTGAACTGAAGCTGACAGCAAATGTAAATTGGCGTCTTTTATTCAAATGATTAGAATTTTGAAGTTACAGCACAAGCAGTGACTGAAAATCACCCTATGAACGGCTGATTTTGCCGTATAAATAGAGAGTTGTGATGATATATTGAAAATATAATATGGTCGTCTTCTATTGCTACGCGTTTCATGAGAAGTTACTACACTTCAACGAAGACAGAGTACACCGTAGGATCAAGATAATGAGTATGAAAGGGGATGAATGATGGCCCAACTTAAAGAGTTTTTACTTATCACGCAACAGCAGATGGTATGAAGTAATGTGCCACTGCAGTGATGAATGTATAGGACTAGTGGATACAAGACAACCGGACTGGTCGGAAATGCAGTAGTGGAGGACGAAATGTTACGTGAATAAGGGTGATAGACATCGCATCGCATCGTATCGACGTATCGTACAGCTTGATCTGGACACCAGACAGAACGTTGGAGCACTGCTACAGGTGTGTGTTGTCTACTGAAACAATTAGTTAGCGTCTGCGTCTTTTGGTCTATATGCATGAGTTCCTTTCAACAATAATACCTGTAGCATAAAACATCTACGTCTGCGGCTACAATGTGCTGATCGGTATAAACACTGGAATTCCTATTAAAAATAATAGTCTTTTCCTGCGGATGATGATTTACCATGGGATAGAGACATGGGCCAAAGCCGCCTCAAGACTACAAGCCAAACACAAGGTTTCGTGACGTCACGACGCGGGGCTTAGATCAGCCGTGGAGAGCACATGCGTTATTAAAACATATTAATTCTTTCCTCTATATTTCAACTTATTATCACAACATATAGGAAAAAAATAAAAACTTATAGTTTAAAGACGCTAATTAAGTGCTTTTTAATCAATTTCGATCACTCGAAACAATAATAATAACGATAACACATAAACAATATTTATGAAATAATATCACTGTGTCAATGAAAATGTGCATCAGAATTAAAGTTACATTAAAGAAAATTCGTTCGTTAATGAAAAAAAATTGCAAGTATTAAATTTATTTTATTAGACAGTTTTTATTATTTATTCTACTTTGAAATTTAGAAACAATATCAATTATCTATTTGGTATATATTCAAAAACAAGACATTATACATTATTACATACATACATATATACATATATATATATATATATATATAAATTTGTAATTGAAACACATAAATTGAATTATTTTGCTCTCAGTTATTTCAAAATAAATAGATAACAATAAGTGTGCCAATCAAAACCCACATTTAAAAATTAAATTAAAGTGGAAGAAAAGTGAATGTTAAATGAAAACAAATTCAAGTTGTGTTCTATTTTTATTTTTAATCGGGCTTGAAATTATACAATAAATATCCTATTAAATATTAAGTGATTTGAAACCTGCATATAATAAATAGTAAAATTAAAGTATACATGAAATTAAGTATTCTTATAAATAAATTTTCGTACTGTAAACTTTACTTATCAGAAATGGGTAATTTTGACATAAAATCCATTAAATTAAAAAACACAAAACTGTCATAATACTAAAACAACACAAGTTCATGAAACAGAAAATTATTATTTAGTTTTGTATTAGTTTGATATATTAGGTAAGGTACAAGCAATAGATTTTTTTTAAAAGTGTATTGACATATGAAGAGAAAAATAAAAGAAAGAAAGAAAAGACTTTCATCAATTGGAATTAAAATATTCCTAATTTATGTTCATTTTCCTCGAATGTTTAGGTAATAGCTGATTAAAAAAAAACATCGAAAAACACAAAAACCTTCCACGAAAATATTTCATTTCCAAAATAATGTTGTGTGGGTTCTTAAATGTTTGTTCACATCTTTTAAGCTTAAAATAATCAATTTTTATGAGATGAAAAGTATTTCCTGACTAGATCTAAAAGTAAATTTATAATTATAGAATAATAATTTTATTTATTTTTACTTTTAATTAAACATTAAAATGTATATGAAAACACATAGGATTTTTGCTAAGAAGATGTGTGTGTGTGGGGGGGGGGGGGGGGGCAACTACTGTTTTGCATAAGGGCCTTCCTTTGAGACAACCCTTCCTCTAGTCTTGTAAATAAATTGTTTACAGTTGTGGCAAAAATAGAGAGATTCAAAAACATTATCCCCATAGCTCTGTTTACGCAGTACATAAGCATTTATAATTTAACAAAAAATTATAAAACGAATTTTTATTAAGATAGCAAACGTTTAAGATTAAAAAACAACAATAAATTGATACATGTATATCGATCGGGGTTTGCTTTAAAAGAAGTAAACAAGATAAAAATGCTATGTATTCTCAGCGACTTTTATGAAAATATCTGAACAAATTAGAAAGAGAGGATGGTGTGACAAAATACAAATTAAATGATATAAGTCTTGACACGATTTAGGGATGTTTGCCATTTTAAATTATTGCTCTATGTGGAACGAAACAGAACTACAATAATATAGTTTCATTTTGAGACACGGTATTATTGATAGAATCGTTCTAGGATTTGCTAGTTAATTTATTTCAAAGAAATTAAAAATAAAAGATTTTGAACACAAGAAATAAAAATTGTGCTGATAGCATATAAATATAATTTGAAAATAAAACTTACCTTGAAAAGAATATGTTATCAGGCTGAGCAAAACACACGTGTACGTATAATAGCAAAATACAGAATTCAAATGTTCGGGGCTGGCGCGTTGGCAGTTAGCCAGCCCCGGGCTGTGACGTCACACGTGGGGGGATGAAGGGCGTGTCTGGCTTGTAGTCTTGAGGCGGCTTTGAATGGGCCCATCTGCGATAGACATTGAAACGGGGACTGCCACATTCCGGAATATGTTATCTATCATGATACTGGACGAATGCCAAACGTGATGGCCTTTGGTGCTATTGGATATCATAGATAATCTCAACAGCTAAGGATTGTAGGTGATCTCAACCGCAACCGGTCATCAGATACGTTCTACAGTTTGAAGTCGTACGCTTTTTTCAATACCTTTCTGCTGCTGTGCATCGAAAGGGCAATTCTCGTGCACATATTGCTAAGATTGGTCGAACTTTGTTTTCTGCACAACATATACAGTTTATTCCTTGGCCAAGCTATTCATATGATATTCAACTTTTAAAACATGCCTGGGATTTTATTTTCGGTCGGCATATTGGTCGTGATACCCTCCTGTAACTAATACCGATGAACTTTGTGTTTGGATAGAAGCTATCTGTAGTTGTCTTCTTTCTGTACAGATCCAAACTCTGTTAGATTCTGTACCACGCCGTATAGAAGCACAAAGTTAAATTAGTGGTTTCTGCGCTAAATGCTAATTTTCGACATGTAACATTATTTTTTGCTTCCTAAGTTTAATAATTTATTTTTACGGACATAGGTCGTTTACGAAATAAATTTAATTCTAATAATTCATTTATGCTGTTAAGTTTTTTTACAAGCATTATTTTATTACAATCCAGTTTAATGGTAGCGATTCAGTATGATGAAATAACAAAGAAATGATATACACTTATCAGAAATGTTCTTTGTTTTAGTCAAATTGCCATCTAAATAAATACATTTATACCTTTCACGCTATGTGGATTATTTTATCCAAAATACTTAAACTACTTATGTGGTTAATTTCCTCAACGTAACTTAAACTGCTTAATAATTATTACATATAAAAGCTGATATATTTACATGCTCTCAAGACTGAATTATAAACAAATGTGGTTGATAATAAATTTAATAAAATTGCACATAAAATTTAAATAAGGAAGCCATTATACTTAATTTATGTAGTAATAAATTTGTAACAATTAATATTTATTCATGTATTTAGAAGCTATATTATTTGTCAAGTCAAATTCAAAGGGTATATTATTACTTCCTAAATGTTATTGGGTATCATAAATATAATTTTTAAATGAAGCATACTATTTTGTATTTACACGGTTCTTACATAAAAAGAAACAATTTAATATACAGTTTAGTTTATTCAAACATTATTATCAAGAACGTGATTTTTCATATTTTTTTCGAATATTATTTACATAATTTTAACTCTTGCTAAACAATTATGCAAAATACAAATTTAATGCAGTTTTATAGTTTGGATTTTTATTTAAACAATTCATGAAAAATTTTGCACAGAAATATTATATATTTAGAATATATTTTAGAATATGAGTATAAATGAAATGAGAAAACAAACTTAAAAATAATAATTAAAAATATCTAGTTCAAATTATGCCACAGTTTGTCGCAAGGCGTATTATAAACCACGAACTAAAAACTATTAATTATAGAATTTTTTTAATTTCGATTGGCTTTGATATCTTCCGTTTGATATATTGTTCGTAGAATTAGGACGAGATGTACATTTTATCTCCAGAACATTATCTTTGTATCTTTAGAAACTTTTCACAATTTTTTTCTTCCATCAAGAAATATTTAAGTTTTTTTTTTTTTTTTTTTTTTTTTTTTCTGAAGCGAGTAACTTGTAAAGCAAATAAAAATATAAAACAAACCCAATGATTATTATAAGTCTGTGATATATATACATTGTGTTTTCTAATTGAAGGTCTTGGGTGTAAAACAAGATAGTATTAAGGTAACAATATATAAAATACAAATTTCGAAATCTCCAAGATTCATGTTTTCTTTAAAAAAATTACAAAGAAAACCATTGAGATGAACCATGATTGCTTCTTTTAAAATAGCAAATTTATTAAGTCTGGGACAGTTAATTTATGTGCAATTTCTTTTTCTCTGACGCATCTCCTTTGGTTGGACTTATACGCGAAATGTTTTATTTATTAAAAGTTTATCTTTGGTATTGTGTCATTTGTGCATTAAGCTACAGCCATTACAGTTTTAAAAAGTTGTCTGGTTGCAGTTAAACGGTTTTATTTAAAATACAGGAAAAAGTTTAAATTTGTCAGCGACGATATTTTATCTCCGGGCTCTTCTTATCATTTGGATATTACGTATGTTACAGAATACATTTTTGTTGTAATTAACTGGAGTAGGAAAAATTCTAGATATAAATTTGCATTTCTATCTTCTAAAACGCGTTTTGTGCCAGTTAATACTTGACAATTTAAGGATCACGAATAAAAATTACAAAATTTAACTTTCAATGAACATTTTTATTTTAAATTACATGCATTGTGGTTGATCTTTGATTGACATAGGATATTTGATAGATATCCTTTTGAAATCATTTGCGACGTAGGAAAAATTATCTGTAATAGTTTCAGAAATAATTTCTAAAACATCAGGTAGGTTAAGCCACATTGCTGTAGCAAGTATGCTATATCATGAGAAGAATTCTAGAAACCTAACGTCAAAAGAACTATTTTTAACTGATAAATAATATTAGTTGTCAGAAAGACAATATCCGTACTAATGAAACAAATCAAAGTTAATTAAAAGTGAAGATTAGAATGAAAATTAGAATGTTTATGAAAAAATGAGATAATTCCCTTTTTGCAAATGTAGTAAGGGACAATGAATAAATTAAAGAACATAAAGTGACATTTGGAATTACTGATTATGTGCAATTTTACACTTACATTTCTAATTTTTTGTACGAAAAATATGATTACTTGATAAATCAGGTGTAAAATATCTAGATTAATTTTGAGTTAAATAAAATTCTATTATAAAGCATAAAAAACAATTATTGACTCTAATATAGACAGCTCTTAAACACTCTGTCTGTTAAATTAGCACAATATTATGAATTGTACGAGTATATGTAATTTTATCTTTTGTTCTTTCGGCATATTATTCCTCGAAAACATTGGTACTTATAAAGACATTTTTAAAGAATAAATATTTGAAAATAGTAAGTGATATCAACATGTTATATTAGTTAATTTTAAAGAAAATCAAATAAGTGTAAAACCACTTTACATTTATAATGTTCATATATAACACCTGTAAAAGTTTAAGATTTTTTAGCCACTAACAACCTTGCACTCGATACGTATAATTAACTATCTTGAAAAATATTACTAATAATATTGTATAAGGTTAGAAAAACCTGCTAATTCCTTTATTTAAATAAACCCATTTACTTGTTATTTGAGCGCTCTTCTGGTTTTATTAAATTATCTATGTAGTTTATTCACATTTTTATTTAAAAGCCATGAGTAACTTTTACATTTATATAATTTTTTTCCGGTTTTTGCCTCCCGCAATATTAAAATAACTTTTATGTAAAAAATATTTTTAATAAATTTAATTTTTTTTTTTACATTTACCGTACAAAGAACTAATAATCTTTTTTTGAATCATACATTAAAAAATGTTAATATGTAAAAGTCTCTTAACCGACTAATAATATATAACTTTTTATTTTAAATATCTTAAAGGCTATTCCCAAATCCAAACACGTTACACTGTGAAAAGTTTTTTAATTCACTTTTTTTCTCAAAAAAAAAAAAAAAAAAAACCGGGAAAAGCCGGTGCAGCTGTTTAGTAATTGAATAATTGAATAGTACTTCCCTTTTTCATTAAAAGAAACTATTAAACATGTCCTAAAAATGCTTTAAAAGTTCACATTTCGAACCGACGTTCTCACGCTAACAGCGCGATAAGGTAACAATTTGCGAAGTATAGACGATAATCGCTTATAACTGAAGATATAATTCACTTATAGTAATATAAAAAAAACTATTCAATTACAAATCACGTTAGTAACCGCGCAGGCAATTTTCATGCTAAAACGTTTAAAATGAATCAGTAAATGTGTGAAAAAGTTATATGTAGGTGAGCGAAAAAAATATTTTTATCATAACCTCCCCGAAAAAGAAAAAAATGCATGTTTTCATGAAAAATCTAAATGATGCAGTTGAACTCCAGCGGTTATACTAAAAAATACTTTTATAAGAAAAGTTTAAAAATATTTATATATCCATTTTTTTTAAATACTGAAAACATCTCTATGGCTTCTGTGTCATTTAGTTAATAAAAATTGTATCGTTTCTCTAAATAAAAATTCTCTTCATACCCTTCCGAAGCCAAATCTTTTGTATTGTATTATTTTAAAAGTTGAGTTAAAGTTGTTTCTAGGAATTTCCTTTCGTATCACGTTTCTCAGAAAGATATAAGATTTTTTCATTTGGTAATAGGATGAGAAATGTAACAAAATTATTGGATTCTATAAAGATAAAGATTTTATGTACAAACAAAAGAATTATATTTTATCACAAATCATTAAAGTTTGAATCAAATAAAAAGCATAAAAGTAAAACCATAAAATATTAAATATTTCTATTAAAAGAAACGGAATATTCAAGAATATTCTTTAAAAAAAGGATTCTAGAACAACAGGAAACATCTTAAAACTGAGTTTCAATACATCATTCAATATAAAGGTTTTATTAAATTAGTAATTTAACGGATTTAGTAATTTGTGTGATGTGTACGCTGCAACTTGCTAATAAAAGTAATCATATTTTATACCAACTGATTTTTTTTTTTTTTTTACTAAGTGAAAATTTTGATGGCCGGTAGTCAATCACAAGAACTTTGATTCTCAACGATCTACATATTGTGCTACACGGGATGACAACCAGAAGACACATTTCACTCAAATAATCTTATTGGCAATAGCCTCTGAATTCAATTATGACAGTTTAACCGAATTTACCACAGGAAATACAACTCCAATTTTCGATGCATACGGTACATATCGGGTGTCACAAAAATGACTGATGATTTTAAAATTCAATAACTTGCAAACGGTGACGGATATTTAAAAAATTCTTGTAGGAGGGTTATGTAAAATGTCAGGAGTTTTCTTACTATGTTTCTTATTTTAGTTCGATTTTCAAACAATAGATGGTGCTGAGAGCAATAAGTGATCAGTCCAGACTCGATTTTTGGTACTGCATGATCCATTCAATCTCCTTGTTTCGCATGTAAGAAGAGACAGGCCGAAAAATCGAGCCTGGATTTAGCGATTATTGCTTATAGCGCCATCTATCGATGCTATTTATAACTAAAACTCAGAATCGTAGCATACAAATTACTGACATCTTACATAATACTCGTGCAAGGATTTTTTTAATATTCGTCACCCTTTTCAAGTTATTCAATTTTAAAATCATCGGCCATTTTTGCGACACACGGTATTTAGATATGTTGCCTTGTTTTTAACTTAATCCAACTGCACTAGATTAATGTCGTATTCAGCGATTTCTGGAGTTCCATTACCTGAGATTTATTCTGTTGAGCTGAACCAGGTTTCAGACCAGATGCTGTAATCATCAATCATCAATCGCTGGGTGAAAAAGTTCGACCAGAATCGTCCGGGATAGCTCAGATGGCAGAGCACTGGCGGCTTCAGCCAGGAGGTCCCGGGTTCAAATCCTGGTCCGGACATTTTTCGCCCAGTTGGATATTTACATCTAATATTAATCCAACTGATTGGTAAAGCTATCATGAAAAGATGGCGAAACAGGGAGTCGAACCCAAAACCTTTAACTTATATTGCAAACGCTCTACCTATTAAGATACATGGCGTGTCAAGCGCGAACACATTTCACGCACATAACATTATTGTTAAAAACATTTCGTCATCCATGTCGACAGCCCATCAGATTATACCGCAAGTACTGGAACACCATAAAACAATGGATACCTCGATACACTCTCTTATTTTTAACTAAATCAAACTGATTGTTACGGATTGATTGTTTTACTAAGTTTAAAAAATTCAGTTCGTACGGTGGACACCCCTTGCTTACGCAACGAACCCGGCATTAATCAAACGCATTTCGAACAATTAGGTTTACTAAATAAGATGTTTACGTTAAAATCACACAAACAATGGTACACATAAACAAGAACTTTTATATGAACTTATAAAAATAAAATGAATCTTGATCAGGACTCGAATGGAAGCTTTCGTTTCTAGACTTTTAAACAGTTCTAATCATATTTATCCTTAAGATGGCTTCAGAAGTAATTCGAAACGTCGATATTATCCTTTATATTAATTTTAACTGTACAAGTTCATGTAAAAGTTATTTTATGTATACCATTGAGCAAGTTTATGTGTTTTTAACGTATACATAGTATTTATTATATTTTATGGTGCAATTGAACTACATATATTAATTACGTTAAATCCACCAGCAGCGGGCGACTTTTCCAGTATGTTACTTTTTTTAAATTAAGATTGTTTAATTCCTACCACTTTTTTGAAGGAGAACTGGGCACTTTATTTAATTACAGATTAAATAATGCTTTAATCATCCGAATTAAACGCTTTTACAAAAACGGTGGGAATCAAGCAATCTGAATTTAATAAAAAAAGCCTACTGGAACTCGAAAATAGTGTTTCCCGGGGCTGTAGGGTTAAATTCTATCCCTTCTGAGAAATAATGCACATACTGAGTAACCTGGGGGTAGACGCATCTTTTTTCGGAACGTTATTCATCGCGCTCGGTCTTGCCGATCTTCCGTATACAGAAAATGTAAAATAAGAAACAATCTTCACTTAATATTCGAATATTACACTTCGATAAAGTTATAAATTTGCAGCTTACCAAAATTATAAATTTTATTAATGAGATTTAAAATAATGTATAAAATAAGAATGAACTGAAAATAGGAATGGATGCGTAGACTTTTACACCTATTTCAACTTTGCTTGTAAAAATGTACCTGAAGGAAAAACACAGATGTCTTGTTACTTCACTATGGTGTTGAAGAAACAGTTAAACTTAGCTAGATGGTAGTTCTGCATTGAATTTGTAAGGGAATATGAGTTAGAAGAAGATAATTTATATAGAAGGCAAAAAGACCGACTACAGTCGGGTTAAATAACGAAAACGGTTTTGAAAATGACAAACTTTGGTAAAATTTGTAATAATAACACTTTATGGTTCCCCTTTTCACCAGAACAACGATCTGACTCTCACCTATAAGTATGTGCTACATAAATTCGTTAATAAATGAAGTTTGTGCATAAAGTGTCCTTAGTCAATTCTTTTCATCGTTCAAGTTGTGTTGCATTATCGCCACCAACTTGCATGTTACTTATATGATATCTAATGCACCAGTAAATCTGAAATTTCACCACATAAATCTATAAGTCTTTACGTCTAGAAATGATAATAATTATACAGTTTAAAGAAAGACATACACAGTAATATTAATAAATAACGAAAGGCTGAAAAGATTATTCAAACTTTAAAGTAATATAATATCAAAATTCCTGATGATGGTCATAGGAGTTGACGGAAACGTTGATTTTAAGTATTTTATTGTAATTTTATGCTTTTGTACAGTTTTTAAGTATTCATTAATGTGTATACTCCATTTAGTAATGTTGTTATATTTGTTTTCACAAAAATATTTACAGTAGTTAATAATACATACTCAAAATAACGAGTAATTACATATATATATATAGATTTCATATATCCAATTATATCAGTTACACCCTTCAATGCCACGAAAATATTATTATTCTCATTTCATGGACGACTATTTCACAAATTGAATTCAATGAAATGTTGTAGAGTATGAAAGTTGTTTTTGATTGCTATATAATGAAAGTAATAAAATGGGTATTAAACTAAACGAATGCTTGATTAATAGAGGAAAACATCCAGCTTTAGTTTACTACAATGTGTGAATATACATTTACAAAGCAAGATAAAACAGGAAAATTCCCGGCATTTTGTTTTTCTTTTACAGGAACAGATTTGCAATAATATTTAATTCAATATATTCTAAAAAAATTAAATAACAAATAGTCTGAAATTTTATTAAGCAGGAAATTGTTTTAACGAAAATAATCTAACTGTCAAAGACATGCAAAACTTAATTTAATCTTTTTTTAATTCGGCAATACGATAAAAATGATAAGAAAACACATTAAATGCACTTCGTTGTGTTTAAAATACATCATATGTCTTACATAATCCTCATATATGATGAAAATGTTTTGTTCTGTATTCAAATTCTCATGCTTAAAAGAAGTTTCATATTACATAGAAAAGAATCTCATCATACAAATCTCATTAAAATGTCAGATGAAAAGATTTGAAATTAAAAGTTCAGAAAGTCAGGTTTTATTATTTTTAATAAAATAAAAGAAGAAATAAAATGAAATAAAGTTATTTCTTTATTTCGTATTTCCTTTCAGCCTTGGAAACCTTTTATTTATGAAAACAGAAGGAACTGTTTAAAAGAAAAACAACGAATGTTAAAATAGTTTAAATGAAAAATAATAATAATATTTTTCTTTTTTTCTGTCTTATCAATTTATCGAACAGAGATATTTTTATTATTTTTTTCAATCTCTTAGATTATATCACAATATTTTGATTAAGTATCTCCATTTTTAGATAATGTTGTTGGGATATACCTAATGAAAATAAATCACTTAAACATTGTGAGTTGCATTAAAGAATATCAGTGTTGATTTCCATGTTTGCGGAAAAAATCTTAATTACAAATTATATTACCATTTTGATAAAACATTTTTTTTAGTTTCGCTTTTTTTTTAGTATTCACATTGAGGGGTTGTATTATTTTTTTTTATTATTATTAAAAAGGAAATTCGATTTGCCACAGTTAAGGGGTCTTGTACCTTTTAAATGCGACGAAATTTAACAGACTAATTCAAATTTTGCATTTTCTCATCTTCAAAACCTTTTTATGTATAAACATGAAATTTTGGATATTGATTAAATAGATTGTGTTTTGTAATATGCTGTCATTAGAAATTTATTAGCTTTTTACAGAAATCGTGTATTGTTGAAATCAAAATAGCTCTTTTTTTACTCTACAAGTCATATATACTCTATAGAGTCATATTTACTCTATAAGTCAATATATATATATATATATGTATTCTATAAAAATAGTCATAACTAAAAATATTACCGAATATTACCACTGTAAATACATAAACGTAGTTAATTTTAAACTCATATATTTGTTTAGTATCTTTTCCAAATTTCATGGCAATCCATACATACCTGCTCAAGATATCATGCGTGCAATGACTTCTGGAGTAAAAAAAAAAGAGAGATTTTGATTTCAACAATACACAAATTCTGTGTATGGTTAATAAATTTCTAATGGTGGCATATTACAAAGCACAATCAGTTTAATCAAAATCCAAAATTTCAAGTTAATACATAAAAAAGTTTTAAAGATAGACTAATTCAAACTTTGAAGTTTTTCGTTAATTATCGACACGTTTAAAAGGTACAAGATCCGTTAAATCTACTTTATAATATTTTCGCTTCAGGATTGACGTAGTGATTATTTCTCGCATCCCATACGTAAAATCAGAAAATAGGCCTGACCATTTTCAATATACAGCGTATCAATAATTAAACGGCTCTAATTTAAAGTTGTCTACAGACAAAATTATCGTTTTTAAAGTTGTGAAATTAAAGTACTGTAATTAAGTAGTGGGAAATTAAAGTGTAAAGTTGTAAAAGACCATTCATAAATATCATAATGGATGGAGATTTTCTTAAACCATAAAAAAAAAGTTCAAAATTTCGCTACCAGTGGGCGATTTTTAATAATTTTACGTTTAGCATAACAATAGTTTAGCATTACAATTGAAAGTATATTTATAGGGTATCCATGTCAGGTTCATGTATTATACCATGTCATGGTATTCAGGTTCCTAATTAATAGTGCTTTCAGGATTTCTTCCGATATAAATCTGGGGGATGATTTAGAGAAAATTAAACGTATTGCTATTGATAATGGATATCAGGTAAAATTAATTAACAAATTGATTCAGAGCTTCTTTGATACTTCTAAAAATAATAAAACCTATTAATAGGGATGACATCTCAGGAGGTTATATGACTATATTTATTAGGGAGGGGGGGGTGGGAATAAAAAATTATTATATAGGTAAAACCCAACGAAAATTCAATATCAGATATAAGAAACACATAGCGGACATAAAATATAATAGAGGTAATACTGCTTTATCCCGGCTGAATCAAATAGAGAGCATTAACATACTTTTTATCGAGAGTAGAATAATCTACAGGTCTAATATTCATTTACAATTATTTATAAGAGAGTCCATTGAAATTTATTTAAGAGGTTCAGGAGTTTGTAACGATACATTATCTTTTCGTATCCCGAATTTATGGGTTGAATGGTTGGACGACTTACGGCGTCGCAACATAGGGGTAACACGCGCGATCGCGAAAATGCGGGCACGTTATATGATTACTTGTTTATTTTCGATGATATTTTCCATTTTCCATATGCATTGTATTTGTAATTTTCTGTTATACATTCTGATGACGACTCAGTAAAGGAGTTGTTGCATGTAAATATAGATTTTAGGTAGCTTTCTTTACAAAAAAGCTACCTATTGCAGCCGTTCGAAGGAAAGCGATTTCAAAAAATTTTGGTATATTTTCATCGATCATGACCCCCAGACCCCGAAACCACCCTCCGTTCAAAATTGATATATATATATATATATATGACCTATGTCACACTGTAACTCCCGTAATTATGAACCGATTTCGATGTAATTCGGTGTGTACATAGTATATACCAATGTCTCGACCGAGTTCGTTGGCCAGCTTCATCCGCCGTTTTGTTTCAAAATGACAGCCATTTAAATTTTTTTAAACATTTTAAAACTTGAAATGTGGTACCAAAAAATTAAAAATGGAAAAATATTTTTATCTTATGTATTTGACCTTTATACAAAGATTCCGGAGCAGTTTTTGTTTCGTCTATATCTTAAAAAATGGCTGAGTTATAGCATTTTGAATTTCTAGCGTGGCTGACATTTTGAAACGTCCTGAATTTTGTCACGCGATAAAAGGCGTATTTATGAACCGATTTGGATGTAATTCAGCGTGTACATAGTACATACCAATCTCTCGATAGAGTTCGTTGGCCAGCTTCATCCGCCATTTTGTTTCAAAATGGCGGCCATTTAAAATTTGTTTAAAAATTTAAAATTTGAAATGTGGTACCAAAAAATTGAAAATGGAAAAATATTTTTTCTTATGTATTTGACCTTCATACAAAGATTTCGGAGCAGTTTTTGTTTCGTCTATATCTTAAAAAATGTCCGAGTTATAGCATTTTGAATTTCTAGCGTGGCTGACATTTTGAAACGTCCTGAATTTTGTCACGCGATAAAAGGCGTATTTATGAACCGATTTGGATGTAACTTCGTTTATACATAGTACATACCAATGTCTCGACCGGGTTCGTTGTCCAGCTTCATCCGCCATCTTGTTTAAAAATGGTGGCCATTTAAATTTTTAAGAAAAATTTAAATTTGAAATGTGGTACCAAAAAATTAAAAATTGAAAAAATATTTTTTTCTTATGTGTTTGACCTTGATAAAAAGATTCGGGAGCAGTTTTTGTTTCGTCTATATCTTAAGAAATGGCTGAGTTATATCATTTTGAATTTTTAGCGTGGCTGACATTTTGAAACATCCTGATTTTTCTCACGTAATAACAGGCGTATTTATGAACCGACTTGGATGTACCTTGGTGTGTACATAGTACATACAAATATCTCGACCGAGTTCGTTGGCCGGCTTTATCCGCCATCTTGTTTCAAAATGGCGGCCATTTAAAAAAAATAAAAAAATAAAAAAATTTAAATGAGATACCAAAAAATTGGAAAGTGAAAAAGATTTTTTTGTATGTGTTTGACCTTAATGCAAAGATTCCGGAACAGTTTTTCTTTCGTCTATATCTAAAAAAAATGGCTGAGTAATAGCATTTTGAATTTCTCTTGTGGCTGACATTTTAAAACGACCTGAATTTTGTCACGCGATAACAGGCGTAATTATGAACCTATTTGGAAGTAACTTGGTCTGTACATAGTACATACCAATGTCTCGACCGAGTTCGTTGGCCAGCTTCATTCGCCATCTTGTTTCGAAAGGGTTGCCATTTAAAAAAAATTAAATTTAAAATTCAAAATGAGGTATTAAACAATTGGAAAATGAAAAAGATTTTTTTATGTGTTTGGCCTTGATACAAAGATTCCGGAGCAGTTTTTGTTTCTGAAAATTTGTTCTTTTGTTTATATCTTAAAAAATGGTTGATTTATAGCACTTTGAATTTCTAGCATGGCTAACATCACAGCATGAAACGATCTTGTATTTGTCACGCGATAACACACGTATTCGCCTATTTCGATGTAAGAAGGCATGTGGGTAGTATACATCAACACCTCGACCAAGTTCGCTGGCCAGATTCATCAGCCATCTTGTTTCAAAATGGCGACCATTAAATTAAAAAATATATATATATTTAAAGTGAGGTGCAAAAAAATTAGGAATTGAAAAAGGTTTCTTTCTTAAGTATTTGACCTTGATATAAGGATTCAGGAGCATTTTTTGTTTGTCTTTACCTTAAAAAATTGCTCAGATATAGCAGTTTCAATTTCTATTGTGGGTGACATTTTGAAAAATCTGATTTTTTGCATGCGACAGCACTCCTATATATTAACCGATTCCGATGTGAGTGAGCATGTGCACAGCAATTACTAAGGTCTCGACCAAGTTCACTGCTTAGCCTCATCCACCATGTTGTCTTAAAATGACACGCACTTTAAGAAATTGCCGAATTTGGCAGCCAAATATATGTTACTTTAAAGAAAAGCAGCTTGGATAAAGCTGACTAATTTCGCGAAATTCTCATTCATTATATTGATAAAAATTAGTATTGAATCTCCTATATTCGGTTTCCACAAAATTGAGCTTCGTGTATTTGAATGATATAATTTGGCTTTTTTTAAATAAGGATTATGAAAGCTACCTCTTCCTCCCGGCACTGGCCGGAAGGACTTTTTAATTTTCATTTAATGTGTTTTTATACGTCTTTTAAGCAAATAAATACTTTAATATTTGGATAGGGTATCCATGATTAAACGACCCTATTTTAAAGTTGTCTACAGAAGAAACTCTTGTTGAGAATGTTGTGAAATAATAAAGGTATGGGAATTTGCTTGAGTGAAAAAAAAAATTAGGAGGCTGTGTTTTTTAATGAATTACACATTTACGATAGTTTAACAAAGATTGTTATAACTAAACATGTTCTGCATGACGGTCATCATTTCCAGATACAATTTGGTATCATAAAATAGCGTGTTCCACAGTTGAACGCAGTGTGTTCTGGGAAATGCATGTTCCACAGTTAACCGCAATGTGTTCTGGGAAATGCAACAAACATGTCGTGAAATGCTGTCTTTAGAATCAGGTTAAGGGCAGTTGGAAGTCAAATTCGTGAAAAAAAGTCATTTTTTTATTTTTAATATTTTAAATCCTTTATTTGCCCTCTTTCGAAAGGTATATTACTTTTGTTTCTACGACAACAAAAAGTTTAAAAAAATTTAAGTAATGCAGTTTGTTTACATCCTACATGAACGTTACATACGTAAACTTTAAACTGATTTTTTTTTTCAAAATGTAGCTTTTTGAACTTCGATGTACCTTTTTATAGAAACTACTGCATATTATTGTTTGCAATCGTTCCAGAATATTTCACACATATCCCTGATCAATCTGAAGTGAACTTTTGTTACAAACATTTCTACAAAATTTTTATTAAAAAAAATTTTTTTTTTTGTTATTTAAAAGTGGTTTTTATTCCAGATTGTTTCAAAAAAATAACTAAAGAATATTTTTTTATAAAGTTGACTTCACTTTATTAGGTATTATTCATTTAATGTATATAAAAAATTTCAAGTAAATATATTCAGTAGTTGTTGAAAAAAAGTACATTAATTTAACATGGCAGGTATAGGGCTTCCAACTGCTCTTAAGGTAATACATGAAATTTCTGAACTATCGTGAAAGCTAAATCTGTAATTTATTAAAAATCGTCCTCTGGTGGCAAACTTTTGATGTTTTTTTTGTTGTTGTTGTTTAAATAAATTTCCTTAAACAACTCTCTATATTATGTCTTTCACAAAATTTCACAACATTATGAACAATAGTTTTGTTTCTAGACAACTTTAAAATAGGGTCACTTAATTATGGACACCCTGTATATTAACTGATAACAAAGAACCACTAGAAAGTAATTAAACTTATTTCATAATGTGTTTGTTAATGACTGAATAGAATACAAAACGCGAACATACACGTTTAAGACAGAATCCGCATTTAACATAAAATATTTCTACACTGAGAATAAGATATAACATGCCATCAAATTATTATTTAATGAATATGTTTAGGGAAAAGATCAAATCCATTCCTACAGATTATTCCGTCTTATAAAATAATGTAGCGTCGTGTTTTCTACTAGTAAAAAACATCTGTACAAAACTGAACGTTAGACGATTTGACCAATTCAACACTTTTATTTAAATCACTGGCAGTTCAAATAAGTTAATAAGAAAAATTTGAACAGACGTCTTAAATTTAATTTATTTTAATGAAATATGTTCAGTAGTCGATTCCTAAATGTACATATTTCAATTAACTCGATATGTTTGGAAGAAAGTACAGGGCTTCCAACTTCTACAGATTAGGAAATAACTTATATATTGACCTGATTCTCTACACACTGTTTATTTAAGCTATATATTTTTAAATTGTTTTATAACGAGAAAAACTCCTGTCTTTTATGTTCCTAGTTCCTTTGTAATTTTGCATTATGTACACATTTTATCAGGATTTAAAATGTGGTTTGTGCTGGGTTTTGTACATTGGGAAAATTAGTATCAATTAGTACTTTAGCCGTTTTTTATATTGCAGTGTTAAATAATAATGGACAATTTATAGAACATTATTTTTGTTAATGAATTTTTTTCTTTTTACCGTATGAGGTTTTAATGTACTTTAATCCGATACTTTAATCCGATTTTTAGATAAAAGTTTATTTTAATACCATTATCAGTTTATTTTTCTACTTTGATCTTGTTCATGATTTTTACAGCTTAAAATTACATATTTTTGTTTCAGTTTGAATTACACTCTAGTAATCACAAGTGTTAGAATCCCTGCAACCTTTTAAATGCCAAACATGCATTAGCAATTTCAAAGAAGAAATCATTTACAAATTTAAGCTGCACATTTTTTTTTAAACTTTCAACAGTTTTAGATGCAATTCTATTTACTTAGCTCGATATGGAGTGTTTAGACATTTTTAATTTATATTCATGTGATTTAATATAGCTTCAAAGAAATCTAAACATTTTTCAAAAATATGACCAGCAGTGAAGTTCTTATGTTTTAGAAGCGTATTTTCTATATCTCAAAAACATATTTATTTCTGAAATTTGTAAATAGGATTTTTCCGAATTATTTGTTATGTTTAAGTAAAATGTTTATACAGATTTACATTAAACTGATATTATCAAATACTTATAGTGCGATCTATGCCAGAAAATGATATAAAGCCAAGATATGACAAGGATTTTCATAAAACGTAATACTAATTATTATAGAAATTTACTTATGCTATTTAGAATATTAATATTAATATCAAAGTGGCACTATTTTATAGTAAAACAATTAAGATAATAAAGCTTATTTTCGTTTATTTAATTCTTCTACGTATCTTTCGGAAATTTTGGAATAATTATGCACGTAAAAATATATTCTTAATAACATTTATTATACTATACATAATAAATAGTAACATTTAACTAAACAATACAACATTAAAATAAAAAACAAAATAGTTGAAAGAATAAAATAAAAATAATAATGTGAATTTCTTAATTAAAATAGGAAGTTATTTATTTTTAAATAAACAAAAGAATGCATAGTTGTTCTTCTGCTTAGTCAATATGCTTATTTAAAATGTCCTAGAAAGTATTCTTAGCAGTGCATCTATGTAAAATGTCTTAATCAAACATTCGCAACACTCTTACTTGCACAGGAAAGGCTAAATTTAATGAAAAAAGTTTGTTTAGTTTCTCATTTTTTCCATAATTATGAATACAAAGTTTGTTTTATCATGGTTTGAAGAAAATTCAATTTCAGGTTAAAAAATATATTTATAAAGTATTCATGATTTTTTTTTTTAAATAAACAATAAATGTATTAACAAATGGTGTTTTGGAATACTTTTGCTTTAAAATAATATAATTTCGTTCTTTATATAAAATCACCAAAATATATTTTATTCTTCATTGAAAAATTGTATTTTCATTTCTCAAAATCTGCACATTATAAGAGAAATTTATCTCTATATATACATAGAAGGAATGGAACAAAATTAAATTCTTAGAATTAAGTTTCATGACTGATAGAAATACATTAAATATTCATAACAAAATGTTGAAAATCTTCAGTAAGGATTTAAAATTGAAGATTCAGAACGCCTCAAGTCTAATAAAGCAGATAGAAAAAAAAAATATTTTTTCTTTTTTTTCTTTTTTGATTGATTTTTTTTTTTTGGAATGAAGGTCATCTATGAACGTTTGCTATTAGACGCAAACATTCACTGTTTATAATTAGCTGCCAGCTGTGTGGGGGAAAGATGGATTCCATACTGTTGTTTCAATTATTTATTTAATTATTAAGTTTCATGACTCATATAAATACATTAAATATTCATAACAAAATGTTGAAAATCTTCAGTAAGCGATTTAAAATTCAAGATTCAGAACATCTCAAATCTAATAAAGGAGATAGAAAATAAATATTTTTTCATAATTTTCTTTTTTGAGATTGATTTTTTTGATTGAATGTCATCTGTGAACATTTGCTATTGGATGCAAATATTCACTTTTCGTAATTAGCTGTTAGGTGTGTGGGTAAAACATGGATGTCTTACTATTGTTTCACTTATTTATTATTTTGTTTTACCGGATAACAGTGTGATATACTTGATAGTTAAAATAGGATGTTAATGCAGTTTGCCGTATTACAATTTACATACACCAAAATTCGAGGTTAAGAGGTCTTGTATCTTTTAAACGCGCTGTTAACACTAGCCTGCATGATATCAGAGGATTAAAAACCAATGTCTGCCCTTAATGCATTCCTGTATGCTGATTACAGAATTGTTCTTAGTTTTCTTCTATCACGTATAGTTTGTTTGCAATCGACCCAAGTTGATTTCTCTGAGAACAAGCCTTATATGGTAGTCATGCATATGAAATTTCACTTTATCTCGCACGAAAAATTAAAAGCTTGAATTTCCGTTGGTCCTCAAATAAAAAAAAACTGATGGACAAAGATTTTGAAAAAACGGTGACTGAGATGGGATATTGTTGAAACAATGCTTGAATTGAGCTGTAATATGAGTGTAAAAATGCACTTTTCTGCATTCCCATATCTACTACTTTCCAGAATATCTACGACATTATAGTGAAGAGCACGGTGAGCCCTTTCACCATGATATCAAAGAGATGGAGGATAGGTACTGGGGAATATGGAATGTAAATAAAATGGCAGACTAATGTTGGATGTTAAAGAGGGACATAAATGATAATAGAGGATCTTCAAAAAAGACAAAAAGAAGAAAGTTTGTTTAATTGAACACTGTTTGCTTTTAGTTATATTAAAGTAATATCACGAACTTATACGGACATTTTTTTAGCATTTTTAACGTCCTTAGTAAAATACTTTGTATGAAATTGTGATAAATTTTTGATTGCATTAATGAAAATATTGAAAACATAACTTATTATTTTTTTGTAAAATCCTGACGTGATAGGAAAAAATGGAAATCACTTCCTCAACCAGCATCAAAAATTTATTCGGGAAAACTTGTTCATAAGAAATCATCTGACAAATTTTTTTTAAAAATGCAGACTGGTGGAATCAACAAAAATATTCAAAGCTTGAATTAGTGCATGATATCGTCAGAACGTATGTATGGATTGTTAAGAATTTTGATAGAATTACAAAAACGTGTGTATTTTTGAAATGATCTAATCTTAGGTCAAAATTATTTTATTAACCATATAAAAAAATATTTTTGTGAAAAAAAATCAAAATTTTTAATTTTTAATGAATAAATATAGTCATAATTAAAACTCTTTGCATTCTAAATACTTAAAAGTATGTCATTTTAAACACACAGATGTGCTTAAAACCTATTTAACATTTTATAACAATTGATACATACGTTTTCAAGATTTCATGCGCAATTACTTGCAAGAAGTTTTCATAACTTCAAAAATCCCTAACTTCTATAAATGTCTAATCAGTTTCTAATGGTAGTATATTAAAAAAATTAATGTGTTTAATCAATTTATAAAATTTCATGTTTATACAGGAAAGGTTTTGAAGATACGCCAATTCAAACTTTTAAAATTTTTGCTGATTTTAGTTTAGTTTAAAAGTTACAACACCCCTTAAATCTAAAATGCGGTGAGCCTGTCTAAATTTTAGAGCAACAGAGTCGTGCTACTGAAGTTGAAACATTAATATTTTTACTGATTATAAAATAATTATGTTGCCTCAAGTTAAAGGATCACACCTATTTGAAACTAGATAAGAGTTTAAGGTTTTTTTTAACTCTTTAGTGAAACACTTGATCAAGCTATTTGCATACACTGCAATTCGAGGTTAAATTTAAAATACTTCTGTGTTTGCGCAGATCTTCGGTCTAAATTTTATATTAACAGAGCTCTGCCATTGAAGTTGAAATATTTATATTTTTAGTGATTATAAATTAATTACATTTCCACAGGATAAAGGATAATACGTATTTAAAAATATTTGAACGAATAATTAAGTTTTTTTAACTCTTTAGTGTATCATGTGATCAAGTTATTTACATACATCAAAATTCGAAATTAAATCTAAAATAATTTTGTGTTTGCGCTGAGCTTCGGTCTAAATTTTAGATCAACGGAGCTGTTCCATTGAAGTTGAAATGCTTATATTTTTACTGCTTATAAAATAATTAAGTTTCTTCAGGTTAAATGATCATACCTAATTGAAATTAGCTAAAAGAGCAGTTTAAAGGTTTTTTAAATCTTTAGTTAAACACTTGATCAAGCTGCGCTGTTTCTGAGAAATATCTCACCTGAAATTTTACCAAAGTAGGCCAAAAATAACCCGAGACCCGTGTAGTACCACGACTTGACATTTCAGTACCTGCGTTCTGTGGGAGTACAAGATTCATCAAGAAAATAAGTTTCCTGGTGATCGTAAATGTATACAAAACCTAATTTCCTGGAAAGACAACTGTGCATTCGCAAGAAACGAACCACCGGAATTGTATCTCTTATTATAGCGTGCTATAAGTTTTTGTATTCCAGTGTCATAAACACCTACCGCTTGGGAATGAAGCCAGCTTGTCACAGTTGTCAATCCACGCCTAATCACCCGTAACGATGCTGTTGAGGTAATCGTTGACTTCAATATGGTGCCTCGATAGAAAACGCAATGCTGCTCTAATGCGTTTGGTTTTATCTTCGGGAGAAAGATGCTTCGCAATCCACCTGGCCCACAATTTCCAAAACAACGGGTGTTTCCTAAAGAGTTCATATATCGCCGATCTTTTCGGCAGCGAGCCCACTATGAGGGCAACGAGCATTGTTAGGGAGATGAGACGTAGGTGGACAACTGTAACAAACTTTCTCCATTTCAAGGCAAAAGACTTCTATGGCACTGCATTACAAATTATTATCCCACGCTATGACAAGTGTTACAATTTCGGTTTTTCTTATGTTAAGAAGTGTGAATATTTGCTATATCTTTTGTAATAAATATTTTTTGGGAAACTATGTTTTGTTTCTTTATTCTGACCGTGGGAATATTATTTTTGGATGGTCTTCGTATTTTACATGGAATTTGTGAATAGAAAGCAGTTTGTGTGTATAAAGGTAGATTTAATACTACATTTTTGAAGTGAATCTCTATAGATTATGGAGTGAATAGCATTTATTGAACAGTTACACAGAAAGAAAATGTATTTGGTTAAAGAACTCACTAAGGTCGATAATAGATGATTCCCGTCATTTTATGCTTTTTTAAACTTACCTAAATTTCAGTTTATTAGGTTATGTGTATAAACTCTTTTGATTCCATACAGGACTACAAAAAAAAAAAAAAAAAATCACACAAATTATCGGATATGGAATGCCATTGCTCAATTTAAATTTTTACTGAGTTATGTGTTTCTTAAGTTGCTCATTTTATTTTCGTAAGAATGAAATATCTCTAAAAAGTTATGTTAACGTTGGTTACGTAAAGTAAAGCGTTTACTATGCCTTATTCATGCATTTTCGGCCTTGTTTATCTTTACACATATAAGTGTGTAAAATTTATTAATAACTAATGTAAATTTCTTCATAAGCTTAAAGTAATTTTTAAACGTCCGATATAAAATATTTTATATAATAAATTATTACACAGTTAGAAGCTGCAGGAAAGAAATTGCGTATACATATAATTTAATCATCATCATCTTCTTCAGCATGGGTTAGGCTAAATCAGCCTGTTCCGACTCCATTGGTCAATCCATCGGAGCGTAGCTCTACCTCGGTCATGGTAACCCCTGGATTTGTAATTCAGAAACTTTTTTGACAATCGGGCATTACTCATATGATCTACGTGATTCTTCCATTTATTCTGATAATCTACTATTTTGTGGTTGATGTTGTATATATTTTAAGTCTGAGCGTATGGAATCATTTGTAAGCATGTCCATTCTTGTACATCCCTTTGCAGATCTTAAAAAGCCTCATTTCTGAAGCCTGTATTCTGGATAGATCGTTGGTATTAATAGTCCATGTCTCTGAACCATGCAGAAGTGATGGCGTTGCCATTACTTTATAAAATTTTAGCTTATTTTCTGTACATGTTTTATTTTTTAGAATCCTGATCAATGTTCCGCAAATATGAACAAAGGATGTAAATATATCACTACTCGTAAGACCTAAATGAACAATCACCAGGCATCTAAAAATGGTCTAAACGATGTAGGAATGAAATATAATTTAGTTCTTTTCATTATTTAAAAATTTAAAAATTAATTACATAGTGAAGCTAGAATAAATAATTATAAAGAAATAATAAAAAACAATTAATAAATATTATTAAAATTTATAAAAATACATTAATGGCAGTAATTAATTTGTTAAATTGAAATTTAAAGTTTGATTCTTTTTTAATTAATCCACAGTATTACACATATAACTGGAGAATATCGTTTAAGCATTAACTTTAGCATAAAAAATATTTATAAAAATATAGATTTCAATATTAATTAGTTACGTATTTTTTTTCGCAAGTTTATAACCATTCTTCTTATATTCTATATAACATAATTATTGCAATAACCAAATTAGCTGTATAATATGTTTCAATACTTTGATTGTTTATTTACTAATGAAATTTCCATTTCCATTTTTTCACAAACAACGATCATCAATTAAGCTTATTTATCACGTGTCACGTTTTTACAGTAATACGAGAATCGCACTTCAATGTCTGCATTCATCTTTCCTTTTAATATGTTTAGTTACATGTTAAAATATGAAATAATATTTCTATATAATTATAAATGTGATTTAAACAGAAAATATGTGGTTAAACCATATTTAAACAGAATATAGGTGAAAACAATTTTTTAAATTGAAAACTAATAATTTTTTTATGTGCAATATTTTTTTTAAATTGCCCATTTACATTAAAAAAGAATTTTTCATATGAAAATTACGAATTATACAATCAAATAAATTTTTGAAACTTATCAAAAGCGATATTTTCTTATTAGCCGCAAACTAACAGTTAATTGACCAAGATTTTGCTACTTACGGCACCCTTTTATATTCTGATAATTTCAGAGCTTATACATGTTTGTTAAATTTGTGTTTTATTTATATTATTTTATTTATTTATTCATAGGGAAGTTTTTTTAATGAATATTAACCGTAAGAAAATGATGAACTCTTTATTTTGTTTTAAGGGCAAACGGATTAATCTTCCGTAATCGAGGTCCGCGCGGTATAGATAATTAAAAATTATTTATTTCATGCTTTAAAATTGTTTTTAAAGCCATAGACAATCAGTAAACTGAGATGAACTTTACAAACATCCATTTGAAAAACAAAATCCTATTTGGTGATCTAAAAATTTAAATTGTACGATTAAAAATATGTTACATTTGTGTTTTTTTAATATTATTATTTTATTTGTTTATAAAAGAGGTATTAATTTCATTAATTTGTGTTTCACAAATATGTTAGATTGGTGTTTTTTTCATATTATTCATTTTTTTTGTTTATAAAGGAAGTATTAATTTCGTTATGTAAAAATAGCCAGAAACAAACACTGAACAATGTTTGTTGCTTTATGTGTAAAATGATTATTATTATTATTATGTATTGAAACTGGCACGTGATAAGATAAACTTTAAAAAAAAAAAACATGCTTAAAAATTATTTAAAAAAACATAATACATCAATTAAGATACAGTTTTGAAACAAATTGCATTTGAAAGTAATTTTTTTCCATATGAGACGAAAATTGAAAATGTACTATGGTCAGAGGATTTAAAAATTGCAGTAGCGAAAATTTCAAGACCGAAATTTGATCCGATGTGTTGCCATTCGCAAAATGACGTCAACGTTACCTACAGATACGTTTGTTCTTTATAATATAAACACTTAATCAGTAAAATATAATAAAGATCAGTTATTAGGATGTGCTTATCAATTAGGGCTCTTATGCTCGGTATTCCGAAATTAAAAACAACAATTTTCACCTTCTCAAAATTTGCATACGCACTTCTCATATCCATATTCATCATTTTTTTATAATTGCATTTTGTTTGATCATTTTACCTCAAAACTTGAAGTTAAGATTGTCAGCAACCTATTTTTTATGTAAACAGGCGCACTCTTTACTTGAGATTCTAATCTCAATTCCGGAGAGTAAAAATTTCCGAAATTTATGTTTTTTAGACGATTTGTGTTAAAATGTTTAGTTTTATCTAAGAAAATGATCGTTTTCTTTTAACTTAGACTTTATTTTCACTTAAATAAGCATTTCGCTTAGTGTCTGAAATTTAGTATTAGTTCACATGCAGAAGGGAAAAAAAAAATTAGAAAATTTATTCGGAAAAAAGCCTGTTTTCAAAAGCAGTAGTCATTTTCCATTATTATGCCCCTAATATAATATTATGCTCCTAATGGGATTTTTCGCCACTAAACCCAATACAACAATTTTTATCAACAATTTTTAATTTTTATCAGAAAATTGCATGAATAACGATAAAAATACCTCATTATTTCTTTCTTGTTTGCAATAATGAAAACTATCTAATTTTCACCATTCTGAAGAAATTTCATAAAATGTTTTTAAAAATAAAATATAAAAGTGGTGGGGATATTTAAAAAAACAGGTCGTGTGATCACATCTACAATTGAACAGCTTTCAATTTAAATAAATATACATATATATACATATATTAGTAAAATTTGTTCAGCAGAAAGATCAGGGCAGATGACTAAAAAACACACTTGTGTTTTAAATATACTAGGGGATCGAACCCGAGCTCCTCGGGTTACAGAGTATAGGTAAAAATCATTCTTTTTTTTTTATTGTAATTATTTTTTTACATGTAATATATGTATTAGATTGCCCACTAACATCGAAAAGAATTTTTATCTCAAAATATCAATTATGCAGTCAAATAAAGTTTTAAAATTTATTAAAAGCAATACTTTCACATGTCACCGCATGCCAGGAGTTATTAGCCCAAGATTTTGCGACTTACGGCAGTCTTTCCGATCATTTCAGTGCTTTAAGTGCGTGTTTGAATCACATGCCTGTTAAATTTGTTTCTTATTTACATTATTTTATTTATTTTTCTATAGAGGAAGTTTTAATTTTGTTATGGAACATTAGACGGAAGTAAATGCTGAACTTTTTACATTGTTTTAAGGGCAAGCGGATTAATCTTTCGTAATCGAGCAACTACACGTGATAGATAAATTTAAAAATAATTCATACTTGAAAATCTATATACATATATTATGCTATCGTACGTGGCACAGGAATCGCGATTATTTGTTAAATGTTTAATGGCAACACCTGAATGAAACGCATCTCATTTGTTATTGTGTAATATTTTTAAAAAGGGAATAACAATAAATAAATAAAAGTTTAATTAATAACTATAGAACAAAACAATTTATGTAATTAAAAAAATAAAAGTAAATAAACAATTTATTAATAAATAAACAACAACATCCGGGTTACCATATCAAGAAAAGTAACGACACTTTGGCGCCAGTTAAGTACCCCGGTGCGTATATGACATTGGCGTCAGAAAAAAAATCGCGCCAACGTGGTGCGTATATGTGTGTCGTCTTTTATTCATCTCATTTAAAATACAATAAATAAATAAAGGTATTTTTCCAGTATAGGTACTTGGCGAAATAAAGAAAAGGTCCATGGCGAGAAAAGAAATTTGGCAACGTATTTTCTGGCAACCTATTTCATCAAAATATATATATATTTTTTTAATAAAACTACATGAAAGTTGCTATGATCGCAAAAAGTTCGTACTTTCATGCTTGCTGGACGCAGTTATCGGCAATAGCATTTTTTAACTCGCCAGCAGCATTTTTTATTTTTCGAGGAGTAAATTAAACCAATGCTTTCATGTTGAAATTAAATGGTTTATGGTATTTATTCTTTTCTTTTCTTTTTTTAAAGAATTTTTTTTAAGTGAAATTCATGAACTTGAAAGGTTTAAGTTTTAAATTAAAGTTATCCATTTTAAACTGAGTGAAAGGATTATATTTTAATCGAAATTAATTAAGTATGAAAAAAATGCGACGGGTACAATATTTGGCGATTTATCACCTGTGCCCGACTGACATAAAAATACCGAGTTCTTGATTTCTCCATCAGAATCTTCCGATTTGGCGAAGGATTGAGCAAGTAAATTAAATTATGAATAAAAATAACATGATACAATGCCTAGCATACATTTAAGGGAGACCAAGCTGGTCGCCACGGGCGTCTAGTTATTTTAAAAACCGTAATAAATCAGTCAATTAAGATACAATTTTCAAACAAATTGCATTTGAAAGTAGATTTTTTTCTCTATTTGACGGTGTAAAAATTTAAAATGTGCGATATTTGGAAACTTAAAAAATCGCTGACATAGCACGCATCATAATTCAGGTTTTTTTTCAGTTTTTATGAGAAGATGGCAACAAAAGATACAGTAATATATTATTTTTTTTCCTTCGTGGTTATTTGCCCTCTACTTTCAACCCTCAATGACTTTCAACAGAAATGGAGTACTTCAGTTGCCACAATTATAAGAAAATATGCGATGTTTGGAAGTTTAAAAATTTTGAGTAGAGAAAATTGCAAAACCAAAATTTCATTTCAAATTTCAAAGTGTTGCCATTCGCAAAATGACGTATGCGTTACGCACAGATATGTTTGTCTTTTATAATATAGATAGATTTAAAATATATAGAATTAGTGTTTTAAATATATAGATTTTGAAAAATTAATTTCAGCAAATTATCTTATTTTAATATAATTATAGTAGAATATCCTAAAGAATAGCATTACAATTTTATTATTCCAGAGTATTTTGGACAAAAACTTCAGGAACATGATGTTGTTTTAAACCTCAAATTATTAGTTTTCTTGTCTAATAGTGTTATCACACGTAAAAATTGCAAGCGACAAAAATCGCCTGCGACTGGTCAGATTTCCTTACATGAAGTTGCTTGGAATTTGAAGCGACTTTGACGCTATGAGTAACAACATTTTAACTCGGCGAAGCAAATCCACCCATTCGAGAATCATAAATTTCTGTAACATAATTCGCTATTATTTGCATGTCACCTCTCTTTTATAAAGATACTCTAAATTTTTGTAAAATATTGCGTTTTATCAGTGTGTGATTTCGATTTCATTATTTTCAAAAGTGAAGCATTATCACCTGTGAAGAATTTCAAAGCAACTGGGCTGTGAAAATGACGCACTTCTACAAAACATAATTCAGTTTTAAGAATTAAAATACACGCTTTTTTTAAATAACGTAATTTGCATCCGCTAAAGCAATCCAATTTTACAATGCAGTCTTAAACTTCGTCTATAGAAAAGTATGCATATGACATCATTATCACGGAATAACAGACAATATTCTTGACATAGTCCGTGTTTTAATTTCAAAATTTTTTTTCAGGTTTTATTTAAAAATGGTAACAAAATGATACAGTAATCTCCTATTTTCCGTTTACTTTCAATAGAAATGAGCTACTTTTGTTGCCACGATTAGAAAAATGGTATTAAAAGTACAAAAAAATTAATATCTTAAAAATAAATTGAGATACAGCTTTCAAACAAATTGCATTTAAAAAAGCATTTTTTTTTCCTTATACGACGGTGTAAAAATTTAAAATGTGCGATGTTTAGAAGTTTAAAAATTTGCAGTAGAGAAAATTGCAAAACGAAAATTTTATTTCATATTTCAAAGTGTTGCCATTTGTAAAATGACGTATGCGTTACGTACAGATATGTTTGTCCTTTATAATATAGATAGTTAAATTTCAAAATCTCTACGTTCAAGAGTGTTCTAACATGAGTGTTTTTAGATAGATTTCGTAAAAAAATACTACCTATTACATTCTCCACTTTGTTGGATGTCCTAAATATGTTTACAGATCTACGCCGATCACGACCCTTGAACCTAAAACCACCCCCATATCAAAATTTTATCGATTTATGATGTAGATATATATGTATATATATCTCCCTTTTTTGATAACTTACATAATTCAGCACAAATCGCTTCCAAACGCATACATAAAATCAAGGGGCAGAAAATCTTAGACAAGTTCGATAATGGCTGAAATCGGATCAAGGGTGTGGAAATAGGGAGGGTTTTTGTGGAAGCAGAAAAAACCCATAACTGCCTAATTATAATGCATATCAAACCAGTTTAAATTTATTGTTACTTCTAGGAAAAGGGTTAAAAAATGTATGTATGACAGATTTTTGATATCGTTAAAAAAGGACTCAAGGATCGAATAAAATAGGGTTTTAGAATTAATCTAATCTACAACTTTTATATTGAAAAGGTTTTGATGGGACAAACTCTTACAGCAAAGAAAGAAAAAAAAAAGTTAAAAAAATGAATAAAAACAAAAGGAAAAAGGTGGGTGAAGAAGAAAAAAATTCATAACTTCCAAAATATGAATTTGGAAAGTCAATTTCCCTAATTCACAAAGGAAATTAACTTCCTAAAATTCAGTAATTTACAACATATATATTGTCAATCGATATCACAAGATATATATTGACTCTTGACACAAGTTAAGAGTCACAATCTCTTGACTTGTTAATTCACAAGATATCAAATCCGCTTAAATTCATTATCAATCTTCTTAATTTTGTCTACAACATTTACAGCGACAAGTTTTTGATAGGACCAAATCTTATAGCCAAAAATAAATAAAAATAATAGGAGTTGAAGAAAAAAATTTCGTATTAATATGATTCTTATAAAATCAGCTTTTACAAAAAAATGAATTTAAAACTCATCAAAAGCGGCCAAATAAAATTGTTAAACTGGTTTTATATAATTCTTGATTAAGTTTTTGTTGATGAAATTTGTACTTAACATCGAAATCTACCTGTGCCTGTATTCCGAGACGACACATATTTTTTTCTAGCACGTATATATTAATTACTGCGAAATATGAATTTTTTCCCTTAATTCGACTTAAGTAATGTTTTACAAAATCGTGCTTTTCAGTACAAAAATGTCAATTTTAAGTAAGTGATTTAAAATGTCCATGATTTATACCATACATGGCAATAACTGATTTATTATATTTATCTCAGTTTTTTTTTTCTTTCTAATGGAACGTTTTCTTTTGATTTTTTTTTTTTTTAAATGCGACAACTTTGATAAATTTAAATTCGAAGGAGATAGTGAAAGATCTTTAGGTGAATTCAATTGTATCTAACCCATTAAATTTGTGACACTGTATGTTATAACTGCATTTTATTCATTCAAATATAATTCAAAGTCTTAAATGTACGTTTCTATTTTAATGTATTTAACGTTGTATGTTATTAATACTCATCAATCGCTTACTCTCATATACTTTTTGGGCACTACTTTAGTCCTTAATATTAGCTTGAATTAAATTTAATTTATGTCACATTTGATATTATCAAATGTTAATATTAGAATCACGTAATGCTCTTTTATATCAATGTCATAGAAAATTCTCAACAGCTGTGTAAAGGTGGCATGAAAGGCAAATGATAAATGACTGCAAGGGAATATTTTGGTAGTGACAAGCACTTCACATTCCTAACCACAGACTATTCGCTATTGATTGAATCCTAAATATAAATAATTCAGGTGGGTATTTAACTACGTATAATGAAACAAATTTGTGTATCCGTAAAATCCCTTAATTCCACTGAAGACATGAATATTTTAATAGTATTTTAATGTGTATAAAGTTTATGTATATATTTACTACATATTATTAAAGTGTATATTGCAGATACCGGATTTCTTCAATTCTTTTCTTATTAAAATTAAATCATTTTAAATCTGTTAAAAATAGAATTTTTTAAAAAAATATTTATTAGAAAAGCAACAAACTTTTAAGCATGAGACTCCAAAATTAGGTTTAAATGTATTCAATAGGTAACGCTATATGCTAAAAATTCTAACAGACAATATTTCCGAAATATCGTCCTTTGAAGCAATAACATTGCTACAAAAATAGCCTATAGCAGTGAAGATGTCTCATCAGGAATTTCCTCATATGTCTTAAAGATGTAACGTTCCAGTTCCAATAAACTATGTGGGTTTTGTATGTAAATTTTGTCTTTTACCGTCGCCACAGAAAGAGATCCAAGAATAGAAATCTGGCGATAATTGTCATTTAGTTGTTGAGTTTAGAGCGCCAGATTATAGCGAAATGTTAAACTAAATTTGAAGTCGTAACATTAAAATTTGTTTCCTATTCTATGAAAAATGCAGCAAACGGAATATTCGTATAGTTATCCATTTTCAGATTATCAAATTTTATAAAAGTACTTCAGTTATCTATCTATCTATCTATATATATAATATATAAATTTTATGCATACACACACAAACATATGTGTATGTGTCATTAATTGCATAGTGACACATTGTAAGTAAAACAGTCATAAGGGTTCAACGGATAAAATGGAATCAGAAATTGTAAATTAAACATTTAAAACAATGGTTCAAAAATGGGCTTTATTTTATAATTTCTAAAAGTGTTTTTTGTGGAGATTCATATATGAAATTGAGTATTAAGTAACCTCAGAATTAAGTGATATAACAAAACATATATTTGTATTGCGTGGAGATTTAATAGCGGTGGATATTTTAATAGTGATGCATGGTATGTAATATATTTACAGGAATTATGTCTGTAAAACTAAGTAAAAGATAGAATATTTTAGGAACACTGTTTTATAATTTTATCAAGATGCAATTTAAATTGTAACTTAACTTGTCCCAAGTTTTTTTGTTTTTTTTTTGTGTGTGTGTGTGTTAATATAAGAAACATTTTATTCACTGTAGTACTAAATTTCAAAGAAAAGAATCAAGTTGTTCTAACAATATACGGATTAAAACAAATCAGGAATGGCAGATTTTTAATTCATGTCGACGAATAATCCCGATGAGACCAATAATGAATAACTTTCAAAGTAAAACGCAGTTTTAAAATCATGAAATACAGTTAAGAATGAAGTTTGAATATGTATTCTAATGTTATATTTGTACATTTTAAACTTATACTTTTTATAAGATTTTATGTTTATTAATATGTATCAAGGGGTTTATAATAACATTGTTATTTTAACATTTATAATGGTTTTAATAATTTTATAAAAATATTAAGTGAATAGGTGAATAAGTCCTAGTAATATTAAATACTTATGTATGAAGATTTAAAAGAACTTAAGTATTAAATACCATATAAAGTCTTCGCAATATGTTCTCACAACAATATCTCTTCCAGTGAAAACATACACTGGTGGACAAAACGTAAGGACTACTGTTTATTTCAACGATTACAGTTAGAAATAGATCCGCAACAGCACCTGTAAATTTGCATGAATGCGGGATGTATTCTGTTTTGGGAAACTTATGCAAATTTTGTATTTCCGCTTTTGTCGATCACGTGACAGCAGACATAAGAGATTTTAGGCAATCGGCGGGTTCTCTGAGTTGCCATTAGATGTAAAAATTGAAGGAGATGGAGTGAAGCTTGAACATTGAAATTTTGAATAGGTCTTCGAGGCATCATTTAGATGATATTACTCGTGGTAGAATAATCGGAAAGTTAGAAAAAGGACGTTGCCCGTGAATTTAACATAGCGCACAGTATTATTTCTAGGCTATGGGAGGCATTAAAAAGAGTGTAATATGTACTAGGCGCACGGGTGGAGGTGGTCTTAGCCGTACGACGTCCTAAAAAGATCGCTATATTGTTTTTTCGGCAAAAAGGAACCGCCTCAGCAAAGCTGGTCAATTAGCAAATCAACTTTGTGCTGCCACAGGAACTGAAATATCGTGGAAAACTGTTGCAAGATGTTTGAAAGAAGGTGGACTATACGCCCGAAGACCCGTTGTGTGTATCCCACTCTCGAGACATCAGCATAGCGTCTGTTTACAGACGTGCCATATACATTGCAATTGGACTGATGACGACTGGTCTACCGTGCTCTTCTCAGATGAGAGTAGATTCAGTATATCGTCTGATTGTAGACGTAAACTGATATGGCGCGAGGTTGGTAGAGCGCAAAAATAGTCTACAAAGAGATCGATATGCGACTTCAAGTATCATGGTGTGGGCTGACCTCATGTTCAAAGGCCGCACGGATCTATATGTGTTTGATCAAGGGTCCATGACCGTTAGCCGGTACATTGAAGACGTCCTGCTGCCAAATGTTCGACTTTTTCGAAATGCTGTTAGAGAAAAGTTTCGTTTTGTAGATGATAAAGCACATTGCCATCGTAAACAGTCTGTACAATATTGTCTTGAGGCCAAAGACATCCATCGGATAGACAGGCCAGCACGTTCCCCTGGTCTGAATCCCATTAAAAATGTATGGGACGCCTTGGGGAGCGTATAATCCACAGATCAAACAATTCTGTCGTGACGTAGAAATTTTATTCAGTGATTGAACGCAAATATTTACCGCGATCTAAAAATTTACATGTTATTTTAAAAAAATTCTTGGTCGAAACATAATTGTTTGGCTCGCGGATTACACGGTGGAAATTACGGTAATTTTTATTAGTTTACTCGAATAAGAAAATGAATTTTTCATATTGACAAACCAAATGTCATTATATTGTAGGAATTATTTATAAAACATATAATGAATGAAAACTTTACATTTGAAACAATGAATTTATATTAATACATTTAATACCATCTTTAATATGTGTTTCAGTTGTTTAACGTTAGACCATTTTATTAGTTTGTTATAAATTTAAAAAATATAATTTTAAAAGATATATCTAATATTGTGAGACAAAATCATTTTTTGAAGTGTAAATATAATTATACAATTTAAAAATACTTTTTTTTTTTTTTTTTTTTTTTTTTTTTTTTTGCTGATGCTAACATTAGAAAAGCAAAATATCATAGCGTATTTTTTTTATAATTAATCTTAAAATAAATATTATTTATCTACCTACATTGTACATTTTTCTATATTAATATTCGGCTTCTTCAAGTACAGAGGATAATACAATAGACGAATAATGGTGCAAATATCTTTAAGTTTTTCGTCAAAAATCCTTCTTTTTAGCATAATAAATGTGCATAAATTAAAAGTTTTATAGTATTTATATAGTTTTAGAGTGCTTAAATTTATATAAAATGTTTTTTTTTATCCAAAAGCATATTTATATATATAAATTACATATGCACAAATATATAGGTATAATATATATTTTACATATTACCGATATTGACGTTATTTCACGGACTAACATCACTTTTGTTTCATTAGTATTTATAATAAATATTCGTAATATATCCATAACTCTTGTATGCTCATAATATGTTACACACTTTTCTATTTAAATATACATACATATAACTATTACGCTTTATAAATACCAATTTTCATAACTATTACTACTGTATAAATTACTTTCATATACATACTAAAGTGATAGTAATTGCAACATCCTTACGTATGGAACGATCTGCATGAACAAGTTTTCCTTGTTTGGAAAAAAAAAAAAAAAAAAAAAAAAGAAAAGTCCTTTAGAAAACTATCCTTAACAACTGGAGGTAATAAATTGTTCTTCTCGATAACTAATCTTTCAAAAAGTCTCAGAAAGTTTATATATTATAATCGTTAGGTAAGAAAAGCTTTCATTTCCCTCAAACTTGCACTTTTGTCATAAAAGAAAGTGCAATGATTTATGAGAAAATAATATCCAATAATGTATAACTTTAATATTCGCTTACTATTTTTTTATTTTCGCAGTTTTCCTTCGTCATATATTGCTCGCAAAAGGTCAATGTTCCATACCTTAAATCTTTGAAGGATAAAATGAATATTTTTTACGCTATACTTGTACCTTAAAATGTTATATAATGCAAGCGACTCGAATAAAGTACCTTGAGGATAAAATATATTTTAACATAATCGATAAGCTTTTAAGATTTATCAACTAAGAATTATTAACAAATATAAATAATGTTTTCCTTTAATGTCCTTGCATACAAAATTTACCTATACCTTGGATCGACCTTTTAAAAAGAAACATTTCTACTGAAGTTTAAAATCCGATATATTTAAGAAGTGAGATTCCTTCTTATAAAATATTCAATATTTAGGAATATACCGTAAACATTTAATTTATTTGTATACTTTTTATTAATAAATATCATCTAAAATGCTAATTTTAAGACTCCGTACTTAAAAAGTAAAAACGGAATCATTACAAGATCACTCGTGTGTCTGTCTATCCGTCTGGCTGGTTAGCTATGCAATGTGGAACGTTTAAAGTTGGCAGAATAAAGGTTATTGACCCACATATTAATAGATTATTAATCAATCACAATTATATTGAGGGGAAATGTAGGGGGGGGGGTAATTAAGTTACTTGAAAATAACAGCATCTTTTAGTATATCGTGCGGGGTATCGTGTGAAAGCTCTCGTAACGCCAAACTCAAAAATACATTTGTTTGAATTTTAGGTATTATAATTTTCAGATATCGATGAAAATGTATTACAGAAATGTGCCCCCCACCCATCAATTCCTGAAACTACTGAAACTAAAATTATGAAAAAAATAGGGGGGTAGGTAATTATTTAAACTATAGTGACTACTCTGGAGCACATAGTTTTCGTGAAAATCTCATTTAGCCGTTACTCACAAATTTCAGTTTGCGGGCGCTTAGTAAGGGTGATGAGGTGCACTTAAGGTACGTATCGTCACGGAAATATAAAAGTATCGCTATTAATTATGTTCGAAAAAATTGTCTGTAATTACCCGTGATATTAACCTTTAAAAACACGGACGGTTTGGACATACATAAAAACACGGGCAGCGTATTCTATGCCAAATCGGATTTTAAAGCCTAGATAACAACATTTAATGATATATTTGTGTATTGTAATGTCCAGTAGTAGTATGAAAGCAATAAACGTCAATTGTTAAAAACTGAATAATTTAATCAGAGTTAATCACTTAATTACTTTTTGATTCGCGACTAGTTTGCTTTGCGTGATTGTACAGAACCATTTGTGCACGAGTAATACTCGCACTTGACCGATTAATAACAACAGAGTACAACAAACATTACGAAAATAGCTCATTTTCAGGTTTTTTCAGGTTCAGATTTCAGTAATAAATCTACTGGTCTCCATTTCGAAATTTTTATTGTAATTTCCAATCCACGAGATTCTAGCCAGCAAAGTTTAGTATATTCTTTCACGAAAGAATTTTTCAGAGCTATTTTTTGTTATATGATTTCCCAAAGCACAATAATTACATATCCTAAATTGACGTTTAAAACACACAGTTACAATGTACAAAAAGATATTATAACAAAAATATTTATTATCTTAATATATGAATGCCAAATGCTTTTTTTCTACTATAACCATCATATTAAAAAATCATATAATTTCATCTTTGATTGCATTTTGATCAAATTTAATTAAATTTGTATTTTTTATGGATGTGTTACTTGCATTTATCTAAATATTATTTTCGAAATTATAATGTTTCTCATGCTTAAAATGTTTTAAATAAGGAGCAAATATATCAATAGATATCTAACATAAAATATTTTTAAACATATCGATGATGGATAAAATATTTAAAGGATAAAATACTTTAAACATTTTGAACAGAAAATGCAAAGTAATCGCATTAGGACTTTCCGAATGTTTAATTAACTAAATCACTGTTTAATGTACTAAATATTTAGTTTACTAAAGTCATATTTTAAAGCACAAGCATACAATTCTAAACAAAAATATTGAATTTTATATTTCATTACTCTTTTAATGATATATATTTTATAATATATGATAATATATTTTTAGTTATTAATCATGACAGAAGACCTTATCTCTTAATGAAAAGTTGCACATTTCTCACAAAAAGATTGAGATGATTAGCTTGAAAATAGTACGTAAAGAATATATTTCTTAATATTCGCTCATATGTTTCTTTATTTTTTATTTGTTCCTCGAAAAATATTTCAAGATAGTCAATGTTTTCATGATTGAAATTGTTTTATATAAGAGGGGATTATACTTAAATAACTATATTTTTGAGACACAATGTTTTTCAACCACTTTGAAATTTACAGCTCGCATGATTTATTTACCAATTCAATAATTGTGTTAAAATTTAATCTAACTACTCATCCAGTGATTAATGTAGTTCCATAACTTGTGATTTATTATGTTGGGCTGATTCAGATCTCAGACCAGATGCTCTAATCATTATGATTAGCTGGGGGGAATTAGGTACTCAAGATATGTCTGTGATGGCTCAGTTGGTAGACTATTCGCGTCTTCAGCCAAGAGAACCCTGTTTCGAATCCTGAACGGGACATTTTTCACATCCTTGGAAATTTTCAGCTCCTATGATTTATTTATCAATTCAACAATTGTGTTAAAAGTTAAGCTGTGTTAAGAAGTGTGACAATAATACAATTGCACTAAAACATTTGTTTTTATTTAAATATTTAAAAACGTTAAACATATTAACCACGTGTACATAATTTTTCAGGCACAGATATATATATAGCTATAAATTAAATATTTAAAGGGTTGTATTGTATTTTCCATTTCATGCCATTTGATAATGTTCTGTTTTCATCTTCAAACTATTATCTTGGTGATATTGATTGTTTGAGTACAGGAGAAAAACAAATTTCAGCTTTTAGCTTTTTTTCTCACAGAAAACAACCGATTTGCTTATATCATTGAATTCTGTAGTCTTGAAAACGTAATTCAATATATAAGTTTTTCAATTTTTTTCGGTATCCATATTCTATTTTTTTTTCTTCCTTATTAATTCTTGTAATTAAGTATAAGGCACTTTATTTTATACATACAGTTCTATTTTATAGGTTTGTGGTATCCATTTTTATTGTCATTTCATTCGCAATATGGCGGTTTTTGATGATGGTCGGTAATGTTTAATTAATGGTTATATATATATGTGTAATAAATAAGTTCATATACCATATATATATATATTCCCTGGTATATCACGAGACATTAAATACAATTTTACATTCATTTAAAATCAAATGAAGTGCCGGGTACCTAATTTGACCGAAACATTATAGGTATTCCCTCCAGTCTTGAAATGAAAGCAACGCGATTTCTCTACTATAATCGAAAACAGAAAAATAAAATCTTTTGCGATGTTAGGGACAACGGAAAAGAACCTGCAAGATACTTGAGAAATGATTCAAACATTTCATCTTTGCATCGCAATCTTATACAGAATGATCTTTTTATAAACCCGATATTTTATTTTTAGATTAATAAAATCATTTAGATTATAGTGGCATTGCATTCTTACATACTAATTTAACTAATAACTTGCATATTTGTATGTACTCTTACATGTAAGGAAAACTAACGGAACACATACTCAAGTCCAAGCAACATTTAAGAAATCCCATTTTACACTGTAAAAAAAATACTGCCAGTTTTCCGGTAGGAATCGGAAAAATAGTTGCCCTTATCGTACTGGAATAATTTCCAACCCAGCTCGGAATAAAATCTGTAAAAATAAGAAAATAGTCCGTAAAACGGTATTTTACGGACTTTATTCCGATTTTACGAATTTTATTCCGAGCTGGGTTGCAAATTATTCCGATACGATAAGGGCAACTATTTTTCCGATTCCTAACGGAAAACTGGCGTTATTTTTTTACAGTGTACCCATTCGATTTTTTTTTCAATTATCTTAAGATTATACTTTTGACATACGAAACCTTGAAATGATTTATGACAAAATAATAACGGATAATGTGTAGTATTCGTATTAGTACACGATCACATTGCTCTTTTTAATTTTTCTCTTTTTTATAATTGATTCTTGGAAAAATGTCAAAGTTTGTAGCCTTCGAAGTTAAATATGCTCGAAGTTCGATATGTTATCTTTTTATATTTTCAATCTTTTTCAATTTGAATGACAAACTAAAATGAAAATTTATAAAAATATAGTATTTTCTAAAGTGTAATATATTATGCTTTAATGTTGTGCTCAAATTAGAACTGACAACATTTTGACTTATTACAAAATAATTTTTATCCAAAAACATCAAACATGGAAGCATTTACTAGCACAGAGAAATTAAATAATGTTTTTCAGGACAATCTTGGGAAATCCAATGGCGAGTAATTAATTGCAACTCAATATCCGATTTATTTACTGAAAAACGAAAAACTGTATTCGTATCTAATTAGTTTAATCCACTAGTCATGATTGCAAATTCTCTGCTATTATGTATCAAAGTAATATCGATAATGTGTCAGACGTATTCAAGTTCTCTGAGAGATTTTTTTATAAAAGTTTTGAAATTTTACTAACAAAAGCACCTTTATGTCTAATCTTGTAGATTTCGATAATGACTAAAGTGTATTTCCTCTGAAAAAATATAAAAAACGACCATGCCGTGTTTGCTTACATTACCCAAATTAATCGGCATAAAAATTTTAATTTTTCACGAATTGTATATTACTCATCGCAATGGAAAACAATATCATTTTTTAGCCTATTTTGTTTTTCGAATTCCTAAATTCATCTATCCCGAACAGTTATTTGGTTGCCCTAAATGTTTGTTGAAGTTCAAAGGGGGCTGTAAAATCGTTGCTATTTTGCACTGAAAACTGTTTGGGGGAAGGTCTTGGAATAGAAGTGCCGAGTGAGCTTCATTCTAAGAAATCACCTGTCAGAAAACTCAATCATTCCATATGGTACGGTATATGTGTGCATTTGTCCGTAGTAGTTTTTATTGTTCAAGGACTGTTATTAAATTCATAGCAAGAAATCGCTTCAAAACCTAAACTCAATACTTTCTCGATGCAGGATAAAATCTCACTAGTTAAAATAAAACTAAAAAATATATAAAAGTTCATTACATCAAATTTAATTGTGCTGAAATTTAAATTTAGGATACCACAAAAAGAAAAAAGAACTTGAAAGAGCATAATTCAACAGAAAGAGGTAGAGTTCTGTAAAAAAATAAACATTATTGCATTAGTTTTGAATGTTTTTCGATGGCTAGTGCGTACACTTTTAGAAGTCGGCATGGGAAAGCGAAAAGAGAAGTTTGGAAATTTGGCAAATCTCATACAACTTGGAAGTCGTTGTAAAGCGAAAGAAATGCCTAAAATGGGTAAAATGGATTTCTAGGTTTCGAGTGAATGGTTATGAGTTTTCTTAATCGATGTAACGTAGCCATGAAACAAATTTGCGGATACACTAAAGACTCCATGACATTCGGAAATGGAAGGAAAGTTTTCATCTATCGATTGAAGAATATCAATTAAAGGGAATATATAATTGTGATAAGACCGGGCTTTTATATGTGCGTTTTAAATACGTCATTTTCAATAACAAGTAGTGAACACAACGGGTGCAAAAATTCAAGAGATCAGGTCTGTGCAAATTTGGAGGACAGCTTAACAAAACTATTAGTAATGGGAAAATCGAAAGCGGCATGACCAATGAATCACTTGGCATGTACTTACGGAAGTGACTTTAGCAGATTACATCGCTATAAATGGAGTCCTGTGGATTCCGATGGGTCTTTATCAAGTAGAAATATTAGCTCCTTACTAGATTACCGAAAACTCACAGCCGAACAATGTATCCAGACTGCTCATTGGAATCACAACTTAAAGTCAAAACGTACCTCGAATTTTCAACAAAGAGTATAGAAACCCGATGGCCAGATGCGTTCGAAATCTACTAATTCCACTATATTGTTAATTGGTACTAATAATCTAGGATTTTGTATTTATTCCCTTTTATTTTAACTGTGATAATTAGATTTCCAGAGGTACGTACATACTTTGAAACGTACGTATATGTACATACATATTGAGAACTTATACATACTACATACTTAATGAGTAACCTAAATATATAACAAAATAGGCTTCTATCGCGCATGTGTAGTTAGAATTCAAAATGTCAACGCTAGAATTGAGGACACCAAGATCGTTCACAAAAAGTCCTCCACTGAAGTTCATTATTAAACATTAACTAAGTTCTCTGCAAAAACATATGCGTATCATCACATGGTCATCGAATTACTTTGTGTATAAACATTTGACTTAAAGATGAAACGAACAATTTTCTAGATAAATTATTACTATTATATATTTCTATCAACTATACTAAAATATGGCAATGGCACTTTGTTATTTGTAATATAAAATATACCATAAATACACAATACGTAAAGTAAAATGTGTACTCTGAACTCTGTATAGCATAAAATTTATCATAATTACTGTCACGTTATTTCCTTCTAACACATGTAAGTAAAATTAATTACAAAATGTATACATGCAACCATTTATATAAGCTTTTCTGTTCTAGATGAAAAAACGTTATTTCAAGAAAAAAAAAATGTAGCAGACATGAATAAGACTTTTTTTATATATAAGTAACCTTTTTAAAAAACTGATTTAAAATCGATATATATATATATATATATATTTCGTTTCTTCTAATATTGGACGGTGTAAAAATGCAACCGGAAATGATTTATGGGAAAATAATAACCAATAATGTATATCTTTAATAATCGGCCGCTTTTTCTTAGGGTTTTTTTTTTCATCTTTTACTTCGTCGTTTATTTTGGAACAAGAGGTGAATAAATGAGTACTCAAAGTCTTTGATGTATGTGATGTATATTGTTAGTAATACAAAATAATGCTTGGATGTCAAACATATTTTTCAAGAATAAAAATCAATCTGAATGTGTAATATTTTAATTTTTTTTTCAATATGAAACTTTACTATAGTCTTTATTTTTTTCATATAACGTTAAAGTTTTTATATAATAATTAAACATAATGTTAATCTTTTACAATTTCGTCTACGATTATTTAATATTTTGACTTAGAATAAATAAATAAATAAGTTTATTTATAATTTTATTCCGTTATTCAGAATTTTAAAATTAGGTTATGTAAAAACAAATAAACTGTTAAATAAATTTTCAACTAATCTTGATCAAGTTGTTGGCGGTAGTGTATAAAAAGTACAACTTATAGCAGCAACCGCTCGATGCATGGATCAGTTTCAATTTACGATTTCAATTTCTTATTTCAATGACACCCAAGATGCTCAGTGGCTTAAAGAGAATGTTCTTGATGTCACTTATTTACACCAATCAATTTTAAGTGTGCATTAATCAGTTATTTCTGCTACATATACATGGTTGATATTGCGAGCCGCTTCCGCTTGTTTCGACTCATTTTGAATTATAACAAAAAATTGTGCGAATTTGCTTCTTTCCAATGATGTGTCAAACGGTCTTAAATATCCCTTTAAAATCAAGAAAAGCAAAAATATAATAATCAATAACTGCCTGCCTTTTGTAATAAGAATCAGCAAAAATATTTAATTAAAACTTATTTAAACAATTATTTCTGAAAAGTTTAATAATGGTAATAGTTATGATTTTTTGACTACCTGATGTTGAGTTAAAAATATTTCATACGCATATCCTTAGAGGGACCTTAGTCAGATCACTAATGTGCATTATATGTTTGTGAATTTTTCATTTAATTTTCGACTATAACTGAATCAAAAACAAGTAGATTTTTTCTACAACATTATTATAGTGTTGGAGAATAGTTACATAATCCATTCCGTAATGCATGATTATTCACTCTTGTTTAATTCATATACAGGCGTTGCTCTCTTTTTGTTAATACATTTTATTCACGAAAAAATATAGTCTTTATGGGTGTCTTGTGTAATTTTCACTAAGATTTAAGAATGAATTTGTTGGAAAGACCATTTTTGCTATGACAAGATATCAATGTTTTGCATTTGGCTGAGTTATAAAATATTAGTAAAAATGTTTTACAAATATTTTTAAAACCATCAGACTTATTTATATTTTGGTGGTTATATTGCACGTAAATTTAATATGCAATGATTATTTATGGTAGTTGAAAAGGATCATGGTTTAGTTATGCCGAGATATGGTCAAGAAACACACACACACATAAAGAGAGAGAGAAAAAAAAGAGAGAAAGAAAGAGAGAGAGAGGGGTACAGAAATCTCCCCTTTATTAATATAAGATTATGAATTACAAGTGGTAACACTGGTCTACAAAATATATTTTTTTTTTTTTACCTTTTAAATACATGATATATTTTTATACTAATTTGGGGTCACAGTATAGCAAATTAGCCATTAAAATTTTTATGTTTGTTATCGGCGTAAACAATACGGCTAGTATGAAAAATTAGGTTTTAAGTGACATGTAAAAGAACATAAATTATTTATTTTAAAAACATCAATTTTTTTTCTTAACTATTTATATGATACAATACTTTATGAACAATATCAAAATATTAACCTTATACCCCCGATCAAGAAGTCTGCTTCTTTTGCTCTTCTATTTTGTGTTCAGTTTAACGGGCATCTAGAATCAAGTTCCAGTAGTAGTCTGCAACATAGTATTGACATTCCATCGGTTTTGGAATCATTTTCCATGGCGATATTTACTGGTGAAATCGTTAGCCCTGTTCCCTCTCAACACCGCACTTTTCTAGAAAAAAATCGATGTGAGAGCGAAAAAAGTGAATATTTTGGACATATTGCAACGCAGCTCCTAATACTTCTGTAGGAGATTGTTTACAAACTCGTCATAATTTTTAGATTTCATTTTGCCAAAAATTCCATAAATCCCTCTCTTGAAATTGTCACAAAATTAGACATTTTCAGTATTAAGACCTAACTTTCCTAACTTTTAACATCCTACTTAGATTCTTCGATAAATTTTATTTGCAAACATCAAACAGAAAATAATTTAGTGAAATTGTCTAGGATAAATACAGATGTAATATTTTGAACTCCTAAATGCTTTTTTTAATATTGTACAAAAACAAACTGCAATGAGGGTAATTTTTTAAGAATATCATAAAACGAACTTGATGTTATAAGTAGTAATTTTATATTCCGTAATTTTAGGTTTAGTATTTTTTTAAGCTTATGGAAATCTATTTTTCAGAAAAAAATTTATTCAATTCACATATTTTTAAATAGTAATTTAAAATACAAATTTTGAACAAAATGTCTCAACATTGAACATATGTATTTCCAAAAGAGTGAATGAAGTTTTTTATGGTGACTTAGTGTTCAGTAGATTAATTTCGTACAGAATTGCGCACATTTACTTCATGGGCAATCTCATTGCTTTGCAGTGTAATGAATTCAACCGTACCGTAATGCTGTCTTGTTAATTATATAGCAGGCCCTTGTTTCTTTACAGATTAAATATTGCTTTAATTTTCTATATTACATGGTTCGTTAAATTCACAAAGAAAAACGGTTCCATAAAGGAGGAATTCTACTTTTAGATATATAGCACGTAACCATCACACAAGTTTCATCATTATAACACACTGACAGAGAACATTTACGCAGAAGGTGAGATATTATTTAAGGGAGTCCGGGACACAAAAAACTTCAAATTTTGCAAAAACATTTTATTTCATAAAACATTTCTCGGTTTTTCCCTGCATAAAATGACTTTTAAATCATGTTTCTATCTGAATTAGAACAAAAAATATTAATTTTTTCGTTTTGGTTTGTTTTCAAAACATAGTTTTCAAACAATGACTGTCATGGAAACGACTTCTTGTAAAAATGCGTTTTTCTTCATGATAGGTTTTTTTCACCATTTCTCATATTTAAATTCTTATAACTCGAGAACCGTTAAAGATACAAGGTTCAAACTTGGAATATATCTGTTTCAATTGTTTTACTTTAATTTTCATTCAGCATATTTGAAAAAAATATTTAATTTTGAAAATATGATTTATTTTTTTTTTAAGTTTAACCACTTTTTTTTTGAAATTTTTTCGTTAAATATTTTTTTTTTTTTTTTTTATAAATTAATATTTTTTAAAATGTTGAATAAAAATGAAAACTTTTTTTTTATTTTTGTTTATTTAAATGAAAAAAAAATTGAAATTCTATAAATAATATTTCGAGTTATAACAATTTTAAATTACCCAATTTTTTAATAAATATTAAATTTAAATTAAAAAAAATTCTGAGAAGTTTTATCATGGGATTTTGTTTACAAATGATAATGCTAACCATCACAAAAAAAAAATCAGAATTTTAACTCAATAAATAAAAATTATTTTAAAATGTGTCCCGGACCCCCTTAAAGCAAAAATGTATATTAAAAACAATATTTTATTTTTTCATACGAATTATATGAAAAAATATTGCTACCGTTGAACCCCGCTAATCTGAACTATTTGGGACCGGTGCCTGTTCGAATTACAAAAACTCGGATTACGCGAAATTCCAATAAAAATAGAAAAGAAAAAGATGATTGCTAAAAAAAATGTTATAAGAACTCAGTAGTACAGTAAACATTCTCTAATCCGGCAACTTAAGGTCCGGCATGCTTGATAATCCGGGACGACTTTCGAAAAAGGAATAGTATTTTTTGTTTCACTCCTGGTGTTTATTATAATCCAATGGAATTTCAGAATGAGAAATTACGTAACAACCCATTACAAACGGTTCAATCGGTAATCTATAAATAGCTCAGTCACTACGTCGACTTCAAAATACGTAAGAATCAATTATCAAAAGCTAAGCAATATGACACAACCCAAATTTTGCAGGCTTGTGTATTTGTTTTGACGTAAAATGTATTTTCATAGTTTAAAGAAAAACTATTGAAATATTCTTGTTACTTGAACTATTTATTTAAAACTAGTCGTTTAGGAATTATCTGCTGGTAAACAATAAAAAGGGACAGTATATACTGCTTTTATAATTGTTTGAAATGTTAGAATATGCTTAACAATCCTTTTTGCATTGACATTTATTTTTCTCCTAATAATTCAACTGTGCAAATACATTTTTTTAAATAAAAGTTTAAATGTGTGTGTTTTTTCATTAATATGGAGTATGTGAACCTTGCATACATAATGCAGGGCTCGCACCGTTCCTAAAATTTTCGCACTTTGCTACCAGTATTTTAAATTAGAATTCTTCGTGGTAGGTGCTCTTAACATCTATAACAGAATTATAGAATAAAGATTATCATTTGAATTTAGTGGTATCAAAGTGCGAAAAATTTTGGAACGCTGCGAGCCCTCATAATGTTATGTAGACATAAAAAACTGCAATTCTAAATATGCCTTCTTGCACAAAAATTTTCTTTTAATTTAATACATTTTTTTTTTTAATTACGTTTTGCTAGAACTAAAGAAGCGTACTTTTTTACGAGAAATATTTTTTGCAACAAATGTTAATAAAAATGTTTCATGATGAACGAAAAATTGCTACAGAGTATTTCTTTAATGCTTACACAAATTAAAACTTAAGACAAATGTCAAGTGATTTCTACTTCTGTACTTTTTCCAGTTACATAAGTTTGTTTGTGTCAACTGTACTGCATTCTGCAATTTTATGTTAGATCTATTATGCAGAAACTTGATTTATCGTTCTAAAAAATATTTCCAAAAGTCAAAAGTCAACTTTCATGACATTTCATTTTTCAAAACCATCTGTCGCCTTGTGCACGAAAATATATAACTCCTGTGAATGTGTTTTACTACGCTTTCAGCCACGAGAGAGAAAGTTATTTGTCTTAAAAGCCGCTATTTTGGGGGATTAATATAAAGTGCATTCAGAAGTTATGAATTCAAAAATTAATGATTCCAGAAATATATTGATGTTTTAGAGAAATTTCATAAGTGTTAACATTCATAGATATTTTTATGAATTGATATTTATGTGCTTTCTGCAATTTATGTTAGATCTATTATGTAGAAACTTCATTTATTGTTCTAAACAATATTTCAAAAAGACAAAAGTCAACTTTCATGACATTTCATGTTTCAAAACCATCTGTCGCCTTGTTCTCGAAACTTCTGTGAATGAGTTTTACTACGCCTTCAACCATGAGAAAGAAAGTTATTTGTCTTATAAGCCTCTACATGGGGTATTAATATAAAGTGTATTCAGAAGTTATGGATTCTAAAATTAATGATTCCAGAACGTTTTTTGAGAAATTTCATAAGTATTAATATTCATAGATATTTATAGGAATTGATATTTATGTCAAAAGAAATGAAAATTTCCCGTTCAAATCTTTAAATATATATTCAGATTTTCTAGTGCTCATTAGATTATTGTTTGACACATTTTAATTTGAAAAATACATAAGTACTATTTGTATAATTGAGTAAATGCTTTTTATACTGCTTTTTACGTAAAATTAATTAAATGTGTCTTATTAGTATGTCTATATCTTATAATTATTCAGAAACGTGATTTATCTAACTGATATTTCAAAAAGTTAAAAGCCTATTTCAACTTTCATAAAACTTTTTATATTAGAAACCAAAAATATATGTCCTCTTGTGCACAAAAAATATATAACTTTTGTGAATGTGTTTTACTACGCCTCAACCACGATGCAGTAATTTATTTTTCTTATAAGATGTTACTTTTAGGGGTTAATATAAAGTGTATTCACAAGTTATGAATTCCAAATTTAATGTTTCCCGAAATATATTGATGTTTATGAGAAATTTTATAATTATTAATATTGATAGATGTTTATATGAATTGATTTCTCTGTCAAAAGAATGAAAAATTCATGTTCAAATCTTTAACTATATCTTCAAAAATTCTATTGCTGCTTAGATTTTGTAGGATTTATTTTAATTTCAAAAATACCATTTTTACTAATAGGTAGTAGCGTTTTAAACTATCTCCTTTGTTAAAATTGTATGATTTTCTCTTACACATTTCAAATGTTAGATAACACATTATCGCTAATCCTGTGTATTTTCAGAGATATATTTTATAACTAATAATTCTTTTACACAAATGCAAACTTAAGACACATGTAAAAATTCATAACTGTAACTCTAAGTATGACTTTTATAAAAATGACTTTTTGCACACAAATTTGGATAAATCTGGTAGTTTATTTAAATTTGGGAAATTTGGTTTTTCTTCGATTAAAAAAAAGAACTTCGTTATATATAAAAGATTACATTTTGTAAATTTTCATCCTTTTTCCAAAATTTAATTTTGCATATTTCTAAAAAATTGTTCAGTCTAATTAAAATTAATAATCTTTTTCATTCAAAGCAGTTGCTAATATCTTTATCTATCAGTAAGCGACCGCATAAAGAAAATAAATAAATGTAAAAAAAATTGCAACAAGGTTTGTTAAATTTTAAAATTATTTTTACCAATTCTTCTCTTTCTGTTTATTGCACAGTGTATATGCTCTATCACGAAGACATGAAATAAAATATTTAATGATATAACGCAACAGTCTTTATGCTTTATGCCGTGCAGAATTTAAAAATGTCAATTACAACGATAAGCGCAAACCAGGCGTATTTTCCTGGTTTAATATAAACATCAGAGATCGACCGATAAATTCAGTTTCGTTTTCGTTTTTGATCCAAAATCTGATTTTCGCCGAAAATTCATTTCGACCAAAATGTTGCCAAAAATTCTGCCAGACCGAACCTCGACCGAAACTATCAATCTGTATTCCAGAAATCTCGTTTCTTCCTTCGGAAATTTTCAGCTTTATTCATTTATTTGAGCTGTATCGATTGAAATGAGACACTTTTTATTTATTGTTATGAAATTCACTGTTTATAATTATCACTCAAGACAGGTGTGCAATTAGCAAGCAAGGAATGCAAGCAAGTAATGGATATATGACTAAATTTTGAAGGTGCTTCTCGTTAAAAGCTGCAGACTTAACAGTAGTAGGAACATTTTTGTTTGGAAAAACAGAAATATTTCGAATGCTCCATTGAGAAATTTCTAGTATAACAAATGATCATTTACAAAAATCACTATAAAAGATTAATGGAGATATGTATTCCTAAAACATTTTTTAATTAGACAAAATTCGTATAACTGAAAATCATTCTACGTTTTTGATGAATTAATTACATTTTATTTTATATAAAAATACAAAGTTTTTGTCAGAGGTACAGACAGCCAACTTGGGCCCGGAGATGAAATTTTCAACATTGGTGCCATTTAAAAACGTTTATAGGGAGAAGGGGTCGGGGTATTTTGTTTGAACTTATACACATACATACACATATATATGTATGTTTCTTTGTTTGTTAGAAATGATTGTTAGTTTTGTACAGGTATAATTCATTAATAATTATGTCAAATTATGTATATATTAATCACTTAAAAATTTTTTAGACATTTCTGTTTTCATTTTCATTTTCGACCGAAAATAGGAAGATCACCAAAATTCTGTTTCGGTGTTAAATACCTTTTTCGTTGATCTTTAATAAATATTTCTTTTATTTCTATCAGACATCGGCCTCCAACCATCGTAGTGTTACTTTTTAGGTGCGTTCGTAATTATATAAATACGTAGCACCTATAGTCGTCGTTCAGTCCGTCCGTCCGTCTGTCCGTCCGTCTGTCCGCATGTAACAGAGCAAAAACTACCCAACCGAATGGTCTGAAATTTCAAATATATGATTGTTGCAGAATTTTGTCGAGCCATTTCATATTTTATGAAAATCGGATGTATAGTTTAATTACAGGGACAGTCAAAAGTTTTTCTTTACATTACGGCCAATGGGAAAAATTATTGAAAGTGCATTTTAATGATATTAGAGCCTTCAGAATGATCTGAAATTTTAAAGGTATAACTGTTGCAAAATTTTGTCGAGCCATTTCAAATTTTAGGAAAATCGGATGCATAGTTTAATTACAGGGACAGTCAAAATTTTTTCTTTACATTACGGCCAATGGGAAAAATTATTGCAAGTGCATTTTAATGATATTACAGCCTTCCGAATGATCTGAAATTTTAAAGATATAACTGTTGCAAAATTTTGTCGAGCCATTTCAAATTTTAGGAAAATCGGATGTATAGTTTAATTACAGGGACAGTCAAAAGTTTTTCTTTACATTACGGCCAATGGGAAAAATTATTGCAAGTGCATTTTAATGATATTAGAGCCTTCCGAATGATCTGAAATTTTAAAGATATAACTGTTGCAAAATTTTGTCGAGCCATTTCAAATTTTAGGAAAATCGGATGCATAGTTTAATTACAGGGACAGTCAAAAGTTTTTCTTTACATTACGGCCAATGGGAAAAAATATTGCAAGTGCATTTTAATGATATTACAGCCTTCCGAATGGTCTGAAATTTTAAAGATATAATTGTTGCAAAGTTTTGTTGAGCTATTTCAAATTTTAGGAAAATCGGATGTATAGTTTAATTACAGGGACAGTCAAAAGTGTTCCGTTACATTACGGGGAATGGGAAAAAATTATTGGAAGCGCATTTTAATGATGTATCAGACTATGCGCTTTATGAAGTGCAAAAAAGTATACATTCAGTACAATATGGGGTGCAAAAAATAATTATAAAACTAGTTATAGTACGAACGCACCTCATTTGCCACGTTTGACGAGCAATTTCCAACTTTTTTTAAATTTAGTTCTGGCACCACTATATTCCTTTTGCCAAGTAATTTAAACTCACTCGTCGGTTTTTCAGGTAACGCGTTTTCTATTTATTTGGTTGGCCTTTTCCGAGACTTGCCTTTGCGAGATATCGGGCATTTTAGAAACATGTAAATGTTTATAGGGTCATTCCGCCCATTGTAAATCGACGTCTTCTTTTCTGTCAATGTGCCTTGTATATGAGTTGATTAAACCTAGTATGCAAAGAAATTGCAGTTATCTTATTTATACAACGGCCGTCACATTAGTTATTTCTCGATCTACGAATTAGTCGGTATATTGAGGGATCAACCTTTTTAAGAATTAAAATTTGCTAATACTGCTTAAGATTACGTTCATCCCCCTCTTCACAGCTGTATATTTTTAACAACAAAATTATAGTAAAACTGATTTATCAGAAATAAAAAAATTCTATTGGCTGTATCGTTGATGTTTACACAAATTAAAACCCAAGACAAATTTGACGTAATATCTAATATTGAACTTTTTGCAGTTACGTAAGTTTGCTAGTGTCACCTGTACTTCTTTCTGCAATTTTATGTTTGATCTATTATGCAGAAATTGATTTATCTCCCTGAAAAATATTTCAGAAATTCGAAAAACCATGTCAACTTTTATGAAAAGATTTATGTTAAAAGCCAAAACCATCTGTCGCCTTTTGCACGAAAATATATAACTTCTGTGAATGTGTTTTACTACTTCTCAACCGCTAGAGAGAAAGTTACTTCTCTTATAAGCCATAACGTTTGGGGATTAATATAAAGTGTATTCACAAGTTATGAATTCCAAAATTAATGATTTCTTAAATATATGCATATTTTTGGCAAATTGCATAAGTATTAATATTGATGGATGTTCAAATGAATTGATATTTCTGTCAAAAGAAAAGAAAAATCCACCTTCGAATCTTTAAAGATATTTTAAAATTTTGTATTACTGCTTAGATTTTTGTTTAAAATATTTTATTTTGAAAAATAGTATTGGTACGTATTATGTAACTACTTTTAAACTGTGTCCTTATGTAAAGTTAATTATTTTTTTTTTCTAAACATTTCATATATTGGATAAGATAGTATCGCTGAAACTGTCTCATTTCAAAACTATATATTTTATAAATACTGATTATTTTATACAAATATAAACTTAACATACCTAATGATATGTAAACATTTATAACTGTAATTCTAATTATGCCTGTTATAAAAATGACTTATTACAGACAATTTTGTTTTAATTTGTTAATTTTTCGCAATTATGTTTTCCTAAAACTAAAAACTGGAACGTGTACATTTGCAGCAACAAAATGATATAAATTTGATTTATGAGAAATAAAAAAAAAATTCTACAGACTATGCGTTTAATACTTAAATAAATTAAAACCTAAGAGAAATGTCAAGTAATTTAACTGTTGATTTTTTTTACAGTTAAGTAAGTTTGATTGTATCACCTGACCAGCTTTCTGAAAATTTTATGTTAGATGTGTAATGCAGAAAATTGATTTATGTATCTAACAACAATTTTAAAAAGTTAAAAGACCAGTTAATTTTTTACAAAAACTTTTATGTTAGAACACAAGACCATCTGTATTTCAGTAAGCTCATTACACGCTGAACACTTTTTAGATCAAATTTCATTAAATTAAATATACCGAAAAGCGGGAGGTGTAGACCATCTGCCTATGAGACCATCCGACGGCCGCAGCGGTAGCGTAATCCGTGTTGTTATTAACACATAATATGTATATTATCTCTTATTCTTACACAAATTAAAACTCAAAACAAATGCGAAGTAAATTCTACATTTGTACTTTTTGCAGTCACATGCACTGTTTTCTGCAATTTTATGTTAGATCTATAATGTAAAAACTTGACATATCTGTCTAAAAAATATTTTGAAAATTCAAAAGATCATGTCAACTTTCACAAAAAGATTTATGTTAAAAGCGAAAACCATCTGTCGCCTTGTGCACGGAAATATATAACTTCTGTGAATGTGTTTTACTGCGTCTCATCCACGAGAGAGAAAGTTATTTGTCTTATAGGCCGTTGCTTTTGGGGATTAATATAAAGTGTATTCACAAGTTTTGAATTCCAAAATTAATGATTTCAGAAATAAATGGACATTTTTGACAAATTTCATAAGTATTAATATTGATGGATGTTTAAGTGAATCGATATGTATTGCAAAAGAAAAGAAAAATTCACTTTTAAATCTATAAAGATATTTTACAATTTTTTACTGCTGCTTAGATTTTTGTTTGAAATATTTTATTTTGAAAAATAGTATTATTACTATGTAACTACTTTTTAGTATGTGTTCTTACGTAAAGTTAATTCATTTTTACCTTACACTTTTCATATATGGGATAAGATAGTATCGCTGAAACTGTGCCATTTCAAAACTATATATTTTATAAATACTAATTATTATATATATATATATATATATAAACTTAACAATCGTAATGATATGTAAACATTTAAGACTGTAATTCTAAGTATCCCTTTTATAAAAATCACTTATTGCATACAAATTTGCTTTAATTTGTCAATTTTCGAAATTAAGTTTTGCTGGAACTAAAAGCTGGGACGTTGTAAATTTTAGGCACAAATGATGGTAAATTTGATTTATGTGAAATAAAAAAAAATTCCACAGACTATGCATTTAATGCTTAGATAATATAAAACCTAAGAGAAATGTCAAGTAATTTCATCTGTGGAACTTTTTTCAGTTACATAAGTTTGTTTGTGTCACCTGTACAGCTTTCTGCAATTTTATGTTGGATCTATAATGCAAAAAATTGATTTATCTGTCTAAAAATAATTTTCAAAAACTAAAAGACATGTTCAACATTTATAAAAAGATTTATGTTAGAACCCAAGGCCATCTATATTGCATTAACACGTTCGCGCCAGCGCGGTGGGTCACACTCGACTGTCTCAGAGTTCAAGAGTCAAGTCTCCAGCTTTTTGCACACCACTGTTATCTTAGAGAAAATGTTGTTCCTTTAAATCGCCCAATTGTTCTAATTAAATAAAAAACATTTTCTGTATTAAAATACTGGTATCCAAAAAGCCGGAGACTTGGAAGTTCTGAGACAGTCGAGTATGACCCACCGCGCCGGCGTGAACGTGTTAACCCTTCACTGCACGATTTTTTCTATATTTATGAAAAAAAAAATATTTAAAATCCATATATCGGTCTAATATCGGGTAAATAGTAAAAAAAAAATTAAATTTCAAATTTTCAGCTAAAATTTGATATTTTATGGCTTGTACCCTATGTACACACTTAGGGATTTAAAATATTGTATTGCTATATTTTACAACTAAATGAGCTTAAATTAATTAATTTTATCTGCTTAAAACTATGCAACATTTTTTATATTAATATTTTTAAATATTCACTAAATATAATGAAAATAAATTTTACCTTAATAGCTTGATCGAATTTTTCTTTTGTTTCCCAAGAGCAAATCCTAATTTTTTGTCAAATGCAGCCACCTGACATGTACAAAATAAGTGTTATTCCATTTTTTGGTCTGTTCTTGATAAGGGATAGAGATCATATTGGCCAAATTCAGGGCACGTAATAAGAATTACAATTTTTTTAGGTATGTGCCAGATTTGGCACATGGTGCAGTGAAGGGTTAAGCTCGTTACACACTGAAATTTTTTTAGATCAAATTTCATTAAATTAAATATACCGAAAAGCGGGCGGGTTTCGGCCTCCGTGTCCTGAGATGGTCCGACGGCCGCAGCGGCTTCAAAATTCGATTTGTTAATAATATGTATATTATCTCTTATGCTTACACAAATTAAAACCCAAGACAAATGGGAGGTAAATTCAAGTTTTATACTTTTTGCACTTGCATAAATTTGCTTGTGTCATATCTACTGCTTTCTGCAATTTTATGTCAGATGTATTATGTAGAAACTTGATTTATCTGTCTAAAAAATATTTCCAAAAGTCAAAAGACCATGTCAACTTTCATGAAAAGATTTATGTTAAAAGCCAAAACCATCTGTCACCTTGTGCACGAAAATATATAACTTCTGGCGAATGTGTTTTACTATGCCTCAACCGCGAGAGAGAAAGTTATTTGTCTTATAAGTCGTTACTTTTGGGATTAATACAAAGTTTATTCACAAGTTTTGAATTCGAAAATTAATGATTTCAGAAATATATGGATATTTTTGACAATTTTCATAAGTATTAATATTGATCGATGTTTATGTGAATTGATATTTCTGTCAAAAAAAATGAAAAATTCATCTTCAAATCTATATTATTAAAGATATCCCGAGATCCTGCTTGGATTTTTGTTTGATATATTTTATCTTGAAAAATAATATTTTTACAATTACATAACTGCTTTTTACAATCTGTTTAAAATTAAAATTAATTAAAAATGTCATATTATTAAATAACATGTGAATAATAAACATAACAATGTCATAAATTATTTAAATATGTCAAATTTCATACCTTGGATAAGATAAAACCGCTGAAACTGTTTCATTTCCAAATTATAAAATTTATAAATGCTATAACTTTTATACAACATAAATTTATATATATGAATTTCATATTCAAATAAGTTCCACAAAACATATAATAAATATCATTTCGGAATATTCATCATTAAAACGACAAAAAAAATAAGCGTAATAATTTAAGCAAAATAAGAATGGGTATAAATTTAGTTCTTGTTTAGAAAAAATATATATTATATTAAAATACATATCATGTAATTTCCTTTCATGTACTATTTAGTAATAATAATGTTTGTTATTCTTCCGTAAGTGTTACTTTTAGAAATTTTACACTATTTTTCAGAAATCTGTTTTATTCGTCTAAATGTTTTCCTCGAAAAGTCAAAGGACAAAGTCTTGAAAAGAGTAATGATATAAGTCAAAACCATTTGTCGCCTTGTTCACGAAAATGCATAACTGTCGTGAATACGTTATACTACGTCTTAACTGGAGAATGTTGTTTGTCTTATACAGTACACACCATTTCTTTTAAGACTTAATAAAAATTCCATTCACGATTTATGAATTTTGAAAAGATATTGCTATATTTTTTATTTTGAGTTTTAATATTTCAGACAAAAGAAATTGCAATTACGTTATGATGGAAAAAGAAAATTTTATTTTTTTGTACTTCCTGTTTAATTTACTTTTTCTATAGGTTAGGGGAGTACACAGTGAGACAGCAGCCACTTTGACATATAGTTGTAACTTTTTCTTCAAGCTGGTACACACACATAACGACCTCATCTTATGCAACACGTGGATATTAGTTTCGGCACTTCGGTTACTCGTCCGACAAAATAGTAAATAATTCCTTCTTTTATAGTGGTTAAAAATACATAAACGTCTATTTTAGTGTTTATTTCCTTCAATATGACATATATTTACTTAACCAAACCTAGCTATATCTAATAATAGAATATTTCGGCAAAATGGCATAAACTTTGTAAAGCGATGAATTTGATGTAAGAGATGTGGCATCCATTTTGTTACAACGTAACGAATGTACAGAGTGAGACACACAGTTCTGGTACACAGTGGGACGTGTCTTATTGTGTATCTGCTATGTGGTTCTGATGTTAAAAAAGTTATTTATTAAAATAAGAAGGTTTCTCTCTTTCGCTATCTCTGTTCATCGCTGTGTGTGTGGGCGTGCGATGGCTAGGGAAATTTACTAAATGTAAGAGGCTGAAAATGTGCATGAAGGTTGCCCAAGGTCTGCCAATGTCCACCCGAGGCTCATATTTTTAATATTTTGAAAATCTAGAAATATCAATTAGAAATCATAAACTGCAGAAAATTATTGATAGAGTGTAAAAATGTATGATCTATGAAAATGTATACATTGTCTCGCTGTGTACTACTTGTGGTACACAGTGAGACAATTTCGATGCTCCTTTATGCTGCTTTTGTGCTTTTATAAATAACTCTTTTAAAACCATTTATACATTAATGTGTAGCGCATTTGTATAGCTTAAATATGTAGCAAAACATTTCAAAAGAATAAAAATCGTCGCCATTTGTTTAGTAATAATAATTTTCGTCTCACTGTGTACTACCCTCCCCTATTTTCATTGTTTTGCGATCTATGCTAATTAGAGAACTACAAGATATCCATAAATGAATATGCCAGTTATAAATTTTTGTAGTATCAACTGTAAGCGCTGTAGTATTCTGGTTTAAAGTCTCCAATAAAGAGTTACTCAAACAGTTTTAGCTAAGCGCATACGCGCTGCTTTGTTACGTACCGCTTTGTTATATACTCGCTTGTAGTGCCAGATACGCAAAATGGCGAATATTATTATTGTTGGGTTGGAGATTTAAAATCAGCTAGAAATATGCGATTTTTTTTCCTTTCGGGTTTTATAAAAGATCGTGTCTATATTTCGTCATAGTTGAGACACAGAATTGAAGAGGGGATTATTTCCAGTACTTTGGACCTGTTAACCGAAGTATGGAAGCATTGGACTTTGGGTTGGATGTGTACCATATGACTAAAGGACACTTATCGATCATTTGTAAGAAAAAATAGGTTATTTTAACTTCAATTTGGTGTATTATTAGTTGTAAATAATCTAATTTAAACTGTTATGTTATACCATTGAAACTAGGTCATTCTTTTACAGACTCTGTATGACAAAGATAGTTTTCGGTACATGAACATTATTCTGCATGCAATTATATATGATCGCATAAAAATTCTGATTGCATAAAAATGTTATACTATTGCGCTTTAAAAGATTTTTGTTCCTTGAAAAATAACATTTTCCCTATTACTTTAACTACACATATAAATTTGAAACACAATGCGTGTGCTTTTAATTTAGTTAAAGCAAAATACTTATGCTTAACATACATATGAAATGCATGCAAAATAGCTATATAAATGCTCTTAATTCAAATTTACATTTTCTAGAAAAGCTAACAAAACGATATAAGTGTGTCTCGAACAAACGAGAAGGAAAATATTTCAAGATTTAAAAAAAAGTCCTTCCGTCTTGTACCAGCTGGAAAATGTAGCTTCCAATTTCTTGGTTTTAAGATTTTAGCTAATTTTACTCAAACCATGAAGCTAAAATACGAAGAAAAGGATTATAGAAGCTTCATTCCCAGTTTTTGTCAATACAGAAGTTGAAGGGAAATTTTTCCAAATTAATAATTCATGGTGATTTATTTTTCGTCGCCAAATAGGGCGATATTTCAACAAATTTGGAAGAACTTGGGGAGACTTTGACGCTAGCGGATATGAGTAAAATTTTATGTGTATGAACGAAATGTGATTACTATAACGAAAAATAATTTGTGAGAAACCACGTTAACTAAAATCCATACATTAATCTATGACTTGTTTTAAATCTGCTGCCTTGTTTCAAAATGTCAACCACTCTAGAATTTCAAACTGCTTCATTTCAGCCAATTTTTAAAATAGCAGAAAAACACAAACATACTCTTGACTCCTCGTAACAAGACCTAACAATAATGCGTAAAAAAAAAAAAATGTTTTTTTTTCTATTTATATATATTTTTTTACTTATTTCAGTGGCCGCCGTTTTGAAACAATATGGCAGACCATGCTTGCCAGCGAACACGCCGAGATCTTAATAACCATAATACCCATGTTCTGTTAAATTAAAATCGGTGTTTATATACGAGTAATATGGCATGATAAAGCTCCTATGTAATAAAATAACATATGAACAGACGGTTTTGGGGTTTAGGTGTCACAATGAGTGAACATATATCGACATTTTTTGGAATTACTTTTCTCCGAATGGCTGCAATACATAGCTTCTTACTTTTGTAATGGAAACTACATAAAAAATGCTGTTGATTTTAAATTAATATGATATTTATAAAAACTAACTTAAACAAGAAAGAAAAAATCTTGCGTCAAGCATAGAGTATGAAACACTTTGCAACACATTCAGAATTATGTACAAAACTGCACTGTTTAAAAAATTAAAATATTACGTCTAATTCAACCATATGGAAACGCATAACAGCTTCAAATCTCCTTTTCAGCTGTTACCATCTACAATCGTAAAAATATCGGATTTTTTTCAGCAGCCCTGATATGATATATAGATTTGTATCTATTAACTATATGCATGCAATAGGAAACACATGTACTTCAGTTGAAAATTCCTCTTCAGCAATTTCATCTAATAAGGAGAATGGTACGTGGATACTTTTATGCAGCCCTGTATATGAGGTATAGATTTTATATATAACGAGTAACATATAAAATAATAATTAAATTTAAATGCACATAACGAATTTTAAACCGTACACTCCAGCATTTATTACTCAAAGACAGTACTCAAACCGATTTCTTTTGTGTGTATTTGTAAATGAATCAAAAATGCTATTAATGTTCTGCCCTAACGTGATTGTAGTGAAATACAGGGATTAAACTCAGTTTCAATACATTTGAAATAGAATAATGTCATTAAAATACTCTGCAAACGATTATTCCCCATATACCACAATGTAATGGAATAATTTTGAGTGCCCTTGTAAATGAACTATTAATCCTACGTACTTCATATACATTACCAAACATTCTTTGGTGACCCTAAATAACCTTTATAATTACATGAAAGTCCGAGTATATTTACGGGTGTTATAGCGTGGACAGACGAACAGGTGGCCAGACAGACAGACGGACTGACAGACAGAGGGAAATACGGCCAGACAAAGTGAATGCATAAACACTTTCCAATAAAGTTGAAAAATGTTAAAAATGATATTTAATTTCCACATCTGTGCTGCAGTTATTAAAAATTGATTACATAATACATACTGCTTTTTGCATTATTGTATTTCAACTTTTACGTAAAATCTTTATTTATCTGAAAAATCCTTGGAGAAGACCACGTCAGCTTTCTTGAAAATATTTATGATTGAAGTCAAACGCATCTGCCGCGTTGCGCACGAAAATATATAACTTCTGCGAATGTATTTTACTACATCTTAACTGTGGCAGAGAGAGCCTTTTGTCTTATAAACCGTTATATTTAGGTATAAATATAAAGGGTATTCCAGAGTTGTAAATTCTAAAATTAATATCTAATGATTTTTTTAATAATTTCATGTATATTAATATGTAATATATATATATATATATATATATATATATATGTATATGAAATGACATCTCCGCTAAAAACCTCTCAGCGTTTTTGTTGTAAGCAGTACATGAAAAAAATCTCTAATATAAAATCCTTTACTCAGAAATCATGCACATTTCACAATGTACATATATACTAATATTGGAATTACAATACATAAAAAAACAGTTTTAATATATAAAATAATTATAACCAGATTAGGAATTTGTGCACATCTAAACTGAAAATTTAACGAAATAATTTCCTCAAAAGTTCAACAATCAATGTTAACACACCGTGTATTGAAATTTTAACAAAAGAACGCAATGTGATGTAAAATTAGACTAGAAATGATAACTATAACATATGTCTGCAACACTGAATAAGGATATTTGTATGACTTCATTTTCCTTGAGTTTAAATTAAACATTTGTTTGATAAAATCAACGAAAATACGGAAATACCTTATTTTTTAACTTAGTAAGACAAAAGAAACAGACTCTCTCTAACAAAATTCAAAATATGAAAATATGTCAATTCTTTTATACATATAAAGTACCCGGAATTCATCTCCGAAATAATATTTTAAATAATCATTAAATCACCGTTATATTTAAATAAATACCTCTCATTTTAAGATTTTTAGATATTTTTATTGCATGTTTACTGTAAAATAACACGAATGCAGTAAAATTGCAATAACAAGGCTATAGTTTGAACTTCTGTTGGTATTTTAAAGAATAACAATTCAAAGAAAAGGAATTGCTTCGACAACTATATTTATTCGGACAAAATAAAAACAAGTTTATTCTTTTCCCCCATTCTTCAATGCTTTTATAGATTGTAAAGAAAAGTAATGAATCTCGGACCCATATTGGTTTTTATTTTAAGTAGTGCTTGAAACGCAAGATCCTAAAATTCGAAGTTCTTTACTCAAAAATCACGTACAACTTCTACGAATAAAAAGTATGAAATCCCTAAGGGCAAAAACAAGAAGACAAAAACTTTATCATAAAACAAAGTTCTTCTATTCTGAAAAGAGCACTTAATACATCTTTTAGTAAGTTTCAAATGTAACTAAAATTTTTGTAAATAATATGTTTCTGACCATCTTCTTCTTATGGAACTTTTTTTTTTGTGATCCTTTATTCCGTTTAGATAAACATTTTTTTTTTTCAAAAATAAGATTTGGTATTAAAAAAATAGGTACTTATCCATGCATTGGTTACATTATTAAATATTCAGATATGTAATCTTATTATTCTTTCAAGTATTTCGATAACGTTAATTTTGGTTTATACGTCTAGTGGTCGTTTATTTCAAAGATATTTTTGAATAATCAACAAAAATCTAAATTAAGACTGCTTTATTAAGATTTGCTGACTTATCTAAAAGTGCAGTAAGAACGACTTTCTTTGTAGTACGTTTACTTATACATGAAACGTATTTGGTTCTCAATTTATTTTTGAATTAAAATAAATATCTCTTAAGAATTTTCTTTTTTAGTATTGGACTGGTTGATGTTTAAATTGTATTTCTTTGTGAAATGAGTTTTGCTTTTGTTATAGTACGTAAGAACGACTTGTTTTCTAGTACTTTTACATATACATTTAAATAGTTTTTTTTAATTTATTTATTATTTTAAAAAAAACATTTCTTCAGAATTTCATTTTCTGTACATTGTACTGGTTGATGAATTCTATTTCTTTGTACAAAAAAAGTTTTGATTTTGTTACAGTATGTAAGATCGACTGTTTTTGTTACAGTACGTAAGAACGACTGCTGTTGTAGTACATTTACATGTGCATTTAAATGTATATTATTTTAAATTCATTTATGATTTAAAATAAACATTTCTTATAAATTTCGTTTTATGAACTGGTTGATATTTAAAGTCTTTATTTCTTTGTGAAAGGTGTTTTGCTTTTATTACAATGAATAAGAACGACTTCTTTTGTAGTACTTTTACGTATACGTGTAATTTTTTAAAAATTAATTTACTATTTAAAATAAATATTCTTAAGATATTTGTATTCTGGGCATTGGAATGGTTGATATTTAACGTCTTTATTTCTTTGTGAAAGGAGTTTTGTTTTGTTACTGTAAGTAAAAACAAATTCTTTCGTGGTAATTTTCCATATACATAAAAAGTTTTTTTTTTTTTTTTCAATTTGTTTATTATTTAAAATAATCATTTCTTAAGAATTTTGTTTTATGGACAGTGGGCTGGTTGATATTTCAAGATTATTTTTTTTTTTGTGTGTGTAAGGTATTTTGATTTTGTTGCAGTAAGTAAGAACGACTTCTTTATAGTACTTTTACATATTCATTTAAAGGAATATTGTTTTTTAATTTACTTACCAATTTTGTTTTATGGACATTGTAATTGTCGATAGTTACAGCCTTTTTTTTCTCTGTGGAAGAAATTTTGCTTTTATTACTTTTTTTTATTAAACGCTTTTTTATATTAATTCTCTTAAATGTACCATATTAAATTATCTACTCAATAAAGCAGTGCCAATGTAGTTGTACTTAAACATCATTATCAATTACATTAATGAAAAGACCGTATACATTAAAACTTGATGTTTCACTTTCTTTTACGGGAATTTATCATGGAAATTTTATTTATTTGGTTTACATTTTAATTCCATCCGCTGGCTGGAATACCAGGGGAAGCCTTTCAGAGGGATTCTTTCTTTTCGGATTGCGGTAGCGTAATTTATTGTGATCGTCACTAATCCGCAGGTAGTGGGTCTCTCCTGGAAGGTCTTACGTTTGGCGGAATGATATGACAGTTGTTCTAAGCTAGACCAGCCCCCCATTTCTATATGTGTTGAATAGTATTCCTGCACTATAGTATTGCAGCTTCCGCAGTCGGTGGTAATGCACCGTGTGATATACAGGGTGTTTCAGCTCAGCTGATACAAAGTTGCACGAGAGAGGGAGTACATCTAGACGATATCAAATCACATAAGAATTAATGGTTTGAAATGCTTTCATGGCGCGGTAGTGGCGGGCCAAAACACAAGAAGGGAAGGACAGGAACAGGGTGAGAAAACATGTTTATTATTCTTAGTGCAACAAAATCTCTGAATTGAGAATAAGAAGAGAGACAACGATCGTCATAAAAGAATGTGTTCTAAATTATGACCATGGGTCTGTGATACAGTTGTCACATCTCCGGCGCATGGAGGATCTAATGTTCAAGAAAATACCGGACGTGTTCCGAACTTCACCAGCAGCTGCCACAATGCATGTATCAAGTTCCTCAGCACTGTCCAGCATTGTCTCAGCAATCTTACGGTACTAAGAATAAAAAAATTTCTCACCTTGTTCGTATTTATTGTGTTTTTTGTTGTCCCTACTATGTCAGGAAAGCATTCAGACCATGCATTGCGATGTGATTTTCCATGGACTAGGTGTACACAATCTCTCTCGAAACTTTGTAACCGCTGTGCTGAAACACCATGTATATGGAAAGGACATGTTTACAAAGAAATAACCCCAATTAATTAACCACTATATTTTTATCATAACGATCATTGCAGGAATCGTCGCGATGAGGTACGCCAATCCTATCATAGAGTTTTAAAAAGTAGACCAATGAAATTGCCTGAGCTCACGTGTACTGTACTAATCATAAAGAACGTACAGGTGTTTCTTTCTCGTCCACAGTAATTTGACACATTCCTTATTGGCTATCCAGACTTGCTCAACTCGCCTTACATATTAATATGATTTGATTGATACGAAACCAACATAGGAAATTTTAGAGAAAACTATTCCAATTACTATTATGTTTTTCTTTATTAAATAATAATTTTTAAATTATGTAAATTGATATTTATTTACTTATGTCTATTTATGCTATCACTGAAATATTTTTTAAACATTTCACTTATTTTTAATAAATCTAGATTTTAATTTAAAAACAAATAGATTTAGGAAAATAATTTCATTCAGCAGAAAGGTAAAAAAAGTTGAGCTTAAGAATACATCATGTATATAAAAAATGAACTTACGTTATCCTAAATAAAAACATCATAAAAAGAACTTAATTTCTGTTTTGTGAGAAATGCGTGACAATAACACTTTCATACTATTTCCTAGATAACTACACATTTCCTTTGTTAAGCTACAGCTTGCAATTCTAGTCCAGTTTAAACACGCAATGTCTCAAAAGTGGATATATTGATTCAAGAGGAATGGCCGATATACATGTCTGTTTACCTTTACATATACTAAATATGATTTTCTTTGAGTAAATATTTATTTGGCAAAGTTAATACCATATGATCTTTAACATATCATTGATTATTTCATATTGTAATATAAGTATTTTAGCCTTCAACTTCCTTTTAAATAAACAAACAGGTGATCGGATTAGTTTTGTTTCTGCCTGTCATATTATTTTTTGAAATGTCTAAAATATGATTTGTTGTATGGAAATGCATATAAAACCGAAAAAGTTTCTACTTAATTCTTTATGTACGTAATTAATCAGAAATTTGCTTCTCATCAATAATTAACTTCTTTAATGTCTGACGATATACAAAACAACTTATATAATAACAGTTTGATTTTTAGATTGAAAACTGATTTAATAAATCAGTAGTTAGTAATTTTTGTAAAATATTTACACGAATAATTAGATTAATTTATAGAACATACTGTTATGGAAACCTGACAATTATTGCAGGAACAATGTAAATAAATGTGATCCTGTTTCTAACTGAGAAGTGTTTTGTAGTTGCAAACTTTTGGTAAAATATTTTTTAATAGGAGAAAAGCTAAATCCATGTAAATGGTTGATAAAGTAACTATTTAAAAATAGCTTTGACTGTGCTTACTGAATGTGATGCAGCAAAGTATTTTGTACTCGTATGAAAAGAATCATATGCTTTACTTAGTAGACGAATTAAATAAATTTTATATTTCATTTTCTTTAATGGGACTTAACAGTCACGTCGAACATAAAAGGTTACAATTATTAACATCTTTCTTGACTTTGTTAAAATATAAGTTTTGAGGCGTAAGTACACTAAGATTTAGGAAAGACTTTTTGGTTGCAATTTTTTTTTTGTAAAACATTTTTTAATAGGAAAAAAGCTAAATCCATATAAAAATGGTTGAGAAAGTTACCATTTAAAATTAGCTTTGACTGTTTCGATGTACTTACTGAATGCGATGCAGCAAAGAATTTTGTACTCCTATGAAAAGTATCATATGCTTTACTTAGTAGACGAATTAAAGACATTTTATATTTCATTTTCTTTAATGGGACTTAAAAGTCACGCCGAACATAAAGGGTTACAATTATTAACATATTTCTTGACTTTGGTAAAATATAAGTTTTAAGGCATGAGAACACTAAGATTTAGGAAAGAATTTTTGGTTGCAACTTATTCGTAAAACATTTTTTAATAGGAAAAAAGCTAAATCCATGTAAAAATGGTTGAGACAGTAACCATTTAAAAATAGCTTTGACTGTTTCGCTGTACTTACTGAATGTGATGCAGCAAAGTATTTTGTACTCGTATGAAAAGTATCATATACGTTACTTAGTCGACAAATTAGATAAATTTTATATTTCATTTTCTTTAATGGGACTTAAAAGTCACGTCGGACATAAAGAGATACAATTATTAACATCTTTCTTGATTTTGGTAAAATATTAGTGTTGAGGCATAAGAACACCAAGATTTAGGAAAGAATTTTTGGTTGCAAATTTTTGGTAAAACATTCTTTAACAGGAGAAAAGCTAAATCCATGTATATGGTTGAGCAAATAATCGTATAAAAAATAATTAACTTTGACTACTTTGCTGTGCTTACTGAATGTGATGCAGCAAAGTATTTTGCATGAAAAGTATCATATACTTTTATTAGTAGGCGAATTAAATAAGTTTTATATTTCATTTTCTTTAATGGGAATTAAAAGTCCCGTCGAGACATAAAGGGTTAAAGTTATTAACATCTTACTTAACTTTGGTAAAATAGAAGTATTGAGGCATAAGAACACTAAGATTTAAGAAATGATTTTTGGATTTTAATAGACTAAATATTATATCTTTACTTTTTTGCATTTAGTTTACGTTTTGAGAATAGTATCGTTATTATCATTATTAGTATTTTATGAGTACAGTTAATATTATTTTTGATGTTCTTTTCGGTTTTTTATTGTTCTGTGTTGATAGTTAACTTCCTTTTAAATATTTAAAGATAGGTATATATATATATATATATATATATATAGTAAAGATAACATTCTCGACTTAAATTTAAAAAAAAAATAGACGATCGAATTTTTTAGAATTACCGGGCATTTTGAATATTTTGAAATATGCAAAACAAGTTTTATTATACGATACTGCATATTTAACCGATATGTTTTCAAATTTATCAATGTATAACAATTATTTTCAGTATGGCATTTAATAAAGTTTTGTATTTAAGAAATAAAATAAAATTAATTTCAGAAATACATATTTAAATAAATATGGGTATTTAAATTCTATAATGAGTTTTTTGTAATGGGTTTATGTGCTGAAATTATTTATTATTATTATTATATTTAGATTAATTCTATAGAAGCACATTTCGTAAATTAAAAAATAAGAAACGTGCCTTGAAACTTGACAATAAATATTTTTGCAAAAATTATCAAAACTTAAAATGGATTTAAAAAATCCATTAATCATCTGCCATGTTACAAAAATATTTAAACCTGAGTATACATTTTCATATACATCACGGTGTTGAGATATTTTATAACAAAAAAAATTTTGAAAGTAATAATGATATTTAAGTTGGCTATTTCCTGTAACAGAAAAAGGTACTTCAATTTCTTATAAGAAAGAAAAACAATCGTGTGTCATATGTGTTTCCAAATTACAGGTCATTTTGAATATTTTGAAATATATAAATGATGCTTTATTATATGAAAATGCCTATATAAATGTTATGTTTTAAAAGCTATTAATATATACAACTCAAATTTCAAGAACAACTTCTACTAAAGGATTGGATTTAAGATGCAATATAATGGTAATTTGAGAAATGTATATTTAAATTGAAAAGCGTATTTAACTTATATAATGGTTATTTTTGTAATGTATGTAAGTGTTCACATTATTCATATTATTGCTATTCTTATTATCAGCTATACATTAACGCCTTATAAGAGTATTACACACATAAAAAAGGGTGACATAAACTTGATAATGCATATTTCCGCATACTAATGGTTTTAATAGTGTTCATTATAAGATAAATTTAGTTTATTAGTATATTTTTAAACAGTTAAAATGATATATTTCAATTTTATTTATTATAACAAATAACTGTTACCTCTGTCAGAGACTTGACAAATACAATTCCTGGAATCAATAATTGGTACCTCACCATAAGCTAAATTTAATAGCTGTAAAGAATAAAACATACCCCATATGCATCATAGCCATCTTTTAACAAATTTTTACAGGCAAACTTAAAGAAAACAGTTTCGGATGGTTTCATTACAAATAGATTTTTTAAAAAGTACCCTAATTTCATAAATAAGTATTCCTCAATTAGGCACTGATTGCATTCTCAAAGTTCCATCGTTATTGCCAGCTTCATACTTTCAAAAATAAGTCAAAGAGTATTCTGTAACCTCGATGAATAGGATACTAATATATACGCATACATAACATCTTTTTAAAAATTGCGAAAATTGATTTAGAAAACCTCAAAATTTAAAGAGATACTAAAACTCCCATAAATAGTTTTTTTTTAAATATAATTACAATACCTTCCCTATAAATGCAGTATATACGCCCAAAACGTAAAAGTACATAGATAGAACATTTAAGGGGGCACAGGACCTTTAAACATTCAAAAAATCAATTTTCGGTTTTTGGCTTATTCTGAATGTTTTAAAATTTCTCAGCAATATGCAAAAAACCCCATTAAAAAATCTACATTATTTCTTGAGTTATAATCATTTATAGACGGTGAGTATAATTGGATGTCCATAGATACTGAAAATTTGAAAAGCGCTTTCTCAGAATAGTAAATTTAGAGTTCGCGCGCACTGTTACTTTTAAACTATGTAAGCTACATCTTTAAAAAAAAATAGCCAATTATGCGTTTCTTTATAGTCTTCATGCTAAAACCAAAAGATTTCACATATTTTGCTTATTTTTTTTTTTTTTTTTTTTTTTTTTGTATTTGAAAACTTAAAAAAAAAAAAATGAAAATTTTGAACTTTTTTTGTTTTGTGCTAAAATTAAAATTTTAAACAAAACGTTTTGTGTATATTTTGGTTTTAAGTTAGAAATGGGTGTATTATGATTCTATTTTATCCAAAAATTGTTTCCTACATACATAATTTGGAGTTTTATCGTGCACGCAGCACTTAATCACGCATTAGTGAAATAAATTTTCAAATTTAAAATTTAAATATTAATTTTGTACATACAACATTTATTTTTCTGGATAATGTAGTTGAAAATATATTCTTTAAGCAGAAAGGAGAAAAAAAGATGTTTATTGCATATTATTTGTGGTTTGGTACTTTGAAAAAGCCGTGGTTTTTTATTGTTTCGACAAACTCAAAGTTTCTGTGCCCCCATAACTGCTATCACGAAAAAAATATTGTTAATCTACTTTTCCTTAAAAGTCAATAAACTTCAGTAAATAAATAAATAGAAATGCTTAATTCATCTTTAAAAGTCAAAGTTAAAATTACACTAAGTACAAAATTACTTAAAAGATGACACAGTATTTAAAAATGTTAAATTATTTTAATACCTTAGTATACTTTCAACTATAAAACATAGTCTTCTTCGGAGGAATATAAGAAATACAACAGTTATTGATTGAACGCCTAATTTTCAAAATCCACGTAGATGGTGACGAAAGGAATGAAAGTAGAAGTTAATTTATAGATCCGGAAACATTGGGAAAATAAAATAAAATAAAACATCGATATAGGGAAGTGGAAAATTACTTGTTTTTTCTTTCTTTAAGCAAACTGAGCCAAATTCTGGGTATATTGTAGGATAAAACGTCATTACAAACTGTATTTTCTTTAGTAATAATTTCTATTGATTCGCGGATAATTAAATCCTGATAATTCTTTGAGGGATATATAATTTTTGCGTTTTCGAAATTAACTTGTATATTCTGCTGCTGATTAAGTCTTGACAGGGGTGTTGTAGGTCGGTTATACTTTAAATCTCTCAAATATTCTTTAATACGAACTTTAAGTTTACGTGAAGTCATGCCTATGTATTCGAGATAAATAGCTACAGTTTTCACTGGAATTACATATACCCCAGAAACTTCATCCCTCGGGATCGGGTCCACTTTGGCACTAATCAGATCTTTCAGTTTTGCAGGAGAAGTGGCGACCAAGTTTACGCCAAAGTGAAAAAGTGCATGTCTGAGTTTTTCGAAAAGTCCTGGTAAGTACTTCATTTTGCAATATCTCATATTACTCCGTGGAGTTTTTTGTATTTTCATATGGTTCTTCTTCGAGTTGATTAGCTTATCAATAATGCGTATTGGGAAACCATTATCAACTGCAATATTTCTAATGGTATTTAATTCATTATCAAGGTGATTAATAGAGCAAACACTAAACGCTCGTCTTACATAAAAGTTGAACGGAGCAAGTTTGTAGTTAAAAGGTGATGTACTTTCAAAAGGAATGGTGCTGTTAGACTTATTTACTTTCCTGTAGACAGTGCGCTCAATTGTTAAGTTTGATAAATTTTTAATTACCATTACGTCAAGAAATGACAACTGGTTATTATTTTCTATTTCGATGGTAAATTTTATGTTAGGGTCCATATTATTTATTCTGTTAAGAAATGCATACAGTTCAGATAAACCGTGATCCCATACTATGAAAATGTCGTCCACATACCGATACCATACTGACAGAGTTAAAACGCCATCTGTTAAAATTCTTTCTTCAAGTGGACGTAATTTGAATTCGGCTAAAATACTTGAGATGGGTATTAATTTATATTTTTGTCTAATGCATAATTTTAGGCAGTTTAATTCAAATGCTTTCTTGAGAGTATTTTGCAAATAACCATTGTGAAACTCTCAAGAAAGCATTTGAATTAAACTGCCTAAAATTATGCATTAGACAAAAATATAAATTAATTGACCAGATTACAGTGAAAATTTTCCAACTATATAGTTCATTAGCGAGTTCATTACCAGCACCAGATTTTGACAGCGCACTACGTATTACAGAGCATTACAGAGATATACAACGGAAAAGTAAGTCGAAAACCATACATAAGAAATTCAATAATTTGAATATTTTGAAATCAGAAAATCATGTGAGCAAACCTCTGCCATATATTAATATTTCGAATAGAGAAATATCGAATAAGGAAAATGAAATTTTGGTAAAAGGTCCTAAATTTATGTTTAAGAATAATGTAAACACCATAAACATAATCGCAGATTGTGAAAAAGCTATCCTGTCAATAGACCCAGAGAAAAGAGATGTTGCGAGAAGCGTTATGTATAATAATGTGCAAGCATTCGTTACCAAATCAAGAATTAAAATAAAAATAATATGGTAATTAATCGACTTAATGCAGATCAAGATATTATTATTATATAGACAGACAAAAATAAATAAAATCGCAATAATGAACAGTACAGATTATATCACAAAAATGGAAACGTGCATAGCATATATGGAATGCACACCACTTGACAAGGATCCGAACAACCAAATCCAGAGTAAAACTGGAGATTTAATCAATAGAGGATGTTGGCCACCAATAATGAAAAGCAAATTGAGAATAAATAACACCACCACCACTCCAAGACTATTTGGTAGACTAAAGAACCATACAAATAATTGTCCTTTAAGGCCGATAGTTGGAAAATGTGCAGGCCCAACGTATTTCCTTGAAAAAGCATTTGTACCTTTTCTGAACATTTTCTACCACCGTCTAACCATTGTTTATCGTCAACCACTGATTTCATTAACGTGATTAAGGATTTGAAGCTCAATAAAGAGAGTGTTTTAGCAAGTTTTGACATAATTCCACTTTTCCCATCAATCGACGTTGACGAAGTAAAATTACTCATTAATAACTTTATTGATAACGAGCCATCATTAAACTCAGAAATGAAGACCACCGTAAAATCTGGACTTAACCTAGTAACTGGAAATAATATTTTCATGTTTAATAAGAAGATTTATAAGCAGACTAAAGGAGCACCAATGGGTTCCCTCATATCAAGTATTTTAGCCAAATTCAAATTACGTCCATGTGAAGAAAGAATTTTTACAGACAGCGTTTTAACTCCGTCAGTAAGGTGTCGCTATGTGGACGACATTTTCATGGTATGGGATCACGGTTTATCTGAACTGTATGCATTTCTTAACAGAATAAATAATATGGTCCCTAACATAAAATTTACCATCGAAATAGAAAATAATAACCAGCTGTTGTTTCTTGACGTAATGCTAATTAAAAATTTATCAAACTTAACAATTGAGCGCACTGTCTACAGGAAAGTAAATAAGTCTAACAGCACCATTTCTTTTGAAAGTACATCACCTTTTAACTACAAACTTGCTCCGTTCAACTTTTATGTAAGTCGAACATTTAGGGTTTGCTCTATTGATCACCTTGATAATGAATTAAATACCATTAGAAACATTGCAGTTGAGAATGGTTTCCCAATACGTATTATTGATAAGCTAAACAACTCGCAGAAGAACCATATGAAAATACAAAAAACTCCACGGAGTAATATGAGATATTGCAAAATGAAGTACATACCAGGACTTTTCGAAAAACTCAGACATGCACTTTTTCGCTCTGGCGTAAACTTGGTCGCCACTCCTCCAGCAAAACTGAAAGATGTGATTAGTGCCAAAGTGGACCCGATCCCGAGGGATGAAGTTTCTGGGGTATATGTAATTCCAGTGAAAACTGAAGCTATTTATTTCGAATACATAGGCATGACTTCACGTAAACTTAAAGTTCGTATTAAAGAACATTTGAGAGATTTAAAGTATAACCGACATAGAACAGCCCTGTCAAGACTAAACCAGAAGCAGAATATACAAGTTAATTTCGAAAACGCAAAAATTATATATCCCTCAAAAAATTATCATGATTTAATTATTCGTGAATCAATAGAAATTATTACTAAAGAAAATACAGTTTGTAATGACGTTTTATCCTACAATATACCCAGAATTTGGCTCAGTTTGCTTAAAGAAAGAAAAAAACAAGTAATCTTCCACTTCCCTATATCCATGTTTTATTTTATTTTATTTTCCCAATATTTCCGGATCTATAAATTAACTTCCACTTTCACTCCTTTCGTCACCATCTACGTGGATTTTGAAAATTAGGCGTTCAATCAATAACTGTTTTATTTCTTATATTTCTCCGAAGAAGACTATGTTTTATAGTTGAAAGTATACTAAGGTATTAAAATAATTTAACATTTTTAAATACTGTGTCATCTTTTAAGTAATTTTGCACTTAGTGTAAGTCGATAAACTTTATGAATCACGTAACAGCGCTTTTGACACTAGATTGATGTTGACACAATTTTACTAATTGGTAAATAAATCATATGAGATGTAATTTTCCAACTGTGCGAAAATTTTCCGGACCAGGATTCGAACCAAGGTTTTCTTGGCTGAAGCTGCCAACACTCGGATAACAAAGCTTTCCAGGACATCATCCAGCTAACCTTATTGATTACAGAACCTAAGCTGATATATCAATCAGCAAAACAGAATAAATCGCAGGCAACAGAACTCCAGTATGTTCGAAATTTTTTTACCGTCTGCCAAGGCTCAGTGCGAGCATTTTTGTGTAAGTTTAATTTCTAACAAATGGCAACGTTCTTTTTGTTGACATGTATTTTATTCTATTCTAAGAGTGTGAAACCAAGAGGGTTTATAATTAAACGTGTGATACAGTTCACTTTGTTATTTATTAAGTGTTGTGAGTTATTGACGAGTTTGTGTTTATTTAATTTCAACCAGCGCGATACATAATTTTTGGTTACGTCACCCGGAGCTTTGATTTTTTTTTGTTGTTGTTGTTGAATTGAGCGATAGAACGAACGGTAAGAGGAGTTTCGTTTTCAAGTGTAATCATGTCATCGTTCTGAAGTTATGATGCAATAAGTAAATAAAGAAGCTGCGTCATTTAAACATCTATACTATTCGGTGAGTCTTTTTTGTGAATATTATCTCATTATAACACAATTTAAAGATATTTTAGTTAGAAAACGAGTATTAAAAGCTACTGTAACTAAACTCGAAAATAATATTATTAGTTCGATAGATGATGCTGATTCTAGTCACCTTGCTTTATTCGAAACTAAAATCGAAAAATTAAATGAGGAATTACATGAAATTTTTAATGTAATTTTTTCACAGTGCAAAGAAGAAGATGTATATAATTTTGTTGATGAGCAACAATCCGTACAAGATAAACTTGACAATCTTTGGTTAAGTGTTACCCGGAAAAACTCAAAATTTACTTTAAATGAATCGAATCAAAATAATAGCCTTTCTAAATCTCAAATACCAGAAGTAAAGCTTCCAAAATTGACGCTTCCTTCGTTTAGTGGTAATTTAGAAGAATGGATATCATTTTATGATTTATTTAAAGGTAGTGTGGATAATAATGAGAGTTTATCAGACTGTCAAAAATTGCAGTATTTGAAATCGGCATGCAAAAAGAGCGCACTTAAAATTATTCATAGTCTTCCAATATCTGATTCAAACTATAAAACAGCTTTAGAATTATTAAAGGAGCGATATTCAAATAAACGTGAGTTAATTAATGCATTAATTAAGAAATTAATTGTAATGCCTTGTATATCGGATAATGCACAGTATATTTTAGAGAGTGTAGATGTTATAAACGAATGTGTGCGTTCTTTAAGTGTACTTGAACAAGACGTTAGTGGATTTTCGGAAGTAATGATAGTTTATGTAATTACAGATAAATTAGATAAAAATACGAGATATTGGTGGGAAAGAACATTAAAAAAGGAGGAGGTGGGAACTCTTGATAACTTATTATCTTTCTTGAAGGATCACGCTGGAACCCTTCAAAACAGCAAATCCTCAGTAAGGTAAAGTAACGACATTGTAACGACATCTTCTAATAATAGTTGTTGTGTATGCAAGGAATCACATCCGTTGTATAAATGTCCTAAGTTCTTGCTGTTTAGTGTATATAAAAGAATAGAATTGATTAAAAGAAACAACTTGTGTTACAATTGTCTTTTAGATAAACACCATGCAAAAATCTGTAAGAGTTTAAGTAAATGTAAAGTGTGTCATAAGCCTCACCATACAATTTTACATCTTCCAAGAGACCCGAAATCTTATTCAGATAGTGTAAATGAAACGCCGACTGGCCCTCTGTCTCCGAACGCACCAGAATTTCAGCCAAGACCAACTGAGTCATTAAATCACACTTCTTGTACTAGCATCTTTGAATTTCCAAACAACTCTGTGTCGGGATTACATTCATTGCAAAATAAGCAAACTCTACTTTGTACAGCAATGATTAAGGTTCGTGATTCACTGGGTATTCTTGTAAATTGTCGCGCTTTGCTGGATAGTGGCAGTGAAGCCTCTTTCATAAGTGAAAATTGTATGTGTAAATTATATTTGCCAAGGCAATCTACTAAAGTACAGATTACATGTTTAGGTTCTTATAATGCTGAATCTAATGAAAAGGTAAATTTAAATTTTACTCCTCATTTTAATTCTGAAGTGAGATTTGCAACTAGAGCATTTGTGATAAAAAGAATCACATCAAATGTGCCGTACAGTTCTATTCCTTCAAATATTGTGAATAATTTCAATGATTTAGTTCTAGCAGACCCAATATTCTTTGAATCAAGACCAGTAGATATCTTATTAGGTGTTAACGTTTTCTTTACATTGCTTAAAGGGGAAGTTATAAAAAGAGAAGAAACTCTACCCTTCGCCGTATGTTCTAAACTTGGTTGGATAATTACGGGAACTAACTACCTCTTTTGATACAAGTCAACGTACATTTTCTGTTAATAATATTCAATTTGAACTAGATGATTAGTTCAAAAGTTTTGGTTTTTAGATTCCATTCCTGAGCTAGTTCGATTTTTCTAAGGAAGAACAAGAATGTGAAGACCATTTTAAGAGCAATTATTTTCGAAATAGTTCTGGAAGATTTGTTGTGAAACTTCCATTTAAAGATTCTCCATCGCAATTAGGTGATACTAAGGAATTAGCCATACAGCGATTTCGTTCTTTGGAACGTAAGCTTTCAAAACAACAGTCTATTTATAAAAACTATCGAGAGTTTATGAAGGAATATTCGGATTTGGGTCATATCGAACGGATATCCAAATCGGAAAGTGTCCCTGCATTTGTTTTTTATTTACCTCATCATGCGGTAATTCGTGAATCCAGTTCGACGACAAAATTAAGAGTTGTTTTTGATGCCTCTGCTAAATCTAGATCAGGTGTGTCCTTGAATGATATTCTAATGGTCGGACACCGTATACAACAGGAACTTTTTCCAATTCTTTTAAGATTTAGAGCTTTGCCTATTGTTGTACGAGCGGATATAGAGAAGATGTTTAGACAAATCTTGATTAATCCAGAAGATAGAGATTTTTTAAGATTTCTTTGGAGAGAGAATTCCAAGGATCCGTTAGAGGAGTATCGTTTAACAACAGTCACTTATGGTACGGCATCTGCCCCGTTTCTGTCTACAAGAGCTCTTCATCAGCTTGCCTTAGATGAGAAAAACGATTTTCCTTTGGCATCTGCAGCTGTGTTGAAAGATTTTTATGTAGATGATTTTCTCTCTGGCGGCCAGAATGAGGAAGAAGTTGTGGAACTAATTAGTCAATTGACATTATTAATGAAACGAGGTGGCTTTAATTTACGAAAATGGATTTCAAATGTACCTGGAGTACTGAGGAATATTTCTGAAGAATGTAAGGAAAGTACAGAGTCATTGCTCTTGACTAATGATGGCGGGATAAAAATTTTAGGAATTCAATAGAATTTAACGGGTGATTTCTTCTGTTTCACTGCTTTAGACCATGAGAAAAAGGACAGATATTCTAAAAGAGATATTTTGTCAGAAGTTGCAAAGGTGTTTGATCCGCTAGGCTTGCTTTCCCCCTGTGTTGTTTTCATTAAGGTACTGCTGCAAGACTTATGGAAGTTTTCACTTACCTGGGACGAGCCAATTAGTGAAGAACATAGTAAACGGTGGACATCTTTTCGGAATGATTTAAAGGTAATTTCTAAGTTGAAAATTCCTCGATTTGTATTAGCTGCAGATAAGATAAACCTTCAAATTCACGCCTTTTGTGATGCGTCTGAAAAAGCATATAGTGCAGCAATATATATGCGTTCAGTTTCTCAGACTGAGACAATCACCGTAAATCTTTTGACATCTAAAACTAAGGTCGCACCCATTAAGACTCAGTCAATCCCAAGGCTGGAACTTTGTTCAGCTCTTCTTTTGACAAATTTGCTAAAAGTTGTTTTGGATCACTTAAGTCTCAAGGAGAGTGAGGCATGGACTGATTCTAAGGTTGAGTTGGCATGGCTTTCTTCAGAGCCTCATAGATGGCAAATCTTTGTAGCAAACCGTGTTGCTAAAATCCAAGGAACACTGCCTAATATTTCGTGGAATCATATTCGCGGGCTTGCAAATCCAGCTGACTGCGGAAGAAGGGGTATGCTACCATCGGAATTAGTGAATTGTGAACTATGGTTTCATGGTCCTAAATGGTTAAGAGAGCCATGGTATAAACCGTCTAATGAATCATTTGAAGTCAAGGATGTACAAGAAATTATCCTAAAGGAAGAAAAAAGTAATTGTGTTGTAAATATTTCTAAACTTAATGATGATCATCTGATTTTCTGATATTCTTCTTGGAATAGACTAGTACGAATCGTCGCGTGGTGTTTAAGATTTGTAGACAATGCAAGAAAGTCGTTATCAAATTGAGTAAATGGTTTACTCTCAGTCTTAGAGCTTTCAAATTTCACAACGAAATTTCTGAAAATAGTCTAAAACGAGTGTTTTCGTAATGAAATATCTGATTTAAGTCATAACAAATCTAAAAATCTTCAAGTAAACTTTTGTCTTTAAACCCATTCCTGGATCATAATTGTATTTTGCGTGTTGGTGGAATATTGAGACATGCTAATGTCTCAGAAGATCAGAAACACCCAATATTATTGCCTAAGACACATCATATAACTGCATTAATTATCAAACATTATAATATAACTTATTTACATGCTGGTCCACAGCTTCTTTTAGCTGTTCTTCGAACCAATTTCTGGATTTTAAGTGGTCGAGATGCAGTAAGAAAAATAGTGAGGAGTTGCTTAAAATGTTTTCATGCTTCACCATCTGTTGGCACCCAAATAATGGGGGATCTTCCAACCATACGTGTTACGCCAAGTCGCCCGTTCTCAAAGACTGGAGTTGATCATGATGGCCGTGTGAGAGTCGCCATATTAAGAACTGCTGCCGGAAATTTTAAAACGAGTGGTTCATAAACTCCGTCCTATGCCCTTTCATTAACAGTAAGACACATATAACTCTTTTATTTTTACCCCTTGAAGATTTCAAGGCCGGGGGTGTATGTTCGAAATTTTTTTACCGTCTGCCAAGGCTCAGTGCGAGCATTTTTGTGTAAGTTTAATTTCTAACAAATGGCAACGTTCTTTTTGATGACATGTATTCTATTCTATTCTAAGAGTGTGAAACCAAGAGGGTTTATAATTAAACGTGTGATACAGTTCACTTTGTTATTTATTAAGTGTTGTGAGTTATTGACGAGTTTGTGTTTATTTAATTTCAACCAGCGCGATACATAAATTTTGATCCCGACACACTTAAACTCTTACAGATTTTTGCATGGTGTTTATCTAAAAGACAATTGTAACACAAGTTGTTTCTTCTAATCAATTCTATTCTTTTATATACACTAAAATAATAAATGAACCAGCCGGCCCATTTATGTGCAAGGAGAGAAATCGTAGAAATATCAAGTCGTTTAAGAGTTATATTGCTATTTTTATTTGTTTTTCAACTCGTGCTGTTCATCTTGAATTGGTTTCGGATTTGACAGCTTCCACATTTTTAGCTGCTCTAAAAAGATTTGTTGCCCGTAGAGGTAAACCAGCTGAGTTGGTTAGTGATTGCGCAGGAAATTTCAAGGGTGCAAGTAGGGAACTGCGTGAGTTATACAATTCCGTATCCTCCATTAGTAAGTATCAAACATTACAGAATTATGTGGCTAATGAAGGTATCATCTGGAACTTTAATCCCCCGTCTGTTCCACATTTTGGTGGCCTGTGGGAAGCTAACATAAAATTGTGAAATATCATCTACGTAGAACAATGGGAAATTCACTATTTACAATTGAAGAATTCTCTACATTATTGTCACAAATTGAAGCCTGTTTGAACTCGAGACCTTTATGTCCTCTGTCGAACGATCCAAGTGATCTACAAGTCCTGACACCAGGTCATTTTTTGACTGGTGCTGCCTTGACGGCTATTCCAGAACTTGACGTTTCTGAAATTCCCCCTAATAGACTTCGCCGTTGGCAATTAACCCAGAGAGTATTTGAGCACTTCTGGAAGCGATGGAGTGGTGAGTATTTGTCTCAACTCCAGCAACGTCCAAAGTGGTTGCGTGAGACAGCAAATTTAAATGTTGGTGACTTAGTGCTAATTAAAAATGAACTTCTTCCCCCTCTTCAGTGGAAGTTAGGAAGAATTATTCAGACATTTCCGAACCATTGTGATGTGAAAATAAGATTTCGGGTCTCTTGGAAGATGTAAAATTGTATGGTGAGGCTTATGACACACTTTACATTTACTTAAACTCTTACAGATTTTTGCATGGTGTTTATCTAAAAGACAATTGTAATACAAGTTGTTTCTTCTAATCAATTCTATTCTTTTATTTTCACAGTAAACGCTGAATACGTAATTACAGTAGATTAATTTTAACACACATTTTACAAAGTTCTAATTTTATTCACATTTTTCTATTCCTGTAACTTAATAACATAGAAATATACTAAAAAAAAACATTTAAGGACATCAAACTTGAAATCTCAGAAATTTATTTACTGTTAATATATTAGTATTGAACCTTGAAACAATTATTCCTGATTAAAAACATTGTTAATAATTATTTTTTTCTACTTATTTACAGACATGTATTGTTTGTATAAAATACTTTTAAAATACACATATACACTAAAATGATTTCTAGAATACTCCAGCAATCAATATAAAACACAAAAAAATATTTTACGTGGTTATTGTCAGAAATAATAAGTAAGTTCTTTAGTACAAATCCAAAATAATAAGAAAACTTTTAGTTCGAATTCCAGTTAAGAAAATAAAAGAAAAAACATAATAGCCTTAAAAAATAATACTCTTCGCAAACGTTTTCTATTATTACAGTTTATAGAAGGCATTTTTCGTAATATCTGATCCATCACGTCAACTGAGGCAATGGTTTTTGACAAGTGTCAAAAACAATCGGTGGTTTAGAAAAAATGCATAAAAATATATCGTCAATAGGAAAAAATAATACCATTCCTAAGGTATGTTTAAATTCGTGTATTAAATTGGAATCTTTGAAACAAGAAAGGGGGGAGGGCTGTACAAAAAGATTAATGCAGTTTTATAAAACAGTTTAATATATATATATATATATTTAAAATATAGATAACTATATATATGTATGGATACTATTATTCTTGCATAGCCATTTAATTGAATATGTTTAAACATGTTACTTTAATTTATATTTAAACCTTTGAGCATTGAGCCAGTATTTTCTGTCATGCAGTTGACGAATTAAATTTTCTTGCGTAAAGAGTTTTACAAAACGTTTTACCAAAGTTTATTTTTACTATTACGTAAATGAAATAATATGTAAGGCACACAATCTACATACATATAATTACTTAGCTATTATTTTATAAATCATTATTAATATGTTCCTAAATATAACGTTCAAAGGTTTAAAAAAAAGAACTGTCAATTTAATTAATTTTTTCAACTACTTTTCAGAAGTGAAATTACTGAATATTAAAGACATGAATTATCACTTTGCTAACTAAGCGTAAACCAACAGATTGAAAAATGTCAAAGCCGGGAATCGAACCCGGGCCTCTTGAATAGCTCTGCAGTGCCCTACCACTAAGCCAAGAAGACGATGCCCCGCTTGGCATCTTTCACTCACATAAGTTGGTAACACTTCTACCGCAGCTATTAGATGGAAAAGCCTTCATGAGCACACATCGGTGACTATTCACCGATGCTGGGTTTATTTGGTTCTCATGTTTCGCCGCAAGATTGTGTGCTCATGAAGACTTTTCCATCAAATAGCTGCGGTAGCAGTCTTAACAGCTTATGTGAGTGAGAGATTCCAAGCTGGGCATCGTCCTCGTGGCTTAGTGGTAGAGCACTGGAGCGTCATTCCAGGGGCCCGAGTTTGATTCCCGGCTTAGACATTTTTCACTCTGTTGGTTTACGCTTAGTTAGCAATGTGATAATTCATGTCTTTAATAGTCAAAGAAACTGATATGGGTTAGGTTTTTTTTTTTTTTTTTTTTTTTTTTTTTTTAATATGCATATTCGGAGTGTTCAAACAGGGACTCGCAGAAATTAATATTAACATATTCGATCATTATAATAAATATAAATATGAAAGAAATGGCATATAATGTGGCTTTTAAACTACTATAAATTAATATTAGCATATCCGATCATTATAATAAGTAAAAATATGAAAGAAATGGCATATAATGTGGCTTTTAAACTTTGTACACGTTAATTTAATAGAAATGCAAACATTCATTTACAATTTATTTATATTTTGAGGTGGTTGCTTGGAAATTTTAGCTACTATGGCTGCTGTCTTGAAAAATGTTTATTTTATAAACTTTGAACGCATACAAGTCTTGTTAGAAATTCTTCTTTTTACACATTTTTTTCCGTAATCCATACATAAGCTGGTTTATGTAAAAGATGCATTACACAATGATACAAATGCAGCCGGAACACTAACTGGGTGTAATTAAGTTTTCGAGAGTCGGCCCACGTACTGCCATCGTGACGGATATACTCTCCTATTCACTATGTCATTGGGGTCCAAAATTTTGCTTATATGTCAAGTGGATAATACGTTGAATTTAAGAATGCGCATTCTCATTTTAAAACTTTATAACGTAAAATGCTTTGAAAGTAGCATTTTTGAAAAAGCATGAAAATATTGAATTGAAATAACTAAGTGCCTATTGCTAAAATTTCCTAAATTGAAATAAACAGTCTTGTTGGTTCAAAAATTCAAACTTTATCAATCAGCTTAAAATTTAACTTCTGGATTAACTCTTATGAAAAATTCAAGCGACTTATATAAATACCTTTAATTTATTTTTCTTGGTGATAATATTGCACTATAAAACTATAGACATGAATTGAGCGTTGTTGTTTTTTAGCAAGTACAAAACTTATGTGGAAATATCAATTACTTAAAAACAACGTTTAAATACACAATAAAATAAGTTAATTTGAACAGACGTATACGTTTCGTGAGTTCAAGGACTCACGTCCTCAGTGTATAAAAACTACAAAAACAATATTCCCTTAACTACATGTACAGTGAAAACTCAAATGTCAAAACACAATACCAAAAGACCATCAAGTTCCAACAGCCAATGAAATTAAAGCGGAAGTGAAGTGCTGTGACACAACAAATCTACCCAGAAAGTTGAGATGTATGGTACACTAGACAAATCATTAACCAAGGAGTTTTTAAATCTATGGTTATGAATAGCTTCAAAAAAGTCTAAATCAAGAGGAGTAATTTATTTCTTGATAATTGTAGCTGAGTCAAAATTGAAATCATGTCCCTCCCCCTAGCAATGAGAAGGCGATAGAGGATTTCTGCAATTCTTTTTCTTTACATTGTTTATGTGTTCTTTGACTTTGTAACGGAGTTTACGTTTAGTTTGTCCAATATAAGACAAATCACATTGGCATTGAATGTTGTAAACACCCCAATAATTTTGAGAAGGAATTTGATCCTTCAGTTGTGAAAAAGTTAATTTATTAACTGGTTTTAAAACCGCATTAAAATCATAATGTCTTAAGATATTAGCCATCTTAAAGCTAATACTATTATAAAATGGTAAAATGATAAGGTTAGAAATGGAAACTGCAGTAACAGAAGAATCAAGATTATTAACACATATATTAAGACTTTGAGAAATTAAATTATTGATATAAGATAAACTAAAATCACGATAGATAGCCACAGATCTAATGTAATTTAATTCTGTAACAAGTGAATTGTTATCTGAACAAGTTGAGCGAGCTCTATTAATCAAATAAAGAAAAACCGAACCTTTTTGGGATGGGGTGTTGACATGAATTGAAAGGGGGGGAGTGTGACAGCAAAAAGTTTACGGTAAACGCAAGTGTCAAATTTGTTAAGCTGACGTGTAACCAACACATCAAGAAATGGCAATTTATTATCTATTTCAACTTCATAAGTAAGTTGAATAACTGAATCTATTGAGTTCAAAATCGTTAATATATTTTCACCAGAACAAAGGGAAAGGTCCAAGATCGCAAAAGAATCATCTACATATCTACAATAAAATGGGAAGTTGATAAAATTAAACATTTTAACTTCAAAATAATGCATATATAAATCTGCTAGGAAAGGACTAAGGGGATTACCCATTGCTAAACCATCTGTCATAGAATAATATTGGTTAGAAATTTGAATGAATTTTGGTTTAAACGAGTACTGAATAACTCAATAATGTGATTGATTTCATAATCTGTGTAATGAAACTCTTTTCGTCTCAAACCAAACAACTCAAAACTCTTTTAACTCTTAAACCATGTAAAGTTATTGGTATACAGCAAATCGATATACAGTTTCTACACAAATTGATTTGAAAAACCATTTTTTGTCCTAATAGACGATTTAAAAATTAAAATTGTGTGATGCTTATAAATTATAAAATTGCAGTAGAGGCGAAATTTATTGATTATATGTTGTCACTGTCTATATGGTCTCAGTCTCAGATTTAATCGCTCACATTTTTAAATTAAAATATAGATTTTTATTTCCAAGATCAGCTGGTGATATTAAATTTCATTTTTGACAATTTAACCACAGGGATGATCCCGGATCAAGCAATTGGAGACTTTATATTCATTGATAATTTTGAGACAAGCAGCTCTAAATTTATAAATTTCAGAAGAAAAGCATTATTTTTTATTGTAGTCAAAAGCAATATTGGTATGAAATATTATATATTTTCTGGAGATCATTGAAGTACCGTATGAACAATTTGTTTCTACGAATATCCATCAATTTCGAGCTTGTATCTGGCACATAATCCATATGTTTCTGAAAATGTCAAAGCTTCTTATTAATACATTCTATATTTTATTTCTTCATATATGTGTTTTTGAAACATGACATATATTTTATCGGAAATTTCCTGAATATTTTTATCTCCCTCTGTGTATAAAATGTTTAATTAACGTTTTATCTCATGCATCCTGTTTTAGTTTTTTACGTTACTCTAATTAGTCTGCATTTTTCACAAAAATATATTTTGTAATTTGTATAAAAAGTATATATTTAAACCCATTAATAGATTGCGTTTGAGAATACATATGTATGTATTAAGAGGAGTTCAATAGTGAATATTAGACGGTGCATAGAATAAAAGGATTTCCAGTGTATGAACTGATATAAGCTGTACATTCGTTTTCTATGAAAGATTGTTTATTAAGACAATTTTTTTTTCTTTTACATTAGCGTAATTGAATTACTTCTCATGATTCTTTGAAAAATAGTTTATACTTTTCATGAGTCATATCTGTTTTATAAATATCACTATAAATGCAATTTATTTTGATAAAATTTAAACGTTATGATTAAAATAAATATATTTTAATATAAAAATTAATATTTTAATTTAAATATATTTTAATTAATTTATTTTTATAAGTAAATTGAATAATATAAAATTCTATTCATGCAAGACAGATAATTAAAATGATCATTATAATGTGAATTACTGTTACGAAATATTTTTTTTAATATCCCTTATCTAGCACTGGTGTTCATTAGAATAATAGCATTCATATATTAAAAGTCATTTACACATGTCTCAACAAATAATTATACGGAAATTTTATTACTTCGAAATTTAAAAATATTATATTTTTTTGTTTTTTAGGCAGAACATGACATGCTCAAATCTTTATGATCGAGCGCTTTATGAACAACTTGCTTTATAACTTGAACGGTTCAGACGTTTCGAATTCACCATTCTTACTAAATTTCTAGACAATACAAGATGTTTAAGAATTTAAATAAATTTATAATAATAAAATATATATTATTTCAAATTATTTTAAAAATTTTATCATTAAGTTTGGTTTTTATCAATATGAAATTCGACAGATTTTTAAAACAGTCAAATACAAATATGATGAAAAGAAATGATGAAATAATGGTGAAAAGAATGTTTTGTACCACTAATGATTTTTGCACCACTGATGATAAAGAGCATCGAAACCGACTAGGTCGATCAAAAATAAATTAGATTGTTGGTTTCAAGCCAAAAAGAGGTATCAAAGTTTTACTCAACCCTATCAATCTGCGAATGATTGCGACAGTAATTTCAGCCTCCAGAGTTCCAATAGACAGTTCCATTCATCCTACAGAGTTCACCAATATCTAAGGATGTGAACACGTTCACAAATCCAATTATGATTTCATATTTACTTTGAAATACTTGATATTTTTTAGCGACAGATTAATAACTACTAAATTTCTAAATTATACATGATTTTAAAGTGTTTAAGAAATTTTATGAAAATAAAATAAATATTTTACAAATTTTCTCATTAAGTTAGTTAAATAGGTTTTCAGCAATATGAAATTAAAAAGATAGTTAAAACAGTCAAATATATAAAATAATGATACATAATGGTGAAAATAATGTTTTGTGTTCACCACTGAGGATAAAGAGCATCGAAATAGACCGGATCGATTAAAGATAAATTAGATTGTTGGTTTCAAGCAAAAAAGAGGAATCGAAGTTTTACACAATCTTACCAATCAATTCGAGCATGATTGCGACAGTCGGTTTCAGCTGCCAGAGTTAACCATTATCGAAGAAGGTGAACACGTTCATAACTCCAATTATGTTTTTATATTATCTTGAAATTATTGATTTTAGCGACAGATTTATTACTAATGTTTACAGAGAAGTTACAAACGTATTTAAAAGTTTAAGAAAGCATGATAATTCATTATTTTATGTTTGCGATTGCCCTAGAATATTCATTAAATTACTTTTTTTTATAATTAATAGTGAAGCATTCAGCATCTGCATAATAAACAATTTTATTTGCACACATAACTAGCAAGATATATAATTATAAGTTTTAATTAAAAATAATGTCTTAACGGTAGAATACTTTAAATTGTAAATAAACATTCTCAAAATATTTTTTTAAACATTTTTAAGTAAATCCTCCCAAATCAGAACCCGTATATAAAACTGTCTTAAACTGAAAACAACGATAGTCATGCCAAGAGAATAATCAGTATAATACACAGCATACCTCATATAATTACAATCTTTATAAAACGAAATTATTTTCCAATCCCTTGAAAGTCTGCTGGTTTTACTGCATTTATCTTTTTTTGTATGTATATATTTACTATTTAATTAATTGTATTAATACAGCTATTACAATAAACAAGAATACTCATAACTACTTATATTAATGAATGAAAAATTAATTGTTTAGTTTGCTTTAATATACATGCAGTATACTATTAAAAGCAATATTTACTTTAATATATGTTTTACAATTTAAAAAAAATGTATATATTGTTAAAAATACTACAAAGCATTTCCATTTTCTTTTAATCAGAATCCGTCATCAAACTTTTCCATTCCTTATCATTATTTCTTTCATAAAATATATCTTTGATCTGAAAAGATTTTTTTATTCTTGAAGTACCTGCAAACGACTACAAAGATATAGAAAAAAAAAAATTCTTTTCTTTTAAAAGTATCATTATTTTACTTTGATGAAAATGGTTAATATTAGAAAAGAACTGTTATCAAAGTGACTTTCATCGAGTTTCAAAGCCATCTTTTCCATTATTTTTTTCTTTTTTCTACCAAATAAAAACACATATTTATGGCAATGTATGCATTTATGTAGCGCAATTGTTTATTGTGCTATGTTTTCAAAAAATAAATAAATAAATAAATAAATAATAATAATAATCTTTTGAATGAAATAAAAATATATAAAGAATTCTGGTTATATAGAAAAATGCAAAGTATTGTTCCGTTTTGTATATTTAAAGTTTTACATTTGTAGGAAAAAAAATCACTATTAAAATTAATGGCGTTCGTTAGAAACCAGCGGGCATACCGACTAGAAGCGTCACTAATCTTTTAGAAACGAACAAGTATGTAAAAAAAAATGCTGTAAAAACAGACAGGGGTTTTTTACTCGAAAAAAAATATATAAGCCCGGACAAAAACATGAAATAACCTCTTCCGAAAAATCTTTATCATTAGAGACTTTAGAAACCAATACGTTTTCGAGACTTCAAGAAGCATTTCTTATGTTTTCGCTGATTTTCTAAAACGTCTCAAGTAAGTGTTTTACATGTTAGAGGAACATTTTGTACTGACAAAAAAAAAATTAAATACTTACAATCAATTCCTCACAACATTAACTTTAACATGCATAACCAACATTAACTTTAAACTTAATATTATTTTATTACTCTTGAATGCACAAATCCATTAACGAAAAGGAAAACTTTGCAATTGACTTTACTCTTATAAATGTTTCTTTAAACCTCAAATATGCATTCGTGTCCGCTGTTTCTTAATATGCAGAGCGCTTTTACAGACATATTTTACAGACAAACATGATAAACTAAACACATTAACAGTAAGCTTAAACTTGATATTATTTTATTACTCTTGGATGTAGAAATTCAGTTAAACAATTGAAAACGTTCATTGAGAATTTATAGCATAAAAAAAACGATAATCCTGTTTGATAAATACAATATAAAGACAACGCAGAAAAGTTTCCAAAAATCAGTGGCAGCAAAATAAACTCTGCTTTTATAAATGATTTTTTTTAATCTTGAAAATGTGTCTCTCCCGATTCTTTTTTAATATAAAGAGGGCTTTTACAGACATGTTTTGCAGACAAACCTGATAAACTAAACACATTAACGGAACTTTAAACTTAATTTTGTAATATCCTACTTGAATGTAGAAATTCAATAACGCAAATTCTAATACTTAATTTAAAATTAACAGTATACTAAAAACACATTAATTTAATTTTATAAATACAATCAATATAAATACTGCTCGGAAAAGTTTCGAAAAATCAGTGGTAGCAAAAGAAACTTTTATCTTAGAAATTATTCTTTAAATCTCGAAAATGTATTTGTGCTAGATGTTCCTCAAGATAAAGAACGTTTTCACGGACATATTTTACGGACAAATATGATAAACTAAGAACATTATCAGAAACTTTAAACTTAATATTATATACTCTTTGGTGCAAAAATTCAATTACGAAAATGAAAATGTTTAATTGAGAATTAATAGCATCCGCGAAAACGATAATCTAGTTCGATTAATACAATAAAAAAACAAAACTGAAAAGTTTCAGAAAATCAGTGACTGCAAATGAAACTTTGTTTTTATAAATGATCCTTTAAATTTCGAAAATATATTAGCGATCTAGCTTTCTAAAGGTAAAGAAAAGTCGTAATTTTGGGTTACTCGAAAGAAGTTTTTTGTAGTTTCGTTCTTAGTTATATTATATTTTTGTAGATAAGGAAACATTTGCCGTTTTTTATACTGTGCATCTTTTAGCATTTCGCAACCATCGGAAATCTATGAAATAAGACATGTAAAATGGGAGTATGTCCTCAATATTGACCAGAAACTGGCCAACATAATATATATATAAACTTTGAGGATTTATGCTGTCACCAGATACGCACCTCACCATAAAAGTAGTATTTTATGCCGATAATATTTTATTATCATTTTCGCCATATTATCTAGTTACACCATGTCAGACTCAATTACTACCGTTGGAATTGTAACTGGCAGCTGCCCATTTTATACCAGTTAATTATGGTGGTTGAACAGGATTGGGAAACGACACACGTTGCACCTGTAATTAGCTTTACATGCTTCTTCATCTTTAACAGTTTCGTGGTGATTCGCGACGACATGTCTGGTAAGTTTTCCTTTTTATTCAATATTTACAGACTACTGTTCGTTTTCGAAAGCCGCGCCTAGCACTCTGAGACGATACTGTTATTCAACGGGGTGTTAACGCTGAAATGGGAATTTTTCGAAGTTCCACTTGTATGTTGTCACTAAGATTGGCACTCAGCCAAACGCAGCTAAACAGCCCCCGACCATCCCTATTTTGTTAAAATCAAAACAGACCTGACGCATGCGCAAAACAGCGGAGGTTTTCGCTTTCCGAAAACAAACTGTATATGCATGAGGGCAGTTTATCATGCAGTAATAATAGACATTCTTCTTTAAAAAATTATCTTTGTGCCATTTTGACTTTTTAATGTGTTAGAATTATTACTACAGAAAATTTTATTTTTACGATATTTGCATTTGGATGTTAATTCTATAAATTTGACAATACTTCTAGAATTGCTATTTTTAAAAATATTGAGAGAGATTTTTTTTTTCACATTTATAGTCTAATTATGCTGTACTTTAGGTATAGAGTGTAAATTTTAAAAAAAAAATAGTAACCCTGAAAGCAACAGATTTATTTTTAAATACCAAAATAAAAGTCATGTTTAGAAGATAATAACTTTTTAATTGAAATACAGTCGGACCTCTATTTAAAGAACCTCTATTTTGCGAATCTCTTCGTAAAATAACCCCCAAATAGCGAAGTGCATTCTTGTGATAAATTTTTTTCCTCCCCATTTCTCAAAATATTTCTGGACATTTCAAACTTATTCTTTCTTTAAACACATTTTATGATGTTCAATGCCCTTGAACTGGTTTTACAAGGCGCCTTCTTTGTTAGCAGTGAGAATTCGGTAAGTACGGAGGACGAAGATTATATTCCCTTAGAGTAACTTAAAAAAAATGTGGATACAGTGAGAAAAAAAAGAAGAATTAACCATGATGTGCTGATTGATGATTGTATTTCACTTAATTCTGAAATTGAGACCTCGGAAACACTATCCAAATTGGATATTTTCGACAGTGTGAAAAATAAAAACAATACAGCAATGAATTGTGATGAAGACGAATATGATGATGATAGAAATGATCATTACGCAGGAATTAACAAAATTTCATATGATGAAATGGTAAAATCATTTGAAACAATCCGACGCGTATTATAGTTAAAAGAAAATAGCATGAAGGTTTTTTTGGTGCATTGCAAAGATGCGAGACGTATTATGGGAGACAGCACTTTTTTAAATAAAAAAACTCAGGCAAAATTAACAGAGTTTTTCAGAAATTAAATTTAAGGACGCATATGTTATTGTGTGGTTAATATTATTTGTTATAATAATAAAAATAAATGCGATAATGTCATTAAAATTCCTTAATTTTAATGTAAAACTATTTACTTTAAACAGAAAATACAGTGTATTCCCGGACAATGTTTTGTTTTCCTTGCAGATTTCAAAGATTTAAACACATAAAAAAATGAATTGATGATGGATGTTGGTGGGTAAAATAAATAAAACAAATCGATATAATTTATTTTAAAAAATGTGATTAATTTCTTTTAGTAAAAATATTTAGTGTTTATGAATTTAAAATCGGTTTTATGTAGTTTAAAGTATTTTAAAAGGTGAATCTCTATTTAACGAATTTTCCATATAACGAAATTTTTTCCGGGATTTAGCGACTTCGTTAAATAGAGGTTCGACGGTATTACCAAAATAGTTAAAAAAATTAATATTCCTGTTTAATTTTATATCAACTATTGATGAAACTCTTGCATATATTAAAATTATAAAATAATATAATATTTGTAAAATCGACACATATCAATTCTTTTTTATTTGCATAAAAAAAATCGGCTATTTGTTTCACAAAACACCCGTTAAATGTAAAAAATTTCAAATAAGGTGACATTTATCGGGATAATCTGTTTAGTGACACAAAATTAATAGTATTATTAAAAATAAAAGAATAGTCCACATTCCTAGATTTTTCAAGAATCGCACTCACATTGGCAGAGAAATTCGGTAATATTTATGTCCTAAATAGTTTTTTCATTGTATCATCTTCCACTATTATGCTTTTTATAGCTGCCAACTTTGTCAAACTTTTGTTACCATATTGTTTAATTAAAAATTTCCGTCTTATATAAACGAAAGAATTTTGGAAATAATTATTGCGAAAATTCCTATTCGAAAACAGTAGAAAGAAAAAATTGTATAAAATTCGGAGCTACACATTTTATAAGTTATAGCACAATGAAAGAAAGGTTTATTGTTTTTAGAAACGAATATTTTTCACATCAAATATCCTAATGTAGCAAATGTTAAAATTGGGTGAATTAAGAATCTTTTAAAGCAAAAATTTTATTTTTATATATTTAGAATAAAATAAATGCGTATTATAATATTTTTCGTATTTTATAATAATTTCTTTATAATAAAAAAAGAAAAGCTTTTTTAATAATAAAGCATTAATAAAATGCCATTTACGGCATTAATTCAAAACTTTGCATTTTGCAACTTTTATGATCGATAAAAATGACTTCTCAATTATGATATATTTACATTCTACTTATATATCTATATATATATATATATATATATATATATAAAAAAACATAAATTACATTTAAAAATAAAAGACTGGTTCTTAACTGAGGGAATTTTAATTAACTAATTTTTCTAATCAATAAGTCTGCACAACAATTCTTTTTTAATGTAATAAGTCTTTAATTAGGAGCTCAAATGACTTATAAAATGTTCTTCAATTATTATATTTGAAAAGAATCCAGCGGTTTTTTTTTACTCTAATCAAAAAGTGTTATTATCAAATATTCATTGATGTTTACAATGTAACATTCTTCATATCATATATTTTTGTTTACCTACACGGAATAAAAATTTCGAGAAACCATAAAAATAAATATGTTTTTAATATTAAAATTATTCGTTGTTATATTTAGTAAAATAAATACCTGGTCAAGCAAAATTTGTTTAGCTTTACAAAAATATAGACAATTAATCATTCATTTCATTTTTTAATTTAAGTTTACATACAAATAATATATATATATATTTAAAAAAGAGAGAAGTAAACAAGAAAGACACCGCACATACATACATATGTTATGTTTAAAAATACTTCTTAGGAGAAATATATAAAGTAGGGGAGACTGGGGTGGGTTGGCCCATTTTTTTTCAAAAGGATTTTTTTATTTTTAAAGTATGAAACCTAGAATAAAGTTTCATATATCATTTTATTCGTTGTATAATTAGTTATCAGAATAAAATTGTGACATAAGTGCAATATGTAAGAAACTTGAAAAAATGATTGATTTTAATCATGAGAAGATAATGGAAGGCTCCCAACATATGGGAGGCTTGACTAATTTATTTTATATTGAAACATTTGTTAAGGGAAATAAGATCAGTTTTTAAAAGGTAGAATAACTTTATGCTATACGGTTTAATTGTTATTAAAAGTTACCTGGGAAAATGTGGTGTGTAAAAAACCTGCTTAGACGAAATTCAAGGCACAGGAGAAAAATTCCGTTTTAACCAGCAATTTTTTTTACACTTAACTTTGCAACACTAGTCGCCACATACTTTGGCTTCATCTCATCGTGTTCATAATGGTGAACTTTGTCTGCATACATTCCTATTATCAATGTTTTGTTCTTTTGCCGAGGCATGAACGCTTAACATTCCCTAAGGCTGCTACTTTCATTCTTTCTAATTTTTTCCCATTTTTTTTTTCTATTTACCGACTATGTGTGCTATTTAAACGATATCAAAGTTCCTATCGACTTTCAAATTTATATTTCATTAAATTTTTTCTTGCTTCTATAGCAATTTTTCACTTCCTCCTTTACTCAATTTTTAAACATTTCCCTTTCTATCTCCGCATTTTACTGTAGCTTTACAGAATAAATTTACATTATTTTTTAAATATAATCATTAATTCTTCATTATGTACAGAGTATTAGAAAAATATTTCCAAAAATACTTAACCAAAGGAGCTTTGACCAACTGATCAAACCTCCCTAACATTGATTGGGTCAAGCCTCTCCACATAGCCACTTTTTAATATATATTAAGCCTAATTTACTGTGAAATCTTTATGACTGGAATGAAAGCACAATATTTTTTCATTACTTATAACCCACTTACTTAAATTTCTATTATATGTTTTATCTGAGAAAAACTATAAAAATTATTTCTAAAAAATACACTTTTTAAGCTGAAAAATCTTCACAATTGATTTTTCCACACTTTTTTTTAACAATCAGCATGAAACAAAGAGTATTGTTTGAACCTTTCAGTAGCTTCGGTTGTCACCGATTTGCAAAATTCTGAAATTCTTTTAAATATGAAAAGTGAAGCGTGGGTCAAGACACCTCTATGGTCAACCCTCCCCAGTCTCCCCAATATTTTTTTAAAAGAAAAGTGTATTTCCATTGAATTTTATAGTTTATAAACTCCCGTATTGCTTTATATATAATAAATACTATGCGTAACTAAAAATTGTACAAGAAAATGGATTAGAAAAATATTTTTTTACAATTTTTTTTTATTTCATCCATGAAAGTTTTTCTAGGAACATTACTATGTATAACATTTTCGGAAAATTACTTAAGGATTTATAAATTTTACATTGCAACATAATGAAATTTTAACTCAAATTACCTACTTAATGTTTTTAGAAATTCCGATAATTTTAAGATTAAAAAAAAAACCCCTTTAACCCTCTAAGTGTTTGTGGCGTAATATTCCGTTCACTAAGCTCCAGGTTTCACAGCAATACAAGCAATATTTAAGATAATATAATTCTACAGATTTAATGAATTTTAAATACATTGAAGAATGATTAATACTCTCAAGGATTACATTCATATTTGTAATTGAGTTTTTTTTTTTTTTTTTTTTTTTTTTTTTTTTTTTTTTTTAATAATGTTGAAAGAATTATATTTTCTTAGCATTTAAAACAAAATGCAAAGAAAACAACATTACATGTTTACACTTTTGCAAGACGCTCGGAGGGTTAAAAAAGGATTTGTTTGAACTTCAATATTTAAAACACTATTTATTTATTTATGAATTTATTATTTTTCAAAAAGTTATTCCAGTATTATATAATAAATATTATGCGTAGTGTAAATAAATAGTATGCGTAACTAAATATTGTTCAAGAAATGGATTAGAAAGATATTTTATTAAATTTTTTTATTTACTTTACTCAAACGTAGCAGTTTTTGATAATGTAACAAAAGCTGTTAAGCAGTGAATGTTGATTGATTTAAAAATAGATATTAACTAATTTAGAAAATATTTATTATTAAAAATATGGTAGACATACTGGAATTAATTACATATAAATTTACATACCAAAATTTAAACATCCGTGTTAAGAACAGAAATCTGAAGAAAAATTCTCTACATATTTTTCTCATCTGTGGTTACATGAGCCTTTTTGTCATGTAAAGACCATTGTGGTTCAAACCCTATTTTGTTACGAACTCAGAAAAAAAAATTCTTTTCTTACGAAAAGTTTTATTGTAAATGAAGATGATAGAAATCATTAATTCTCGAAAAAACACTTAACCGAGAAATGTGCTTTTTCCAGACTTAACAATAAATTGGCGTAAACAGTTCCAGAGACAGCTCGTTTCTTGCTCTTGAGAGAAATATATAAAGTGTCATGTGCAGAAAGAAGCAAGTGTCATAATCTTTTTTACCACTTTTATCTTTTTAAATTGAAATTGTCGAACGCAAAATTTTCTTAAATATAATTGAGATTTTTAGAGCATAATTAGATTCTTAAATCACTAAAAATATTTTTCAAATTTATTTCAATCGTTGTGGGTAATTTAGCAGATATTTATAAATAAAACTCCTACCAGAAATTTCTAGTAGTACTTATTCAGTCATTTACAGTTAGTAGCAGTATTTATTCGTAGTATTTATTCAGTCATTTACTAAGACTTCTTCTTAAAAAAAAAACAAAAAAAAATCCAAAAATATGTCTTTCTATTGTAATACTTTACTTAACAATCCTTAACATTTTAATTTTTTCCCTACGATCTCTTTTCCCTAACATATCCTTACATTTGGTATACTTTTGCCCTTCCTTACCTATTGCTACCGGCTATGAATTCCTCTACCAGTTAAATTTCTTCATCTTTTGTGTCAGACATGCGGAATATGTATCGTAGGCTCCTCAGGGTAATTGTCTTTGAAACTCTGAAGTTGTTTTTTACTGTTCGTCAAATGCAGTAGATTACTGAATGAAAAACCAATTCCACTTAATTGACAACACTTATAACAAATCGGAGTTACAGAAAAATAAATCGTATTCTCATCGGTATAATATAAACTAACAAAAATAACAATAATGATTTTTAGGGCGGTACATTATATTATGCATTATAACGATATAACTATTCTGTGTAGAGTTTTTACAAGACTATACTCTAGAAATGTATACGAAACTATACGTCATGTATATTTATGTTTTATGTTATTCCTTTTACAAAATCTTTATAGAATACATAAAATAGAAAACATCGATCAGCTGAAGAAACTGAGAAATCAAAACAACTAAATAATACAATATTTCTTTTTGGAACCATTTTGATAAAAGTATCATTCTACCGATCAATTACTAATCTTACTGAAAGGTACGTATATTTGGAACCCGATTAAAAATATTCCTTTACGTAACACACTGCTCATTATACGACTATTTCAGAAGCAAATTACATACAAAATCAGAGAAACACTATTGTGCAATCACTGATTCGTGATGCAACAGAAACTTAAGGAAAATGGAAGGAAACTTATTAAATAATTAAAATATTTTGAGCGAGAATTTTTGAAGGCGCACTAAAAAATTCTCTGAATCATTTAAGTTTGAACAGAACTGAACCCTACCTCTAGAATTCACAGTTTTTATACTCCAACGCACCATTTTTTAAATCATTGAACATCCCAAAATACAACATACATTCCGCCAATATAGCAAAGTTCTTCTTAATTGACATGGGCACATATTCTAACTCCTGGACTTCAATGTATCCAAGATAATTCAATATGATTAATGCTGCCTTACCCGAACCACAAGTGAAAAAAAATATGGTATGCTTAATGTATTTCAGGACATACCTTCCTCTGGCTATTTCTGTATTATACGAAATTTAATGACAACTGAGATAATGCGAAATAAACGGATTAATCAGATACATAAATAAATACGAGGGGATATCAATAACATTTTGGCCTCACATAGAAAAAACTGAGTAAAATTTATGAAATTGCTACGTTGTATGAGTAATTTTTGTACATAGTCACCGTGCACAGAAACGCATTTCTGCAAATTGAATTTCAAAAAGAGGGGGAAAGATGTATTCCAGGAGACGCGATAGTAGACCCAAAGGGTGGCATTTTTCTAACTTTTACCGACTCCCCCCCCCCCCCCAAAGTGTGACATATTGTTTGAAAGTCCTGTAACCATTTATTCATATTATGCACATCCTGAGACCCTCCCTCATATTTGACCTCCGGGGGGGGGGGGAATTTCGGAATTTTGCGGGCACCATTCATGCCTCCCGGGGAGAAAATTTGAGGAGAGAGGCTCGGGGGAGGAGTGCATAACATGAATAGGTGGTCACAGGTCTTTCAAAGGATATGTCACATGTGGGAGTCAGCAAAAGTTAGAAAAATGTCCCACATTTTGGGTCTGCTATCTCGCCTCCTGAAATACATCCCACCCCCTCTTTTTGCAATACCGTTTGCAGAGATGTGTTACTGTGCACAATTACTATATAGAAAATGACTAATACAATGTAGCAATTTCATAAATTATATTCGATTATTTCTATGTGTGGGCAAAAATTTATTGACACCCCCTCGTATATGTTTTGAAGAAAAGGCTTCTACGAAAAATGTATTGCATTCCATGTCTTTGATGACGCTCGAATGATTCATATTAAAAACTGGAAAATACGTTTTCGAAGATAAAGTAAAAAAAAAAAAAAAATCCACAATATGTTTTCCTTTTTCTGTCTTATATTACTCCTTGAAGGAGTAATTAGAGGCTACTGGTTTTCTAACATGCATGTCATGTTTTCTTTTGCATTTCTCCGTCTCACATTAACGTTGCGTGTTAATAACAGACTTGTCTTCTAACATCCGTGAAAGACATTGTTAAATTAAATGGGATTTGGCCTCATATGCTTTAAAATACTCTTTGTGCTCAGTTTTTCAGATTAAAAAAAATGAATTTTCCTTTTGAGTTAAATAAGGAAAAAATATATTTAATAACAGAATAATTGCTTCATTTCCCCAGCAATTTAATATACAGTTTATATATATCCTATTAATAGAAAAAATGTTTATAGACTAAACTAAGACTAAAATAATGAAATAAATTTTAAACTTTACACAGAATGGTTATATTTATGTTTTCTTGATACGCCAAACGTTGCATCGGAATTTTTATTTCACAAATTTTCATTATTGGTCATTCAAACTAAAATATACTAAAGACGTAAAAAATGCATACTTTGACTAAATATCATGTAAAAGCTACAAGCAATGTAGAAGGTACTGATTTTAGGATTTCGTTCATTTGCGAAACCCCATTCGTCTCACTCGTCTCTCTGTCTGCCTGTCACAGAACCCGTTCTCAGAAACTATATATAATGGAGACTTGAAATTTTGGATTCTTATAGCTGAACGCCTCACATCAAACGACAAATCATAAAATTTTGAAAAGATCTTATATTTACCCCCCCCCGGGCTCTAGCTTGTGTATTTTATGATTTTCTGTTTAACTAAGTGCCTAATTAAGTTGAAGACTTGAAATTTTGGATTCTAATAGCTGAACACCTCACATCAAACGACAAATCATAAAATTTTGGAAAAAGTCTTATATTTACCCCCTCTGGGCTTCAACTTGTGTATTTTAAGTTTTTTTTTTCTAACTTAGCCCCTAATTAAGTTGAAGACTTGAAATTTTGGATACTTATAGCTGAACACCTCACATCAAAAGACATATCATAAAATTTTGAAAAAGTCATATTATTTACTCCTTCGGTGTCTAACTTCTGTATTTTTGGCAATTTTTCTAACCTCTACGCTTTTCCAACTTTTGTCGACAATTCTTTAACGACTCTTTCATATTATACACCATAGACGTACATATTTTAGTTCCAATTTTTACCGCCAGTGGTGCCTACCTATCTCGGGTGCTATGGGTCCGATCCCCTCGAATAATATACCTACGGATAGTTCGTAAAGCGGAGTTTCGTTCGAATAGCGGTTTGTTTAGAATAGAGTGTGCCCCCTGGTTTCGAAATGTGGAACTAACAGATTTTGCAAAATAATAAAGTGTTTTAAAAAGGATATTAAACGAAACCCTCTGTGCGATCTGTGATCACACTTACACACTTGTTAAAACGGTAATTCCGAAAACAGTAAGGAGTATACTCTTCCACAAGCTGCTGCTTCAAAGCAGCAGAAATTTTTTTTCAACTTAGCACAAAGTATTTTTTAATACATACAGTGGTAGATAGTAAAGATATTCATGCTTCGTGAAAGAAAGGTATTAATAAAATATGAAGAATCAACAATATACAGGTGAATTCAAAATGTATTTTAATTATATGGTATAGAAGAGTGTCATTTGCTTCTCCTCATGGATATGCAGATGTTCTCCTCAAAATTTTCACCCATCTTGTGTTGATTTGACGGTAAGATTCTTATAAAAATATGTATGCTAATCACCTATAATGAAACAAAGCTAACAAATGCTATAAAAGTTATACAATAACTTTATTTAGATTAACGCTCGTTTCCTCGCACAAACGGCGACATTTTCAAAATCATTCATGATAGAAATAATTTTTAAATTAAACTTTAAAATGTATTGCCAAAGAAGATGAAGCAAAGCAGTTTTATATAGATATGACAAGCAGAAAAATTAAAACGAGAATCAAAGAACATATAGCAGACATCAAATACAGCAGTATAACCACAGCTTTGACCAGATTATGCAGCAAAGACCTTTACAGACCGATTTTTAAAATAGCAGAATAATTTATCCGTCAAGATTTTATCTACCATCCATTATCCGAGAATCAATAGAGATATTTTCACGCAACAAGAATATTTGCAATGATTCAGTGTCCCGTGAGTTATCTGAAATTTGGAAAGAGATGATATGCTGTTTTAGTAACGATAGTAAAAATTAATTTTATTTAATTTATTTTTGTACGGATTTTCGTTATGTATGAAGTCCCCTAACATTACTTACCAAGTTATTGCTTTTTCTTTTATTTGTTTGTAAAGATATTTCTATCATGAATGATTTTGAAAATGTAGCCGTTTGTGCGATGAAAAGAGGGTTAATCTATATAAAGGTATTATATCACTTTTATAGCATTTTTTAGGTACGATTCTTCTTTAGAAAATGTAAAACGTATCAGAAAATATGTGAAATGTATCCTTGAAATCTATCTCAACAATTACATATACGGAAGAATATTTTGCGCATTATTAATTAATGTTAATCGTTTAGGGCACCATTTTGAGTAAAAATGACATCTTCGTGTTGCCAATCAAAACTTACAAAGTTTCACTAGTACTTTATATTACTAATTTTTAAATACATTTATTACAGTAGCAGTAAATAGCTATTCGTATTCTATCATTGTTTTTTTATGTACCCTGTCTTTTGATTCTAAAACAAAATAAAAAGTACTTAAGTTGATATCCTATATACAAATATCTCTCGATTACAAAAACAATTGCAAACGTTCAACAAAGTAAATAAAATATCCTACATGTTTAAAAGAATATATTGATTATACTGCAGAAGGAAAAAAAAAATATTTTTATTTCTATTTCTGGAACTTTAGATTTTAAGTTGGAAAGATCTATTTTAATGATAAGAAATCAATACGAGAGCTCATTGCTTTCGAACAGTTTCCGGAACTTTCTACAGTGAAACGGAAAAAAATTGAAAAAAAAAAAAAAAAGAAATTCGAATTTTCATCATTTCTCCTTTTTTTGCAGCATTTTCTGAAATAGAAAAAGTTATAACTATTCCTTAGACGTTCAAAAGACAATTTAAGGGAAATCAGTTGAAATATATTGGAAATATATTACAATTTCTTTAACATTTCCGGCAAATGAACATCTCATTTCAGATTTTAAATTACGTGAACTAAATGTTGAAAAGCATTTCTTCATTAGTATTTTTTCATGTATCTATAAAAAATATTTTATGTTATCTTTAATTATACATTTTGGACAAATTAAGTGAGATCAGATGGAATTTCTAAGAAAAGCCCTTTTTTTCTTGTAAACTTGTGCAATCAAACGGTTTTATATAGATTTAAAATGATGTAAACGAAATAATAATCTTTTACACTTTGTTCCATTTATCTTATATACATATATATATATATATTTTACAGTCGGTATAATTATTAATGTCTTCAAATTATGCAAAAGGAAATCATAACTATTTTTTTGACAGAGAATGATTTTGTGTAAGCTACCTTTTCCACTCTATGTGCAAATTAAAACTAAAATCCAATTGTAGACTTTCTTATTTAAATTTTTCATGAATCTATATGAAAGTGTAAATTAATATAATCAAATTAAATGCTTGATATATTCACTTAAAACAATTAATTTGCTTAAACTCATTATTTTAGGTTTCAGATTAATTATTCCTTACAACAATGTAAGTGGCTTTACGGATTATGTGACTGTACTATCCTCTAAGTGGCAATACTTCAAAGGAACTAGTCTGTAAAAAAAAAAAAAAAAAAAAAAAAAAAAAAAAAAAAAAAAAAAAACGTTAAAAAAACTTTTTTACTATTATATATTTTGACTTTACAAAAATAGTGACGTTCTTTAAGTAATAAATATTAAACAACTTTCTTAAAGTAACAGTCTATGTATAACGGGATGTATCCATCTCCAACTTAAAATATTTTTTTCGCACACGGTAACTCCGTTCACGTAATTAACTCTCTCGTTGAATTTTTTTTCACGATGTATAGGTTTTCTTAACGTACGGAGTCACTACTTTAGATCTCTTCATTGAAAGTTGTTAGAGAATTACACATATATCTGAGCTTTGAAAAAAATCGTACAAGCATTACGATTGACTTAACTTTTATTAAGTTTCAGATTGACTAAAATAATTGTATTTTAACATGTTTTATTTTGTACGGATATGAGACTGTTTCTTTTCATGATTTCTTTTAACAAAATTTATGTTATTTTTATAAGTTTTTGTTTGACTTCAACGATCGTATGTATGATTTTCTAGATCAAAATTTTTTACTCGAACTTTAACTCAGATTTAAATATCCGATCGAGATTACGTTTTACATACTGACCTATATCCGATGACAATCTAATATTATGATTTTCGGTGGTTATAATTTATACTTATTTTAAAGGATAAATCAAAAAAAAATTCGGATAGATTACCTTCAAGAAGTTTAATAAAAAATGTTTAGATTAGATAACACATGACTGCGATGGTTGTGTTTTTAATTTTTATGCAATTTTTAGCACTGAATCCCAAAATTTCTTTAAATTCTAACCATCAAGTCAGGATTTTTCGCAAATCATAAATTGATAATATTAAAATATAACAAAAATCGGATACAAAATATAGAGGAGATGCCTGTATTTTTTAACTTATAATAATTGACTTTTTATGCTCTTTTTAGTGCTGAATGTGAAAATGACCTTTATTTTTAACCATCACGTTAGAAATTTTTTGCAAATCGTAAATGTCAAACTTAAAATGTAGCGAAAATCTGATACTATATAACAGATATAAAGCTTTTTTTATCTAATTTAATTTTATTTAATGCAATAATTTATTCGTTTTTTGGCTTATACTGGGATTCATACAGCTAAACAGATGAGGGGTCCGATGAGGTGGAGGAGTAGGTTCAATTTTAACTTTGAATTTTTTAACTTTGAAATTTACAATTTGCGAAAAATCCTAACGTGATGGTTAAAAATGAAGGTCATTTAAGAATATAGCCGTAAAATATATATAAAATAAATTATCAAAAGTTAAATGCACAACAATGACTTCTATTAAATAGTATCAAATTTTCGCTATTTTTTCAACTTTAAAATTTACGATTTGCAAAAAATCTTTACGTGATGGCACAAAATGAAGGTAAATTTCGGATTCAATGGTACAGAATACATAAGAATCAATTATTAAAGCTAAAACTGTTAATTTTCATCATTTTATTTAACAAAAATTCTGTTTTTTCTTCTTCTTATATCTTTATTACAAATTGTATATTTTGCATTAATATGTCAGAATGATTAAAGATTTCAAATTTATATTGCAATGTTAATTTTACTCTCAACCATTTTTTTAATATATCTGACGAAATTATATTTCTACTAAATCTGTGAATGACCCCTAATTTGCAGCAAAAAATATGCTCCAACTTTAAACATATCTCGGTCAATTTTAATCGCAGAATAACGGAACTTTATTTTGTCTTAGTTGTCAGTGTAGCAGGAAAATTTTACTAAATATATCTTATAGGATCGGGGGACCGTATAAAAATTTAAATTTCGTAATTTTTTAATAAATGTTTTTCTTGACCCAAATCGCTTTAAAAATAATTCTTTACCTCATTTAAACCATTTTTTTAATTGGAAGTATGCATCTAAGACCAACGGTTGCGAAAATAAATGTTGGCCAGGTTAAACGTGGACACCCTATATAGCAACCGTTCAATATATATCCGGAATATTTTGTGACTACATCCAACATAAAGCAAACACAAACACACTAGAACTTAACAAAAAACACAAACTACGTTCTTAGAAATATCCTTATCGCAGAATTATTTCCATCACAGTAAAAAATTACTGAACGAATGTAATAGAAATTTGAGAGACCTTTAAAGAAAATTCATAGAAAATTTAAAGAACTGTAACTCTTACATTTATCTAATTTTCCATATTTCACTAAATACCGAGTAGATGTAGTTAATGGATATTTAGCTACTTTTTTAAAGTAACGTGTCTATATATCCAGAATTGTCTATCTAAAATATAAAATATAATCTCAACAAACAACAACTCAGTTCTTAGAAATACATTTTTTGTATCACATCATAAGTTTCTTGAACGCACATAACAAATATTTTATAGATACCTTTAATGAAAATTGTTAGACAATGGAAAGAATTGTACTTCTTGCATTTATCTAATTTTTCACTTTTGACTAAAGACCGAGGGTGTTTAATTAGTGAATATTTAGCAACTCTTTTAACTTTTTTTTCGCTGTAACGTGTGTATATGTCCAAAATTGTGTATATAAAATTTAAAATAGAATTTCAACAAACAGCAACTCAGTTCTTATAAATATATTTTTCGTAGATTTTTTTGCAGCACAGTATAAGCTTCCTTAACGAACGGAACACACCTTCAAAGAAAATTGTTAGGCAATGAAAAGAATTATACTCCTTGCACTTAGTTCATTTTTAACACTTTCCAACAAAGTTGAAAAGTGTTTATGCATTCCGTTTGTCTGCCCGATTGGCCGTCAGTCCGTCTGGCAGCGCTCTAACTCCCGTAAATATACTCGGATTTTCATGAAATTGAAAACGGTTATTTACGGTCACCAAAGCATGTTTTGTATTGTATATGAAGTATGTAGGATTAATCGTTCATTTACAGGGGCACTCAAAAGTATCCCATTACATTGTGGTAAATGGGAAAAAATCATTTGCAGAGTATTTTAACGACATTAGGCAATTTCAAATGTATTGAAACTGATATAAATCACTTAATTTCACTACGATCACGTTAGAACAGGGCATTCATAGCCTTTTTCATCCATTTACAGGGACATACACAAGAAATCCGTTACGATACAGTACTGTCTTTGAGTAATAATTGCTGGAGTGCACGGTTTAAAATTCGGTATTCGCTTTAAATTTAATTAATTTTTTGCATCTTACTCGTTATATATAAATTTTATACCTCAAATACTGGGCTGCACAAAAGTGTTCACGTTCCGTTCTCCTTATTAGTGGAAATTACTGAAGGAAAATATTGAACTAAGTGATTACTTAAGTGATCTAAATTTTGGCATGCATGTTGTTTATACATTCAAATCTATATATCATATACAGGGTTGCTGAAAAAATTCGCATAAGTTTCGATTGTTGATGGGAACAGCTGAAATTGTGTTTTGAAATATATTACGCGTTTCCATATGGTTGCATTAGATGTAATATTTTAATTTTTTAAGCGGTGCAGTTTTGCTACATTATTCTGAATGTGTTGGAGAGTGTTTCATAATCTATGCTTGACGCATGATTTTTTCTTACTTGTAACTTTTACACTAAATAGTGAGATCCTTTAAGTAATAGATATTTAACAACTTTTATAATGTAACTAAAATAAATCTATCTACTTCCAAAATTATCTATCTCAAACATAAAATACATTTTTATAAGCAGAAACTCCGTTGTTAGAGATATCCTTCTAGTAGATTTAATTTGCACCTCATCCTAAGCTTTCTGGATGCACGTGGCTGAGAGGTTCTGCTCTCGAAGCTGGTAGACGGGAGGTGCTGGGTTCGAACCCAATCGCGCCCGTCGGCCTAATCGTTCGGAGTTTTCGTGGTTTTCTTCGAACCTTGGATTTCCAAGCGTTAATACGGGTTAGGTTCCCTTAGAAAGACCCTCACGAAGGGCACTCCCCCTGGGCCCATATCCCTCGTGCAGATAATTGGCCGTCATAAATACAACCAACCAACCAACCAACCAACTTTTTGGATGCACATAAAACATATTTACATATTTACATAAACATATAAACATATTTACATAAAACATATCCTTAAAAGAAAAATTTTTATTTCTCAATATATACCGAACTGTTTTAACTAATAGATGATTAATAACTCTTTTAAAATAACAGGTGTATGTATGTGCTATACCGATCTCCAACATAAAATACATTTTCAAAGAACAGAATCTCCGTCATTATAACGATCTCTGTCACATATTTTTTACGCGGTATAAGCATAATGAACGCACGGAAAACCTACTTGAGATGGATTTTAAAATGCTGTTAGACAATTGAAAAAATAATATTTCTAGCACTTCTCTCAATTTTGACTTTTCACTAAATAGCGATGTTCTTCAATTAAGCATATATTCAAAAGCCTGCTTTAAAGTAACAGATCTTTGTATCAAGAGAGCAATCGATCTATAAAGAGAAAGCATTTTTCACCAGTCAACAACGTCGTTAACAAAATTATTCCTTTCTGCGAACTGTTTTTGTTTTTTTGTCTTTTAAAGCACGGTAAACGCTTTCTGTATGCACAGAGCATGCACTTGAAATCTCTTCAAACGGAATTTGTTTAAAAATGAAAAAGAAATATATTTTGTAAATTCCATAAAAATGTGCTTCATAAATTAAAAAAATAATCAATAGGAATTTAATCGAGAATAAAAGTAAAAACTCAAAAGCATTTTTGGAGAAACAATTAGAGATCTTTTTATTTTTGTTTACGAAAGAAAAAAACTCAAATTGTAAGAGATTTTCTAAATAGCTTGCTGTTATTATGTAAGACAAAATTTAATTTGAAAATAACATTGAAATCTAAATGTACAGTCGTGGAAAAAAAAAAAGTAAACACCCCCTACTAACTCAAAAACTAATTATAATAGAAGAAATCTATTGGTGCCAAACGATTGGGAATAAAGTCTACTTTTTAATGATCTATATAAAATTTGCTTCTACAAATCAAAACTAGACCAAACTTTGTTTTTTAAATGGCAGCACACAATTTTGATAATATATTTTAAATCATCTTTTCAAACTATGCCTAGAAACGAAATTTCATTTGGATGATAAGTTTTTGATTTATAAATTTTCAAAATTTGGAGCTTCTAATGTTATATTACATTTTCATATTTTATTAATATCTCTTGAAATTACAATACTAGTGTGATTTTTTTTTTTTTTTAAATAGGCTATTTTATAAAAAAAAAAAAACCGTTGATGTTTTTTAAGCTTTAGCTTTTGTGAACAATGCACCTTAAACTCTACTTATTAAAACAACGTGTGTCAACTCAATCATAACTCTCTCTTTGTTGTGGTAGGTTGCCGAAAATTTGTGTTTCCTTTTTTTAAAAACAACGCCAATTTGGTTGAACATCCTTGGAGTTTTATTAAATTACTGTAAGTACTTGTATTAAACAATCCTTTTTTTAATGATTAGGCATATAACTACATTAATATTATTAGGTATCTCTACATATTTAGTTCATGTTTCAAATGCACGCCCGGTGTCCTAGTCGCTAATTTATTTCAACATTTTTTGAATACAAGTATCTTGACCCTGAAAGCGAGATAGCCAAATCTTGAAATTGTACGAGATAGATGAAGTACTTAAGTACTTACGTAGCCATTTGTTCATATATTTACCTTGTTATTTTTTCCTTAAAATACTCATATAACACTTTTATACTTATTACCTATACTAAAGTACATAAGTACTCACTTAATTTTTCTTTTTGGATTAAATAAATCTAATATTTTCACTTTTGGTGTTTTTTTACACATTTATAGCAAAGGTTTCCCTTACAATGCTCATTAGTTGATATATATTTTACATGATCTGCCTGGTTTAATTTTTTTTTTAAGTTGATTACATTTTTTTCAAACAATACCTGATATTCCGTTTAAAAAAATAATAATCATCGCGTGTGGAACATAGATCCTCCTGGTCCACTTATCCCATTTTTATGGGGCAACTGGATCTATAAGGAAAGAAACATGAAATATGCGTATTTATTTTAATTTTAAATATTAAAATGTAATTTTGAGCATTTCTGTCTGATACAGAGAACCTAACTGAACACATTTACGAAAGTTCAGACTGTAATTTAAATGAACATTACCTTCTTGAAGCTGAATTGCCTGAATCTCCAGAGTCACTTTGATAAAATTTGTTTAATAAAATTTACCTTCCATTAAATATGGTAAGCTACTGAAAACTATACATTTCCACTGATTAAATACATTTCTGGTTCGATGTATTCTATTTTAAAAAAGCAGGAGGTTGGCCTGTACGTATTGTGTATTTTTTGTGGAATGTTGCATCTTGTCTTATGATTTCTTTTCCAAACAAAAAAAATAAAGTTTTGTATAGGATTGATACTTACTCTGTTTTTGTTAATAACAATTCAATAAAATAATTAGGTGCAGTCTTCCGAAAATGTATATTAAAATGATGCTCTGTTTAATTACCATTTTATTATCTTAAAAATAAATAATATTTTTGCAAATATTCTACCATGATTGTGCGTACTGTAATGCTTCAGTAAATACAAACGTTCTAACAAATGATTAATATTAAGATTTTCTATAAAATACATAAAATTGCATAAATATTTTAATCATTTATGAAAAATCTTTCTGATTTTTAAACATCGTTACTTCAATAACATTAAAAACAGTAAACGTAGCAAATAAACAATAACGTAAATAACAACCTCCGAATCCTTAATCATATATTTATATATATTTGTATCATATGAAAACTTCCTAGGAATGCATTATCTTAACTACAATAGAAAATATTTTTAAATTAGCAATTACGAAATGTGATTTCAGAATCTCTGAACAACATTCACATATATATATATATATATATATATATATAATCAGTATAACATTTTGATCTCAAGGGAAAATATTTTTAATTTAAACTAATTGTGTAAAACAAATGAAAATACAAAATGTAAATTTTACAGACGTAAGCTTATTTCAAAAATAACTATATGTTATGTAAATTTAAACATACTTATTTTTCTGCGTATATTTCCACCTAATGATGTATTATCATTGTACATTTTTCCAGGAAATAAGTATCTTAATTAGAATAGAAATATTGCATATTGTTTAAAGTTACAGCTATGATATGTGTTTCTAAAATTTATAATATACATTTATAAATAACAAAAAAAACCTAAATAGACCTTTATAACAATGTAAGTCCAACAATAGCAGTTATAAACCGTTTTAGCATACAATATATATGTTATGGTCAATTTGATAAACTCGGTTATTATTAATGACAACAGGTTATTTTTAATTATAAGTGGTTATTCATAATAATAACCGATTATTAATAATAATAACCACGACTTTCGGCAAATTTGATAAATATTGATTTTGATTCCCATTTAACTGTTATTATTAATAATTAAATCGTTCAGTATCATTAATTAAGCATAGTAACAAGTATGTTCTTTACTGGAACATCTATATTCATTACTGTATGAAGCTAATAACAAAAATAATTGTGAGGAGACAATAATGAGCAGTTAAAAGGCGTTCACTATTAATAAGGCGCCAAGACCGAAGACGTTAAACAAAATAAGTTGATAATTTTGTTATAATTAATGAATCAATTAGCTGAAAATTTTAAACGCTGAAATAATGAAAGAATATATAATGCAGTTTTAAAATGAACTATTTTAGCAAAGAAAATTGATAAAAACGTAGCGTAAGTAATAAGTTCTAAATTCCAGTTCTATTTAATTAGTTTTAACATATAGTAGTTGATATTTATCACATTCGTCGAACTTGATTGTTTAATTGTTAATAATAACCGATTATTTTGATAAATTATAAAGAAAGAATAATAATAACCATTTAGTCGGGTATTATTTGGTAATTATGAATAATAGCTTGTTAATATAAATAATTGTCTAGGTCAATATGATTAATGAAGCCTATAGTAACGAATATGCCCTTAACTGGAATATGTACTATAATTACTGTATGAAGCTAATAAAAAATAAATCTTAAGAAACAATAATTCTCAATCTAAAGACGTGCCTTAATAAAAGAGCACCAGGGCCAATGAGGTTAAAGATAATTAATCTTATAATTATTGAATGACTTAGGTGAAAATTTTAAACATGGAAATAATGAAAGAATGAAAGAATAAAAAATAAAATTTTAAAATTGACACGTTTGGCAAATAATTTTAATAAAATTGTAGCATAAGTAGAAAGGTTTAAATCTTGACTTCTATTAAAATAATTTTAATACATAGGAATTGAAATTTATTACATTGGCCGAACTCGATTGGTAATAATAACCAGTTAACTGGAAAAATATTCATAAATTACTCATAATAACAACTTTATAAGGCTATTATTTTCTAATTATTAATGACACCCAGCTATTACTAGTAATAATTACCAACTAATCATATTGTTCGTAACATATATATATATATACAGAGAGAAAGAAAGCTCTTCGGGCAATATGGAATACTTCTATATTTGGCGTATACAGTTTTGAAGCCAAGCATAAATCTGACATACGACTTTCTAGTACTCCCATGATGCACTGCGCTCAGTTCTGTTTTGATTTCTTCATGCAAGTTGGCATGATCATTACATTACTGACATGCGGTTAATGTAAAAATATTGCTTTTAATAAATTTCACATTTTTTTAAAAAACACTATTGATATTTTTCATATAAAAATACGTATTAGTGTTGTTAGTGGTCAATTAGATAAATATGCATTACATTGATAATTCTAAAAAGAATTTTATAAAATAATATATCTATTAAAATTTTATATGTATGTAATTTAAAAATATTTATTCTTCTCTTCCAATTCTTTGTAAACGTGATCAGAAAGAAAGAGATTCTCCAATCAAAATGCTAACTATAGGGTGTCCGTAAAAGTATGTACCGGTTATAAATTTTAACAATATCAACTGTAAGTGTTGCAGAGTTTGCGAGCACTGCTTTGTTATTTACTGACTCGCAGTGCCTCATATGCAAAATGGCGACTCCTGGGCTTAAAATGTTATTGCCGGGATCAAGATTTAAAAGCCGTTAGAGCAATGCGATTTTTTCCTTTTGGGGCTTTATAAAAGATCATGTCTACGTTCCGCTGCTACCTGATGATTTGCCAGAGTTGAGACACAGATTGAAAGAGGATACTGTTTCCGAACATGTTAACCCATATTGGACCACACCGATTAAATATTTTTTTAATTTTTTAAAACTTCAACTATATCATTAATATGGTGTAATTAAGTAGATAGTAGCAAAAGTTTGAGAAAAAAGTTGTTAATTTTTTAAGTAACTAGTTGTCTTATAAACAACACATATTACTAGGACACATAGTAAGGACATAAAAAATGCATACATAAACTAATTTTATGAGCAAATATTTTATTTTACTTTTAAAATACTGTTTATGTTGTACAAAAATATTCCATGATTTCTACAATATAAAGATAATAATAACGGTGAAATTCTAGATTATGAGATCAAATTTCTTAGAGATTTTTTTAGATTTTTTTTTCAATTAAATTTTAATTGGTTATTTGTTTTTTGTTTATATGTTATACTTTTATGTATTTTAAAGGCGTCATAATAAAATGCATCCAAAAAATGCTTACCAATTTTATTAAAAAATGTTTTATTAGCTGTCCTATTTATAGGACAGCAGTCCAATATGGGTTAAGCGAAGTGTTAGAAGAATTTAACTTTAGGTTGGATGTGTGCCGTATAACTAAAGGTGCACATACAGAATAGTTGTAAGAAAAACTAAGTTAATTTACCTTCAATTGGATGTATAATTTGGTGTAAATAGTCTAAATTAAATTGCTAATATACTATTGAAAGTTGGACATTATTTTATCGACACCCAATATACAGGGGCCCTGCTACGAAGCTCACTTTGAAGAATGACCATGAATAGGAGTTGCTAATAAAAAGTTTTTCACCAGCACTTAATATGAAAACTAATTGATATATAGACTTGAAAATTTCAGACTACAAGTAGAAAAATATTTACATCGGTGTATAAAATTTTCTAAAAATCGACAGGCATTTTTTCTTAATATTGAAATAGGGGTACGAAAGATTGAAATAGCAGACATATAGGGTTTTCATGAAAAACTGATTAAAATGATATTCGTTTTCCGAGATATGAAAATTGCCTCCTATCGCTCTTAGCACAATGCCAAGTTTTAACTTTGGACAAGGTTTTCGTTTTAGCACACTGTAAAAAGAAAAGACTATTACTACGCTGAATTTAGTTTTAGGAAATATGAAATGTAGTTTTAATATGCACTACTTTTATTGTCAGTACCGAAATAAGTTCTTCTTAAACAGATTAGGATAAGATTTAAAAAAAAATAGTTCTACGGAATAGCAATATTTTATATTACTTAGGCTTCATATATCTTTGAACTTTTATGCTATTCCCTTTCATACTTTTCTATACCTGACCCTGTGTTGTATAGTTTTTTGCAATGTCTTATTATTCTTTCAGAAATGCTTTTTTAATATTACAATTAATAATTCATATATTTATTGTACGGAACCATCTGAGCGTGGGTAATACTCGCACGTGATCGTTTAATAAGCGTACCCAATTGAAGAGCTAAGTGGAAGGACACGTTAAGTAACAAAAATTACATTTGAAGAAATTTGATGCGAAAGTTTTTGTTGTCAATTTTAATGATAATTTTTTTTGTTTGATACCATGTGTTTAAAATAGTAACAGGTGTGGTACTGAACTCTATCCAAAAAACTTATTGATATTTAATTTTTACATATTAAAAAATATGAATATTATTTACATTATTAAATAATAAAATATTAAATATTAATGAATAATGTCTTAAATCTTCAAGGCTAAATAGAATTTTGGTATTTTAGCTTTACCATGTGATAGAAAGCTGATAATTCCTTCGTACAAAAGATAAAATAATTTTTAAGAAAATGTAGCATAACATGCTCTTCCACTCAGCTCATCAATTGTTTGTGGCGTTTCAAAAATATTTAAAATTTCTAAAATTCGCCTTAGTGGTTTATTCAGTTGGAAGTAACATCAAAAGTTACACATCTGTTGCTCTTAGTGGTGTATTCTATTCTGAAATCCTTCATATAGTTCCCGGTTTATATAGATGTATTTTCGCAAGTTTGTCTCTAATTTAATTAACATTTGCAATTACATTAGAGCAAAAAGCTTGTAGCATCTAGTTTATAATTTGAAATTTTGTATTAAAATCAAATAAAGATATTAAAATATTCCTTAATTTCATCTCCATATTTTCTTTCTTTTAATTTCACTTGAGAATATTATTGACAAAATTTAAAAAGCTCTCTGTGACATTTTATATTATCATCTTTCATATTCACAGAAAAGTGACTCGCAGAGATTTAGATGTGATGGATAACCAGTGAAATATTCAGAATGATGGATAACCAATACTTACTATTGGGGATGTTAGAAAGCGCTTTTCTAACTGAAAAGAAAATAAGTTATTTTCTTAAATAATGGAATATTGTATAACATATTATTGAGATTTGAAATTTTAAGCAATTTCATTCATCTAAGTAAATATACAAAGATATAATATGAATGTAATTATCAAACGAAGTAAAATATATACAATATATCCAAATTTTATGTCCATATTTGATTTCTTTTAATTTAATTTGAGGAAAATATTGACAAAATTTAAAAATCTCTTTGTGACATTTTATATTATAATCTTTCCTATTCATTAGGAAACCGTCTAACAGAGATTTAGACATGATGGATATCGAGTAAAATATTAAGAATGATAGATAACCAATACACTTTATTGGAGAATTTAAAATGCAGAAATAGGCTGTATTTATGTCGGTGTTACTGTCACCTGGAGGTTGCAGGAGTAAAAAGACATTCTAAATTGCAATGTTCTGAAAATATCATAAATTACGATTTCTATGCAATCTCAAAAAATAATGAACCTATTCCGAAAGTAATGGTTGCGAATAAATGGTAACAGTTTCTATTATTACACAGGCTACATTTTAAGCTGGTGCCACTACCACTTCGGGTTTGATGGGAACAACGATTTAAAAATAACCTTTAAAAACTTTAAGGGATATTAGGGAATACAAAATATACGTCGATAAATTCTTGCTTTCAAATGAGTTCGTTCGGGGCTACATCAATATGCAACGTAGAAAATTTCAGAACAGTTTTTAAAGTCCTAGAGCAAATTTATCATAGAGTAGGTTCGCTAATGCACATATCAAATGAAACACCAAAATTCCTACAAATATACTTTGGTAGTGAGAAAAACTTGAAATAGATTATCGTTGCACTCACATTCTAGGGCTACAACGAGAAATTAATCAGGGGTTACAACGTCTATTCCATAACCATAATTAAGTGATCAATGTGTTCAAGACTAGAACAAATGGTTGCAGACAACTATAAGATCGTCATTCTGGCCAAGAAAAGACCAGCCAGTGAGCTTGAACGAAGGTTTAATGCGCCTCAAGTCAATGAAGTTGCAGAGATAAATGTGGATAACAAATATAGCCATTGTGATATCTTTATTGAACGCCGAAGCAATGAACTGCAACACTGCTGAAATTGCTGAAACAAATAGTATAAGGAGACTGGTCCTCATGTCATAAAGCGTGGAATATATTCTGACGCGGGCAACGCCGGGTATTGCAGCCAGTACAAGTATAATTATCAAACAATGTTTCTAAAAAATTAACACATTTATTGAATATAACATTTCATTACTCATGATATCCTCCAATACATGCACATTAATACTAGAACTCTCAAATTAACGTTTAAAAATACAAAAAGTCCTTCCGGCCAGTGCCGGGAGGAAGAGGTAGCTTTCACATTCCTTATTTTAAAAAAGAAAACTTATATTATTCAAACACACGAAGCTCAATTTACTGGAAACCGAATATAGGAGATTCAATACTAATTTTTATCAATACTAAATCATTATGAATGAGAATTTCGCGAAATTAGTCATCTTTATCCAAGCTGCTTTTATTTAAAGTATATTTGGCTGCCAAATTTGGCGATTTCTTGAAGAGCCTGCCATTTTAAGACAACATGGTGGATGAGGCTAACCAGTGAACTTGGTCGACACCTTAGTAATGGCTGTGCACATGCTCACTCACATCGGAATCGATTGATATATACGAGTGCTTTCGCAGGCAAAAAATCAGATTTTTCAAAATGTCACCCACATTAGATATTGAAATTGCTATATCTGATCCATTTTTTAAGATAAAGACAAACAAAAAATGCTCCTGAATCCTTATATTGAGGACAAATACTTAAGAAAGAAACCTTTTCAAATATCTAATATTTTTGCACCTCACTTTAAATATATATATTTTTTTAATTTAATGGCCGCCATTTTGAATCAAGATGGCTGATGAAACTGGCCAGCGATTTTGGTCGATATATTGATGTATACTATCCACATGCCTTCTTACATCGAAATAGGCGAATACGTGTGTTATCGCGTGACAAATACAAGATCGTTTCAAAAAGCCATGCTGGAAATTCAAAGTGCTATAATTCATCCATTTTTTAAGATATCAGCAAAAGAACAAATTTTCAGACACAAAAACTGCTCCGAAATTTTTGTATCAAGGCCAAACACATAAAAAAAAATCTTTTTCATTTTCCAATTTTTTAATACCTCATTTTAAATTTTAAATTTAATTTTTTTTTCTAAATGGCAACCCTTTTGAAACAAGATGGCGAACGAAGCTGGCCAACAAACTCGGTCGAGACATTGGTATGTACTATGTACAGACCAAGTTACATCCAAATCGGTTCATAAATACGCTTGATATCGCGTGACAAAAATCAGGTCGTTTTAAAATGCCAGTCACAATAGAAACTCAAAATGCTATAACTCAGCCATTTTTTAGATATAGACGAAACAAAAACTGTTCCGGAATCTTTGTATTACGGTCAAACACATACAAAAAAAATCTTTTTCGTTTTCCAATTTTTTGGTATCTCATTTTAAATTTTAAATTTTTTTAAAAAATTTTAAATGGCCGCCATTTTGAAACAAGATGACGGATGATGCTGGACAACGAACTCGGTCGAGATATTTGTATGTACTACGTACACACCAAGGTACATCCAAATCGGTTCATAAATACGCCCGTTAGCACGTGACAAAAATCAGGACGTTTCAAAATGTCAGCCGCGCTAGAAATTCAAAATGCTATAACTCAGCCGTTTTTTAAGAGATAGACGAAACAAAAACTGCTCCAAAATCTTTTTATCAAGGTCAAACACATAAGAAAAAAAAATATTTTTTCAATTTTCAATTTATTGGTACCACTTTTCAAATTAAATTTTTTCCTAAAAATTTAAATGGCCGCCATTTTTAAACAAGATGGCGGATGAAGCTGGCCAACGAACTCGGTCGAGAGATTGGTATGTACTATGTATAAACGAAGTTACATCCAAATCGGTTCATAAATACGCCTTTTATCGCGTGACAAAATTCAGGACGTTTCGAGTGTCAACCACGCTAGAAATTCAAAATGCTATAACTCAGCCATTTTTTAAAATATAGACAAAACAAAAACTGCTCCAGAATCTTTGTATAAAGGTCAAATACATACGAAAAAAATATTTTTTGGTACCACATTTCAAATTTTAAATTTTTTTTAAAAATTTAAATGGCCGCCATTTTGAAACAAAATGGCGGCTGAACTCGGCCAACGAACTCGGTCGAGACATTGGTATGTACTATGTACACACCAAATTACATCCAAATCGGTTATAAATACGAGAGTTACATTGTGACAAAGGTCAGATATATATATTGATATATGTATATATATATATATATATACATATATATATATATATCAATTTTGAACGGAGGGTGGTTTCGGGGTCTGGGGGTCATGATCGATTAAAATATAACAAAATTTTTTGAAATCGCTTTCCTCCGAACGGCTGCAATAGGTAGCTTTTTGTAATGGAAGCTACCTAAAAAATAAGCTTATAATTCTTATTACTTTTAGCTGTAGCAACGTCAATATATGATTTTTGTCTGATCAGCACAGACTTTAAAACAGAGAAATACTATTTACCTGTGATTCTTAAATTTAAAACAAGTAATTATGTTAAATAAATACTTGACTTCACTGAGTCATTTTAAACAAATTTCCCCCCAAAATAAAAAAATCCATTTATTAGTTAACACATTATATTTTATTGTTTAAAACAACAGTTTCACATGTCACTATTCACTATATGCACAGTAATCCTACTCAAAGTGGTCGAACACACATAAGAATGCTTAAACTGACATATATACTTGTAGATAGAAAGATGTTTATTCATTTTTTTTATCTTTATTCTGTTCCTCTGTAGAAATATGTTGTTTTCTTTTTTTAAATTGTGATATTATTTTGATTAATATTACAGTGTCAGTTGCGGTCCCTATTATCGTTAATGTGTGGATTTAAAAGAAGGAATTGTATTAAAGAATTCCTAACTTCACACGTTTCACATTGCAGTAACAAGCACAATGTTACATCTATTGATGTTATAATTTTCTAGTCACTGATTTTTCAGTTTATTTTAAGGGGTCTCAGGGCTCTTAAAGTTGTAAAAAATGAAAAGAAAATATACAATCTTTAACATTTAATATCTTAAAATATATATGATTTTAAAACAAAATTTTTTGGGGGAAGAAAGATATAAGTTTGTTCTTTCATTTTAAATATTTAAAAAATTGCATGATGCAGAATTAGCATTTACAGGGGGCTCCAAGCAGTCGGACATTTGACGAGCAAAAAATTGGTATATCAGCTTACTCGCAAAATGACAAAATAAATTTTGTAATTAGAATGAAAATTTTGTGCCTACTTATACTTCAGATAACAGTAATTACCGTTAACCTAAATAAATTTGTATTTAAAGAATATTGAAATTTTTAATACAAAGATGTATTTAGTTGATGCAATATTTTGAAAATTTCAACAGTATAATCACATAAAAAATATTTTTTTGAACAATAAAAAGAAAGTTTTAGGTTCAGTTTATCCGTTCTAAAATGAAACATATATTTTGAAAATTTCGTGAAAAAATATTCAAAAGTTTTTGAGATATCTTGCGCGTTATGCCAAAAAACATCATTTGGAGAAAAATGATGTTAAAGTTTCGTAAACGCCCCTTCGGCTATTGAGCGGGTAATTCTAGAAGCCACAATTTATGTTCTATTGTGAATTTCAAGGAAACAATTACATCAAAATGTTCAGGAAAAATTGTAGTTTAACACCTAAAAAAAAAATTAAAAATTCGAAAATCTTGAAGCTTTAAGAGTGCTAAGAACGCTTAACCCTTAAATGCCGGATTTTTAAAAAATCCTTATAATAATGTTTTTCGGCTTTTATTTTTTAAATAAATCATGGGAAAAATACTTTAAAAAATCATAGTTGTTTTAAGTATGGTTTACGGCTAAAAAACAGTTTGTTACTAATCGGCAATACTGGTCTTTAATTGAATAAATAATTTTCCTTCATAAAATTCTATAATATTAAACACACAAGAATTTTAGGAACTATAATAAGAAATAAATTTTACTTGTTTGCTGCAGAACAAAATAGGGCATTTCGCAAGCTTTCAAACAAAACAAAAAGAACAAGTAGCAATAATTGAAAAAATAAATCTATATTTATTCTTATACAGCACAAGGGTTGTCATCTAGATATTGAAAATCGATTTAATAATATTTCAGAATGTATTTTATTGGCAACATTAGGCATTATTGCTTCAATATTTTTCTAATAGTATTTTAGAGCCTAAATTGGGTATGATGCCGAAAAGTAACACTCTGCATTTAAGGGATAAGACAACTTTTATGTTTCCCCTCAAATAGTTTAGTAATAATAGCAGTACATAAATTAAAAGAAATTGTTTGTTTTTTATATAACCGTTCATAGTATAGTTAAAAATAATATTTCTTGTTTTCTTGCAGATTCTTTATCAAGAAGAACAGTAGTGGCTGGTGGGAAAGTGTCTTTACCTTGTGATATTTTATCACCATTACCTGGTGATGAAGTGTATTTAGTGTTGTGGTACAAAGATGAAATAGCTACGCCAATTTATAGTTTCGACGCAAGAAGAGGGCCTTTAGGACAAGCTAGGCATTCATCAAGCGACATGCTTACCAAAAAAGGATACTTTAACACAATAGCCCGACCTGCTGCTTTAGAAATATCACCTGTAGGACAGGAAGATGAAGGAGAATATAGATGCAGAGTTGATTTTAGAAAAGCACAGACTAGGAATTATCAAATTGTAGTAAAAGTCATAGGTGAGTTAAAAATTAAGAATATTAGCTTCTTTATTATTTGTTTTTATTCTGAATGTAACTGTTTACGTCCAATTTAAAAATGTTAACTATCAACATAATCTCTATATTTAACCCTCTTGACGTTTTAAGGGCTTTCCTGTATTTTCATAAAAATGCAAAAAAATTAATATTAATTAAAATTTTCTTTGATATTTATTTCTAAAATACGGTCCATGCAACTTTAATGGATGTACATCTTAAAATACAATTGTGGTAAAAATATTTTTGCCTACAACTCATTTAGGTTTTTTTTTTTTTTTTTTGCGAAACGGAAAAATATAATTAAACCGCTTAGAGAGGTTTCAAAAGCTAATCGTTTTCTGCCGACATTTTCCTAGGAAGATGCTGCCCCGCTTCTACCTCTTTTAAACAATAAGAAATCTTAATTTACATATATTGTTAAAGTAATTTTTATTCCGTCAGATTTAACTGGTTCTATCGGTTCTATTCAACGATGTTCTTTACTTTTAGAAGAATTTTTATTTGAATAGGTAATCGAAAGGCATAAAATCGTTAAAAATTGAAAAAGTTACAAAATGGGTAGGCGAAAATTATCAGATATGGAAAAATTCAAAGCCAAAGAGCGACGCCGAAATGTAAAACGTCTTGTAAAGCAAAAATCGATGTCTTCAACTGATTATGTAGGCCATGAAAATTGAGGTCTTCAACTGATTATGTAGCCCATTAATATTTATTACAGAATAAAAGACGATCGCGAAAAAGGAAACAATCTAATGTTTAATCGATTGATAGTAAAAGGCCATGTCTCGAGGGGCTCCAATACACTAGCCACGGCGTTTTACAATCGGTCGATTCTAACTGGAAATAATTGAGCTCAACGTAGGTAATTTGTCGCAATCTGTGGATGATTCGGTGGAACTGCTTTCGATTTGTAAACTGTTTTTCTTCTCGAAACGGGACTTGGAGAGTTTATCGATGAAGATTTTGGTCGTCTGAAGTTTGATCTTTGCGATCTTTGTTGTTGAAGAGGATGCGACGGAATTTGGTGGACGAAATTTAGATTTGCGGTTAAATTTGTTACGAAGGTGATTTGTCGCGCTCTGTGGATGATTCGGTGGAACTGCTTTCGATTTTCACCTCTTATCTTTCTCGTATTCTCTTGTCGAAATGCCCCAAAATTAAAACTAAATAAATATTAAGTAAAAAAAAAAAAAAAAAAATCAAATGGTCGTTGTAATCTATTAAATTTCAATTACTTTTTTTTTATTTCTTTTTTTTTTAACTTTTTATCTTTTACAGATGCAAGTTATTATGTTTCCTAAATATTAGAAAAAAATGTTCGTTTATTATTGAATGTATCAGATACATTCTCTATAAAATATTGATATATAAAATAAGAAATAATCTTCTAAATCAATATATAACTTGAAATTTCTTTGTAAAATGTAAAACCTAATTTTTATTAAGTATTTAAAAGTTACAATAATTTTATGCTTTCATCTTTCATACATATTTATCAATTTACAATTGGGGATTATTTTTACAGTAAGCTTATCTTTGTTAATTTCAAATTTTCTAAGAAAAGTAAGGCCAACAGTGTGATGAATATATAGTTTTTTTTTTTTCTGAAAAGATCTATTAGATATTAAAATATATTAAAATATATTCACAAAATTTCAAAGTTAGGATCTGTCAAAATAATGTGTAATTCAGATGTTTAGTTTAACATAATATAAGTTCGTGGAATTTTATATAATAAATTGGATTTAAAAAAAAAATATTGAAGATTTAAAGATGTTCTTTGAAACTATTTTAAGAAGTAATGAATTATCAAATTATATCTTTTAATAACTACTAAATATCTATAACTTTTCCAGTGTTAAATGTATTTTTATTGTGAATGTATTTATAATATATATATATATATATATATATATGTTTCTATTCTGCTTTCATTTTTAATCAATTCACTTGATTTTAATGGTTGTTCGGGCACAGGGGAAAATAATTTTTAGCTTTAGCTTATTTTTCCCACAGAAAACAACCATTTTGCTTATATCATTGAATTCTGTGCCCTTGATAACGTAATTCAATGTATAAGCTTTTCAATTTTTGTCGGTGTCCACTTTTTTTCTTTTTTTTTCCATAATAATTCTAATAATTCTTATAATAATTTTTTTTTAATACTTACAGCTTTAATTCATAATAATTGACGGTGGTAGGTTATGTTTAATTAATGGTTATATATATATATATATATATATATATATATATATACGTAAATATTAACATGAACTTGAAAGGATAATTTTTACTTTAGAAGGGATATTAAAATAGCAAATATGTTAAAAGATGTAAAGCTCTACAATACCCATTTATTTAAACGCTACTGTATCTAATTGAAGGAGTAAAGAATTTTTTTCCCCTGATGATTGTTACGAGTGCAACCAAAAGTACTCGGAGATTTAAATAAACGCGCAGTTTTCGGTTTTATATATTTTAACATATGTATTATTATAATGTCACCTTTCAAGTAAGCAATGAACTTTTCAAGTTCATGGTATATTTATGATTAACTCATCATAGAATTTTCTTTTAGCCTTATGATTTTATTTACATATGTAAAACTTATTAAATTCAGTCTCAAATATAATTTAATGACCGCAGTGTGTTTTAGATTCATATAATTAAGTTTAAAATATTATTTCATGTATAAATAATATAACTTTATTTTCTACACCGGTTGGAACACATGTGTACTGTTTGTAGTCTAGTTCATTTATTTAAATAAATAATTTGTTATACACGTAAGAAAAGAGTTAAGGAATCTGATTATATTTTCTAAAACATTATTAATTATTAAATCATAATTAGGAATATCTAATCTGCCAATTTCCTCTTTAAAATATTAAAAAACACACCTCGTGTACCTCCTTATTCATGTCTTGTACGGACAGTAATACAAGTATGCGCGCAATTCGAATCCAATTTAAATTGTAACTATCGCATGTTAATTTAATTAAGAAATCAAGTAATCAAATTTTTACAAATATTTCCATGTTAAAATTTCTGAGCACTAAATCGAAGGGCATATATCACATTCTCATAGGTGCCAACTCCAACTAATATTCCGTAAGTTATGGGTTAACTTGACCCAGGTTTAATACGTTTCAAACCAGACAATTTATTAAGAAATTATGTTAAATAAATTCTACATCGAACCATGAAATTAAATAAATAACGATTCATAAAATAAATTTTCTGGTTCGAAACGTGGTTAACTATGGTCAAATTAATCCTCATATTACGGAGGATTAGTGAGAAGTTGGCAGCTATATATTCTTGCCATTTCCATGCTGCCATTTCGTTCGCAATATTTTATTTCTGATTAACAATAACAATTTTTAAAAACTGTCTTCTAGAGTTTATGAAAATTAGGAAAGCTTAAAATATATTTTAATTATCAAAAACATTTTATTTAAAGTTACTTTCTTATCATAATTTAAACACAGCCACATATATATTTTAATACTATATAGGTCTGAGTAAATAACTTGTACTAAAAATTAATAATCAATTTCTATGTATTTAATGTAAAATCGCACATCTTCATAAATTTTACCAAACCTACTTTTAACATAAATGTACCTCTGAATTTAAGCATTAAATATTTGTACTTTTATCTAATTTGCATGATATGCAGAGTGTACTTTAACCCTTTATGTACTGAATTATGAATTAATTAAAATTTTCTCTTCTAAAGCATTTTTCGTGAATTTTTGAAACTACATTAGAAGAATTACTTAATCATTTAATAAATTTTAGAAGGATTAACTAAATTTGAATTTATAGGGATTCTCTGAAATATTTATAACCCCATTCAAATCTTTTATTTTAAATATTTTTCTTAGTATTTTGTCGAATTAGGAAAAGTACAAATGTAATGTTCTTACAAAAATATAGAAATATTTCCGAATTGAAAATCCCCCCCCCCCCCCCATCCCCAACGCGTGACGCGAAGGCAAAAATAAATCATCCGTTTAAAAATATTTTTGTTTTGTGTAACCAATAATGCTTTTGGAACATTATAAAGTAATGTATCTATAATTCATTCTAAACTGTATAATTGTAGGATTTATTCTGAAAATTATGAAAAGATTCACTTGGCTCATAACTACAAATAAATGCATCTATTAATTTATCAATTTTATACGGTATTTATTATTCACTCGAACAAATAATATGCTTAGAAGATCACAACAGTTCATCCACATCAATAATATAATACATTTTCAAACATAAATATTGGAATTCACTTATAATTCTTGCTCAATTCTTTTATTTTGCAGTTAACGAATCTTCAACCTTCATGTTGAGATAAAAACTATAGAACTTCAAAAAACATAAACATCTCTTGAATTTTCTTATTTTTCTATCAAACCGTTGCCGCACATTTTTAGCTTTTTTCCACGCTCCTCGTGTTGTACTTTTTATTTCATATAATATTGCATATTCATTAAATAAACCCTTGAGTTAGTCAAGATGCACTGTTGAGAATATTTTCAATCTCACATTGGGTCATCCTGACAATCCGGTGACCCGACGGAACGTGTTTTCAAATCTCGTCCATGTGGTTAGATACTTATTCTTTGAATTTCACATTTGAAACGGTTTCAATTTGCACATTTAATATTGTACAACGGGCACTACATAAAATGACGTATCACATTTCGCACAACATTTAAATCATTCGATATATGCTAACTCATTCATATTCCCTTTACGAAAAGAATTTTACTGACATCAGTCTTCTCTATCCGCATCCACATCAAAAATGGAAAAAATAATATTACACTGCTTGGCTCTATTCGTGAATCTATCATATTCTCTTTCAAATTTAGCTTCTCGTCCTCTATAATCAACATTGTTAGAAATGCCCGATGACTGTTCATGTCTTCTGCAATTACTATTACTCCAACCGTGTATATTTCTCCGCGGACCATTAAAATATGTTTTAATGCGTATTTATCTTCCAATTTCATATTCTCTCTTTTACTCGGTTAAATCTTTTCGCTTTCCAAAACTTCCTGTTTTCTTTCTATTTGCTGCGCAGCTAAAAATTTTCTCTGAGCTTCGTTAAATCTGTGACGTTTGCCAACAAAATTATTTCACGGGTAATATTTTTTCGCTTATAATATTTTTCAACTTTATTCATTTCCTTTTTATTTTCATTCGCGCATGCACGTGCATCGCGTTTTTCTTTTAAGTTACTCATTCGTACTATTCGTGATACCTCATTTCTCTCATTAAAATTTTTGTTACTAATTGAATACATTTTTTTCTCACCGAGAGCTTTCCGTTTTTCTCATTATTGCTTTTTTATTTATTTCATTAGCCACACATTTTAAATTTTCATCGGTGTCCCTTCCAGCTCTACTATATCTACAATACATAATGGTTTTGCCTTTAACGTTTTCTTCCTTGGCGAGATTTTTTATTTTAACACCTTCTTTTGTGACTGTTAAATTGCATCCTGATATTGCACTTACACCTAACAATATGTCACATTCTAGACCTGATACTACGTGAAAATTATCTCTGAGTTTCACGCCATCTACTTGTATTTCGTGCTCAAAGTATCCTATTGGCTCCGTTTCTTCTCCGCCGAATCCAATCAATATACTAATATTTTCTTGGTATTACTCGGGTGCGCCTATTTTGTCGTAGTATTCTTTATTTATCAAACTCACATCACTTGCTGTGCAAGTGATAATTTTCGTAGGTTTCTCAATTATAGGAATTACACGAATTTTTGTTAATTATTTGGCGTCATTCTTCGCTCTTGATAAGTTCATTACTTTTCTTTTCTGTGGGTTATTCTCGTTTGTTTTCGTAATGGGGTTACCATAATATTCTTGTATGCACATTTGATCCCTATTTGTACATTTGTCGGCGATATGACCAGGCAAACTACAAAGATTGCAGATAATTATTGAATTAATAGCTGTTTCGCCTCGTCCTATATTATTTCTGTGAGCATTTTGATCCCACAGGCTACCTCTTTTCTCCCTGTTCATGCTATTTTGCGCCTTATACAATTTGGCGGGTTTAAATCCTCTCAACGCTATTTCAAAATCATCTAGATGTTCAACTAATACATCTACTTCTTTTATCCTTGGAAATTCCGCAATAAAACGTTCTCTGGTTTCTGGCGGTATTTTTCGCTTAATTTGATTAGTTACTAATAACTCCGTTAATCCTTCAAAAGTTGTTACGTTCATTCCACGTACCCATTCATTAAAGTACGTTTTTAACTGAAAACAAAAATCGCGCCAATTATCTGTTGGCTCCTTTTTATGAGTCATGAACCTCTGTCTAAATTCTTCCGGCAACATTTTGAATCTTTTCAACAATATTTTTTTATATATTTGTCGTTATTTACATCCGGTCCTTTTCACTTTTAATTATGCTAGCTATTTCTAATGGCAATAAACTTAATGTATATGACACCCATTCATCCTTGTCTTCTATTTTCATTTAAGATACTTGTATCTCGTATAATGTTAAAAACATACAACTATCACCATTTGCACTATCAAAAGCGCAAAGTAACTTCAACAAATCAAAACTTTTACCTGTTTCCGTTCTTGGAGCTAGTATTTCTACATTTTTCTGTGAGTCTATCTCGGCTTGCATTTTCAATTTTTTTTAACTCAAATTCCCTCATTTTTTCTCTATTCTCTATTTCTAACATTAATTTCTTCTCCTCTATCTCTATCTGCCGTCTTCTCTCTTCGGCTTCAAGTTCTGTCTGCCGTCTTCTCTCTTCTGCTTAAACCCATTAAGCGCCATTGCTCCCATTATGGGAACATTACTTTAGGATTTTTTTCTCAAATGCTCATTTTATATATTGTCAAAAAGTTTATGTTATTTATATTTTGAATATATGAGATGACATCTGAAATTTTTTTTAAATGTTTCATTGGTATTTTCCTTTTTTTTTTTTTTTTTTTTTTTTTTTTTTTTTTTTTTTTTTTTAATTTAAAAAGACGAAATTTAGCGTTTTGACCGCTTTCGCAAGAAATTAAAAAAAAATTACTTACTAATAAAAGTTATATTTTTTATTTAAAATATGTGTATAACTGTCTATTGTTTAATACTGCATACATCCGTAGTTAATAAGTATAATAGATTGATTACAATTCATGAAAAAACGAGTTCCTCCCGTAACGGGAGGAATGGCGCTTTCGTTAGTTTTCTAGGCCAGACGGAACGCCCCAAACTAGGTAGACCCAATACGGTGCTTTTATTATGCACGCGAAAACAGTCTCTATAGAAACTTTGAAAATGCTTTTTTTTCAGTCCTAACAAACTTTTCTTCGAATCGTTACTCTTAAAAACTGTTTCTTACTTTATTAGATATCTTCTTTTAGCTAAAAGATATATTTTTAACAGACTATTATTTCATATCATATATTTTGATTTTAAGGAAAAGATGCCTGTGAAATTTTTAACTGTGTCTCAAGCTTTGGATTATTTTAAACAATTAGATTCAGATGATTATTCGGATGATTCGGAAATCATTTGTTTGCCGCATGATTCAGGACAGACAAGTAACAGATTAAGAAGATGTAACACAGAAAACAGGCCACAAAATTGTCCTTTGATAGATCCCAAATCCTTGAAGAAAAAAGACAGAGGGACATTTCATTCTATTACTACGGAATCAATTAGATTGTGAAATGGAAAGACAATCAGATTGTTTGTCTGGCTTGAAATTTTGAACCTATAAAATCAGTAGGTTCAGCAAAAAGATTGAGCATGGCGGATAAGAAAAAAAAATGATATACCGCAGCACCATGTTATAGCTTCTTATATCAAAAACATAGCAGGTGTTGATTTGCTTTATCGGTTTTTGAGTATTTATCACCCCAAAATAAGAGGGGAAAATGGTGCCCTTTCGGTCCCTTCTGGTTTTCTGTCAAATGACATGCGTTTTGATGGAGTGAACCATTTTCTAGAAAATGCTGGGAAACGATCTACGTGTAAAGTATGTCAAAAATACTCCAGTTTCCTATAAATAGTGCAGTATAATGGTGCATAAAAATTATTCAGCCATCGTTCATGTAAAATAGAGTGACAAGATAATGTAATGATTAAAAATAAAGAGATATAAAATGAAAATGCCTATGAACACGTAAATAATTTTTTTTAATTATAAATATAGATGTTTATTATAATTGTAGATGTAATTTATCTGAACTTTTCATAAAATGTCTGTTTCAGAATGATATAGTCCTTTTTTTCTAAATAATTGAAAAATAACTGTTTTAAATATAGGAAAGTAAAAGTACATTTTTGTAAAAAAAAAAAATAAATAAATAAATAAATAAAAAAAATACCCCCATTAAGCGCCAATGCTCCCATTTCGGGAACATACTGTTTTTCATAAATAATTAATTTTTTTTTCAGAAGTTCTTTAGTGACATCCTTTTCATTAAGAAAAAAAAACGATTCCATAAAAAATTCGGTTAATATATATAACGGCGCTTAATGGGTTAAAGTTCTAACTTTCTTTCTTCCAACGCTATTCTCTTCTCCTCTTTCTCCTTCTCTGCTTTTATTTTTCTTTGCTCTTTCCCCTTCTGTGCTTCTATTGATCTTTGCTATTTCTCCTTCTCTGGTTTTATTTTTCTTTGCTCTTTCTCCTTCTCTGCTTCTATTTTTCTTTGCTCTTTCTCCTTCTCTACTTGCGCTTCAAGTTCTAACTTTCATTTCTCTTTTCTAGCCGATGATATTACTGCAAGACGGTCTTTTATAATGTGTTCATCAAAACTTTCCCAATTTTCTATTGTTTCAATTAATGACAGATTGGTTACTTTCTCTGGCATGTTTATTCCGCATTCCTTGCATAGTTCCATCAAATCGCTTCGTCGCGCTTTGTTCAAAATCGACATAATAATGTTATTTTCCGAAATCGTTTCAATTTTTATTCAAATCCCGGCACCGAGCACCCAAAATTTGTAGGATTTAATCTGGAAATTATTAAAGATTCACTTGGCTTATAACTACAAATAAATACATTTATTTGTTTATCAATTTTATACGATATTTATTATTCACTCGAACAAATAATATGCTTAGAAGATCATAACAGTTCATCCACATCAATAATATAATACATTTGGAAACATAAATGCTGGAATTCCCTTATAATTCTTATTCAAATCTTTTATTTGGCATTTAACGATTCTTCAACCTTCATGTTGATATAAAAACTATAGAGCTTCTAAAAACATAAACATCTCTTGAATTTTCTTATTTTTCTATCAAACCGTTGCCACACATTCTTAGCTTTTTCCCACGCTCCTCGTGTTGTACTTTTTATCTCATATAAGATTGCATATTCATTAAATAAACCCATGAGTTAGTGAAGATGCACTGTTGAGAATATTTACAATCCCACATTACTACTAATCGATGTATTAAATGAATTTTATAACAAGTTGTTTTAATGGTTCTTATATGTACCGTCAGCAGATAAGTGGTTAATGAATATCCCAACTTTACAGAGCTAATAAAGGAAACAAACAAAGTATAAGCTTGTTGTTCATCGGAAATCAAAATTAACATTTGAAAGTTTAAATCCAACACAGTTTTAAGGGAAGCGAGGACCTTTACTTCAGCAAAGATTGACCCAAAAATAGACATTTCTTTTTGTGGTAATTATTATTCTGCAATTTGTACGATGTCCTTCGTGAAAAAGCGCATGCAGATGCGATTATTTTACGCAAAGTTACAAGTGTTTTAATTTTGTTCACAAGCAATTTTTTTGTCCCTTTTATGTACTCCTAATCCGTGTTTCTCAATACTGATGTTTTCAACTTTTTTTCAACTTTTTGAAATGCTCCATGGTATTTAATTTTCGATCAAAATTATTGAAACTGATAAGAAAGAATCCAAATATTACTTTAAAAGAAACTGTGTATGCATTTTAAAATTCAACTTCATTAAAATAATCGATTTTTTAAACTTATCATAAGGCAGAATTTCGATGAAAACCGATATGGAATTCAGAAAAATATCTATGAAAAATTAACTATTTAACGGATTAAAAAATCGATACAGAGATTTGTTTGTAATAGAGTTTTACTTAAGTAAAATCCAAAATCGGGGCAATATATAACAAATTAAGACACAAGGGGCATTTTAAAAATTCGTTTTAAAAATTTAATTTTTTTAAAAGATATTAAAATTATAATAAGATTGGAAATGTCTTGTAAGGTGTTCTATGTACTTATGGTGAAGTGTATATTTGCACAAATTTTCAAATATCTATTATGAAAATTAAAAGAATTTTTTTTTAAATGTCCACCATCCCCTTTGGTGGTCAATGTGTGCTCCTAGAGAAACACAAACGATATCGAGGCGGTATGCTAATTCATCCTACACTTTTCTCAGCATGACTTTTTTTAAGTTTTGAGGGGTATCATCAAAGATCAGGTATTTGATCCACCGATGCCAACTGACGTTGACGAAATTAGGAAACGCATATCTTCAGCCATTCAAAGACACTCAGAGAATTCTGAAAAAAAATTTGGATAATTTTCGTACTTTTTTTAACTTTTGCGGGGTTTCATCAGAGATCAGGTATTTGATTCACCGCTACCAACTGACGTTGACGAAATTAGGAAACGCATATCTTTAGCCATTCAAAGACACACAGAGAATTCTGAAAAAAAGTGTGGGATAACTTTCGTACTGCTTCTATATCATTTGTGTTTCTAGAGGAACTCGTAATGAATGGGTATAACTTCGTTGAATTTAAAATTACAACTGTTTTTTTTTCCGATGAAGAACAAGATTGTACTTCCATTGTTTTATTTTAATAGGCCTGTAAAGTCAGGGTAATCAATTATGTACACCCTGCATTTAGACGTTTTATTTGAAATCGAATTAATTATTAAATATATCGTTTAGTAATAGAAAAAATGACTATATCACTAAATAAAAATAGGACACAAACAGACCGTTCCTGTGGTGAATTCGCATTATTTCAGATTAGTTTGTAGTATAAATTTATATTTTAACAAACACAATTGTATTAACATTTTATTTGATATATTATAAATATATTGGTACATATGAAATTAATTTTCTATTACGTTTGTGCCTTTAAATTGTCATTACTCGAAGATAATACATGCATGCCAGTAATGGTAGCGTCAAGTAAACGGTTATTAAAATCCAAATATGCAGTTTCTGGCAAGCACCATCGGTTTGCCAAATGGCAAATATAGCAATCGACATTAAAGAAAAGAAAACGTATTATCTTCAAAATTTTATTGTGTGCTGAATAAATGGAAAGTGAATTATCAACACCTTTTGAGTTGAAGAAATTGATAAAATCCTTAAATCACGTTTTTTTTTTTTTTTGTAAAGCAAATATTTTTTTTAGATCAGTGTAATAAGTAGTCCTATCAAAATATTTATATCAAAATGTAGAACTTTTTATTTCTGTAATAAAAGTTTTAAAACCTTTCATATTATAAAGTTGGTGTACTTTTTTTTCAATACAGATGATAGTATCCATGTAAGTAAGTATTCGAATCTGAGACCTTGGTTTCACAAACCCATTCTTTACCAATTGAGCTACCCAGACGGATCCTATATGCACAATTTCGAAATAGGGGCAAATATGTAAAAATGGTTTGTATGTATTATATTCAGGAATCACTGTTTTTAATCTTCCTTTAAGAACATTTTATTTTTAACAATTTGAGGATGAGTGAATTAAATATCGAAGAGTCGAAAATCTAATCTAAAAGACACAAGTGTACCTTAAAATCTAGAAGGCGCCTTTGTTTTTACTCTAAATTATTGTTAACTATATCCCACTCCTTAGTGCTTGTTACTTGTAACGGTATTGAATGAATTGCTTTGAATTTTATAACGTCATTACAGTCGTTTAAGAATGAATGGCTTCTGGCCGTTATTTTAACCAACCATCTGGAACAGTTTAAACTTAATTAAATATGATGTATGATTTCCATTAAACCTTTCAAATTTCTATTCTTCCTACTCTAAAATGTTTAAAAATCAATTTATATATCAATTTATATTTTCATATTATCTATAAGAAAATTGTTTGAATCAGAATTTAAGAGAAAATCTCAAGTGAAACGACACATAAAAAGATACTTTTAATTAGAATATCAAATATACGTCCAAATTTGTCATCACTTTTCAGTGTTATATAATATTCTATAGTAGAAATTTTGATCTAGATTAAATGTAATCGAATTGCGATTTTAACTAATCCCAAGCAATTGAAAACAGTTTTGAAATTCATTCCAACTTATCATTACTCAAAGGCTCGTTGATTCATCTGAATAGCAACAGCGTCAGATAAATTGATTGTTAAAATCGGCATGTGCATATTATGCCCTAGTTAAATCATTGAAACATGTAAAACAGATCAATGCTGAAAGAAAAATACAGGTGCGTTCTAATAAGTGTTTTATTCATTCAAATAATACACTACTTAACATTTACACTAAAGATAGTATACATCCATACATTAATATATTGAAGTATTTAAGTATATGAAGCGCTCGCCGTATATGAAAAATTTTAAGTTATCATAATTTCCGTATACGAATAATTTCATTATATGAGTATTACGCATGTAATTTTTCAGACTAAGACTTTTTTCTTTATAAATATATACCGTATTACACGTACGTATTCTTTTTACAATAACTTCTATGAGCTAGGTAGCATGGAAATACGACAAAGAGCAACGGAAAATAGAATTAGTAGTTTTGTCATACAAACATATGTTAAAATGTGGAAATGCGAAGCGGAAAAGTATGATAGGCACATGTTTTTTATGTAGATATCGAATATCTTTCGTTCATGTAAAAATGTCAATTTTATAAACATTATATCTCATAAAAAATTTACTAATTAAATTTAATCATGAACCTTAAATAAAATTTGAAACCATAATTCTTTCATGGGTTTAATATTAGAGTTACTTCGTACTAAGTTCAGTATTAAATATTTTCAGTTTATATTTCTCTTACTGCAATTCGTTTTTAAATAATATAATCTCTTTTCATAACATATATAAGAAAGATATGAAATTTTAATGCGTATTCATGTGAAATAACACATAAATTAATATCAGTAAATACAAATTCAAATAAGCTCCAATTTGATCACCAATCTCTATTGTTTTAGAATATGCTCTGTGGAAAATTTAATCTGCAGTAAAACGTAATCAAATTGCGATTTTACCTTATCTAAAACAATAGAAAACGTTTGACTATCATGCTGTATGACATGTGAGCCATTAAAATATCGTAACTCAAAGATTATCTAAAGCATCTAATTAACAAAAGCGTCAAATAAATTCGTAGTTATAATTACCACATTTAACGCTTCGATTCTTTATATGATTTTCTTAATTGAAAATATGATTGCTATAAATATCTCAAGTATTCTTTAAGGGGTCCCAGGACTCTTAAAGCTTCAAAATTTTCGAAATTTAAATTTTTTTAGATACTGAACTCCTATCTTTTCTGAACATTTTGATATAATGTTTTCCTTGAAATTCCCATTAGAATAGAACTTATTGATTTTAGAATTATACTCGCTCAATAGCTGAAGCTGCATTTCCGAAACATTGAAGTAATTCTTCTCCAAATGACGTTTTTGCGCATAGCGCGCAAGATATCCACAAAAACTTCTTAATATTTTGTCATGAAAATTTCAAAACATACATTTCATGTTTTTCTGTATAAACTGAACCTAAAATATTTAATTTTTAATGTACGAAAAAAATATGTTTTTTAGGTGATTATAACGTTGAAATTTTCAAAATTTTGTATTCGATAAATACAACTCTGTATTAAAAATATAAAAAGGCTTTAAATACAAATTTATTTAGGTTCAGGGTAATTGCTATTATCTGAAGTATAATTAGGCACGAAAAATGTCATTCTAGTTGCAAAATGTATTGCGTAATCGTGCGCGTAAGCTGTTATACTAATTATCTGTTCGGCAAATATCTGTCAGTTTGGTGCATCCTATAAATACTAATTCTGCATCTTGAAAATTTTTAAATGCATAAAATGGAAGAACATACATATATCTTTCATTCGAATAAAAATTATTTTTCTAATTCATATACATTTTAAAATATTAAATGTTGAAAATGGTCTTTTTTTTAATTTTTTCCAATTTTTTAGAGTCCTGAGACCCTTTAATACGTATTTTCAACTTTCAAATTATTAGAGGATATATTGGATTTTTCTATAATTTAGATGTTTTTTGGTGAAAATATAAGACGATTTTCTTATAGTGTATAAATATTTTACTATATTATATGTTCTCCATTTTGATCCAATAAATTTCGTAATCTTTCTGGCAGTTGCAGTATTTCACTCTCAGAAAACTTCTGAATTTTACTGTCAAATAATAACCAATCGAAGTCATTTTGACGTCCTCATTTGAAGTAAAGGATTTGCCATCAAAAAAATATTTTAGAAACTGGATCAAGTAATAATCCTAGGTGACAGATCTGGAGAATATCTGTTTAAATGAATAATTCAATTTGTCCAGTTGATGTCAGTAAGCTTCAGAATTGATCGTGGTATTGTGCGGTAGAAACTAAAAAAAAAGAGTCCCTTGAAAATCAGTCAAACAGACTTTTATTGGTGAATATCGAATTTCGAACAGTTTTGATACGGTTCATCTTTTTTACTCTATGATCTCTTGCATTTAAGCATTGTTGTAAAGGGAAGCAGGAAGTTTTGGTCCCACCATTTCGGTCCCGCCGTTTCGGTCCCGAGACATTTCCATCCCTGGCCAATTCGGTCCCGAGACATTTTGGTCCCTATCCATTTCGGTCCCTTTTCCAGAAAACTGAAATTTTATGCACGTGAGATATGTGACATAATTTTACAGGGAACATTGTAGAGTTTTTTAACTGAACGCCTTAAAATGTTAGAATAACGCGAATATAAGGGCTCGAAAAGCGCAAACACGTATAACTCGGATGCAAACTATTACAGCTAACACAAATTTTGTATGATAATCGTAATCATTTTTAAAAACAGAGCGGATGTGTGTGTGTGGGGGGGGGGAGTTCTGTTGACTTTTCCTATATTTTAATGTACCATAAGTCTAAGTACCTGATAAATTAAGTCTTTTATAACTCGATCTATAATTATCGCAAAACACTCATATTTTGTATAGTAAACGTAATCTTTATAAAAGGAGGGATATTATCAGATTTTTTAACATAACCTCGTAAATTTTAGTATAACCCGAATATAAGGGCTCTAAAACGCAAACACTTATAACTCGGATCCAAATTATTACAGCCCATACAAATTCCGTATGGTAATCGTAATCGTTTTAAAAAAGCAGTGGGGTGGGGAGGGGACTTAGCTGACTTTTTCCATATTTTGGTATATCATAAATATAAGGTCCGGATAAATTAAAGCTTCTATAACTCGATCTATAATTAGCGCAAAATACTCATATTTTGTATGGTACTAGGGGGCTCCGCCCCCGTGCTATCTAAGATCGCCACCCCCACGTAATCGATTCGCTATACCGAATGGAATCGCAAAGCAATTCCTATTTTCTAGCCAGCCACAGACATAATTGTTTCGCGTTTACTTTCTGGATCGCTTGGCGATCCCTTATTTTTTATGCATTCAATTTTTACATTTCACTTGGTAAAAACTCGCTCCTCCCCAACTCCTGACATTTTTTTCCCTTATAGCCGAGCACATAATCATCAGAGCTTACAGAGTTTCATTATTATAAGAATCATTAAATTTCAAATTATATATATAGCGTGGAGAATATTGTAAATAGTGTTTGTGCTTAAAAATAATGTAAATAGATGAATTGAGCTCTATTCATAAGCTAATATTATTTTTTGTTGCATGAAATATCTCAATTTATTGATTTACTGCAAGCAAGTAAACCCTATTGGATTTCAATGGGAGTCTATGGAAATTTGGCACTAAGTTGGTGTCACTTTTGGCGACTAATTTTGGTTGCCAAATTGCGAATGCCCGAAAACCGCAAATGCCTGTAACCAAATTGTAGCACCCCATGCAAATTTCTCTTGGTAGACGTAATCGTTTTCAGGAGTGGGGGGAGGGGGAGTTTTGTGGATTCTTTGTAAAAGCTCCTCATATTTTAGTCTTTCATAAAGTACAGACAATTTTAAAACATTTATTAGTCGAGCTTTAATTTTAATATGCAAATGCCCATGCACTGCACATATTAAATTTTATATAATTTTCGACACTATGTAATTAATAATGAAAAAAAAATTCTACAAATATTTTTACAAATCTTTATTTCATCCTATTATTTAACGGATTTTAGATGTATTGCATTATATATATATATATATATATATATATATATATATATATATATATTAAAGAGGGTTCTTAACATTGATTTGTGATAAAGACACATTTTTTTTTTTTTTTAATTCTGCATCGGGACAAACTACAACTTTTTATTTTATTTTAATATACTATTTTTAAAAAAAACTATTTAAAAATCTGCATTTATCTTTTTACATGTAACAATAATATCAACACTATTTCTACCGGTGTCGAATGACATTTTAAAAAAGATTTCGATTTAACGTTTTTCATTTGTAATTTTTAAATTGCAACAATTACACATGCTTTTTAATGCATTTAAGACTTTTTTTTATACTTATAACATTCAAAAACTATGAGCAAAATAAACATAAATCAAAAATTTAAAAAGATGTAATTTGACATCGCTTAAAATAGTGTTATAGAAATGACTTTTCTGTAAAGTTGGGATAATCTACGGATGGAGTACTACTTACGCCAATCGGCTTTTAAACTCTAGATAATAACTTATTATTCTTTGATGAACAATTTTTGTAATATTAGAGTTACTAATTAATATATTTATTGTACGGAAATAATATTGTATATATAAAAAAAAAAAAAAAAAAAAAAAAAAAAAAAAAAAAAATTGTACGTTTTTTAGATTTTACGATTCAGGTGCGATTAACAAAATTCTTTAATTGAAACAATTTTATGTTTATTAAATTTATCAGATTTTTTTTTAGAAACAGTATTACAGCTGTAAGTACACGTGGGGGAATCCTTTGATCACCTTTAAAAAAATAATAGCTAAATTTCGAAGTGGAAAATAATTGCGCAATTGTAAAGTGAATATTAAAAAATACCTTGAAATTATCTTTCGCAATTTCTGTGAGACTTTTTGAAAATCATCAATGCAATATTATCTTTTGTGCATTTTAGAATTTATCCTAATGTGCTAAATTTATGCAGAATGGCATTTCAGTTACTCCTGAATTCAAGTTAACACAGCGAGAAGAATTTAAAAAAAAAAATCGAGAAATGCTGCTGTTTTCAAAACATTCATATTTCGTCAAAGAATGATAGCAATTATGTGGGAGATACATCCAATATTTGAACTAGGGGGGCGAAAAGGCTATTGTATGGAATAAGGGATTTGTATCTGAAATTTGTATAAAGATGACCAATTGTTAAGACGGGCGTTGACAATTGATTGGTATGCATAATTTTTGCTAAGAAGGGTATAATAGTATTTAGCTAGTACTTTATTAGTATTTCAAATTATATACCAATACCAACATCAAAAAAGTTTTTAAAAATCCCGTCACCGGGTTTTGATTTGTAATTTGTTTAATATTATACAGTAATTAATTAATTAATTAATATCATCTTTGAAAAACTGAAAACATTCATATAGTTGTTTAATAAAAAAACTGCAAAAAATAAACTATTTTTTAAGCGTATTTATTAGTAACAATTCAAAATTATTTTAATTATTAATTGTTTATACAACTAATTTATGAATTACTTGTTTAAAAACTATTACATGAACTATATAATAGCTATTATAGGGTAAATGCAAATATATATATATATTTTTTTTAATTTCGGTTACTGTAATGTTATGAACTTCATTAGGATGTAAAAAAAATGGTAAGGATTATGAAGATAAATTATCTTATTTAGTGTTGCTTATTTATTTAATAGTTAGTTTATAATATTTTTTCCTCTTTAATTGTAATTAATTAATAATATCTTGCTTTTTTCGAACTATAAACTATATCTGTGCTTAAAAAAATAATAATAATAAATAAATTCTGCATATGGACAATAGTCACCTAAAGCTATTAAAAATTATTTTTACGTGTTAGCGCAATTTTGCAGTATTATTATTATTATTATTATCATTATTATGTTTAATTAATTAACTAATTAATGAATTATCACTTATAATTTATGTTTTTTACTTATTTTAAAAAATCCTATTTTATTTTTTGGAAATAATAAATTAAAAAAATTTTATAAAAACTTTAAGTGATGAATAATTGCTATTAATTAATTTTCAAAACTGTTAGTAATTTTAGTATAAAAATTAAATTAATATTTTATTAAATATACTTTTTAAATTTAATGTATCCTTAATTTATTAAATTAATAACACTATTAATATACATTACAAATTTTTACTTTAAAATAAACTCAATACATAACATATTTTATATTCTGTTTATCATTATATTTTATAGAAATTGTAAACTGAAATTTATCCTTTACCTGTTTATTTATTTTATATTTAAAGTTACCGAAATTTAAAACTATTAATATAATTAATAATAAAACTAAAATAAAAAATTATATAAAAAAAATTATGGGAAAGTGGGAGGAAAAAGGTAATATAAAAATAAATAAATAAATGACAAATACAAAAAAGCTTAGTTTTTGTCGATTAAAAATTGAAAATAAAATTAATTAAAATGATAGTTACATTATCACATAAATTTAAAAATAAGCATCCTATTACAAAGAAATACGCACAGTTTCAATAAAATTAGCTAACAAAAATTGTCTTCAAGAGGTGAGAAAACTGTTTTAAAAAAATGAAGTGGTGGGTGGAGTTTTCTGAAAACAAAAGGTTTTTTAATGCACACCTAGTTGCCAAATCATTATTGTTTTCCCAATGTTTATGATCGTAAAGTAACTTATGAAAACAAATTTATAAGATACAACATTGTATTATAAAAATAATAAGAAAAAATAAATATTTGTGCTTCAAAAAATATGTCTCATTTCTGAATTATTAAAGGAGAGGCTATAGAGGGGTTATTTATAGAAATATTTACATATAATAACTTATAAGTATCTAATTGAATTATTGAAGACATTTATTTTTAATCTAATTGAATAATTAAAAAAAAATAAGCACAGTTTTTAAAATTATTTATTTAATGATAATTTAAAGTTCTAAAAAAATGTGTGAAAACAATTAAAGACATTTATAGCAGTTTATATTATATATAAAATACCTAATATTAATAATAAACAATAAAACGTAAAAAAATCCATTCTGTTAAATAAAAAATGATGAAAGATAATAAATTATATAACACTGTTCAATCAAACAAATTTTCTGCTCGCTGTGATTTCATTATCACGAATTATAAAAGTTTAAAATTAACGGACATTTTTATATTTAGCTCTTTATATATATATATATATATATGTTTGTGTTTTTTTGTTTGTTTTTTTTTGGGGGGGGGGGGGGGTGATAATTTTTTTTTTTTAAAGGCCTAAATAATGTTGAAATTAGGTGGGCTCACGACAATTAGAATCCTAGTTATAAAGTGGTGGGCACCGAAATGGCCAGGGACCGAAATAACTGGCGACCGAAATGGCCAGGGACCGAAATAACTTGAGAGCGAAATGGCCAGGGACCGAAATAACTTGAGAGCGAAATGGCCAGGGACCGAAATAACTGGAGACCGATATGGCCTGGGACCGAAATGGCCAGGACCGAATTGTCTCGGGACCAAAACGGCGGGACAGAAACGACGGGACCGAAATGTCCTGTACCCGTTGTAAAGAACCCTTTTGTCGTTGTCAGTGATGATTTGCTTCAAGAATGAATTGTTTTCTTCACCTTCGAGTTGCAAATCACAGGCATCAATGCGACGGGACAAGTTTCTTTCTCTAACCATGTCGTTGTCAGTGATGATTTGCTTCAAGAATGAATTGTTTTCTTCACCTTCGAGTTGCAAATCACAGGCATCAATGCGACGGGACAAGTTTCTTTCTCTAACCATAAGCCGAACTCATATGTCGAGTTTTGAAAATATTCCGAGGCTTTTCAGGTGATCATGAACGGTCAGTTTGACAAACTTTATCACTCAGAGATCTTACAAGTTGTTATTCGGCGATTTTCATCAATGAATGAATGCTTTTAATTTGCTTTCATCATCTTCAACTGCCATTTCAGAACTTGTTGCATATTCAGCATCAAAATTGCAGGATCGAAATTTTGCATACCAGTTTTGGCACGGCGTTCTCTAAATATATTTTCTACAGATAAATCGAATATTTTTCTTCTTGATTGAACAGCACTTTTAACTTGTCGAGAGTAAAAAGTACAATATGCGAAAATATCGCTTCCGACTTTTCATATTTGGTAAGGCACCAAACGAAAACTATTGTGCCGAATCAAACAAACTTTTTCACAAACTGTCAAAATATATGTTAAGAATGAAGCTTGAGTGTGAAGTTGACTGTAAAAAAATGTAATTGTGTCCTATTTTGGGAAAAAAGAAATCTATTTCCGAAATAACCAATACTATCTTTATCTTTTTCCCTTAAAAAACTTCTATAACATTACATGTTATTCTATTATTACATTGTATACATTAAATACTTTTAAACTAAAGAGATTTTATTTAAATGCTGTTAGTTTAAAATTGTTCTTGTAAAATATTAAATGCTTAGGTTTACAATTAAATACTATAATATATTTTTAAAACATTTTGGCATCTTTAAAAATTTTAATTAAATGTTTATATTAAGTACTTCGTGCTACAATATATTTTATTAAAGATTGTTTAAAAATAAAATTATTCTTTTTCATGATATTTAAAAGAAAAATATTTAAAATCGGACTTAATGGATATTAATGTGTATTCAAGTAAAATAACACATAAAGAGTTATCTTTAAATACAAATAAAAATAAACTCAAATGTAAGCACCAGTATGTATTGTTTTAGAATATTTTATGAGAAGATAAATATAATATGTAATAAAGCGTAATCGAATAACGATTTTACCTTATCTAAAACCACTGAAAACATTTGGATATCAAGCTGTATGTGCCCAGTGATGTCGTCGTAAAAAAAGAAAGAAAAACAAAACAGTGGGTATACGTTATAGGCACAGGGTATACGCTAAAGTCATGAATGTCATGCCTAGGGCATACGCTGTAGCTTTATTTGAGGGGGTATACGGAGGGTATACGGAGCTTCTGAGAAAAAAATCCAGACGAATATACCTGCGTATACCCTCCACTACATCCCTATCTGTGCCATTAAAAATACCGTTACTCAAAGATTCGTTGAAGCATCTAATTAACAAAAGCGTTAAATAAATGCGTTATTGCAAATACCTCATTTATCTCTTGACTTCGCTTAATCATTTTATTGATTAAAAAGATTATTGCAATAAATATCTCAAGTATTGTGTAATAAATGTTAGCAATTTTCAGATTATTTGAAAATATATTATTACTATCTTATTCACCAATGAGAGTTTCTATAAAATTTATATTTTTATATTAGTACATTATACAGGTTGCTCATAAAATAATGTCCCAATTTCAATGGTCTATAATAGCAGTTTAATTTAGACTATTTACAAAAAATCATATATCAAATTTAAGGTGAACTAAGCTAATTATTCTTACAAATGTTCATTATGTGCACATTTAGTTATACGGCAAACATCCAACCTAAATTACAATTTTTTTCCACACTTGGGTTAACAAGTCGGAATAATGGAAACAATAGACTCTTCAATTCTGTGGCTCAACTATGGCAAATCGGTGGACAGCGGATCATTAAGATCGCACTTAAACTGTAAACGAAACAAACGCTGAGCTGAAGTTACAGATTTTTCCTTAGCAAATTCAGAAAAGAACACGCTTTACGCTCAGGAATCGCCATTTTGCGTATGTGCAGTGCAAGCAAGTACCTAACAAAGCAATTCGCGCGCAAACACTTATCTAAAAATGTTTCAGTTCTCTTTACATGTGAACTTGAGCCAACATACTACAACGCTTATAGTTTATACTATTAAAATTTATAAATGGGACATTCTTATATGAATACACCATATAATTTCATTAGACGAAATATCTTCCATCTATATGCTGTTAATTTAATATCGTTCGTACAAAATAGTAAATGTTTAAATTTACAGCAAAAAATTATTGTTTTTTTTTTTTTTTTTTCATTGAATGCTAATATATTAAAACTTCGAGTTTTAATATGTTTCAGCGAAGGTTGTTTAAAAATAAAATATACACTTTTATTTTACGAGGGTTGCCTTGAATGTTTTTACAAACGACCAATAGATTAGGTTATTGAAATTTGTCTTCAGGATATTCGTAAAATTGTTTTGATTGAATGTTAATATATTAAAACTTCGAGTTTCAATATGTTTCACCGAAGGTTGTTTAAAAATAAAATATACACTTTTATTTTACGAGGGTTGCCTTTTATGTTTTTACAAACGACCAATAGATTGTGCTACTGAAATTTTTCTTCAGGATATTCGTAAAATTCATTTTTATTTAAATCTTGGAATCAGTGGTATCTTAGAAATCGTCTGATTATTTCGTTTACAGAGAGTGTTCTAAATAAACAAGTGAAGGAAAAAATGGAAATAACTCATGAAGGTTTTCGGTGGATGTTTTTTTATGATTTTAAGAAAAGACTCACTCCACAATAATTCTTAGTATCGCTACGTGAAACTTTTGGTAACTAAGAAAAGACTATTTACAATTGGTTTGCAGATTTTCGTCGTTGTCGTGCGTCCGTCGGTGATGAATCTCGTGAAGGACGACCAAAATCGGTAGTTACTCCAAAGAACACCGTTGCTGTGAGCAAGATGGTTGAAGAATATCGGCATGTGGGGGTACCATGAGATAGGAGCATTCATTCGTATATCACAGACAGCAATGCATTCGAGTTTGCGTGAACATTTATCTGTTAAAAAGATTTGTTCCACATGGATTCCGTACAATTTGACAGAAGCTTAAAAAGAAGCTCATGCAAGTTGGTGTAAGGAAATACTAAAAAAATTAAAATTTGAACTGCAAGATCCATATACAACATCTTTAACGATGACGAAACTTGGATATATTTGTATGAGCCAGAAACTAAACAACAATCCACTGTTTGGGTGTTTCCAGTTGAACCGAATCCTACGAAAGATGTTTGTTCACGAAGCACTTTGAAGAAAATGATTCCATGTTTCTTCGACCAGACAGAACATATCGCAACCATTCCTTTAGGGGATCGAAAAACTGTTAACGCTAAATGGTACACATAATTCTTTTTGCCAAAAGTTATCAACGAAATCAGGAAAAATAACAATAAACGCCGCATCATTCTTCATCACGACAACGCCAGCTCCCACAGAGCACGTGAAAAAAAATGATTATTTGAAGGATAAAAATATCGAATTAATGTTTCATTGCGCGTATTCGCCTGATTTTTCGCCTAACGACTTTTCTTGTTCCCTTATGTCAAACAAAAAATGTGCGGCAGCGATTTTCATCACCTCAAGAAGCTGTTGATGTCTTCCAAAGCTATGTTTGTGAGATATCAACTTCAGAGTAAAAAAAAACTGTTACAAGAATTGGTTTGAACGGATGGAAAAGTGTATAAATCTTAAAGGCGAATATTTTGAAAAACAATGAAACAGTTTGTTCCTAAAAAATTCTTTTCTTCCTGCTTTTTGCAAGAACTTAAAAGGCAACCCTCTTATGTATAGTAAAATAAATTAGTATCACATTCATTTCAAATTTTGTTCCAAAATGGAATGGAAAAGCAAATCTTTTAATTAAAATTATCGAAACTTTACTCAAATTTGGTCATAATCATTCATTTTTTTTTCAATATTTTATTGTATATGTAGAGCTTTAATAGACGATGTGGTATTACCAGGGTTTGTTCGCCGCCTGAAATTTGAACACAAATAAATTCAATTGTACCAGTATTTTCTTATAAAAAATCTCTTCTTAACTAAAGCTAAATTTCGCGGGCTTAATGTAGATTTATTTTTATGTAAAAAAATACCGATATTTGTCTGGAAAAATTCCTGAACGTACGATCCCTCGGTATTACTTCTTAATTTAACTTAACGGGTTTTGGAAACTGTTGTATATCACACAATTTGACCATTTCAGAGACTAAAACATATTTACTCAAAGCTGGATCTACGCTCCTAATAGAAAATGCGGTGAGGATAACGGTTATTACACAGCTCTTAGAAACATACCATTGATATACCTAATAAAGAAACTGTAAATGGATTGAAGGTATAAAGTAATATTTCCGTGAATAATTTATAAAATATGGTAAAAATGGAGCAAAATGAATTTACTTATTAACATCTTTGTGGCTTTGCTTTGTGCTCTAAAAAAATATGAGAAATCTCGATAAATAAATAATTATAATAATTTAGCACCATTACTCTTTCAAAAGCAAAATTTTGATAAAGACATTTTTTTTTTTCAGATTGGCTACAGCAATCATAATGTTCTTTTAAAATATTAAGTGCTAAAGTTTACAACTAAAATTTATAAAATATTTTTTAAACATTTTGGGATCTTTTTATCATAGATTGAATGTGGAATTAATCATTGAACGTTGTATAAAAATAAAATATGCAATTTTACTTTATCTATAGGAAAATACATCAGTATCTCATTCATTTGAATTTTTGTCCCAGGAAAATGGAATGTAAAGCAATTGTTTGAAATAAAATTATTAAAAAGATAACCTAATTTGATCATACTCTTTCACAGTTTTTCAATATTTCATTGTAGAACTGCAACAGACGCTGTAGTGTTACTACATAATTTTACCTATCGGTTTTAGAAGCAGTTCGATATCATACAATCTGACATTTCGGGGATTAATATATATTTACTCAAAACTGCACTACTAATAGAAATGCAGTGAGGATAACTGTTAATTCGCAGCTCTTGGAAACATAGTGGTATACCTGATAAGGTACAGCGAATGAACTGAAATAATACGATAATATTTCCGTGAATAATTTATAAATTATGAACAAGATGGAAGTGAAAGAAATTATTTATTAACATCTTTTTGGATTTATTTCTGCGAGCTCAAATATCTGTGAAATCTAGGTACCTCAATTTTTTTCATAATATTACATACTTTTTTTAATATTTCATTGTAGAACTTCAACTGACGCTGTTATATTACTAATTATTTTTTTGGAAGCAGTTCGATCCCATACAATATGACCATTTCAGGGATAAAAATGTATTTACAAAGCTGCATTGACGCTCCTAATAGAAATACAATGAGGATGATGGTTATTACGCATCTTATGGAAACATACGAGTGATTTACCTAGTACGGAAACAGTGAAAGGACTGAAAGAAAAAAACAGTATTTTCTTGAATAATTTATAAAATATGGAAAAGTTGGAGTAAAAATAATTTATCTATTAACAACTTTGTGGCTTTGTTTCTGTGAGCTCCAGAATCTGAGAAATTTAGATATATATTTTTTGTCATAATATTTCATACTTATTAAATGTTACATTGTAGAACTTCAACTGACGCTGTTGTATTGCTAATTAATTTAACTTATCGGCTTTAGAAGCAGGTAATTTCGATATCATATTATATGACCATTTCCGAGATTAAATTGTAATTACAAAGCTGCATCAACACTCCTAATTCAAATACAATGAGGATAATGGTTATTACGCAGCTTATGCGAAACTTACGAGTGATTTGCCTAATAAGGAAACGGTGAAAGGACAGGTAGAATAAAACAATATTTTTGCGAATAATTTATAAAATATGGAAAAGTTGTAGTGAACAGAATTTATTTATTAACATCTTTCTGGCTCTGTATTTGTGCACTCAAAAATATAATAAATCAAGGAAAATACATTTTAATAACAGTTAAGCATCATTACGCTTTCAAAAGCAAAATTTTGATAAAGATAAAAAAATCAGATTTTCTATAGAAAAGTATTTAAAAAATAATTCATTTTAAACTATATTCTTTTGAACCAGAACACAAATATTCTCATTTTATAATAAATACAAAAAACAATAACAATGAAGGATTTTTTGTTGTAAACAAACTAAACAAAATAGAGGTTGGTATCTAACGTATACTGTATTTAAAAATTCCAAGATGATGAAAAAATAAAAATACATGAATAAAATAAAACTGAACGTTTCGGTTTAATCTTCAAAGCCATCTTCCGGGATAAAAATTTCCAAAAACACAAATCGGAAGAACAATATATACGCTACATCGCCGTAATCATAAAAATATATTACTTTTTTTCCAGAAAGATATATGGTTTTGAAATATTCTTTAGCAGAAATACATTGTTTATAGAAATACAATCAAAATGAGACTGCATTCAGTTTAAAGCTATTCTAAACAATTGGAGATTACCTTTATGGATTTTTTTTTGCCAGACAATTTTCGTTGTTCTAAAGAGCGTTTGAGAATCGGCATAAGAATAACGTTTTAATGTTTATTATAAACGACATGTGCAATATTTAGCATATGCCATTGATTAACCTAATGGTGAAATAGTGTTTCGACTGAATGTAAATTTATAATTTTTTTGTAAAATTCATTTCTCGGGCAACAAATAGAAAGAATATATTCAATGTATCAACGCTTAATTTGGGGCGTGTAAAACTAATATATATATATATATATATATATATATATATATAATTATTTTATTATTCATTTATTATTCATTACATTATAAGTTTTCGAAAATAAAATTTTTATAACAGGCTAATCCTGGTGATTGTAGAATATGACAAAAAGCAGAAAGGAAACAATTGTCAATGTACATTGACGGTATTTTACCGTGAATTGCTAGAGTATTTTACAGTCTGTGGTACATGTCACTTTTCCATGTTAAGCAATAAACGAACGTAAATTACGCTTTTTTTTTTCCAGAAAGCATTTATATGACGCCAAAGCCGTTTATCTAGTACCAAAGACTTTTTTAAATGACTTTGCATGGAATCTCTGATGTAGTAATTTTTTTAAGTAAAATTAAAAATTAATTTAATGTTATCTAAATGTTATGTCTTGCTAATTTGATAATAGTTTAGCTTCCAAATATGTGAGAATTCATCAAAGTTATAGAATAGATCATATGTATCTAATATTAGCACTTTAGAATTTTCAACACAAAATTTCGTGCTGTTTATGAAGCCGCTTACATGTAAATTGATTTCGTTTTTTTTTTTTTTTTTTTTTTTTTTTTTTTTTTTTTTTTTTTTGCTATGTCTAAGTACAAGTACATAAATTTAATATGCATATGTTATGATCCGCTTAGCAGATAATAAATTTTTCACGTTTTTTATCTGCCCTTCATCTTTTGTTACAAAACCGTGAAAAGTTAGGAAAAGGAATATGAATTATTTTCTACAAACATATACATATATGTTTTATCAGTTTTGAGATAAATATTCAGAAAGATAGAGGAGATATAGTGAGCTTATAAAAAGGGATTTTCAGCCTTTTTTCAATCAGATCAGAGTATATTTCTCAATTTTCACAATATTTGACTGGACCTTATCTAGACGTTGCGAAAGATATCGCACTACCAAATTATGAAATAAAAACTTTGGAATCTTCCACGTATGCGCAGTTAAAAATTATTTTATACAATTGCACATATCTCACCAAAATTCAATATATTCACGCTTTAAATGAAGTATACTGTTTCTACTCTTCTTTGTCAAGTGTTCGGAAAGTTGTGTTATATTTGATCGAAAACTTTGTATGCTATAAATGAAAAAATTTTGAAATTTTCGCAGTCACGCTAATCTTTGCGAATATCAGTGCTATGCATACGTAAATGCACATAAAATTTGAACAAGACGTAAATAGTCATTTATCAGAATGCGAGACTATTTTCTTAATTTTCTGTTACATAGGTGATAGCAAATATTATTTTATTATTCTATTCTTTCTTACCCCCTTAATTGGCAGCATAATTAAATCTTCACTGAGAAATATGAAGTCAAACATTTTCTTTATATCCTAGAAGTTCAAGAACAATTCGTCAAGAATTTCAGTATGTGTTTGACAAAACGTGTAAAATCGAAAGCGTCCGGTCACTTATCTTTAATTTTTGTACATGAGTATAAATTCGTAGAATTTATTCGTAAATTTAAAATATCTCCTAATGAAATGAATATTTGAAACTTCATTTTACTTTGTATTCTTCTTAACTGATGTTTCTTTCCTTCTTACTTGTCAAAATGTTTATTAAACATATGTTTAATTTGTTCTTTTATGAATTAAAAGCTGAGAGCTGTGAGGAAGTGTGTGTGTTGTTTAGGACGGCCCAATATCTACATGAGGGACATGAGCAGTAAGGCGGCGTGCCCTCCGTGGGAGGTCTTTCTAAGGGAGCCTAACCCATATGTACGCAGGGAGATCCAAGTTTCGAAGAAAACTACGAAAAACTCCGAACGATTAAGCCGACGGGCGCAATTGGGCTCGAACCCAGTACCTCTAGTCTAGGACCTGTTGGCTGTATAGGACCGTGAAGCACATGTTTAACCCTTGAAATAGAAAGGAACCATCAAATTTATTTTTCAGACCCATTTTTTAGGCGGGGGGGGGGGGGGGGGGGGGTGTATTTTTTTCCTTTACGATTTTTTTTTCTTATTATGCTGTAGTTTATAAATCATAAAATATATTTTGAAGTTGAAATATTCTCACCTGCAGTTCAATATTTGTCATTTGCAAAATTAATTGGTTATGTATAATAGGGTGGAACTTAAGTATAGGGTAAAAAAAAAAAAAAAAAAAAAAAAAAAAAAAAAAAAAAAAACTTTTTTGTTTTAATGTGTAATAGTGAAAACTTTTTTTCCTTTTTGGATGTCTAAACTTTTGGCTGAAAAGGTTTTTTTAAATTAAGTTGTTTTCCGGTTCCTCAAGGAGGTCAAAGTTTTGAAATTTCAGTATAAAGTAACTTAAAGTAAACAACGTAGCTGTTAGCTCATATCTACTTTTATTTAGCAAATACGATCCAGATTCACCACGAGGAGGTGGTTAAATATCGACTTCCACCCTCCTTACCTCCCTTTGTTATGGATTAATTCAATTGGATATTCAACCTACTGTCTTTTTAGGCAAACTTTGTCATTACATTGCGGGAATTCAACTTTCTCAAGATTAAGGCATCTTTTGCTTAATATTTAAAGACGGTTGACGCAGCTTGCAGGACAATTTTGACACAAGTTTCCACTATTTGCGTATGACAAGGAAAATCTAAAATTCAGGTAATTCTAAAATTCCATTGTACTTTTTTTAAGTTCTTCATCCGACTAGTCCGCCAAGCTAGGATCCATGTTTTTATAGTCTATAATTTCAATATGTTCGCATTTTTCCCAGTTGCTTTCCTACTGGTCCAGAAAATCCTTCTGTACCCGTAGTTTTTCCAGCAAGATGTTGAAATAAGTATCTAAGAAAAAAGTTCATTTGCATGTAATAATCATTATCCATTATAAAGTTTTTAGAATATTGCTTCCGATGTTTTAACAACTCCAAATTTGCATCCTGCATTAAAGGCGTTTCTGTTTCTCCCACTAACTTTCAAACTTGAAATGTCTGTATTATTATTTTGAAAATACACCAAAATTGCAGTGGCCATATTAGATAAGAAGAATATGTCAATCCTGGTTTTTGAACTAAAACCAGGTGTTCGTCTTTAATGATTCTTAGTTATACTTTTTCCCCTCTGCTACAGTTATCATAGTGTTATCCTTTAGGCCATCAAAATACTAACCTTATAAAATTAACTCATTTCGTCTTTCCTGTCCTTTCAAATTCTTCCTTTTCTTTACTCTTTGTCATCTTCAAGTCCTTCATTCAGTTACCTTTTCTTTATTACCATCAGAAATACCCATATCTTCTAAGGTGCCATTTGCAATAATATTTGCAGTTCTGTCTAATACTCCGGTTCTTTCACCTTGTTGATTATCAAATTCAGGTTTAGAAAAACACCGATTGTACTATTTCCTTCCGAACTATTTTTTTACTTGACGATCATTCAATCAAAACATCAATTTTTTGTTTTAAAATAACTTTTTTCCTTGATATTTCCTTTTCCGGTCTTGCTACACATTTTTTTTTTTTAGTTTTTTTTTTTTAGTTTTTATATCTATTGATCTTATTTCCATCACCCCATCTCTCTTTGGTCTTTGAGAAAGTGACGTTCTTGTTCTGATACACGATAATATTTAGTGCTTTTACACAAAGAAATGTTTTTTGCAGGATTACCTAACATTTTGCAATTTTATATTGGATGTGATATTATTCTTTCTAATCTTAATATTTTTCTTCAAATTTTGACATTTCTCGCACTAGTCTCTGATCATTTTTTATGATTTGTGTATCGTGATGAGTTTAATGCGTTGTAATTGATGCGCGATATTGTGATGCGTTGGAATTGAAGGTCTCAGCAATACACTTTTAATTGTATCATCAACAGCTTTAGATATTTTAGAAATAGTGTGTACCAGATTCCAGCTGTCAGATTTTAAGTTAAATTGAACCGAAAAATAATGTTTCATAACATCTTCATATATTCGTCAAAGATGACAGTCTAATGTTTATCGTTTTCGTTCACGAAATACAGGACACTTCAACAATTATCTAGATTTAGGTACGTTAACAGACTTTGTCACTTTTGACACCGGCTGTTTATTGAAAAATAATTAAAGAAACCGTTAACACACGTCAAATCCGACTAACTTGTTATGTGTCGCAGCCAAATAAATCAGAGACAATGAAAGCCGACGCCCACGACGCTGGCTTCTACAAAAGTGAAATAAAGTAGGGCTAACTTTTCTATGGCACTCAAACTAAATTATTCTCTTTATTACAGAACATTAACACTTAATTTATTTAATTTTGCAAAATGTAAATTTAGCAATAATCATAAAACTTTTCATGCAATTATTGGCTTTTTTTCGTTTTTTAGGGAAAATCAGGCGCTTTGAGGAACCGGAAAATATCATTTTAAAATTAAAGCAAAAATATTTTCTTTTTATGGAGTTAAAAAGGAAAAAAATAATCACTATTAGAATATAAAATTCGAAACTTCGTTTTTTAGTTCCACCCTAATGTATAATTATGTATAGAATAAAATTCTTTTTCATATGTATGTATAGGTAGTTATAGTTTAATATTAAAAGTGTTATTTACTCAAAATTTCGATAGTAAAATTTAAAATTATATAAGCATACGAAAAATGACTTAAGTAAATACAAAAGCAATTCATAGAGTAATAAAGGGGTCCCTGTGTGACGTCGGGCTTCTCCTACTTCCAAGTCTTAAGCGGGCCCTTCTCCCTTCTACCAGGTTTGAGTGCAGAAACTCTCGGCCACTGATGGGGCAGCTGTGAGTAAAATTTTACTTCTTATAATAAAATTAAGTCTTTGTATCACTGCATTTCTTATTTGCAATGTAACAAAAATCAGTATTACCCTTTATACTTTTATTTATTACCAATTTTTCTCAGTTTTTATTTCAAACAATGGGGTCCTTTATACATGTCTGTGTTATATGCTTATCTCTAAATATAGTCGTATAAGCAGAAGGAAAGGGGGCGAGAATACTGTCTGATGGAGTCTGATGAACCAGAGTAAATATGTGTTTTATTGGAATTGTAAGTACTTATAAAGACTTGTGTTCTTGAATGAACATTTAGTTTTCTACAGAACTAACCAATTAGTAATTTTGTTAGAACGTGAACGATTTTAAGAAGAATGTATTTTTAGAAATAAAAGTAAAATTTGCTATTTTATTATACCAATGCAGAATATTGTTTTTATAGATAAATTGTAGAAGAAATTTTTGTTGAAAAACAACAATAAATGTATTTACAAATGATGAATAAAAAAAAACTTTTTATGACTATATTTAGAGATAAGCATGTAACACAGACATGTATAAAGGACAACATTGTTTGAAATAATAACTGAGAAAAATTGGTAATAAATAAAAGCATACTGCAGTACAGGTATTAACCAAAATAAAACCTTCGGGTGTTTCTTATATTGAGTCAGTATTACCTCTACACTCAGTTATAAAGGACGATATTATATTTTGCTGCTATCTCACAACATAGCAGTTAATATAAATTCTCCGTAGATTTGGGGACTAAAAATGGAAAACACTGACAGTACCAAAAATCGAAAACCTCTATTTTTACGAAAAAATGTCCTAAGTGCCAAGCTTAACAAACAGGAAAAGGCTTCAAGTGCGATTAGTAATAGTTCAAAAAGGTGTCCAAAGTTATCGCTGGTTGAATGTGCTGCATAAAGGGAAGTGGAGACCGCAGAAAGTGCCAGTGATTAGACACGCGGCGGCTGGTGGCCATTATACAACTTATTCTTGTTGTTATTGTTTACATCAATGGGATATTTTTAAGAAAATTGAAAAAAAAATTAAGATAAATATTTACAAATAATGATATTAAGTATTTAAACAGTAAATGTGTGAAATTGAAAATGTAAGTAAGTAAGCTATAAGATGGAGTTTTTATTTTATTTTTCTTCGTTCTCTTGTAAAAAATTCCTTTTTGGACTTCAATATATCTCCTTTTTCAACAAGAGATTGTAATATTATTAAACTTATTTCATGTTCACATTAAACACTTCCAAATCTTATTTCTTCCATTGTAGCCGTTCGTTTAAAAATTATATTATGTATTATTTGCATAGTAGCTATGATAAATAAAATTAAATTTGGAACAGATATATTCAAGCGAAATCACACATAAAAACATAGATACCTTTAGATACAATATAATATAATGCTCAAATGTAATCACTATTTTCCACTGTTTTACAGAGTTTTATAACATAAATTTAATCTGAAGCGAAACGTAATTGAATTGTGGTTTTATGTAATCTCAAAATATTAGAAATAGTTCGAGTGCATCATGTATGATGTTTTTGGGATTAAAACATTGTTATTCAAAGATAATTTCACAAAATAAATATAGAGAGAAATTGGCTGTTATGAATTCCATATGTAACTTCTGGCGCGGTGTATTTAATAGAAAAAAGTTAAATGTAAGTAAAAGTTTAACATATATTTCCTTGGATAAAATATTTCAGATTGAATAAATGGAAATAAAGGCGATTATATATTAATATCTTAGGAGCGTTGTTTCCGGTAAAATTGTATCAGATTTGCGAAACTAAATTATTAAATAATATAGCATTTTGCTTTTCAAAAGATAAATTTTAATAACCGATTTTTTTCTTATTAAAAGAGAATTGGAATATAAAATAAAATTTGAAAGCTGTGAGTATGGAAAATTTTCGGGAACTACAGTTTAACCCGATAGTAATCGCGTCTTAGTCGAACGTTATTAGTCGCGCTCGGCCTTTTAGTAGTCATCCCTCTCCTCCCCCCCCCCCCCGCATACTGAAAATATAAAATAAGAAACATTTTCCCCTTAATATTCGAATATTACGTTGGAATGAAGCTATAAATTTAGCTTATTCAAGTTATACTTTTATTGATGAAATTTGGAATAATAGGAAAAAATAAAATGAACTAACATTAAACCACTGCTTCGAAAATACCGACACGCAACTACTGCCGGGATAGTAAATATTTTAATTTCTACATATATGTCAGAATGTAACTGTTATATTTTCCCTGTAGGACAATACTTTAAGCATCCTTATACCATGTGTACAAAAAGATTTTACGATTTCATGCTTTTCCTTCTATATATAAAAAAAGTAACGCTTTGGAAATGGACCAATGGAAATCTGCGTAGATACCGCGAAACGCATCTGATTGGTCAGAGCTTTCTGACGCTTTAAGGGGCGTTACCAATGGAGGGGGGGGGGGCATCTCTGTCGCCAAACGCCGCCAAGTTTGTCGCCAACTTGGCAATATTTACAGTATTTCGTGAAATTCATATTTCGTCGACATCCATTGAAATAGTGTTTACTTGCTTGCAGAAAATCAACAAATTCAGATACTTCAATGCAACAAAAACTAATATTAACTTATGAATAGAGCTTAATTGAACTATTTACATTATTTTTAAGCACAAACAAAACCATGAGTTGTTCTATTTACAATATTCGTAACAGTATATATATAATTTTATATTTAATAATTCTTATAATTATGAAACTCTGTAAGCTTTTTGATTATGTGTTTGGAGATAAAGAAATAAAATTGTCAGGAGATGGGGAGGAGCACGTTTTTACCATGTGGAATCTAAAAATTGAATGCATAGAAAATAAGGGATCGCGAATCTATCCAGAATGGAAGCGCGAAACAATTACGTCTGGGATTGGCCAGAAAATAGGGATTGTTTCGCGATACCGAATGGAATCGCGAAGCGATTAGGCAGGGGGGTTGTGGAGCGTAGCGAGCAGGGGGGAGGAGCCCCCCTAGTATTACAAACATAAATGAAAAGATGTGAATATGTACTACAATATTAGAAGTAAATACTGAAGTTTTTTCCTTAAATTAATCACTTTTCATATGTTTGCCATGCGTTGTTCGAAGCACGTCAAGACAATAACTGCCGACGTTTTCCTCTGATACTCATTTTTCGCCTTCCTTTTTTTTTTTAATCCAAGTATGACATAGTCTTTAAGAATTTCAATTCGTGAATGGCACACGCCATTCATGGACACCAGTTGAGGAATGTATTAAGCAAGGAATGGACGAAAAAGAGTACCAGAAGAAAAAGGTCCGCGATAATTGGTATGACATGTTTCGTGCAACCAATGGTGCACAAATAGAGGTTTATTATTTGATGAAAAAAATAGTCGATATAAATTTCTAATTTCATATTGATCCCTCTACATGTATCCGTTTAAATGGGATTGTAATAAGAACTTCTCTTTCGTCATATTATTATAAATATAAATAGTGGATTTGTTAATCATAGCTACCTAATAAGGAGTTAGGTTTAAAGACATTTTCTTTTAAATTACATAATGTTTAGTCATATGTTTATAAATATTTATAGTGCATTTAATAATGGAGTCAGTCTTAAAGACATTTTTTTTATGGAATTTATTATTCCATAATATTTAGTTATCGTATTACGTAGTTTCATGCATATAAATTTCAACATATTATTCCTTCTACGATTTCATAAGCGAGGTTCAATTAAAAAAAAATACACATGAATGTAATTTTTATACAAAATACTTATTTACATTAATTCTACATAACGCAATCACAATCCTAAAAAGTTTATTTCAGTACATTTTGCATTCACACAAGAAATCGTAACCTTATCTTAAGTTTGATTTAAAATAATTCAATTATGATGATATATAAAGGGAAAACTTTAAATACCATATCAAATAATGTTATAATTTAATCGTTATTTTCCAATGTTTAAGGGATTTTTATAACAGCAATTTATTCTACAAAAAGAAGTAATATTTTTAATTCTTTTTAATCTAAAGGTATTAAAAACAGCCGGAATTCATCCCATATGGTGGCTTTGCCAATAGAATAAAATTACTTAAAAGTGCAAGTTACTCAATGTTTCTATATGATAAATTTAATCTAAAGCGTAATGTAGCAGAATTAAGATTTCACTTATTCTAAAAATAATAAAAACAGTTAGAATTCATCCTTTATGGTGATTTTCCGATTATAGTTACTCATGGATTCTATAACACAAATTTAATCTACAACTAAATGTAATCGAATTGCTATTTTACTTATTCTATAGATGAAAAGCAGAGTTAGAATTTATCCCGTATTATTGTTTTGTCAATAAAATTGTACTCAAAGGTGCTATAACAAAAAAAAAAATATTCTACAAGAAAACGTAATCGAAATGCGATTTTCTTAATCTAAAGATATTAAATACAGTTTCAATTCCTTCCTGTATGATGGTTTTGTCAATAAGATATAATTAATGAAAGGTGCGTAGGTGGGATAACAGCTTATAATAATTGACATGTGGTGCTTCCTTCACGCATCAGTGGTCTATTTAATAAGAAAAGGTTGAATGAACGAAAAGCTAAAATATATATATTTCCTTGAATAAGTTATTGCATACAGAATAAAGAAATATTTAATGTGTGTGCTTCGTTTTCATGCGCTCGGAAATGTGTAAAAGATAGTTAAAAGAAATATAAATAAAGTATGACTTTAAAAATTAAACGACAAGTGATTTGCGATTTTATTTAATCTAAATATAATAAAAACTGTTGGAATTTATCCTTTATGACGCTTTTGCAAATGAATCAGAATTACTCCTAGATTGTATAACAAAAATTTAATCTTCAACGAAATGTAACCGAATTTCCATTTTACTTAATCTAAAGATATTAAGTACACTTGGAATTTGAGCTAAATCGTGGTTTTGTCAATATAATATTACTCAAGGTTGATATAAGAGAAAATTAAGGTACAAGGGAATGTAATGAAATTACGGTTTTCTTATTATAAAAATAATAAGCACTTTTCGAATGTTTCCTGTATGATGGTTTTGTCAATAAGATATAATTAATGAAAGTTTCATAAATAATACACTGGGATAAACGTTTATAATAAACGTCATGTGGAACTTCCACCACGCATCAATTGTATATTTAATAAGAAAAGGTTGAATAAACGAAAAAGTTAAAAATGTATTTCCTTGAATAAGTAATTGCATAGTGAATAAAATTGACAATGAAATATTTCTGAACATATGTGTGGCTTTATTTTCGTGCACCCAGAAACGTGTATAAATTAGCTAAAAGAAATATAAATATACTATCAAAAATCTTTCAAATATTGATTTTAAAAACAGGGTATTTCGTAGAATTAAACAAACATGAAACTGTCAAAATCGAACATGATTCGGAACGATTTGCAAATTAGTATACATAACTATTAAAATAATACATAAATAAAGCAATGAGAGAAAAAGAATAAAATTTCACATATATTTCCAGAACGAGATAAATTTTTAAATAATACATTTTTCTATTTTATATTTTTTATATTATTTTTGAAGATTTTGATTTGTATGTCTCGGAAGTGAATAAATATTCTAAATTAATGTTTTATTTTATAACTTTTCTCTAACATTGTTTTTAAAGGTTTTAAATAATTGTTAACATCAAATATTTCGACCTTCTGCACATTCTACTCAATTTGGTTTTAGAAAATACTATTTCCATACACAAAACGACTAACTAAAATAATCTGCTCTTATATTATGTTCGAAAAAATAGGACATAGAGAGAATCAAAAAAAGAAAAAAAACATAACATAGCTTACACAATATTGCCATAAACAGACACTGTTTTAGAATATTTTGCAGTGGAATTTAAACTTTAATATAACTGGTGAAATACCTACTTTATTTAACAGATCGGCTATTGGATATACTAGAAGGTTTTCCTAGATTATGTCTCGTTATTAAATTATTATTATTCAAATGATACTTAAATCATCTGAGGAAAAATAGCGAGATATATAATTATTATTAACCTCACATACGGGTTTGACACACACCATAGATTTTCCTAATTGAAAATGGCTAACCGGCTGAGAGAGAAAATCTCCTTTATCTTGAACACATCATATTACATGATTATATATATATATATATAAATAAATTTTAACTAATTTGCGGTTTTACTTTCCTTTTAAAAATAGTGTGTAAATTTTCGTATGTTGAATTAATAAATAGTGTGTTATCTATTACTGTAATGATAAGTTCAGTAAAGGAAAAAAAAATAATTAAATCGTATTTATATTAAGGGGGAAGAATGAAAAGGGTTAACCGAATGAGAGAGAAAATTCTCTTTTATCTTGCACATCATATTTCATGATTATAAATTGGTTAAAAAAAAAAAAAAAAAAAAAATGTTAACAAATTTGCGGTTTTGCTTTCCTGTTATAAATAGTGTGTAAATTTTCGTATGCTGAATTAATTAATAGTGTTTTATCCTATTCCTGTAAAGATAAGCTTCGTACATTCTATTCAGTTTGATTTTAGAAAATACTATTTTCATCTACAGAAGGACTAACTAAAATCGAATGTTTTTATAGTATATTCGAAAAAATAGAACACAGAGAGATTCGAGAAAAAAAAAAAAAAAAAAAAAAAAAAAAAAAAAAAAAAAAAAAAAAAACATAACATAGCTAAATATTATTATTCATATGATACTTGAATCATCTGAGTAAAAATAGCGATATACATAATTATTATAAACCTCACATAAAGGTTTGACACACACCGTAGATTTTCCTAATTGAAAAAGGTTAACCGGCTGAGAGAGAGAATTCTTTTTTAGCTTTCACATTATATTGCATGATTATAAATTGGTAAAAAAATAAATAAAATAAAATAAATAAATAAAGAGTGTGTAAATTTTCGTATGCTGAATTAATAAATAGTGTATTATCCTATTACTGTGAAGATAAATTCCTTAAAGGAAAAAGTGTAATTTAATCATATTTTTATTAATAATGACGAGAAAATTTGAACATTTGCGGGCGTACTCTTAAAATGAATTTCTATGTACAAAGTAACTATTAGAATACATTATTAAACACGCAATATTTCCCTGAGGGGTATTATTTAAAGAATAATATAATATATTCAATAATAAGCATATATTTGTACACACTTTATTCACAGAAAATTTCTTTTTAATTAATAAAGCATACGGTTATTGTTTTTTATTATTTATTAAAACATTTTTCTTGTATGTTTATAAACATTTTTCGCAAATCCGAAAGAAATTACTTTCATATTTTAAACACATGAATGTTTTCCTTTAGTTTTAATAATCGTAATTCAATAAAATGTAATTAGAAAAAAGCTCTGTACAATTTATTTGAACTTGCAAGTTAAAATTTTCCATAAAAACCATATTTAGAAAAACAATCTGTACATTTAATGACAAAAGTGGTTACGATTATCATAAAACATTTCAATTTTTTTCTGCTATAATAATAAAAAATAAAATTATCTACAAACATAGCGATATTATTTTCAATAGAATTTATTTTGATTTAAATTCCAAAGAAATTAAAAATTAAACACTGCTCTTTATTTAAAAACAAAATTCAGAAAGACATTTGTGTGATGAATTCACAATTATGTAGTAGAAATTCATTATTCAGCAACATGCAATAGAATGCAATTTTATTTAATTTAAAGTTCTTGAAAATAGTTCAATTTCATCTTACAAAACGTTTCTGACATTAAATTATCCTTACTCAGTAGAGCGTCGGAGCATCTGATTAACAATATATTCAAATAAATGGTTATTCTCAACGCCATGTCCAGGTTTCGGTATGCAGCACCAGTTTACTTAATAAGGAATTGGTGAATCGGTTTAAAGGTACAAATTGTATTTCTTGTTTAAAATATTTCATGTGAATGAAATGGAAATAGTAGGCTTAATTTATTAACTTTTTTTTTTTTTTTTTTTTTTTTTTTTTTTTTTTATTCTCGAGAATGAGTGAAATTTAAAAAATAAATTAATAAATATAATTACACCGCAAGTAGTTGATTCCGTTCCAGTAGTTGATCAATTGTTTTAAATATTGCATCATTTAAGGAGGAAATGAATTTTACACGTGGCACTACACATAATATCTTTGTTTGAATGCTGTAGCCCCCATTGTCCGATTCTTTTCAGCTGTCTGCTGTAAGTGAAGCCATTTTATGTTTTTTTTTTTTTATTATTATTAGAAAATATAAACAATAATTTCTGATTAGTTGGAAACAATTACGGCACGTTCTTCCATCTTACCTATTTTAAACTAGAACGTTGTGGCCATCACAAAACTTTCTTCTATATAAATCACATCAATTAAATCATTTAAATAGTACAAGAAATAACAATGATTTAGCACCAATTCATATCAAAGTATATCTGAATTTGAAGTTGGATGAAAATTCGTGCATTAGTTCTTGAGATAGAGCTATAGCGAAAATTCTGAAAAATGTAGCATAGCAGCGCCACCTGTTGAGCGATTTACACCAAAAATTAAACAGCACTAATTTATACGTCAATTCATGTCAAGGACTAACTAAATCTGAAGTTTGAGGAAAATCCGTGCAATAGTTCTTGATAAACAGCTGTTGTGGAAACCGTGAAAAATACAGCACAGCAGTGCCACCTGTTGGGCGATTTACACCAAAAATTAAACAGCACTATTTTATATCAGGGACTAACTGAATCTGAAGTTTGATGACAATTCGTGCATTTTTTCTTGAGTTAGAGCTAATGCGATAATCATGAACAATGCAGCATACCAGCGCCACCTGTTGGGCGATTTTCACAAAAAAATAATCAACACCAAACAATATCTTGGACTAACTGAATCTGAAGTCTTATGAAAATCCGTGCAGTAGTTCTTGAGATATAGTTATTGCAGAAATCGTGAAAAATGCCGCATAGCAGCGCCACCTGTTGGGCGATTTTCACCAGAAACTAATCAGGACCAGTTTATATCAAGGTCTAACTAAATATGAAGTTTTATGAAATTCCGTGCATTAGTTCTTGATATAGAGCGCCCACAATATTTTTGTCACATACAGACTCACAGAGTGACAGAGTGACAGACAGACTCACAGACAGACATTTTCGAAAAACCATCAAATCGTGTTCTGGGTATTCTAAAATGTATAAATCCGTCGAAAACCGGAAGTCGAAATTTTTCCCGAATCCAATAATTTCTTCTTGTAAAGATAGAAGAAAGTAAAAATAGTTTTATATGAATTATTGTTAATCACAGCTCAATCATGATATTTTACTGATTAATTTTTGAATTTTCGACTGATTTCTTCGATTGATCAACTACTGGGAAAATGAAAATTGAAGAAATTATTTATTTATAATTTTGTTGCTATTAAACTTCAGCAGATTTCATTTTTGCCTACTATAGAACATTCATTAGGCGTTGTAGCAATCTTGTTTGTTTATACATCGTACAAAAAGACACGAAGGTTTTTGAATAATGTTGATTTTTAAATTACGACATATTTCTCTGAAAAGTATACATTATGTTCAGTAATATGCTTATATTTGTATGCTCCGTATTCAGTAAAAATTTCTAAATAATTAAGAAAGTCTACGATTATACATTATTATGATTTTTTTTAAATATTTTAATTGTATGTGTTAGATTTATTTTTATTTCTAAATCTCAAGAAATACTGTTATATTTTTAAACACATATAATTTATTATGTATTGATAATAATTTTAATTCTATAAAATGGAATTTTATAAACAACACTGTATATTACTTTTAAAAAAGCACTAATGAACAACATTTTTTATTCAGTACATTTAATTATTAAATTATTTGCAACTAACGTTTATCATACAATGTTTTATTTAAAAAAAATATTTTGTGCTGTTGTTATTAATAAAATAAAGTAATCTTTTACATAGTGACTTAACTCGAAATGTAATTTATTTCGATTTAAATTTAATATATATACATATACAGGGTGATTCAGCTCGTCGGTGACAAACTTTAAGGATCGATAGAGCACACCTAGACGAACATTTTTGAATCGGGAATGTAGGGTCCCTGACGCGATGGTAAGGCGCTAGGCGCTTTCGAAAATTTGGGTGCCGAAATTCGAAACGTCATAAAAACTAGGGAAATGGTTAGATTTTCTTGCTTGTTGCGTCGAAATGATTCTGTTTGTTTAGACTTTCTTCAGTACCAATTTGATAAGCGTATCTCTTAAAACATGGATAGGGGGCGCTGCAGACTTTGGAGAGCTAGACAACAACTTTAAGCCCGTTATTTTGATAATTTAACACATGCTCGCCAAAGTTTATACTCTAACTTAAAGTTTGAACCCAAAAGTAGAGCCCTGCAAAAAGCGTAAGAGCCGGAATAAAATGTCAAAGTACAGGGTGGTCGAAACTCGAAGGCTCCTAGGAGATAAACAAACAGATTTCTTGACTTATGGCATGCATTTTCATGATTCTGTTTGCTGGGGCTCTCTGAAACTCAGTTGAACGGTACAAAAAGAAACATCGATAGGGGGCGCTTTGGGCAAAAAACATAATTCGTTGACATTTCGGACGCTAACTGGAAACGGGGCGCTACGATCAGTTAGAAACAAAACAAGAGAGTAATTTACTTATCATAAGAAGCTATTAAAACTGCAGTTTGTTTGTTTTTTTTAACAAACATAGCTGGTTTCAATCATGCACAATGCGCGCAATAAAATTTACATAAGGTGCTTTTTGCTGATTTATGCAAAAGATATCGTACCATATCGATATGCAAAATATACGTAATGCGTAGACGACAACGCGAGATGACGTAGTTGTATGCGCAGACACGTCTTTTGAACGTGCGGTACCTACTTAAGCTTCGGGTTACTTGTCTGCAGATCGGTAGTAGGATGGAACGGTACACAAACTCTGAATTGGCTGACATGCATTTGGCGTATGGCGCTGCTGGTTGTAATGGACGAGCCGCTCAGCGGTTGTACGCCGAGCGTTACCCCAACAGGCAAATCCCCTGCCATGCCTTCTTCGCTCGAGTACACCAGAGGTTGTCCACAACGGGATCTTTCGACGGAGGCAGGCCTGAACGGGAGCGATCAGTGAGCACCCCCGACAACGAAAAGGCTGTGCTTAACCTGGTTGAGGACAACCCAGGTCTTAGCACGAGAGATATCGCCAGACATGTTGGCATTTCGCAAGCAACTGCGTGGCGCATCTTACGTTCCCGGAATCTGCACCCCTACCACATCCAGCGGGTGCAGTTGCTCAGAGAGCAGGATTTTGGCCCTCGAGTGGAATTCTCAAGATGGTACTTGGCGATGAGATCCAGGGATCCCCGTTTTGTAAACAGCATTTTGTTTACGGACGAGTCCACCTTCAGCCGGGAGGGAATGTGGAACGCCCACAACAGTCATGTGTGGTGTGATGAAAATCCACATGAAACCAGAAGCCGAGCAGCCCAGGAGCGTTTCTCAGTAAATGTGTGGGCCGGCATTCTGGGGGATTGCCTCATTGGCCCTTATTTGTTACCTGAACGGCTGACAGGTGGAAATTACCTGATTTTCCTGGATCAAGTGCTGCCGCAGCTTCTGGATGAGGCGCACGTACCCGAAGGTTCGCGTCGCCAGATGTGGTTCCAGCACGATGGAGCTCCGGCCCATTACACGAACGACGTGCGTCTCCATCTAAACGCAAGGTATGGCCAGCGGTGGATCGGGCGTGGGGGTCCAGTTCACTGGCCTGCCCGATCACCAGACCTCACCTGCTTGGATTTCTTCCTTTGGGGTTACCTGAAGGCCGAGGTATACCATACACCTGTCAGCAGTGCTGAAGAACTTGTGGCGCGCATTGTGGCAGCTGCAGGGCAGATCAGAGATACTCCTGGCATTGTTGGAAACACACACTCCTCAATGCGACGGAGGTGCGAAGCCTGCATCATGGCCCAAGGTCGAAATTTCGAGCATCTTCTGTAGTGTTATTTTTTGTAAATAAATTTCCAGTATCATTGATGTTTTTGGTCTAAATTTATTCAGAAGTGTTGAGCAGAGGTAGAAAATGTGTTTTCATTATTACTAACTGATCGTAGCGCCCCGTTTCCAGTTAGCGTCCGAAATGTCAACGAATTATGTTTTTTGCCCAAAGCGCCCCCTATCGATGTTTCTTTTTGTACCGTTCAACTGAGTTTCAGAGAGCCCCAGCAAACAGAATCATGAAAATGCATGCCATAAGTCAAGAAATCTGTTTGTTTATCTCTTAGGAGCCTTCGAGTTTCGACCACCCTGTACTTTGACATTTTATTCCGGCTCTTACGCTTTTTGCAGGGCTCTACTTTTGGGTTCAAACTTTAAGTTAGAGTATAAACTTTGGCGAGCATGTGTTAAATTATCAAAATAACGGGCTTAAAGTTGTTGTCTAGCTCTCCAAAGTCTGCAGCGCCCCCTATCCATGTTTTAAGAGATACGCTTATCAAATTGGTACTGAAGAAAGTCTAAACAAACAGAATCATTTCGACGCAACAAGCAAGAAAATCTAACCATTTCCCTAGTTTTTATGACGTTTCGAATTTCGGCACCCAAATTTTCGAAAGCGCCTAGCGCCTTACCATCGCGTCAGGGACCCTACATTCCCTATTCAAAAATGTTCGTCTAGGTGTGCTCTATCGATCCTTAAAGTTTGTCACCGACGAGCTGAATCACCCTGTATATATATATATATATAAAACTGTCTTTTATCAAAACAAATTGAGATCAAAATTTCGTAATGAATTTACGTTATTTTGCACAATTGCGTAAATACCCAGCGGGTAGGTACACTGCTCAAAACAATTAAAGGATATTGCAGTTTTAGGTGGATTTTGTATCTGGTAAACTGTTTAGCTGATTGATACATGGTCGACAGACATAGTAGGTTATATGAGAATAAATTACACATGTTTGGCAGAACAAATGCCTTTTATTGCGCATTTGTGTACTAAAGGAAAAAAAACACAATTTGTGCATATGAGAAAAAAAGAATAAGAAAAGGTGTTTTCTTCAAAGAAAATCATTTTCAGTAGGGGGTATGGTTTCCACGGGCGGCCAGCAACGTTGAATACCTTTGAGGCATGGACTCAATGAGGCTATTAATGACGAGTTGGGGTATTCTGCCCCACTCTTCCAGAAGAACTCTTTCCAGTTCTTGGAGAGTTTGTGGGGGTTGTTGGCGGCCAGAAACTCGTCTTCCTAGAGCGTCCCAAACGTGCTCGATTGGATTCATGTCTGGAGAACACGCTGGCCATTCCATTCGAACGATTCCTTCCTCGAAAAGGAAATCCTCCAACAGGTTTGCACGATGTGGCCTGCAGTTATAGTCCATTAAAATGAAGTTATCTCCGATTGCTGCAGCGTTAGGGACTGCAATAGGTCTGAGGATCTCATCCCTATATCGGCGACCAGTCAGAGCTCCATCTCGAATGATGTAGTGGTCAGTGCGCCCGTCAATGGAGATGCCACCATACACCAACACTCCTCCACCGCCAAATCTGACACTTTCGTGCACGAACGCAGGATTATTCCTACTGCCACGGTCCCTCCAGATGAAAATACGCCTATTATCCGGATGCACAGAAAAACGGGACTCGTCAGAAAACAGAATATTGCTCCATTCATTTCTCCTCCAGTTGACATGCTCGGTTGCCCACTCCCTGCGGTCACGACGATGCTTTGATGTTAATCTAACACATACCATCGGTCGGCGAGCATACAGACCTACAGCATGGAGCCGGTTTCGGACAGTCTGAGTTGAAATCGTGGTGCCTGTAGCCGAGCGAAAGTGTTGTTGGAGAAGAGTAGCGTTCATAGTTCGGTGTCTCCGAGCTGTTAACGCTAAATACCGATCTTCATTGGGCGTTTTTGCCCGTCTACGATCTTGCCCTGGTCTTCGGCCTGCACATCCACTCTCCAAAAAATGGTTCCAGATCCTGGAAATGACACTTTATGACACTCCAATGGCTTGCGCTACTTCGGCTTGAGTTTGGCCCCCTTCTAACCTACCAACAATTCTCAAAGCTTCTGAATCTGTCAAATGACTTCGCTGAGACATCGTACTCATCGAAACAAAGCAATCACTGAATGCCGATCATCCTTGTCTTCATTCTCTTTTATCCAGTTGAAAGTCAAATTTCATTCGCTGCCGCTGAAGCGACGTTTTTGACGTCGAACTCAAAATTTGCATACTCCACAGTTTGAAAACCAGAAAAATTTGCATTTGTGATTCTCTTCTTCTATTTTCGGCAAAAAAAAAATTTCGTTTATATCTTTATTTTATATAAAACTTCAAATATCCTTTAATTGTTTTGAGCAGTGTATTTATTTTTTAGGTAGTTGCCTGGACATTTACCGAAGCCTTGGGTAAATACCCAAAAACTGGATATTTTCATATTCCATAGTGAAAATTCATAATCCTGAAAAAATATTTTTAAACAGAGGGGAACAAGCGACACAGTGAAATGTCCCTTCAAAACATATTTATATTACATCTTTTAATTTCATATTCGTACTCGTCAAAAGCAGTATAGTGAAGAATATTGACAATCATAAATTATGTAGTCAAATTAAACTTATTCATTTTGCTGTTTTTATCTCTTAAAAGTATTTTGTTTTGTTTTGAATCTTAGATAATTTGTTAATACAGTTAAGCAATACAGAGGAAATATATTTAAAGTGTACAGATGAGGCACACGTTTATTGTTAATTTTATTCGAAATTTGCCTTTTCGTATGAAATAAAATGTTATAGAATATTTTATTATTTCATATTTGAATGGCGTACAGTGGGTCATCATAAAAAGGATTACAGCAGACCACTTTTTTATACCGATTTAATGGTGAATTTTTCAATAGAAAAACTTAAATGGATCAAAGTATCCTTAAAAAAAAAAAAAAAAAAAAAAAAAAAAAAAAAAAAAAAACAGCTGTTACGAATATGTTCTAGTACATTTTGTTGTTTTATTTTTTAGTTAAAAAGAAAAAAAAAATATTATTTCTGCGTGATTTTAAAATCTGAAATACGTAATGCATCGGGATAATTTTATTAAGAAAGTAAATTTTTAGAAGAATATAGCAGTAAACATAAGACATAAATAGCTGTCTTATTGGATGTGCTAAATTGTTCTTTAAATTATTTTATTTATACATATTTAAAACAATCTTATTATTTTTTATTTAAACTTAAATATGTAAAATTGTGTACAATATATCTATTGAAGAATACAATGACATCATGCAGAAAAATTTCTTAAATTATTTATTCATATGAAATCAATTCTGTACTATTTAATGTATTGAAAAATATGGCTATAGGTTTCTAATAAAGTACTTATCCCTTTAAATAGTTATTAATACTGTAGTTTATTCTTCACCTTCCATATTTTCTGTGCGCCTTGTGGTTTTCAAACTGTTCCTTTAAAATGGGTTACACGATTTCAGTTCAATGCTGCTCGTTACTTATTTTCGGAATTCCCCTCGGTAAGGCTCTATAATACGAGCTGACGCACGAATCCACTTAATTTCCCAAACGGACACCTGACTCTTCGTCTTATCGTGTAAGGTGGCGAGTGAATTTAGTTCACTGCTCTAATAGTATAGTAGTTTTGTCTCATGCAAAAATATAAGAATAAATAATTAAGATATTTAATTATATAGTATATGAAAAAATAGTTGCATGTAGTTATGCTTTTGTATAATGCTATATTAGAATAAAAAATTTCTTTCCATCAATTTATGTTTATTGTTATGTTTTACATTTATATTTAAGAAACACAATATAAATTGAAGTAATACTAAATTTGACTTAATGTGTGCATGTATATATATATATATATCAATACAAAAACCCTTAACGGGTTAAAAGTTTGTGACGCAGCACTTTATGTTATGCTCTAAGAATTTTAAATATGGAACTTAAAAATAATGATGTCAAATTTTGAGTGACGCTATCCTATTAATTATAATCTCTCGACATATTATTTATTTCATCTTTTTATTTTTTTATAATCGCATGTGCAAAAATTATATTCAATTTTTAAAAAATGTATGAAAGTTTATTCATTGATGCTGTATCATTTACACCTCTCATAAATTCCAAATATGAGTTTTAAAAGATATGATATCAAAATTTTAGTGAAGCTTTGATGTGACTTTAAACGATTTGTTTTAAAATTAAATTTTAATTATTTTTGTTTTGGCAAATATATATTCACACATCTAAACAATAGTTTTAATTTTCCAATATACTTTAAATATGTCACTTTCAATGAATTTATATAATGCATTTAAATGTATTTATTTGAATAAGTTGCTTTATCCTTTGTCCAATGCTATTAAAAATTTAAAATAAGATTTACGTAAATATTTTTTTTTTTTTTTTTGCGTCATTCTATCCAAACTAAGTGAAATGTATTCAAAGGATACTATGAGACAAAAAAGTTATTTACGTAAATCTTTTAATAGCATTGGACAAATTGTTGAAACAGAAATTGCACCCTGTTATGCGTTTTCTTGCTAAACTAAATTTTCCCATTATAAAGTATATATATTAGCATACAGATCTAATACAGGGCTATTCTAAAGAATTGGAATATATATTTGGCTATAGATCGTCACTGTTGAAGTCAGTTTTTTAAATGTTTACTTATTTATATTACTTACCTTAATTACCTAAATGATGAAGTTTTGTTAAAGCTTTTAGGGAGTGTTGGAAAGTGTTTTATAATCTATGCCGTACGCATGATATTTCTTTCTTCTTGTTATTGTTTTCTAACAATAAATATATAATGATCTAAATTCCACCTCCCTCTGAAATTTCGGCTATTTTCTTTTGAAACCGCCTTCTCCCGTAAAAAAATAATGTCTTTAAATTTCGAATAAATATCGCTCCATTCTTTACAAACCGTCTAAATCAACAATCTACCCCTAAAAACAAATAAACAAATAATAAGGAAATGAATAAGGCGAACTTTCTAGAAATGGGTGTGTGGGTGGTCCTCTCTTTTAAAATTAGGCACTTTTCATCCGTCCGGTACAAAATAGCTATATCGGATTCGAAGAACCGGTTTGTTGTATACAAGTGATCAGGTTGGCACGGTATTTGACGAACTTCTCCAATCCAGATCTATTCTTCTAAGAATTTATACGCAACTTATTCCACTTTTCTTCATTTATATGGAATCTAAATACTCTAAATTCATTCCTGAACAGGTTAAAACAATTTTCTGCTAAACAACCTTCCATTTTAACGTTTTTGTAACTTTATAATCATTCAAACTTTTCTCGACGCATAGGAATCAATGGGAAACAAACGGCACGTGGGAAACAAGATGTTTGATGATTCAGCCTGAGTTAAAGGAGCCCTACCCTCGGTAATGTTAAGTTGATGAGCATTTGATCATTCTTATATTTAAAATATCTCATCGGGAAATTAATATTTTTAAGTTGTTTTTTTCTGTGTATTCTTCTTAAAGAATGTCTCTTTTTTTTTCTTAGTTCTTAAAATATTTCTAAAATTTATTCTTAATTTTATATGAAATATTAATATTTTACTCTTAGTTGGTCCGCTTTTAAACACACAAATTATTAAATTAAGCATAGATTTAAAAAAAAATATTTTGACAATTAAGAATAAAAGAGACGCCCTTTAACAAGAACACAGAAAACAGAAATAAAAAAATATTAATATCCTGAGGAGATATTTTAAATATAAAAATGCACCAAACGCCCACAGTCTTAACATTACCGAGTGAAAATCGTAAACTGGGTGATGAGAAGCCTTAAGAAGTATTTTTCTTAAAAATCTGTTAAAATTTATACTTTGAAGAAATTAATAAATAAAGATAAATTATACTCAGGAACATTTTCTTGTAATCTCTAAATTTCGGAAAAAAGGTCTTTTTCAATATGACAATGCTCAAATATGGCAGCAGTTTTCATATTATTTAAGAAAAATACTTGCATGTTGTCATGAAATATTGAGTTTCTTTTAAATTTAACATTGACAGAAGTCTAAGGTTCTATTTCTTTCTTTCTTTTACTACCATCTATCATAACTAACATTTATACAAATTTTTAGCACAGTTATATTTAATTGAAAAATATATATCCAGTTAATGGGTATTTTCCCTGCTGTTTACCCTTAAAAATAAATACCCATGTATTTTACATCACTGATTATATAGCCGACATTTCTTTTTTAGAAACATGCAATATAATTGCGATTTTATTTAATTTAAATCTGTTGAAAACAATTGAAACTGATCTTAGAGAACGTTTCTGTCATTAAATTATCATTACTCAAAAGAGCATCGGAGCATCTGATTAACAATTTATTCAGATAAACGATTATTCTAAACGCCATGAGCAGGTTTTTATATGCACCACCAGTTTACTTAATAGGAAATGGGGGAATCGGTTGAAAGGGCAAAAATTGTATTTCTTGTTTAAAGTATTCCATATGGATAATATGGAAAGAGCAGGTTTAATTTGTTAACATCTTTGTGTCTTATACTGAGTGTCCAGTCTCAACGATGTCCAATGGCTAATTCCTAAACTGTTAGTCATAGACATATAGTTCCAATTACAAAAATGTTTTAAATCAGGTAAAGAAATATTTTAAAAGCGATTTGGGTCAATAAAAACAATTCTTTAAAAATTACGAAATTTAAATTTTTATATGGTCTCCCGGTCCTATAAGTTATATTTAGTAAATGTTTCCTATTACACTGACAAGTAAGATAAGAAAAATTCCCATTCATATAACACTAAAATTGAGCGAGTTATGAATTTTTAAAAATGTATGACTTATGCCACTTTTCTGCTCTGAAAACAAATGAGTTCGGCTTGGCTTTGAGGGGTCACGTACCAAATCCTTAAAGTATTCGAAGATCTTATTTCATGTGTATCTGCGCTTTGAAAAAAATCGTACAAGTATTACGATTAAGTTAACATTTATTAAGTTTCAGATTGGCTAAAATAACATATGTTTTATTTTGTCAGGATTTGAGACTGTTTCTTTTATGATTTCTTTTAACGAAAATTATGTTATTTTTATAAGTTTTTATGTTACTTCAACGACGTATGTATGTTTTTCCAGTTCAAAGTTTGTACTCGAACTTTAACTCACTTTTAAATATCCGATCAAGATTACATTTTACATACTGGCGCAAATCCAATAACAATCCAATATCATTATCATTTTCGGTGGTTACCATTCATACTTATTTTACAGTATAACACAAAAAATTTCGGATAGATTACTGCCAAGAAGTAAGAAAAAAAAAAGGTTTAGATTAGATAATACAAGACTGCGATTGTTGGTTTTTTTAACTTTTATGTATTTTTTAGCACTGAATCCGAAAAACATATTAATTTTTAACCATCATGTCAGGATATTTCGCAAATCATAAATTGTCAAATTTAACGAATAACAAAAATCGGATACTATAAAGTAGAGGAGATCGTTGTGTTTTTTTAACTTTTGATAATTGATTTTTACGTACTTTTTTAGCACTGAATCAGAAAATGACCTTCATTTTTAACCATCACTTTTGAATTTTTTTGCAAATCGTAAATGTGTAAGTTAAAATATAGCGAAAATCTCATACTATAAAAAATATGTAAAACTTTTTTTTGTTTTATTTTGTTTTTTTTATTTTATTTTATTCAATAATTTATTCGATATTTTTGCTTATCCTGGAATTCTTACAGTTAAATAGCTGAGTGGTTTGATGAGATGAGGTAGGAGATTCAATTTTATCTTTGAACTTTTTAACTTTGAAATTTGCGAAAAATCCTGATGTGATGGTTAAAAATGAAGGTGAATTTCAGATTCAGCGGTACAGAATACATAAGAATAAATTATCAAAAGCTAAAAAACATGACAAATCCCAACTTTTACAGGCTATTGTAATCTAATAAATACGTATTTTTAAATACGTATCTTTTAGTAAAGAATTGAGGCTGTTAATTTAGCATCATTTTATTTAACAGAAATTCTGTTTTTTTCTTCTTTATTCTTAAATGTTTATTACAAATTGTATATTTTGCATTAATATGTCAGAATGATTAACGATTTCAAATTTATATTACAATGTTAATTTTACTCTCAACTACTTTCTAATATATCTGACGAAATTTTATTTCGACTAAATTTGTGAATGACCCCCAATTTGCAGCAAAAAAAATGCTCCTACTTTAAACAGCTATTACTCGGTGGATTTTAATCGTAGAATAATGTTACATTTTGTGTATTACTTGTCTCTGTAAAATGAAAATTTTACTAAATATAACTTATAAGATCGGGGGACCGTATAAAAATTTAAAATTCGTAATTTTTTAAGAAATGTTTATTAATTACCCAAATCGCTTTTCAAATATTTCTTTTACCTGATTTTAAACATTTTTGTAATTCGAACTATATGTCTATGAGTAACGGTTTAGGAATTAGCCTAACATATGTTAGTATTTAAATTTTATAAATTTTGATTAAATACTTCAAAATTTTCATTAAATTTATAAGATGATTTATTATTATTTTTATAAATATTTATCATAATAATTATTTTATTGTCTGTAATTTTATTATAGATATCGTTTTAAATTAACAATAGATTTTCAATGCAGTATAAATGAAATATGTTAAACTAAATCCACTGTAAATCAAATTCCAGTGAAATTGTAGATATCCCTCGAATTAATAAAATATATATTAATACTAATTTTTCTATCATTTTACATTTTTTATATATATTGTGGATGGAAACACAACGGCTTATTTGATAACATAATGCTACAAAATGAGTTGCTTGGCATGATATTCGCTCATTCTTACCCAGCTTTTTATGGGAAGGTTGACCGTGAGCGGATAAAAGAGTTTTAATCCAACGAGAACTATAATCCGTGTTAGTTTCCCTTGAAAATTTCTTCCCGAAAGGAACCTACTCTAAAAAACTCACCAAAACTGGCCATTTCTTATAACGAGCAATGCAACATATTGTAATAAGAATTTTTAATTTTGTATAATTGATAATAAAGACACGAAACAAAAAGGCGAGATGGACCGAATATGAGTATATGAATTATATATTCACAGCAACTGAATTAAACATAGAGCATTACATGTATTTATAGATTTAGAAACCGTGCTGACAGAAACGGTCCTAGCAAAAAGCTACCATAAAGAACCAATCATAGTTTAAACAAAAAATATTGTCTAAAACGGAAAATGGAAAAACTGTGTTTATCAAAAGTTCAGTGCGAAAGAAAAACGCAATTAAAAAAAAAAAAAAATCTATACGTCAGAAAAACATGCGGTTTACAGAAAAATATTCAGCGTGGCATGGAATTTTGTATGACACTAACCAAGACATTAGTTAAAAATCTCGGCAATAGAGGGGGCTACTGAAGGTAATTCAATGGAATAATTCCATATTGCAATATTCCATATTCCATATTCCACAACGCAAGATTTGTATACAAAAAAGTGTATACTGTATGTGCAGTATTTTCTAATGTTTTTGTATAGAAATTTTGTGTTGTGTGAGCAATATGGAATTATTCCATGGAATTACCTACAGTAGCGCCCTCTATTGTTCAGATTTTGAACTAATATTTTGTTTGTGTCATACAAAATACCGTACCACGCTGAATATTTATCTACAAGCCGTATGTCTCTCAGAGGCATGGATCTTTTTTTTAATCGCGTTTTACTTTTCCACCGAACTTTTGAAACACCCGGTGTGATTACAATATTCTAGCAAAAATCCATTTTAATCTCGATTCCAGTGGAAAGTGTCAGAAATTATTGTTACTAAAAGGAGTATCGAAGGTCATGAATAATAAAAGCGGTCGATATGATTTGTTATAAAAACTCAATATGCAGTTTTTGACGCTTTTAACTGAACAGTCAAAGGATAAATTGAGTGAAAGGGAAAAATAAAAACCGTCTTCGAGAAATTATTTATGCGGAATAAAAGGAATGAAAATACTTAATTTATTGAAATACTTCAGCCTTTGATTTTGCGCATTTACGATTTGGTAAAGTTGATGAAGGTAAAGTGAATTGGTGATATCAAAAATTAAATATCTATATAATTTGAATTTGCTGAATGTTTATTCTACTTCCTCAAATGGCGTACAGCCAATATATTGGAAATGTGTCCAAGCCTGTAATCGAAAAAGGCTAATGTATTTGGTTTAAATAAAATATGAGTGAATCGAGTTACATATTTACAGAAACTGAATTAAACATAGATCATAAACATGTATTTGTAGAATTAGAAAGAGTATTGACTGAAAGATTGGGGGCGTGGCATAAATCTAGCTTAAAGAACCAATAATAGTTGAAACACATAATATTGTATAAAATTGAAAACGGAAGTATGATTGCAATATTCTAACAAAAATGCATTTCAATCACGATTCCACTCTGGAAAATGCCAGAATTCCTACTCTTAAAATTATTGTTACTAAACGGTGTATCGAAGTTCATGAATAATAAAAGCGGTGGATATGATTTGTTATATAAACTCAATATGCAGTTTTTGACATTGGGTATCCTTTCAATTGTACAGTCAAGGGGTAAATTGAGTGAAAGGGAAAAATAAAAAAAAGGTCTTCGAAAAGTTATTTATGCGTAATAAATGGAATGAAAATCATTAATTTATTGAAATATTCCAGGCTTCGACTTTGTGCATTTATGATTTGGTAAAAATGATGAAGTTAATTTGAATTGGTGATTTCAAAATTTATATATCTATATAATTTGAGATTGGAGAATGTTTATTATACTTCCCCAAATGGCGTGCACCCAATAGCTTTGAAATGTTACCAAGCCTGGGATCGATCCATAATAATGTATTTGGCTTAAATTTATTATTATAAAATTTCATTTTATTTCCTTAAAATTCGGAAATATTCAGTATGCAAAATACACGTTTCGGAAACTCAAATGTCTGCTTTAATAATAAATATATTTGAACTTGTATTATTATAAAATTGTTCTAAACAGTAAGCTAATATAACATTTAAGAACACAATTTTTACTACATTTATAGCAGAAATACAAATCTGAACACAACCATGTTAAATTTCTACTTCATTTAATCTGCAGCTATGTGTAAGTATTTAGAATTCATCCTATGTGAGGCTTGTATCATTAAATTATCGTTACTCAAAGTTGTATGGATGCAGCTGAATAGCAATCGAATCAGAAAATTGTTATTATAAACGCACCCGCATCGCCATTATTTTACGTAATAGAAAGAGGATGAATCGACTGAAAGGAAATTTTTACTTCTTTCGATCATATATTCCATGAGAAATAAATTGAAGGAATGCATTTAATTATTAATGAATTTCTAATTTCATTCTTGGCAACGAATAAAAATTATTAGGTTGTTTGTTATTAAGCAAATTTCGTAGGAGACGTTGCGATTTTAGCCCTTTCGTAAAAACGGCATTAGACGTTGCGATCTTAGCCCTGTAGTAAAAACGGCAGGTGACGTTGCGATATTAGTACTCTTGTATAAACGAGCATATATATTTGATTTATGTTCATATTTAACAAGAAATAATCCGTCAAACATATTTTATGAAACTTTTTTCCAACATATTCAGAATACTGTAAATTAAACTTCACATTTTTAATAATGCGAAAAATGATATATAATTAAACAATTTGGAAAATTCATAAGAATTCGAAAAATCAATATACACTCTCAGAAAAAGCGGCAAATTTATGAGCGTTTGCCTTTTCACGGGCAACAGCCTTATTTGATGAAAAGTGGTCTGATCAATTAAATAAGCGGCCTTATCCCTTAGATACTTATAAAATTAAGGCAATTGACATATTTTTACAGTTCTAAGCCATCTGCAAAAAATACGGATTTCTATTTGGATTTTGTTTTTATGGGGTATGACTGGAATCTCTGCTGCAGTCCTCTGCCCGTAATTTTACAAGGATTATTTTTGTGTGTGTAGCAACTAAAGTCAATAATCGGATTAGTATTTAAATTCCTTTGGAAAGCCTTTCATATAATCTACATATTTTTATGTTGATCAATTTTGTATGTCATTGTTGTGTATCTGTATGTTAATGTGACTACATTGTATGCAAATATTTATTTCAGATTGAAAACGTATAACATTGTTGAAAATCACCCTGCAGTAATTTCGGTCATTAAAAAGAAATGCACTATAATATTTTTGCAGCCCCATATGAGATCTATGTTATTTATATATGCCAAGTAATATGCCAAAAAAAAGTTAAATTTAAAAATGGTTACAACAACTGAAAACGCAATTATCGCTTTCAGACTGTACTATAATCAAATTATTTTGCGTGTCCTTGTAAATTAACTATTAAACTATGAATGCCATATTCTACAGTATATAACTTGTAGTGCATTTCAGTTATGTATATTAGTTTCAATATGTTTTACGTACTGTACTGTCATTAAAATACATTGCAAGTGATTTTACATCGTACATCATAATGTAATGCACTTCTTTTGACTGTCTCAGTAAACGTACTATAAATACTACATGCTTAATTCTCTATACTTGAGATGCACTTCTCAACCTCAATAACATCTATCAATTACATGGAAATGAGTGAATATTTACCTGATATAGCGCGCAGGCAGTCAGGCAGAGAAACGACTAGACAAATGTTAGTTATAAGCATTTTTCAACCATGTAGGAAAATGTTAAAAATGATGAATGTAAAAATGGTTTACGGAATAAGATTTTAATAAACATTTTTATCTACTAAATAGATATTAGAATACTTATTTTCGGTCTTTCCTCCAAATATCAGCATTATACATTATAATATTCCGCAAAACTATAATTATATGCACTAGGCAGATCTTAATATCATCTATAATTAAAACAGTTCCAGCTTAGGTTATTCATTGTTTTTTTTTTTTTTTTTTTACTGTTTGATTACAAATAAGTATTTTTCTTCATTGCCCAAAAATTTAAACATATTTAAAATAAATTCTGTAATAAAGTAGTTTTACAAATGAAACTTATATAATATATTGTATAGGGAAATATTGTACAGAATATAAAACTCATTGCAAATACATTTAACGCACTTATTTTCTTAAAACTTACATTTTCTCTCTATTTCTATTTTTTTTTTTTTTGTTAGCGAGATTTGGAAATAGTTTTTCATTAAACACTTTTATTCAGTACATATTCTATTGTAATTTGTTTAAATACAAAATTTATCTACTTTCATTTCAACATAAAATACATCGAATTATCCGAGAGATTGAAACACAAACGCATTCCTTTAAATATTTAAAACAAGAATAGAGATAGCAATTTTTGTCATAAAATAGCTTGTTTTAGAATATTTTGTTTTATAAATTTAATCTGTAACATAAGGTAGTTGAATAACGATTTTCTTTACCACAACGTTTTTGGTATCAATGGGAAATGTTCCTGTATAACTTCTTTGCTAATAAATTATCTTTATTCACTGTAGTATTGATGTACCTGAATAACAATACCTTCAAATAAATCATTACCATGAACTACAAATTCAGCTTTTGCCACGCACCTATGATTTACCTAATAGGGAAAGAGTAAACCAAGTGAAAGAAAGAAAAACATATATTCTTGGTTAATTTATTGAATACAGAATATGTGGAAGGAAAATTACTAATTTATTAACATCTACGTGGCTTCGTATTCGTTGGATTAACAGTGTGTGGAATTGAGACAAGTGAATTAATAAACTAAATTAATAACGGGATTTAATACCATATAGTTTTAAAAACGCGTAATATTCCAAAACGAACGAAGGTTGGGGAGAAAGATTTCTTTTGTTAAAGAAAGCTAATATTCCAGGGCAATATTCAATCTGTATAGTCACATCCAAATTTGAAATATATGATACTTTTCAGAAACGATTTAAGTGGTATTATAATAATTAATCACAAATAATTTAATCATTTGAAGTGCAGTGTTTCAAAGCAAACGATAACAATGAATATAACGTTATGATTTGCTTTCAAACTTTTTGATTCAATATTTCATAATGCATTTTTACTGAAAATTAATTTTATGTTTTCATTGGTATCAACTTTTTTCTTTATTTAGATTACCCAATATTCTACAAAAGTATACATTACAAATGAACCCTATTTATAAAAGTGTTTGTAGATATTCATAATGCATACTTTATCAACAGATAAATTATTTTGCATAAATATAAAAATACTCATGTAGCAGGGCACCCACTTGCGCCAAATTTTATATTTTATTGATATCTCTTTCTCAAAACAAAACAAACTTTCATACAATTTAACTACATGGACAAGAGAAATATACTACAAAATTTATTTTTTTAAATTACTTGTGCCAATAAAATATAAAAATAGACGCAAGTGGGAGCCCTGATGTAGTTATATAGATATTTACTTAAAATTGATAAATATGGGTTAATATCATTCTGTATTTAAACATTTCGGGTGCGATTTTTTTTTAAATTTTTAATAAAAAATACTTATTTACTATAATAATGTTAATAGTATCCACATAGATTTACTAAAGTTTAACGAACATGCAACTGTCTGAAATCTAACAAATGTAGTTGTTTTTCCTACTTTTTCAATTTGTATACATATGACATTAGGTTATTGAAGAGTTTTTGGAAACGTTTGGAAAATATCATATTACAACAACATTTAATAGATATTACAATATTCTAATACACATATATATTTAATCACACATGATTCTTTCTGAAAAGGAACATATATTTTAAATTTGATATATGTTTAAAAGGAAAGAACCGGCAAAGAACTTTTATTATTCTTATTATTAATAAATGCCAAAAATTAAATGAAGACATTATAAGAAATGCATTAACATATACTACTATTACTACATGAAAATAGTAACAAAAGTAATTGTTTTATCAAACATGATTCTTTCTGAGAAGTGACAGATATTTTTAATTTAATGTGTAAAACATATGTTTAAAATAAAATAACCGGCAATAGTTCAAAGAGAACTATGCAAACTTTTATTATTCATGTTATTACTAAATGCCAAAACGTAAATGGATTCATTATAAGAAATGCATTGACATATACTACCATTACTACATGTAGATGGTAAGAAAAGTAATTGTTAAGACATATTACAAGAAGATTTAATAGATATTAGAAATTTCTAATATTTTTTGAGTTTTGTCACACATGATTCTTTATGAGAAAAAACCTGTATTTTAGATTTAAAGAGTGAAATATATGCTTAAAATAAAAGAACCGGCAACGGTTTAAAGAGAACTATGCAAACTTTTATTATTCTTGTTATTACTAAATGCGAAAACATAAATGAAGTCATTATAAGATATGTATTGACATATACTACCATTACTACATGTAGATAGTAACAAAAGTCGTTGTTACAATTAATAGTACACAAGAACCGAACGTATTAAAAACACTGAATTTAGCATAAAGTATGACAAAGATAATATCATAAATTTGTTTTTTGTACCAAGCACAACAAGTGATCAAAACCGAGTAACGTAACATTCTGATTTCTGCACTTTTTCGTACACTTTTCACTTTATAATACATATACATACTGTTCTGTATACCGTTTCTGTATACTGTTTTTGAATTATATAGATTCTACAGCCTCCTTCCTAGAAGTTTAAATAATAGACATGCATTATAAAAATTAAATTCGTAAATTTGCACTTGAAAACAGGTATACTGGTGATATAAAAAAAAAAATCTATATAGTAAATTGCCTTGTAAAATGCAAAAACACGCATGGTGTGTCAATTTCAAAATAAACATTGCTCTGTGTATTTTTATGATAACACATTAAGCAGCTTAAATTTCAAAGAAGTTGTCAGATAACTCTGGAATAAGCAACATAATGCATAAAATGCACATGCGTACACATATAGGTTCGTTCATACACGCGTACGTTCTGTGTAATATGCAAAAACGATTGATTTTGTGTACATAATACATTACTTTATAGTTTGGAATTTAGTTTTGAACTACTGAATATTTTTATTGTCGCAAAAAATGTATATATATATATATACATGAAGAGCAAACTCATGTGTCTTGGTGTATTTGTTCGCCTTCCAACATATTAGTTTTACGACCTTACGACCACACAACAATAATGTACTTTTAATCTCGAACAGACAGGTTCGTCTGAAATTATATTTACTACATGCCATCTCTTTGTTAGCGTTGTTTTGAAATCCTAATATCATACGCTCAATTTATGCACAGATTCAGTATAATAAATAAATACACTGTGGAATGATATTTGGTTAAAATACAGAAATTGTGATGTCAGACCTATTTCCGTATTTTCTCGAATTCTTTTATTTTCTATCAGCTTCAGTTACAAGTTTTCAAAGATAAGGCTGCAGCAACAGGAGAAATTCTCTATTTAATTCAATATACTGTAAACAATCTATACTCAAAATAACGGGATACGAACAAAGGAAGTGTAACTTTCTCAAGCAGCTCCTTGACCAATCAACTACTATTACACAAGCCAAGTTTTCAAATACCGACATTTATTGAATGCACACAAGTACGCATATTTCTGCGTAACATTCTGTTTCTAAACATATTAAATGCGTACATTTACACATTAAAACAGGTATACTGATGATACAATAACTATTTGTCTATATAGAAATTGTTTGGTAAAGTGCCAAAAATACGTTTTGTATGTTGATTTCAAAATACACACTGTTCTGTGAATTTTTATGATGACACATTAAGCGGATTAAATGTCAAACAAAATGTCAAACACTCTGAAAAACACAACTGAATGTGTAATTTGCAGATGAGTTCACATATATCTGTGTAACACACAAATATCCTGTATAATGTTATTTTTACACATAATCCTTTATAATATTCTGTTCTTACACATATAGCTGCGTAAAATGCGTCGAACATTTCTGTGTAATATTTTTTTTCCTTTCGCATATATGTGTGTAATATTCTTACTCATATTTCAGTGCATTGTACACAGATATTTACGAATTATGCAAAACATTAAAATTTACATGAACACAACAATTCGGAAACATCCATGCAATTTTCTACATTTACACACTTGTTTCTATGAGTTTTGTAAAAGATAAAAAGAAAATGACACCATTCCAGTTTTTCAATAAACTCACATAAATGCAGATAAATGTACTAGAAGAGCATAAATCTTACAACAAAAATTTAATTTTACAAATTTACGCATATACTTATGTAAAAGTGTCTAATTTACACAATTGTTTTAAGTGTAGAAGTGGATATTTTTTTATCAGGGATTACTTATGAAGGCTGAAAAATGTAATTTAAAGAAAAGTCTTAATTTATATATATTTGCCAATACCATTCTTTAAATGTCGCTATTTAGAAATTTTAATATTCGTTTAAAAAAATATTGTATAGATTGAAGTAAAAGAATAAATCTAAAAATAAATATAAAACATATAAATAATAAAACGGATTAACGAAATGCGATTGCCGAACTTTTGAACGAATTAAATTAGCAGCTAGTTAAATTCTACAAAACCCCAATATTTTATTATATCTTTTACGAAAGTGTCCTACACACACACAGAAAAAAAAAAAAAAAAAAAAAAAAAAAAAAAAAAAAAAAACTCTTTTATGTAAATATTTATAGACTGCATGCTTTGAATCAAAAACTTTATGCGTTTTATACAAACTACCGTGTTTAATAAAGAATAGCATGCATTTTTATTATACATAAGCTTGCATTTATTATTCATGAATATATGAAACAACATACGGATATTCTAAGAAATGAAAAATATAGATTTTTAAACATAATGACCCAGAAATATTTCAAAACAGCAATGTAATCATACTTATTCTTTTTGTTTGCTTTTAGTTTTTATTGAATACATTTAAAATTTAAAGAATAAGGAAAATTTGGGGAACATACTATATTTTATAAATATATATTGCATTTACTGCAGCATGAATATCGAATATTTTAAATAAAAATGGCTGAATAAATACTATATTGAAACGATGTTTTCATTTTCTTATTTTAAAATAATAAATATTACATTAAGTCATTTTGAGATAATATTTAAAAAAATATATTCGATATATTAACTTATTAATGGATTATGTGATTCAATATTTCATATGTTTTATGCTTAACAATTGAGCTCAAGAATTTTAAATACCACTATTTTCGCATAAATATGTTAACTTTATTTAATCAGAGAAATAATGAAATTATATGAAACGAATATTTCTGTCTAAAAACAGTTGTATTCATAAATCGGGATGATGTAAACTATGTATATAATATTCATATGAGATACATGCTAGCAATTGCATAAATGGATACGAATTATACATATCACCTCATAAAGTTTAATTTATATAATTTTTAATAACTTATAAGTTTTCATATGTTTTGTATAACATTTCACTCTTAATTGATTGTTTAAAACACATATAAAACGTGCATTTTGTATTTATAATAAATCTTTATTTTATTATTAATTTTAATATTTAAAATATCAGATGGGATAATAAAAGCCCGATGAAAGTTCAAAGTACCTAACATACTGAATATGTAGCATAAACATGAGAGAAAATAATTCATTAATGAGTTCGGTGTAAAAACAGAAGATCGACAAAGTATATTGAATAGAAAATCGTTATTCTTTTTCATTCTATTTTTTAGTAATTTAGGCTAAATTGTTACTAAAGTACTGTGTAATTCAGTTAAGCTTACATGTTATTTATTATAAAAAAATTATTTTTGATATTGGTTAATAACCAGATAGTTCTTTAAAAAGGTACATTCATGGAATTCTCATAATAATAGAGGTCGTACTTGACCCGAAATTTCAAGACCTGGAAATGCTTCGATACCAGCATTTTCTTTTAGAAAATCTCTTCTTAAATAAAGCGAATTTTCGATCGTTTAACGTAGATTCATTCCCCTATAAAAAATTACTGATATTTGTCCTGAAATATTCCCTGAAGAGTACGACCCCTGTTATAACCAATAAAACTTTAAGAAACTAACGGGGTACTTCCTGGAGCATACTGCAATAATTTTTTTTTAACAGTTTCATCGACGAAAGACAGTCACGTGACCCCGCCAGTTTATGATCAAATAAAGTCAGAGCTACGGGGTTTTTAATATACATTCCTCCCTTTTAAGTTTTTGAAGTAAACTAAAAGGATCGCTAATAACCCTTAATGAATGTCCTATACTGCAAAAAAAAATGAAATCCGCAAAAATTAAATAGTAACAAAATTATAAATAAATAGTCTTTTATTTGCCATTTTCCCTCTGGTTTATCAGGCGAAAGACGTTAAATGAAAATCTAAAAACTTATCTTTTAAATGCAATCTTTGGGCTGTGATTAACCCTTCTTTGCATGATGATGGAAATTTCCATCATAACATTGAATGCCCAAAAATTATATAAAAGAACAAGTTCACTTTAAGTTGATCGTGTCTGGATACCTTTTTAATGTCCATTGCATAAAAAAAAAACATAGCTGCCAAAAAGAGGCTTCACCAGCTCCTCCACCTCTAAAAGATATAACAACAGATGGTGCTGAACATTGGCCAACAGCGGTAGGGTCACTCCGGTGCAAGTATCCTAAATGTAAAGGGTATTCTACAATTTTTTGTAGAAAATGTGGAGTCAATTTGTGTCTAAATAAAAATAATAATTGTTTTGTTGATTATCATAAAGAATAAAAAATATCCAATGATATCCTCTTTTATTTCTATTTAGTACTAAGCTAATGATCTAAATTTGCATGATGATGGAAATTTCCATCATATTGTTTTTTGCTAAATTTATACCATAAATATATACTAAGATTTTTTTAACCATTTTTCTTTTAATTTTCAACATGAATTTTATCATCTTGATTTATTTCACCAATAAAGAAAAAATCATGCAAAGAAGGGTTAACAATAATTCTTACCGGTTGCCACAAAAATGACTGATGGATTTTAAAATTCCATAACTTGCAAACGGTGACAGATATTAAAAAAATTCTTATAGGAGTGTTATGTAAGATGTCAGGTGTTTTTATGCTGGATTCTCCTTTTTTTTTACAAATAGCATCAATAGATGGCGCTGCAAGCAATAACCGCTAAATCCAGGCTCAATTTTTCGACCTCTCTCTGCTTCCACGCGAAAAAAGAAGATTAAAATGTGTTGAATGGATCCCGAAGTACCAAAAATCGGGTCTGGGCTGAGTGCCTATTCCTCTCAGCGCCATCTATTATTTGAAATTCGAACTGTAATCAAGAATCACAGTACAAAAACTTCTGACATCGCATATAACCCTCCTGCAAGAATATTTTTAATATCTGTCACCGTTTGGAAGTAGTTGAATTTTAAAATCCATCAGTCAATTTTGGGTCATGACATATAAAAATAATGGTTGAAATAAGAAAGATGGAAGTTGATTATTTTAACTTACGTAATTGTCCCAAACTAATCAAAAAATAAATGTTTACACTTTCTAATACAAAAATTGAATAAAATGGCTTCTCTTAAAACAGACAACAGATGACAACAATATGACAACAGGTGAACCAACATTCAAAAAATATCATCTCTAATGTCACGTATAAAACTCATTACCTCCTGAAATGTCGCAATATGTCAAATTTTGATCAACTACTGGAAGGGTATCAACTACTGACGGTGTCAATATATGTAGATGCAACTCGAAAGCCATATATAATGAACATTATTAGAGAACTATGCACATAAGTTGCATATAATTTTATGATTGGATATAAATTTTCCTATAAGAGCAGGACGTCCGGGTTACTGTTTAGGGCTGCAATTGAAGATTATTTCTATATTCTATTCGCGCCACTATTTTTTAAAAATGCATTTTGTAGTATACTTCTCTTTCTGAACAGGTGGGAAGCATTGAGGGGTTTCCTGGCTGAAGAATCCTAACACCCAGAATAGGAATTGAAGAATCTTATGTTTCGCGAGTCATTGGGAAAAAATTAACTGTAGTTTAGAATTACTTAAGATATAAAAATAACAAATTAAGAGAAGAGATTAAATAGTTAAGAATTTAAAAGAAATTAGTTCAATGTTAAGTTAAGTGTTAAGTTGAGTAAGTGAAGAGTATCTTAAAGAATATTTAAAATGGTCTAACTCTAGTTATAAAACTACTATAAAAGGATAAAAAAAAGAGAGAAAAAGTCAGCGCTGTTCAGAGTTACACTCGCCAAGCTTGGGCAGGAAAAGTGAAAGTAGGTAGCAAAAGCCACATTAACCAAAAAAGGGACTTTTCAGGGCCATCTTCTTCTCCTATATACCAATATAGTGAGAACAATAAGTATATAACTTATGAGTATATAACTAACAATGAGTACATAACTTATATATATATATATATATATATATATATATATACAGCTCTATTAAAAGTACATGAATTATGAAGTCTATGAAAAAGAGGGTGCAAAACAACAATAAAACCAATGAATATTAATAACTAAAAAACGATAAACAAACGACTAGTCATTTTGAATATTGTACCATCGAAAAGTGTATGAAGTTACGCATAGAGCTAAAACACATTTTTTATGTATGTGTTTGGCGATGGCAAGAAGGTCCTCCCTGTATTTGGAAAAATTCCGCCTGGAGGGGGAGCTGTAATAGCGATTTTTGTACCATTTTCAATATTGTACCATCGAAAAGTTTATGAAGTTATGCATAGATTTGAACCAAATTTTTTTTGTATGTTTTTGGCCATGGCAAGAAGGTCCTCCCTAAATTTGGAAATACTCCGCCGAAAGGGGCCATTATAATAGCGGTTTTTGTGCAGTTTTTTTTTTCGTTGTTCTATCGTATATCGGCGGCTCGTGAATGAAGCGGAACTTCTCACCCTAATTAGCTGACTATCGCGAACAGCTGATATACAACAGAATAATGAAAAACTATTGATTTTAACCCTAGAACGCTCCTCGTTCCGTACCTAAGAATTAGTCCGTCGGGTCTAAAAAGCCCCATGCATGTTTCGCTCTTAAATTTGGCAGTTTATACGTAATAAATTTATTATTTTAATAACAGTTGCCGAATATTAAAGCACAAAATAAATTATGACTGTAAAAAGATGAAATAAAAGTAAAAATACTTACAAAATCCTGTTTACAGGTACATCCAAAAAACACAAATGATCCTTACAAATATTTAAAAGTAATTATCCCTTATAACAGTTGTGACAAACTTTATTCAAATGCTTTTTGCATGTAAAGCAGTAGCATGTTAGACACTTAAATGTACATTTCTTGTCCGTTTTTTCGCATAGGTGACATCTTCCTCGCTTCTTAGCAATTTCCAATTCAGCTGAAGTACTAATAATTTCTTTGCGGATTTGCTTCGCAGTTTGAGCCATCTGTTTTTCTCCTTGCCCCCCTTGGAAGATTTTCTCTTTCTCCATATGCTTTTTTACAAGTTTTTTACCAAAGTTTTCCAAAAAAATTCATCGTCTATAAGAACGGATGAAGAACCATGATTTATTTATTTTCCAATAAAGTGCAAAAACGTTAAAATATTACAAAATACAACATATGGTCAACGATTTGTCTTCCTTTTTTTGTAGTGTAAGCAGCTACCATTTTGTCAAGCGTATCAACTGCTCCCTTAGTTTCATTATAATCAATGATGATCTCTAGTTTTCTTTGAATACTTTGTTCAGTTTTCTCATTTTTATGTAATGTGCTTTAAAGAACAACATATTTTTTCTAAAATTTCTGCAAGGATAGACGATTTATTTTTTCTTATTGTACCAATCAGTGTTATATTTCTTTTCAGCAACATTTGACCTAAATTATAAGATGTAAAGAAATTTTCAAAAGATATATTTTGTCCTCGTAAACCGTATGATAAGTCCAAAACAAATCTCAATTCTAGGTTTCATTCGGGGTTGCTTTCTTGAATATGGAACGTCATTATCGCACAAAATCCAGAATTGTATACCATATTTAGCAGGTTTGCTAAGCATGTACTGCCTAAAAGGACACTTGCTTCTAAAAGCAATAAGTTGTTCGTCCACCATTACATATACTTCTGAATTAAAAAGATTGGGTAAAATTTCTACCCATTTATCTCATAATTCTCGAATTGCGGCAAATTTGTCCTTTGATCTTCTTCTTTGTCGAGTATCCCGGTCATCAAGTCGTATTACTCTTGATATTATTTTGCATTTTTTTAGACCCATTGTAGCTCTAAACAAATATCTTCCCTTGAATTCATACCGTAGACTTGTTGTTGATCCATTGCTTTATTTGTACACACTTGCCAGTAATAAAAGTTCCATATATGCATCCAAATCTACGATATTTAGATCTGTCCAATGTCTCCATATACACGTTTACCTTCTAAATTTGAATAATTTATGATCATGGTTTTGAAATAATGGGGAAAAAGCGCTATATTCGTCTTCTATCCGTGTTATTGAAAATCGAGTTGGGCCAGGGGTTAGTTTCAAAATATTACTGCTTTCTAATCAACCAGCACACGGATATGGCTTTGCATGCCACGTTATTTTTCCATTGCTGGACTTCCTTATCTCAGGTACTTTATGTACAGTATCTATTTCTTCATCAGATGGCGAATAATTATCAATAGATGCATGATCCTCTTCCTCCGATACAACTCCATTCACATCAGATACATTTTCATCATCTTTATTGCCATCCATGAAAGCGAAATAAAACTTTCATATAACGAATAAAAAATGCACTAATGTTCTCCTGAAATAAATATTCGAACTGATTCTAAAAGCTAAACTTTTTACTTCTAGCTGACAGAAATACAACAAACAAAATGAATTTCCGCTATGACTTGTCTGGTGCCAGATGAATCATAACTTCACTCCCTCCACGATAATTCTACCCTTTCTTTTCCCCTTGCTTATTTTTGAAGCTATATAGTAGAAATAAAACAATATCATTGTTTTTAAAAAACTATGTGAATGTATTTTTATGCTTGTACAAAATAGACCCGAGGGACACATTAAGGTGTTTTTTTTTTTTTTTTTTTTTTTTTTTTTTTTTTTTTTTTTTTTTCTGTGTAAAAATTAAAAGTCCCATTAATTTAAAATTTTAGTATGTGTTAGTTCAAAACAAATCAGGAAAAGTCATGAAATTTCAGAAAATTCTTATGAGTAGTTTTTGAGTAACAGAAGCTGAAAAATGTGTATGGGTCTAAAAAGATCCGGAGAGCTTTCTAGGGTTAATAAATATCATAATCGAGATTAACTCGTTTTTACTCCGATTCACTGACTGGAGCAGAAATTTAAAATGAAATTCAAAGTTGGTATAGTATTGAATTAATAAAAATTAAATATTGACATTTGTAACAACATTTTGAAATATTAAAATATATGAGATAGAAGAAAGTTTTGGGATTGGCACATCCAACTAGTCCCTTTGATTTTTTTTTGGTCACTAAAGGATATAGATATGTTTAATGCTATAACAATAGAAACACTACCTTAGAAGTCACAGTCTATCTGATTAAAAAAACTATCTTCGAGAAACAAATTCCTAACAGATAACTTCTTATAAGATAAAGAGAGTCAAAGCAACAAAATTAAAATCTTCACCATGGAATACAGTGATCCCACACATTCAATGATTGGATTTTATGTAACGTGAATATGAAATTATAGACACAGGTAGTGGCGCTATTCTTGGTGAAACGACACGTTAATCAGAACACTGATTAAAAGGCACTCTAAAACATCTGCATTGGGAAACTCTAACGCAGTTTAAACTACTCGGGTATATACACAATTCTGTATGCTTTATTTCATGCCTTTTTAATTTTATATTTACTCAAATCAATAGCATCAATATAATTAATGAACTTTAATATTTGTGATCATCAAACTGAAATATATTAATACTTAAAAATATCATATTGACATCTTATAATCATTAGCCAGAAACATATTAATGATGACATGCTAAAAAAAAAAACCGTCTTCTCTGGTTATGACTCTCTAAAGTATTGTGTATTGTAAAAACATACCAAACATTAATTTCTAGTGATGATCGTCCACGATGTTACATCTCATAAAGTGTATTACTAGAAAAAAAAAAAACAATGAAGCAGAATAAATATCTATTACAAATTAACAAAATCCTATTTTTCTCGATTCTCAGACATGATATAAATATATATACGATATAAAAATTTAAATAACGCTCAAAATTTATGCTTATGAATGCCTCTCCCATGCTCAACTCCAAGAAAACTCTTCTCTTTAAAAATACAGTATTGAGTGCGCCACTCAGTGAAAAATACTTGAATGAACTTGTGAGACTTAAGAATTCTGAAATAATTACGTGATTATTATTTGCTCTTCCTTTACTCTCTTCAGAAAATCTCTGTAATGGTCAAGCGATATAATAAAAGCGTTATAACGTTTCCTTTATCGTTACATACAACGTTAATTTGAGGGGGCTTAAAGAGTGAGTTGAGGGGTGCTCTAGATGAGTAATTATTCATTGATTATTGATATAGATTTTCGAAAAAAATTGTCGACAATTACCTGAGATATTAATTAAAAACCTATTTTCTAAAATGCGGCATTGAAATGGCAGCACAGTAACTTTGCGACTTCCTTTAGAAGTGTGATTGGGACAATGCCAAGTTGAAAAAAAATTTCAATGTCTTTGTTTTAAGAATTTGTTTTGTCAAGTGTTGATGTTCTATTAGCAACAATTTTTTGTAATAAATAAATTTATTGTGCGGAACACTTTGTACGCGAGTAAAATTCGCATATCATCAATTATTGTTCTTGTGATGCGATCTTGAATTTGTATAGCACTTACTTTATTACATGCACTTTTTGATAAAATTAGTTTTTGATTACTCTTTTTTAGTGAAAATAATACAAACAAACTACGGATTTGAAAATAAATTAATCTTACTTATGGGAGTTTCAGTGATATTGGTGATATATTGTTGAATATGAACATGCAGTCACTTATTTGTTTGAAAAAGTGAAAGTTTATTTCCTAAAGACACTTTTCGGGTTTTACTGAACAATTTTCTCGATTAATTTATGCGTTAAATATACATTTTACTTAATTAATCTTCCTCTTTAGCACTATCTTCTCTGATAGGGTAATTTGTTACCTGAAACGAGGTTGTTAAATGCTTGTCATAATCAATATTCAAAATCACGTCTCATATGAAACAGTACTTTAATCAGTTTTAATTACATAATCAGCATAGTATATGTTAAGCATATATATATATTTTTTTTTTTTACATTATAGCGATATAGATTTTTAAAACTAAAATAAGAAAATATGAAAAAAACATTACAAGGGATATTTCTCATGCAATTTACCTTACAATTTATTTATTTTTTAGTTTAGATTAGTTCTACCTAAAAATTAGTATAACTAGAAAATGTCTAATGCATAAAATTTGTTGATAAAACTCAAAATGAATTGAGGTATAATTATAAACAAAAATAGACGAACTTTAATTAAACTCTTTTAAAAAAGTGACGGTTTTCGAATTTTCAAATAAATTATTAAAATATACCAAGCTGTATCATCTAATAATTTGAATTTTCGTCATGGGTTATGCGTAGTTATTATGCACTTGTGCTCTAATTTCACGAATATTGTTTTTTATTATCTAAAACAAGGTAATTAAGTGATTTTCAGAATCTATTTTCGGTTTCGTTATTGTAGAGTTTAATTCAGTTTAACTGTATAGTAATTGTTTTTATTTAACATGTCTTTAATCAATCAAAACAAATTTACTATTATACATATAGCATGAAATCTTTTCTATTTACGTTAATCTCATAAATACATTATGAATAGTCTTTGAAGTGTTATATATAGACTAAGGGCTCAGCCCACTGCCAGCTACGCCCGCCAAACCCCGTTCAGGCATCGAAGCCTCTAAAAACATAGAAATATGTCCTGATTAAAAATTATTACCAGATTACGGAGAATAGAATGGTATTATCACTATAACTGTGGTTATATTCTTTAATTGGGTTGTCATACTTTTCCGTTTGAATAAGGAATTTTCCGGTTACAATGAACTCATCCATCAGTGTCGTAACAACGGACGGCTGTTTTCGGGATTGATAAGTAAGATCAATTACACATTTGAAAATAAACTTGTATAAAATGTTTAAAAGTGTCGCTATCTTTCTGACTTTTATAACGACGTTAGGGACAATATTGTTCCTTTAGGGTCAAGGTTGAAAACCTCGTCTTTTTATGGGAATAGCTTTCTGAACCACGGTATATTGAAAAGTGTGTGTATTGTTTTCTAAACATTTACTGTTATATTTTATGTTTTGATCGAGTTTTAGATATTTTCAGGAATAATAGCCTATTCATGAATACTTTTCTCTGTATTAATATCCATGCATATTCCCATGTTATTTTTATAATAAATTCTGTTTATATTAATTAAAAAGAATATACTAAGTTTCTTATATATATTTATCGAATAGTAATTCATACAAAATAAATTCAAAGTATTTTGCACATACATTTACCTGTATTTATGCTGCATTAAGTTTTATAAAGCGAAGAATTCCCTATCCTGTTCTGGTTGGCGCGATAGGCGAAGTAATTTAAAGTGGCGCCAAAATACCATTTTAGCATTTTGCCAAAATTTTCAAGGTGGAGGAAAAGATGGTTTTAAAATTTTATGAACATATATTTTTATATTATAAACATTATATTTGTTTTATCTATCTATCTATCTATCTATCTACCTATATATATATATATATATATATATATATATTATGTATGTTATTACATATACATTTATAAATACATATTAGATATACATGTAAATAAATACTATATACTTGTATATATTTCATATTTTATTATTTTATATATTCATTTTACATGTGAAATTAAAACACATCATTACATTATAAAGGTTAATATTACATTAATATTATTTAATGCACCTTAAAACCTGTAAAAATGTTCACATAATATTACATCTACTGAAAAATATCTTTTAAAAAACCCGGAAAATTATAAATTCGATAAAAAAATTAATTATAAAAATATATGTATGCAAAATGACTACTTACCTACCAGTAATATTCAAGTAATAAAAAAAGCAACACGAAATGCTGAAGATCGCAATAACTACATCGAAACACTTAAAGGCAAGAAAACCAGAATAGGATTCGGAACTCTTCCCGATATAATATATAAACAAATTTTCCAACCGCACGTCTTTTATACCATGTAACGTCACAGTCAAATTCTCCTGAATGAAAATTGTTTTAAACGTATCATTTTAATATATGGCGAAAATTTCACTATTAAATGTATTTCTCGTGTTACAATTTATTCCTCTTTTAAGATGCATGCATAATATTTCATTTAAAAGAGGTTTGGAATATTATTGTTCCAGCTTTTTAAATATAACATAACATTCAGCATTAAAAGTTTTTCACGCAGAATAATTTAATTATTTTAAGCATTTTAAATATAGCGATATTTATATTTGAGCATTTTACATATGACGTAATTACCACGTTTACTTGCGTTTCGCATGTAACAATTTTATTATTTCAACGGTTTCGTACCTTTTTGTTATTTACGTGCAAATATTTTGAAGTAATTTTCCCCATTTCCTGCTTTTAACACCTGGTCATTTAATTCTGATTTTAAAATTTTCATTCTTTTATTAATAATTTGATTTTTTAATTTCAATTTGAAAATTACTACAAGAAAGAAATCTGATAATCCCTTACATTTTCGATTCTTTTTCATTTTACGAAAAAATGTATTTTTTTATGTCTCTCAAATGTGTGTGAAAATTAAACATGACAGAATATTTTTAATTTATAAAATAAACTGTTTCTGGACGATTCAAATGCTGAAAAAAGGTTTAAATTTATCAAAATTCCAACACAACATCAAAAACATAATTTTATCTCAATATTGTCTTCACTACCGATTGAAATAAAAGATAATTTATATTTTAATTTGAAAATAACAAAAAAAAGACGAAGTCTAATAATCCCTATCGTTATCAGTTTTATCCCTTTTTTCACAAAAATGGAATAATTTGTTTGCCATCATTAGAGACATTTCATTCAAATTAGAAAAACAAATATCTCGAAAGCTAATTCAAATTTTAAAATTTTAATACCAGTTTTGAGGCCTGCGAATCAATACAGATTTTTGGTGTTAATTTCTTCGCATAATTTTCCATATTTCAGATGAAATCGCCGTGAAGCATCATCAGATGTTTAATTAGTTGTTTCATAAAATTGTTGCATAAAATCGTTTCATTAGGATTTATATATATATATGTGGTAGATATATATTTGAACATCAGCAGACATAAATATATGACCATATATATATGCATAAGTCTTTTCAAATGAAATTTTTCACGTTCACTACTACGCTTCCAGGTTAGTTTATGCATTCAATATACGTTACGTCTAATTAACCATGCAGTTGCGCTTTAATATGTTTTTTTTTTATTATCCGAAGAATGGTTATTAAACTCTTCAATGTATCCGATTTATTACTGCGTCGCATACGCATTGTGAGCGAATCAATGTTACATATATAACAATAACATAATATTTTTAGTAATTTGATGTTTTTTGCTTTTGGCGATATATATTATTAAACATTAACAACCAAAATATGTAGCTTCATGTGAAAACCTGTCAGGAAATAATTCACACCATTTTATTTTTCCTTTGCTTCGAATTATGAATGATAAATACAGATTTCCTAATACAATAAAAATTATCATATTTATAATTCGTTATATAATTATGACAAGAGTTCTAATTATAATACCAGATATAATTATGAATATGCCATATAAACTAGTTACATATATTGCAAAAATAATATATCTAAAATAATATTAGAACATTTGAATGTAAAAAACAGTTTATGGGAATTAATGTTCATTAATGTATACAAATAAAAATCGAATGACAAAATATAATTATTTACCTTCATCATTAAAAATTTTAATGGTAAATACAGGTTATCAAATATAATAAAAATGTACGTTTGACTTATAATATTATATATTTATACTGACACGAGATATAAGAATATTATGAGATATAATTGTGAATATGAATAGACAGCTATTTCTTTGTTTAAAAGAAAATAACACACTTATTTGAAATGTGGAAGCTTTCATTCCATATATATAATTTATAACTAAATATTTACTGCACAACAAAATTTATCTAAAATAATTTCAGAAAGTTTCCACCTCAAAATACATTTATCAGGGTTAATTTTGAAAGATATTTAAATGAAATTAACCCTTTGAGCGCCAACATGATTTTAAGAGAATTAGCTACAAGTGCCACGCTGCCAGACGAAAGGAGAAATTAATATATATATATATATTTCTTAGTTAAATTCGGAACATTTTATTTACGAAAAGTATTTCAAAAACAAAAATATAAATGTTATAATTCCTATAAATATAATAATTTCAACATAAGTGACAATAAACAGGAATCGACAAGTATGAAATAGAGATCGTATTTTTTAGATTTCTTATAAATAATTATGCGGAATAAAAAAACAATAAATAAGAATCGACCAGTATGAAATAGAGATCGTATTTGTTCATGCGTGAGCCAGGAGCGCGATAGCGTTCCCGGCATTTTCGGCCAGTGTATTGACAGGGTGGCGAGTGGTCAGAGAAAAACACAGTCAAAAAAGTGTTGAATACCAGTATTTTGTTAAAGAGAAAATCGACTTCTTTAATCCCTTTATATTATTCGAAGAATTTTCTAGAAGAAAATACTGGTAGTTTCCACTTTTTTTTTTACTGTGTTTTTCCCTGACCACTCGCCACCCTGATTGATGAGCGCGATTGCGTTCCTGGCATTTTCGGTCAGTGTATTGAGGAGCGCGAGCGAGATTGCTCTCAAACTGTTAAACGTACAAAATATATCTTCGTCTCAAAAAGTAAACATACAGCTAATCTAAAGATAAACTTTCTTAGTTTACTGCGCAAATTCCCGATTAATCTAAGAATTCAGAATTCCTTTTGTGTAATTTATTATACAGGAGCACTATAATTTCACGTATAGAGTTATTTATTATTTGAGACAAGGTTATTAAGTTCTTGTCCGATTCGACATTCGGTGTCTTCTCTCATATTGCATGAAATTGCAATAATTTTAGTTATAAAATAGCCACACACGTATACCGGGTGTCCCAAAAAGGACTGAATGATTTTAAAATTCAACAACTTCCAAACGGTGACAGATATTAAAAAAATTCTTGCAGGAGGTGTTTGCATAAAGTCAAAAGTTTTATTACAGTGATTTTCGATTTTAGTTCGAATTACAAACAATAGATGGCGCTGTAAGCAATAGTCGCTAAATACAGGCTCGATTTTTGGTCCTTTCTGTTGTTCCATGCAGAAAAAGGAGATGGAAATGTATTATCCGGGCCACGAAGTACCAAAAATCGAGCCTGAATTTAGCCTCTATTGATAGCAGCGTCATCTATTGTTTGTAATTCAAACTAAAATCGAAAATCGCTGTAAAAAAACTTTTGACTTTATGCATAACCCTCCTGCAAGAATTTTTTTAATATCTGTCACCGTTTGGAAGTTATTGAATTTTAAAATCAGTCAGTCATTTTTGGGACACCCGGTATATATAGAGATAGATAGATCAGGCTTGCAACATTCCTTCAGCTTGCAACATTCCTAATTTTTTCTTCTTTTTTAGCCAAAAGTTTTAAAAAATATCTTTAACACCTGAAATTGAAAACAAACAAAAATTATATTGATTTTTAAAAAGTACTAGCAATATTAGGAAATTTAGAAAAAACTGTGTGAGCGCTGTACACAATATGTATTAAACATTTTATGTGGTATAACTGAGAAAGATATCAAAATATGACATTTATGCTTAAAATTCATTAGGTTTTATTAAATATTCTAAAAGATTAAACTTATTTGTTAAAAATTACTCATTTGTAACGTATTTAACAATTCTGGTAGTTTGCTGCAGAGTTTCCCGACTAATTTACGTATTCAATATGCGTTCTTTGTAATTAATCATTAAGTTGCACTTTCGCTTACGGGAAAGGGTTATTCATTATCTGATATAGGGTTAATAAAGACTTGTCACAATCCATTTTGAGAATCATGCCTCATATGGAACTGTATTTTACACAGATTACTTTGTATAATAAGCATATAATTATTAAAAAATTGCAACAAAAAATATTACCAATGAAAATAAACAATCATAAAAACACTTACGCTATTTCTTTTTTTCTTTCTTTCTTTCTTTTTTTTTTTTTTTTTTTTGATATTGTTGTAGTTCGATTTGCTTTAATATTGCACTTTAAAAATTTAACAATACCCGTATGTTTTAATGCATTAAAAATGGCAATTACACTCTAAAAAATGATGAAAATAAGTCACTTTTACATAAGAATAGGTGTAAATTTGTAAAATTACACTTTTGTCTTAAAATTTACACTGCGGTCGTAAAAATGTACCTGTATTTATGGGTGTTTATCAGCTTAATGGAACTGTGCACTTTGTCATCTCTTCAAAAACTTTAAAAAAAATGTGTAAGCGTAAAAATGCGTACGGATTTACCAGAATTGGCGCATCAATATAAATTTACAAATTTTACATATTACACAAATATCTGTGTATTTTGTATATTACATCGAAACATGTGAAAGAATATTACACAGGTGAGGGGCAACAAAATATTACACTCAAATATGTTTAAGAAAAAAAATATTACATAGAAATATGTGTAAGAATAAATTATTATACTGAAAAATGTGTACATATGTAACCACAATAAATATTGATACATGGGTTGTGTAGCAGGAGCTGAATGGTCAATATGCAGGCTTGGAAAGTTGCAGTTCCTCGGTTTGTATCCTGTTTCGGTAAGTATTGCTTGTTTACTGTAGACTGAATTAAATAAAGAATTTCTCCTCTTGATGCAGATGTAGCTTTCAAAACTTGTGACTGATAGCGAGAAATTTCAATTAAATACGGAATACCACCGGTGTCACGATTTCCTTATTTTTCAAAATTTTATTTTATAGTGTATTTATTCTGAGTATACAGAATCTTTTCATAAATTATGACTATGCTGTTTTAGGGATTCAGAACAACTTTAAGAGAGAATGACATGCAGTAAATATAATTTCAGACTATCCTGTTGTTTTGTAAACTAAGGTTACACTTTTTTTTTTTTTTTTTTTTTTTTGAGGTATAAAAACAAACCAGCTCAAAACAGAACAAACACAACGAGCACACGTGTTTTTTTTTTGCATGCAAATTAGTTTTGCGATCATAAATATATTAGTTCAAAATCTACATCTCAAACTATATGGATATGTACTATGTACACAAAATCCAAATTTTTTGTATGTCACACAGATATATGTGTACTCATGTGCAATTTACATGTTAAAGCAAATTTCGTGAATTTTTGAAACTACATTAGAAGATTTACATACTTATTTAATAAATTTTAGAAAGATTTTAGAAGGATTGAAGAATTTAGAATGATTAATTAAATTTGAATTTATAGGGAATTTGTGCAATATTTATAACCCCACACAAATCTTTTATTTTAAATATTTCCTTAATATTTTGTAGAATTATGAAATGTACAAGTATAATGTTCTTACAATAGAAATATAGAAATATTTCCGAATTGAAAAATCCCCCACACCCAACGCCAAGAAAGCTCAAAAGATGCAAAGGAAAAATAAATCCTGCTTTCAAAGATATTTTTGTTTTGTGTAACCATTAACGCTTTTGGAACAAGATAAATTAATGCATCTATAACTCATTCAAAACTGCATTACTTCTAATCAATGAATTAAAGTAATTTTATAACAAGTTATTTTAATGGTACTTATAAGTATCGTCAGTAGATAAACTGTTTATGTGTAATTTTACGCTTATTTTTTTTTTAGAGTATGTTTAACCTATTAAATTTCCGAGGAATGGTCATTTCTTTAGAGAGCATTGTCACGTAATGTCAATGACCGTGGTGCAATTGTAGGCTTGGACAAGTTATTTTAATGGAACTTATAAGTATCGTCAGTAGATAAACTGTTAATGTGTAATTTTACGCATTTATTTTTTAGAGTATGTTTAACTTATTAAATTTCCGTGGAATGGTCCTTTCTTTAGAGAGCATTGTCACGTAATGTTAATGACCCTGGTTCAATTGTAGGATTGGACACTTTTTAACCAATTTAAAAAAGAAGGAGGTTATCAATTCGACTTGTATGTATGTTTTGGCTTTGTCCACGCATAACTTCCGTAAATATGACGAGCTGTTAATTCCCAAATTGGCTCGGCCGAGCCTAGCAATCTGATTGGCTAAAACTGATATTTATATAGTAGAAAATTATATTTATTTTCTTATGAAGTAGTGTAATGTAAAATATAATGCAATTATAATGACTTAAATTGATTTATTTTGTTAAATTTGATCAAAATCACAGTAAATTAACCCAAAATATTCATATTAACGAATAATCAGATTGCTGAGCTCAGCTGAGCCAATTTGGGAATTAACGACTCGTTGTTTTGATTAGTTTTATCTCAAACAATTTTTGTGTCGCCCAGTGGCGTGGTCAGTAAGCGGGGGCTGCTGTCACCCCGAGGGCCCGGGTTCGAATCCCTGGGTAAGACACGGATGTAAGTGTGAATGTCCCATTGTAGTTATATAATATATGTAATGGAAAAAAATGTTGTGACTTGTTGTTGTTTTATGTATAATAAAGATCATTCGAGGCGACAGCCATTGTAGCTATAGGCCCCAAAGCATTCTCCACTTCGGTGGACTTCAAATGTCACTATTTCTGTTTTTTCATATTAAAATTTAATAATTAAAACATTTCTGGTCTAAGTTTAGCATTTAAATAAGTTAGAAGATAAATGTAAATTTTACATATGGCAAATCAGTTCAGGCTCAGGAGCAAGAAATTTATTTACTCAAGCAAAATACGTTTAAAATAAATAAAAACCAAAGGTAGAAAACAGAAATAATTGTGTGTGCCATTTATTTGAAATTTTGCTTGTCCATATTTCTTTACTTGTCAAAATATTTAATTTTATCACAGCTCATTATGATTTTAATACAAACTTATCAATAAAGTATGAATTTTAGAAATATTCTGATAAAAATATTTCTAAAATGAATATTTAATTTTATTTGCTTTACAGCTGATTATGATTTTAACGCAATCTTATCAATAAAGTATAATTTTTAGAAATATTTTGACTAAAAATACAAACAAAACAACAACAACAACAACATCAACAACAAAAAAAACTGAGGCATACTTAAAAAAAAGAAGTTACTAAAAATTACATTTTCCAACAAAGATATTTAAAAAATATGAATGCACTATGGACCTATAGATTTAACATGAGCAAAGGAATTTGAGATCTTACTCACCAATATCCTTAAATATGTATGTTTTTATTATTTCGCCACGGTGATATTTTGGTGCTTCAGAATGAAGAATACATTTTTTATCTAATGTTTTTATGATCGAATAATGCAATATAAAGTTTTTTTTCCCAGTTCCTTCAAAATTTCTTTTTGATTTTAAAATATTTGTTTTAGAATATCAGAAAATTTTATTCATTTGTTTTAATCCACAGAGGAATCCATGAAATGAAAAATCTTTTAACCCTTAAATGCCTGATTTTTCAAAAATCATTGTAATAATGTTTTTGGCTTTCATTTTTTAAATAAATCATGGGAAAAATACTTTAAAAAATCATATTTTGTTTTAAGTATAGTTTACGGTTAAAAAACAGTTTGTTACTAATCGGCAATACTGGTATTTAATTGAAAAAATAATTTCCCTTGATAAAATTCTATGATATTAAACACACAGGAATTTTAGGAATTATAATAAGAAATAAATTTTACTTGCTCACTGCAGGTCAAAATAGGGTATTTTGCAAGCTTCCAAACAAAACAAAATGAACAAGTAGCAACAATTCAAAAAAATAAATCTATATTTATTCTTAAACAGCACAAGTGTTGTCATCTACATGTTGAAAATCGATTTAATAATATTTTCAGAATGTATTTTATTGGCAACATTAGGCATTATAGCTTCAATATTATTCTAATAGTATTTTGAGTATGTTGCCGAAAAGTAACACCAGGCATTTAAGGGTTAAACTATCCTCTTCTTTAATAACAATTCAAAGCGTAGATTTTTTTTTTAGTGTAAAGTTAACTTTTAAAAAGATCTTCTTTATCATTATGGTGTTAAATATTATGCAAAATCATTTAAAAATTTAACTTTTTAGTGCTTTAAAACACTGAAATTTAAGGTATTTGGTTTATCTGTGGGCCAAATGTTTGGTATTCTGCCAAAATCACTATTAAGTGTATCGGTAATTCACATATTATGTACTTTATTTATTAAGCAACGAAAATATTAAATTCTTGAAGCGTAAATTCATAAATTGTTACAGATAAATTACTAATGCATTTCGGTATTTTTCCAGTATAGGGTCTTGCCATTGTTTTAAAAATCTCAGTGCAATTTTGGCTTAGAAAATTATATTTATGCGCCAAATAACATAAACAGCTATGAAAACAAACCTGATGAACTTTTATTCTTGTTTATATTCCATATTTAAGCATATTTATATATTATTGTTTTTATATACAAAATACTTCTGTTTGTATTAACGAGATAAATAGTTCCTGTAGATCAGATTAATTGTATAAATATCGAAAATATTCTTGAGTATAAGAAAATGGTGAATAAGTTGCCAAAAAATCATAGGCGTTACTAAAACTATTTTGCTGGGTGGGCACAAACCTCCAATCAAGCTGTTTAGGTGCATTCAATGTCGTTTTATTTGGTTTACCCTACAAACAACTGACGATATGTCAATTGACCTTTCTTTGCCAAGCGTTCTGTGGTCATCAACAAAAGAGAGGTGGAGTTGGACATGTCAACAACATTCACTCGTGATCTCTGACATCCGATAAAAAGTCATAAAGCATTAAATGGACTACCTGACCACATGAAAGCTTACTATGTCAAGAGATGTTGTCTGTTTGGACCTTTCAGATCCAAACACATTACTTTTCTTGACCATGGAAATTTTCATGCTTTATGACTCATTAGATGTCTAGAGGTCAGACTACACCAGATAACTGTGTTGACATGCCTTACATATAATCCCATCTTATTTGTTACCAGAGCAATAACACTATTTGGTTTTATTTTAAAAGGTGAAAAAAAGTGTGTGTGTGAGTGGGGGGGGGGGGGAGATATGATGTTTTTAGATAATAAAAGTTTTTAATGTTTTTTTGAAAGTATAAAAGTGTTCTTAAAAGATGCAAAAAGGGTTTGTTGTTTATATTCATACGAGACTAAGTGTTTTTGAAAGTAAAATGAAAAAAAAAATGCATTTTTAAAAGATGAAGAATTTATGTAGTTTTAAGATGACAAAAAGTGTTTTTTTTTTTCTAAATTTCTTATACTTTTTATGTTAATTATATTTATTGTCATCAGATCAGTTACGCGATACAGTTAGTATGATTTAAAATTAAGTATCGACCAAAAGAGTTTTTTAAGACCGAAATTGAAACCTAAAACGAATTTCGGTAATCTTCTCTTTTTTTTTTTTTTTTAAACGAAAATCTCCAAATTTTTTTAAGTAAATAATACATACATAAATATACATAATTATTAATTAATTATACGTGTGGCCCAAGTTGGCTGGCTGTACCTCTGAAAGTTTTATATTTTCATATAAAATAAAATTTAATTAATTCTTCAATGACACAAAAGGATTTTTTAATTCTTCGAATCAAATTAAACTAGTATGTTGTTGCCATCACAAATTTTTCTTCTATATAAGTCACGCCAATTAAATCATTTAATTAATACATGAAATTACATTAATTTAGCACCAATTCATATCTAAGTATATCTGAATTTGAAGTTTGATGCAAATTCATGCATAGTTCTTGAGATAGAGCTATAGTGGAAATTCTGAAAAATGCAGCATAGCATCGCCACCTGTTGAGCGATTTGCACCAAAACATTAACAGCAGTAATTCATATCAAGGTATACATGAATGTGAAGTTTGTTGAAAACCCAAGCATTAGTTCTTGAGATAGAGCTATTGCGTATAAAAAAGCATGGAAATATAAAGTGAACCTAATCTGTAAAGTTTCTATGGATATTTTGCCTTAATTAATAAACGAAAAATACTTTAAATACACGTTTTCGCTTAAATGATTATGTTTATAAAAAATTAAATATGATAAGTTTCTAAAAATCAAGCATTCAATTTAAAAATTATATTTCAATCTAATGCTGCTATTTTGTGGATTTCAAATATAACTTCAGATGTAAAACTGGTCATTCTCTTATTTAATTTGCGTGCATAAATTAATAGTTTTCACCCATTTTCATGATTTGTTTTGATTAGCATAAGCATTTACATGCCTGTAAGTTTTGATTTATTGTATTAACAGCAATTTTTATAAGTTGAAATGCAAAAATTCTTGCCATGTATTTGTTTGATCTGTTATTTGTGTTAACTGATGAAATCACTTATGTGACGTTTTTATTATTTCTGTAAATATAATAATTATAATATTATTAATCAAAACATTACTAATGCGTAATCATCTACAAAAAAATTAACAAGAGTTTTCGCAGCAGGCGCCAAATAGTGTTGCTGCGGCGCTGCTTAGATAGGAGACTTCAGATTTTTTTTTTTTTAATCTATTAAATAAAAAATGTTTTGTCTTTGAGTCTATCCTGTTTTATGTAAAAAAAGTATGTCGATGATAAGAAAACGTTTTGTCTACATGTGGTGTGTAAATTGACTAAATACATTCTTAATACACTATTTTGTTGTCTTAAAACTTACCAGAAACAACAAACTCATCCCGCTTATGAGTGTATTCTTGATACAGTTTTGTTTTGCGATCAAAAAAACATCTACTTCACAATTTACACGTAGCAAATTTCAAAGATAAAATTATGTACACAAAAGTTTGCCTTTTATAAATATTACAATAAAATGTATGTTTTGCATATTAAGCAGAAATATGTGTAAGAGCAGAATATTACACGAAAATTACACTCCCAAATGCTTATTTTGAAATTTACACATTATGGGTAAAATTGTATTTTGGCAATTTACGCACCACTTTACACATATAGGCAAATTGTTTTTGTACCATCGATATATGAGTTTTATGTTAAATTTGCACATTCATTTTTTAGAGTGGATAAAGGAAAACATACCATACAATTTTGAAAATTAGCTACGTGCTGTGACGAAGAGAATTTACAGAAATCTTTAATTTACTTGTACTGCAAAATAAAAAATGTAACAGAATTGTCTTGAAAAAATTTCTCTTTCCTCCACTGTCGCGTCCGGTAATTATATGTAAGAAACTTGCCTACAGTGGTGCATTTGTTACGTCCGATTATCTGCAAGTAACAACAACGTTAAAATGATTTACATAAACTAAATCCCCTCCCCCCTCCCCCAACACACACACACTGTCACTTACTAGATAGAAAGCATTAAAAATGGCTATTTAAGATGGTTGAGAAGTTTTTTTTCATTTTTGAATAAATGAATTACATCTTGTGTTAAAAGTGATTGTTGTCACAAGACGCCAGTTTTGTTTCCTTTCTCTCACTGTCGCCAACTAAAATGTGATTCAAAACACTAACTTTCACTTTTCACAGTATTTTCTAAAAAATATTCTGTCTTTACCGAAAAATGAAACTGGGTTAACAATTTCTGCATAAAAGATCTTGACAATTTTTGAGAGCAAAATAAATTGAAAAATGTGTTAGAAATAGGCAGTTTAGATTTGAAAACAGACTTAAATGCCAACTAGCATTTTGATTTATAAAAGGGAAACGTTTCATAACAAATGCTTCAGATTGACATCGTTTTCATCTATTTTACGTCACATAGGTTTCGGGATTAAAACCTATGAAATACAGAATATTTCGAATGTGAAGAAAACGTTAGTTTTTCGATTTTATCTTCTTAAATTCTGCATCGAATAGCATAAAACTTTTTTTTTCTTTTGATCATTAACATAAAAAAAAAAAAAAATTAGTATTATCAAAATAGGTTAAAAGTTTATAACCCAGCACTTGATCTTATGGCTCTAAAATTTTTATAGATAGATCTTAAAACTAATATTAAATCTTGAGTGACGCTATGCTATTAATTAATAGACATATGCATGATTTATTTCATGATATTTTTTTTTCTATTTGTAATCGTATATGCAAAAATTATGTTCAACATAAAAGATGTATGAAACTGTATTCTCTGATGGTTTTTCATTCACTCTCTCATAAATTCAAAATGAGATTTATATTAAAATTCGAATGATATCTTGATGTGACTTTAATTGGTTTGTTTTAAGATTCAATTTAAATTATTTTTCGGTTTTTTCTTCCAAAATATATTTACACAACCAAACTGTACTTTTAATTTTCCAATACACTGTTAAGTATATCACTTTCACTGAGCGTATATTCGGCTTTGAAATGCCGCTTACAGGATACTATGATGAAAAGTAATCATTTACATATTAATAATTTTTATATATTAAATTTGTTGAAAAAATATTTATTTAAATCAGTATCAAACGAAATAATTTTTCAAACTAGGTTAAAACAATGGCGCAATGAAGGATTTTCGGGGTCCCCCCCCCTCCCACTACCAGCAGAAAAAAATTACCAGTTTTTTTAATCACAAATTAATCACGTTATCAAATTTTAAGAATCAAATCCAAAATCAATATTAGCGTCTTCAACTTATCTAAATTGGTTGCTTAATTGAATCAGATTCAGCTCAATAAACATGTTTTTTAAACGGCTATTATGATAATAGAACAAATTACAGTGACCTCTCACTTATACGACTCTCAGTTATACGACTCTCTCAGTTATACGCCGAATTCTCTCGGTCCCGTCCACGCTTTATGGGAAATAATGCTAAACTTCTCTCAGTTATACGACTGCTTCTCTCACTTATACGACGCTTTAAACGGTTCAGGCGATTTTACATTTCTCCCTCTAGAATTAATTTTTATAATCTTTAAAGTACAAATCATTCACGTTTTCTTACATTTATCCTTTCATTATTGTTAAAGTGTTTATGAATAATGAATAACATTTCTTATCTACCTTCGTAGCCTTCGTTTGTTATTAACGATGAAATCTATGGCGGGAGGGTGATTGTATGGAATTCTCTTGTGTCTGCCATTTAACAAAAGCCAAATGACTACCTGCAGATCATGTCTCTGTATGGCACTGGTCGATTGAAAGAGATCTAGGATACAATGTGGCAGATTTAAAAAATTGACATCAGCATTAATCGCGTGGTTTAACCAAATGCGAGCTTCAAATTTACCGATAGATTTTAAAAGAAAAGGCTCGCACTCTTACTGAGAAGTATGGAATCGAGGATTTTTCAGCGTCTTGCAGTGATTCGAGAAGCTAAAAAAAGACATCGACTTTTGCATCGTCGCATCACAGGAGAAAGCGCATGTGTTAATGGAAATGATGTTAGACAATGGTTTCAAAATCTACTTATGTTAATTAAGTATTAAGGGACCTAAAGACATTTTTAACTGTCATGAAACGGACTGTTTTTCAAGCTGATGACAGATAAGGCATTATCATACAAAGAAGAACCATGTCAAGGGGCAGAAAAAGTAACGAAAGATTAACTATCCTTTTTTGCACAAATAGTGATGATTCAGAAAAAGTAGAACCTTTAGTAATAGGAAAATCAAGAAAATCTCGATACTTTAAGAATAAAAAATAATTACCATGTGGCTACAGAAATTTAAAAAAAGCATGGGTGACATCAGAGATTCCCAATGATTTTTTAAAAGAGATGGATGATAAATTTAAAAAACAACAAAGAAAGGTTTTACTTCTAATGGATCAATGTCCATCACATCCCGATGTAAAAGATCTGCCGTTTCTGCAGCAAATTAAATTTTAAAATTTGTTTTGGGAAATTCAATTTTCCCACAAGACCAAACTGCTAGTTGAACGAATGAACCTGATATTGAGAGCGTATGGAATCCTTTAATAACGAAGACTCGAATAAAATGTTTATGGACGAAGGTATTATTTTCAAAGATTATGTAGAATGTGATGATAAACGTCTTCTGTCAGAACTGAGAACTGCTGAAGAAATCTTTGAGGATATTAATAATGAAGACGTGAGCAAGGAGGATGACCAAGATGAGAGCAATGTTCCTGCTGTTGTAAATTTTTCAAAAGCAAGTACCACTTTAAATAAATTACAGAATTATGTCCATCAAAATGATTATTCCCAAACTAGCTTAAAAGCTTTATTAGACTTAGAGAAAGACATTTTCTATTTCCATCTACGACAGAAACAAACTAATATCCCTTCATTTTTTGAGAAAATCTGATCTGTAAATTTTTAAAATAAACATAGTGGTAAATGAACAATTTTGTGAACTTTTTAAACATATTTTATGTTTAATTTTTTAATACATTTTACAAATTTTGTTAAAATATGTTCTTAGTACTCAAAACTTATCGTTTTTAGTATAGGTAAAATAATTAATGCCTATAAAGTTTGAAACTTGTATAATAAGGCGGTCTCTCACTTATACGACTCTCTCAGTTATACGACTTTTTTCCACGGTCCCTTGAAAGTCGTATAAGTGAGAGGTCACTGTATAAATGCTGGGATAAATGAAAATCGTCCTCTAATTTCGAAAAAAAAAAAAAAAAAAAAAGACAACGGTCACAAAATCCCGAGGAAAAAACTAAAAGCTATGAATGATTATTTCGTATTAAATGAGTATTAAAAATTTAAATTCACATCTTCTTTTGTCATTGCATTCAGATTCGCAAAGATACAATAATACGTGGTTAAAGAGAAAGAAAGACTCCTTATCTCTGTTCAGTATTTTAATTTTTAACACTCCCCTCTTTTTTTATCACCATTCCTTCGTTAGAGTGTCGAAAAAAGGCAGGGGAGATCTTTCCGCGAAAATGGAAGGAATCCTGTTTCGGTCCCTGAACGCGCTCCTTGTGAAGTTCCCTGCTGTATTTCTCTATGTTGTAAATTTCTTTGTGTGTGCTATCTCGTCCGCATATATTGACGGTGACTTATAAGCGGGTGCTTGACGCCAAGCGCACAGGTCAGATGTGTGTTAATATAATGTCAAATGTCAAATGAATGCAGATTGTTGGAATACAATGTACTTGTTTAAAAAACTATCATAAGTATTAAATGCTAATAAAATCAATACTTCGAATGAAATTACAAAACGTTTATTAAAAACTATTTGTTTAATAAATATTTTTTGTAAATTATAATTTCTATGACAAATTAATTATTTATTTAGCAGATATTGATTGACATCAGGATAATTATGTATTACGGTATGAATAACTAAAAAGTAGGAAATAAAATAAACTTTAAAAAAAAATAGTAACCGACTTAAAAAAAAGCGTTAAAAAGAATTAAACAATTTTTTTTTTAATCCTCTAATAACGAAACGCTATCCAATAACCACACATCGGATATCGTATAAAAGCCTTAAATTTAATGTGTAGAATTTAATACCCACCAAACATGTATTTTCTAGAGAATATTTTTTACAAGAGATTAATATACATATTTATGAGTTGATTTAGGAATATATACAGATAAAAAGTAATCGATTACTTTTTCAAGTTGGTGCCAAACATTCGCAATCAATAATGATTAAACAATTAATTTCTAAAGAAATGGAACATTTTTTATTTATTTATTTATTTTTTTTTTTTACTTTGTATCATATTTTTCATTATCACTTTATTCATGGTAATATGTACAATATATTCACAATTTTACTATCCTTAAGATAGATTGATACCAACTTCAAAAAGTAATTGACTACTTTTTATATGTGTATATTCGTAAGTTAAATCATAAATATGTAAATTAATCTCTGGTAAAAAATATTCTCTAGAAAATACACGTTTGGTGGAAATTAAATTCTACATATTATATTTAAGGCTTTTATACCGATATACGATATCCTATGTATGGTTATTGGATAGCGTTTCTTCATTAAAGAATTAGAAGAAATTATTTAATTATTTTTAGCGCTTTTTTTAAGTCAATTACTATTTATTTTAAAGTATATTTTATTCAATCTGTTGGCTTAACGCCTTTTAAGGAAGTTGAATAACAATTCTGGAATTTTCAAATTACTAAATTAAAGGCGTGTGCATGTTTCTCACAAATCCCAAAATTATATGTATAGATTATATATATCTGCGTTTTAAAATCTAAATGGGTTTTTTTTTTTTCAAATACATCCTCGAAGGTAGGCCGGAAAGTATAGACAAATATTACATTGTTTTATTTATTCGTTAACTCTCAAAACTTTCGTCTATGGCTAAATCAACATTAGTTTCTGATAACATATTAACAAGAAAATTTGATCGAACAGGATGGTGATTATGACTATCTGTTTTAATGAATAAGTGATAAACCTAACTTATTTGAATATTACTAATTCCGAATAGTAATAATTGCAATTTTTATTAGCATACATGTTCAAATTACTATGGCAAGTTTGTACAATTTGGAAATAATGTATGATAAATCCAAAATATTTGGCACCTTGTGCAGTAAATGAGGCATTTTCACAATCTTTTAACTTTCATGTCCCTGAATAATAATTTTTTATTTAATGCACTTTTTTGTGTTTTTTTTTTAATTTCATATACTTGGGAACATCCTATTGCATGATTGCACAACAATATTAAGGCGACAGTGGACGTTCAAAAACATTTTCTACAATTTTTGCTCAATTGTTTTGAAATTTAATACACGTATAATTTGTGCAATAATTAAGAAAATTTCTTAATTTCATTAAAAAAAATTAATATGCAAATGAGTAATTAATTAATAATATGGTAATTAGTGATACAAATTAAAAATGCTCCATGCGCATTAAATTTTGTTTCAGAAACTTGTATTTTTTTTTTAGTATAGCTTTATGATATTATATCAAAAGTTGCTATACATTTTAAAATTATACTAAATTCCTTGGCAGAAAAAAATTAAAAATCTGTAATATGGATCATTTTGGATAAAATTCAATAATAAAATATTACTTTTTGATCTTTATATGAAATAATGTACACATTTTAATAGCAAGTTTTGTAATAAAGTATATCAACAACAATATTACCAAGTGTTATGAAAATTGGTATAAAATTAAGACGCATGGAGCATTTTGAACTTACTCAGTCGGCGAAAATTCTCATTTTGAGAAAACTGGATTTAAAGTTTTATTTTAAGGGTAGATTAACGATTGTTTACGTTAGAAAAACAGCTGTATCTCTGCAAAAAATTATCGGATTTGAATAATTTTTATAATATTTGAAAGTAAAAGATTGCCAGAACATTTTTTTCCAAAAAACAAAAAATTGATTTTTTTAATGTTTTTTGCGATTTTGAACGTCCACGGTCGCCTTAACGAGATAAATAAGTTTTGGACGATGTTGGGGGTCCAAACACGTGGAAAACTCATCTACCGTCCCGTGTCCCTGATGCTGATTTTGAAGTTTGGTGCTGTCTGGATAAAATTGTTTCAATAAAAGTAATTCGATGTAATTTTTTTCTGAAACTGGAACTATAGTTTTATATAAATATGTAGCTAAAAATTAACCTGCATACATTTTTAGGGTTGATATTATTTTTTGAACTCTGTCCTTGGGTTTTAGATTTTTTACCATCCCTCTTCTAAAATGATACAGAAAATCACTTCAGAAACAGCGATGGAATTTTTTTTCAAGTTTTTGCTCATGTAGATGTATGTTAGAGAAAGATTATCTAAAATTCTTTGACAGGAAATTTACTGCAGAATATAAATAAGCATTTAAATATCAATTTCAAGCACCGTGGCTTTATTGGTAGTCTTACCGTCCTCAAGGTTTAATCCTGCAATTTTCGAGGTAAATTATTTTTTTTTTAATTTAATCCAATGTAAATAACTGTTTCTAAAAATCAATGAACATATTCGTTACCACTTAGTCTTAACATGATCTGCCTAAAATAGGTGGTAAGTTTCCTTGCTGTTCCATCCTTACCGTCCCTTTTTTCCACATTTTGTCCCTTTTTCCCCCATTTTGTTCCTTTTTCCCCATTTTGTCCCTTTTTTCCTATACCATCCCCTTTTTTTACATTACCGTCTTTTCCTTAACACTCCTTTAAGACAATGTTATACCAAAATTTTGCACTAAAAATACTACATTGTCATTATTTCTTATTTGAATATCCTGTGGGTACTATGCAAATTGCAACAGTGTCTGTTACAGGAATTGTTCTTGTTGCTGTTACATAAAAAGTTCTAGGAATCCCAGTTTCTTACAAAAACTTTAGTAACTTTGCAGATTTTTTTATAGTGTAATTACGCATGCAGGTGTATTTTGTAAACTGTTGGAAGGTACAAATTTAAGTATGCAAGTTTCAAATTTTCATTGTTCGAAAATACTGTCACGTATATATATGTCAAAGTAAATGGTTTGTTCGGTACAATTAATGTACGACATGATAAATGTATTTCATTATGAATTATTATTATAAAATTAATTTTATTTCTTTGAAATGCGGAAATTCTCAGTGTACAAAATATACTATCCTAGAGGTTTGGTTGTGTAAATTTCCGAGATTTTTTTAATTATTAAGATGTGGACGTAAATGATTCAAATAGCTATAAACATATATTACTAATATAATTTGTTGCATAATTTTATCATACTAATTTACGTTGATTGCAAAAATAACATAAGACTAGATATCTACTTTAATAATAAAGATATTTGAACTTTTATATTTTATAATACTACAAGTTTTATAATACTAAATGTTTTAAACTGTAAATAAATAAAACATTTAAGCACACAATTTTTCATTACATTTGTAGCAAAAACATAATCCTGAGCAAAAGCATGTTACATTTCGACTTTATTTAATCTACAGCTATTAGTAAGTAGTTAGAATTCATCTTATGTGAAGCCTGTATCATTAAATTATCGTTACTCAAAGCTTCATGAATGCAGCTGAATAACAATCGAATCAGAAAATTGTTATTATAAAGGCATCCACATCGCCATTATTTTATCTAATAGGAAGGGAATTAATCGACTGAAAAGAATTTTTTCTTCATTCGATTAGGTATTCCATGCGAAATAAATCGAAGGAATGCACTTAATAATTAATGAATTTTTATTTTCAATACTTGGCAACGAATATGAATTGATACGTTGTTTGGTATTAAGGTGCCTGGCTACCTTCGGAAGGGATTTTTTTAATATATGTAAAATTTCCTACTTGTGTCCATTATATTATAGAACACTAGTATATAACCTCCGTCAAAAATGACGGAATGTTAATCATAAATCTTCAAAACAATATTAAAAAAAAATATTTTTCTGACTTAAAAAAAAATGATGCCTCATGCATTTTCTTAATCAAAAAGTTTTATCCTTTGATTTTTGATGATTAAAACAAAGAAATTATCTAAACTACACTTTAGTCACCAGAGCTTAAACAACGGTTGCAATAATGTTAAAAGTAGAATTTTTCTGGAAAGTGTGTTCACTCGTAAGCAAACTTCGCCGATAAATGAATGATGCGAACTTTATACTGAATACACGGTATTGTTTTGATATTTTTATACTTTATTTAATTTTAACTGCTAACAATTTTTAACTGTAAACATGATGTATAGTTTTCTGTCATTTGAATGTTATTTATTGCACTGATGAGAGGCTAAAATTTAGCTCGAAACGTTTGCTTTTTAATTGTATTAAATGTATTTATGTAATTTTTACTTGTATGTCTGATGAATTGTAATATAGTTTTTATTTTTAAATCATATATAAGACGTTAAACAATGATTGTTTATTTTAATAGAAAGTTTCTTTGATTATAATAATTGCTGATAGATGACGCCAAAACAATTAGGAAGAAACATAAGCTCCTGATTTATTGGAAATTAAAAAGGTCTACAGAAGCGCTGCTTTCAGCCTTCGGTACAGAAAAAAATTGTACCTTTAATTTCCCTTTAACAAATGCTAAAGTGCCATAGAAATAATTCTTTATTGCAAATGCGTTTGAAAGTTTCCGATACTTAAATTCGGATAATTTTTACTTTGTCTTATAAGACAGAACACAAATGTCACAGAAATCTTAAATTCTGCAAAAGAGCAATAATTCTAAACAAATTAAAAATACATGTAATGCAATGTGCTTGCACGATTGCGAAAGTTATATCTTTTCTCCACAAGATGGCGATAGTTATCTGTTATTTGTAATTAAGAACTTGTTGTTGATTTGGCCCTTAAATTTAGAAGTTTAGAAGAATAGTTTTTGAAGATTTTAAACAAAGATACAATATTTAAAGCGTTTAATATACTTTAAAAAATATTTTAAGAACGGCATCGACATTAACCTGTATTTTTTATTTTTTTTTAAATGAAGCGTTCAAATAGTCATTCATTTGTATGTAGATTTGCTGGAATTTGATTCTGAATGGCAACAGTATCGTTTGTTTAGATCTGATATCTATGGTTATAACAGCTTAATTTTAATTTAGAACTGAATACATTATAAATGGATATGATACGCATGTTTTATTTGAAACTATGCTGAACAGACATGATTTCAAGTAGAAGAAATTATCATTTACCAAGCATATGTTTTCCATTAAGCCTAACATGGCGTTTAGCTCGATTCGCAGACCAGAGTGGTTCACACCGACATGATTCCAACGCTGTCCTGCACTCGGATTTTATTATAAGTAGAAAGCTAAAAAGTGTGAATAACATATTCAAATATGTACATTTTAAAATATTTTGATTTTCATGCTCAAAACATGCATAACAATTGCTCTAAAATGGAACTTTTGCAAAACATCAAAACTCAAATTTAAATGAAGATATTTTTATTCTGCAAATATTATTATCATTAATGAAACATTCTTGAGGTACTGAAGCATATTCACAACTATAACTATGTTATTAAAAAATTGTGGAAGTTAACGTTTTTACACACCAAAAAATAAAGAAATATATGTCAATTTATACCTTGTATCAACTAAAATATGAAAAAAATAATTAACTATAATAATAGTTGTGGCACATGACCTACATAAACTCATTTAGGGAATTTTTGGAAAATTTCATAACGTTACAATTATAATTTTTCGAGTTATGGGGTTTTGCGATAAAGCAAAATGTTAAAAATCTCATTTTGAGAAAAAGTAGAAAGTATAATTAAAAACTGACGAAAAACTTGTGACTGGCTAATATTAAAATGTCTGTAACCCAAGTTCTAAGCAAGAAAGAAACAAAATGCAAACTGATTTAGAAAGCTAAGATATTTATATTTAATATATTATATTTATTAATATAATATTTAATCTTTCTATCTTTTCTTCTATCTTTAATATTAAACCAACTATAGAAAATATGATATTTGGATCGAAAATTGCATTGGACACCTTAAGCAGTTTTATCAGCAGAAGTTTCGATATTAGCCTTTATGTAAAACAAGCTGATGTCTTTTATGTATGTTCATATTTAACAAGAAAGAAAATCATCCGCCAAGCATAGTTTATAAAACATTTTCCAACCTACACTGTAAAAAAAAAACTTTGTAGATTTGCCAGAACAAACTGCTGGCGTCCGAATAGGTAGTACATTGTGCAGTTAATTTTACGCCTAACTACTGTCATTTTTCATATTTACATAGTCAAGAAACCAAAGAAAGCAACAGCACATTCGACTGTGGTCGAGTTTGAGCGCGAGATGAACAGTACTTTGTACTGTAAAAATGCCGTTTTTATTTTACAGTGTATTTAGAATACTGTAAAATAAAGGTCACTTTTTAATAATGGGAAAAATGATACCTAATTAAACAACTTGAAAACACATTTGAAATAAACAATTAAAATAAAAAAATAAAACAACCGGACTGCGTAAAAAGCGAACTAATTAATTATTTCTCTTCAATGTGAAACTATTTTTTATATTACGTTTAATTTTTTATTATACTTTTTTATTTACTTGCATTGATGGCTATTAAGTTGTTTTTAATTGTTAGTTCTTATATGTAAGCACTGTTTTCATGAGGGCTATAGATGTCTATGATGGTTAGAGTTTCAGTAAAGCTAGAGATCCTACCTACACAACTTCCAGATAGTGTAATATTTAAACGGAGCTTCTGACTGTAAAATAGTCAATGAAGTATTGTCTTCATTTTGAAAGTCTTATGCAATGATATGCCACTCAATATAGTGCGTATTTTTTTTGAGTCTCTACCGCCTTTTTGTATTTTATGGCCGGTATTTTGAAATTATAAAAACAAAACCTAGCCTATAACCATCGGGCAGTTAAGACAAATCGATAAGTATCTCATTCATTAAAATCCATCCAGCCGTTGGGATGCTTCGAGGGTATAAAGAAATCCACCTATCCGGATATGCCCGAAACACATAACCCTTCTTGGCAGTCGGGTAAAAACAATATAGCAATTAGCATCAATACCCGGAAGAGTATTTAAATTCCTTTGTGAAGCCTGTTATGCTCGTATGATCTACATATTTATATGTTAATTAATTATGTATATCATTGCTATGCATTTGTATGTTAACCCTTTCAGGAGCAAAACATTTTCAATGCTAAAGTGTTGAAATAAATGAATGGCACCGAAATTTATCAGCAAACTTATTTGTAAATATGAAAAGGGATATATTTCTCATACATATTAAATGGAAAAATTTTTACCGAAATTCTGGGGACATTGTGGCGCTTGGGATTTAAAAGGAAGTGATTTCACAAACATACCACCGCCCCTGAAAGGGTTAATGCTAAAATTTAGATCAGTAAAAAAACGCATAACGTAGCTGAAAATCCTCCTTCAGTAATTTCCGTCACTATAAAGAAATGTTATGAGAAGTAAATTTCTAACTGGGCGTAAAATGTCCGTACCAGATTTGAACCAGGGATCTTTTGGCTAAATCCGCTAATGCTCAACCATCTGAGCTGTCCCGGATGAATCTGGAGGAACTTTTTCACCCATCTAATCTTATTGGTTATTGCACAAAAAGTTAAATGAAGTTTATTTCTGTACTTAATGATGTATATAGTTAATAATAAGTTAATAAAGTTTACTGCTACGTATAATCAATAATCTGCTATAATCAAAAAAGTTCCACCAGATTCGTCAGAGATAGCTCAGATAGCAGAGTTTTGCCAGCATTAGGCAAGAGATCCCTGGTTCGAATCCTGGTCCGGACATTTTTCGCCCAGTTGGAAATTTACATGGCATTTGTAGATAGCAAGTAATTTGCAAAAAAAATTAGTTACATATAAAATAGCTTACCGCAACTGAAAATGCAATTATCGCTCGCAGACAGTACAATAATCGAATTATTTCACATGTCAATGTAAATTAGCGTTAAAAGATTTGCACACAATATTCTACAGTATATATCTTTTAGTATATTGCAGTGATGTATATTAGTTTAAATATGTTTTATTTAGTGTGCTATAATTAAAATACATTGCAAACGATTTATTTTCATTGATCATAATGTAATGGTTTATTTATTTATTTTTTTATTTTTTTTATTTATTTTTTTTTACTGACTTGGTAAAAGTACTATAAATGCTATACACTTAATTTTCAATACTGCAGATGCACTACTCAATCTCAATAGCATCTGTTAAGTAAATGGAAATCTGAGTTTATTTACTTGAATTATAGCACGGATAGTCAGACAGACTGACATCCTAATAAATGGAAAATATAAGCATTTTTCAACTACATGTCAACCATTTTTCAACATTAAATATGATGAATGTGAAACCAATCACGGATAAAGATTGTAATATATATTTTTATTTACTAAATATATATTCGAATACTTATTTCTAATTCATCCTCTAAAGACCAGCATTATACATTATAATCATCTACACAAATATAATTATATGCATTGAATTTAATATCTTGTATAATTAAAATAGTTCAAACAAAAGTTATTCATTTTTATTTTTTATCAACTTGAATATAAGTAAATGTTTTATTTCATTATCCTAGAATTTGAACATACTTATAAGCATCTATATTTTCATTAGTTGATATTCTGTATTGAAACAGTTTTTCAAATGAAACTTGCAACTCTTGGTATCAATTTACAGTATATAAAAGGTATTGCTAATACATTTAACGCACTGATTTTCTGAAAAATTATATTTTCTCTCTCGTTCTATTTTATATAAATAAGCGAGATTGCGAAATACTTTTTTCATTAAGCACTTTTAGTCTATACATATTTCATTGTAATTAAAAAAATAAATTTATTTACTTTCATTTGAATACAAAATCCATAGAATTAGAGAGTGATTGAAACACAAATGCATTACTTTAACCCTTAAATGCCTGATTTTTCAAAAATCATTGTAATGTTTTTCGTCTTTCATTTGTTAAATAAATCATGGGAAAAATACTTAAAAAAATCATATTTTGTTTTAAGTATGGTTTACGGCTAAAAAACAGTTTCTTACTAATCGGAAATACTGGTGTTTAATTGAAAAAATAATTTCCCTTGATAAAATTCTATAAAATTAAACACACAAGAATTTTAAGAACTATAATAAGAAATAAATTTTACTTGCTCACTGCAGGTCAAAATAGGGTATTTTGCAAGCTTCCAAACAAACCAAAAAGAACAAATAGCAACAATTGAAAAAATAAATCGATCTTTATTTTTAAACAGCACAAGTGTTGCCATCTACATGTTGAAAATAGATTTTATAATATTGAATATTAATGTTGTGAATTATCACATTGCTAACAAAGCGTAAACCAACTTAGTGAAAAATGTCCAAGCCGGGAATCGAACCCGGGTCCCTGGAATAGATCTCCAGGGTTCTACCACTAAACCACAAGGACGATGTCCAGCCTGGCATTTCTCACTTATATATTACTTTTTTATCACTTATAAAAAAAAATTAATTAAAAAAGATTTTATAATATTTTCAGAATGTTTTTTATTGGCAACATTAGGCATTATAGCTTCTATATTATTCTAATAGTATTTTAGAGCCCAAATTGGGTATGTTGTTGAAAAGCAACACCAGGAATTTAAGCGTTAAAGTTTAAAACCAAAATTGGACATATCAATGTTTGTCATAAAATAACTTGTCTTAGAATATTCTGTTTGATAAAATTAATCTTTCACATAACGCAGTTGTATAATGATTCTCTTTAACTTAAAGCTTTTGATATCATTAGGAAATGTTCATGTGTGACTTCTATGCTATTAAATTATCTTTATTCACTGTAGTATTGACGTATCAGAATAACAATACCTTCAAATAAATCATTAACATGTTCCCCATATGCAGCATTTGTCACGCAGCTATGATTTACCTAATAGGGAAAGGGTAAATCGACAGAAAAAAAATGTAGTTCCTTGGCTAATTTATTGAATACGAAATATGTGGAAGGAAAATTCATAATTTATTAACATATTCGTGACTTTATATTCGTTGGATCAAAAGTCTTTGAAATCGAGAAAACTGAATTAATGAACTAATATAACAACTGAATTTAGTATCATATCGTTTTTTAAAGGCCTATAAATACAAAACGAACTAAAGTTGTATTAAAAAGGTATCTTTTGTTGAAGAAAGCTAATCTTGTTATTTCAAAAACTAGAATTTTTATACCGAATTCCAGGGATATAGTTTAATATGTATATTTACATTTAAGTTTTAAATATATGGTTCTTTTCAAAAACACTTTAAGTGATATTATAATTTTAATCATAAATAATTGAACAATTTCAAGCATAGTATTTGAAAGCAAACCATATCAATGGATATAGTGTTATGGTTTGTTATAAACATTTTGATTACAGTTTTCATATTGTATTTTTACAAAAAAAAATTATTTATTTGTTATTGGAATCAATATTCTTCGTTATTTACATTACCCATTATTATGCAAAATTATATATTACAAACGAAACTTTAAACCTTATTTATAAAAGAGTCTGTAGATATTTATAATATACATTTTATTAGCAGTTAAAGCATTTTATATAAATATACATTTGACGACGGATATATCAATACTCTACTCATGTAGCTTATATATCACTCTCCTCCTTTCGCAAATTTTTATATTTTATTGGTACCACTTTCTCCAAACAAAACAAATTTACATAAAACTTAACAACATGGATAGGAGAAATATAATACAAAATTTATTTTTTTAAGCTAGTGGTAGCAATGAAATATAAAAATAGGCGCAAGACGAAGACCTGGTGTAGATATATAGATATTTAATTAAATCGAATAAGTATTGGTTAATAACATTCTGTGTTTAAAAGCACTCATTGTCGCATAAAGTATAACAAATATAATATCTTAAATTTATTTTTTATACCAAGCATAGCAAACGCTCAAAACCGAGTGAAATAACATTATAATTTCTGTTACTTTTCGTATAATTTATACTTTAAAATACATATGTATTTGTCTGTATATATGATTTTTTATTACTAGGGCATCTGCCCCCTACGAACTACGCTCGCCAACCCCCATCCAGGCGTTAAAAATCCGTTAATTTGATCTTCTTTAAAAGATTGTACTATAATTAAAAAACCAGTACGATCTCATTGTAAATGGGTTACCTTGCTACCCCCTTTCACTGAGGGATTTTAAGGTCGAATCAGCTGCTGTTAATTGATGTTTTGGTGTTTAATTAAATAAGATTCGTTAAACATTTGAGAATTAGCTATTATAAAATGAACTAAATCAACAGACATTTTGATTCCCGGTATTTTTTAACAACGCTATAATAAAATGATTTTACATAAGATATTTTAAATCTGACGTAATTTTCACCAAACTTCTCTTTCTTTATGTAATATTCACCTGAAAATAATTGTATTTTTAGAAAGGTAATATTACTATTTGCGCTGTCTTAGAAGTAGCAACAATAGTTTAAAACATCATCTCGAAATATGAAAAAAATCTCTTATGAACGTGTAAGTATATTCTCTAATTTAAACTGTTTGGCAATATTATTATTTGAGATTTTGAAGTAGGACATCATTTCCCCGATTTACTATTTTTAACACATATTAAATAATTTCTTATTTTATAGTTTACCTTCTTTTTTAATATGCTTGTGTAAAAACTATTTTTATGGCGTAATTTTCAATTTATCCTGCTTTTAACACGTAATCATTAAATTAGAATTTGGAACAATTTTTTCTGTTTATAACAGTCACATGTAAATAATTTTTTAATTTAAAGGAAATATTATTATTTGTACTGTTTTATCAATTGGCAACAATTTAAAATAATAACATTCTCTAAAGTATGTAAAAAATATCTCTGGAAATTCTGTAAATTCGTATTTAAAAATGAAATAAACTCTCAAAAATTAGTAAAATTAAAAAAATAAATACAGTTTGCACACCGCGAGTTTCTAATGAATATCATTTGAAACAAAAATTAAATACCTCTGTAATAGATTTTTCTCCTACATAACTTTATTATAGAACGATTTTGACCAACTTTAACATGAAATATCTTCTTAAATAATTCCTCAATTTAAAAACTGTCTACTTCAACGTGTTTATCAATCATTTCTCTATAACACTACCAATTTTCATATTTTTGAAAGCAGTAGTTCTGTTAATATTAGCGAATAATGACCTTCGGTCACAAAAAAATTCATTTACAGCGGCGATTGACAGCATTAGTTAATTTTTTTAGAATATAGAGATACAGATTATACAACTATCTTCATAGAAGTTTATATATTAGGCATACACTATAAAAATTAAATACGTAATTTTACACATTAAAACAGCTATACTAATGATACATAAACAATTTGTCTATGAAGATTGTCGTGTAAATTTCCAATTATGTGTCAAAGTACACATTGTTCTGTTTATTTTTTTATACCACATTAAGTGACTTAAATGCAAAAAAAGTTATCAGATAACTCTGGAATACACAGCTTAAAGTGTAAATTGCACATGAGTACACATACATCTGCGTAATATATAAAAACCATGGATTTTGTGTACATAGTACATAGACTCATAGTTTGGCATGTAAGTTTAGAACTGAATATTTTTATGGTCGAAGAGGAAATTTGCATGAATAACAAACTCATGTGTCTTGGTGTGTTTGTTCTCCTTCTAGCAGATTAGTTTAATACGTTGAGTGCCACGGTGACTAACATTGAAGCTGAAAAATTTACAATGTTTTAAATAACGTTTAAGAAAGTATAATTCTTTAATAAATAAAAGGTAAGTAAATTATAAATAAATTTTCGGTAATCGCTTAAAACAATATATATATATATTTTAGTTTTATATCATACTTTAGGCTTTCAGTCATCGGTGAATGACGCGTTCTAAACGGAAAGTTCAGTGTTAGTCACCGGTGACTGATGTGGCGCTAAACGTGTTATAGACCACACAATAGCGTACCTTTAATTTCCGAGAAACATGCTCGTCCGAAATCATGTTTACTATATGCTATCGCTTTGTTAGAGTTATTTTGAAGACCTAAAATCGTATGGTCAATTTATGCACATATCCTGTATAATAGAAATAAATACACTGTAAAATAAAATTTCTCTAAAATTAGGAAATTATGAACTACTACTGTCATATCGATCAATTTAAGTGAGAAATTAAAAAAAATACAATAATTAAAGATACAAAATGGCTTAAAAACATATTTAATGGTACTGTGCTTAATGGTAATGTGGTGTGTACCTTATTGGTAAGTGCTTAATGGTACACAAAACACGAAATATAATAAGCTAAAAGTTAACTTCTACTTTTCGAGCTATTGCTACAGCCGTCTTCAGGTAAGTTTGATGGTAAAATGGCTCAAACCTCAGAGACGAAAGCTTCCTGTGCAAGAGATAATTAGTCGAAACTTGACCAATGAATTGAATATAAAAATGCAGTGTTGCCATCTAGTGAAAATAAATAATTATTAATGAACTGAGATCAAATGAATGAAAAGGTCGATTTGAGAAACCACGGATGCCGCCATCTACACATGAGGGACAAAACCACGTTCAACTGAGTTTTCATTCAAGTTAAGGCAACATAATACAAGCTTAAACTGAAATATTGTAATTAGATATAGAATTATGACTTTATGATATTATTAAATACAATATTATGTGAATATTTTATGCAAAGCTCGAAACGTAGTAGTTAACTTTTAGCTTATTTAAGTTCGTGTTTTGTGTACCATTAAGCAAGATTGTGTCTTTCTTTTTTTATTTATTTTTATGATTTATTTATTTTATTGTGCAATTATCCAGTATGGGCTATTAAAAAATACACTTCAACAAGAGGAAAAATTCTCCAATTAATTTAATCCACAGTAAACAAGCAATACTTACCGAAACGGGATGCAAACTAAGGAACTGAAACTGTCTAAAGCACCACCCTAAACATTCAGCTTCTATTATACAAGCCACGTTTTGGAGTATTGATATTTATTGAAAGCACATAAGTGCACAAATTTATGTGTAAAATATTTCTCTTACACATATTTCTGTGTAATATTCATACACATAATCCTGTATAATATTATGTTCTTACACATATAGCAGTTTAAAATGCACACGCATATTTCTGTGTAATATTCTGTTCTTTCGCATATACATGTGTGTCATATTGTTACACATATTTTAATGTAATATACAAAATCACAGATATTTGTGTAATATGCAAAATTTGTAAATTTACATAAACACACCAATTCGGATAAATCCATAAAATTTTCTACATTTCACGCGTTTAATATTTTGAAGGAATTCCAAATTAGGCACTTTTATAAAGTCGATAAACAACCGTAAATATAGATAAATGCTTTTGACAAAAGTGTAAATTGTATGATAAAAGTATTATTTTACAAATCTACATATATACTTATTTAAAAATGTCTAATTTGCACATTTATTATTAGAATGTAAAAGTGAATTTTTTTATCAGGGGTTACTTCTTACACTGCATAATACAAAAATAAGGAAATCTAAAATAAGGAAATTATAATGTCAGTACTACTGCCGTATCTTGTCGGATAATTTTCTATCTATTTTAGTGATATATTTAATAAATACATCTTCATGAAGAAGAGAAATTCTCTAATTAATTTTATCTACAGTAAACAAGCAATACTTACCGAAATGGGATGCAAACTAAGGAACTACAAATATCCAAAGCACCACCTTGAACATTCCTCCGATTCGGATAAATCCTGCAAATTTTCTACATTTACACACATTTGATTTTTTAAAGGGATACCAAATTCGGCACTTTTATTAAGTCGATATACTTACATTATTATAGATAAATGCTTTCTACCAGAGTGTAAATTGTATGACAAAAGTATATTTTTACAAGTCTACATATATACTTATTTAAAAGTGTCTAATTTATACATTTATAATAAGAGTGTAAAAATTGAATTTTTATCAGGGGTCACTTTTTACACTGCATAATGTAAAAAATATGTATATTTGTCAATAACATTCTTTAAATGTTGCTATTGAGAAATTTTGCCAGTCATGTTTAGTAAGATATAGTATTGACGTAAGTATTAATAAGACGTATGGTATTGACGTAAAAGGACTAATCTAAAAAGAAATATAAAGCGTAAAAAAAAAAAAAACTGTTTAATAGCATACACGAGACAGCCTTTGTATTGATATATATTACAAGCTAGTGAACTTCCACAAAAAATCAACATTTTATTCGTATATCTTTTATGAAAATGACTTTAAAAAACAAAACAAATATTTTATGTAAATATTTATAGACCGTGTGCTTTGAACCAAAAACATTCCAAGTTCTACATAAACTATCATGTTTAATCAAGTATAGTATGCATTTTTTATTACACATCAGCATGCATTTATTATTCATGAATATCTGAAGCAACATATTCATACTGTAAGAAATGAAACATATAGATTTTTAAACATTATGACCCAGAAATATTTCAAAGCAAAATAATCATACTTATTCTTTTATGTTTGCTTTTTTGTTTCTATTGGATAATACATTTAAAATTTAAAGAATAAGGAAAATTTCGGGAATATATTATATTTTATAAATATATTCGGTATTAAACTGCTACATAAATATCGAATATTTTTAGAGAAAATGACTGAATAAATACGATACTGTAAAGATATTTTCATTTTCTTATTTTAAAATACTAAATATTGCTTTATGGCATTTTGAGATATTTTTGAATTACATTCGAGGTATTAACCTCCAAATGGTTTATGCAATTTTAGATTTAAAATGTTTTATGCATAGCAAATAACCTCTCGAATTTTGAGTACAACTATATTTGCATTAAAATGTTAACTTTATTTAATCATAGAAATCCTGCGATCGTACAAAACGAATATCTCTATGAAAAAATAGTTGCATTCATAAATCGTGAGGTTAGCGAATATGCATTTTTTATCCACATGCGATACAAGCTAGCACATTCAGAAATGCATATGAATTATACATATTGCCTTATAAATTTTAACTTACATAATTTAAATAACTAAATTTATATAATAACTTAATGAATATAATAACTTAATTTATAGAATAACTTAATTTATATCATTTTAATAACTTTACATTTCTATTTAATTTCTACAACATTTTGATCTTAATTCATTGTTTAGAACACATATGAATAAAAAAGAAAAGTGCCCAGTTAAACTGGTGGCATTAAGCTCACATGCTATTCACACTAAATGCATATTATACCCTTATTTCAAAGAACAATGCCCTCAAAATGTAAATTAAAGGGGATTTGCCACCTCCCCTCTGTTTCCCATCTTTATACTTAACCAATGAGCCTCCAACTCTCATCAGAGAAACGCCTTATCAGAATAAACCGGTATACTAAATTTAAAGCAAATCGGAGAGAAAAACATATTTATCTAAATTAAGGGGTCGGATTAGCCCCCAATTCCCCCTTTATACTTAACCAATGAACCCACAAAACAGTAAAAGTACCTTATCAGAATGAACCTATTTACAAAATTTGAGGCAAATCGGATAATTCTGGCGAAAAACCATTTATCTATATTAAGTGGGATTAGCCCCCGAGCCCCCCTTTATAATTACCAATGAGCCCTCAAAAGTAATCAGGGAACAGCCTTATCAGAAATAACCTATTTACAAATTTTGATGCGAAGCGGAAAATTCTGCCTGAAAAACCCATTTATCTAAATTAAGGGGGGGGGGGGGAGTAACTCCCGTTTCCTCTCTTTATAGGTAACCAATGCACCCCCAAAATTAATCGGAGAAGCATCTTATCAGAATGAACCTATTTACAAAACTTGTTGCAAATCGGAAAATTCTGCCTAAAAAACCCATTTATCTAAATTAAGGGGGTGGGGGTTAGCCCCCCTTCCCCCTTTATACGTGACCAATGAACCCCCAAAAGTAATCGGAGAAGCACCTTATCATAATGAACCTATTTACAAAATTTAATGTAAATCGGTAAATACTGCCTAAAAAACCCATTTATCTAAATTAAGGGACAGGTAGACTCCGTTCCCGCCTTTTTACTTAACCAATGAACCTGAAAACTAATCAGGGAAGCGCCTTATCAGAATGAACACACACAAAAAAAAAATTGAAAGAAATCGGATTTTTCTATCAAGAGTTATCGCGTTACGTACGTACATACGTACATACAGACCCTTCGGGCACATTAGCTCTCAGGCTTTGACAGCCTGTGAGCTAATAAAGTAACTTTTTTCGTAACAAAACTTTATTTTATAATGAAATTTTAATATTTAAAAAATCGGATTGGATAACAAATGTCTGATAAAATTGCAAAGTAATGAACAAACTGAATATGTAGCATGGAAATGGAGAAAATAATTCATTAATGAGTTAGGTACTAAAACAAATTACCGACAAAGTATATTCCAAAGAAAATCGTTACTTTTAGGTAGCTTTCATTACAAAAAGATACCTATTGCAACCGTTTGGAGGAAAACGATTCTGAAAAATTTTGGAACATTATCATACTGTAACTCTCGTATATGTGAACCGATTTGGATATAATTTGGGGTGTACATACCAATGTCTCAACCGAGTTCGTTGGCCAGCTTTACCGCCATCTTGTTTCAAAATGGCGGCCATTTAAATTTTTAAAAAAAGTTAAAATTTTAAATGAGGTACAAAAAAATTGGAAATTGAAAAATGATTTTTTTCTTATTTGTTTCAGCTAGATACACACATTCCGGAGCATCTTTTGTTTCATCTACAGCTTAAAAAATGACTGATTTATAGCACTTTGAATTTCTAGCATGGCTGACATTTTGAAACAATCTGATTTTTGTCACGCGGTAATACGCGTATTTATGAACTGATTTGGATGTGACAAGGCATGTGCGTAGTACATAGCATTCTCTCGGCCGAGTTCGTTTGCCAACTTCATGCGTCATTTTGTTTCAAAATGGCGGCCATTTAAAAAAAATAAAACTTAAAATGTGGTACAAAAAAAATTAGAAATCGAAAAAGATTTTTTTTTATGTGTTTGAGCTTGATACAAAGATTCCGGAACATTTTTTGTTTTGTCTTTATCTTAAAAAATGGTTGAGATATAGCTATTTGAATTTCTAATGTGGGTGACATTTTGAAAAATCTGGTTTCTTGCCTGCGACAGCACTCGTATATATCAACCGATTTAGATGTGAGTGAGCATGTACAAAGGAATTACTAAGGTCTCGACCAAAATCATTGGTTAGCTTTGTTGCACTCATTATGTTGTTCTAAGATGGCGGGCACTTCAAGATATGGCCGAAATTGGAGACCAAATATAAATCACTTTAAATAAAACCAGCTTTTATAACGCTGACTAATTTCGCGAAATTCTTATTCATATTCAGTATTGAGAAAAATTAGTATTTAATCTTCTATAGTCGGTTTCCACTAGTTTGAGCTCCGTGTGTTTCAATAATATAATCTGGCTTTTAAAAAATAAAGAATATGAAAGCTACATCTTCTTCTCTCCTTTCTAAAGTACTGAGTAATTAATTTAAACATCCAAATTTATTATTATAAAAAATGCATTTTTGATATTGGTTAATAGGGGGTTGTTTGTTTATACAAGCACATTGATGGAATTCTTATTATAACCAATATGGCACTAAGGAAAAAAGAGGTACTTCTTGAAGGATATTTCAAGAAAATGCATTTAACAGATTTGTCGATTTGTCTTTAGACTGAAGTTGAAAGTGATATATAACAAACATTAATAGATATCCATGTACAAATCATGCATATACTTTCATGATGTGATATAAATTTTAATGTAAGAACAATACTTCCGCGCTTCTGTTCTGAAATACTTTTACTACATAGGGATACATTGACTCTGATATCTTTCATTTGCGTCTTCGTTCATACTACGATTTAATAATGCCTTACCACATTTAATATATCTTGAAGTTAATAGCAAATTTTGTATAATGTATTTTACTAGGAAATTAGGCTGCCAAACTTTTTTTTCTTTTGAGCTTTTTTTTTTGGACAATAGAGGAAATAATTTGTTTAATGCTATGACAGGAGTATCATAATCTCAGCAGCCACAGTAAAATTATCACTTCATCAAACTGATTAAACTAACAATCGTCGACAAAATAATGCCCAACGGATAGCATCTTTTATCCCAGCGAGAGGCAAAACAGACAAATACAGAGCTTCACCATGTAATAAACTGTTTATACACATACTATGCATTTTCAGCTATTCAGTATTTGAATTTCAACGCGCATATAAAAGTATAGAAGCAGGCAGTGATGTTATTCTTTCCTCAACGATACTTTGATCAGAACAATTAAGAAGAGGATCTCCATAAGATCTTAGTTTTGACACTCTAACACAATTTAATATACGCTGGCGTATTACACACAATTATTGTATGTTTTATTGAACGTTTTTTACTTACCCATCATACGTAGTATAGGGTAAGTCTTGTAATGGTTTTAAAAATCGAAAAGGAATTTTTGACGGATTTACACGTTTCAGACACTGGAGATTCCGAAAAACATATCTCTCTATTCTAAAAAAAAGTAACTACCGCTGTCACCGCCGCCGCCGCCGCCGGTTTTGATTTTTTTGTGACCGGAGGCCTTTCTTCGTTAATATTAACAAAAATAATGCATACAAAAATATGGTAATCGGTGGTTTTATACAGAAATATTTGATAAATACGCTGATGCAGACAGTTTTCAAATCGAAGAATTATTTTAAGAGTTATTTAATGCTAAAGTTGGACAAAATCGTTCCACTAAAAAAGTTTTATAGCAGCAAAAACTAGACATAGCAGTGTAATCATTTTTAGATCATTTTATGCGTTAGAATTTGCCGGAGTGCAGATTGCATTAATTTTTTTATTTTGACTCATTTTTTCAGGTTTTATTTCTATTTTAAATTCAAATTTTCAGCATTTCTAGAGATATTTTTTACAGATTTCAGAAAATTGTACTAATTTAAACTGTTGCCAACTGTATAAAAAGCGCAAGCAATAATGTTTGCTTCAAATTAAAAATTTATTTACACGTGACTATTATAAACAGGAAAAAAACTTTCAAATTAGAATTAAATAATTACGTATAAAAAGCAGGAACTTATTAAAAATTACGTTATAAAAAGTATACACGTGAATTTTAGAAGAGAAAGGATATTGTAAAATAATAAATTCATTAACATGCGTTAGAAGTCTTAGGATAAATTACGTCATATTTACGTCACATTATAGTTATTACATAAAATGAACACAAAATAATATTTCAAAAAAGTTTAAATTTAGAAATTGCGCTAGACATTTATTTGATATTTTGAGAATTAATTTAAAATGTCTCATTTAAAAGAACTTTCTTTTCGCTTTGTTAAAAAATACCAGGAGACAAAGACTCTCTTTACTTAATTCCTTTTATATTAGCTTATTTTGAAATGTTGTTACACGTGTATACGTCATCAAGTTATTTTTATTTCGACGTTTTATTTGTGTTTTTATTAATGTTGTACGAATTTATTTGTTCTTTCGTTATTTAAAATAAAAATTATATCAATTTGTATAATTTGGCGAGTGGTTTGGCGATTTATATAATTTGGCGAAATTGGTCGACAGGATAATCAAGTAGTGCCGCAGCGGATTTGGCGTTAAAATTCCCCAATCAAAGAGAAATGAATTCGTTTATAGGTATATCGCCACTGTTTTTTAAATTATAATTCAATCTTTCGAAATCTTTTTAAAGCCGATCAAATTAGCGTGCATTTAGAGTCTGCGGTGTCTGGACGGGGGTTGGCGAGCGTAGCTCGTAGGGGGCCGAGCCCCCTAGTTTTTAGAAAAAAAATTGTCCGTACGTCTGTATGTGTGTGTGTCTGCAAACACTCTATCTCCCGAACAATTTGCGATACAGACTTGAAATTCGGTGTGTACGTAGGCAGTAATAATGGGTAGAAGCCTATTGAGTAACAGTAACCTCGATTTAACGGAACTATTTTTTTCTGACTCTTCAAATATTCGTTCTGATAGAAAGTATACAAAAATTTTCGAAATTGTTTATTTGAAGGAGTGAATATAAAACACAATTAAAAAAACATAAATTTTGCATCATGAATGAACTCGATCGGATAATTAGTTGCCGAGATATTTGTAATTCTATTTTTCACACTCTTCGATTTTTCATGACCCTGTATTTCATTTAAATTTCAATTCAAAGATATATTTTAATTGAAAATGAGACGCTTAATCCGACGCAGTAAACTGTTAGTTAATAGGATTATAATTTTTTGAGTTATAAGGATGTTCCTTTTACGCAATTCGGTACAATTTGATTATCCCGCCGACCAAAAAACTATCGCCAAACTATAAGATTAAATGCCAATAATGGCTTATCGTAAATGTCAAGCATTTAATGCCTCTCCATATCTATAAGGAGGTTTACCATAGGGGGGACCCTGTTCTGTCGACAAACACCGCCAAGTTTGTCGCCAACTTGGCGGTATATCGCCAAATTTGGCGGTCGAAATTAGTCGCCAAAAGTGACGCCAAATTGGCGGTATCTCTAATATTTCGCTAAATTCCCATAGATTTCCATTGTAAACCATTAGTGTTTACTTGCTTACAGAAAATCAACAAATTGAGATATTTGAATGCAACAAAAAGTAATATTAGCATAAGGGGTTACATTAATTATATTTAAGGAAGTCCAAATAAATAAAATTATGAATAAAAGTAACATGGTACAATGCTTAGCAAATATCACATGTTTTATTTCCATATTTCATATTTTATATTATCTGTATCCATGATGGGTAAGTAGTACGGTGTCCCCCCAACGACTAGTTATTATTATTATGTATTTATACAATTCAACAGTATCCATATAATTCTTGAACGTTAATATTTGTGATCATCAGACAGAAATAAATTATTGCTTAAAAATATCATATTATCATCTTATAATCATTATCCAATCATATTTATGATGACATGCTAAAATAAAAAAAAAAATCAAAATATCACTAATAGAAAAATCCTTTTAAAATGTACAAAAAAAAAAAAAAAGCTTTATTGCTATGACACTCTAAAATACCGTATATTGCTAAACGCACAGAAATATTATTTCTAGTGATGATAGTCCACGATGTTACTTGTCATGATGTGTATTGCGAGAAAAACAATGACGCATAAAAAATGTCTGATTCAATTTCACAAAATCCTATTTTTCTCGATTCTCAGACTTAATAAAACTCTATATATTGCATTCAATATAACTAATATTTAAAACCGAAACTTACAATCAACCTTTGACCGCCACTTCATTCTCAATTCAAAGTCAAACTCGTTTCAAAGGACCTTAAAGGATAAACTTTTAACTGTTAAACGTTACGAGATGAGAAATGAGTTCGCCACTTACTTAAAAAGACAGTTGTGAATACTAAAATAATCGCCTGATTAGCATTTGCAGTTCCTTTACCCTCTTCCCAAACTCTCATTATAGTCCAGGCAATAGGGGATTTTACCTGGCAAAATTAATGGTAGTTCTGGAAATCGACTTACCTTATGTTTTTTGGGTCGCAGATTCCGAATTTGTAACATCCCACCAAAATTTACCCAACCAACCACACCCCCCAAAATTTTGGTAAAATCCCCCCCCCCCCCCCCAAAAAAAAAAGTATTTATTAAAAAAATATTTTTTTTATTGTTTTAGGGGAAAAGTATATCAAAATTCAAAAAGTAGACAAAATTTGCAACAAAGAAGATATATGACACTATGACTTAGGATGAACGGGGAGGGGGGTGTATCTGCCTCGGAACATGCGCCACGGTGCTGCGTGGACTAAGTTGCACAATTCCACTTAAATACACACATCGTTTACATTCGACCTCCCGTCTCCCCTCAAAACTTTCCCCATAAGGTTTACTTTAAGTTTTTAGGTCGCTGAATCCGAATTTTTAACTTCCCACCAAAATCCCACACCGCAACCCCCCAAAATAGTTGTTTTTAAATGAAATTATTTATTGTTTTAGGGGAAAAGCAGATTGAAAATCAGAAAGTAGACAAAATTTGTAACAAATAGGATGCATGACATTATGACGTAGGATAAACGGGGAGAGGGGGGGGGGGGGGCTTCCTCGGAACATTCCTTGCGCGCTGTTCTCAAAAACCAAATTGTTTCAAAAAATCCATTTTTTGGGGGTGTTTATCAATATTTGGGGGCTGCCAGGGGAAATTTTAGTGGGAAGTTACGAATTCGGATTCAGCAACCCAAAAAAGGTAAAGTGAGTCGAAATCCAGAACTAATATTAATTTTACCAGGTAAAGTCCCCTATTGCCTGGACTTTCATAACTTAGTGCACACAGCGCCGCAGTCCATGTTCAGATGCAGCCCCTACATCCCCGTTCATCCTACGTCATAATGTCATGTATCATATTTGTTGCAAATTTTGTCTACTTTCTGAATTTCTTGATACTTTTCCCCTAAAACAATAAAAAAAATTAATTTAAAAACAACTATTTTGGTGGGGTTGCGGGGGGTGGGATTTTAGTGGGAAGTTAAAAATTCGATTCAGTGACCCAAAAACTTAAAGTAAACCTTATACGGAAAGTTAGGAGGGGAGACGGGAAAGCGAACGTAAAGGATGTGAGTGGTTAAGTGGAATTGAGCAACTCAGTCCACGCAGCACCGAGGCGCATGTACCGAGGCAAGGCCCCGCCTCAACATTCAACCTACGTCCCAATGTCACATATCTTATTTTGAAAATTTTTTCTAATTTCTGAATTTATAGATACTTTTTCCCTAAAACAAAAAAAAAATGATTTTTTTTAATAAAAACATTTTGGGTGGGTGGGGGGGGGGGGATTTTACCAATTTTTTTTTTTTGGGGGGGGGTTGCCGGGGGAAATTTTGGTGAGAAGTTAAAAATTCGGATTCAGCGACCCAAAAAATATACAGTAAGCCTTTTCCCAGAACTACCATGGATTTTGCTAGGTAGAGCCCCTATACGGTCACTATTGCCTGGACTATTAATGTTTAAGAAATATTTAAGACTAGAAGCGCCAGAAATTTCACTCAAATAATAAAAATAAATGTACGCCGTAATTTTTATTTAAAGTTTTTTAACTTTTCTAGTTAGCTTACTTTATATGATACATGTATAGTAAACTCTTTTTAACACTTTGCGACAAAGTTGAAAAGTGTTTATGCATTCGGCTTGTTTGGCCGTCTGTCCGTCAGTCCGTCTGTCCGCGCTCTAACTCCCGTAAATATACTCGGTTTTTCATGAAATTGATAAAGGTTATTTAGGGTCACAAAAGCATGTTTGGTATTGTATATGAAGTATGTAGGATAAATCGTTCATTTACAGGGGCACTCAAAATTATTCCATTACATTATGATATATGGGGAAAAATCGTTTGCAGAGTATTTTAATGACATTATTCTATTTCAAATGTATTGAAACTGATATAAATCACTGAATTTTACTACGATCATGTTAGAACAGGACATTCATAACACTTTTTAATTCATTTACAGGGACACACAAAAGAAATCGGTTACAGTACAGTACTGTCTTTGAGTAATAATTACTGGAGTGCACAGTTTAAAATTCGGTATGCGCTTTTAAATTTAATCGTTTTTTTTTGCATCTTACTCGTTATATATAAATCCCATACCTCAAATACAGGTCTGCACAAAAGTATTCACGTACCGTTCTCCTTAATATAGGAAATTGCTGAAAGTAAATTTTCAATTGAAGTATATGTATCTCTTAAGTGAACTAAATTTTGGCTTGCATGTAGCTAATAGATTCATATCTCTAAATCATATACAGGGCTGCTATAAAAATTCGTATAAGTTTCCGATTGTGGTGTGGGGACAGCTGAAATCGGGTTTTGAAATGTATTATGCGTTTCCATATGTTGAATTCGACGTAATATTTTAATTTTTTAAACAGTGCAGTTTTGTTACATTATTCTGAATGTGTTGGAAAGTGTTTAATAATCTATGCTTGAAGCATAATTTTTTTCTTACTTTTTTTTTTTTTTTTTTTTTTTTTAAAGAAATATCTAGTTCAAATCGAATCGCTCACATTCAAAATATTAGAATAATTGAGAAAAAGAAATAAGACAAAAATATTTTTCATTTATTTATTTTTGATACTAAGTAAATGCAATTAAATTTCTTATTAATTAAATCTGGAATGTTTAGATAAGATTTTAACATTTACAAAATATAAAATACAGTACAATAAATTATGTATACAGCTTTGAAATACATCAAAATATTAGAATAAAATTTAAATTCGTTCAAAATATTAGAATATTTTATTTTTCGCAACAATATTACCTTATGAATATGATGTAAATGGTAGTTAATATTTTGTAGCATCCCCTTTAGTTTTTATAATAGCGTACAATCGATGTTGCATACTTTATACAAGGTGTTTACAAATATTTCTATCAATATCAGCCCAAATAGACTTTATATGTGCCACTAACTCAGTTTTACTTGAAGGAATATTTTCTTGAAATTTTCTCTTCATTATATACCGTAAGTGTTCGATGGATGAAGGTCTGGTGAGTTTGGTGGCCAAGGAAGTACCTTAATGTTGCATTCGCGGAACCGATTCTTAGTTGACACCGAGGTATATGGTGACGCTAAATTTTGTTGAAAGATGAAATCATCTTCCAATAAATCTTCTGATGATGAAATGATGTTATATTTCAAAATGTCTTGATATATCTGTGAGTTAATATTTTCGTAGACGATGTATAACTTTCCAGGTCTTCTGCACTCATGCAACTCCAAAAGCAAATTTTACGGAACGTTTAAGGCATTCTTTATCAAATGCTTCTTGCTTCTGTCTCCAAACTCGATACCTTGATTACCATATGAAACACAAAACATGCTTTCATCACTAAATAATATATTTTTCCAACCTTCTTCGCTCCATAGACGTCTTGATTTACACGAATTCAACCCTATACGCTTTTATTTTGCAGCCATGAGATGTTTTATTTTCGATACACGAGATTCAAACTTAAATTTATGGAGACGTCTTAATGTTGTCGATGTAGAAATTTCAGCTCCTTCTTCTTTCCATTTTCGGAGCAAGAATCGCACACTTTTAAAATGCTTTTTTTTTAAGTATACGCTTCAGTTTCTTGTCATCTCTAGCAGATGTTTTTTTTGTTTTCGGCCGCCATTACGGCGATTAATTTGAAATTTGCAATTTTTTAAATATTGTGCTAATATTTTACTAACGCTTGATTGCGGCAATGTAAATAATTCGCTATATAACATTGATTTTTACCGTGACGATTCAAATCAGACATACGAAGTTTAATAGATTCAGGAATATCACTCACACGATCCATTTTAAGACGAAAAGCAAACATACAGCAAAAATAATACTGATTTTAAATAAAATAGTCTGAATTTAATCAATGATGCCACCAGTTACGAATTCGTGATAATTAAAATAGAATTAAAGTGAAATATTCTAATATTTTGAACCACTTGAATAAATATTCTAATATTTTGACTTTTCAAAATAATTTTATTTTCAATTAATCTTTTCAAAAATGATATTAATTTTAAGATAATAAATAAGTTTAATCAACAATAAGTTCTTAATAAAAATATCGTTTGTATGTTTGCATGAAAAGACATTAAATTACAAAACTATATTTTCAAATTGTAAAAAAAAATTAATTATTCTAATATTTTGAATATGAGCTGTATATATTTTGTAGAAGTCATATTGCCTTCTCTTGGTGTTCCTAGTGTTAAAGGTGTATTTTTACGTTACACAAAACCGTTACTTTGAGAACGCTCAAATATCACTCACACGATCCATTTTAAGACGTAAAGCAGACATACAGCAAAAAGAATACTGATTTTAAATAAAATCGTCTGATTTAATCAATGATGTCACCAGTTACGAACTGGTGATAATTAAAGGAGAATTAAAGTGAAATATTCTAATATTTTGAACGACTTGAATAAATATTCTGATATTTTGACTTTTCAAAATAATTATTTTTTCAATTAATCTTTTTAAAAATGATATTAATTTTTAGATAATAAATAAGTTTAATCAACAATAATTTCTTAGTAAAAAATACCGTTTGCATATTTGCATCAAAAGACATTAAATTACCAAACTATATTTTCAATTTTTAAAAAAAAGTAATTATTCTAATATTTTGAATATGAGCTGTATATATTTTGTAGCAGTCATATTGACTTCTCTTGGCGCTTCTATTGTTACAGTTGTATTTTTACGTTACACACAACCGTTACTTTGTGAACGCTCAAAGGACAATTGAGGATTACTCAAGGGCACTCGAGTATAAACGCGTAATCATCCAAGTGTTGCTGATAAAAAAATTTGAAAAAAAAAATTTGCCAATTAGCAGAGACATGAATTAAAAATATATCTGGAAGAATGCGGCAGGGACTAAGGCGGATTTGCAACTTTGTGATTTCCTTTCGAAGTGCACTTGGCACAACACCAACTTAAAAAATTCTTTTCAAGGTATTTATTTTGAGCCAAAACTTATTATTCTTTTACCACCAATTTTTTTTGTAATTAAGTAATAAACAAATTTATTCTGTGGAACAATTTGCGGGGAAGTAAAGCTCGCAATTTATTAACCATTTGAAAAAATGGTTATTGTTCTCGTCAGGGTAGGAAATCAAAAGCATATCTGGAGGTTTTTATTGGTTTAATCCCCATTTTATTTGCTTTCTGATTGGTCTATACAGCAATCAGTATTTCCCTTCACTTTCAACAGAGATGGATACCTTCTGTTGCCACTATGACAAAAAAAAAATAAAAACTAAAAAAAATTAATAGCTCAGAAACAAATTGAGATACAGCTTTCAAACAAATTGCATTTAAAAGTACATTTTTTTCTCTATCCGACGGTGTAAAAAATAATATTGTCGGATGTTTAGAAGTTTAAGAATGAAATTTCATTTAAAATTGGTAGTCAGATTTCTTGGAAATCTGACGATGGAAAAGACTTTTCCCAAACAGCCAATGAAATGCTTGGATAATACGTAAGTTTCAAGTGGATAATAACCAATGAAAATGAAAGAAAATGAATAACAATTTCTGCTAAAGAGTTAATTTTAATTTGTAAGATTTTCACGTGCAAAAGAAAAATGGAATAAGCCAATTAAAAAAAAAAAAAAAAAAGATAAATAGGACAGGAATGAATACATATAAATATTTCACACAAAATACGAGTCACAGGCGATTTTTGTCGCTTAGAATTTTTACGTGTAATAACACTATTAATGTTTAATTCATGGCGTACGTAATGTATGATCAACTCCGCGCGATTTTTTATGCCTTAAATTTTAGTCTTTGAAAAAATCATTTTCCAAATGGTCGTTGTAATTTCTTAAATTGCTTTTTTTTTTATTATTATTGTTTTCGTGATGCGATCTTGAATTTCATAATCACTTACTTGATAAAATGCACTTTTTGATAAAATTTGTTTTTTTATTGCACTTTTTAAGAGAAAAGAATACAATCAAATTACGGATTTGAAAAGAAAATAATTTTACTTATGGGCTTTTGAGTGATATTGATGTTATATTGTTGAATATGAACATGCAGTCACTTATTTGTTTGAATAAGTAAAAATTTATTTTCTAAAGACACTTTTCGGGTTTTAATGCGCAATTTTCTCGATTTATTTATGTTTTAAATATGCATTTTACTCAATTAATCTTCCTGTTCCGCACTATCTTTTCTGATAGGGTAATTCGTTACTTGAAATGAGGTTGTTAAATGCTTGTCATAATCAGTATTCAAAATCATGTATCTTACGAAACAGTAATTTAAACATTTTTAATTATAGAATCAGAACAGTATATGTTAAGCACTTTTTTACAATATAACAGCAGAAAGAATTTAAACTAATATAATAAAATATGAAAAACCCCTACATGAGAATCTTTTCATGCAATTATCCACGCTATTTATTTATTTTTTGGTTTGTTTAATTCTACTTAGAATATAGGTACATAGAAAATCTCTGATACATAAAATATGTCGATAGGACTAAAAATTAATTGCATATACAATTACAAATAATTAAAAATAAACGTTTATTTTATTCCTTTCAAAAGATGAATGTACAAAAATTTTTGCATAAACTTGTACGAGCACGCTATTTCATTTAATAATTTGAATATTTAATATAGGTCGTGTATACTAGCGTAAAGGTTGGTACCAATTTTGGTTGGTACCAAAGGTTGATACTCTCGAATTGGTACCACTTCAGTTTCATCAAAATTGGTACAGCGGCTTTTTAGTAATTCAACAAAAATCAATAAAATCAAGGTTTCAATAAAAACAATAACATCAAATTCTCGCAATGACTCTCTAAAGTATCGTGTATTGTAAGAACGTACCAAAAAAAGTATTTCTATGATTGCCCACGACGTTATTTCTCATAATGTGTATCACTAGAAAAACAATCATGCACAAAAAATACATGATTCAATTTAACAAAATAATTTTATTTCGATTCTCAGAAATTTAAAAAACCTATATATGATAGAGTCAAAACACTGTTTTAAACACTACTGTCGTAAAGTAAATTTTCACCTTGTTATTAATAAACTTTATAATATACTTATAACTACTTAAAAGGTGACAAAAACATATAAAAACATATAAAAATATTATTTAATGTAACACGAGATCTTTCGAACACACACGCGTTCATTTTCAAAGGGAAAAAGATGATTGACCAAAGCGATATAAGTAAGCGTCCTATCTTAAATGGGAGAAGTAACCGCAAGATTAAAAGCGAGGTCACATCAATCAAGGTCATGTGCCACGCAGTGGATGGAGTGTGAACTACAGGTAGATACCTAACTGTTTTCTTACTGACACCACTAAAATTGTAAAGTTTTTTCACCTTAATTAATAACTGAAGTGCCTCTGATCAGGCGAATAAAACTTCGTGGTGTCAAGTGCGTCTGGATGCCCCTCTCGCTACGCGATTATTTTGCAATAAATGTGGCAAACAAAATTCATTTCCATGAGAGACTGAAGATTTAGAAAATACGCGCCGCACTAATAGCCCGCGTATGTGAATTATCACCCCGTCCACAAGGTGGCGCAACTGTGTTAATTTACGCCTGATTCCAGCATTAAGTTTGTTCGCTTACTTATAACGCTTTGATGATTGAGTGAATAGAAAAACGTTTTAAAAACAAAAAACAAAAATAATACGCATGCGCAAGCGGAGTGCAGTCCATTTCTCTGCAGAGGGGTGAAAAGCAGATCAGTTCATATTATCAGGAGGTCGTGAAATATTTAGGATATTGTACCAAATTGCAGGACATCGTTACAAACATTATCACTTCTAAGTAAAATTTCAATGGATTCACGGATTATTGACGAGTAGTGGTTAGACGGTGAAATGATAATTTTAGCTTTTTCGAAGTTTATTTTAATATTTTCTGTTTGATGCAATCTGGATAAAGCTGTATTTGGTTTGTTGAACTTGATATCAGAAATGTGCTCTTTTAATCTTTCCTTAAATTTTCGACATGTCATACAAATATAAAATAAACTCTTATGCTGTTCTGTGCTGAATGGGATGATGTAGACTCCTGCTTTTTCATAATCGGGAATAGGATCAATTTTGCTGTGAATCAATTCTATCAATTTTGTTGGAGGTTTAGCTATTAAATTAATATTATATTTTAGTAATGCATATATTAATCTTTCATAAAGCAGTGGGATATAATCAAATGTGCAATAAATAGACTTGCTCAAACTTAATTCCTTCTTCTGTCTTGGTTGTTTTGCTTGATTAACTAATTTATTAACGTGTTGCGGAGGGAAACTATTCTCAATAGCAATTAGTTTTATTATACTAATTTTGTTTTTTAGGTATTTATCTGTACAAACTTCGAAGGCACGTTTAACGTAAAACCTGTAGGCAGCAATTTTATATGAAAATGGTGAGTTACAGTCAAAAGGAATAGTATTGTTAGATCTGTATTGTTTTCTATAAATAGTACGCCCCAATTTATTTTCATAACTATTCTTTATTAATTTAATATCAAGGAAGGGTAAAATACCTTCTTTCTCAATTTCTAACGTAAACTTTATCTTTGTATCCAACTCATTAAGTTTTAACAGGAAATTATTTAAAGACCGCAAATAATGATCCCAAATTATGAAAATGTCATCTACATATCTTATCCAAATTGATGGCTTGATTTCAAAATCTTCCATAATCTTTGTTTCTAAGGGTCTAAGTTTTAATTCGGCTAAATATCCTGAGATGGGTGGATCCCATAGGAGCACCATTTCGTTGTCTGTAATATTTACTGTTAAAAACGAAAACATTATTTTGAGTAATCAGGTTAATTGCAGATTTTAACGTGGTACGAATATCTTGATTAAAATTTGGGTTATTGTCAATAGATGTTTCAATAATCTTAACAATTTCATTACTATTTATAGAAGGATAAAGAGAGACAATGTCCAGGCTGGCAAGAATGATATTATGGTTAATTGAGATGTCTTTTATCCTCTTGACAAAATCAGTAGTAGAGTCAATAACATATTCAGATGGTGGGAGAATAGTTTTTAAGTATGGAACAAAGGCTTTTTCAATATAGTAGGTAGGAGCAGAATGTTTAGTTGCAATGGGGCGGAGGGGGGTGTTTTCTTTATGGTCTTTAAGACGATCAATTAATCTTGGAGTAACGGCAGTTTTATTAACATATAATTTAACTTTAATTTCACTAGGCCAACTTCCATTATTAATGAGACTCTTGGCTTTCCTAGATATATTAACATTTGGATCCTTCTTTGGTTCAATGCAATCCATATTATCAATACAAGCCTTCATTTTACTCAAATAATCTTTAGTATTCAAAACTGCTAATTTATTTGTTTTATCAGTCTGTATGATTGTAATGTCCTTGTTTGATTTTAACCTTTTAATAATTCTGAAGTTGGGATTTTGATGATTGAAAGGCTTCTTAAAATATGTTTTAACATTATTGTGTAGTAAACTTCTAACTTCATGTTTCATAGCGGATGGGGTTGCCTGCACGATCCTTTCACAATTCGTGATTATAGATTTCAAATCTATTTTATTTCTAAACATATATTTCGGGCCCAGCTGTAAAATATTGTCTTCATATTCATTAAATACTGTATGGGATAAGTTAATGTAGGGTACACGTTTCTTGACTGATGTACTAGGAGTTGACGATATTAATCTAATAAGTAAACGGTTAGGAGTTCTTTCTTTGGTATGTCTTTGAATATCTCTAAAGAGATCTAAAACCCGCTGAAAATTATCAAAGTCACAGCTACTCATTGAATTTGATAGCTTGCCATAAATGTCTAAACATTCCGATGAAATGTGATCGATAGTCTTATATTTAATTCTGATGTATGCCTGTAAGCTCTTCTTCTCAATATGCATTTTTAATGATGGAAATAGACTGTTATATATATATACATCATCTTTTTCCCTTTGAAAATGAACGCGTGTGTGTTCGAAAGATCTCGGGTTACATTAAATAATATTTGTATATGTTTTTATATGTTTTTGTCACCTTTTAAGTAGTTATAAGTATATTATATTATAAAGTTTACATATATATGATATAAAAATTGAACTAATGCTCAAAAATGGCCGTTATAATTAACCTTCGAACGCCACTTTCATTCTCAACTACAAGAGACTTTTTTTTTTAATGATCTAAAGGGTAAGCTTTTAACATTTAAAATTTTGGGCTTAGTACTGATTGCGCCAATCAGATAAAAACACAGTTGTGAGTGCTAAAATAATTTCGTGATTAGCATTTGCGCTTCTTTTACCCTCTTCCTAATCTCTCATTAATGTTCAACCAATATTTAAAGTTGCATTTTTTCGTTACACAAAAACATTCTATGGCGGATCGGGTATAAACGGGTAATCATCTAAGGATTGTTGATAAGCATTTTTTGAAAAAAGTGTCAGCAATTCGCCCCGATATTAATTTAAAATCTATATTGAATGCGGCCTCGACTAAGGCGGTTTTGCAAAATCTGCGATTTCCTTTCGAAGTGCGCTTCACCCAATGCCAAGTTTAAACTTTTTACAAGGTCTTTGTTTCAATACTTTGTTTTGACAAGTCTTATTATTGTTTTAGCAACGATTTTTTATAGTAATTCAGTTAGTATTTAATAAATGTAATATACGAACCACTTTGTGCACGGGTAAAACTCGCAGTTGATCGGTTATTTTTGTTGTGAAGCAATATTGAATTTCAGTATCACTTACTTGATAACATCCACTCTATCATAAAATTTGTTTTTTATTACCCTTTTTTAGTGAAAAGAATATGATCAAACTAATATTCTGAAAAAAAGTTTACTTTTTGCTTTTGAAGGTTATTAACGTTGTATTTTTGAGTATGAACATACAACTTATCTGTTTGAACAAGTGAAGCTTCAGTTATTTGCAGAAAAAAACTTTTCAGGTTTTACTGGGCAATTTTCCAGATTAATTTATATGTTAAATATGAATTTTGTATAATTAATCTTCCTGTTCCGCACTAACTGTTCTGATAGGGTAATTCGTTACCTCAAATGAGGTTGTTAAATGCTTGTCATAATCAATATTCAGAATCATGTCTCATATGAAACAGTACTTTAATCAGTTTTAATTATACAATAATCATAGTACATGTTAAGCGTATACTATATACATTTTTCCCGATACAACAATATAAATTATTACAACTTTAATAATAATCTATGAAAAATCTCTACATGTGATACTTTAAAATCAATTATTCGCAATGTTTATCAGTTTAATTCTACTTATAAATATGTATAGCTAATACATGACAAATGTCTAATACATAAAATAATTCGAAAAGAGTCAAAATTAATTGCGGTATAATTATAAATAAAAATAGATGAAATTTAATTTAACTCCTTTTAAAAGGTGAAGGTTTGGGAATTTTCAAATAAATTATTAAAATTTACGAAACTGTTTAATCTAATAATTTGAATGTTCATCATAAATCATGTGTAGTTAATTATGAAGTTATGCTCCAATTTCACGAATATTGTTGTATATCATATAAAACAAGGTAATTAAAATATACCAAACTGTATAATCTAATAATTTTAATGTTCAGCATAAATCATGTGTAGTTAATTATGCAGTTATGCTCTAATTTCACGAATATTGTTATTTATCATCTAAACCAAGATAATTAATTGTTCTTCAGTTTCGTCATTGTACAGTTTAAACCAGTTTAACTGTATAATAATCACTTTTATACATTAAAACGTTTTTCAAAATTTTTAGTTATAGCGGTATAAATTATTAAACATTAACAACCCAAATATGTACAGTCGTGGAAAAAAAGTAAACACCCCCTACTAACTCCTCAACAAATCATCATAGAAGAAAGTTACTGGTACCGAACGATTGGAAATAAAATCTACTTTAATTGATGTATATAAAATTTGCTTCGGGGCCATCTACATATTAAAACGAACCATAACTTTGTTTTTTTTTTCAATAACAGTACACAATTCTGACAGCATAAATGATCTCTACACCCTTCAATTATCATAAAAACAAATTTTTATGCAATTCGTACCATAAGTTTCCGAGAAATTAATTATTTTAAAACGAGCGTATTTTAAGGGCTGTATTCTAACTGAAATTCGGTACTCGATTGTTAACCGAGAAAGCTCCCTTCTTGATCAAGGCACCTTACGCAGTCATTTAAGCCTGTTAGATTACAGGATAGCATAAGAAATATGAAAATATTTAGTCACTTCTATCATAGACGGCCCCTTAAACCATCATTTTGCCGCTTTTTAAGCACAATTTGAAAACTACTTGGATGAAAAATGTGAAATTTTGGATTTCCATAAAGCAGGACTTAATAAATCTGAATCCATCAAAAAAATTATAGGTTGCAATTCATAATTCTTTTTAATATTAATTTAATAATTCATAATTTATATCAAAAAATTATAAAAATTGCAAATTCAACGTATTTATGTTTGGGTATGTTTGTATTATTGCAATACAAAAAATTAAAATATTAGGATCATAATTTCAGAAGTTATAAATAAAAATATGAAAATATAATTTAACATCAGAAGCACTCAATTTTGAATGTTTATAATTAAAAAACTTATCATTCAAATGGTTTGACATTTGGTGTCTAGGCATAGTTTGAACCAAAGTTTTGAAATATCTCGTTAAAATTGGGTATTGCTATTGAAAAAAAATGAAGTTTTGATTCGTTTTAATATGTAGATGGCCCCCTAATCAAATTTTATATACGTCATATAAAAGTAGACTTTATTTCCAATCATTTGATACCAGTAACTTTCGTCTACGATAATGTGTTGAGGAGTTAGTAGGGGTGTTTACTTTTTTTTTTTTTTTTTTTTTTACACGACTGTACCTACATATTAAACCCCGTCAATTCACACTACTTTATCATTCGTTTGCTTCATAATTATACTTGGAAATATAATGATAAATACAGATTATTTAATACAATAAAATAATTATCAGATTTGTAATTTTGTTATATATTTATGACATGAGAATTAATTAAAATACCAGATATAATTATTCATATTGTACAACTACATATAGATAATACAAAAAAAGAAAAAGAAACATCTACCCTAGATATATATAATGAAACGAATTTATTAAACTACTGATTAAAAGAATTTGGTGGGAAAATTAACACAAATTATTGGTAATAGAATTTTAAATTTTGAATTAGTTGTCGAAATATTAATTATTTTCTGAATTTAATTACATTTCTGCAGTGACAATCTGTAATGGCAACAAAATTACTCAATTTTTTTTAAAAAGGGGGGGGGGAGAACACAGAAAAACAATATAGATTATTAGATTTCTTCTTTTTTGTCTGTTTCAAATTGATAATTGAAATCATAGCTTTTATTTCAATTGATTGTGAAATAATATTGAGATTAAAATTTGCTTTTCAGGATAATTAAAAAATATAAAAAAAAATTTCCCATTTCGATCATCTGGAATCAGTTTCTTTTAGTAAACAAAAATCTTCAGTCAATTTCAAAAGCTGTAGAAAAAATGTTTTTTTTTTTCTTTCAATTTTAATGAGAAAATGGTATCAATAATCTTAAAAACAGAAAGAAATTTTTAAAATAAGAATTTAATAATTACATCTTAAAAGCAGAAAATAAGGAATGTTACGTCAAAATCTCTGCTCATAAATATTAAAAAAGTACGAAAACTTTAAAATAATAAAATTTTCACACGCGAAACGCACATAAAGGCTATAATTACGTCATTTGTAAAAGGACCAATCTTTAAATATCGTAAGATTAAAGTGCCTAAAAGAATTAAATTGTTACACGAAAAAAACTTTTAATAGTAAATATTAGGTCATACTTAAAAAGCACAAATAATATTTCCAAATGCTTTTAAGTTAAAAATATATGTACCGTGAATCTTAAGACAGAAAAAAAAAACTAAATAAATTATTTCATGAGACATGCAATTAATAGGGAAAATTACGTCATATAAAAAAACGATTTATTTAAAACGATTTTTACACTGGAGACTTTTAATCTGACGTCACATAGTATAATACTAGTGCGCCAAGCAAACTTGTTTATATACTACATCACTTGATGCAGTATAAATACAGGTAAATGCATGAGCAAAATACCTTTGATTTATTTTACACGAATTACTAATCAATAAATACAATTTAGAAAATTTGGATATTCATATTAATACGAACGGTACTACTTGATTATCCTGTGGACCAGTTTTGTCAATTTATACAAATCGATAAATTATACAATCTTACATAATTTTATTTTAAATAACGAAAGAAGAAATAAATTAGTAAAACGTTAATAAAAGATAATAACTAGAAAACAGGAATTCTGGTTTTTCTGAATTTAGCGTCACCCCGAATAAACAAAAATACATATAAATATAGATAGTACAAAACGTATTTCCGTTTTAAGAATTAAATCATATACTTTTATTTTATATAAAATGATGTCATTCCTATCCGCTGAAGAATTCCGTATTTGCAATCCAGTCTTAAATAATAACTACAGAAAAGTATGCATATGGTGTCACTATCGCTGAATAATACACAATTCCAGTAAAAAGACTTGCCGTCATTGAAGAAACTCTACCAAACGAAATCAGCTATACAATGATTCAAAATCCTTCGTTTGTTTGCAACGTTAATATAAATACTTAAAATTAAATATAGTTAATAATAGCTCCATATTTTATCATAAATCATTCATTTATATTTTTTCAAAATATTACGTATTTTATTTATTCATTTTTTATGGGATAATGGCAACAAAAAGTTTCTATACTACTATTTCTCAACTACTTTTCCTTAACTTTCCTCAAGAATGGAGAACTTCAGTTGCAAATATTAAAAATAAAATTCTTTAAATCTACAAAAAAAAAAAAAAAAAAAAAAAAAAAAAAAAAAAAAAAAAAATCTCAAAAGTAAATTGATATTCAGTTTCCAAACAAATTGCATATAAAAGTACTTTTCCCACCTGTACAACGGTATCAAATTGGAAACTTTTTATACCACTGCGCGATGCTTAGAAATTTAAAATTTTGCTTTCGAGAGCATCCCGAACAATAACTCATCTGCTTTATCTTACGGCGGGTTTATATAACTGAACGTTATTTTTAAGAGACGACATTTTAATTGCTGGCCGAAAGAAATAGCAGTTATTATCGAGGGATAATAAAAAGGCGAATTAAAAATCACTTGATAACGTAAAAAAACGTGTGTATGATGTTTAATGTCAAGTGAATGTGACATTTACGATCATCCATTATTGGCATTTAAACTTATAGTTTGGCGATAGTTATTTCGTCGACGGAATAATCAAGTAGTACCATACACACAATATACATTGTAAAAATAATTTGAAAGTATTCCTGCCGGCGTTTTAAAATGTAGAATAATGAATAAACTATACTGGTTCTTGAAATATCCAAAACTCGATTAAGATATAAAATATAAGAGCAAAATTTCATAACTTAATGCTTTTGAATACGCGGATGTAAAAGCTATTCCCGAGAAAACGGAGTTTTTTAAGCTCAAAACAAGAGGAAGAATATTGTCCATCGCGTCATTATAAAACTCAGAATGATAGCATCATATTTATCCTAATCACTTTATACAAGTTAATTTTCAAATGTGTAATTGATCGTTCTTATCAATGCCGGAAACAGACGTCATTTTTTACGACAGCGATAACTGAGACCACGGTAATCGAAAAAATCCCATTCAAACGGAAAATCATTGCAACGCGATTATAGATTATAGCCACTGTTATACTGATAATATCATCCAATCTTCCATAACCTGGTAATATTTTTTTAACAGGGCACATTAGTAACTTTTTAGAGGCTAGGAAGCCTAAACATGTGTAGCTCGTAAGGGGCGGAGCCCCCAAGTCTAATGTAATATCAGAATATTTGAATTTCAAACCAGTTTATGGAAATTGATGTTCATTAACAAATACAGATAAAAATCAAAGTACAAAATAATATTATTTTTCCTTCATACTTGAAACTGTGAATAATAAATTCAGATTATCGAATAAAATGAAAATGAAAATGAAATTCAGACTTCTAATATTATGTTATTATATTTTGCACGATTTATAAAAATAGTACATGATAAAATTGTAAATATGACTAGACAACTATTTCCTTGTTTAAAAAAAAGTAACTAATTTATTTGAAAAGGGGAAGTTTTAATTCCATTTATATGATTTATAACTAAATATGTAGCATTGTAGTATTCAACAAAGGATTTATCTAAATTAATATAAGAACTTTTGCTCCTCAAAATTTGTTTATCAGGTAAAATGTTCATTATGATACGTAAATGAAAATAGGAGTGCAAAATATTTCTTTCTCTCAAAAAGTAAACGTTCAGATAATTCAATGAATTATTTTTTAGATTACTTCGCAAATGACCGAGTAATTTATGAATTCAGAATGCATTTCGTGCAATTAATTATGCATATACCCTCTAATTTCACTGATTATTATTAAGTTATTTATTATTTGAGAAAAGATTTTTAAGTTCGTGTCAAAGAAAAGTTTTTAGGTAAATTTCATAAGAAATACTACCTATTGCAGTCGTTACAATGGTGCGACGTTTGAAAAATTCCTTCATATTTTTTCATCATATGACACCGGGAACAGAAAATCAGCCCCACCTAAAAAGTGTATGAGGAGAGAAATGGGGGGGGGGGGTTAATTTTTTTTAATAATGCCTTTACATGATCCTGATAAAACCAGCTCTAACACAAAAATGACAGGAAAATGTAAACAATTTTCGTTATAGCGGTTGCCAACAATTAAGAAACACAATAAAGTTCGTACCACAACAATTACTTTTCTATTGCAAGATTTACACGTGAAAAATGAAAATGAAATAAATAGTTTAACGAATTAAAAAAGGGTGAATATTACATCAAAACGTTTCCATAGCAAGATTTCCACGTGAAAAATCAAAATGAAATAAATAGTTTGGGCAAATTTAGAAGTGAATAGTACGTCATATTGTAAATATAAAGGACGTAAGCATGCGAATATGTAACACCTTGTGAGTTTGTAAAAACGTATAGAAACATGATAAAAACCCAACTATGGTAAAATAGGCCCAAGGGCGTGGAAATAAGGAGGGCTACAAATTTTGAATACCGACTTACAACGATTATGATAAAAGCAGCTCTTACAGAAACATGAAATTAGTGAAAAATGAAATGGTTGTGAAGGAATGACGAAATACTTTTGAAAACCCTTTTATACAAAAATGAGTAGTCTAATGTATATGAATACCGACTTACAACGATTATGATAAAAGCAGCTCTTACAGAAACATGAAATTAGTGAAAAATGAAATGGTTGTGAAGGAATGACGAAATACTTTTGAAAACCCTTTTATACAAAAATGAGTAGTCTAATGTATATAAATACCGACTTATAATGATTATGATAAAACCAGCTCTTACAGAAACATGAAATTAGTGAAAAATGAAATGGTTGTGAAGGAATGACGAAATACTTTTGAAAACCCTTTTATACAAAAATGAGTAGTCTAATGTATATTTTCAGTTACAAAATATCTTTTGAAACACATTTCTAATAATATAACAACATAAAAAAGACATTTCATTAGTTTTTTATTAAATTTATACTAGATGAGGGAATGATGGATAATAAAAATACATACTTTGAACTAGTACTTAAAAGCCATGTGCTAGTTATTCAGGAATGTTTTTGAGCAAACAACAAGATAGCTGCTTCACGTTACTCATGTACAAGCTGTCCTAGACATATATAAAGTATGTGCTGTTTTCTATTAATTAAATAGGGTCACAATTATAGTTGTGTGAGGGAATGAAGACAAATACTAGGGACGTCATTAAAAAGTGCCCTAATTCATTCATTATATAAAATATAAATATAATTAAACGGCAAAATATTTATTTTAGTATGTTTAATGGATTGGGAAAAAAATAATTATAAACATACGTGCTGCAATGGTAGATAAAGTATTTTCTTTCCTACATACGAGAATGGGGTTAGTGAGGGAATGATATTTGCATTAAAAATACATTTAATTTATCATATTTCAATTGCAATAATCAAATAATTACTGTTTATATGTATAACTGAGTAATATTTATAGTTTAAATCACTTCTTCTTTTTATAATCTTAAAAAATATGACTTCAAGACTCTTGGGACATAAAATTGTCACATTTCAGAGAATGACTCATATATATATATAGATATATATGTATGTGTGTGTGTGTGTGGCTATTTTATACTCAAAGTTATTGCACTTCCATCTAATATCAGACAAGACACATAATTAAAAATCCCTGCCTGCTCGGCCTACATGTGGAGGTAGATTTCAAAGTTAAGTATTAATTTCACCAACAAAATCATGAATATAGATAGATACAAATTAAACAATTTATCTGTTTTTTTTTTTATGAGTGAAAAATATATCATTTTTTTTCTGTACTAATTCAAATAAACATTAACTCTGCTAAATGTTAATATTTTATCCTTATTTTTTTTTTCAATTTACATAGAGTTAAAAAAAAAATTATTGACAATATGACTTTAACCCTCTGCATCCCGCGTTATTTTGAGTATGGGCTACCAGCAACTTCGGGTCATTTTGATGGTGGACTACCAGCAACTTCCCGGCGTTACGCAAATATTTTATTCGATCGCCACGTTTTATTTAAAAGAAGTTTCTTTCAAGTACAGAATTTAAAAAAATGCTCTGATTAAATAATTCAAATTTTATTTTATTTTATTACTGGTGCCACAAATAAAATTTTTCAAGGCAAGATGATGTCGCAGCAGCGGCGACAACGGAGTTTTTCACTTACCTTACAATGTCACCGCAGCGGCAACAACGGAGTGCAAAGGGCTAATTATAATTTATTTTCTTCTTTAACCCTTTCAAAGGCGGTGGTATGTTTATGAAAACACTTAAAATTTTAATTCCCAAGCGCCAAAATGGCAACAGACTTTTTATAAACTTTTTTCTATTTAACATGTATGTGAAATATAGCATTTTTCATATTTTCAAATAAAGTATTTTAAATTCCGGTGCCAATCATTTATTTGAACATTTTAGCAATGAAGTGCTTTGAAATTAAAATCTCAGAAGATCTGTCAGGTACAGTTTGGGTCGTATTATATTTTATTAAATATAGCAATAAGGTACCTGTAGGCTAAATTTTGAGTTTTTTGAGGCATTTTTTTGGGGCCACATAAAAAAAAAAAAAAAAAAAAAAAAAAAAAAAAAAAAAACCAGCCATTTTTCAGAAAATGACCCATATACCTATTGAAAGGATAAAAATCAAACCATTTTGTAAACTTTTTATAAATTTCTAACTTCTTTGATATTGATTGAGATGTAATAAATACATAAAAGCATAAATCACAATCATCTATCATAGTTAAAATAAGCATTTAATGAAATATAAAACCCATAAATAGTGATTTACTTTCTGTATATAATCTGTAGCAAATATTTTATGTATAATGTATAATTACTCTGAAAGATATTAAAATATGACTGTCACGTTTCAAATTTGTTAACTTTGATTAAGGATTATAAAAGAAAAAAACTTATTTGTTAAAAATAAAGAATTCCTCAGTTGTATTCTATTGAACAATTCTCGTAGTTTATTGTGAAGTTTCCGGAGTAATTTACGTATTCTGTGTACGTAATTTGCAATTAATCATGACGTTGCGCTCTCGTTTACGGGACGAGGTTATTCATTATCTGAAATGGAGTTAATAAAGGCTTGTCAAAATTCATTTTGAAAATAGTGCCTCATGTTCATCTGTGTTTTACACAGCATTGTTAGAACAGTAAGCATATAATTATTAAAATTTTACAACGAAAAAAAAAATTGCAAAAAAGTAAGCTATGACAGAATCATTTATACCATTTCTTTTTATTTTTGTTGTTGTTGTGTTTCGATTTGCTTCCTTCCTGCATTTAAAAATTGAACATTAGCCAACTATTTTTAATGCATTAAAGATGGCATTAAGGCTGAAAAAGAATTGATTTTTAATTCAGAATACGGATAAACGAACATTTCCTTGTTGAAATAAGTAGTTAATAAAAATTTTTTACAAAGTACCATTACTTTGCTTAGACTACACTGTTTCAAGGAATATTTTACCTGTTCATCATAGAATAGTTGAAATTATTTATGCACGTACTCTATAATTTCGCATCTTTGTATTTTAAAATCTGAAAAGATGCTACCAAGTGCTTTTTAAAATCCACATTCTGTGTATTTTCATATTAGATTATATTTCGTTGCGTTTTATTTGTATAATAACCATATACACTACATGACCAATCGTCATCAGACGATTTAAAATGTTTTGTCTAATATAAGGGTTCGTATGGGTCCTTGAATTTTTAAACCAAAAAAATCTTCTGTACCAGTATTTTCTTATAGGAAATCATTTCTTAAATTAGGTGAAATTTCGCGCGTTTAAACTAGATTTATTTTTCTGTAAAAAAATACTGATATTTGGCGTTGAAAATAACGGTACCCGTACGAACCCTGCAATATCTGGTGAATTACATGGTAAATATTTCTTTAAGAACAGGTATATTAAAAATATAATGGACTCTTCATTTTTGGAGGTTTTATATGGGGATAATTAGGCGTTCTAAGAACAACATGATTAAATGATATATTATTTGCAGTCCTCTTGAAAAAATAGATGTTCTAAATTGGAAGATATTTTTCCTCAGCTTCAGAACTCAGATCTATGATTGAAGATGAATGGTACGAAACCAGTCTCGAACTGTGCCAGAAAAATGTTATGTCCATGAAAGAATATTTGCAGTCATTAAACTTAACGGTGGCTGCATAATATATTAAGTATTTGTTTCTTCGTTACTGTATTTTGTTTATTTTGCTGCCCTTAAAGTTTTTACACAGGTAGAAATAGTGTGTTTGTAAACAATTAATTTATTGTCATAATAAAATACTTACAGATGGATTTTGTTGAATTTTATTAGCTTTTTAGCTTTATGATGCACGTTATAGTAAACTTTGTTTCATCTCATTTGAAATTTATGAAGGATGTTTATATTTTTTGCTCTCATTAAAGTTTTTACACGCAAAGTATGACATGTTTCATACAAATCGGTGAATGATGGAAGATATAAACAAATGGATGAAAGATATAAATAAACTGCATACATGCATATATAGATACTATCATATGAATCATAAATTAAAAATGTGTCGAAAAAACTTATAAGATTAAAATAATGTCATAGCGTTGTAAGTCAATAATTTTGAACATAATATATGTATGTAGGGTGTGTATATATTTGAAAATAATTGGATGAACTGTAGAATTTCACTAAACATTTTGCAGATGGCACCATAAATGATTTTACTTCCTACTAATACTAAAATTTTTTATTCATTTTTAATAAACATCTTGTTTGTGGACATTTTGAGAAGTTTGACAAACATCATTTTGACTATAAACGAATTATACATACAGTGGCGGTCAAACGTTTCCAGACAGCACACAATATATGGTTAATTTTCAAATGTACCCATATGAATAGGAATCTCAAAGTAAATCTTATACACTTTATTGACATAATAGTTGGGAACTTATTTATGGAGTAATAAACAAATATAAATAAATTTAATTGACTAAATTAATTTCAAAGGAAAACGCATGTTCTCAAAAGTTTCTGCCATTTTGGAAAGTTTTGAAAGACAAATGGTGTTACAATAGAAAATAAGAATGATCAAAAAGAGTTACAATTAGTATTTATTTGTCATACATTTAGCAATAAGTTCTGCGGCGCATCGACGTGGCATCGATTCAATGAATGGTTGAAGATCATCTATGGTAAGTCTTTTCAGCTCTTATTCCAATTTTTCGTATAATTCCGCACACATTTTCAAGTTTGTTCCAAATATTTTCTATTGGATTCAGATCAGATGACTGAACTTTCCATTTAGAAGCGGATTTTCTTTGTGCAAAAGCCACTGCTTGACGAGCTTGCATGTATGCTTTCGATCGTTATCATGTTAAACGAAATAGTTGTGACCGCAATTTTTTTGCCAATAAAGCAGCAAATGATCTTGCAAGATATCCTTATTGGGCACAACGGAAAGACACATTTTCCAGAAAGTGCTCCCCACAGCCAGGGGTCGTACTCTGCATGACAAATTTCACGACAATTACCAGTATTTGTTTAAAGAAATATAAATCTAGGTTAAATGCGAAAAATATCGCTTTATTTAAGAAGAGATTTTCTATAAAAAAAATAGTGGTACCGAAGAATTTCCTGGTCGTGAAATTTCAGGACAAGTACGACCCCTGCCCACAGCATGACGTGTCCTCCACCATGCATCATTGTAGGAATAATATATCTCGAATAATATCTTTTGTTTTTAGGTCGGGCGTAGTGTCTACCTTCACTCGCAAGAAAGGTGAACTTCGATTCATTGGAATATAGTATTTTTTTTTCTAATTTTCACTCGACCAGTCTTTTTACTCCTTGTTAAACGCCAATCAGGTCCTCTCATTTTTATTTATTTATTTATTTATTTATTTTTACTTATGAAATGTTTTTTAACACCGACTATTCCAAAAATTGCTACGTCACGTAAGCGTCCTGACACGATAGACCAACTCATTTCATTAATGTTTTAACACCGTAATTCGAGGGGATTTGTAGCGGCATTTTTATGCGGGTCATTATCTGTTTTTCTCCTGATAATTCCGCTCACTCTAATTTACGTATTCCGGGGTCCCACGGACCGTGGCAAAACCTGAAGGCCATGGCCATCTTTATATATTTTTTTTAAATATCGTTCACAGTAAATTTTCCGATTGATAACTTTGCCGCAATCTCACGAGAGGATTGGTCCTTTAGTGACAAACAAATCACTCGTTTACAAACAATAATTGTTGAAATTTTAATTTTTGCATTTCAACTACGTTATTCAGTTGATTATTTAACAAACACTGGTTAAAAAAAAAAAAAAAAAAAAAAAAAAAAAAAAAAAAAAACCCTTTACCGATAGCAAAAACTCAAAAATGACGAATGGCCGGAAACGTTTGCACACGCGAATTGCGAATTCATCCCCTTTGCATCAATAATCGTCAGTATCTCATCGATATGATCACGCGGTCAGAGGTCATTTGATTACTCCTAACTTTTGAGAAATTGTGTTTCTTCTTCACTAAAACCTTCTCGCAAACATATCAAAGAAACTGGCCAGAATCTTTTAATCGCCACTGTATATAAATATAAATAAATCTACGAACAGATTCTTCTTCTAACTTTAATTACGTGAATTTTTATTCACGTTGCTAACAAGGCGAAAAACAATAGAGTGAATTAAATTTAAATAATCAAAAAACCCGAATGCGTAAAAAAGCTAACTAATTAATTATTTTTTATCAATGTGAAAATATTTTTTTTATACTACTTACCTATTTTTTTATTTACTTGTATTGATTACTTTTAAGTTGTGTTTAATTGTTAGTTCCTATCTATAAACACCGTTTTGATGAGGCCTATAGATGTCTATAAAGGTTTGAGTTGCAGAAAAGCTAGAGATCCTGCCTACACAACTTCTAGGTTGTGTAATATTTAAACGGAGCTTCCGACTGTAAAATAGTCAATGAAACATCGTCTTCATTTTGAAAGATCTATCCAATGATATGCCACTCAATAGAGTGCGTACATTTTTTTTCGTGTCTACCGCCATTTTGTATTTTACGGCCGTTATTTTGAATTTATCAAAACAAAACATAGCCTACAACCATCGGACGGTTAAACCGAATTGATAGAGACCTCATTCATTAATTACATCCAGTCGTTAGGATGTTTCGAAGTTGTAAAGAAATCCACATACCCAGTACGCGTGAAACACATAACCCATCTTGGCAGTCGGGTAAAAAGTATACAGGCCAGGGTTCGAAACTGGGTCTTTTTGTTCACCTCAACAACGCTCTTCCATCTCAGCCACCTGGAACGACGCACCTAGCATGGCACCTTCCACTTTTAAATGTTGGTAAGGCTGCAACCGCAGCACAAGATGGTATGACTTTATGAACGACAACCGTGCGGCAAACATGAGTCGAAATTAATCCAACATCAATAATATATATAATAATTTTAAACGATGACTTACACCCGACAAATCTAGATTTAATAACGTTAATTTTTATTCGCATTGCCAACAATGCATAAAACAAACAGAATGAAAAAGTAACCAGGCCAGGGTTCAAACCTGGCTCTTTCGTTCAGCGCACTAACGGTCTTCCATCTGAGTCACCTTGACCGACAAACCTAGCTTGGTCTGGTACCTTCCACAGGCTCCAATGTTGGTTAGGGTGCAGCCGTAGCACAAGATGACAAAGTTAACTTCGTGAAATTATTATATATATATCATCGATGTTGGATTAATTGGGACTCGCGTTTGACGCAGGGTTGAGGTTCATGAAGTTACCCCATCATGTGCTACTATTGCAGCCTTACCTACTTTTAAGAGTAGAAAGTGCTAGTCTAGGTGTGTTGTTCCAGGTGACACAGATGAAGGAGCATTGGCGTGAGAACCGAACACCCAGGTTCGAACCCTGCCCTGGAGAATTTTTCACTTTGTTGGTTTTACGACTTGTTAGCATGTGAATAAAAATTCACATAGTTAAATTAAGATCTATCGGACATACGTCACCGTTTAAAATTATTACAGATTCCTCTTCGTTAAAGAAAAACATAATTTTTAGTTAAGGGAGACTAGGGAGGGTTGACCCACTTTTTACAAAATGATTTTTTATTTTTTATGCATTGAACGTAGCATAAAGTTTTATATATCATTTTATTCGTTATACAATCAGTTATCAAAATAAAATTACTACATTAGTGTAATATATAAGTAATTTGAAAAATGATTGATTTTATTCATGAGAAAATAATGGGTCAAGGGTCCCCATGTATGGGAGGGTTGACCCACCATATGGGAGGCTTGACCCACTTTGAAATATTTGTGAAGAGAAATAAAATCAGTTTAAAAAAAGCAAAATAAGTTTATGCTACATGCTTTAATTATTATAAAAAATATTTTTGAAAATATGATGCTTAAACAAACCTGTTTAGACGCAATCGCAGGACAGAAGAGAAAATTTTAGTTTTAAACAGGATTTTGTCTGAGCAGATATAATTATACAGCAGGGAAAATGAAATTTTAACATTTAAGATAGTATTCCGTTAGAGATAGGTTCCGTTTTCATAGGGTTTCACGTATTATTATGCCTGGATTTAGGAACCACTGTCCCGCATTTTTGTCTCCTTGTTTTACTTTTGTGACATTCGACCTGACAACTCTAGCTGTCACATAGTTTGACTTCATCTCACTGTACTCATCCTAGTGAAATTTGTCTACATACCTTCCTAAAGTTTTTCGACCAATGTTATTTTTTTTTGCAGTCGCACGAGCACTTAATTTATCATTAACATATTTTAACCCTTTCAGGTGCAAATTACTTTCAGTACTAAAATTCTGAAATAAATAACTGGCACCGGAATTTACGAATAAATTTATTTGGAAATAATAAAAAGGCTATATTTCACAAACATATTAAATGAAAAAGATTTCTGGTGCCATTGTGCCGTTTGGAAATTAAAATTAAGGGGTTTCATAAACATACCACTTCCACTGAAAGGGTTAAGATGACTGCTGTTTTCATACTTTCTATTCCTTTCTAGTATTTTTCACTGTTTCTGTTCACTTATTGTAAGTAATATTTAAATGGAAAAAAAGTTCCTATCAACTTTTCCTATCATTTTTTATTTATATTTCATTAAATTTTTTCTTGCAGAGAATACTATAGCAATTTTTAACATCTCTCTTTAATCAGTTTTGAACATTTTCTTTTCCATCACCCCATTTTACTGTAGATTTAGAGAATAAAGTTACATTCTTTTTAATTTATAACCATTAACCTTTCATTATGCACAAATATTTCCAAAACCACATAATTGAGGGAGCCTTGGTCATCTGGTCAACCCTCCCTCACATTGACTGGGTCAAATCTCCCCACATAGCCCTTTTGTAAAGAATGGCACATTGTTATGTTAAGCCTAACTTACTGTACAATCTTTGTGCCTGGAAAGAAAGCTCGATATTTCTGCATTACTTAAAGCATACTTACTTAAATTTCTATGATATATTTTATCTGAAAAAAAGCTTACAAAACATTTCTAAGAAACACAACTTTTAGGTTGAAAACGCCTCACTATCGATTTTTTCACACCTATTTCGATTATCTGTATAAAACAAGGACTGTTATTTGAGCATTCCAGTAGCTTTGGTTGACACTTATTGATAAAACTCTGAAATTCTTTTAAATGTGAAAACTGATGGGTGGGTCAAGCCTCCCGTATGGTCAACCGTCCCTAGTCTCCCCTATATTGAAATCAACTACATTCATAGTTCACTACTAAATATAACTATTTAACTTGCGTATGCAGGTTGCGTCATGTGTAATTTATTATGATGTTACACTGTAGACTTATTGAAGCAGTTATTAATTATCTAAAATTATGTTATTAACCACTTGTCAGACTGAATTTCTGTGACGTGTCTCTTGTTATACAGGGTGATTCAGCTCGTCGGTGACAAACTTTAAGGATCGACAGAGCACACCTAGACGAACATTTTTGAATAGGGAATGTAGGGTCCCTGACGCGATGGTAAGGCGCTAGGCGCTTTCGAAAATTTGGGTGCCGAAATTCGAAATGTCATAAAAACTAGGGAAATGGTTAGATTTTCTTGCTTGTTGCGTCGAAATGATTCTGTTTGTTTAGACTTTCTTCAGTACCAATTTGATAAGCGTATCTCTTAAAACATGGATAGGGGGCGCTGCAGACTTAGGAGAGCTAGACAACAACTTTAAGCCCGTTATTTTGATAATTTAACACATGCTCGCCAAAGTTTATACTCTAACTTAAAGTTTGAACCCAAAAGTAGAGCCCTGCAAAAAGCGTAAGAGCCGGAATAAAATGTCAAAGTACAGGGTGGTCGAAACTCGAAGGCTCCTAAGAGATAAACAAACAGATTTCTTGACTTATGGCATGCATTTTCATGATTCTGTTTGCTGGGGCTCTCTGAAACTCAGTTGAACGGTACAAAAAGAAACATCGATAGGGGGCGCTTTGGGCAAAAAACATAATTCGTTGACATTTCGGACGCTAACTGGAAACGGGGCGCTACGATCAGTTAGTAATAATGAAAACACATTTTCTACCTCTGCTCAACACTTCTGAATAAATTTAGACCAAAAACATCAATGATACTGGAAATTTATTTACAAAAAATAACACTACAGAAGATGCTCGAAATTTCGACCTTGGGCCATGATGCAGGCTTCGCACCTCCGTCGCATTGAGGAGTGTGTGTTTCCAACAATGCCAGGAGTATCTCTGATCTGCCCTGCAGCTGCCACAATGCGCGCCACAAGTTCTTCAGCACTGCTGACAGGTGTATGGTATACCTCGGCCTTCAGGTAACCCCAAAGGAAGAAATCCAAGCAGGTGAGGTCTGGTGATCGGGCAGGCCAGTGAACTGGATCCCCACGCCCGATCCACCGCTGGCCATACCTTGCGTTTAGATGGAGACGCACGTCGTTCGTGTAATGGGCCGGAGCTCCATCGTGCTGGAACCACATCTGGCGACGCGAACCTTCGGGTACGTGCGCCTCATCCAGAAGCTGCGGCAGCACTTGATCCAGGAAAATCAGGTAATTTCCACCTGTCAGCCGTTCAGGTAACAAATAAGGGCCAATGAGGCAATCCCCCAGAATGCCGGCCCACACATTTACTGAGAAACGCTCCTGGGCTGCTCGGCTTCTGGTTTCATGTGGATTTTCATCACACCACACATGACTGTTGTGGGCGTTCCACATTCCCTCCCGGCTGAAGGTGGACTCGTCCGTAAACAAAATGCTGTTTACAAAACGGGGATCCCTGGATCTCATCGCCAAGTACCATCTTGAGAATTCCACTCGAGGGCCAAAATCCTGCTCTCTGAGCAACTGCACCCGCTGGATGTGGTAGGGGTGCAGATTCCGGGAACGTAAGATGCGCCACGCAGTTGCTTGCGAAATGCCAACATGTCTGGCGATATCTCTCGTGCTAAGACCTGGGTTGTCCTCAGCCAGGTTAAGCACAGCCTCTTCGTTGTCGGGGGTGCTCACTGATCGCTCCCGTTGAGGCCTGCCTCCGTCGAAAGATCCCGTTGTGGACAACCTCTGGTGTACTCGAGCGAAGAAGGCATGGCAGGGGATTTGCCTGTTGGGGTAACACTCGGCGTACAACCGCTGAGCGGCTCGTCCATTACAACCAGCAGCGCCATACGCCAAATGCATGTCAGCCAATTCAGAGTTTGTGTACCGTTCCATCCTACTACCGATCTGCCGACAAGTAACCCGAAGCTTAAGTAGGTACCGCACGTTCAAAAGACGTGTCTGCGCATACAACTACGTCATCTCGCGTTGTCGTCTACGCATTACGTATCTTTTGCATATCGATATGGTACGATATCTTTTGCATAAATCAGCAAAAAGCACCTTATGTAAATTTTATTGCGCGCATTGTGCATGATTGAAACCAGCTATGTTTGTTAAAAAAAACAAACAAACTGCAGTTTTAATAGCTTCTTATGATAAGTAAATTACTCTCTTGTTTTGTTTCTAACTGATCGTAGCGCCCCGTTTCCAGTTAGCGTCCGAAATGTCAACGAATTATGTTTTTTGCCCAAAGCGCCCCCTATCGATGTTTCTTTTTGTACCGTTCAACTGAGTTTCAGAGAGCCCCAGCAAACAGAATCATGAAAATGCATGCCATAAGTCAAGAAATCTGTTTGTTTATCTCCTAGGAGTCTTCGAGTTTCGACCACCCTGTACTTTGACATTTTATTCCGGCTCTTACGCTTTTTGCAGGGCTCTACTTTTGGGTTCAAACTTTAAGTTAGAGTATAAACTTTGGCGAGCATGTGTTAAATTATCAAAATAACGGGCTTAAAGTTGTTGTCTAGCTCTCCAAAGTCTGCAGCGCCCCCTATCCATGTTTTAAGAGATAAGCTTATCAAATTGGTACTGAAGAAAGTCTAAACAAACAGAATCATTTCGACGCAACAAGCAAGAAAATCTAACCATTTCCCTAGTTTTTATGACGTTTCGAATTTCGGCACCCAAATTTTCGAAAGCGCCTAGCGCCTTACCATCGCGTCAGGGACCCTACATTCCCTATTCAAAAATGTTCGTCTAGGTGTGCTCTATCGATCCTTAAAGTTTGTCACCGACGAGCTGAATCATCCTGTATAACGTTTGAATAAGTGTTAATTGCATAATAACCATGTTTATGCATGATAAACATTTATCCAAACAAAACTAATTTACAGCTATATATGTAGCATGCAGCAAAAGTATTATATATAGCAATCTGACAAAGATAATAAAATGAATACATTAAATGTAAATGCATTTTGATCTAGAAAGAAAACATGAATTCACAAACGTTTCTGCTTAAAAATTAAATAATCAACCATTTTGAAATGAACTAATTTCGTTGTTTATTGCGCTATTTCTAGCCTAAATTATGTATCCTGAATACATAATGTATAATTAATCATGCAGTAACGTTCTCATTTCACAGATAGGGCAATTATCAGAAAGAAGGTTATTAAATGCTTGTCAGAATCCATTTTCACAACGCCGTCTTTTATGGAATATCGTCTGAATAAGCTGTAATTGTATAATAATAATTTAGTTTTAGCCTTTATTCAATATATATGTAATATGTAATTAAATATATAGTATGCATCAAAACTTTCATCTATAAAACTATCGGAATATTTACACATTAAATGTGTTTATGAGGCTTAAATTTATTTATGATATATGAATAAATATCAACTGACAAACATATCTTCCTCAAGAAAATTGAGTTCAGATTTTTCCAAATTAACTTGTTTCGTACGCTACTGTCCAAATTTCTAATCAATGTACGCTTTCAATTATATTCATAAAATACGAAATTGTCTAACGGATATGAAAAAAATAAACTTCTTTAAAAAAAATAATAGAAATTCAGCGATTTCCAAATGAAGTATTGTCATGGTTTATTTAACCATTTCCCTATTAATTACGTATTCAGTATGCATCACATTTAATTAATTATGCAGTAGCACACTCATTTCACGGTGAGAGTTATATGTTATCTAAAACAAGGTTATTAAATGCTTGTCAGAGTTTATTTTAAAATCTTGTGTTCTATGCAACAGCGTTTGGGTTATATATTAGCATAATCATTTTTATCGTTTATATCGCATTTTTATATCGAAAAAACAAACAAAAAATCATACAAAATCTTATATTTTTTCTTAAATATTTATAATATTCCTTAAAGAAATTAGCATTATACCATAAATGCTGTAAGTAATAAAATTGGAAATATAAACATTTTACAGTTTAATTCCATCTTATTGCAGATTATATTCAGAATTTACAATAAGATGAAAAAGATCAAATTTTGAAAATAAATTTTATTTTGTTATTTAATTACTTTTATTTTTATACCAAATTATTTTAATACTAAATATATATATTCATGTATATTAATAGCAAAATATACATAAAACACTAAACATACATGGAATTTAACTCAAGTTTTATAAAAATACTTAATACCAGAATTTTTATTTAAAACTATTAAACACGTTTATTTAACTTATTTACGTATGATTTACGTATTTTTTATTTATAAAAAAAATTCCTTTTTAAAACGAAATATTTTCATTTGGTACCTTAAAAATGAAATATTGCTGGTAAATTTAGTGATATATCTATGTATGAGAAAATGCAACTACGTTTACGGGAGACTGGGGCTGGTTGACCATACGGTTGGCTTGACCAACCATTCAATTTTCATATCTAAAAGAATTTCAGAGTTTTGTCAATAGTTGGAAGCCAAATGTACTAAAATTCTCAAAAAATAGTGTTCTTTTCATTCCGATAATTGAAGCATGTGTGGAAAAATCAGCTGTAAAGAGTTTTCAGCTTAAAAAGTGTATTTTTATTTAAAATTTTCTAAGATACTCAGAAGCACAAATTCGAAATCCAGAAACAAATGAATGACTCTTTGAGCGATTCATTAAAAAAAATACGGTTTCATATCCGAATCTTCTCTTATAAATATTTGTAAAAGCATATTAAAGCATTTAAATATTTTGAAATTATTTTCCCTTTTTGCTTACATTTATAAGCACTAAGTTTGAAATCGGTATAAACTGAATTCATTGAATTATTCTGAGAGCGATTCCTGTGAATTGTTTTGTAATGGATTATGGATTATTTGATAAAAATCGTTTTGGCGCCAATTACCGGGCTTCAAACTAAGCAAAGAAACTTTGTGGTGAAATTGTACTTTTTTATGCACTTTCTCAGTTTTGAAATCATGGCAAATGAAAGGAATGTTTCTTATCAATTCTTATTGTGGTAAAATATTAGGAATATCTCTAACACAGTTTTTACACAGAAAGTTTTTAGATGAAAGAAAATCATCATGTAATGGAAATAATAGTTACTATTATGAATAAAGCTTAGCGTTACATTTACAATAAATTTATTTGTGCAATTTATTATGAGAAATGATATCGAATAAAATCATTACAAATTTGCTGTTTAGTATGTTACAGAAAATTCAAAATTAGTTTCTGGATAGTGAAATATTTTGTAAGTCACAAAATTAATGCAGAGTAAAGAATAATATGTATTCAAAAACGGTCTTCTACTCTGTAATAATAATATGTAAATATACTTTGTAACATGTTATATAGAATTAACCGATATATATATATATATATATCGTTATGTATTATGTATATATGTATCGTTATGTACATATTCATATATATATATATGTATATATCATATTATAAATTACATAATATCTTTGTTGTAGTTATACAAAATCAACGGATAACATTTTTTTTTATTAATAAAATGCGAAAATTATAAAATGACGCAACTTTTTTTAAGTCAGAAAAATATTTTTTTTTTTAATTTATAATTTTCATGATTAAGTTTTGTTATTATATTATTGAAAAAAAAAAACCGTTGCTAAAAGAATACTAAGACTATTAGAAACAATACAACGTAGGGTTGAGTGTAACTGTATATACTAGAAAAGTGTAAATGGATGAACCATGAAAGTTCAAAGATGTAAGGAACTAATAATATCAAATATAGCTATTCTGTATAAATCATTTTATAATACTATGCTAATCTGTTTATGGTGAACTTAATTCGTTACTGACAATAAAAGCAGTGCATCTTTAAACTACATTTGGCATTTCATAAAACTAAATTCAGCGCAGTAATAACCTTTCTTTCTGCAGTGTAGGTAAAACAAAACCTTTATTTGGCATTCTGCGAAGTGCCCTTCGAAAGGAGGTCGCAAAGATGCAACATCGCCTTGGTCCATGCCGCGTTTTTCCAGATAGATTTTTAATTAACTTTTAAAGTCACTCAAGACGTAGTGAGAGATCCACTCAATGCAAACTAGTCGCAAATACCATAGTATTTATGTTATTCATCCTAATTAAGTGGTCCAAGGATTCTAAAAAGCTTTACCATAGTATTTATGCTATTCATCCTAATTAAGTGGTCCAAGGATTCTAAAAAGCTTCAGAGTTTTTGAAATTATATATTTTTTTAGAAGTTAAACACTTATGATTTCTGAAAATTTGGATATAATTGTTTCCTTGAAATTCCTATTAGAACAGCAGTTATGGCTTTTAGAATTATACCCGCTCAAGAGGTGAAGAGATGTTTCCGAAGTCATTTTTCTACAAACGACGTTCCTATGCATAACGCGGAGTATACCTCAAAAAAATTAAAAGAATCCTTAAAAAAAATTAAAAGAAATGTATTTTTGGGTTCATCGTTACGAAAGCTTTCACACGATACCCCACAAGATATACAAAGAAAAGAGTTGTTTTTCAAGTAGCATAATTAGTCTGTCTACATAAGTTTACTAAATATATTTATAAATGTTTAATAATATGTGAATATATATTGGTCAATAGTCTTTATTACTTCCCCCAATTTGAACTTTCCACGTTCCATAGTTTGCGAGTAAAATGGCTGTGACAGAGGGACAGACAGACACAGGAGTAATCTTATAATGGTTCCGTTTTTATTGTTTCAGTATGGAACCCTAAAAGCAGGGACTATACTTTAGTAAATGCGCATTTTTTTTTATTATTTTCATTCCTATTTATTGATTATTAGTCCAGGCAATAGGGAATTTTGCCTAATAAAATTAATGGTAGTTCTGAAAATTGGCTTTCTTTCTGTTTTTTGGGTCGCCGAATCCGAATTTGTAACTTCCCACCAAAAGTTCCCTCGGCAACCTCCCCCCAAGTTTTGGTAAAAAGCCCCCCAAAAAAGGTTTTTATTAAAAAAAATCAATTTTTTTATTATTTTAGGGGAAAAGTATCTAGAAATTTAGAAAGTAGACAAAATTTGCAACAAATTAGATATATGACGTTATGAGTTAGGATGAAGGGGAAGGGGGGATCTGCCTCGGAACATGCGCGCGGTGCTGCGTGGACTAAGTTGCGCAATTCCACTTCACCACTCACACGTTTCCATTCGCCCTCCAATCTCCTCTCCGAACTTTCCTTATAAGGTTCACTTTAAATTTTTGGGGTCGCTGAATCCGAATTTTTAACTTCCCCCCAAAATTTCCCTCCCCCCCCCCAAAAAAAAACAGTTGTTTTTAACTTAAATTTCGTATTGTTTTAGGATTAAAAGCATTACGAAATTCAGAAACTAGAAAAAAATTGCAACAAATAGGATATATGACATTATGACGTAGGATAAACGGGGAGAGAGGCTGCTGCCTCGGAACATTCCCCGCAAGCTTTTCTCAGAAACCAAATTTTTTCAAAAAATCAATTTTTTGGTGGTTGACGGGTGAAATATTGGTGGGAAGTTACAAATAGGATCCAGAACTAGTATTATTTTTTTCATGTAAAATCCTCTATTGCCTGTACTTTATAACTTAGTGCACGTAGCGCCGCAGTGCATATTCAGGCGCAGTTATCCCCATCCCCGTTCATCCTACGTCATAATGTCATATATCCTATTTGTTGCAAATTTTATCTAGTTTCTGAATTTCGTAATGCTTTTTACCTAAAACAATACGAAATTTAAGTTAAAAATAACTATTTGGGGGGGGGATTTTTGGGGGAAAGTTAAAAATTCGGATTCAGCTACCCAAAAATCATATAGTAAGCCTTTTTCCAGAACTACCATGGATTTTGCTAGGTAGAGCACCTATACGGTCTATATTGCCTGGAGTATATATATGTGGAATTTTTCAAATCTCAGAAATAAAATAATGTAATACATAACATTTGATGCTGCCATCTATAATCAAAAATTGAAAGTGCATCTAAATCACGTGATGCTTAAGTTGGGAGCACCAGCGCCGCGAACAGAGTACAATGTTTAATTCATGTGATTGAAAGCCTATATTCATTCTTCTCCTCCATATTCGATCTTCATGATTTAAATTTCTAAATACTGTTGTTTTGAAGATTTTTAATTCACATTCCGTCGATTTTGAAGGGGTTGTGTACCAGTTTTTAATAATAATTAAACCTTATAGTATAAATATATTCGTCCTTTTTTAAGCTGATTTTATTCCCCTTAACAAATGTTTCAATGTAAAAAAATTGTGTCAAAACTTGACACATTATTTTTTTTATGTATAGTTTCTTATATATTACATATTTCGCAATTTTATTTTGATAACTGATTGAGTAGTGAATAAAATTATATACGGTAAGTTATCTAGGTTCAAAATTAAAAAAAAAAATCATTTTGTAAAAAAATGGATGAACTCTCCCCAGTCTCCCCTACATTAAACATATCAATTCAAAGAAGAGTAAAAATTGAATTTCTATCACATATTAACGGTCAACGATGAAGTATGAGATTATTGTGAGAATTCTTTCTAAAATAGGAAACTCTTTATATGAAAGGCCCAAGTAGATGTTTATCTTTATTCAATATGGAAAAGCAAGAGTGCACTTCCGTCATATGAACTCTAGGAAATATTTAAACGGCTGATTTTCGTTGTGTTAGCCCCCTGTAAGAGTATCTGTTGGTTATTTTTGTGCATTTCATGCCTTATTAAGTGTCTGTTATTGTTTCAGATCCGAGTGTTAATCATTATTTTGTTTTATTTCTTTTGTTATCTAAATCTCATATATATATATATATGTATGTATACACATTATTTACTATTATTTTCATAAAATTCGAATCATTTTTTACATATCAGTATTTTATTTTATTAGTAATAATACCCTTTCAGTATATTTCTAATTCGGAACATTTATTCTTATCGAGAAATTTCTTGAAAGGAATTTTACGCATCTTTTGGGACAAATTTACTCAAATTTTAGCGTTTCTCGGTAGATAACTTATCGAGGATTTTTATTGGTTAAACTTGATATGTTATATGTATTCTGTGACATTCTTGGTTTAAACTATTTGTGCAACCGTAGAAAATGACTGTTTCAGTGTTATCGGCTGATAATATAGCCATGACATAAGATGAAATAACCTTTTTACTTTCTTCTATATTCCCTAGAAGAAAGAATGTAATCGAATTGTTTTTTAACTTCCAGTTTTCGACGGATTTACACGTTTTTATGTGTCAGAGATCACAAAAAAACATTTTTATATAAAATGGCTGTCTGTCCGCGTGTCTGTATGTCCATCTGTCGCCATTGTACCATAAATAAACGGTCAAGTGCGAGTATTACTAGCGCACAGAGTGTTCCGTACAATAAATATATGAATTAGTAATTGTATTATTAAAAAAACTCGTTTCTAAAAGAATACTAAGACTTTGTAAAAAACTATACAAATTAAAAGTTGGGTATAACAGTATGTACTAGAAAAATATAAATGGATATGCCATGAAAGTTCAAAGAGAAACGGAATTTAAATAGTATCAAATATAGCTATTCTGTATAACTCATTTTTACTTTCTTCTATCTTTACAAGAAGAAAGTATTGGATTCGTGAAAATTTTCGAATTTCGGTTTTCGACGTATTTATACGTTTTAGGGGACATAGATCATGAAAAACATGTTTTTACGAAATGTCTGTCTGTCTGCGTGTGACACAAATTTTGTGGACGCACTATCTTAAGAACTATTGAAAAGAATTTAATAAAACTTTAGATTCAGTTAGTCCGTGATATAAATTGGTGTTGATTACTTTTTGGTGTAACTCGCTCAGCAGCTGGCGCTGCTATGCTGCATTATTCATGATTCCACAGTAGCTATATTTCAAGAACTAAAGCACGGATTTTCAGAAAACTTCATATTCAGTTAGTCCTTGATATAATTCGGTGTTGATAACCTTTTGGTGTAAATCGCCTATTGGGTAGCGCTGTTATGCTGCATTATTCATGATTACCGCAATAGCTTTATCTCAGGAACTGATGCACGAATTTTCATCAACCGTCAGATTCAGTTAGCACCTGATATAAATTATTGCTGTTTAATTTGTAGTGTAAATCGCCCAACAGATGGCGCTGCTGTGCTGCAATTTTCACGATTTCCGCAATAACTGTATCTGAAGAACTAATGCATGAATTTGCATCAAACTTTAGATCCAATTAGTCCCTGATATAAATTGATCCTGATAAGTTTTTGGTGTAAATTGTCCAAGAGGTGCCACTGCTATGTATAACTTTTCACGATTTCTGAAATAGCTCTATCTCAAAAACTGATGCACGGATTTTCATCAAACTTCAAATTTAAACAGAGGTTCACATAATTTGTCCCTGATTAGATTTTAGTATAAATCACCTAACCGGTGGCGCTGCTGTGATGCGTTTATGAGGAAGTATTACCATGTATGTGATAGAAGAAAGTTTTGGGACTGACACATCCGACTAGTTTAATATATCTTAATCTGTTTATAATGAACTTAATTCGGTATTGACAATAAAAACAGTACATATTTAAACTTCATTTGGCATTTCATAAAACTAAATTCAGCATAGTAATAACCTTTCTTTCTACAGTGTAGCTAAAACAAAACATTCCTTAAAAGTTTATATTTGGCATTGTGCTAAGCGCTCTTTGAAAGGAGGTCACAAATTTGTAACGCCGCCTTGCTCCGTGCGACTTTTTTCCAGATAGGTTTTTTATTAACGTTTAAAGTCACTCGAAGCAATTGAAAGATCCATTCAATGCAAAATAGTCGCAAATCCCATTGTATTTATGTAATTCCTTGTAATTAAGGGGTCTCAGGACTCTTAAAATTGGAAAAAAAGGAAAAAAAAAAGAGACCAGAATCAACATTTAATATCTTACAATGTATGAAATTTTAAAACACAATTTTTATTGAGATGAAAGATATAAGTACGTTCTTTCATTTTATGTATTTAAAAAATTGCAAAATGCAGAATTAGCATTTACAGGGGGCTCCAAACAGTCAGACATTTAACAAGCAGAAAATTGGTATAACAGATTGCGCGCACGATTAGAAATAAATATAGCAACTAGAAAAAAAAATTGTTGGCTACTTATACTTCAGGTTGTAATAATTACCCTGAGCCTAAATAAATTTGCATTTAAAGCATTTTTATATTTTTAATACAAAGTTGTATTTAGCTAATAAAAATTTTGGAAAATTTCAACAACATAATCAATTTTGAGCAATAAAAAGGAAATTTTAGGTTCAGTTTATACAGATTAATATGAAACGTATGTTTTGAAAATTTCATAAAAAAATGTATACAAAAGTTTTTGAGATATCGTGAGCGTTATGCCCAAAAAAGTCATTCGGAGAAAAATGACTTAAAAGTTTTGAAAATTCCGCCTCAGCTATTGAGCGCGTATACTTCTAAAAGCCATAACTTCTGTTCTAATCAGAATTTGAAGGAAACAATTATAGTAAAATGTTCAGAAAAGATAGAAGATTAAAATCTAAAAAAAATGTTAATTAACAAATTTTTCAAGCTTTAAGAGTCCCGAGACCCCTCGAATTAGTCTGTTTTTAACAATTTGACGTTTATTGTTTTTATACTGTTACTGGCCCTTGCATTACACATATATTTCATTAAAGGTTGTTACCTAGGTTTTAAAAGCCGATGGTTACATAGAGTACGCCGCCCCTGTCATTATGTATATCCAAATCGTCCATATCTTTAAGGGTTAGGCAGCCTAAGAGAGACTGCTCAGGGCCGGCTAGGCCTGCCCCTTAGAGCTTAACGTCTCTCCCGGTATGTTCCCCGACATATCGCGGATAATTACAGACGATTTTTTTCGAAAATCATGATCAACAATGCTTTTATACTTCTGCTACTATAGGTACCTCCAGCGCTGCTCAACACCTTTGCTGAATGGCCGTAAATCGAAATTTGTGAGTAACGGGAAAATGCGATTTTCTCAAAAACTATGTGATCTAAGGTAATCGCTATAATTTTCCTGCAAGGTTTAGATGACTGTCTACTACCTCTAATTTTTTCATAATTTTAGTTTCAGTAGACTGGGAATTAGATGGGGGAAGGGAATATATTTTTCCGCTACATTTTCAACGATATTTTTGAAAATGTAATACCTAAAATTAAAAGAAATGTATTTTTGAATTCAGCGTTACGAAAGCTTTCACAGGATACCCCACACGACATACAAAGAAAAGATTTTTTTCAAAACACTTAATTTGGTTTTGCACATTTTTACTAAATATATTTATAAATGTTTAATAATCTGAAAATATGTGGGTCAATAGTCTTTATTACTTCTCCGAATTTGAACTTTCCGCGTTCTCTAGTTTACGAGTAAAATGGCTGTGACAGACAGACAGACAGACACAGGAGTGATCTTATAATGGTTCCGCTTTTACTTTTTAAGTACGGAACCCTAAAAATGAAATTTTAACATTTATAATAGCATTTTGAAATATTAAAATATATGAGATAGTAGAAAGTTTTAGGATTGGCACATCCAACAATTATTCATATAGAATTTTGCCGCAGTTAACTTTTATGAAAATACTGTGTTAATTTACTTCGAGCAAGATTCATCTATTTTAAAAGACGACAACAATAAATGACAACCTGTTTGATTGTTTATCTTGGGAAAACTGCTATGGTTTTTTTCGAAGTTTGCCACGTTTGATATAATTATTGGACCTCTTTTTTTTTTTTTTTTTTTTTTTTTTTTTTTAACGGATAGTTAACATTATGACTTTACATTGCATCTGCACACTACTGTATATGTAATAACAGTATTCTTCTTTTCAATAGCATTGGAAATGTGATCGTTAAGTTTGTACTAAAGTTAATCAATTACAGGTAAGGTGATTGGAATGTGTTTTCAATGAAATTCTACAAATTCTGGTATCAGGACATCTACAGCAGCAAAATCATTAGAATTAAGTTGGCTAATAAAAGTTAGTTTAAAACTAACAAATCTTCGTGCATTCAGAGTCGAAAATAATATTTTGAATTTTATTATTATCATATCACGAAATTTAAAAAAATATATCTGTTAAACTAAAATTTTCATAATTTGAAATAGTTAGGTAACCACTTTTCAATTTATTTAAAGAAAACTTTTAAAAGTGAAACAAGCATTTTGTACTATATTATTAGCACTGGTAACTAAATGCTATATATTAAAAATACCTATAAATAGCTTCTTTAAAAATTGGACTTAATCTTTGTTACTAAGAGAACTCTGCTTACTATACTTTAATTTATTTTTCAAACAAAAGTTATTTTCCAACCATATTAAACAACATTAATCAAACAGACTTGTTTAAAAAATAAGATTACTTCCAATATTTGTAGTTTTAGAAACAACGGAATTACCTTGAACTCCTAAGATTTTAAATTACTTTCGATATTGTTACGAGGAACAAAATTAGTTTAACTTCGTCATTTTTCTTATATCTAGAATTCTCATTCAAAAGTTATTTTGTAAAAGATATGTGTTTACTTTTATTTCAAAATTATTGATTTATCTATTATAACGTAAATATTCTAAACATGTAATTTTAGAAACACCCAATTTAAATTTTTTCGAGTAAGTTTTATGAAAGTTTTATAAACTGTTTTACCTTCAAATTTAACACTAAAAATGACTATTTTGTTTGTTTGAATTGGTGAAGTTAGTGTCGTTTTTCGTAGTAATAGCAAAAACATAATATTTATTACAGTGCTGATCATATTAAAATATTTAAAATAAATTATTACACCAAATATTTGTAGCAATACAATGTTGTTTTTGTTTACATATGGAACATTGAAAAAAGTCGTGAAGGAAAGAAAGTAGAAAAAAATGTACGTTTACTGTATTTTGTTATAATTCAAAACAATGTATCGTAGTAAAAAAAGTAAATATTTGAATGAAAATATGTTTATTTCTGCTATGATATATTTATCCAAAATTTTCGATCACTAGCTGCATTTCATGAATTTTGCTTGTAATAAATTTTCCCAGTTAGTTATCTTGTTATCTTATGCTATTAAATGAAACAAATTCACGACTAACATATTGGGATAATATATAAAATATCATACTATTATAAAAGATATTATACTAAGGTATAAGATATTACACTAAGCTATAAGATATCATACTAAGATATAAGTTATCATACTAAGATATAAGATATTATGATAAGATATCAGCTACTGTCCTAAGATATAATACATTGTATAAATAAGATAATAAGAATAGAAATGAGAATACCATGTATTTTTAAGACACGAAAAGTCGCTCAAAAAGCTATTTTACGTTGTAGAATTAGTGAATTTGTAGAATTAATGAAAATATGGTAGTTGATTTTTTTGCATATAACATGGGTGAAAAGATCTGCTTTTAAACAATTTATAATACTGTGTTTCTGATTGAATATAACGGAAAAAGTTATAATCCATGAACACTTTTTTATGTTTTTGATAATTTTCCAATAATATTTCAGTTCAGCTTTTGTTTATATAAAAAAATTATTAATGATATTTGTATGCATAATATTTTTATCCATCTTTATTTCTTTGTTACACATACGAGGATATATTTTACATTTATGTATTTTTCTACATTTACTTTACTTATTCCCACATTAAATTACTGTTTCGTTACTTTCCTAAACTCATTATTCAATTTTTTATATGCCTGGTATTTTAGTTTATTTTTATCATTCTAATTTTTAATATTTTTTTCCTGTACTAAGTCAAGTTTTCACATTTAAGGGGATGTGTTATGAATTTTTTGCGACAATTTCAGAACCTGAGTACATCTTTCTTTACCGTACTTCATTAAAGAGTTCCTGCAGAAACTTTAATTAGTTGAAATCATTTACCACACTTTTCTTTTTGTCTGTATATTCTTACGCACTCGCCTAAAAAGCAAATTCACGAATTTAGAGATATATATTTTTTTTTCTGTTTTTACTTGTGAATCAAACTAATGCCATCAAAATCGAGCTATAGAATCTTCTTTAAGTTAAGCTAAAACGAAATTTTGAAAAAACAGCATAAAAGTGTTAAGGAATTCGCAAGGACTTTCGAACGATGCAATTTTTCTTCACCAGGTGCAAAGAACACTTCCTACTATTTTGAAAACAGCAACAAGACATAGAGTTTTTTTAAGAAGTTCTTTTCAGCTTCTTTAATTATTTAATGTTTTTTTTAAGATAGTTATAAAGAAAGACATAATTTAAAACGAGTTAATAATTTGGAATCTCAGAAAATATCTATTTATTTTTAATTTTGATTTAGTTAAATTAATAATCTAGTGGAAGTATTTGACAGTCTTTAACATGCTGATGTCGAGTGTTTTCAGACTACGAGCCTTTCCGCCAAACATGTTAGATGCTGCAATTAGAATAAATATTTAAGGGGGCTCAGGGCTTCAAGACTTTTAAACAAAATGATGTTTTTTAGTATCTATTTTGAATATTCAATTACATCTGAACACAGTGCAAAAAAACCGCATAAAAATATTTGCATTTTTAACGGAGTTATCAGCATTTATGTAACAATCACTTTCATATCCGCATACATTTAATTGCAACTTTAAGTCGCGTTTTCTCAAAACTTCATTTTTGACGACTATCCGTAAGCTTAAAAAAAAAAAAAAAAAAAAAAAAAAAAAAAACTTTTTGATGGAATGTTTTTTTTTTTTTTTTTTTTTTTTTTTTTTTTTTTTTTTTTTTTTTTCGTTTATATAACATCATTATCTATAGAATGAATTAATATATTTTAGATAGGTTAGTATTTTGAGTATTTATAAAGGGAAAAAAAAACTTGTATTTTTGGAGTGTTTATAAATTTTCAAATTTGAGAGATTTTTAATAAGGTTTCCTTTAAGTGATAGTTTATCCTTAATTCATTCCATAGAGTAAAAGCTTCCTGGTCATTTTAAAGCAAAAATTAGATTCTTATGTCAATTCAACATTAAGATATCTTACGGATGGTGATATGACCCCTATTTTTTTTTTTTTTCGAAAATTGTGTTATATAAATTTTTCTATATTTTTTATTTTATTACACTGAAGTACTTCATTTTATAATTTTATAAGACTACAAACATACCTTAAAAATATCCGAAAGTTTAAATTAGGTATACGTCTGGTTTTATATGAAATCGAAGCGAGAGCAATGTTTACATGTTTTTCGGTATCGATCAAGCCCTGAACCCCATTAAACTGAAATATCGTTTTATTCCTGACAATGGAAAATTTAATTTGGATCATATCATCCCATTCGTGATACGATTTTATATAATATTGTATGCTGAAATGCAATTTCTTTTTCATACATCCTCAAAATGACAATCTTTTCATTCAGAGACAGCAATATATAACTGGCAAATACAAAGACTTTATTTGGAACTTTTCTGTCCTTTCGACTCAATCAACGATTTTCTATTCGTTTGGATCCAATTTTTCTTTGCTAAGTCAACAAAAAAGTGTATATTTACATACTTATACGGCTCACAATATAACACACAAACAATAATTTAAAATCTTCAGAATTGAGAATGCTGCGATCTTCGAGTACAACGTCATCAATTTTTAATAACAGCACGTTAGGGGTGTAATCATTCAAAATGTCACATGCTAAAAAGTAAATCGACATGTATACATAAATATATAAATTATTTTTTGAGACAAACATGATGAACCAACTGCATTAACATTAACAATTAAATTATCATTAACTACTTATTCGTGCGTGTATAAATTCAATTATGCGACTAGAAATGTCTCAATGAGAAATGATACCGACCTAAAAAATGCTAATACTATTCGAAAATACAGATTAATACACTATATAAACAAATTGAAAACGTTTCTGAAAATTCGTGGAGGTAAAAGAAACTTTGCTTTTATAAATGCTCCTGGAAATCTAAAAAATATATATGGGTCTTAAATGTTTATGAAAATAAAGATCACTTTTTGATTCGTGGATATTTTGGAAGGAGTTATTGTATAAATTTGTCCATAGTTACATTATAATTAAAAACATGTATACATCAAATGATTCACAGTTTTATTACTAAAATATGTGTAAAAAATAATTAAAAGGTTTTAAGACATTTAAGCGAATTTTTAAATGTCAAATATGGAAGAGTTCGTCCGAGTTCCTAGCGCTTTCGACCAAAACCTGGTCATCATCAATGGGTGAATTGAGAAGAAATCAGCAAACCTTATGAATGCACACTAGTTTGAATATTGCAGGTGGAAACCAAAACTGGTAAAAGAGGAAAGGGAGGAGGGTGAAGTGGATGAGTCCATGGAGCGAAGCAGACAAATAGCCAAATACTCCATTAACTCCTTTAGTTTATGGAGTTAATGGAGTATTTGGCTCAGAATGATCTGCGTCGCTCCATGTACTCATCCACTTCCCCCCTCCTACCTCTCTTTCCAGTATTTTTTCTCCCTCTAATATTTAAAGTCGTGTGCATTCTGTAGGTTTGCTGATTTCTTCTCACTTCAACCCTTGATGATGACCAGGATTTGGTCGAAAGCGCTCGGGACTCAGGCGAACTCTTTCATATTTGACATCTAAAAATTGATTTTAATGTCGTAAAAACTTTTAATTGCTTTTTATACCTATTTTAGTAATAAAACCAATTATAATAGTAATAAAACTGTAAATCATTTGATGTATTCATGTTTTTAATTCATATTTTAAGGTGAATTTGACGTTTTTTTACATATAGATTTCCTATATATTTAAAGTTACATTATATTTCCGTAGATTCAGAAGCAGTTGGTTTTTTACAGTGTATAAATGTCACTTTTAATTATTTTATTAATAAAAGTAGTAAGCAATATAAAGAAATTTTTTATCATACGTTGGTTATAACGTATCTATAAAATTATTCTTTATCTTCTTATATTCATTGCGTAGTGGATGATAATAACCATTTCTTTTTTTTTTTTCTAGTGCCACCCGGAAAACCTGTTATTAAAGATGGCTTAGGACAAAAGTCAGAAGGAATAATAAGATCATACAATGAAGGAGATACTTTATATCTTTTATGTGAAAGTCAAGGAGGTGAGTAATGCCAAATTTCTTAAAATGTGTTGTTTTTAGCTCCAACTATGTCACTGAATTGATTGGTATATGTGTATAGTTTTAAACCAATATGCCCACTCAGTACTTTTCTATTCTTTTCTATTCAATGATTATGCTGAAAGAAGATAAATCTTGAATTCTAATTTTTCCATCTTTTATTACATAGAATATAATTAAAATATATCTGGCGTTAGAATTTCTCATTGTGCAAAAATAAGTAGATGTTTCACGTTTGTTTGGTAAGTGTGTATAAAGACAAATTTTGTAAATTGTATCTTTTTCTTGGGAATTGTAACTTGGTGGAATTGTTTTGCCGTCGTAATTTACTTCAATGTGTTACAAAGCAGCGAATTATATCAAGGAGGTGAGCAATGGACGATTTCTTGAAATGAGTTGTTTTTAGATCCAACTACGTCACTGAATTGATTGATATACTACGTGTATAGTTTTAAACCAATATGCTCACTCAGCACTTCTCTATTCTTTTATATTCAAAGATTATACTGAAAGCAGCTAAATATTGAATTATACTTTTTCCATTTTTATTACATAGAATATATTTAAAATACTAGTGAAAATGCCCGTCCTAGGACGGTGGGTAAAAATTGTGTTTTTCACTTAAAATTTGAAAAACTGATAAAAAAATAATTGACAATATGGAAGCGTTTAGATGAGCAAAGTTCGGCTAGTTTATGTTGTAATAAACACACAATTAGCTTTTACAATATTTCTGGATAAACCAGGTTTTCCGGCTAATATACTATAACAAAATTAAGATTTCTTAATAAAAGAAAGATTTTATAAATATGCAATAAAAGTGCGTAATTAAAACAGTCTGCTGCAAATATTGAAATAATACTATTTTTTTAATAACACTTTGAAATTGTATTTTTATCGTTTACCCCCCCCCCTTACTCACCCCCTCTTCCTTTCTGTATGTATATTGATTAATAAATAAGTATCGCGGGTTGAATCTCATCCGTCTAAGCCCCTAAGCTTCTTTCCTCCTGATGCAAAGCTATAAATCAAAAATTATTAATTTTACTTTTCGTATAAATATTATTTTTTTACTTTTAAAATATGGGATATGTTTTTTTGTTGTTGTTGTTTTTGTTTTTTAGTTTAAATTTGCATACACCTGTATGTAGAAAAAGAAAAAATAAGTAATGTGTAATTTAAAAATAAGTTACAAAATGCCAGGATATTATTTCGGGGAGGGGGGGGGGGGCGACTAATCCCCTAAGCTTCTGTCCTCCTGGTGCAAAGCTAATAACACTTTGAAATTGTATTTTTATCGTTTACCCCCCCCTTCCTCCCCCCTCCATTTTTTTAAATATGTATATTGATTAATAAATAAGTATCGCGGGTAGAATCCCATAAGCCTAATCCCCTAAGCTTCTGTCATCCTGATGCAAAGCTATCAATCAAAAATTATTAATTCTACTTTTCGTATAAATATTAATTTTTTACTTTTAAAATATGTTTTTTTTTTTTTTTTTTTTTTTTAGTTTAAATTTGCATACACCTGTATATGGAAAACGGAAATATAAGTAATGTGTAATTTAAAAATAAGTTACAAAATGCCAGGATATTATTTCGGGGAAGGGGGGGGGGGGCGACTAATCCCCTAAGCTTCTGTCCTCGTGATGCAAAGCTATAAATCAAAAATTATTAATTTTACTTTTCGTATAAATATAAATTTTTTACTTATAAAATATGGAAAGTGTTTGATTTTTTTTTAAAGTTTAAAATTACATACACCTGTATATAGAAAAGGAAAATATAAGTAATGTGTAATTTAAAACTAAGTTACAAAATAATAAGTCTAAAATATTTAAATTGATTACTTTTTTAAAAGAAAGTCAGTTTTATCATTTTTTTTGCAGGGAAAAAAAAGGATATTTTTTAAAATATCATATCATTGTTTTCCAAGATTAAAATTCCTTACATGTCCGAAAGAAAATTTTATATGATTGCACCTTAATACTTGAAATAATCTCAAGTGACACTTGGCGATTTAAATGCGATGTGCCTTCTGATTTGTTAGGAAGAAGTGTCTACCACTGCTCAATTATCAGGATTTGTAACCTTGAGAAGTAATCTCGTGATTCTTGTTTCTTGTCAACCAATGGGAGAATGGAACCTTTCACCCTTGAGTCTCTTCCTGGGAGACTGGTAAGATTGAAGGATTCGCCTCGCCCTGCGTTACACTGCATTTTATTATGTAGAGATATCTGGCGTTACAATTTATCATTGTGCAAAAATAAATAGATGTTTCACATTTGTTTTGTCAGTGTGTATGACGAAAAACTTTGTAAATTTTGTGTTTTGCATGGAAATTGTATCTTGGTGGATTTATTTTTTCGTAATTTACTCCAGTGTGTTACAAAGAAGCTGATTATACTAAGTAGGTGAGCAGTGGAAGATTTCTTGAAATGGGTTGTTTTTAGCTCCAACTACGTCACTGAATTGATAGATATATGTGTATAGTTTTAAACCAATATGCTCACTCAGCACTTCGCTATTCTTTTATATTCAAAGATTATGCTGAAAGCAGATAAATCCTGAATTATACTTTTTCCATTTCCATTACATAGAATATATTTAAAATATATCTGGTGTTATAATTTATCATTTTGCAAAAATAAATAGATGTTTCACGTTTGTTTTGTCAGTGCGTATGACGAAAAACTTTGTAAATTTTGTGTTTTGCATAGAAATTGTATCTTGATGGATTTATTTTTTCGTAATTTACTCCAATGTGTTACAAAGAAGCTAATTATACTAAGTTGGTGAGCAGTGGAAGATTTCTTGAAATGGGTTGTTTTTAGCTCCAACTACGTCACTGAATTGATAGATATATGTGTATAGTTTTAAACCAATATGCTCACTCAGCACTTCGCTATTCTTTTATATTCAAAGATTATGCTGAAAGCAGATAAATCCTGAATTATACTTTTTCCATTTCCATTACATAGAATATATTTAAAATATATCTGGTGTTATAATTTATCATTTTGCAAAAATAAATAGATGTTTCACGTTTGTTTTGTAAGTGTGTATGAAGAAAAATTTTGTAAATTTTGTGTTTTTCATTGAAATTTTAACCTGACGGATTTATTTTGTCGTCATTGTATTAAAAAGAAGCTAATTATATGAAGGAGGTAAGCAATGGAAGATTTCTTGAAATAGATTGTTTTTAGCTCCAACTACGTTACTAAATTGATATATATGTATGTTATAGTTTAAAACCAACATGCCCACTCTGCACTTCTCTATTCTTTCATATTCAAGGATTATGCTGAAAGAGGATAAATCTTGAATGGTACTTTATCTTCATTTGTTACATAGAATATACTTAAAATATATCTGGCGTTAAAATTGAACACTGTACAAAATTAAGCAGATGATTCGCATTTGTTTTGTAAGTGTGTATGAAAGAACATTTTGTAAATTTTGAGTTTTTCATTGAAATTATAACTTGGTGGATTTATTTTGTCGTAATTTACTTCGATGTGTTACAAAGAAACTAATTATATGTAGAAGGGGAGCAATGGAAGATTATTTGAAATGAGTTGTTTTTAGCTCCAACTGCGTTACTAATGAACTGCGTTCCGTACTTGTAATTTATTTAAAATCTTAATACTTTGTCTTAAATGGAGTAATTAAAAAAAATCGCATCAAAAAATTTTATTAAGAAGAGAAAATTTTATGAAATAATTATATAATGTGATATATTAATCTGTGATCTTTTGTTAAACTTTAAGCATTTTGATTTGATTAGAGAATATATTTCTTATAGCAAAATCCCTATATTTCAATTAAAATATTAGATTTTGAAGTTTGTATAGATATAATAAAAATGTTATCAATAATTTACAAAAAGATTGAAAATTTTGTGCTGCTTTAGCTCGTGCAAATTGTAACTTTATGGATTTGATTCGTTTTAATTTACTCAAGTGTCTTACAAAAGAGATTATTATGTTACGTTAACTGGAGTGATAAAAAAGTAAGCATAACGTAAAATCCCTAAAAATTTATAAGAACCGTCTACAGATTTAAGGGAAGCTGGATGTCCCTACACTATACCCACCTTTTAATCAGTGCCTTTAAAATCAGTTTATCTTTTTATCAGTTAAATGTAGTAGTACTTTTTATCCGAAACTACCAAATATATTCACTTGAAAATTTTTATATAAAAATATAAATAATTCTTATTAGTTAGGTGAAATTTACGACATATCATATTTATTTTTTTTTATCTGGAATAAATACCACTTTTAATTAACAAAAAAATTTTGAATAAAATATTTGTTCATATGTCAGTAAAAACAAGGTTATTCAAAAAATATTTACTTCTGATTGATCAAGGATATGTGAAAAATTAACAAGATTACAGACAATAATACGCAGTAGTATCTATAAAACTTTGCACCTACATATCCATCCATTGGCATATGTTCTTTTTCAGAAACTATTTAATCGAATCTACAATTTTATTTACAATATAAATTTATTTTTCACATTACAATTATAATTTTAGGAGATATTAATAAAAATATGAAAATGTAATTAACATTAGAAGCTCTAAATTTTAAATGTTTATAATTCAAAAACTTATTATCCAAATAACATGCAATTTCGTTTTCAGGCATAGTTTGATCAGGCACATAAGATTTAAAATATCTTGTAAGAATTGGGTCTTGCAAATTAAAAAACCAAAGTTTGAGGTGGTATTGATTTGTAGATGACCCTCTAAGCAACTTTTATATGGATCATTTAAAAGTAGACTTAGTTTCCAATCGCTTGGTAATAGTAACTTTCTTTTGCGAATATTTGCAGCAGAGTTAGTAGGGGGTGTTTACTTTTTTTCCACGACTGTGTGTCACTGCAAACCTATAAAGTAATTTTAAGTCACTGATAACGATATTTTTAGTGGCGGGGCGTGGGGGAGAGGAATGATAAAATATGAATGGATGATATTGTAAGAGTGTTCACAATTACTCTAAAGTTAACAGCGTTTAAAGTTAAGAACTCCTGATAAGTATTCAGAATAATGTTTTTTCAAATAATGTTTTTTTGTAATTTCAGGTAACATTTCACTGAGTTACGGTGATTACCCTGGATTACTACTAAAACGACATCATTACTGGACAGCGTGTCTTTACACAACTTTAAGTTGTGATTAAAAATATATATTTATTTATTAAGCAAAATAGATAAAATAGAAAAAAGTGTTTTCCAAATATCTTGTTTTAATTTCGTGAAACAGATCTCAAATGTACACTTATCTTGTTTTTTTCCTGACTTTGGATCTTTTATTTATTGGGTTTTTCCGCCTTTACAGTAATTATATATGTTAGACTTTATAATACATATAGTAGAATTTATAGTAGCCTTTTATAATTTAGCGTACAAGAGGATATACCCGGATTTCCGGGTTACAGAACATAGGTGATAAGCATTTTATTCAATGAAAACAGTATTAAATGCTTTACATTTAATATACAGGGTAGGGCAAATAAAAGTGGATCGGAGAACAGAGTTCCAGGTTACAACGAAACACAGCAAAGGAAAGGCAATACTATCTGATACTGTATACACTGTCACACTCATACTGACACAGCCCTCACTAAGATGTGAACCGGTATCGATCACGTGGCATGCGTACACGTGGTGTGCGCATCAATCATTCATGTCCCTTCGTATGCACTCGTCCAGGCCACTTTTATTTTCTCCAACCTGTATATTTATAGAATGCGCGCTAACAATACGAATAATCATATTTATATGTAAAAAAAATATCAATTATGAGTTCAAATAAAATTTTAAAATTTATTAAAACCGATAATTTATTTTATTAGCTCCGCACCAGGAGTTAGCAACTCAAAATATCGCCAGATATCGCTATTTACGATCAGCCTTTTGAATTCTCACCACTTCAGTGTTTTATGCGCATAGTTTGATTATATATCTTAAATTTGTATTATATTTATAATTTGTTGTTTTAGTTAATCATTCATAAATGTATTAATTTCGATATGGATTATAAGCTGGAAGCAAATGCGAGCTGTTTAAATTATTTTAAATGCGCATTGATTTATCTTTCGCAATTATTTACACGCGATAGAGATAGCTAATAAAAACATACTTAAAAACTATTTTAAAAACAAATAAAATTGAATAAAAGGCGATACATTTTTCAAAGAAATTGCCACACAGTTTTCAAATAAATTTCAGTTGAAAGTTATTTTTTTTTTCTTAATTCAATGGTGTAAAAATTTTAAATGTGAGATGTTTAGTAGTTAAAAAGATTTACAGTAAAGGTTAAATTTAATCATCTGTTATTGCCAGCGTCAAAATGAGGTCTACGTTACGGACGTACACATTTGCCATTGATAATATAGATCGTTTTGACATACATTTACTAGGCACGTAGAGAGGGGTGACTGTAATAGGTTCTATCACCTATCTGAATATCATACTTGCCGAACATCAGATTTTATAAAGTGAAAAATATTATTTGAATTAGAAAATTTCATTTATAAGTTAAATCAGTAAGTGGCACATGGAAACAATGCACTTAAAACTGGATGGACTTAACTAATGAATTCGGCAATTATGCACTACACATGGAATGGTTAATACAATTTGCAAAAATTCGAAAGTTACGTAATAAAATGAAAACAATACTTTTTTTGTAAATCTAATATATATACAGCGTAGGAGGTATTTGAACTCACTGAATACAGAACTTAAGAAATTCCAGCTCAAAGTAGTCCACCACCTACCACATGTTGGGAAATACTTGATTAAGAATTTGGAATACTTACTAAATTTTTACTAATATTTGGAGAGAATTAAAGGCAATTAATAATTACTCTTAATTTTCTGCATGAAATATTTTCTTTTTGTACAATATGTTTAATTTCATGTTGAAAGAAATTAGAAAATGGAAACTCCTTAATATTTCCTATTTTAATTTATGAGATTTATTCATCAAAAATTTTGAATAATTTTTGCCCTGAGTCATTGTTTCTCAGGCATGTTTTTTGTGCATGTCTATTGTGTTTGCGCATATAACATTAGGGTCATTCCACGTAAAATGAGCAAAAATTAAAAAAAAGTCGTGGCCACATACTAACCAATTTTAATAAAATTCGATGCTCAGGTTCAATTCATATTCAAGTAATGCTCTGCAAAATATCTTGACAAAAAAATAAATTTTTTTAGCAGTTTTGGACATTTAAAAAACTTGTGATATAGAATGACATGTGTGCAATCGTCCAAAGTTGCAAGTTTGAAGTTCTGTATCTTGAAAACTGTTTAACAGAAAGGAATTTTTTTTTATAATTTTGTAAACTCTGAAAAATTAACTTCTTATTTACTGAGTTATAATAATGTAGTAACACCATGATTATTTATAAATTGGTTGCAAAAATTGAAAATTTGTGAATTTTGAGAAAATTAGAAACTTTATAAAAATCAAAGGAATTAAAAAAACCTCTGTGAAATTAATGCCTGATATAGTATGACATATGTAGATCAAATTCCCCAAGTTTTAAAGTGGCCATTTATTTCCTTCATCTTCAAAAAAACTTAGAAACTTTTAAAAAAATTACAAAATCATGATTTTTCCTCTTCTGTATAAGCAAAACATAAATAAAGGACAGGCCCGACATTAACAATATTGCACAGACATAAAGATTAATAAGTCCATGATACGTTAAAAAAAATTCAAGATTGCCTTTTGATGCCTAACATAAGAAAAATGGGTTCAAAATAGTAATGTTTTCTGCAATCCATTAGCTATACCTCTTTGAATTCGCCCGCGTATCTTAAAATATTGCACGATTGCATGAGAAAAAAATTTAGTGCTGCCATCTAGTTTTTTTACTTAAATTTAGAATTGACATATAGTTTTTCGTTTAGCTCAGTCTGATTTCTACTCTAATTTAAAATCCTCTTGAGGCAAAAATAAACTGAAAGCAAGAATAAAAGTTTCTGCATTTAAAGTATACAGATTTATCTGTAATATAAAACAATTTAAAAGTTTAATAAAGCTTTCCTTGACTTAAAAAAAAGTGATAGAAATATTGCATTTTACCCTCAACATTTTTTACTATTTATTTTTTTTCTCATTAAGGAATAAAAAAGGCATGAATGAAACTTCCGATATTTCAAATATATACTTTTAGCTATAAGGTGTAGCAATTTGCAGCTTGTCAAGGCTGTCCTTTGTGTGTAAAGGATTAATAGAAATATTGCTTTTTTCTCTTAAAAATTTTCAAAAATAATTTTTTTCTCGATACGAAATAAAAATACAATTACTAACTTACGCCAGTCTGTTAATTATCATTCATTCCTAAATATAAATAATTTTTAATATATTCTTTCCATTAGTAAGGCTAATAATTGAAATTGAAATTTTAAGCACGTAGACAATACCTCGATTTTACATTCACTTTTAATGTAAATTTTAATACTTAAATGAACAATCCAGAAATCTATTATTTTACATTTACTCATAAATAGATATGATCTACTTATAGACTGATTTTGATTAAAATCTGTGACATGTGTACCACAGCTGATTTGCTCATTTTGCATGGAATGACCCATTAAATATAAATTTCTGAAAAAATGTGATTTTTCTTGTTCATTTTTATATCGTTTGACACACATGATATATTTCTTGACGATTCATAAATTGTATGAAATTATTCTTGTAGAAGAGTTATAAGCTAGATTTAAATGCAACATCTTTTGTATTTATATGTATATATATAAAAATAAAGTAAAACGACATAGTTCAATCATTCTGAATTTAATTTAATCAGTTATGCAATAAATTAAACTAGTATCACTTTACATTTTGACCAAACTTTTCTTTTAAAAACAAAAACAATACGTAATTTTACGAATGAGTTATAATTTAGAGTTAAGAAATAAAATTTAAAAGTAAAATCACTTACCAAATCCAACCGCATGAAAAATAACTTAGGAATTCCTTTTAAAAAACAACAAAAATGACAAAGATAAAAGTAAATTGAATAGTTAAAGGAAATCAAAAAGCGAAATAGCAATTCCTGAAAATAGTCAGTTTGAAAAAATAGTCAACTGAAAATAATAGATCGAAAATAATTTGAATTTAAAATCAAATTGAGGCAGAAGTACGATATAAAACAGAAACAACAAATAACAAAACAAAAATTCCATGAACGGAAAAATCAGGAGAATAAGAAAAAGAAATTTTCAGTATCTTTTAAAAGAATATTGATAAAGCAATTCCAAAAAATGGAAATTTTAGGAATGAATTCTGGATTTTGATTTTATTTGTTTAAATTGTTAGCTATCTGAACAACGTACTTTAATCGTTTATGTTTATTCATTCAATGTAATTGAGAGAAAAAGAAAAATGAACGACCGTGTTCATTCTCCTTTTTTATATTTATACATTTTAAATTTTATTGTTTAAATGATTTCAGATACGAAACAATTATTGGGACGTGACCTTTCTATTCAAATAAGGCAAAAATCATTTATTTTATGAATTTGAATAAATACTTGTTTTGGTCTCATCAAAAAATAGACGAAACGATGTTATTATATATTTTTAATTAAGAAGTAAATAAAAATATTATAAAAAATATAGTATTGAAAATATTGTCTTGCGTTGTATTATACATATTGAGTAATTTTATTGTAATTTTATAACGTATTCAAAGATTTTTCATTTAAAAAACTATTAATTTTGTTAAAATATATTTTTAAAAATCCTTATTTTCATTCGTAATCGCTTTTGAAAAATGCAGTGTTAATGTTGGAGTAACGGAAGGAAATTGACGGAAGAACAATTTTTGGTACGATAATGTAAATTTTCTAAATGGTCTAAATTTCTCTCTCAAAATGATTGTCTTGTTATTTTACAAATATTATTTCTCTAAAGTAATAATTATAGCTCATGTGTTATAAAAATAGATAAGCATTTTCTTTTTCAGATTTTTTTTTTTTTTTTTTTTTTTTTTTTTTTGCTAAACAGAGGTGACGAAACCTTAAGGCAAAAGAAAATTTCTCCCTAAATTATTGCTTCTTCAATTATCTATTCATTATACATAGTTACGTAATGTTAGGCGTGAGATTTGTATCGTAGCACTTGCACGAAAACATGGATTTACGCGCTCTTAAATTAACACTACAATAAGTTAATCTAAAGGCAATAGAGAAAGATTAAACGCATAGTATCATCGAATGATATAGTCTTAAAGTTCTTTTTTTTTTTCACTGAAGCAATCAGCGATTAATCATGTGTTCATAAATGTATTTGTAAAAATATGAAAAAAAAAAGCAATTTAATAAATTACAACGACCATTTGGAAAATGATTTTTTCAAAGACTAAAATTTAAGACATAAAAAATCGAACGGACTTGATCGTACGTTACGTACGCAATGGATTAAACATTAACATTCCTGGACCCATCATGAACAAATTTTAAAAGAAATTTCAGTTTTACAATTTTCGGTACTGTACCATTTTAAACTTCTACGGAGCTGGTCATACATTACGTACACCATGGATTAAACATTAATATCCATGGACCAATTTTAAATGAAATTTCATTTTTAAACTTCTAAATATCCCACAATATTACTTTTTATATCGTTGTATAGAGAAAAAATGCATTTTTAATTGCAATTTGTTTGAAAGCTGTATCTCAATTTGTTTCTGAGTTTTTTTTTTTTTTTTTTTTTTTTTGTAGTTTTTATTACTTTTTTGTCACAGTGGCAACAGAAGTATCCATCTTTGTTGAAAGTAAAGGGAAAATACAGATTACTGTATAGACCCATCAGAAAACAAATAAAATGCGGGAATCAACTAATAAAACGCTTCAGATATGTTTTTGATTTCCTACCCTGACCGAGGAAAATAACCATTTTTCCAAATGCTTAACAAAAGAGAAATTAAATCTTTATGTGTAATCATTATATATATTAGAAAAATACATACTATGTTCGTTTTATCATTGTAAGAGGCATTTCATGAAATTTTGAATAAATGTTTTCCATAACCTTAACCTCAACATACTTTACTAAAGCACACTCTTATGCTTGAATTGTATGTCTTATTGCTGCAACAAAATGTATTCTGAACTCTATACAAAATCATTCGGATTATAACACACGCTAGACCAACAAATTTTCTACACGGATCAAATGTTACAATCCTTTTCATGACTCTGAAATATATAAACGAAACATCTGCTAAATCTGTGAAGTCCGAGTACGTTGTTGCGGAATTCGAAACAGTAAATGATGTATTGTTAAAGCATTCGATGTGCTGAAATAACAGAACGAATTTATATACGTAAATCTGATCTAACCCCACAGCAGGTTACGACTAAGTATGAAGAAATTCTAGGAAAACATCTTCAACATTTTCGAAATAGAATCGATTCCATCACTACATATTACGTAATACTCTTACAAGAATTACTAAACCAGAAATGCATAACTGACTGATATGCAGAGTGATTGTATAAAGAAGCAGATTTTCAGATTTGTTATACTCTTCACCATTTTAATTTCGTCAGAGTCAATTGAAAACTCGATTTAAATGGCACTTTCTAGTTAAAAATGTGGATAAAATACGGTATTTACCAATAGTGCGGGCACCAAAACAGTAGAATGGTTCTTGTAACATGCTGAAAAGTTTTAATTTAAAAATATGCAAACGATAGCATTCTAAACAGTTGTAATTAAGGAATAATGTATGAGCATATCTGTATGAGATAAATACCTCGTGATATCCTGCTGAATGTTCAAGCTAAATTAAATGATGAGGAATATCCAAAACGTTTTGAAATTACTGGTTCAAACCGGACATGGATGCCTAGTAAATGGCTTAAACTCAAAAAAGCCTAGCCAGTTAGAATATGAAAGACGAATGCTTTAGATGAATACTTTAACTAACAGTTTTCCACCATTAGTAGAGGAGGAACGGGTATACGGAATACTATTTTTTGATTTGTATCTCTCTTTTCTTAAAAAAAGTAACTAACGCTGTCACCGCCGCCACCATTTTTTGTTACAAGAGGTCTTTCTTCGTTAATATTAAGAAAACCCCCTGACCGCCGAGCAAAAGGGCAAAATTGTAATGTTTTTTACTCTGTAATTTTTTTAAAAATCTAAAAAAAGGTGATTTTTCAAAAATACATAAAAAATTTAATTAGGTATAAGAATATAAGTCTTGAGAGTATTACTCATAACAAAATGTTTTAAAACTGCATTATATTTCTAGAATTATATTAATTTAAATATTGCTTCTATTGCCGTGAAACCTGCAGCTTATTGAACGGATATATAATTCGCGGCGGCGGGAAGGTTAAGAAAAATATTTCATGCAAAAATATGAAAATCGGTGGTGTTATAGAGATATATATGATAAACACGCTGATACAGACAGTTTTCAAATAGAAGAATTATTTTAAGATATATTTAATGTTAAATTTAGTCAAAATCGTTCCATTAAAAAGTTTTAGAAGAGCAAAACTACACATAGGAATTTAATCATTTTTAGATCATTTTATACATAAGAATTTCCCAGAGTGCAGACTGCATTTATTTTTTTAGTTTGACTGTTTTTTCAGTTTTATATTTATTTTAAATTCAAATTTTCAGCATTTCGAGAGATATTTTTTACAGCTTTTAGAAAAGGGTATTATTTTAAATTGTTGCCAAATTTAAAAACGACATAAAGAATAATGATACCTTCAAATAAAAAAAATATTTACACATGACTATTATAAACAGAAAAAAAACAACTTTCAAATGAGAATTAAATCATTACGTGTTAAAAGTAGAAAAATATTCATAATTACGTCACAAAAACTACATTTACACGTGAATTTTAGAAGAGAAAGAAAATTGTAAAATAATAAATTCATTAGTATGCGTTAATACGTAAATGGAGTAAATTGCGTCATATTTAAAATTGCCAGGCAATAATATTGCCAAATAATTTAAATTTTAAAATATACTTGCGCGAGGCATTTATTTCATATTTTGAAATAATATTTTATAAATAATCTATATATATATTACGCTATCGTAGGTGGCACAGAAATTGTGATCATTTGTTTATTGATTAATTTAAACTCCCGAATTGAAACGCATCTCTTCGGTTATTGAACAGCATATAATGCATCACCATACCATCTCTCCTAGGGATTAAAATAGGGAGAGCCTTTTTGTCGCCAAATGCCGCCATATTTGTCTCCCACTTGGCGATATATCGTCAAATTTGGCGACAAAAATTAGTCGCCAAAAGTGATGTCAACATAGCGATATCTCTAATATTTAGCAAAATCCCCATAGATTTCCATTGTAAACCAATAGGGTTTACTTGCTTACAGAAAATCAACAAAATGAGATATTTTGAACTTATGAAGTAATACCGATGTTATTGAAGCACCTACAAGAATCGCATTGCTTTTATATTCATAATTCTAAGACAGCGCAAATAGTATTTCCTTTCTAACAACAAATGTATTTTCACGTGAATATTAAAAAGAGAAAGAAAACTGGTGAAAATTACGTCAGGTTTAAAACGATTAATTTAAAATGTCTTATTTAAAATAACTTTCTTTAAAGCACTGTTTAAAAAACCGGGAGACGAAGACTTTGTTTACTTAAATAATTTTACATTAGCTTATTTTCACATGTTTCACTGAGCTGATTTAACCAAAGACGAAAACAGCCCGTTAACAGGGAGATAGTCACTGTTTTTTTTAATTATAATTCATTCTTCCGAAATTTGTTTTATTAAATTGTCTACATAAAAATATTAGATACATTAAAAGTTATTAAAGTAAAAACTTTTACTATTTCTTATCACATGTTTAATCTATTTCAAGTGGAAGAAAAATGTATATAAATATTTAGATTTAAAAGTATATGTATATAGTTTTCGGGTTATATGAACCAGTCATGTAATGTGGAATATGGTTATAAGGAACAGCAAGAAAATCCATCATTTAAAAGAATAACCAAATTTCTTTAAAGAGTAAACCGCAGTACATCATCTAAAAACCATCAGATTCTTTAAAAATTTTTAATTAAATAAATCATAAATGTAGTCAGTTGTTTCGTCCTCAATGCAGTCACATGGGCCTACATTGCACACATCAGACGATTCATCCACTCTCGTCCCCTCTTCCGTGCTCTGAATATTTTCAATGGCAAAGAAGATCTTGCTCACTTGGTAAAAAGTCAGATGATACATCGTAGTGGAATGTTTGTTCGTCTTCACTAGACTCGTCTCGAAACAGTTATCTAGCTTATAGTTCATATTATCTGACAAGCTATCTTATTAAATTAACCTTTTCACTCGTCGACATGTTAGTATAGAGGTAAACTGACTAACACAGCAATACATATAATTGTTCAACAAGGGGTTTCGGGACACATTTTCAAACAATTTTTATTTATTGAGTTAAAATTCTGATTTTTTTTGTGATGGTTAACCTTATCATTTGTAAACAAAATCACATTATAAAACTTCTCATATTTTTTTAGAAAAAAATTTTAAATTTAAAATTTATTTAAAAAGTGGGGTAAATTAAAATCATTATAACTGGGAATATTATTTATAGAATTTCATTTTTTTTTTCATTTAAAAAAACAGAAATATATAAGTTTTAATTTTGATTCAGCATTTTTAAAAATATTAATTTATAAAAAAATTAAAAATAGTTAACGAAAAAAATTTAAAAAAAGTGGTGCAACTTTTATTAAAAAAATCCTATTTTCAAAAGTAAATATTTTTTTTCAAATATGCTGAATTAAAATTAAAGTAAAACAATTGAAAAAGATATGTTCCAAGTTTGAACCCGTTATCTGTAACGGTTCTCGAGTTATAACAATTTAAATATGCGAAATGGTGAAAAAACCTATCATGAAGAAAAACGCATTTTTACAAGAAGGCGTTTCCATGACTGCCATTGCTTGAAAGCTAAATTTCGAAAACAAGCCAAAACTAAAAAAATATTTTTTTTTTCTAATTCAGATAGAAACATGATTTAAATGTCATTTTAAGCAGGAAAAAACAGAGAATTTTTTAACGAAATAAAATATTTTTCCAAAATTTGAAGATTTTTGTGTCCCGGACCCCCTTAATACTGAACTTAGTTAACATCACTGATGAAGAGGTCTTATATTTAATACGAATATTATAAAGAAAATGCACTTTTAAACATTTTATATTGTTCCTTGAGTGACAGATTTTATTGTCACATGATGTGTTGTTATTCAATACACGGGTCTTTTAAAAAGCTTTCAAAAACTCCAACAAGTTATGGGGAAAAACAAATATTTATTAAAATGTAAAGAGATGCTGCGAAAAGATAGAAGCAGGAGAAGGTCGTAACGTACATGCGCGGAAGTGCTTCGTTTAGATGTTGCTTTTTAGCAGGCCAGGAGAGAAGTGACATAAAACGCAATTACAGACTATCACCAGTTGGCGGGTGAAAGAAATCAACTCACAAGTTTGGTGATAATGCGGGAGTAAGGTTGGATGGTTGCATTTATGACGGCCAATTATATGCACGAGGGATATAGGCCCAGGGGGGAGTGCCCTTCGTGGGTGTCTTTCTAAGGGAACCTAACCCGTATTAACGCTTGTAAAATTCAAGGTTCGAAGAAAACCACGAAAATTCCGAACGATTAGGCCGACGGGCGCGATTGAGATCGAACCCAGCACCTCCCATCTACCAGCTTCGAGAGCAGAACCTCTCAGCCACTGGTGGGGCGCTGGAGTAAGGAAAACACATGCAATTAAATTACAAGGTTTACACAGTAGTTCCCGCACATAGAAGTTTTAAGGTTGCTTGATAAGGAATTTTTGTGGTCAGGAGTGGCAAAATTATCACCGATACATTTGCCCTTCACATGTGCGTCCTACGATGTTGACGAAAATCTGGATTTATTACATTGCTAAAAGAGACAACTAAAAAATTTCTGATACGCAAACTGCGTGGGACGATAGAGAAAAGATGTAAACATGAACAAACACTGAAATGCTGAACTGAATTGAGGAGACTAGTGAGTGTTGACCACTTTTTACAAAATGATTTTTTATTTTTTAAATATAGAACGTAGAATAAAAATTAATGTATCATTTTATTCGATATACAATCGGTTATCAAAATAAAATGCTACATTAGTGTAATATATGAGAAATTGGAAAAATGATTGGTTTTAATAATGAGAAAATAATTGGTCAAGGCTCCCCATATATGGAAGGGTTGACCCACTATATGGGACGCTTAACCCACTTTGTTTTATATTTTAAATATTTGTGAAGAGAAATAAAATCAGTTTTAAAAAAGCAAAATAACTTTAAGCTACATTCTATAATTATTATTAAAAATATTTAAAAATATGATGCTTCAACAAACCTGTTTAGGCGTAATTGTATGTCAGAGGAGAAAAATTTTGTTTTAAGCAGGATTTCGTCTGAGCAGGTATAATTGTAAAATAGGGAAATGTAATTTTAACACATAACCCCTTAACGGTCGCTTTAAATTACGATATAAAAATTCAAATTGCTAATTGCAACCACTTTTTTTTAAAAAGAAATATTCACTTTATTTAATGACAGGTAAAATGATACCATAATAAAGCCAATTGCACTATTTTATAAAACTGGTGGGAATCAAGTAATCTGAATATTTTATTCAGATTGACACAGCCCGTGAATATCACGGGAACGAGAATTAAGGGGTTAAGACAGTATTCCGCTAGAAACAGGCTCCGTTTCCATAGGGTTTCATGCATTATAATGTCCGGATTTTATAGCCACAGTTCCGCATTTTTTGGTCTCCTTGTCCAACTTTTTGTGACATTCGACCTGATAACTCTAGTTGTCACAAAGTTTGGCTTCATCTCATCCTATTCATTATGTTGAAATTTGTCTACATACCTTCCTAAAGTTTTTCGATCCATGCTATGTTCTTTTGCAGCCGCATGATTACTTAACTTATTATTATCATATTTTAACCCTTTCAGAGGCAAAGTACTTTCAGTACTAAAATGTTGAAATAAATGACTGACACTGGAATATACGAACAAATTTATTTGGAAATATGAAAAAAAGTAATATTTCACATACATATTAAATTGAAAAGATTTTAGCAAAATTCTGGTGCCATTGTGGAGTTTGGGAATTAAAATAAAGTGGTTTCATAAACATACAACTGCCCTTGAAATGGTTAAGACTGCTGATTTCGTACTTTCCAGTCTTTTCCACTGTTTCTATTTACCTATTATAAGTAATATTTAAATGGAAAAAGTTCCTATAAACTTTCGCATTTATATTTCATTAATTTTTTTTCCTGCTGCGCAAATAGTAAATTTTTACATCTTTCTTTAATCAGTTTTAAACGTTTTCTTTCCCATCACCCCATTTTACTGTGCCTTTGCAAAATAAATTTATATTCATTTTTATATATAACCATTAATCCTTCATTATACACAGTGTATAATAAAAATATTTCAAAAACCCCTTAATTAACACATTGCCGACGGGCAATTTTAATCAAATCTGAATTTTAAGACAATAGCAACTCCTCCCTGTTCAGTAAGTCTTTAGTAAATTGGTGTTCTAGATAGGTTTCCTAAGTTTATGCATCGGAAAGTACCTTTCAATGAACGAGTTTAATATAAAACGGTTTACAATCTAAAAAAATATGGACAACATGATATAAATGCATTTCCTGTAAGGTAGATGCCACGCCCTTAGTCAATGATGTATTTTGAATGAAATCCAGAATTCTCGTTTACCATCGTGAATCTGTTAAGGGAGCCTCGAACATCTGGTCAACCATCTCTCACATTGACTGGGTCAAGCCTCCTCACATAGCCTTTTTCTAAAGAATAGCACGTTGTTATGTTAAGCCTAACTTACTGTATAATCTTTATGCCTGGAATGAAAGCTCGATATTTCAGCATTACTCAAAACGTCCTTACTTAAATTTCTGTGGTATATTTTATCTAAAAAAAGCTTACAAAATATTTCTAAAAACACAACTTTTAGCTTGAAAATACCTTACAGTTGAAATTTTCCACACCTATTTCGATTATCTGTATGAACTAGAGATTGTTGTTTGAGCATTCCTTTGCCTTTGGTTGACACCTATTGATAAAACTCTGAAATTCTTTTAAATATGAAAACTGATGGGTGGTCAAGCCTCCCGCATGGTCAACCCTCCCGAGTCTTCCCTAAGACGTTATCTCTCACATGAGAATTCGAGGTGCGGCAGTAAGTTACAAACCCAGAATACCTGTTAAAACGTGTGTAGCTATTAACGATGATTATTTATTTATATTTTTGTTTCTTTATTACCAGAAAGTTTCTCAGCGGTGAATTTAAAGTTTGTCAGGAAATTAATTTATTAAATGATAGCGGAATGAAATAGTGATCGCCTTTCTATAACTGATAAAAATAAATGTATTAATTCACTTTCTATAATTGTGTGGGGATATGCATACTGTAAAGATATAATTTTAAATACTATAGATACGAGGGTGGTTAAATAATTATTCTCCTAATATATATAAATATTTGTGCTGCGATAGTTGTTATTGAATATCGAAGCCTAATGTCTTAGATGCCTAGATGCTCAATTTCAGAACCTTAGCTGCTATATTCACATAGTTTTGGAGAGAGGAGTGAAAGGCTTATTTTTAGCTTATGGGACTAGATTTGTGACAGTGGATGAGACTTAACTACAGTCGTTTGGACTCGGGATCGTAGGGCTGTAAAGACATCTCATCCACTGTCACAAATGTTGCCTCATAAGCTCCAAACCAGCATTTCACCCTCACCCCACCTCCTTAAAAACTCCCCCCAAAATAGGTCTTTAAAATTTCACTCCTCTGTATGTTAATATAGCAGTTACGGTTCTGAAATTGTGCATATAGTCATTTAAGAAATTAGGCTTCGATATTCCACATCAACCATCGCAATACAAATATTTTATATACATTAGGGACAATAATTATTGAACCACCCACGTAAATGAAAGTTTATAATTTTCTGGGGGATCCTGAAAAAGGAGATACACCGGGTAAGTCAAAATGAATATAGCGATTAGAAGCAGCTATAACTGTTTAATGGAAAAGAATTTATCGATAAGATTAACACAGAATGTAGACGGAACTTCAAAATTTTGTATACATACGTCATATATGTTCTATGTGACTTCCCTTGGTCACACGAACAACATCTAGGCGGTAGTCAATTTCGGGCCATACAATCTGAAGCATTTGTTCAGTCACCGACGCAAGCGCATTACAAATGTGTACTTCGAGTATTTCAATTGTTTTGGGCATTGGAGGCACCCTGTCTTTCACATAACCCCACAGAAAAAAATCGGCCATTTTTACCGTCATAATTGTTCATTTTTACTAATGAGACGACCGCAATGAACAGGTTTCTTGTCATTGCAAAGTTTAAAATCGCGCATGCGTAGGCTTACGCTTCACTGCACTTGCTTACGTAAAGAAATTTTGAAGTTCCGTCTACATTCTGTGTTAATCTTATTGATAGATTATTTTCCATTAAATAGTTATAGCCGTTCGTAATCGCTATATTCATTTTGACTTACCCTATATAACAGAAAACTGTTATACCTGGGTAGTATGAGTTATAATTACCAAAATGTCCATGCTCTGTTAATGGAAGAAGTAAAAATTTATTTTCCTATGACTGAAACTCATCTTGTTATGATAATTTTTTGAAATTTCTCCGCTTTTTGACACTGAAGACAGAAAAGTCAGTTTTTACTGTCGGAAATAATTGATTTTTTTTTTTAAATCCAAATTTTCGCAAAAGTTGTTTGCAGAAGATTGGACTGTTTTTTGATTTACAACACGAGGAATATTCTTGTAGAACTTATAAGTCACAGGGAAAGATAAGAACAATTAAAATAGCATTTCTTTAGAAAATTAGAGCTGGATTATTTAATCAAAATAATATTAAAACTTATTTTATTTTGAACACATTTACAATTTATTTTCGTATGTACCTCTAATACGTAATCCATAATTGCGAGTTCCAATGTTTTGGTGATTCCCGGTAGTTAGTTTACCTCAAACTATATTGTAGATTTATATACGTATTTTTCACATATACAGGGTGTGTCATAAAAGATGGGCAAAACTTTAAGAGGTGATTGTACACATCCAAACAAACAACGTTCATCAAAGAATGCATGGTCGGAAGTAAAACGCAAAGGTGCTACAGGGCGCCGAAAGTGATGTTATTTTACGAGGTAAAAAAACACAAAGAGCGATTAAGTGAACACTATCTCATGCCAAGCCGTTCTCCGTACACTCGTTGAACCTCTGATAAAATGCATCTCTGCCTGTTTTTCCTGTCAGTGAAAGACAGCATCTTGCGATACGTTCCTACCGCGATTGGCAGTTGCACACTCGGATCAGTGGTTTTTGTGAATTAATCCATGTGAAATTTAGTATGCGCGTTCTTTTTCTTCCCCATATCACATTTGCATGCTATTAGTGTCGTTCTTCTACTGATAACTCGCAACAGGAATGGATCTTTTACGTTTGCATGGACCAAGATTCCAAATGAGCCATCACCTTTGCGTTTTATTTCCGACCATGCATTATTTGATGAAAGTTGTTTCTTCGGGTGTGTACTATAACCTCTTAAAGTTTTGTCCATCTTTTATGAAACACCCTGTACAGATTTAAGCATATTTTAGGGCATCTTTTTACTTTTTTCTAAGAATAGAATCAATTTAATTTCGTGATTTAAAATCTTACTTCATACAATTTATTTTAGGTAAACCACCTCCGGCATTAACCTGGTGGCGAGGTCGGATTCTTGTAGATGATACGTATGAAGTGTCGTCGCACATCGTTCGCAATGAGCTTCAGTTAGAGAGCTTAACAAGACGGGACCTGATGACAGATTTTACCTGTCAAGCTTCAAATAACAACATGTCCGCTCCAGTAAAGACATCTGTTACTCTGGATTTAAACTGTAAGTATAACCTCTTCGTTTCCGAAGCTAAAATAATACAACAAGTACTCATTCATTGGTTTTAAACAAACAAAATAACATAATAAGTAAAAATTTGATTTAAAAATAAAAAAACCAGACTGCGTAAAAAGCGAACTAATTAATTATTTCTCATCAATGTGAAACTATTTTTTATATTACTAATCTATTTTTTTATTTACTTGTATTGATGACTTTTATGTTGTTTTTAATTGTTAGTTCCCATCTATAAACACTGTTTTGATGAGGACTATAGATGTTTATGAAGGTTAGAAGTGCAGTAAAGCTAGAGATCCTATTTACACAACTTCCGGGTTGTGTAATATTTAAACGGAGCTTCTGACTGTAAAATAGTCAATGACACATCGTCTTCATTTTGAAACACTTATCCAATGATGTGTCACTCAATATGGTGCGTAAAAAAAAAATTTCGTCTCTAACGCCATTTTTTATTTTATGGCCGCCATTTTTAATTTATAAAAACAAAACCTAGCCTATAACCATCGGACGGTTAAGAGGAATCGATAGAGATCTCATTCTTTAAAATCCATCCAGCCGATGGACTGTTTCGAGGGTATAAATAAATCCACATTCCCAGATACGCGTGAAACACATAACCCTTCTTGGCAGTCGGGTAAAAATGACAGAAAAAGAACTTTTCGGAAACTTTAGGGTACAAGTAATTTAAGTTCAGAAATAAGGATCTAAAATTACGAATCCCCTTAAAATATCAATTTAATTATCAGTAACCTAAATTCACACAATCACAAATTCAAGGCCTGAATGATACACAAAGCCTCAAAACATTTTATTGTAAAGGATTTAAGTTAAATAATTATGTAAATTTCTCAATTTCTTGGCCGCGCTGTTTTGGAGCCATTTTGCAAACTCAGATGAAAATAACAACTATTTTATGAGAAATTCAGCATAGACATTGCCATTTATTGGTTTGCTTTCAAAGCAAAAAAACATTCAGCTATTAAGAAATGAAGTCAAAATGTAAAAAAATGTTTAGTCTTTACGAAGAACGGAATAGAGGTCCTCATATGTGGACACAGGTAGCGAAGAGGTTAGGCACATGAACAAATATGATAGCATAATTTTTAACTCTATAAAACACATAATTTCATGATATGCATTTATATTTATCTACAATATTATTATTCCGGCTGAAAGTAAAGTGTCATTTTTAGAAATAGAGTAGTAGTTTCTTCATTTTCTTTAATTCTTTAATTTCTTTAACTTTTTATTCAAGGTTTTTTTTTTTTTTTTTTTTTTTTTTTTACGAAAAATATGCAGTTTGTAGTTTTTAACATAGCTCTTTAGACTAGATTAATTTTAACACAATTTTTCTAATTGGTACATAAATCATCTGAGTTGTAATTTTTCAGCTGGCGAAAAACGTCCACACTGTAAAAAAGGAAAAAAAAATATCTAAAAAGTTACTTAAAATTTTCTAGGGAATTGGGATGCCTAGAACTTTTTATATCACGGCAACAACAAAAATTCAAACACACACTTTTCAACTGTAAATAAAAAAACCTGTAAGGTTACTAAAAAGTTTTTAGGAAACTGGAATGCCTAGAACTTTATATGAAACTGCAACCAGCGTTACATATAATATTTCCTACATAGCATTTTTAGTTTACAGAAAATTTGTAGCAGTTTTACTTTGAAAACCTGCAAAGTTGCAGCAAGCTCAGCATGACAATACTGGATGTTCATAACAAGACTTCAGCAAAATAACGCAAACGCCGAAGTCACCATACTTTGAACTTTCAGGTAACTTGTCGTGCAAGTTAAATTCATGCTGTATCAAATTTACTGCAAGTTAACGGCAAACAAGTAATCCAAAATACTGCAAAGTAGTAATCTTTCCATGCCACACTATCTATTAACAAGTGTTACACTATACATTTAATCCCTTCGACGGGGCCCATAGATCTGATCTGGTTTATTGCTGGGAACGCACCGTCAGAAGTTGCATGTATCATTCTTACCACCATAAACAAATTAAGGCAATATTTGTACTTTTCAATTCAGGCCTTTTTTTTTTTGGTAATTGATAAGTATAGTGTTTAAAAAAAGCTGTGTCAAACGAATAAAATTTATACAATTTCTGCTTAAGTGCTGATTATCTATCCTCTCAACAAAGGGATTTTTTGCTTTCGTCACTTTCAGGAATGAAAGACAGTCTTGCCATCAGTTTCACAACAAAGTACTCATGCAAGTGGGTGATGGTATACCCTACGGGAGATTTGCTGCGAATTTTTCAATTCAAATTTGTCACGGCAAGATAATAGCAGAAAAAAGTCAAACTTGCTGCTAATGTTCATGCTATCTGGGTTTAGTAAGATTATTGTAATTTTAGTAGATTCTTTTGTAAGTATAGATTTCTGTAGCTTTACAAAAACTAGGTTTGTAGATTTATATCTTTTTTTGTACAGTGTACAGATAAAATTTTAGTAAATATACAGATTTCTGGTACTTTACAGCTGTGGAACTACATCTTTTTTTTTTACAGTGCAGGCGTGGATTTGAACCAGAAATCTCTTGGAGGAAGCGGCCAATGCTGTTCAAAAATTACAACTCATGTGATTTATTTACCTATTAAAATAATCGTGTTATAATTAATCTAACGTAATTACGGATCTATCGTTTACTGGAATTTCATTATCAGTATTGTTTCTGCTGAGCTGATTTATATTTCATACCGGATGATATGATCGGTAAGTTTGATGAGTGAATTGGGTCATCAAAGTTTGTCCGGGATATCATAGTTGGCAGAGCATTGTCAGTTTCAGCCGAGAGATCCCTGGTTCGATTCATAGTTTCTACATATTTCGGCCAGTTGTAAAGTTATAACTGATACGTTTTTTAGAGTTTCGACAATGTAAATGTACTATTATGATTATTGAACTTGGATTTCTTTTTAAGGGGGTAAGATACCTTTGAATGCGTCGAAAAATTAAAAAATATCAATATATTCCGAGCTTCAAAACTTGTGTAATAAGTCAAAAATAAAAATCGAACTTCATTTAAACATAAAGCTCATATTTAAATTTATATATTTAAATATATATATATATATATATATATATATACCTATAAATTCATAAATAAATATCGAAATGATAAGTTTAAAAATATATGATAATAAGAGAAAAAAATCTTGCACGCATGATAAAATGTGAAAATATGTATATAAAAAGAATTTTTGCTAAAAATAAATACATAGTAACGTTACCTTTATACTAAAACCAGAATATTTGTAAAAAATATTGATTAAATTGAAAAATGAACAAAAAATTTAGAATTTTCCCTTTTTAAAAAATATTTTCAAAGTACAAAAACAGAAAAAAATTAAATTTACATTTTTCTGGTTTTAAGTTGTAGATAATACAGAAATGAATATGTGGTAAAAATTTCTTTTAATTGCCATGCATAGTTTTTTAGTAATACTGCGCGCAGTATCAAAATTCGTCGTTTTGAAGAAATGCAACGCAAAGTTTAATTATCCTATGTAGTATTAATATGTAGTCATAATAAAACTGCCATAATTAGTAAACTAATGGGAATTTTTTAATGCGGTTTTTTGCATATTGTTCAGATATGATAATGGAATCAAAATATGTATTAAAAAAATCGAAAATTTTGATGGCTTAAAGGTATTTTGCCCCCTTAAGGCAAACTAAAACAAGACACTTACGAAATAAAATGTTTTTTTTTTTAATTATTATTTAAGATATATAATACCTTACTTGATTTTAAATAACCAATAAATATATATATATTTTATACAATATTAATTTTGTATTAAACAGATTTATTTATTTATTTTATTTTTCAATTTTTATTACTTATAATCTGATTATTTATATCTTTTTATATTAATATAAAAAGTATAAATTTTAATTTTGATTAAGTACAAAAGAAAACGTTGTATTTTCTAAGAAACAAACCTCAAACAAATGTAGTTTTAAAATTCTCGCTTGAATTTTTTTATTATTATTACTAAAAATCATACACTTACACTATATTTTTATGCAAAACAATACTTTAAAAAATTAAACAAAATATTTTTTCTTAAAGAATATTGGTAATATGGCTATATAACAGAGGTTAAGTAAAACAAAAAAATAATCTAATGGAAACTGAAAGAGCAATTAGGAATAGTTTTAACTTATGTGGCTGAAATTTTTATGTCATATCCATAATTTGTAATAATTGTTTTAAAGAAATATCGCAATTGTTTTTTATTGTATAATTGTTCCATAATTTATATGAAATATAGACATTAATTCCGAGATACAAAAAAAAAAAAAAAAAAAAAAAGACGCTCTTTATTAAAAATAATTTATATAAAAATGAAAGTTTAGACATCGCAAATGACAAATAATTATTTTTCTTTTACTGTTTAAAAGAAAAAAAAACTTGAATATGAATTATCATCTATGATATTTGCTTAAAATCACTGTATTATTAACAGAAAATGTTTATATTTAAAATAATGCATTTTTTTTCTTCTAAAATATTAAATTTTAAAAAAGTATATTCCTTGGAAAATGTAATTTACCTAATAATTAATTTAATCCCTGTACAAAACATGTGTTTCCTCAAAAATTCGGAGATAGGAATTTCTTTTTTTAATTTCTTATTACATTTTTACCTATATTTATTGAAAAGCAAATTTTGAAAAAATTTATTTTTAAAAAAAGTTATTTGCGGTTTAGTAAGTTCGCTCGGCAGTTCAATATCAGTAGTAATATTGCTTTTCTAAAATTTACAAAATGAGTTTTAATTTGATTTTTTATTTCAGATTTACGTGTTTTTTAGACGATATAAAAAATTCTCATCGATATATTTTAAATTCTTGAACTTTGCAAATCTTTTTCATATTCATTTTTAGGTGCGCTCGTAATTATATAAATACGTAGCACCTATAGTCGTCGTTCAGTCTGTCCGTCCGCATATAACAGAGCAAAAACTAGCCAACCGAATGATCTGAAATTTTAAATATATAATTGTTGCAAAATTTTCATTTTCATTTTTATTTCAAATTTTAAGAAAAACGGATGTATGGTATAATTACATGGACAGTCAAATTTTTTCTGTTACATTACGGCCAATGGGAATAAATTATTACAAGCGCATTTTAATGATATTACAGCCTCCCTAATGGTCTGAAATCTTAAATACATAATTGATGCACAATTTTGCCGAGACATTTGAAATTTTATGAAAATGGCATGTATAGTTTAATTACAGGGACAGCCAAAAGTTTTCTGTTACATTACAGGCAATGGGAAAAATTATTGCAAGTGCATTTTACTGATATTACAGCCTTTCGAACAGAATGAAATGGATATGCGTGTGTGTGTGTGTGTGGGGGGGGGGTTATTTTCTATAACTTTTTTTGACTGAATGTATTTGCACGCAGCATTGTCAAATTTAGTAGGAATTTTTAATGCATGAAATATTCAGGCATACCATGCAGAAATTAATATGAAAATTTAATCAGTGTTTCTAGATTACGCCTTTATTTTTTTTTTTTTCGAATTGCTAAGAAATTTTTATTTATTTTATTTAATTTGTCATTAAACTAGGCTAATATTTGAATTTAAAATAATTGACTACTCCATTTAAGCTATTAAGCTAATAGCATTTTTAGAACATATAAGTTTTTGGTATCTAACTATCACATATTTCACTTTAGTAATTTTTATCTCATGTGTTTCAAATTTCTTAAAAATCAAATAGGCTTTTATCTGACAAAGATCTATCGGAAGTGTTAATTTGCAAGTAATCTTTAATATTATTTCATATTAAAATTATTCCCATGTCTATTAATTAAGGGGGTCCGGGACACATTTTAAAATAATTTTCATTTATTGACTTAAAATTCTGAATTTTTTGTGATGGTTAATTTTATCAATTGTAAACAAAATCGCATGATAAAACTTCTTAGAATTTTCTTTAAAAAAATTAAATATAAAATTTATTCAAAAAGTGGGGTAATTTAAAATCGTTATAACTCGAAATATTATTTATAGAATTTCAATTTTTTTTTCATTTAAATAAACAGAAATATATAAGTTTTAATTTTGATTAAGCATTTTTAAAAATAGTAATTTATAAAAAAATTGCATTTACAAAAAAATTTCAAAAAAAGTCGTAGAACATAAAAAAAATCATATTTTCAAAAGTAAATATTATTTTCAATTATGCTGAATCAAAATTAAACTAAAATAATTGAAAAAGATATGTCCCAAGTTTCAGCCCTGTATCTTTAAGTGTTCTCGAGTTATAAGAATTTACATATGAGAAATGGTGAAAAGTCCTATAATGAAGAAAAATGCATTTTTACAAGAAGTCGTTTCCATGACAGCAAGATTCCATGACAGCTTGAAAGCAAGATTTTGAAAACAAACAAAAACTAAAAAAAAAATATTTTTTATTCTAATTCAGATAGAAACATGATTTAAATGTCATTTTAAGCAGGAAAAAACAGAAAATCTTTTTATGAAATAAATTGTTTTTGCAAAATTTGAAGATTTTTGTGTCCCGGACCTCCTTAAATTTAGTTTAATTAGAAAATAGGATTTTTTTTTTTTATTTCCTCAAATATTTATTGGCAGCACTAAGTTGTATTATAAAGTTGGTGTTTTAAGAAACCTTTTTTTTTTCCAGTTAAACCGTTAACAGTAAAAATATCTGGACAGAAGCAAGCTTTTTCCATTACGGAGAGAGTCCAGCTGAAGTGCACAACACAAGGTTCACGACCTCCTGCGCTTATAACTTGGAAAAAAGCGGGTTCGAACTTCAAGAATCCAGAGGAAGAGGTAGTAACTGGAGGAAATGCTACAGTTAGTACATTCTCTTTCGTTCCGTTTCCAGAGGATCACGGACATTTCGTTACATGTCGAGCAGAAAATCCAGTAATTCCTGGAAGTGTTATAGAAGATGTATGGAAATTAGAAATACATTGTAAGCTTTATAGTTTGTCCCAAAGTTTATATTATGCTAACATTTATTAACCCATATTTGACAACACCGATTAAATATTTTTGAATTTTTTTAAAACTTCGATTATACCATTAATATGATGTAATGAAGTAGATACTAGCAAAATTTTTGGAAAAAAGTTTTTAACTGTTTAAGTAACTAGCTGTCCTATAAACAGGACATATTAGTAGGACACATAGTAAGGACATATAAAATGCATGCATAAACTAATTTTATGAGCAAATATTTTATTTTACTTTTAAAATACTGTTTATCTTGTGCAAAAAAAAACCTCTATGATTTCTGCAATAAAAAGATAATAATAATGGTAAAATTCTAGATTATGAGATCACAATTTTTAAAGGATTTTTTAAATAGATTTTTTTCAATTAAATTTTAATTGATTACTTGTTTTGTTTTCTTTATATGTTATACTTTAATGTATTTTAAAGACATCATAACAAAATGCATCCAGAAAATGATTACCAATTTTATTTAAAATATTATTTTTATTAGCTGTCTTATTTATAGGACAGCGGTCCAATGTGGGTTAACAGATTCAAATTCTTGTTTTAGAAAAAAAAATAAAATCAATGTGTCAGTGTTACAAAAAGACAAAGTTCTTTCATCAGATGAGAAAGAAGTCGCAAGATTCTATGACAAAATACCTATAAAGCGTAGCGTCATATATGAAAAGTTGGCTCAGTTGGCAGTATACGCTTCTGCTAATAGAAAGGACCCAATTTCAATCCCAGTGGAGGGAGCGTAAGTCAAAATTCACTATCTAGACGGTGACTTCAGATTCTTTATTGCAATTGGCTGCGCATAGTGATAATCATTTCTACTACCATGTGCTTGTACAGTGTCTGATTTCTCTAATGTGCGTATTTGTTCACAAAAGGAATTAAATAAACTATTTTTTAAGGATAATACTTTTAAAACTAATAAATACAAAGAAAATATTCAAAAATAGTTTTCATCGCAATGATACCTCTCCACATTACACTAGGTCGAATAATCATAATTACGAATGGATTTTTAAGTTCATAAGATGACCTTCAAGTTTCTCAAATTCCTCCTACATAACTTTCTGTAATCTTACCCAGAGCAACCTCAGGAGGAGCATAAAGAACGTACTGGGGAGCTCCCTAGAATGCTCTAAAGTGGAAATTTTTGGTTCTTTGAAGATCTCCTGGCGACATTTTTTTGCATGCCTGGGGGATGATCGTGTTACACTATCAATCTTTCTCAGGATGTGCTGGGGAATTTCATGTGGTATATGGGCTAAATTGTACTGTACAGTGTGGTTTTGATAAAAGCAGGTTCCTAGAAAGTTATTAATGTAAAAATTATGGTAACCGGAAATGCGTTAGATCAAATAATCGTAAAATTATTATTTCTTTGTATAAGTAGTGGGAACTACGTCAATTAACCGTAAATTTAACTCTTGTCATGGCGATTTATTTTTTTAATCTATTTTTACAAAAAATTGGGAAGTACAGCAACTTTTCCGACAATATGGAAAGTGTGCGCACATGCACGCGATGAAAGCTTACACAACTACAATTAGTATTTTATGCAACTGCACACAGCAACGAACTATTAAATTCAAATCGTTTCTATTATTAAACCTGCTTTATGGATGCTTTTGTCTGAGGTATACAGTAATTAATCGTTTTATGTATAATAATTAAATAATAAATAAATGGTCAAGTGCGAGTACTACTCGCTCTCAGAGTTTCGTAAGATAAATCCCATCAAAAACATCTCATGTAAAAAAAAGCCAAGTCTCCTGACTCTTTGACCGTAAAAAGTTATGAGATCATGTGTAGAGCCAAGCTTAGCTCTCTTATTAACTCTGATATTTTAATTCACAAATTACTTCTAGTCTCTACACCTTTAGTAAGTGATTATTCTGTGACTTGGCAATTACGCAGCACAGGAAAGTTATTACGTAAACACTTTACTTATGTTTTGAATTGGGATTAGATTATTTGATTAAGGCTGAATATGAAAACGAGGGATAGAAGAAGCCTGAAGGAGGGATGCACTGATTGGGGGTCTTTGTAAAAGAGGGGTCTGGCTCGTATTGATGTTACATAGGAAGAAAATCACCCAAAACTCCGGACATCAAGTTTGACGAGTAGAGAGTTTTCGCATCCAGGCTTACAATGCAATGTAAAATTATTTCCATGCTACAAATACATATATGTTCAGTGCTCTTATAGAAACTATTTTATACAAAACTTTATAAATAAACGTTAATATTAAAATGTAAACAACAGCCTTTACATTCTCGTGCTGCGTCATTGCCAAGTCACAAAATAATCATTTACTAAAGGTGTAGAGACTAGAAGTAATGTGAATTAAAATATCAGAGTTAATAAGAGAGCTAAGCTTGTCTCTACACATGATCTCAGAACTTTTTACGGTCAAAGACTCAGGAGACATGGCTTTTTTTTTACATGAGATGTTTTTGATGGGATTTCACTTCTTTTTGTAAGGAGAAAGCCAAAGAAAGCTTTTCCAGTAGCGTCGATTTCAATTACACTATCTTTAACTTCATAGACTTTATGGCTCCTGATTGATTTGATGTTCCGCTTTTCCTAGAAAAGCGAATTGGCATGTGTGCTACTGTTTAAAATCCATTCATTCAAATTTTCTAGTAACAATATTAGTTCTTGTTTCAATTTATCAGCTGTTCAATCAAAGTCCTCCAAAGTTAATTCTACTGTGCAGAGTCCATTTTATAAATTGGCCTGCTTCTATTCTATTTCCCATTTTTTTAGTTATAGATCTCGTAATGTTTTCTAAAGTGTTTATTTTAAACTGCAGCTTACCTCTAGACCTTTTTCGTCAGTAAGTTCCAATATTCATACCAGGGTGGGCAACAGGACAGCGCGCGACTTCTTAGCGAGCTACGTCTTCCCATTTCAGAGTGTGAATCGTGGTAACGTTTTAATGTGTGTTTTTGTTTTCGAAAATGGTTTTGACGATAGAGAGCTCTAGCTTCTTGGAGCTGTTGAGAACGTGATTTCTCGGAACGATTAGGCCTTCCCCTTTTGACCTCAATAGGTCTTCTAATTTTTTCTCTAGTTGATTTCTCTCTGTGATAGGTATTCATTTCGAAAAATAATAGGTTATTTCTAGCTGTTAAGAAGAGGAAGTAGAACGTCCAAGTGACCTCCTAAGAAACTAATCCCAGCTAATCCCAGTGCGCAACCACATACTCAACTATAGCACATCTGATATCATACGACTAGGCTATGTTACCTAGCATAGAAAAGAAAATATAGATGAAACAGATACGAACGATCTCCAGATGTAGGAACTACTCGATGAGGACTTTCTTCGCTGTGATGAAAATATAACATTTCAGTTTTTTCCTTTCAAACTTTCTTCGATCAACAATGTCTTTCGTTGGAATATTATACAATTTCGCGTTTCCCTCCGTCACCGCGTCTTTTCAGCAATTTTGCAGATGCACACTGACATCTAGAATTAAAATTTTACACAATAAAAAACTGTGTCGCCAAAATTTGAAATTCAGTTATTCCTCTTTTCGATATGTAACACTTACAATCAAGTTATCTTTAGAAACAAGTAGGTGAAAGAATTTTACACAAAAGTTTCAATCCTTCATACTTTCGAATTTAAAGTAAATCGTAATAATTTTATTATTTAAATGATTTTAGTACACAGTAGACCGAGCATAGCTCGGTAGTTTTTTTTTTTTAAATATTTATTTTGTTTTAGTAAATGTAGAAATGTGATAGATACTATCCGCAAAACATCAATAAGTTGCGGAGAATATAGCTCAATTTTTGTTAATGCGTCTCCTCTTAAGACTTATCTCCGGTTAATGCGGGCAGTTTCATTTCCCCATCATATTTAATTAATGTTAAAGGCATCGTTTATTGCGGATTTCGGTTACAGATGAAAAATGGCCTCCCTTGGAAGTCCACTAACGGTTGTTAACTGAATATTCATATCTACCGCTCGTATTCTTAGCACGGTTGAAAGTGAAAAGTCAGAGAAAATGACCTCATAGTGGTGCAAAAGTGATAATATTTAAGTTTTAAATATAAAAATAATTGACTTCTTTTCAATATGTCATTTTTTCTGGAGAGAGCGGAATGTAGAATTTTGATTTTGAATTCCAAATCGATAATTTGAGTACCTAAAAAACATATTTAAAAAATTATACATTGCAGGGGAGTTTGTATTGCCATTAAAAAAAATAAACTTTTTTTTACGTATGCGATTATGTTAGTCATATCCTGAGTGCCACTCTCCATGTTTTATAAACATTGAATTTATTATTCTTCAACAATTGTTGTCTACGTCTACGTCAATAGTTTGGCAACAAATGTGAGCTATTTTGTAAATATGAGGTAAGTTTGACAGCAAAATTCTCTTGCTTTTAAAACTGCTGCTAATTTTGCGCCATGGTCTATTGACATTGCATCAAACTATAGCGATGTTTAAAATAATATGGTAGTGAAGCTAAATATAGCAAAAGTATAAGAGCTGCTATCTATCAAGAATTGTTAGCATATTTGCAGAATGTTTATAAAATATTTAAATTCACTAAATTAACATTTGGTAAAATAAATTAATTTTATTTGGGTACTATTTGAGGCACAGTTGTCATATTCGCCCCATATTGAAGCGTTTTTTTCCGACGCTGATTTGGCGAAAACATCAACAGCATAAACAACAACATCCGGGTTACCATATCAAGCAAAATAACGACACTTTATCGCCGGTTAAGTATATGACATTGGCGTCAGAAAACAATCTCGCCAATATGGGGCGAATATGACATCTGTGCCCTATTTGATTATCCCGTCGATCAATTTCGCCAAACAATTCGCCAAATTATACAAATTGCCGTATTTTTATTTTAAATAACGAAAAAACAAATAAATTAATAAAACCTTAATGAAACTACAATTAAAAAGTCGTATTAAAAATCATTTGATGACGTAACAAACACTTGTATGGTGTTTAATGTCAAGTGAATGCGACATTTACGATCATCCATTATTAGCGTTTAATCTTATAGTTTGGCGATAGTTTTTCGGTCGACGGGATAATCAAGTAGTACCTTTATTTGTTCTAGTCAATTAAAACGAATTTTACTGTATTCAGGACCCAGCTATTTCGTGCTCGATTTAGTATAGTTGAAAAACCGATGGTTTAGTTGACAAACTGCGTTTTATCATGTTGATAATCAGTGAGCAACAGTATTGGTAACAGTTCCGATTACGGAAAATTAAAGATTTTCGATTTTGTTTTTTCGAATTTTCCAAATTTTTTAATTTTTCCTTTCTTTGTATCCCAAATACTACCTTCTTACCAAATTTCAAGTTTCTAGGGCTACAGGTAGTACCTCAGATTTTTGATGATCGGTGAGTCAGTCAGTGTCGAAAAAGCGAATATTTGAGTTCATATATTTTCTGAACTAGAAAAGATGGAAACGCGGAAATTTACCATTTGCTTCGTTTGAAGAGTACTTTTAGAAAAACAAAGTTTCAAGTTCCTGGGAAATTCCAGCGAAGGGATATAGGGCTGTCAAAAGTACCCTGAGTTGCTTTCAGAAAAGGATGCTTACGGCTGTGCTTTCTCGACTTGGCAGGGGAACTGCCGTGCCCCCAGATATATGAATTAATAATTGTATTATTAAAACAATAATTGCTAAATAAATAAAACTTTGTAAAAAAAGTATACAACGTAGGGTTGGATATAGCTGTATATGATATAAAAAGTATGAATGGTATACATAAACGTTCAGAGAGATATGAAGACTAAATAATACAAAATATTGCTATTTTTTATAACGCATTTTTCCTCTCGTCCTAATATGTTTATTAAGAACTTAATTCGGTACTAGTAATAAAAGTAGTGCATATTGAAACTTTATTTGGCATTTCCTAAAACTAAATACATCATAGTAATCTTTTTATAGTGGAACTAAAACGAAACACTTGTTCAAAGTTTAAATTTGGTATTTATTTGGTTTAAATTTGGTGCTAAGAGTGCTTCAAAATGAGTTCGCAAAGTTTCAACGCCGTCTTGATCCATGCCGTGGTTTTCAAGATAGGTTTCTAATTAACATTTAAAGACACATGTGGCGTATTGAGAGGTCCATCCATTTAAAACTAGTCACGAATCCCATAGTATTTATGTAATTAATTCTAATTCAATAAGTCTGTTATTAACAATTTGAAGTTTATTGCTTTTATACTGTTACTGGGCATTTCATTACACACATATATTATTAAAAATTGTTATCTGGGCTTTAAAAGCTGATGGTATATAGAGTACGCTACTCTGTCATTATGCATCTCCAAACCTTGTGTTTAAAGGTTAATATATCGGCTAATCATCGATGATTTTTTGTCGAAAATCATTATCAACAATGCTTTTACACTTCTGCTACAATAGGTATTTCCATCTCCCCTCAACAGCTTTGCTGAATGCCCGCAAATCGAAATTTGTGTGTAACGGAAAAATACGCGTTTCTCAAGAACTACGTCACCTAGACTGTCACTAGAGTAACATTAGACTACGTCACTATAATTTTCCTACAAGGTTTATATTAACGTCTACTACCTTTAATTTTTTCATAATTTTAATTTGAGTAGATTCGGAAATAGAGGGAGGGGACATTTTTTTTTCCCTTTATTTTCGACCATGTATCTTAAAGTATAATACCTAAAATTAAAACAAATCTATTTTTGAGTTCAGCGTTACAAAATGTTTCACCCGATACCCCAGACGATATACAAATAAAAGACTTTTTTTTAATAACTTAATAAGTCCGTGTACATTTTTCCTAAGTATATTTGTGAATGTTTAATAATCTGTAAATATGTGGGCCAATAGTCTTTACTTCCACCAATTTGAAAGTTCCACGTTTCATAGTTTACGACTAAAATGGCTGTGACAGACAAACATAAGGACACAGGAGTGATATTATAATGTTTCCGTTTTTACTGTTTAAGTACGGAACCCTAAAAATGAAAAATGTGGCATGCATTTTCGAATATTCCATAAAAAATAGAAAAGCAAATGTTATCCAAAAAGAAATGCATAAAAAAACAAAAAATATTTTTTTAAATAATATATTTAAAGAATTAAAATTTCAATATTTTACCATACGTAAATTTTACCATACTTAAATTCGCCTTATCCAGAAAATCAAATTTTGGGAAATCTCAAAAACCTGGAACTGCGACCATTCTTTTTCCTTGAAAACCAAGATTTTACAATACCAAAAATGCAATATAAAACTACGTTTTGCTCTTTTGAAGATTGTAGAGTTGAGATTGTAGGTTTACCAATGGAATAGACTGATATAGATTTTTTTTTTTTTAATTATGGATAAGGTAATTTTTGAAACGCATGACTTCATTTATATATGCTGTTTTATATATACAGTAGAGTTTATATACTGCTAATGTATAAAATCTTGTATAGTGATTTTGCATACTATTAATAACATTTTATATGCAGCTTTTGTATACTAAACATAATATTTTCTGTATTGCTAGAAATATATTAAAATAATAATGTGTTATTTAAACGATAATTAATTAAAATTAAAATTTTATTACTTACAAAAAATATGATTGAACCCTTGATACTTCACAAATATATTTTTACTCACAACATCGATATAATTTTGAGAATATTTTTACTATTATTTACTTTCATAAAATGTGTATTTTGAATAAAAATATGAATATGCTTTAAATATTCTAATAAATTAGCAATAATCTTTCAAAATATTCTGTACTGCATTATCCAATCCTCTCTTACTTTTATTTTTTATTGTATCTTTTGCAAAGCATCTCGCACAGATTTTATTTCAATAGACTAATTTGCTTTAGTAACATAAAAATTTCTCGTTACGATCCGTTTTTCAGTAACGGAAATTTCAGCACTTGGCACTTTAAATAATTCTGGAAAGTGGGACATTTAATTAGCAATTTACTGAATTTATTTCGACAATGAAAGGCTTTATTCCCTCTTGAAGAAAGTTTGACATACTTATGGCTGACAGGATTTTAATTGGAAGATGGGATTGAATGATTTACTCGCAATCATTAAAAAACTAAGTGGCATCGTAAATTTACTACTTTAGTGAAAGTTCGTTTTTGACTTGATTTACTTTTCACTACTATTAAATATTTAATACAAATTTTACATTTTTTTTTTACTATTCAATTCAATTTATTTACTATTTAATATCATTAAATATTTCATAGTATTTTATTCTAAAGTATGCTTTGAGTAAATGGAATTAATTTTAAATTTTCGTATTAATTAAAATTTCATTCAGAAAATAAACATTTTCTGGCATATTAAATCTCATATTTGGTTCATATAGTCAAAATCGGTTAAGACGCGTTTCAATGCAGTGGACAAAAGTCGCGTATAAGGCGGGATCACGTATTAAACGTGATTTTCATAATGGTACAAAAACTAGGTTTATTTACAGATCTAATCATATAAATGAACGTTAGAGCTTTCATTTTTATGTTTACTATCGAAAAATGTGTATTTTACGTATATTTAGATTAAAATTTAATTATATTCTCTACTTTAACTCATTGATTCTTCTGCAGGGGTACCTGGATTAATAACGGAAAATAATTATGGATCACAACATGGCTTTATTGTCGATGAGTACATTGCACCCAAAAAAATTATAATAATAATTTTCTTAACAAACTATTTTTTTTTAAGAAAGAAAAAAAAATTAAGTGTTTGAACCAGAAACCAGTCTTTTAAATCACATTTAATATTTGTAATAATGAGTACCATTATAATCTGAACTTATTTACATTATAAGAAAAAAATCTTCTTATTAATAATGGTAATTTATAATCATAATAATTTTTATGACGTATCTGAGTAACATGAATTAATCCATATTTCTCTACTACAATAAAAACATTGCAAAGAATGTTAGGAGGCGGGATCAAAGAAGAATTGCAGTTTTGTAATTTTAGCGGAGTTTTGTTATCTATTACTATTTCTGATTAGTAATATTCGCCTTAATTAATCTGTTATTAAATGAAGTAAGTAATACTATCAGGAAAGAGGCTTTTTTATTTGAATAAAAAGAATCCGGCTAAATTCGTAATACTCGACAAAAGAGACGGAATTCGCACATCAATAAATTCGCGTCTTTAACGTGATTTTTTCCTTCAAAGGATCGAAACTTTATAGCGTATTAAGCAGGATCGTGAAATAACCGTTCGTGTATTAAACGTGATATTTTTGCATTAGCCGTATGGGCGATGTTCAAGAGATCCGGAAAAATCCGCGTATTAAGCGGGATCGCATATTAACCGTGAGCGTCTTAACTGGGTTCGAGTGTATATGTATATATTTACTGTATATATTTTATTACTTTATATTTATTGCTTTATAAACAGTGTTAAGGGTTTTGTGGATATAAGAAAAAATAATTTTGAAATTTTTACTGGAATGTCATGTTTATTTATTTATTTTTTTTTACAAATAACATTTAATTTGTTAATTTTTAAGCCAATATCATATCACAAAATAAACTGTTTCGGGAGCTGTTATATACATTTCTGTTATAAATTTTCTAGAATTTGTATAGTGTGATTTTCATAAAAATGATTTATTTACTCTGCAAGCCTGATCCTTGTGTACCCTCAGCTTATTATTAGCAATGTATCAAAGTGATAAATACATAAGTGAGTTCATGCTATTAACCCAATATTGTTTAAATAAAAATAAATCGCTTAATACTAACCATGCATTAATAGGATACAGTAAATTTTACGGTTTTAACTGAAAATGCATCAAAATGATGCACATTAATTCAAGTAAAACAATAACTATCACCACATTCTCACCTAAGAATGCTGTGGCGGCTCGTCTGGTTAAGCCGCCGAAACTCGCTGGAGAGGTCCTGGAAAGAAACGCACCTTTAAAACACAAAAATACCTCACTAATGCGTCACTGTGATCCAGGTGATCACGCTGATCATTGCGTACCCTCAGCTTATTATTGGCAATTCATCAAAGTGCTAAATAAATAAGTGAGCTCATACTACTAACCCAACATAATATTGTTTCAATAAAAATAAATCGCTTTATACTAACCATACATCATCCTGATACAGTACATTTTACGGTTTTAGCTGAAAATGCATCAAAATGATGCACATTAATTCAAGTAAATTAATTACCACACGCTCACCTCAGGAAGACTGTGGCGACTCGTCTGGTCTGGCCGCCGAAGCTCGATGGAGAGGTCGTGAAACCAAGACGCACCTTTAAAACACAAAAGTTTTCACCAAAGCATCACTGCGTTCCACGTCAATCTTACACGGTTAATGAAAGGTTTCTACGTTGAGATATTTAAGTGAAAATATGAAGAGCGTAATATAATAATTTTTCCGGAATCTAGCATAAATTAAAATATGCAACGTTTATCAAAAATATTTATTCTTTTGAAATGTCCGGTTTTTTATGGATGGATGCGAATATTATATTTTGATGTCATAATAGGATTTTAAAATTTGAATTAATCTAAAGGATAAACAGTTTAGCGGTTAAAAGAAAAAGGTTATTTCGTAAAAGTAATCTAACACTATCCGTTTGTTCTTTGTTTGAAGTATAATCCACGGTAAAACAAACCAATTTTTGTTACCTGTCTAACGTGCATATATTGTGTTAAACAAGTTCAGATTATAAAATTCACATTGAAAATTGTAATAAAAACGAACTCTACAAAATCTGGCATCATTGAGAAGGAAGCATACAATATAAAATACCTCTTCTACACCTGTTTACCTCCTAGCCAGAACACAATCCACATCATGCGTTTTAAATGCCTGTATATCAGAAATATTATGATGAATTATTGTAACGATTATTAGTGTATCAAAAAATAGAATACTGTAAAAACTTATATGGCATGAACTAAATGTTTCTATACATAATTTTCACAATTCTGTCTGTCCTCGTATTTGCGAACTGCTCGATTTCGGGCTTTAGTCGTAACACAAAATACAGAATAAGAATAGAATCATTTACTTCATTTTAAAATAATTTTTACTAACTGTTGAATCTGATATACATGTTGTTTATTTCTAAATATCCATTCATTAAACATAAATTCATCTGATAGTTAGTAATACCATTTATAATCAAATGTTTCTTTCTAGAAAAATTAGGAGTATACTAATTCATTTTATAATTACCTATATATAGTTTATACATTATTTTATAGTTACCTACATAAAGTTTAGGTATAATTATTTTATAGTTTTATACTAGGGGACTCTGCCCCCTGCAAGCTACACTCGCCAACCCCCGTTCAGACACCACAGAATGTAAAAACACGCAAATATGATGGGTTTTAAAAACATTAGAGAAGATTGAATTATACTGAAAGAAGCTGTGCAGATCTCCCTGTAAACGGGTCTCCATTCAATTCCCTTTGATTGCAAAAATTTAAGGACGCATCAGTTGCTGTTAAGACATTCAATGGTTGTGTTCGTTTTTAATTAAAGAGGATCAGTTAAACATTTGAAAAGAAAAAAAAAATACAATGAATTAAGTATACAGAATCTTTGTCTCCCGGTATTTTAAAACAATCTCTATAACAATAGCCTAAGTCATGTGACTATCATCAACGGTTCCGGGCGAACCACTTCGCATTTTATATTCTAGTTGCCATTTTAGTACTTTAAAGTTAGCCAGGCACAGGTGATATGTCGCCAAATATTATTATATCGCCATAATTTCATCTATATTATAATAGTTCAAGTCATCAACTGCCATAAAGAAATGAGATCTGATCCCTTCGCCTTTCATATGAAAGTTTGGCACAGATGTCATATCATATTGGCGCGATTTTTTTCCAACGCCAATTTGGGGAAAGCATCAACAACTTAAACAACAGCATCCGGCTTATCATATCAAGCAAAATAACGATACTTTGGCGCCATTTTGGTACTTTAATGTTAGCCAGGCACAGGTGATAAGTCGCCAAATATTATTCTATCGCCATCATTTTATCTATATTATAATAGTTCAAGTCATCAACTGCCATAAACAAATACGGTCTGATTCCTTCGCCTTTCATATGAAAGTTTGGCATACATGTCACATAGGCCCCATATTGGCGCGATTTTTTTTCGACGCCAATTTGGTTAAAGCATCAATAGCATAAACAACATATATTTTTTATGTAATACAATTTGAAGAAGATTTTTAACAGTGTATATCCCGAAAACAATGATATGTACTACTTTATTATCCTGTCGACCAATTTTGCAAATTTATACAAATTGCCAAATCATTCGCTAAATTATACAAATCGACATAATGTTTTATTTAAATAACGAAAGAATAAACAAATTAGTAAAATATTAATAAAAATACAAATAAAAAGTCCAATTGAAAATCACATAAAGACGTAACAGACACGTGTAACGTGTTTAACACGCTAAGCGCCACGTCAGTCACCGGTGACTGAGACTAAACTTTTAGTTTAGAACTCGTCAGTCACCGATGACTGACTGTCTAAATATGATATAAAACTATATATATATATATATATATATATATATATATATATAAGGGGGCACTGCCCCTGCAAGCTACGCTCGACAATCCCCCGTTCAGACACCGCAGAATCTAAAAAATCGCTAATTAAATCTGATCTGTTTTAAAAATATTAGAGAAGATTAAATTATACTGAAAAAAGCTGTGTAGATCTCCCTGTAAACAGGTTTCCATTAAATTTCCTTTGATTACAAAAATTTAAGGCCTAATCAGTTGCTGTTAAGACACCAAATGGTTGTTTTCGTGTTTGATTAAAGAAGATCTGTTAAACATTTGAAAAGAAGCTAAAATAAAATGAATTAGGTGTACAGAGTCTTTATCTCCCGGTATTTTAAAACAATTTCTATAAAAATAGCCTAAATCAAGCCTCATCAGCAAATCTGGGCGGACCACTTCGCTTTTTATATTCCATGTGCCATTTTGGTACTTTAATGTTAGCCAGGCACAGGTGATAAGTCGCCAAATATTATTCTATCGCCATCATTTTATCTATATTATAATAGTTCAAGTCATCAACTGCCATAAACAAATACGGTCTGATTCCTTCGCCTTTCATATGAAAGTTTGGCATACATGTCATATAGGCCCCATATTGGCGCGATTTTTTTCCGACGCCAATTTGGTTAAAGCATCAACAGCATAAACAACAACATCCGGCTTACCATATCAAGCAAAATAACGATTCGTTGGCGCCAGTTAAGTTCCCGTTGCGTATATGACATTGAGGTCAGATAAAAATCGCGCCAATATGGGGCCGTGTATGACATCTGGGTCGAAAGTTTTCCATTTTGATTAAAAAATCTAAATTTTTTTCGAATAAAGCTACATAAAAGTTACCATGGTCGAAAAGAATTCTTGGCATTGTTACGCTAGCCGGGTGCAAATCTCGTCAATATCTTTTTTTTTCAACTCCCCATTTAGCATTGTTTTATTTTTCGAGTGGAAAATTAAAACATTGATTTGAAGTTGAAATTAAATGTAATGGTTTGTTGCATTATTTAATATTTGGCCAGATGTCATATACGTCTGGCGTGATTTTATCTTTTTTTTGCGAAAATATGGCGAAAACCTCGATTTCGAATACCGGTTACATATGTATTTTTGGTGCTATTTAGTTATCCCGTCGATTAAAAATCTATCGCCAAATTATAAGATTGAATGCCAATAATTATTTATCGTAAATGTCACATTCACTTGACTTTAAGCAAGTTACACGTGTTTACATCATCAAAATGTTTTTTTTTTTATTTCGACGTTTTATTTGTATATTTATTAATGTTATACTAATTTATTTGTTCTTTCGTTATTTAAAATAAAAATTATGTCAATTTATATAATTTGGCGAGTGGTTTGGCCATTTATATAACTTGGCGAAATTGGTCGACGGAATAACTACGTAGTATCGTATTTTTTAATTATTTTCTATTATTTTTCAAAAGGAAATAACAAAAAAAATAATTGATAACTATAGAAGAAAATAATTTATATAATTAAAAAAAGAAATAAAAGTAAATAAACATTTATTATTAAATAAACAACAATATCCGGGTTACCATGTCAATCAATATAATGCCATTTTGACGCCAATGTGGTGCCCTGGTGCGTATTTGACATTAGTGCCTAATATTTTTATTTTCGTTTTGTAAAAAAAAAAAAAAAAAAAAAAAAAAAAAAAAAAAAAAAAAAAAGGAAAAAGAAAGAAAGAAAGAAGTGAAAGTCATCAATTTTAAATGTTTTAGTTTTGAAAGAAAGTTTTGTATTTTAAATAAAATGAATGAAAGAATTATATTTTAAATGAAATTAATGAAATATAAAAAAAAAATGCGACGGGAAAAATGTTTGACGATTTATCACCTGCGTCTTGCTAACATAAAAATACCGAGTTCTTGATTTCTCTATCAGGCTCTTTTTATTTGGCGAAACATTGTTCAAGTAAATTAAATTATGAATAAATGTAACATGATACATTTCTTAGCATACATTTAAGGGAAACCACACTGGTCACCAAATTAGTTTAAAATAATAACCTTTTCTGAAATATGAAAAAAAAATCTGTTATGATTATAGTTTGAGTTATTATCATTAGAAAAAAGTATTTAAAATTAGAAAAAAAATTAATATTTCGAAAATTAATTCGAATTTAAAAATTCTAATACCAATTATTTGTGGATCAATACGGATTTTTGGTGTAAATTTCATTGCAAAGTATTCCATATTTTAGGAGAAATCGCCTTGAAACATAATATGTTGTTTAATCAGTCGTTTCATAGAATCGTTACATAAATTTGTTTAAATTTAGTCGTTTCATAATATCCGTTTCATAAATTCCTTTCATTAGGATTTTATATATATATTGTAGATATATAGTAGTATAATAATGTATTAATTTGTAATATTAGTAGCATGCAATGCTATAATATATAAAAATACTCTTGAGTATACAGCATGTGCATATAATCATTTAAAAATAAAAAAAGCGTTAGTATTTTCGATAGTTATAATTTTAATTTTTTTCTTTCGTAATTATTATTTTCTTCCATTTAATTTTTAATTTTCAATTAATTGTCTATTTTAATGAGTTTATTTCGTATAGTTTCTTTGTAATATTTTTTAAACAACTTATAAACTGCTTAGTACTATATAAAAATGTTAGCTGTTTAAAAAATATTAAAAAAATTGTTTATCCAAAACTCAAAATATAAATAATACTTACAAAAGAAATAGTAATAATAATGTTGAATATTGTTAAAAAATGACATGCTCGAGGGAACAATTATGTTATTCAATAAAAACATAAATATTTAATAATTCATAATTTTTTTTCAAAACAATAATGTAAGATCATATTAATTTAAAAATTTATGAAATACCTTCATTTTATTTTCCATTATTTATTAGAACAAGGATTGCTGTGATAACACTTAGAATTACATTGCATATTATTTTTAAAACAAGCACACTTTTTACTATCACACAGTGTTTTACACGAACACTTTTTAAATCCTTGCCCAGTGCGGCAACATTGAGCTGTTGCAATAGATCGCAGAGTTGTCTCAACATTTGGAACTTCTTCAATGGAAATTAAGTCTTGATCACATATTCTGAATTGAGACCTAGAGTACAGCTGCTTTATTTGACCATTCCGTGATCATAATAGAAAAAATCCATCACTAGTTCTTTCCATGATGACAGCTAAAACCGATCTAGCATCTCCTCTTCCTCTGTCCACTCCAGGAACTGGAATACGGACTGTAATGCCTATATATGCCTCAGAATAAGATTTGTCAGACACTAATTTCATTTTCGTAGCTTGAATTTCTTAACACACTTTAACTCCTTGTCTTTCTTTCTCGATATTTATTTTATTTAGACACAACCTGCAGACTTTCTGTACCATTTTGTCTTTTGTTTAACAGACTTCTAGGCATAAAGCATGGATAGGTTGCTCACATTTACAACAAAATAGGAACACACAATTTTACAGTTTCATTCGAAGGTGTATTTTCGATGGAAAAAACATTATCATAACGCTCGAAGGCCACTTTCCCAGTTTGATTCAAAGGTGTTTCCTTGACGGTGCGATGACCACGTTCAAAATATGCACTTATATCATTTAATGCATTTTCAAATTGTTGTTCATCCTCTATTGAATCAAACACTTTTCTTGGAATAGGAGTTGTTAACAGTCCAACTCTAGGAGCACAGCCAAACATAGCCTCATAAGGTGTTCTCTTTATACCAGAATGAAGTGATCTGTTTTTTATGCATTGTATAAATTTAAGCTCCTGACTCCATAAGGTAGATTGGTTGTCTTGCATCCAAGTTGTCAACATATTTTCGATGTCTTGGTTGGCCCTCTCAACGCTACCTTGACTCTAACTATCTCTGGGTTTACCATGTACGATCTTAAATTCTGGCCAAGTTATTTTCAAGTCTTCAATTATTTTGTTGCAGAATTCTTTGCCTTTGTCGGATTGCAGAATACATGGAGCACCAAATAATAGAAATATATCGCGCAACTGCGTGGCGACTTCTTCTGCTCTCTTTGTTTGAAGAGGTCTTAAAATCAAAAACTTCGTCAAATGATCTTGGTAAACTAAAATAAATTTATAGCTTCCATCAGGTTGAGACTGGAAATCTATAAGATCTACTTGACATCTTGAATTGAGATGAGAAAATAGCATGGGTTTCACCACAATTCCTTTCTTTCCCGTATTTCTTTTTTGTTGACAAGGTTCACAAACACTCAAAAAAATCTTTATGTCATTCTGAGTGTTGTTTTTATATAGCCGATTCAGTTCTTTTATCATACGGTCTCTACCAACATGCCCAATAGATATATGAGTTTCATATAAAATATCGAAGAGCATATCACTTGAGCAATAAAATATGACGTCTGGTTTCATATCTGTTACTGGCACAATTAACTTTTCTACGGCCTGAACTTCAAGGACATCATACTGCTGGATTAGCCAATAGTCACGTGGTATTTTTTCTGTGCTGTTTTAGCCTTTTTAGGTGCGTTCGTAATTATATAAATACGTAACACCTATAGTCGTCGTTCAGTCCCTCCGTCCGTCCGTCCGTCTGTCTGTCTGTCTGTCTGTCTGTCCGCATGTAACAGAGCAAAAACTACCCAACCGAATGGTCTGAAATTTTAAACATATGATTGTTGCAAAATTTTGTCGAGCCATTTCAAATTTTATGAAAATCGCATGTATAGTTTAATTACAGGGACAGTCAAAAGTTTTTCTTTACATTACGGCCAATGGGAAAAATTATTGCAAGTGCATTTTAAAGATGTTACAGCCTTCCGAATGGTCTGAAATTTTAAATATATAACTGTTGCACAATTTTGTCGAGCCATTTCAAATTTTATGAAAATCGGATGTATAGTTTAATTACAGGGACAGTCAAAAGTGTTCCGTTGCATTACGGGGAATGGAAAAAAAAATATTGGAAGTGCATTTTAATGATGTTACAGACTATGCACCTTCTGAAGTGCAAAAAATTATACATTCAGTACAATATGGGGTGCAAAAAATAATTATAAAACTAGTTATAGTACGAACGCACCTCATTTGCCACGTTTGACGAGCAATTTCCAACTTGTTTACTTCTGCTATCAAATTTAATAATTTTCCTTGAGTAAGTATAATACTGTTTTCCTTTGTCTCGTGCTCATTTAACAAAGATTCAAACCGCGCTCGCATTAAATCTTTCTTATTTACCAATTGATCTCTCATTTCTGTAAAACTCATCGTTAAAAAAAAGATTGAAAAAATATTCGTTAATAATCCCAAATGAAAAACTTAAATACACCGTTTACAAATTTATGCAAGTTCAATACACATTCGACAAAACATGAACTGTGAATGACAAATGAAGAAATGAGGAATGTACACTGATTGCAAACCAGACATAACCGATTCAAAACTGACTAAAACCAGCTATAACCGGTTCAAACAGCTTTCGCCTGCCGTCTTTCGTACTTTAACGGTTAGGCAATCGTTATTCTATAAAATAACTAGTTAAAGTATAGAATATAATAATATTATACACTTTAACGAACTTGGTTAGTTATTTCATAAAATAACTAGGTATTTATTCATTTTCATCCATCATTAAAAAATAAATGCACTTCTTAAATTTATTATATCAGGGTAAATTTTAAATAGTTTTAAATTTTAAATGCTGTCATGGGCTCAAAAAACACTATTTAATCAGAAAAAAACATTTTGTGAAACTTGAATGTAAAATGTTACGAAACTCTAAAGATGCACACATTTTTAAATTTTATTCACTACATAAGTGTTAAGTTTAAGTGTTAAACAATTAAAAAAGTTAAATTATTAATTTTCAGATATTGCTTTGCTGTTTGCATTTTCTAATCATCATTTAGCAGCTTATTTAGGGAAAAATGTTTTGTAAAATTTGTGTTTCCGCTACAATAAATTCCTAAACTGCATAAAGACTCTTCCTTCGAAACAAAGACCTGATTTTTAGTGTAGAAAAATAAAAGTGATAATCTTAAAAACAACTATACAGGAAGGAAAGTGGACGATTTAACTAATAATCCAATGTATTTATTTCGACAAATAGTAAATTACTTAACTATCTAAGAAAATTTTAAGTACGTTTGTGTCACTGGAGTTTAATTCGGAAACTGTGTTGGGTAATTCTCTGATATTAATTAAGACAAGTAAATATATTTCTTAAATTTATTTTAAGCTGTGTTCATGCAAAATGTTTACTTAATCTTAATCAGTTTTTAATTTCAAAACGTCGTTATTTTGTAACAAAGTTCAAATTTTAGTGCAATTGTGTTCAAAATTGTGGTGCAATTCTATAACTTACTATATATACAAGATGTACTAGGATTATTGGGAAAACTTTAAGGGGGGATGGGGCAGATCACAAAGATTCGAATTTGCATGGCAAACCATGATCGAAAACGCTTTCCTGGCGTGGTAGTGACGCCATAAACACAAGAAAAACTGGACACGAATAAGAGAACAAATATGTTTATCGTTCTTACTACAGCAAAGAACTAAGAACATAAAAAGGCAACGATCGTCATAAAAGTAGGTTTTCGAAATTATGACCCCGGGCCGTGGTACATGAAAGCGTATCTCCCGCGCATGGAATAACAAATTTTCTCGAAATTTCCGGGAGTTCACAGACTTTTCCAGTAGCTGCCACGATGCATGCAGCAAGTTCCTCAGCACATTCCAGCTTTATCCCGGCATTTTTGCAGCACTAAGAATAATAAACATGTTCTCCCTGTTCGTCTCCTTGCTTTCTTGTGTTTTGTATCGTAATTACCGAGCCAGGAAAGCTTTTCCGACTATGGGTTGCAATGAAAATCTGAATCCTTGTGATGTCCCCTACATCTCCTAAAAGTTTGTCCCAATAAACTTGGGACACCCTGCATATACACTATATAAAATGTGAAGAAAAAAATTTCATGATTTTCTTTTGCAAATTAACATGTTTGAATTACATAAAAATTCTCGTTGGAAAATAAGGACTGTATAATAACAAAGAAAATGCATGTAACATTCTTAAACATTTTAAGCAAAAAAAGATTGGTACATTTAATAATTCACCGAATTTATTATTCCGATAATGAAAGACATTATCCCCTCTTGAAAGAAGTATTAAAAACTTATGGCTGATAAGACTGTAATTAGACGAATATATTGAATGATTTACTGCCCATCATTTAAAAAAAAAACATAAAAGTGCCTTATAAAACTGGGTCGGTGTATTGGAGTAATTCCTTTCTTCATTTAGTGCATAGAAGTTCAGTAGTGCATAGTTCATTTAGTGAATTCAGAACGCCTTTTTGTTACGTGAGAATTATTTCTTAAAATGTATAGGAATAAAAAATAAGTATTTGTTTTTATTTCATTCACAAACTAAATAATTTAATATTTTAAACACTTAAAGTTTAGATTTTTGTTTAAGATTATGTGTCGTATTTTGTTCTGTTCACATTCTATTTTTTTATTTATATATTTTGGAGACTAATTAATAAAATTGTTTTTTATATAACGTTTTCATTGAATAACAAAGAAATTCTTGTTACAAAGTAGCGTATTTATTCTTAGTAAATAAAATTATAACACTTAACACTATACACAACTTTTAACGATGGAGTGCGAAATACATAATTAGCAATTCGCTGAATTTATATATTTTGGAGACTAATTAATAAAATTGTTTTTTATATAACATTTTCATTGAATAACAAAGAAATTCTTGTTACAAAGTAGCGTATTTATTCTTAGTAAATAAAATTGTAACATTTAACACTATACACAACTTTTAACGATGGAGTGCGAAATACATAATTAGCAATTCGCTGAATTTATTTCGACAGTAAAAAATATTAACACGTCTCAAAGGATGTTTTAAATGCGTATGGGAAACAAGGATTTATCGTAGTGGATTACACTAAAAGATACATTAGCCATAATTAAAAGGGATAAATGGGCATCTTAAGTTCATTACGGTTTTCTACTTGTATTAGTTTTAGTTTTGTTATGCAGTTATGGCCTCAAAGATTTTTTTTATAATATACAATCATTTTGAAACAATTATGTTCAAAATATTGTATAATACTAAAAATGTATATATTTTAAAATTTTCATTTAAAGCAAATACTATAAGCGATTCAATGCTTTCAAATTAAAAGGTTAGATCAAACATTTTAGGCAATCCTAATTTGGGGTTCACTATTATGTGATATTATTAATTTTGTTCTTTCCACCTTCTACCTTTCTTTAGTAGCATATCTGGGGGAAATACTTTTATATATTTTGTCTTTTCTGTTTTTCCCGAATTACGTAAAAAAAAAAAAAAATAAAATAAATAAATAAATAAAAATAAATAAATAAAGATACAAAATAATTACTTAATTCTTCATAACAAAAAAAAAAAAAAAAAAAAAAAAAAAATGAATCACATAACGTTACACAAAATCCTAAATAAAGGAGTTCGAAACATTTAATTAGTAATCGACTGAATTTATTCCAACAATGAAGTACCATATCTCTTCTCGAAGATAGTTTTAAATATGTATTACAGACAAAATTTTAATTGGACGGCTAAATCAAATGACTTATTGTACCTCCTTAAAATAAATAAAGAACTTCTTAAAAACAGTGTACTGTATGAGTATTTATTTTGCCTTATTTTATGAAGTTATTAAATTTTTACTATATAACAACAACAAAAAAAAATATATATATATACTGAATATATTCATAAATCTAAAGTAGTATATATTTTTCAATTTTCAGCTATAAACTAATTTTTTTGAATTATGTAAACAGTCCTTAATAATTTAAAATAATTTAAAACATATATTTTAAATTATTTTTATTATTTTGATATTTCAACTTTATATTTTATTTATTGCTGCATGTTTAGGACATTATTTAATGTAATTGCATTTTTTTTTCATGTAACAATACATATATATTCACGTTACAAAAAGGAAGAAAAATATTTGATTTTTCGTAAAGACTAATGCAAAGTTTACCACTACAAATAATTCTAAACGACAGAGGGGAAAATAATTAATTAGTAAAATTAACTAAATTCAGTTCTAAAGTGAAATATATTACTTCATCTCAAAGGACATCTTAAATGACATTGGTGGGCAGGGTTTAAGATTGCTGAATTGAATGATTTTATATCCATTATTAAAAAATAATTAAAGAATTTCTTAAATTTAGTATGGGTACGTAACCATAACGTGTAAAATCTTTATAAAGTATTCTTATACAGTTATTTAATGCAAAACAGCATTTATAATACAGTCCGAATGCGAAATTTATTAATATGTATTTATTATATTGCCTTTTCCACTCTCCAATTTTTATTTATTATTATATTTTGAGGATATTTTATGCTATAATTGCTTTTTCCCAGGAATAATTTTACTTGAATTGCATAAAAAATTATAGTATAACTTAAGGGCCTTTGTCATATGAGAAGAAATAGTAACGCGTTATGTTGCAAATTATTCAATACGAAGGAGGGTTTAAAATTTAATTATAAATGCAATATTTATTTTTGCCAGTGTACGGCATTACTTTCTTTCAACAGTTGTTTTAAATACACAAGGCTGACAAGATTTTTAAGTAGACAAATTGTTTCAATAATTTACTGGTCGTTAGAGATTATGCAGGGATTGGACCCTACAGGAACGAAAATAGTCGCTTTTAACCCTCTAAAGGCGTAATATTCCGTTTACTAAGCTCCAGGTTTCACAGCAATACAAGCAATATTTAAGATAATATAATTCTATAGATTTAAGGAATTTTAAATACATTGAAGAATGATTAATACTCTCAAGGATTACATTCATATTTGTAATTGAGGGGTTTTTTTTTATGTTGAAAGAATTATATTTTATTAGCATTTAAAACAAAATGCAAAGAAAACAACATTACAATTTTATCCTTTTGCAAGACCCTCGGAGGGTTTTAAGTTATTATGTTGCCGAAGAGAACAACAACAAAAAAATAATAATTTCCTCGTTAAGAACACGACACACTTCAGCGAGAATGCAAAACACTTAATGTGGAAACCGAACCGAACCCGAATTGGAAGAAAATTAATTCACATTTTAATACAATTATATAAAAAAGATCAACAATTATTTTAATTTAAATTTTATTTTTTATGTATAAAATAGACGTACATAAATATTACATACATATTAATGCTCAAATACACTATCTTTCTTTTTTCATCAAAGCTGTATTATTTTGAATTTTAATCTTATCAAACCCAAACCTCGCACGAGACTCAAATATCAACTCGATAACCGCCAAGAAAAATATAATGTTATCTAACAGACCCGAAACGAACAAGTAAAAATTTAATTTAAAAAATCAAAAAACCCGACTGTGTAAAAAGCGAACTAATTAATTATTTCTCATCAATGTGAAACTATTTTTTTTATTACTTACCTATTTTTTGTTATTTACTTGTATTGATGACTTTTAAGTTGTGTTTAATTGTTAGTTCCTATCTATAAACACTGTTTTGATAAGGCCTATAGATATCCATGAAGGTTAGAATTCCATTAAAGCTAGAGATCCTACCTACACAACTTCCAGGTTGTGTAATATTTAAACGGAGCTTCTGACTGTAAAATAGTTAATGAAACATCATCTTCATTTTTAAAGACCTATCCAAAGATATGCCACTCAATATGGTGCGTAAAAAAAATTTATCGTCTCCACCGCCATTTTGTATTTTACAACCGTCATTTTAAATTTATAGAAACAAAACCTAGCCTATAACCTTCGTACGATTAAGACGAATAGATAGAGACCTCATTCATTAAAATCCATTCAACCGTTGGGATGTTTCGAGGGTATAAAGAAATCCACATACCCAGATACGAGTGAAACATATAACCCTTCTTGGCAGTCAGGTAAAAAGGATATATTCAACACGGTACGGGCGCGTTTTAAAGTGCATTACACGATCCAATATACGACTCTGCCGTCCACCACTAAAACAAAATATGTTTCTTGTAAAAATTTTAAGCTGTATATGTGTAACTGATAGCGTCTACGTAATTTAGAGTTCTTTCCTAATTTTAATTTATATTTAAAAAATTAGGCATGTATATATGGGGGAAACATTAGACTCTTCCGTCCACCACTATAACAAAATATGTTTCTTGTAAAAATTTTAGATTTATAAGCGTAACTGGTAGCTCTAGGTAATTTAGTGTTATTTCCTAATTTTAGTTTATATTTTAATGCATTAGGCATGTATGAATACTGTATTAATATTTCCATCTTACTGTAACGCTTTTAGTGCGCATATCTCTCTATTCTAAAAAAAAAGTAACTGCCGCTGTCATCGCCGCCGCCGCCGGTTTTGAATTTTTTGTGACCGGAGGTCTTTCTTTGTTAATATTTAGGAAAATAATGCATACAAAAATATGAAAATCGGTATCTCTCTATTCTTAGAAAAAGTAACTACCGTTGTCACTGCCGCCGCCGACGGTTTTGAATTTTTTGTGGCTGGAGGTCTTTCTTTGTTAATATTAAGGAAAATAATGCATACAAAAATATGAAAATGAGTAGTATTATACAGAAATGTTTGATAAACACGCTGACGCAGACAGTTTTCAAATCGAAGAATTATTTTAAGATAAATTTAATGCTAAATTTGGACAAAATCGTTCCACTAAAAAGTTTTATAGGAGCAAAAACTATTCATGGGAATTTAATCATTTTTAGATAATTTTATACGTTATAATTTCCCGGTGTGCAGAATTAATTTAGTTTATTTTTTAATTTGACTCATTTTCCGAGGTTTTATTTCTATTTTAAATTCAAATTTTCAGCCTTTCGTGAGATAGTTTTTACTTATTTTAGAAAATTGTACTAATTTAACCTGCTGCCAACTGTATAAACAACGGAAACAATAATGTTTGTTTCAAATTAAAAATTTATTTACACGTGACTTTTATAAATAGAAAAAATACTTTCAAATTAAAATTAAATAATTGCGTATAAAAAGCAGGAACTTATTGAAAATTACGTCATAAGAAGTATACACGTGAATTTTAAAAGAGAAAGGATATTGTAAAATAATAAATTCATTAACATGCGTTAGAAGTCTTAAATAGGAGAAATTACGTCATATTTACGTCACATTACAGTTATTACATAAAATGAACACACAATAATATTGCAAAACAGTTTAAATTTAGAAATTGCGCTAGATATTTATTTGATATTTTTAGAGGATCTTTTCAGATATTTTTGTTAGGAAAGCGCAAATAATATTTCATTTCTAATAAAAGTATTTTCACGTGAATATTTAAAAGAGAAAGAATACCTTGGTCAAAATTACGTCAGATTAAAAACGATTAATTTAAAATGTCTCATTTAAAAGAACTTTTTTTTTCGCTTTGTTAAAAAATACCAGGAGACAAAGACTCTGTTTACTTAACTCCTTTTATATTAGCTTATTTTGAAATGTTGTTACACGTGTCTACGTCATCAAGTTATTTTTATTTCGACGTTTTATTTGTATTTTTATTAATGTTGTACTAATTTATTTGTTCTTTCGTTATTTAAAATAAAAATTATGTCAATTTGTATAATTTGGCGAGTGGTTTGGCGATTCATATAATTTGGCGAAAGTGGTCGACTGGATAATCAAGTAGTACCGCAGCGGATTTGGCATTAAAAATCCCCAATCAAAGAGAAATGAATAGAAATCCGTTTATAGGGAGATCGCCACTGTTTTTTAAATTATAATTTAATCTTTCGAAATCTTTTTAAAGCCGATCAAATTAGCATGCATTTAGAGTCTGCGGTGCCTGGACGGGGTTGGCGAGCGTAGCTCGTAGGTGGCCGAGCCCCCTAGTTTTTTTTTAAATAAAATATGACTCGGATTCCCTTTATGATTCGGATTTCTGCTAATTTTACGTAATTATGTGTTAAGTTCCGTTTGAAAAAACTCCGGGTTGCAACCCCTCTGATTCTATCACAAGCGCAGATAACCGGGTGTAACAAGACATTAATGCCAACTTTCAGTTTATGTTTTAAGATCTTTTAATATGAAATTTGACGCATATAATCTGAGAATTATATTTTTTAGATTTTGACATTCTAATTTAACTTGCCTTATCTAACGATGCCCATTAATTGCTATTGTGCTTAAGTCAAATTTTATGGTCATTATATTAATTTCACAAATTTATTATTTAGTTAATTAATTGTATAATTGATAATTTTTAATGAAATTAATTTTTATCATTTGCACAAATCATTAATATATTTTTAACGCAAGCAGAGAGATAACACATTTTATAACGAATCGGGTGATATTACGTATTATAAACAAATACATGCCATCATTCAACTCTTAACTTTAGTATTATATGTCATTAAAATAAAATTACTAACAATTGTGTGAATTTTTCACTATTTAAATATAGTTTATATTTGCATTGTACTTGTACACTGTTAAAACTATGAGGTAAACTATCCAGTCATTCAAACGTTTTTATAGAAAACATTTACATAACTGTAATTTATCAGTTTTCCGATCAATGAAAATGCTTCGCAATATGGTCAAGTAACAGTTATTTATAAAAACAGTTACAGGACTAGACTAGTAACTGCAGATTTTTACCAGTGCATATCCCTAATCATATCTCTAGTACATTTTGTATTATTTATTTTATTCAGAATATTAATGGAAAAATGCACTAAATAAGTGTTTATAGTTATATTTTTTTATGTAATACAATTTGTGAAGATTTTTAACAGTGTATATCCCGAAAACAATGATATGTACTACTTTATTATCCGGTCGACCAATTTTGCAAATTTATACAAATTGCCAAATCATTCGCTAAATTATACAAATTGACATAATGTTTTATTTAAATAACGAAAGAATAAACAAATTAGTAAAATATTAATAAAAATACAAAAAAAAGGGCGAATTGAAAATCACATAAAGACGTAACAAACACGTGTAATGTTAAACACGTTACACGTGTTTAACACGTTAACGTTTAACGTGTGTGACACGTTAAGCGCCACGTCAGTCACCGGAGACTGACACTAAACTTTTAATTTAGAACTCGTCAGTCACCGATGACTGACTGTCTAAATATGATATAAAACTATATATATATATATATATATATATATATATATATATATAAGGGGGCACTGCCCTTGCAAGCTACGCTCGCCAATCCCCCGTTCAGACACCGCAGAATCTAAAAAATCCCTAATTAAATCTGATCTGTTTTAAAATATTAGAGAAGATTAAATTATACTGAAAAAAGCTGTGTAGATCTCCCTGTAAACAGGTTTCCATTAAATTTCCTTTGATTGCAAAAATTTAAGGCCTGATCAGTTGCTGTTAAGACACCCAATGGTTGTTTTCGTGTTTGATTAAAGAAGATCTGTTAAACATTTGAAAAGAAGCTAAAATAAAATGAATTAAGTGTACAGAGTCTTTATCTCCCGGTATTTTAAAACAATTTCTATAACAATAGCCTAAATCAAGCCTCATCAACAAATCCGGGCGGGCCAAATCGCTTTTTATATTCCATGTGCCATTTTGGTACTTTAATGTTAGCCAGTCCCAGGTGATAAATTGCCAAATATTATTCTGTCGCCGTCATTTCATCTATATTATAATATTTCAAGTGATGTGACTGCCATAAATAAATACGGTCTGATCCCTTCGTTTTTCATATGAAAGTTTGCACAGATAACATATACGGCCCCGTATTGGCGCGATTTTTTTCCGACGCCAATTTGGGGAAAACATCAACAGCATAAACAACAATGTCCCGCTTACCATATCAAGCAAACTAACGATACTTTGGCGCCAGTTAAGTATCCGTTGCGTATATGACATTGGCGTCAGAAAAATATCGCGCCAATATGGGGAAGTATATGATATCTGTGCCGAAAGTTTTCCATTTTAATTAAAAAATCAAATTATTTTTTTCGGATAAAACTACATAAAATTTGCCATGGTCGCAAGGAATTCTTGGTCTTGTTACGCTAGCCGGGTGCAAATTTCGCCAATAGTTTTTTTTCAACTCGCCAGTTAGCTTTTTCTTTTCGAGTGATGAATTTAAACATTGCTTTGAAGTTGAAATTAAATGTCATGGTTTGCTGCATTATTTAATATTTGGCCAGATGTCATATCGCATCGGCTTTGGTATGATTTTTTTTAACGAAAATTTGGCGAAAACCTCGTTTTCGAATACCGGTTACATATGTATTTTTGGCACTACTTAGTTATCCCGTCGTCCAAAAATCTATCACCAAACTATAAGATTAAATGTCAATAATGGTTGATCGTAAATGTCACATTCACTGGACTTTAATCAAGTTACATGTGTTTGCGTCATCAAGTTATTTTTATTTCGACGTTTTATTTGTATATTTATTAATGTTATACTATTTTATTTGTTCTTTCGTTATTTAAAATAAAAATTATATCAATTTGTATAATTTGGCGATTTATAGAAGTTGTAAAATTGGTCGACGGAATAACTAAGTAGTACCGTATTTTTTTAATTATTTTTTATTAATATTAAAAGGAAATAGCACAAAAATAATTAATTACTATAGAACAAAACAATTTATATAATTTAAAAAAAGAAAATAAAAGTAAATAAACATTTATTATTAAATAAACAACAATAGCCGGGTTACTATCACAACAAAAATAATGCCATTTTGGCCTCAATTAGATACCCCTGTGCGTATATGACATCTGTGCCTAATATTTTTCTTTTCGTTTTGTTGAAGAAGAAGTGAAAGCCATCAATTTTAAATGTTTCAGTTTCAAATGAAAGTTTTGTATTTTAAATAAAATAAATGAAAGGACTGTATTTTAAATAAAATTAATGAAATACAAAAAAAAAAAAAAAAAATGCGACGGGGAAAATGTTTGGCGATTTATCACCTACGTCCTGCTAACATAAAAATATGGAGTTCTTGATTTCTCTATCAGAATCTTTCGATTTCGCGAAAGATTGTTCAAGTAAATTGAATTATGAATAAATTAACATGATACATTTCTTAGAATATATTTAAGGGAGGCCACATTGGTCACCAAATTAGTTTAAAATAAGAACCTTTTCTAAAGTATGAAAAAAAAAATCTGTTATGACTTAAATTTGAGTTGCCATCATTAGAGAAAAGTATTTAAAACTTGAAAAAAAATTATATCTCGAAAACTAAGTCGAATATAAAAATTCTAATAAAAGTTTTAAAATTTGCGGATCAATACGGATTTTTGGTGTTAATTACATTTCAAAGTATTCCATATTTTAGGAGAAATCGCTGTGAAACATAATCAGTTGTTTAATCAGTCGTTTCATAAATTCGTTTCATTTCAGTCGTTTCATAATATCCGTTTCATAAATTCGTGTCATTAGGATTTTCTATTTATAGGGCAGATATTGTTTTAAGTAATTACTGAAAATTTATTTAAAATTTACTTATCTTTTATTTATTACAGGATTATACTTTTTTTAAAAAAAATTCTTAAAACATGGTACATTTTTCAGCTTCAGTGTCCGTCACCGTGGCGCCCAATGTGTTAATGTCAAGTGAATTTTGACATATACGAAGATCCATTATGGATATTTAATCTTATAGTTTGGCGATAATTTTTTGATCGGCAGGATAATCAAATAGTACCCAATTATGTACTGCATTTCATATTTTTCAATTATTTCAGAATAATAAAGAAAAAATGATGTAAATAAGGGCTTATATTATATATATTTTTTGTACTAGACTTTTCTGTCGATTTTTAACCTTGTATACCCCTAAAATAATTCTTTGGTCCATTTTTTACTATTTAATTATTTTATAAATATAATAGAAAAATGAGCTAATTAAGTGTTTCAAGCAATATATTTTGCTGTACTATAGTATTTCGCAGATTTCAAATAGTGTACGTCCCTAAAACAATACAATAGTGCATTTTGTATTACTTAATTTATTCAGTATAATAATGGAAAAAAGAGCTAAATAAGTGTGTATAGTTTTCATCAGATTTTCAACATTCCATATTCCTAAAACAATTCTACTGAACATTTGGTATTATTTAATATTTTCAGAATAATAATGAAAAAAAATGTCCTAAACAGTAATATACTTTTTAAAATAGAGTTTTATATAGATTTTTAACAGTGTAAATACGCAAGACAATTCTCTAGTGCGTTTTGTATTATTTACTTGTTTCATTGTAATAATTAAAGAAATGAGCTAAATAGGTGTTTATAGAGATATATTTCTAGTACTATAGATTTCTGAAGATGTCTAACAGTGCATATAACTAAAACAGTTCTCTAGTCATTTTGTATTATGTCATTTATTTACAATAATAATGAAAAAAATGATCTAAATAAGTGTTTATATTAATATGCTTGTTGTATAACGGTTTTCTGCAGCTTTGCTAACAGTGTATATCCCTGCAACAATTCTCTAATGCATTTTGTATGATTTACTTGTTTCAGAATAATAATGAAATCAAAGAGGTAAATATGTGTTTACAGTAATACTTCAGGTTACATATATTTAACAGTGTATATTTATAAAACAATTCCATAGTTCATTTTGTATTATATATTCAGAATAATAATGAAAAAAGCAGTAAATATGTTTTCATAATAATATAGTATCTGATCTTTTTAGTTGTTCCTCAGCTCAGTCTACGTTTAGGAAGCAAATTACGACATTCAAACATTCTTGAGGGAAACGATGTTTATTTTGAATGTAACATCAAAGCTTCCCCATGGGTACATGAGACTGGATGGAGATTTGAAGGTCAAGAACTTGTCACTAACATTTCAGCAGGAGTCATTGTTAGCAATCAATCATTAGTTTTACAGAAAGTTCAAAGGAGAAACAGGGGACGGTACAGCTGTACAGCTTCTAATAATGAAGGACAAGGAGAGAGCAACCATGTATATCTCAGAGTACAGTGTAAGTAAATTTCAGCCTTTAAAGAATATAAAAAAAAAAGATTTTAAATGTTGAATAGGATAAAAGTTTTTTGCTATGTATGTATGATATAATATTTAGATTGTGTATTCATTGTTTGTTTTGAATCATTTACACTTCTATGAAATAAAACTCCTTTAGTTTTCGAATAATAGGTATCTATATTATAAAACAAAAATATGTGTCTGAGTAACTCTGACGTCATATTAACAGTGAAAACACCTGGCCAATAAATTTCGATTTTGCTAAAACTTTTTTTTTTCTTATAAACATCGTACATATTTAGTTTTACATCGTTAAATAGCAAGAACTGTTTTTTAAATGCAATATGTTTGAAAACTGTATCAAAATGTATTGATTTTTTAAATAATTTTCAACCATGATTTTTCTAAAAATCTACATTTAATGTGTGCGGCACGATTACGAAAGTTTAGCACGTTTGCATTTAAAACAATCTAAACAGTTCGTTTTCGGTTTACGACTAATATAGCACAAAGGAACTAACATTTCACAAATAATAATAAAAAAATATATATATATATATAAAGGCCAAAATTAACAACAAATAATCTAACTACAAGAGTCAAATTTCTTAAACCACTGAAATTATGAAAAACAAAAAGGCTGGTATAGATAGCAAAATCTTTGAAAATTCCGTCTGATATTAAAATTTGGCATATGGCTAATACGAAAGCACACCTTTAAAAAAATGGAAAATTTCAGTGGAATACATTAACTATACAGGGTGTCCCAAAAGTCTACGTGCAACTTCAAAAATTTATTAAAAAAAAATAATTGGTCTAGAGCAAAAATAATTACAACAGTACATAGAGTAACTCAAAAAGTGTTTTGCTACTCTCTAAGTATACTTCTACATGAGATTTTTTCGTTGCACGCGAAGTTTACTTGCGATGAAGTAGTTCAACAAGTGCGGAACGAGTACGTGAAACTTTTTTTCTAGGAGCACTGTAAAATCAATTCAAAAAGCATCGCAAGAGCTTATTACGTTAAAAATCGTAACACACAGATTGCTTCATAAACAATTACAACTTTCAGTCTACAAAATTCAGATAGTGCAGGCGTTACAAACTGATGATTATGCGAAACGCTTCGAATTTGCAGTTGAAATGCTTCATCGCATGGAAACGTCGCTTACAACAAAAGGATCTCATGTAGAAGTATACTAAGGTAATAGGAAAAACTGTTTGAGTTACTCTATGTACTGCTGTATTTATTTTTGCTGTAGGCCTATTATTATTTTTTTAATCAATTTTTGAAGTTGTACGGAGACTTTTGGGACACCCTGTATTTTTCCTATAAAAATGCTATTTGGCGACGTTACTGATCAATATATATATATATTAAAAGTAAATAATTAATTCGAGTTTTCAATTAAGGGGTCTCAGGACTATTAAAATTGGAAAAAAAGACCATTTGGAAAAGTTAATTTTCAATATTTAATTACTTAAAATGTACATGATTTCAAAACACAATTTTTATACGGATTAAAAGATATAGCTATGCACTTTCATTTCATGTATTTAAAAAATTGTAAGATAGAGACTTACTATTTATAGGGCGCTCCAAACTGTCGGATATTTGTTGAGCAGAAAATTGGTATAACAGTTTATGCGCAGGATTACAAAATAAATTTTGCAACTAGAATGAAATTTTTTATTCCCTTGTTATACTTCAGATAGTAATAATTACCCTGAACCTAAATAAATTTATATTTAAAGCATTTTTATATTTTTAATACAAAGTTGTATTTGGCTAAATCAAAATTTTGAAAATTAGAACAGTATAATTACCTATGATATTTTTATTTTTTGAACAATAAAAATGAATTTTTAGATTAAATTTCTACAGAATAACATGGAACTTATGTTTTGAAAATTTCATGAAAAAATATTCAGAACTTTTTGAGATATCTTGAGCGATATACCGAAAAACGTCATTTGCAGAAAAATGACTTCAAAGTTTCTGAAAAGTCGCGTCAGCTCTTGGGCGGATATAATTCTGATAGCCATAACTTCTGTTCTAATAGGAATTTCAAGGGAAGAATCGTACCAAAATGTTGAGAAAGAATAGAAGTTTAACTTCTAAAATAATTTAAATTTCGTAAATTTGGAAGCTTTAAGAGTCCTGAAAGACCTTAAAACAAATGTAGTTTACACATTCTGTAACTCTGGATGTAGTATGCGTTGTAGTTTAATTAAACATCGCTTGATCAGCAGCAATTAGTATAACGAAGATATGGTGTATAACAATTATTATCTTAAGTTATACTAAGGTAAATATATAACAAACGTGACTGAAAATCTTGGTTTTGTCTTAAATGTGTAATCTTCCAAGTAGTATGTAAAGATTTAGACATAAAAAAATATTTTTTGTCTATGATAAATGCAATTTATAATAGTTCGAAGTCATTTTGATGATATTATTATTATTATTATTATTACTATATTACTCAACACTCTGCACATGTCTTTTCAACGATTTCTGTCACAGCAGATTTCACAAAAATATGGTGCCTTATACTGGTGTAACTTTAAAAAAAAAATCCTTCTATATCATAATATATTGGGTAATTTAAAACCTTCGTTTAATTTAACAATCATTTTGGTTAATGAAAACAGCACTTTTGTAGGAGTATTTTATTATGTTTACCATTATACTTACCATTATATGCATTTCTTCAAACGATTTCTATCGCTGTACATTTCACGAAAATATAGTGTTTTATACAACTGTAACATTTACAAGATTGTTTCTCAATCATAATATATTGGATAAGCAAAACCCTTCATTTAATGTAATGATAATTTCGTCTAATGACAATAGCGCTGTTATAGAACTATTGATGTTTTGTGTTTATATTCAGGCTTATAGTTAATGATATAAATCATGTTTTATATGCTGCTTTTCACATAAAATTGTACTTCAAATTGCCCAGTTTAATGCATATTTAGAAGGCTTTATAACTTGGAGAAGAACTACACATACTTTTACGCTTAAACATTATTTTAATTCAAATAAATCGATAGAAATTAGGTACAAAATTCATCGCACTCTATTTCTGTATGAAACAGCATTCAACTTTAAAAGTGTTGGAAAAGAAGTTTTGAAATGGCTTTACTGACACGTAATTCTTACTTCTCCTGTAGACACACCTACATTTATAACATATCTGTATTCAAGATGTTGAAAATTGTAAAGTGCTTATTCCATTTCTATTGCACTAAAAGAAATCATTAGTGAAAAGCACGCAATATTGTATTTAATGAAATATAGTGGGTAATTGAACAAGACTGCTACGCATGCAAAAAATTGATTATGTTCCTTTTTGAGTTAAATTTTCTTTTCTATTATCTATGTCAAAAATGTGTTTGAAAATATGGTAATCTAATAAAAATGGCGATTTCAAATTACAGTTAACACCAATAATTTTTTTGACTAAATATTATCAAACTTTGAAATTTTGAACATTACAATGATACAAGATAAATAGTGTTTTCTTGTTTCACTTCATGGACATACCAGTTATAACTTCTACCTGCTATCTTCACCCACCCTAAAAGAAGAAAAGAAATCACTTTAGAATTTGCTAAAAATATTCATATAATTTAAGGGGTCTCGGGACTCTTAAAATTGGAAAAAAAAATGAAAAAAATATACCATTTTCAACATTAATATCTGTAAATGTATAAAATTTTAAAATACAATTTTTATAGAGATGAAAGATATAACTATGTTCTTTCATTTCATGTACTTAAGAAATTGCAAGATGCAGAGTTAGCATTTACAGGGGGCTCCAAACTATCAGATATTTCACGAGCAGTAAAATTGTTATAACAGCTCACGCACAGGATTATAAAATAAATATTGCCATTTGAATGAAAATTTTGGCGCATACTTATACTTCAGATTTCCTTGAATCAATATAAATTTGTATTTAAAGCATTTTTTAATTTTTAATACAAAGTTGTATTTAGCTAATATAAAATTTTGAAAATTTCAACGGTATAATCACCTAAAAAATATTGTTTTTGAACAACAAAAAGAAATTTTTAGGTTCAGTTTATCAGACTGACATGAAACATACGTTTTGAAAATTTCTTAAAAATTATTAATAAAGTTTCGAGATATACTGCACATTATGCCCCAAAGCGTCATTTGGAGAAATAAATATTATCTCAAAGTTTCGGAAACGCTGCTTCATCTATTGATCTGGTATAATTCTAAAAGCCACAACTTCTGTTCTAACGGGAATTTCAAGTAAATAATTATATAAAAAAATTCAGAAAAAATAGGAGTTAACAACTAAAAAAATCAAAATTTCGAAAATTCTGAATCTTTAAGAGTCTTGATACCTCTTAACCTTCCGTCTACCAGACGGGTCCATTGGACCCGACAGCAATATTTAATGTAAATTTTTCTCATGAAAAATAGCATTCAAAGTTTCGCGATTACATGACTTTTCCTGCAATTGTCTCCTCTATGTATATGCAATTGCGATTAAAATTTTGTTCGAAATTTTTTACCTATTTTTAATTTGTTTCATTGTTTACCACGCGGGTCCATTGGGCCCAACATTAAAACAAACGTAATATACTGTTGCTTCCTTTTTCTAGGGTTGCCATAAATCATGAGGAGGAACAGGGTTACCATAATTGGCTGTTTATCGCCCATTTGGCGATGGATTTTTAGCGCCAATCTCGCCAAATTTGGCGCCTTTATAATGAAGTTTTGAGAACATTCTAGACTGATCTAGTAAACTTCGTGCTCTATATATAAAAGGTTACTTCTGGTTCAGAGAGTCATTTATCAACAGACACAGTTAGTGAGCGAATGGTGTCTATTGATGTTTTTGAGTCTTTTCATTGAAAATAGGACTTGATATTTGAAGACAAGTAATAAGTGTAGTTTGTACGTGCTTTGTTATTTTACAAATATTCATCATTTTCTTATTTCCTAACTTATTTTTTGTTAAAAACTGAATTGAAGATGAACAGAAAAAAAGTATTGACTCAAGAGGAAATTCAAAAAATTATGGAAAATCCGGACGATATAGAATTCGACACCGATGATGAAAATCTGTCGTCTGATGAAGGTGAAGTAGATTATGTTGAAATACATAATGAAATTTCTGATTCCTACTCAGAATCTGATAATGATTCCAATGAAGTAAATGTAGCAACCACAAATACTTCAAATTCTACTTTTGTTTCCAAAAATAATTCACAGATCTGGTATAAGAATGAAGTTGCCAGACCACAAGGAAGACGTACTGAAATCAATATTTTACGTGAAAAATCTGGACCTTCAAGATTTGCAAATCGTGAAGTGGATTCCATACCATCCTCATTTCTTATCTATTTCCGAAAAAGACTTTTGGAAATTATAGTAAAATGGACAAACGCGGAAGGCAATAGAGTATTCGATAAAGAGTGGAAACCTATAGATATTATAGAACTTAAAAAATTCATCGGACTTTTATTACTTATTGGAGTATATAAATCGAAAAATGAAACAGTAAGCGAACTTTGGAGCATAAAAAATGGAAGACAAATATTTCGGGACATTATGAGTCGCAATAGATTCACAAGTATATTACGTGTCATAAGATTTGATGATGCTGCTGAGAGGCGTAAAAGAAGATCAACTGATAAATTAGAGCCAATAAGAGAATGCTTTGAATTGTGGAATAGCTATTTACAAGACCCTTATATTCCTAATTGGTCTATGACTGTCGATGAGCAATTAGTTTCTTTTCGTGGAAAATGTCCTTTCCGTCAGTATATGCCATCTAAACCTGGAAAGTATGGATTGAAGTTCTGGGTTATTTGTGACAGCGTAACATCGTATGCTTGGAAACTGGAACTATATACAGGCAAAAATGAAGTAAGAGAATCTCATCAGGGAGAAAATGTAGTTAAAAGATTGACGAAGGAAATTGAAAATTCTGGTCGTAATATTACATGTGATAACTTTTTTACGTCATATGCATTAGCAACACATCTTACTTCAAAAAAATTATCTCTTATTGGAACAATTCGAAAAAATAAACCTGAATTACCCGCTGTGTTCACAAATCCAAAACATCGTTCTGTATATTCTACTTTATTTGGGTTTCAGGAGAAGGCGACCATCATCTCTTACTGTCCCAGAAAAGGTAGAATTGTTACTTTGCTAAGCACAATCCATAACACTTATGATATTGACAACAGCTTAGGAAAAAAGCCACAAATAATCCTAGATTATAATAAAACCAAAGGCGGAGTAGATACGATGGACAAAATGGTAAGAGGATATAGTGTGAAACGCATGACACGTCGGTGGCCTTTGATTGTATTTTATAATATGATCGATATAAGTGCGATGAATGCATACATAATATGGTTGTCACTGAATGCTGAATGTGATCCGAAAATGAAAAAAAGGCGGAATTTCATTATTCAACTTGCAGAAGAATTAGTAGGTGAAGGAGGTATCGCCGTCACAACATCTACTTCAGAACAACTTTACGCAAATAGTTTTGAACCGCCACGAAAAAAATCAAAATGTCATATTTGTCCCTCTAAAAAAGATCGAAAAACACGAACATTATGCAAGAAGTGTACGAAAAATGTTTGCGGAGAACATTCCGTCGTTATTTGTACTTCATGTACAGAATAATTTTATTATGATGAAAAACGTTTTGTAGTCATTATAATATACTATATATATTACTTTCTTACTGTATGTGTTACTTTCTTACTCTATTACTATATATATCACTTTTATATATTGTATAAGGTGCATTAATAACAAATATATTCATTGTAGATAAATGGGTGTTTTGTATATTTTGAAATCCTATATATTTTACATATGGGTCCAATGGACCCGAATGGTAGTTCTTGCATATACTTTTTTTTGGTAGTCTGAAGGTTAAATGTTTTAATATTTCATAATTTCTGGAAAATATTTCATGTAAAAGGAGAGGATTTACATAGGCTCCAAATTTTTAGATCGCCTTAAATTAATTTTAATTTAAATAAATTTAAATTCACAATATTATACATTATATTCTAAACGGTAATGGTATATATATTGTTTCATATATTCATCCATATTATCATGTGATGAAAGTACATCCAATAAAAATTTTTAATTTCAATGCTAAATTCACCTTCATTAATAATTAATTTTATAGAAAAGTGTACAAATAAATGTACCATCACTGATTAAAGGTGCGTAGAACATAATACAAAAGCAATTAAAATACATTCAAAGTCTTTTGAAACAAAAACGTTTTCAACCGAACTTACCCGGTGGAGATATAAAAGTTGTTGTGTCTCTTTGCATCTTCTACATTCGCCCGGGAAAGACCATTCTACACTGGTAAAAAAATATTTATGTGAAATTACAGAGAATCTACGGGTAACCCATTAATGTAAAATTACAGAGATTGGAAAACAAAGATTCTATTAAATAACAGAGAAATTATTTGTCTTACATCCGTAAAATAACTGTAAATTTACTTTTGATAAAAGAATATTTAATTATTTTTCGAAGTCAGCGAGTTTTACATATAAGAATTAGAACTGTCCGAATAAATTTGAACTATTGTACATACAATTTATTTATAGAAGAATTATTTCGAGCCGCCACGGGGTTCGATCCCGAGACCTCTGGGTTACAGACGAGCACCTCACCGACTGCGTTATTGGAGCTGATACAATCACTTGCAAAGGATGTCTTTCTGATTCAGCGGGGAAAAATCTGTTTTACTTGTTATCGTTTTCCAAGATTTCGTTTGAAATATATTCGTTAAATTAAATTTAAAAAATAAAAAAATCCGACTGCGTAAAAAGCGAACTAATTAATTATTTCTCATCAGTGTGAAACTATTTTTTATATTACTTACCTTTTTTTTTATTTACTTGTATTGATGACTTTTAAGTTAGGTTTAATTGTTAGTTCCTATCTATGAACACTGTTTTGGTGAGGCCTATAAATGTCTATGAAGGTTAGAGTTGCAGTACAGTCATTCAGGGTAACTTTGATCCGCATTTTCTCTATTTTCCCATGCCACACTCTTATTTTAAGAATATTGTTGCAACTAGGGGCATAAAAGAGAAGAAAGGATCCTAAATTATCGTATGACTATAAAACATTAAGGAATAATAATGATAAAAGCAATAAAAAATAAATTTTTCACATTGTTTAAAGTTACCCAGCCATTTAGGGTAACTTTGCACCGTGTGATAAATATTATCTAAAATAATTCATTATAAAAAAAGTATTATAGTTACTACAACTTTGAACCCCCAAAAATGTTTTCAGATATGTAAAGACTCCGAATTTACATTTCCCAACATCACAATATTTGTATAATTTATGATATTACAACAAATATTATGCATAAGAAAAGTGGAAGAAGAGAACCATTAATATTTAGAAATAAAAAAAAAACCTGTTTATTGTTCATATAAAAAATAAAAAATGCAGTGAAAAACAATTTTCAATGTTTTAACTCAATAATATATCCATAGTTACAGTAATGCATACTAGTACTAGTATTATTCAAACAAGAATAAAAAACGTCGAACGCATGAAATGTCAAATTGTCGTAGCTCCGCCCCTAATCATGCATCTAAATGAATTTTATGTATTTTACACATATTTGTGAAAAGATTTACATGTTATATCTAATGCACACTTTCGGCATTTATATAAAATATACGTGCAAGTATGGGAAATTTTTGACAGTAGCACCTATAATCAGTAAATTATAAACATCTGTATAACTTTAAGCCGGCTCAAAGTTAACCTGAAAATGTGGTAAAATGTTAGTGCCTTCTTATTTTACATTTTATTAACTATTAATAAATAAATAATCACAAAATATTAACACATTTACAACATTTAGATAATAATATGTCGAGAAATGAGTATATTGTTACTTAGTATGTAAATTTAATTGGATTACAACAACTTCAAAACAGCATTCAAAATTAACTTGAAAACAGTACTTCACAAAAATAGTTAGATGATGCAATTAATTGCGCATAATGTTGCTAATTTAGTTTCTAAAATAAAGAGTAGAAATCCCAGTTTAGAACCTTTCCAACAGAGCACAGTTCTGAAGTTTATTTAGCCTTTTGGAGTCAAAAATAGTGAAAATTAGGAGGTGATGCAAAGATACAACCCATGGTTCAAAGTTACCCCGAATGACTGTAAAGCTAGAGATCCTACCTACACAACTTCCAGTTTGCATAATATTTAAATGGAGCTTCTGACTGTAAAATAGTCAATAAAACATCGTCTTCATTTTGATAGACGTATGCAATGATATGCCACTCAATATGGTGCGTAAAAATTTTTTTTCGTCTCCACCGCCATTTTGTATTTTACAGCCGCCATTTTGAATTTCTGGAAACAAAACCTAGCCTATAACTACCGGAAGGTTAAGACGAATCGCTATAGACCTCATTCATTAAAATTCATCGAGCTATTGGGATGTTTCGAGGGTATAAAGAAATCTACATACCGAGATACGCGTGAAACACCTAACCCTTCTTAGCAGTCGGGTAATAAATTATACGGTTTTCGTATATTTTAGGCCGATACCTAATAATTTATTATCTACAAACGTTTTTAGAAATCAATTTTAATGTTTTAGTATGATTCATTATAATTGTGGAAAACTAGTTTATCTAAAAATAACATATTTAATGGAGTATTTTTTTTTTAGTGAAAATATTTAAGTGTAATTCGCTTTTTACAACAATAACGTTTTAGAGAATTTTTCGAAATTGTCACACAATATATATATATATATTTTTAATACGCTAATATTTTCAAAAGAATTTTTTTGCAAGAAATTAGAGGAGAAAAAAAATAAAAATGTAATTTATTTTTAAATTTTGATTTTTTATGTTTTAATTATTTAATACATTTTGTGTCATATATTTTTAGAAGATTGATATATTTTTACAAAGCATTTACCATTGAAATAATAATAATAATAATAATAATAATAATAATAATAGCATTAAAATAATACTATGTAATTTACTTTTAATATTACTAAGCTTCATGCACATGATGAATGAAACAACTGTATAAATATTATTGTTGAAAATCCCCTCTAAACTCCACAGAGACGATTTTTTTTCCTTTTTAATTATTCAAATTTTTAATAAAACAATTTTAAGATAACATTTTCGTATTTAATATTTTTAATAAAATTTTAAAAGAAATTGTAAAGTGTGTATTTTGACATACAGGTTATAACTAAGATAAAAATTATCTTTAAATAAACACATGGAAATCCTTACAAGTGATTCCTCATACGAGAAAGGAAAATGACTATAAAGTGCTGACATAGGGACTCAATCGAATACATTTAACCGAGAACTAGTGTAAATTTACAGAGAGTATCAGTTTTAAGAAAAAGAAACAACGTATAAGGGCACAAATAAAATGTGTTTAAAAGCATACAGCTGTTTCAAAACCTCTAAGGTTTCCTCATCAGTGCTTAAAATAAAAGTTAATTAAAACTAAAACATTGTGTAAAAAGGGGGGGAGGTGGACAGAGAGTCAGAAAAGTGTACCTTTCAGCTCTACTGCCAACGGCGAAATGCGACATACGGCTGACAAACAGCTACGGAGTTGATCGCACGCGCATATTCAGGTAGACCAATCAAAATCACCCAATTGCTCTGGAAGAGTCCAAACTTAGAAGGAGAAAAAATGGGGGGAGGGAGTGGAGAGAATTATAGAAAATTAAACCATATCTTTGAAAAATTGGGCGTACTGAATAAATCGTTAACTAAACTGTTTGAATTTTTCCATATGTGATAAGCTTCCCAGAAGTCCAGATCATAGATTGAAGTACATTTCTGTATTATGGAGGCGTCGGAAAATTTTAAATTATGATTGTTCGACCAGCAGTGGTTGGCAATAACGGAACGTTTAATATCACAATTTTTAACGCAAGTTTTATGCTCCCCCAAACGGATCTTAAAGGCACGCTTCGTTTGACCAATGTACATTTTGTTGCATTCGCAAGATATCCTGTAAATACCCCAATTTGAAAAATTATCAATTGGATGTTTCAGATTTGTGAATTGAATTTTATTAAAAGGAGTATAAACTACTTTAAAGTCAAATTTTGACAAGATTTTAGAAATTTGTTGGCTTATTTTCGGAAAATATGGGAGTATAATTAAATTTTCATTACCGACAATATTAGCCCTGGGTTTTGTACGTTTACTTAGTTTGTTATGAATGGAATCGACGATTTCAGCTGTAAAACCTCGATCAATGGCAATGGATTTAATGTAGTCTAATTCTGTTTTTAGTAAACTGTCGGAAGAACAAATATTTAAAGCCCTGTAAACATAACTGTTAAAGGCAGCCAACTTTTGATTAGGTGGATGGGATGAAAGGCGATGTGGTGGTAAGGATACTGCGAATGGTTTACGGTAAACAGTAGTGTGAAACAAATTATTTTCGCGGAAATCCATAACATCAACAAAGGGCAAACGATGGTTATTTTCGAGTTCGAAAGTGAACTGAATATGTTCATCTATAGAATTCATAATATCGAGAATATTAGTAAGATTAAGATCATCAGAGTTCAATAATGCAAAGCAATCATCGACATAGCGGATGTAAAATGGAAAGGATAATATCTTGAAAAGGTTTGATTCGTAATAGTGCATGTAAATATCACTGAGGATGGGGCTGAGTGGGGAGCCCATGGACAAACAATCAGTCATGCAATAAAAATTACCATTAAAAATGAATGTGTTTTGCGATAAACAAATGCTAGTAAGATGTATAAGCTCATCAATTTCGTAATATGAATAATGAAATTCTTGTAGGTGTAATTTAAGACAATTTAAAGCACATTGAACCGGTACATTAGTAAATAGTGATTTAACGTCGAATAAAACCATACTATTGTTTTGAGTACCACTGAAGCTACGAAGCTTATTAACAAACTCATAAGAGTTCCTGCAAGTGTAGATATCGTTAGAGAGCAGGGGGGAGAAAATAGAGGTCAGATATTTCGCTAATTTATAGGAAGAGGTACCAATTGTCGAAACTATTGGTCTGAAAGAATGCCTTTTTATGGACTTTTGGGAGCGTATAAAATCTTGCGCAGTGTGACACTGAAGTAATGAGGGATAATTTAACGTTGTTGGAAATGAGAGGAGAGTGCTCGATAGCCGCTTTTATAGCTTTCAATTCTTTTTGAGAAGGATCAGATTTAATCTTTTTATAAGGACACTCGTCTATCAAGTCTTGTGTTTTGGATAGGTAAGCAGACTTGTCCATAACAGCAATCTGGCCACCCCTATCAGCCTTGCTGATAACTATGTCAGTATTAGATTTTAGATTTTTTATTCAACTCGATGCAGCTTTGCTGATATTGGATATAGGAAGGTTATTATTGAAATTCACATTATTGGTGATTAAGTGTCTAATTGAATACTTCTGAAAAGGGTTTAAGGCACTGAACTTGAACGCTCTTTCGATGGGGGCAATCACATGAGTAAAAGACGGTTTAGTAGTAAGTGCAAAATTATTATTTAATTTAAGATAATGGATTTCATCCTGAGTAAGGTTAGCACTTGAAAGATTGACAACGGCATTCGGGTTAACCAACGGTAAGGTATTGGGTAAACTATTGTTATGTTTACTAGAGAGTAAATTAAATTTCGTTTTCAAAGTTTGGTTTGCATTATTGAATTCTGATGATCTTAATCTTACTAACATTCTCGATATTATGAATTCTATAGATGAACATATTCAGTTCACTTTCGAACTCGAAAATAACCATCGTTTGCCCTTTCTTGATGTTATAGTTTTCCTCGAAAATAATTTGTTTCACACTACTGTTTACCGTAAAACATTTGCTGTCTCCTTACCCCCACATCGCCTTTCATCCCATCCACCTAATCAAAAGTTGGCTGCCTTTAACAGTTATGTTTACAGGGCTTTAAATATTTGTTCTTCCGACAGTTTACTAAAAACATAATTAGACTACATTAAATCCATTGCCATTGATCGAAGTTTTACAGCTGAAATCGTCGATTCCATTCATAACAAACTAAGTAAACGTACAAAACCCAGTGCTAATACTGTCGGTAATGAAAATTTAATTATACTCCCATATTTTACGAAAATAAGCCATCAAATTTCTAAAATCTTGTCAAAATTTGACTTTAAAGTATTTTATACTCCTTTTAATAAAATTCAATTCACAAATCTGAAACATCCAATTGATAGTTTTTCAAATTGGGGTATTTACAGGATATCTTGCGAATGCAACAAAATGTTCATTGGTCAAACGAAGCGTGCCTTTAAGATCCGTTTGGGGGAGCATAAAACTTGCGTTAAAAATTGTGATATTAAACGTTCCGCTATTGCCAACCACTGCTGGTCCAACAACCATAATTTTAAATTTTCCGAAGCTTCCATAATACAGAAATGTACTTCAATCTATGATCTGGACTTCTGGGAAGCTTATCACATATGGAAAAATTCAAACAGTTTAGTTAACGATTTATCCAGTACGCCCAATTTTTCAAAGATATGGTTTAATTTTCTATAATTCTCTCCACTCCCTCCCCCCCTTTTTTCTCCTTCTAAGTTTGAACTCTTCCAGAGCAATTGGGTGATTTTGATTGGTCTCCCTGAATATGCGCGTGAGATCAACTCCGTAGCTATTTTCAGCCGTATGTCGCATTTCACCGTTGGCAGTAGAGCTGAAAGGTACTCTTTTCTGACTCTCTGTCCACCTCCCCCCCCCCCCTTTTTTTACACAATGTTTTAGTTTTAAGTTAACTTTTATTTTAAGCACTGATGAGGAAACCTTAGAGGTTTTGAAACAGATGTATGCTTTTAAACACATTTTATTTGTGCCCTTATACGTTGTTTCTTTTTCTTAATATATTGGCACAAAGTACAATCCTTCCCCACTTTTTAAGTATCAGTTTTTTCTGTCTTTTTACAAACTTTTTTAACAGTTCACTTTAAGGGTGACATGGAATATAAGGTGCAAGTAAAAAGTATTCAACATTTCAACAAAAATAGATTTTAAATAGTATGTAATGATTTCTTCCACACTGTGGGATATTATATGATAATATATTATTACAAAATCATATATATCCATACATATCCATATAATCATACAGTACATATCCATGCAGTCTGACAGGAAATATTACATAATAAATAAAACCTGTTTTTGTTGAAATTTGAATTTCTTTTCCATTCAACCTTATATTCCACACCACTCTTGGCGTAGAATGGTCTTTCCCGGGTGTATCTAGAATACGCAAAGAGGTACGACAACTTTTGGTTTTCTCCCATGATCACGGCCGAATAAGATCGATTGAAAACGCTTTGGTTTTAAATAACTTTTAATGAATTTGATATGTTTTTATATGCACCTTTAAGCATTGATGGTACATTTATTTGTACTTTTTTCTATTAATTTAAGCACATCCAATGATGTCATTTTCCAGATTACTATTTAATTTAAAATATTACTATAATTTGCACATATAGGATAATTTTTACAATAAAGTAAAAATAGGCTGTTCCAACTGTATTTTTTTTTCTAGATTTAATTTAATTCAAGCCATAATAATTTAAGTCACTTTGAATTCAACGACAGAATGTTTTAAAATTTTATTGTCTGTTTAAATGCATTTTTAGAAGCATTATTTTCCCCTCTTAATTTCTAGCTATAATGATATTTTATCAAATGTTTTTAATCTAAAGTTATAATTTATAAATGTTACAAATTTCGGCATTCCTTTCAATCCAAACATTTGTCGAATTCCAGTGTGACAAAAAATTCCGTTAACTCTAGAAGTTTGTTGGTCGTTCTAATAGTAATTATTTTTAAAAAGTACGTGAGGTTCACTCGAATGATTGCAGAAAACGAATCTTTATTTTCATTTCATAAATTTGTGATAAAAATCAAATATTATGTTTCATTACAAATATATATATATATATATTATTCAGTAAATCTACAGCTGAATAGTAGTTATTTCTTTTAAAAGTATAAACACTTGTTTCCGAATATTCTTAAATTCTATCAAAAATAATAATAAGTATTAAGAAGTACATTAAACATTTTGATGAATAAATCTGAAACTAAGCATTTCAATCAAAAATGGTTATCCGGAAAGAATTATGATAAATTACTATTTAAAAAACAAATTTAGAATATAGGGCTCTTAACTAATAGCTCGAAATTTTCAAAAATACCAGTGGTTGGAGTTTACATGATGAAACAAAATTTAAATTTAAAACGAGACGAAATATAAATTCCATAATGTTTGTATTTACAGTTGTTAGAATATTCAACAGTAATTTATTGAACTAATTGCAAAAACAAATTTAGAATATAGGGCTCTTAACTAAGAGCTCGAAATTTGCAAAAATATCAGTGGTTGGAGTTTACATGATGAAACAAATTTTAAATTTAAAACGAGACGAAATATAAATTTCATAATGTTTGTATTTATAGTTGTCAGAATATTCAACAGTAATTTATTGAACTAATTGCACTGTGTTTCCATAGATATATGTTTCTTTCATTTAACTTATTTTATTATTCAAATAAAGCTCAGAATTTTTAATAAAAAATATCCTTATGCAATAAGAAAATATCCATAGCCAATAAAAAATTGCATCAGGGGACTAGGTATTATAAATACTCACAATTAAAATCTATTAGCTCCAGAATATTGTTTACCTCAATAATGTTAATATAAAAGCATACTTTTTTACAGTTTAAATAGACGTTGAAACTAATGATAAATAATGTAATTTTTATGATTTTTCAAAAGAGAGAACTATGTGAGACAAAACGTTTTTAGATGAACTTAATAATTATAAATTTCGTGGAAATTTGACAGTATTTAAAGTTAAAATAAATACATATTTCATATCCAATCTGAGAACACATGTTGACAATCGTAATGATTTCTAGAATTCAACGGACCATTAGCTTTATCGTAAACTATTCAATATAGGCAACATAGATGGACAATTTTTATCCCAATATATTCTCTTTTCGCTATGAGAATTTGATAATCAGAACATATGGGATATTTTTACATTAAAAAAATGAAAATCAAGCATTTTGTACATATCGATATAATATTTTTGAACTTCTGGATATAATTGCATATACAAAATACAAATCACAATAACACAATATAATAATGTAATTATTAAATCTTTATTAAAATGAAATTTATAAATCATTATAAAATCAAATTGGTTACTTCTAGGATGTGAGTTGAATGCTCGTATTTTTCATACAGGTATAGCTTTTGAAATCTCTCATGCTTTTCCTTTTCCTTAGAGCAATCATAATATATTATAGTATTACTGATATTTTGTAAAAAATAATCTTTTGATTAATTCTTACAAATTGAAACTTTATAATTATTTTATTATAATGGTGCGATTACTTCATACTAACACAGCCTGTGAAATATTGATTTTAAAGCACATTGAACCACTCTTTTGTAAATAGTACTGCTACGTTGTATGATTTTACAGTGGAACTTGTCTTAGATAGATTGTATTATACCAAGTTTATAAATACTTTACGTTTATTAATCAGGTTAAAAAATAATGAAACAGATTTAATATCGCTGTATTTGAAAATGAAAGTTATTAAAGCTTTCGCTACCGTGTCATATTTGGAATATCCTACAAAAAATATTGAATAAAAAAACGAGACAACAGACACTTCTGTAGATGAAAAACATAATGGAGCCGACAGCTTTATTTAAAAAAGGAATAAAAAATACATTTAAAAAAATCGGTAAAGATAGTTTAGTTACATACAATCAAAAACTATGGAGTACAACTTGAAACAGTTTCCCGCTTACACTTTTCTACAAAATGATGAGTAGTGTCCAATCCTTTTTTTATTTGTCGAATTTGTTCGATTTTGAGGGTGTTTTTCACTTTTTTTAACGATAATTCGTAAATTTAAATAACGATCAATTCACATTTTGAAATAACCGTTTTCGGCCATTGTTGCCAGATTTCAGAAAATCACATTTATTATAATACAACTACTTTCAAACATATTTCCAATTGAAATATAAAGTTGAATATTGAACACGTGAATATTGATAAAAAAAGGAAACAATTAAAATAATTAAATTATTACAAGCGAAAAGCATTTAATGGTGAAAATTACGTAATTTTTTAAATGACATGTCAAAAGAGTCAGATTTAAATTCATTTTTTTTTTTATAGCATTTGAATGGAATCGTAACATTTTTGTAACATATTTTGTAAGCAAGCGACATTTTTAACTTAACCTTTTTATACAGCTGATTATCAACTATAAAACTGATCTTGCTTAATCAGTAACAAAATTAGTCACAAACTCGGAAGGCAACAAATACGAAAGTCAAAGAGAAATGAATGACAACACGCTTACCGAATATCGTTACTTGTAGGGAAAATATATTTCAATCTCGCGCAACCTGGTAATATTTTTAAAACTTAATAAATTAGTGTATTTAGTATATTTTTAGAGCCTTCGAAGACTGGACGAATGCTGGTAAGCGTAGGTTGTATGAGACAGAGTCTGGTAGTAGTTTACAAAAACACTATTTAGTTAATTATAAATAATGCCTAAATTTAAAATATCGCATGAATTTTTTAGTTCCATTTATATGTAAAAAAATTCAAACAATACGCGCATTGGCTTCTTAAAAAAAGAAAGAAAATTCATATGATAAATGTCATTACAACAATCATAAGTTTTTAAAAATATTTTAATGAACAAACCGAGAACTTTCGCATACACAAGATAATTGTGGGATGGAATTTTCAAGGGAAAATAATGGAATTTTCAAGGTCTGTAATTATAAAGAAAATATTTCTGCATATAATTCGAAATGACATTTAAAAAATTAATTTGATTTATTATATTAAACAAAAATCTCATTTAATACATGCATATTTGAATTAATCTAAAAATAAAACTACTAGGAAGCAAAACGTCAATAGAACAGCTTAAAACTTAAAAAAAGTAAAAAATAATAATTACTGAGAAATAGTTTGCAATTTCTGGTTTGAATTTCTGAATGTTCCGTACTATATGTGTCTTTATAATTTGTAATTTGTAATTCTATTTTTTGTTTTAGTGTTTCGATATGGATTATATAGTAAACATTTTTTTTTTTTTTTTAACCATTTGGAAAAATGGTTATTGTCCTCGGCAGAGTAGGAAATCAAAAACATATCTGAAGCTTTTTATTGGTTTAATCCGCATTTTATTCGTCTTCTGATTGGTACATAGAGTAACCTGTATTTTCCTTTACTTTCAACAGAGATGGATACTACAAGTAATAAAAACTACAAAAAAAAAAAACAAAAAAAAAAAAAAAAAAAAAAAAAACTAATAACCCAGAAACAAATTGAGATACAGCTTTCAAACAAATTGCATTTAAAAGTACATTTTTTTCTATATACGATGGTGTAAAAAGTAATATTGTCGGATGTTTAGAAGTTTAAGAATGGAATTTTATTTCAAATTGGTCGTCAGATTTCCAAGAAATCTGACGATGGAAAAGCCATTTCCCGAACAGCCAATGAAATGCTTGTATAATACGTAAGTTTCAGGTGAATAATACGTACGAGTCGCTGGCGATTTTTATCGCTTGCAATTTTTACGTGTAATAACACTATTAAAGTTTAATTCTTGGCGTACGTCATGTATGACCAGCTCTGTAGAAGTTTAAAAATTTACAGTACTGAAAATTGTAAAGCTAAAATTTCTTTTTAAATTTGTTTAGGATGAGTCCAGGAATGTTAACGTTTAATTCATGGCGTACGAAATGAATGATGAACTCCGTGCAATTTTTTATGTCTTAAATCATTTTCCAAAGGGTCGTTGTAATTTGTTAAATTGCTTTTTTTATAACCATTTGAAAAAATGGTTATTGTCCTCGTCAGGGTAGGAATCCAAAAGCATATATGAAGCTTTTTATTGGTTTAATCCCCATTTTATTCGTTTTCTGATTGGTCTATACAGTAATCTGTACATTCCCTTTACTTTGAACAGAGATGGATACTTCTGTTTCCACTATGACAAAAAAAGTAATAAAAACTACAAAAAAAATTAATAACTCAGAAACAAATTCAGATACAGCTTTCAAACAAATTCCATTTAAAAGTACATTTTTTTTTCTCTATTCGACGGTGTAAAAAATAATATTGTGGGATGTTTAGAAGTTTAAGAATGAAATTTTATTTCAAACGAATCGTCGGATTTCTAAGAAATCTGACGATGGAAAAGCCTTTTCCCGAACAGCCAATAAAGTACTTGGATAATACGTAAGTTTCAGGTGGATAACACGTAAGTTTCAGGAAATCTAACGGGTCACAGGCGATTTTTGTCGCTTGCAATTTTTACGTGTAATAACACTATTAATGTTTAATTCATGGCGTACGTAATGTATGATCAACTCCGTGCGTTTTTTTATGTCCTAAATTTTAGTCTTTGAAAAAATCATTTTTCAAATGGTCGTTGCAATTTGTTAAATTGTTTTTTATTTTTATTTTTTTTAGTTGCGCCTGTTTGTAAGAGTGGACAGCAGACAGTTTATGGTGCCATGCTTCACTTTCCCGTTGAAATCATGTGTGAAGTTGAAGCTGATCCAGAAGAGGTTACCTTTCGATGGGAATTCAACAGTTCATTCGGCTCACTTGAATTAGTTCCTACAACAACCAGTGGACGAAAAAGCGTAGTTCACTATATTCCCCGATCAGAACAAGATTATGGCACTCTTTCCTGCTGGGGTAAAAATAGAGTTGGAATGCAAAGAGCAGCCTGCATATTCGTTGTAGTTCCAGCAGGTATGACACAATATGTAAAGCAATTAATTGCAATATTGGTGAATGCAATCAGATATTTATTTCTGGCAAAGATAAAGGGACACCAATTTGGGTAATTCTCATTGCAGTGTTTTCTAAAAATTTTAATTAATACGAGTATGGTAATTAAAAATGGCCTCGTTATTGAAAGTTTTATTGTTTATAACAAATATTAACATAATTTTACGCTCAGTAAACTCTTCTAATTCTTACGCAACTCAATGTTTGAGGGATTGTTTTGGAGTTTAATAATGATAAGGTGACTAAGCCTTTCTTACTAAGCTGTTCAACGCAATCCTACAAAAATTAAAAGTCAGCGTGATCATTTCCAAAAATATATGGGATACATTTAAATAGTCAGTATAGAAGAGGGTGCCTCAACATGACAGTAGAATCAAAAGCACAAGGCGCATGCTCAGACTATGCTAGACTGACTGATGCTTTTGTCCAATCTGTGCAAAATTACATCCCAGAATTTGACGATAATCACCTGGAGAAGTTCAATTAAAAGGGTCAGACAAGTTAATAAATCACAGCTTGACGGTACTGGCACACTCGCCAAGATATTTGTCGATTAAACTTTATGCAAAATCGCCTCAACAGATTAAACTTTATATTCCATACACAGCCACTCTTACGTACAGTCACAGAAATAAGCATCATAATCGAATTTCTACGAAAAGATAACTTGTTCAAGAAAAGGCTAAATATACAGCGTTTAAATGCATCAACTATGTTACGTGACAGTACTAGATATCGAGAATGCTTAACCCTTTATCTACTGTGCATGTCGAGTGCATTTACAATTGGTTGAAAATGCTAAATACGAATTTTCAAATGTGTTGTGTTTTTTGTAACTAACCTACATTTATCACCTTATGAATTGTGCATGTAGATCTAAAGATCATGTGAAGGGATGAATAAAATAATCCGAATAACTTTCCAACAATGGACCGTACTTTCGAAATCTTCTTTGCAAAAGTGTTATCACTTTTCTAAATTATTCACTTATATATCATATTCCACATTTTTAAACGGTAATGTTCCGTTACAGAATTCTGGAAGCGTTGTGATTTTTTTTTTTTTTTTTTTTTATAATATATGCTTCATGTATTATGTTTCTTTTTAGTTTGCATGTTCTAAATGCACTTTTAAAATATAGTGGCACGAATAGTCTTATTGATTTGAATGATTTTTAAGATCTTTGTTTAATAATTCTTCAAATATTTCGTGTTTTCTTATGTATTTCTTTTTTGTATTTTATGCTAAATTATACAGGTTTGTCGAAAAAAGTATCCCTAATTTCGAATTAAAATATCTAAGACCTTAATAAAGATAAACCGTTTCCTTATACTGATAGATCGGAAAAATCTGTTTACATTACTTTAAAAAATCCAGTATAACTTTCCCCTGTTGCATGGGAGGCCTGAAGATTTGCCTGGAATTTCCGTTTTTTTTTAAATTGGTTAAACCAACGAACGATGTGTTTGTTACAACGAACGATATTGTTTGTTAGTGGATCTTCTCCATACGTACCACGAAAATGACGCTGTGCACAATGACAGATTTAAACCCGGTGTACCACAACAAGCACTGAGCTTTCTGTAGTACACTGACATGTGAACTGATTAATAAGTAAAATGACATTGCGTCACAAAGTGGTATCGGCGCATGCACGCACTCATGTCAGCACGATCAAATAAACACGATCAAAACTCTTAGAAATTCTACAATTTCACATTGTTTCGTACCGATGGATTGCATATTTCTCGTGTAGTGTATTTCTAGCCCTACGAGCATCTTTAGGGCTTTCCTGCATTTTCATAAAAATGCTTACAAAAATAATTTTAATTAAAATTTTCTTTCCCCATTTGTTTCTAAAATACATTTCAAGCCCTTTTATTTAATAGACATCTTGAAATACAATTCTGTTGAAAATATTTTTGTCTACAACAGATTAAAGTTGTTTCGGGGAAATGGAAAAATACGTCCAAACCGCTCAGAGGATTAAAATCAGGAACGCCTTTTTCTATGACCCTGTATTTATTATCAAATATTGTATTACATACATAGTGTTTCACGGATGACTCATTGACTTCAAAATTCAATAAATCCAAAACTGTAATAGATATGAATATGAAGCGAGTGAAACATTTTTCAGGTAGCTAACACATTTTGTACCTATTTTAAAAATAGCTCAACTTGATCGCATTAAATGCGATAAGCTATCTTATAATATTCACATAAAAGTGCAAAATTGAATTAAAGATGTAACGGTTTACATATTATTTTGTTTAACATACTTTCGTTCATATATTTATTAGAGAGAATTTCGTAATAAATTGTTCACTCATTTCATTGATACACGAGCATTATAGACTGTACGCAACGCACACATCTGTGTTGTCGATGTCAATAATAAATTAAATATGTTTAGAAATTAATTAGGAAACTCTTTTAATAAACATTAAATGCTTATAAAAAATGTTTATAAATTTTTATTTTTACTTTATACTTTTTCACATTTTTATTTTATTTAGCTCCTGATACGCAAAAAAAAAATGGATCTGTGATTTGAAGATATAAAGCTAATTTGAACAGTTTTAATGTATGAAAACAAAGAGCCATCTACCACAAAACTTTTATCTTTTACAAAATTACTGTCTATAAATTTATTAGCTATGTTATAAGCATTGCCTTGTTTCAACTTTGAATATATTATATTAAAATTTGAGTGTGTTTTTATTTTACAAGTACTTCTCTCAGAGTATGGAACGTTGGGTGATGAAATTAAAGTTACTTATTACCATGAATCCCAGTATTATTTAATAACCCTCAGAATTTTTAAATTAGTTTCCGAAGTCTTAATTGTTTTCTACTTTATTAACATTTGTCTCATGGTGGCAGTTAAATTACTTCAGTAGCGTGGAAAAAGGAGGAAAGAAAATGGTGAATAATGAGATATCGCTTGCTATAGAAGCTGGGGAACAAATATTTTTTTAGACAGTTTTTATAATTTTTACTTTCTATTCGCATACTTTTCGCATTCTATTTTATATCTTTCGTAATAAGAAATTAATAAAATTAAAATCATAAATATTTTTAAAATGTGAAATAAAAATCCCCCCTCCTCTAAAAACAAAAATTTCTCATGCAGTGCATATGTAATACACTGGTCTGTTACATCAGCTAGCTCTTTATATTTGATATTTTATTGTTTTCTAAAGTTATGTAGACTCCTATGAAACACAAAGTAGAAAAGATCATACTGGTTAATAAAGATATTTAGCAAAATAAGTAAATACATAAAGAAAATAGTAGGGTAAAGTGCGCACATTTCTTCCCTTTCCTAATTTCGTTTCCCTTATCTTCTCCGCTTCAGCGAAAGTGGCCCAACTTATGACGGAAGGCAATAGTGACAGAAGGTAAAAGGGGTCAGCATTGAAAGTTTCGTTCGATATGACGCATACATAAATTAAAAACGCCGAAGTTCCTTTTTTGAGAAGACCTGAGTTCTTATTACCTCGTTTTAGTACGTTATTTACTGTACTGTAAGTATTTATTTCTTATTCACTGCACGTATTTTACGTAGGTAAGATGCTGACAGTAGTATACAGTGAGTTTTAGGACGCTCAGTTCATCTTACGGGAACTGAAGCTCCGCCATATATGGAAGTAGCGTGGTCCCAATTTCGTCCCCCGTGCAGTTCTTATTTTCGTCCCGGAGAAGAAATTAGGAACGCTTTTCATGACATTTTTTTCAATTTTTCCTGATGTTTGGATGGCTAATGTTTCGTTGTGCCATTCTTTCACTGATAGTTATTACATTTCTTTGTGACTTACTTTAATGTAAATTAAATTACTAACTCATTTAGAAATAAATTTTGATTTAGTTAAAAGTTAAGCCTCCGCGTATTGGATTTTTTTTTTTTTTTTTTTTTTTTTTTTTGGGGGGGGGGGGGGGGACGAAATTGGGACTTTTTTTTTTCTTTTGCAATTTTTAGATACTTTTGAAGAAACAATTTTTCGCATTGATAAAATTTTTTGTACGATATTTGACTATGTTTCTATGTGTGTGGGTAGTTAGTTTATAAAAAATCCGAATTTGGTAGGTTTTCACTGAAAATTACAACATTTAGGGCCTAAAAAGGTCTGAGGGGACGAAATACGAGTACTTTACCCTAATATTTTCTTTAAAAATTATATAATTCGTAAAAAAAAAAAAAAAAAAAAAAAAAATTTAAACTGTAATTTTATTCTTTCGATTTATTTTAGAACCACCTGCAGCTCTACAAAATTGCAGCGTCAGTCAAGAAACAGAACATTTCTTCCGCGTTTCTTGTTTTGAAGGAAAAGATGGCGGATTAAATCAATTTTTTCAAATGGAAGTTTACGGTCCTGGATACACATTGCTTTACAATCTGTCGTCTCAAACTGCCGATTTCTCTGTTAGAGGACTAAATCCTGGAACAACGTACACTTTAACAGTATACGCGGTGAATGCTAAAGGAAGAAGTGCTCCTTTCACTGTTAGAGCTTCCACACTTTCAACGCCTGAAAGTCAGACTAGAAGAGGTAATAATATAAAATTATTATGCACAGATAAATATGTGGTTGAGGCAAGTCAAACATTCTGTTATAATAAGAGTAAGTGACAAATGTCAATACTGGTCCTTTAAATTAATAATTCTTTTCACACTCGAGAATTTAAATCTAATGTAAATTAACTGAAGATTTTCTTTCAAATTTTTGTTTCAGGTCATGTAGGTTATGTCATTTGATAATCTTTAATGAATTACTTTTCACAGTCATTTTGTATGAGATCAGCTAACTTAGAAACTGAGAAATTTTCTTATTATTGCATTACTTTTCACAGTCATTGTTTAAGGGATCAGATAACATAGAAACTGAGACATATTCTTATTCATGCATTACTTTTCACAGTCATTTTTTAAGGCATCAGATAACTTAGAAACTGAGAAATTACAAGTAAATGTGACCTTAATACTGATATCAATAAATCCACATTTAATGAACTTTTTAAAACTTTTTTTAAAAATACTTTTAAACACTCATTAAGAGATATATATTCTAACGGTTAATGTCCTGAAAAAGAGTCTAAATGTCTAAGAATCTAAATTGCTGCGTTGGTCAAGAAACATATATTAATCCGCATACATAGATTCTTTCCGCGTTTCCTGTTTTGAAGGAAAAGATGGCGGATAGAATCAATTTTTTCAAATGGAAGTATATGGACCTGGATACACATTACTTTACAATCTGTCGTCTCAAACTGCCGATTTCTCTGTTAGAGGACTAAATCCAGGAACAACGTACACTTTAACAGTATACGTGGTGAATGCTAAAGGAAGAAGTGCTCCTTTCACTGTTAGAGCTTCCATACTTTCAACTCCTGAAAGTCAGACTAGAAGAGGTAATAATATAAAATTATTGTGCACAGATAAATAAAAAAAAAAATATTTATTTTCTTGCATTTTTAAAAATGTCAAACATTCTGTTATGATAGGTGTAAATGACAGATTTCAATACTTGTCCTTTAACCATTTAGTGCGCAGCTTTGCATATATGCAAACAACAGTTTTTTGAATTTAATAGATTTGTTATTCTTATATACCTAATTCACACCAGAAAATTAAAATAGCAATATATGCTTTAATTTATAACAGACATTCCGCATTTAATAAAAGCGAAATTAACCCAGTGTTGCCAACTTGCGGATTTTATCCCCATTTTGGGGAATTTTGAACCTCTAGGGGAATTTTTGGGGGACAAGTAGTTCGTGGGGAAAGTTTTGGGGAAAAAATTGTGGATTTTTTTTCTTTTTACTATTTTCTGTAAAGATTTCTTTTAGTCCTATAGAAAAACTTGATCTGTCTCGGACACAATTTTGATTTTAAAAACGAAAATGCAATCCAATCCAGAAATCAGAAATATCAGTCATTATTCTCTTGGATGTGGTCGTGTTCGTTGTTTAGTACATTGCAATTTACACGTATTACAGATGCATCAGACCCTAAAGTGTTAAGCTGCTTAAACCTGCACGTGACTAAATCTGCAGGACTTATACGAAAAATTCTTTCTCAGTACAAAAAAAAAAGTTTAAATATGTGGAAAGCAGATATTTTCTCTTATGATATGCAAAGGCACATCGATTAATACAGCGAAAATACTTTGCATTATGATTATGTACTTCAGTATACGGATGACAAAAAAATTAAAACAGCGTACCATCTCGGATTCATTCAAATCCCTACTGATAAGAGATTGTCTAAAGCTATGGAGTTAATGTAACAATAGTCCAACATTGTTAGACAATACTTTTAAAAACAAACGTAAAATAACTTGTCACTGCAAAATATAACTCTCATTCTCTTAATGTAGCTACAGAATATGCATTCAGCAAGATTATTTTTTTTTTTTTGTAAATGGGGAATTTTTTCAAAAAAAGGCTTGACTTGGGGGAAAATTTTGAGCTTAAATTACTTAAATATTTTTTATAGTGGTAAATTAAACAATTAAAAATTCCCTTTTTGAGTAAAAACTAAGTTGGGGACTTTTGCGGAAAACAACATTGATTTGGGGAAAATTTCATAAATTTTGGGGAAATTGACATTTGACTTTCTGGCAACACTGAATTAGCCATTGAAACTTTCTGGTGTAAAGTCAGATTCTCTGAACTACGTAATTTCTAGAACATATTCTATCATGAGAATCAAAGGGTTAAAGTTTAAGTTTTATAAAATTAATAATTACATAAATTAAAGTATTTGGAGACATACTTATTAAAATATTTACTAATTTAAAATATTTTAGCATAAAACAGTCACACGACAGTAGTTTTTACTTATATTGCAGATGTGCAACAGAAGAAAAGATTGACGTATTATATGAAAAAAGTATCTCTGATTTTTTTCAGTTTTTTTTTTACTATGCAATAAACCTTTCAGAGAATCATATAAAAATTTTTCGAAACAAAATAAAAAATCGCGCTTTTAAGGGTTAATCCCTTTATTCTCGCTCTCGTGATATTCACCGGCGGTGTTTTTTATTCAGATAGTTTGATCCCCACCAGTTTTATTAAAATAGTGTAATTGGCTTTATTATGTTATCGTTTTAACTGTCATTAAATAAGGTGAATATTTCTTTTTCAAAAAAGTGGTGGGAATGTGCAATTTGGATTTTTAAAGCGTGACTTAATGCGACCGAAGGGTTATGGCGATTCCCTAGAGTACTTGAAGAGTTAGTCACACGCTACGATTTTTGCTTACGAGTGTTTTAGAACGGAAAAATGTGACATTTTATCGGTGATATTTCATTAATTGAATAAGGCCAAACAAACTTTTCGAAACTAATGGTTCCTAACAAGCTTGGTGCTTTTCAGATATGTGACTCACACTACAAAAACTAGACTTAAATTAATAATTCTTTTTCACACTGGAGAATTTAAGTCTATTGTAAATTAACTGAAGGTTTTCTTTCAAATTTATGTTTCATGGTCATGTCATTTGATATACTTACTAGTAAATCTGCAGATCAAGAGCCTCAACGTCATCTCTGCAACTTATTGTTTTTAGCAAATTTTGCTTAATATTAGTCTTTCTACAAAAACAAAATTTAAACTTTTAAATTACACAAACATTTATAGAAGGAGAAAAAAATATTTCGATGGTTTCAGACATTAGAAGCGTTAAATTAAACACGTTGTTATGTAATGATATTCTGAAATTCTCACGAGCTACTTATTCTAGTAATTTTTATATAATAAAGCAAATTTCTTCAGGGGGGTGCCCCCCCCCTGAACCCCCGTTGTGTAATTTATTTTGCATTTGTAATTTTCTATTGATTGAGTTAATGATTATCCTATATCTTAGATTCATTTTTACACTGCGATTTATAAGGATAAGCAATAATTTGGTCAAGCATTTTACGTTATCCTAATATCCATACAGAAGTATTTACTTGCCTGCTAACCACAAACATCTGTATCTAATGGATAAAGAACTTTTGGAAATGTAAACTGAGACATCTAATTTAGAAATCTAATAATAATTTTGATTACCATTCTGCAATATTTATATTTAAGATCTAATCTAAATATCTAAAAATGTACTCGATAGCATTAACTTACTAAAATCACCCTAAAGTAGGGGGAGTTCTAAACCTAACGGTTAATAATTCATCATCGTGTCCACTTCCAATTGACTAAATAGATAAACGTGATTTGGCGCCGTTAAGTATTTTTTGTGATAGCCTTTTAATAGTATCCACATTTAATTTAAAGTCGTGATGTTACAAACACCGTTGAAATTTGATGCACACCTGTGTTCAGGTCAAATTACGAAAGGTTAACTAACCTTTTATTTCCCTTAGCCGGGCATTTTGTTTCATTTTTCGTAATAGGGATTATTTTAATAATTTATTTTACACTCTACAAGCTGTTACACGGGACGTCGTTCACGTAGCATTAAAATAGTGATAAATGCATTAAATAAAACATTTCACTCACCACCAGACATGGCAAGTCTCAGGCTTTTTGCACAACACTATTACCTTACAGAAAATGTTGTTCTTTTAAATCGTGCAAATGTTTCAATTAAATAAAGTAACATTTTTTGTATTAAAATACTGGTATCCAGAACGCCGGAGGCTCGGCAGCCCTGCTCCTCTTAATAGAAACATATATAGTTAACCAACACTTTATCACATTTTATAGGAAACAATACAGAATTTCTTATTTGTATGGCCTTATATATACCTCAGTCATAAAAATGTAAAATTTTGTGCCAATTAATATACGCAATTGCGAAAATGAAATCGCAACCAATGAGAAAAGGAAGGCCAAGTAAAATCGTGTAAATCGAGGAATCTTTCTTCGTAGTGTGGGAAAATACCACTACAAAAATTAATTTAGGTGGTATTTGGTGTGAAATGTTTATATGTATTCATTCCTGTCCTATTTATCTTTTTTATTATTTGTAATTTGCTGCATTTTCCCTTTGCACGTGAAAATCTTACAAATTAAAATGAACTCTTTGGGAGAAATTGTTATTCCCCCTTTTTTTTTTTTTTTTTTTTTTTTTTTTTTTTGGCAACAATAAAGTTTATAAAGTTTAATAGAATAATGTCAGTTTATTCTGTATGAAAATAACGAACTTTTTCCTTTATAATCAAAATAGTTGAATACATAAATAAAGATATTATTCTATATAGTATATAAATACTATTTTCATTTCTGCGTTTAAATCAATCTATATGCAAATATCTATACAAAGGCATTCATTAATTCATTCCTTTTAACTTTGATTTGACTTTAAAAACCATACATACTTTCACATTTATGATATTTTTAGATGAGATATAGTTGCTACGCAACGGTTAAAAGAAAAAATGAAATATAAGTAAATTCATAAAATAAAATGTTTTATATTATTCGAACACATGTATAAAATTCCATCATAAGTTATACACCTAATTTAAAAGCTCTGACAAATGTTTTGACAAAATTGCAAACTAATAGGAATAATTTACTACTCTTATTTAAAAATTTCAGCATCAAAAATTTACCATTTAAATCCATTTTTTATTTGAGCCATTTCTTTCAACAAATGAAAATTTGAAAATCGTCTGACTTGTCATTGAAAAGCATTACAGAGCAAAATAAAATGTTCTATATTTCCCGAACGAATGAACCAAATTTAACCAAAAACCATACAGCTAAGTCCGAGTACCTCATCAACATGCCAGATTAATTTCAAGCCGATCGGATGCTTTTTGCGGCAGTTATCGCGGAACAGACGGACAGACAGACAGACAGACAGACAGACAGACAGACAAACGGAAATCAAAACTTTTCGTGTCTCCACAGTAAGCCTTCACTGGCGTTTCGGCAATTAATGCATTACTTTTCACAGTCATTTTTTAAGGGATCAGATAACTTCAAAACTGAGAAATTATATGAAAATGGGACCTCAATACTGGTATCAATAACTCCACATTTGATGAACTTTTTTTTTAATACTTTTTTCTTAACAAATTTTAAACACTCATTAAGAGATATATATGCTAACAGTTAATGTTCTGGATGAATGTAAAGTTTTTTAATTTAATATGAAATTTAATAATTTTTTTAATACAGGGTTCGCATGGGTATCGTTATTTTCAAGGACAAATATCAGTATTTTTTTTTTTTAATAGAAAACTAAATCTAGTTTTAACATGCGAAATTTCGCCTTTTTAAAAAAATATTTTTTTCTATAAGAAAATACTTGTACCAAAGAATTTCTTAATTTGTAAATTCAAGGACCCGTACGAACCCTGTAATAAATTATTTCACCTTATATGTGCATAGGATTTCTCATAATTAAACTGTTAGTGATCCAATATTTTTTATTGAGAGATATAATTTGTTTAACGTACTGCATGTGTTTTAATATACTGCAGAAAATATAATGATTATTTTTATTAATTCTCTGTATTTTTCATATTAAAAATAATAATAATATTTAAAATTTGTAAATTTCTTACTTAATGAACATATTAGTAGGTCATTTTGTGCATTTGTAAGGATTTCATATTCAGTAAAAGTTTGATGACATTCTATCAAGCCATTACCCAGAAATCATGCGCGCAATGTCAAAATCCCATTTTTGAAAAAAAAAATGACTTTAAATGTCAAATCGCCAGTTGATCGTACCGAAGGAGTTCCAACTGTTTTTATCATAGCTTTCCCTCTAAATAAAATTTTTGGCATAGTGTTTTCTTTAAAATGGTAATCGGAATGAAATTTATGTATAAGATATTTTAAAAAAAAATTTAGACGTTTTGACACAGTCAGAGATGTTTGTTTCTTTAAAGGTTTTTCAAATGCAAAAGGACAACTTTATGACATATAAGTTTCAATTTATTTTTGTTTGGAAATGCATGAAACTAACAGGAGCTGTTGTTTGGAAACTATGTAAACGAAATGCGTTTTTTTTTTTCAAACGCAATGGATCTTTCAGGAAATAGTGTCAAAGTGGACGTTTTGAACAGAATTTTCGCAAAAAAGAATAATAATCACTCAAGGAAGGTTGAAAAACGTCTTTGTCACATAATCAAAATCGCTTATAACTCAATAGGTAATTTATTTATAAAAAAATGGAAACCACAGTTATATTCCAAATCGCTCCATTGGCAGGCCTTCCAATTTTATATCCTTCCGTTAAAAAATGAATTTGTAAATGTGTGAAAACGTTTTGCGCTTGTTTAGCAGGGAAGTTGATAACAGCCTTAACGAAATAAAAAAAAATTCTTTGAAGTAATCTGCGCTCTCAAAATAAAATCGCCAAAAAAAAACAGCATAAATTTCAAGCAGAAAGTTGACAAACAACACCGTGGTTTGAATAATATAATTGACTGACATAATTTTTGCTACACTGTAAAGAAACCACTGTAAATTTGCCAGCACAAACTCGATCACAGTTGAATGTACTGTATCTTCTTTCGTTTCCTGAGTATTTAAACATGAAAAATACAGTAGTTACGTAAAATTAACAGTACAATGTACTGGCAATTTGGACGCATTTGGCAGCACAAACTACTGGAGTCCAAATTGCCTGTACATTGTGTTGTTAATTTTACGCAACTACTGTATTTTCCATGTTTATATAGTCAAGAAACCAAAGAAAGACACAGTACATTCAACTGTGATCGAGATTGTGCGCGAGACGAACAGTACTTTGTACTGTAAAAATGTCGTTTCTTTTACAGTGTGGAATACACCTGTAATAAAAAGTGATTAGTCTATTCCGTATTTTGTCTATAGAATTTCAAGAAATATCGATTTTCGGTTGTCAAATTTTTTCTTTGTATTGTGGCCGAAAATAGACATATATAAAAATTTATTTTTATTTACGAATAAATAACTGACAGCGCAGTTGCTGGAATACCCCTGCGAGTGTTAGGTGCAAAAATCCACTATTAGGTAGAAGGTGTTTGAGTAATTTTTTACTATTGATTGCTTCATTTTCTGTATCTTGTTTAAAAATGGGTAAATTAAGAGCAAAATTTTGTGTTGTTACAAAAACGAAAGCAACAGTGAAAAATTAAAGTATCTAAATATTGTTTAATGTCTGATATACAAAATTTAAATTTAAAAATTATATTACAATTCATCAGACATGCAAGCACAAATTACATAAATACATATACAATTAAAAATGCAAAGGTTTCGGGCAAAGTTTTTGTCCCTCACCAGTTCAATAACATTCAAATGACCAGAAAACTATAGTACACTGTTAAAAATCTGCAGCAATTGCTGCATAGTCACTCCATCGCTTTTATAGGAAACTGTTACTTGGCTATATTATGGAGCATTCTATAAAAGCAGTGGAGTGACTATGCAGCAAATGTTGCAGATTTTTAACAGTGTACTATATCACTAGAATGCATAGTGTGGAAATCGGCTATTCCTGTACTACTTAAAAAAGTGCTAACATATTGTATCACTTAAATGTGCAGCGATGCTGCTGCAATATACAGATCGCTGCGATATCTGCAGGATATTTTCTAAAACTGCAAGATATTGCTAGTCTATATACAATGTAATACGAAAATCCCGCAGATGTCGCTGCGATCTACTCCTTGGATTTCAGAAGTATCGTCGCACATTAATGGGATAGAAATTCTTAGCACTGTTTTGATACAGCGCCTAGAATACCTAGTGTGGAAATATGCTATCCAAACAGTTGCTAAAAATTTGTATCCCTTAAATGTGCGACGATACTGCTAAATTTTCAAGTGTCGATCGCAGCGACATCTGCGGGATTATCGTATTACTAGTATTACAGTCTATAGACTAGCAATTTCTTGCAGTTGTAGAAAATATCCTGCAGGCGCTATAGTTTTGATAGCATATTTCCACACTATGTATTCTAGACGCTGTACTATACACTGTTAAAAATCTGCAGCATTTGCTGCATAGTCACTCCACCGCTTTTATAGTTTTTTCTCTATTCTGACCAATGAGAATGCTCCATGATATAGCCAAGTAACAGTTTCCTATAAAAGCGATGGACTGACTATGCAGCAAATGCTGCAGATTTTTAACAGTGTATACCATGTTTGCAGTTAATAATTACTAACACTTAAAATTAAAGAAAGTATAAAGAACCATGCCAAAGCAATTCTGTGTGTTCAGGTGGAACTGCGCAGAATACATTAATCGGCGGAATTTTTTACGGGTGAACACACTTTCAAGAAAAAATGCACTTTTAACGTTATTGCAACTGGATTTCATAACTGTCATATTTGCGAAATCTGGGATATGGTCGGTATCCAAAGAATGCTGTGCAAGTTTAGGCTGCTGGCTTCCAGATTTGTATTCACGTTTATGCTCGACAAGACAAATGGCGCATTTAAACTGAGTCGCTATTTTTACAAGGGATACTGTAAATTGAACAGATTCTAAGTAAGTAAGAAGAAAATTTAGGTTTAGACTTACAAAGTAAATTTTTCAAAACATTTTGTAGCTTGAATGCAATGCTGATATTGTAAGACTTCAAAAGACTAGAAATTTTTTCAGAAAGATATTTGTAGTATGGTAAAGATGCGTACGTAATTAGTACACTGTTAAAAATCAGGGGGATTTGCTGCATAGTCCCTCCATGGCTTTTATAGGAAATTGTAACTTGACTATATTATGGGCCATTCTCATTGGTCAGATCAGAAACATTCTATAATAGTGGTGGAGTGAGTATGCAGCAATTGTTGCATATTTTTAACAGTGTAAGGACAGTACGAATTAGGATTACATTCTATCCTCAGAAAAAATCCTTTTTAACTATCTTAAAGGATAGTAATTTTTAATTAAGTCAGTAAATATCGTCTTTTTCTACAATTGGAAGTCTGAATAAGTATTGCAATAACTTTTACCTATGGGGATTAAAGTTCTAACAAATAGGATTTTATGGGAGAATAAATTCATGGATTCAAAGTGTAGGTATTGCCTAGAATTCTTTGACTTTACTACTTTTATACTTTTTTTTTCAGGAAGTTTTAACATCTGTATACCGTAAGGCTAATCTGGGCAATATCTAAACTTTGAGTCCGTGAACCCACTCTCTATCATAAAATCGCAGGCGTTAGAGCTGTCCATTCGCCTTGCCGAGCATAAACGCAAATACAAATCTGGAAGCTTGCAGTCTAAACTTGTACAGCATTCTTTAGATACCGACTATATTCTAGATTTCGCAAATATGACAGTTATGAGATCCAGTTGCAATAACGTTAAAAGTAGAGTTTTTCTTGTAGTTGTGTTCACTCTTAAACAAATTTCGCCGATTAATAAATCCTGCGCAGTTCCACCTGAATACACAGCATGGCTTTGACATGATTCTTTATGCTTTCTTTAATTTTAACTAGTAGTAATTATTAACTGTAAACATGCTACATAATTTTGCTGGTCATTTGAATGTTACTGCACTGATTAGGGACTAAAACGTAGCCCGATGCGTTTGCATTTTTCATTGTATATGTATTTATGTAATTGTTACCTGTATGCTTGATGAATTGTAATATGTTTTTTAATATTAAACAGAATAACAAAATATGATATAGTTACTAAAATGAGCTATTTGAATCAAATGGAATAACTTTAAATTAAATAGAGTAATACAGCTGAAAACGAAACCTGTCAATAGTGGAATTCTGTTAAAATATTTAAAACGTCATGGCGTGACAGAAAATATGCCATGCAGTTAATACCTGGTAATAGGAAACATGTCTAAAATTAATATTTCACCATATTTTTTTTTTCTTTTGTTCTATTGTTGAGAAATATTGCAAAAAATATATATATATATTAGAATGCAGCATATTCATGTTGCCCAATATTTCAATTAAAGAGCATTCAACTTGAATATAATTTAATTAAAAATTAATGTATAATAGAAATGTCATTGATGCACTTTCTTTTTTTTTTACAATTTTCAATCTTTTACAGTTTTTTTTTTTATTATTATTTTAGTGCATTATCGAGGGGAGGAAATATTTTATGCAACTTTTTTTTTTCTAGAATTAGTTTATTTAAAATGTATTGATACATTTATGTTTTCTATTTTTATGTAAGATATTATTATTTTATGTAACACTAATACATATGTTATGCTTCTCTTTTTCAGAGGATATTTGGGAACTTAGCTTTAATCCAATTCTACTCATACTGTTTGCTGTAATCGGAGGAATCATTTTAGTGGTTTTTGCAGTAATAGTTTATCTCAAGTTTCAAGGAAAGCGGAATCTTTCAAAAGGTACCGTGAATAGTATATGCATTTTAATCGTTAATATTTCATTAAATACCAGTTTCATTATTATTTTCCCATCTATTTCAATTTTTTTTCTGAATTTCAATCTGATATAGTGTAGTTAAATACTATATCTGTTACATACTGAAACGTTTGATGCGTTGAAGTTTTAGTTTTTTTCTATGTCGGAGGGAGCCATTTTGTTTATATCATGGGCTACTGAATTTCGATTTCAATAACGTTTATTTCTGGAATTAATAACTGGGCCTGATTTCCAAAGGAAAAAACTTCCACCAGTAGATTTTAATAGAATTATCCATCTTACTTAAACACAATATTCAAGAAAAGTTATTGTTATGAACAACTCACAAATTTTATTTCCTTTTTACTGGTGAAAGTTTTCCACGTAGGTAATCAAACACAGATTGATCACATGCAATTTAATACTTGAATATACTCAAATTACTGAATTCTATATTGTATAGATAGAATATATATATATATATTATATATATAATAAATTTTAAATCACAAATATATGAAGAAATTGATAAAGTTCTAAAGATGATTTAGAAATGAACATATGAAACCAGTATGTAAAATAAGAAACTATGAATGGCTCACAGAATCATCAGAGGATCTTGTGAGTTCATTCATAGAAGATGCTTTATTTCATCCAATTTTGTCAGCATTAAGCGTAAAATGACAAAATTTAGCTCCTTATAACGCAATCATTGCAGAAAGTAGATAATAAAAAGCTAAGAGGTCCAAAGAAAGATACACCTCATACAGGATATTAAAAATTATTAGTGCACAATACCTGAATGACATACTAAGAGTCAAAACTACTGCATATAAGCATGGAAAACAAAGTTAAGACTATTTTAACATGTGATCTACAGTTGAGCATCTGTGTGGCATTTTCGCCGATCCCAACCGTTATAGCAAAAATGAGAAACAGCGCATGCGTGGGGACTATATAAACAAATATATACAAACTATACAAATATATACAAATATATACACTATACAAAACAAATATGTACAAGGTTACCAGCTTGGCGCTTTTATCATATCATGCGTGACATTTTCATCCCATCAACATTTTTTTCAGTTGATTAGCAAAACTTTCGATAAATGTTGTAGCAAGCCAATGACTCATAATAAATAAAAATACCTCTAATTTCAATTATATATTTTTACTCTTATTGTTTAGTTATTTTAAATCACCTGCAACATATATTTTTAAATAATTAAAGGTAATTTGGTGAAAGTCCATGTAAAATTTTATTAATTTCAACAGAAGGAACTGCATATTATTTAATATAATTCATTTATTAAATACACAACTTTATTTAATATTCTATTTTCATTTGTTTTGTAATTTCCTATGCCAATTACATTATTATTTTATTTTTATTGACAAACAACACTGCTTTAGAAATAGCTTCATGTGATTTTCTTAAAATATTTAATACTAACGCAATTAGGAAATTATTTATTACTGAACAAATAAAGAGTAAAATTTTGCAAATGAGCTTATCAATGACTAATTTAAACAGAGTACTAATAAAAATGTAGCTGCAAATATATATTATTCTTTCCACACTTAATAATAAGAATGATTATCTATTTTTTTTTTTTTTTTTTTACTTTATATATTTATTTTTTTAACATAAAATTAAAAATATATTCCATTAAATCTTGTATGTTCTGCTGCCAAAATAGTATATTTTTAAAGAAACATTATTAATTTATTTTAAGCAGTACATATAAATTTAAATGTAATAGTTTATGATTTTTGCAAATTTAATAATGCATTATTTTTTTACAATTCTATTTTACTTTATGTAATTTAACTAAATATTAAATACATTTTTTATGGAATATTATTACTATGGCCTTCCTTTTTAAATACCACTTCTTGTAACTGTTTTTTTAATTCAGTTATAATCAATTAAAAAGCTATCTATTCAGATAATTATAAAATTCTTTTAAAAACCAATTTCAGTGGTGGAAAATTGGCGCAGAGGAGGAGCCTATTGACACCAATAATATTTTATAGTATTATTCCCTCTAATAAAAACTCAGAAATTTTGTCATTAGATAAGTCAAAAAATACTACTAAAATTTAGTGATGTCAATAGGCTCCTCCTCTGCGCCAATTTTCCACCACTGCAATATCGTTTAAATCACTGGACATAGATGGCAGCACAATAATTTTTTCACTTTTTGTGTAGAGTGGGGGGGGGGTGATATTATGTGATCCAACATCAATATCATTTGTACTTCTTTAGATTTTTTTCAGTTAATGATTAACATGATATGATGTTTTTGTCACATTATAAGTATGGTGTATAAAAATTAATAAAGAATTTATATGAAACTGTTTTTAGGGATACATTCAAATAAATAGTCTTATCTTATATTGGTTATCCTTCTGTTTTATTTCACTCCATATACAAATTGTATACCTTAATATTATGTAATATCATACATTTATAAAAAATAAAAATTACTTTGCAAAAATATAAATTATTATTAAGAGTTTTTTTTTTTTATTTAAAATAGACTTCCTTTTAGTTATACTATTATCAAATTAAGTTATAATGCACATTAATTACATAATTAATTATTTATAATTAATAAGTAAAAACAATGTTTAGATATTCCAAATAGCTAATTAGATTTGATATTTTGTTTTCAAATTATTTATTAATAGTATATTATTATGTAATTTTCATGCAATTTATAAATAATGGAATATTGAATATAGAACATTTGATAAAGATAGATAAATTATTATATTTTGTAATTTATAATTATCAAATTATCGTTATTATATTATAAAATTAAATATGTCACTGTAATTTATGGGTAATTGGTTTGATAATAACAAATTATTAAAAATATAATGATACAATAATATTAATACTTAGATTATTATGGAAATATTATTATTATTATATTAGTACTATAATACTATCTATATATTTCAATAAATGAAATTTTACATATCAAAATTTCATTGAAAAATAATGATAATTTATGATATGTATTTATAAAATATCTTCTTTAGACAATAAAGAAGATAATATTTATTATGGATTACACCTGTTTTACTTATAATGAAACTATTTAATGTTGATAATAAATAAATACTATAACATTATAAAAATGTCAATAATGATCAAATATTTCAGTAAACCATTTAATGATTAAAATAAATATATATATATATAGATTTAAAAACTACCTAACAGCATTTTTTTTAACAAAATATTTTAAAATTAAGATTATAAAAATAATTAGTTAATAAAAAAAATTATAATTATATAATTAAGATAGTATTTTAATATTTTATAGTATGTATTATAAAATATATCTCTATAACATATCTTGTAATATTATAAATTTATTTATCTAATATAGATAATATTATAAATAGTATCTCTTTTTTATTTGTATTGATACAACTATACTATTAATATCTGGTAATATTTAATTACAATACATTAATAATGATAAAAAATAAATATTATAAAATCTAACATACTATCAGTAATGCTAAAATATTTCAATAAACTATTTAAGTATATTTATGTGAATAAACCAAGAAACAGATTTAAAATGTACTATAAATTAATACTGGAGATATAAGTAGCTAGATTCACAAAAAAGTAAAATATCATAAGAAAATCTCAAGTCCTAAAACTTAAAACACTACTGTCAATCTAATAATAATAATATTTTTGTTGTTGCGGTTGTTAATTACCAATTTAGATTATCTGTAAATTATATCTAGAAGTTGTTGCGAGATTGAGAAAAATGTTAAATTATCAAACATAACAATTTATTGTCTAATATAGGTGATATTGCTATTTATTTATAAATCACATTAAAGTTAGAAGAAAAAGAGTCAAAACTGTTTAAGAAAATATTTTTATCATTTTTGACAGGAATATACGTATATTGTTTAGGTAAATTCATCATAAATTTAAAATCAAATAAGTTTATATGTAAGCTCTATACTGTATCACCGTTTCACAATAACAAGACATTGAAATATTTTTGAATGCCTAAAAGAAATCGCCAATTGACATAGCAACCTCGATAACCCTGTACAAGTTTTCTAGCAAGAGAATTTCAATCTAAGTTCCCACGTATGCGCAGTTTCTAATTTTTGCTATAACGGTTGGGATCGGCGAAAATGCATCTGTGTGAAACCCATAACTGTGCTGCCATCTGGTGTGAGAAAGGAAAAATGTAAATTAGAACTGGATTAATAACAATAATGTTTAGAGTTGCCATCTTAAGTCCCAAAAAAATTAAAAAATAAAATGAATGAAAATGATTGAAGAAATCAAAAGACTTAGATTAACTTTTAGTAGTTAAACTAGAATGAAAAAATAGGAATAAACTTAATAAGTACTGAGTGAATACAAAATAAAATAAAGAAAATGAATAAATTAATACAAATAAATAAAGATTTATATAAAAATAAATAAAAGGACAATTGATTAAATTAACGTTTTAAAGACAAAAAAAAAAGAAAAATTAATATAAAAAAATGAGAATATAGATAACATTTAAAAAGATGAGGAATATTTGAGATAGTAAAATTTAGCCTTGTATTATGTAAATAAATGTGAAAATTTAAAAAAGCAATGAGAAATATTGAGATAATGATGATGCAATATGTGAAAATTTATTATGTTAAATGCATGATACCCCATATATATATATTTTTATTATTATATGTCCATACAATATATAAGCATATATACATACACTTTATATATATATATATATATATATATATATATATATATATGTATTGCATAAATTTTTTTAGTTTTCAGAAATGTTTATGATTACTCAGTAAAGAAATTATTAATAATATAAAAATGTATCTTTTTAAAAATCCTAAAAGAATTGGTAAAAGTTTTGGATATTGTGCCTAATATTTTTAATAGTAATTTCTAATATTTTATTTTCTTTCTCTTTAACAGGACATTTACAATCTGACGAAAAGAAGTAAGATCATATTCGCTTCCTTTTTTTTTTGTAAATGTTTTAAAATATTTCCATTATTTGAATGTAATAACATTAAAACATATACATTTATAAATATGATGGTTTCTTGTATAGGAAATAATAGTATAAAATGATTTTGAAAACATGCAGGGTTAAGTTTTTTCAGAACAAAAAAAAAAAAAAAATTACATATAAAGAGTCTATCTTCCTAATTTTAATAAATTGTAAAACTATCTCTTAAAATGTTCCCCAATTTTTAGCAAATTTATTTACGCTTGTGTGAAGAACAGTTTAGTGTAATATATGCATTGGAATGTCTTAATTACAGCAACACGACCGAATAATAATCTAATATCAAATATCTAAATCATTATTGAAGGCAGTATTATCATTATTCGATTCTTTAAACATAATTTGTTTTTCATAATGTTTCAATTTATATTTTGAGAGATTAAGTTACATATCTTCACGATACTAGCAAATGAGAACAAACTCTGTAGTTGAAAACTAAATACTCGAAATGTACACCCATTTTGGATGCACTACGTGTACTGTAAATAAATCAATTGATAAATAAATTTCGAAATTTTACGGAATATATTTGGGTTTACTACACGAAGCTTTTATATGATACTGTTAATTCACAGCCTCGTTTAATCTCATATTTGAATTATTTTTTATAAAATAAGGAAAATCTGACACCTACGAGATATGCTCACAAAACTCCGTCCTCAGCCCGGATGTAAAAAACACGCTAATTTGCTCTGTTTTAAAAATAATTACACGATTACGGAAGATTAAATGATATCCACATTAACAGAGCTAATCTTCTCTACTCGGTTTTCCGTTAATTTCGCATTCTCTGAGTCATTTTTTGTGCTATATGCTGTATAGAGGAGTGTCGCGATAGCTGACGGCTGTTGTTGTGATTGATTAATAAAATCGTTTAAAAATTGAAAATCAGTTTGTACAAAATTGTTAAGAGGGAGATAACCTTCAGCAGCTCGATGTTGCTTGATTTTAACACAACATTAAAAAGTTTTTGGTACAGTAAATATCTTTTTTAATTAAACAATTTTTTCAAAGCAAATTGCATAGACCTTTGTTTAGATATTAATTTAAATAATTTTAATCAAATTATTACAATTTAGTTTAATTAAGAAAAACTAATTAAGGATTTTCAAAAAAGTGATTTAGTTATGTTTAGTCATGTGTTGCGAGCAGGAATATTAAATATATATACTATATCACAATTTAATATTACACACACACAAACACACACACACACACACACACATATATATATATATATATATATATATATTCTTAAAATATTGTACTTTAACTTCAACCTAAAATGATAAACAAGTTTTCAGATGAAAATATTATTTCTGGCAAGAAAATTATTGGACATACATGTGTTGCGATCAGGATTATTAAATATATAATCTATGTATCCATTTAATATTACATACCATATATATTCTTAAAATATCATAATTTAACTTACACTTAAAATTATATACAAGTTTCCAAATGAAAATATATTTTTCTCGCAAGTAATCCATAAAATACAAAATTTGAGATAAAATTAAAAATAAATAAATAAATTAATATATTCTATGTTCTTACTTAAAAATTGATAGATGTTATAAAAACATATAAAATACAATATATATATATTTAAAAAAATAACAATTTGGAAATAGACCAATGAAAATTTCATAGATACCGCGAAACGCATTGATCAGATTGATAGGTCAGAGGTTTCTGTCTTTTTTTTTTTTGGAGGGAATTGTGCTTAGCAAAAACCACGAAATTAGAGAATTCAGATAGGATGAGCGGGAAAGGGCTATCGGGAAGGGCTAAAATTCTTCTGTATTTCGATAGACTTCTTCAATAGACTTTTGGGGGGTCTTTTTTAGTGGGCGATGGCAAAAGTGATTTTTAGAAAAATAAGATAATTTCTATTAACTAATGAGAAAGGGGCGGGAGAGTCATCAGCGTTTGGAATCTAACAATTGAATCCATAGAAAATAAGAATGGAAATGAGAAACAATTACCTCTGTTGTTGGATAGAAAATAGGGATTGCTTCTCGATACCAAACGGAATCGCGAAACGATTACAAAGAGGTAGCGAGCAGGGGAGAAGAGCACCCCTAGGATTATACAAAATATTAAATTTCTATGGCACTTCGTTTTGTAAATACATTGTGCGCAATGTGAAAAAATATCTGTTTTGAGAAAAATGACTTTAAAATTCAAATTTACTTTGATTTAGATAGGTCCACTAATTTATTCATAAAACCAGTTGTAAATGGAGTATCGTCATAATTCTTTTTTTTTTTTTTTTTAAGTTTGTTAACGTGTATTAATAATAAACCACATTTTTTGTGATATTTTGAAAAAAGTTTAAAGATGATCTTACCCCTTAAGTAAAAACTGCCACTGCCCTCGAACTACGTCTACAAATAATGTCTATAAGAAGTTTTCTTTTAGATGCTATATGAAAATTGTTTTAATTATATTCATTTAAATATAAAATAACTTTCTTCATTTTGTTTTTTTTTCTTTTAAAAATTTAGTATTTTAAAGTTTACTTTCTCTTTTAATATCCACGTGTAAATATATTGGAAATATTATTTTTCTGCGCTTTATTTAATATCTGACAACACTCGATAAAAAAATGACTTTATCGAAATGTGAAATAAATCCTAATATAAAAAATGTTTCAATAAAAGATCAAAATACTGTAAAAGAATAGAAAAATGAAACGCTATATATAGTTGTACACTGCACACTATAATTTAGTCCAGTATGTGCCAGAAAAATATGGTTAAATTTCTATGCATAGTTTTTGATACTGTATATATATTTTTTAACTGAACTACTTTGAACAATTTCAATAGCAATATATATATATTTTTTAATATAAGCCCAAAAAGAGCCTCGTTCAGAATAAATTTATTTACGACAGTTACAACAGAAGTCAAAATTACTTTTTATTTAGAATAGAGAATATATAGCTGGTTATGTTAAAATCATTTGATATTGCTAAAATATCCGCATTAATTTTTCTGTTCTTTTGAATATTACAATGAAGTGCCTGACAAGTTCAATTGATTGAGATTATCTTGATATTTTAATTCAAATTGGTATTATTATTTAAAAGGACATGGTATCTTGGTACATTAAGGTCGGTCTTCCCAACGTTTCAGTAAGCAGGGGCCGACCTCATATGATGGCAAACATTAAAGGTCGCCATGACTAGAAACACAATGTTATTTCACTGCGGTAGTTTTAACAACACATACGTATTTTACAATATATCTAAAAGTAATAGTGATTCCCATGCAAAAATAAAATGCAGAGAAAATATAAATTAATATCAAATTTAGAGTTAGATTTCCTTGTAATGGGATTATGGGAATATTTTTTACGAGGGTTAAGGGGCACATTTTAAAATAATTTTTATGTATTCAGTTAAAATTTTATATTATTTTTTATGATTGTTAACCATATCATTTGTAAACAAAATCACATGATAAAACTTCTGCTATTTTTTCTTTAAATTTAAATTTAAAATTTATTAAAAAAGTAGGGTAAATTAAAATCGTTATAACTCGAAATATTATTTGTAGAATTGCAATTTCATTTCATTTATATTCAGAAATATTCAGATATATTCAAAAATATGTAAGTTTTAATTTTGATTCAGCATTTTTAAAAATATTAATTATAAAAAATTAAAAATATTTAAATTAAAAATTGAAAAAAAAAAAGATGTAACATAAAAAAAAATGTTTTCAGAAGTATATATATACATATATTTTTTAATTTATTGAATCAAAATTAAAGCAAAACAACTGAAAAAGACATGTTCCAAGCTTAAACCAATTATATTTAACGGTTCTTGACTTATAACAATTTAAATGCAAAAAAATGGTGAAAAATTCCATCATGAAGAAAAACGCATTTCCACAAGAAGTCGTTTTCATTACAACCATTGCTTGAAAGCTAGATTTGGACAACAAATCAAAATGGAAAATTTTATATTTCCTGTTCAAATTAAGATAGAAACAAGATTTAAACTTCATTTTAACCAGAAAAAAAAAGATAATTTTTTAATACAATAAATTCGTTTTAGTAAATCTGAAGATTTCTGTGTCTGGAACCCGCTTAATATATGGACCATTAAATCTTTACGCTGCCTACAATAGAAAAGCTTGCAAATGTTATTAATTCAAAAGTTAAACATTTTTTAGCATTTTTAAAAATATATTTTATATTTTAAAAAAGCTAGTAATACTGAACCATGCAGCCCACGGGCTCTGAGTTGGACATCCCAGCATTAAGTCACAAAAAATAATATAGGAATAAATTAGTTATACTGTAATACCATCTTTCTATAAAAGCAAATGTTCTTTGTATATTTTTCTATATTCAAAATGTTTTGTTTTCCATCTTATTACAAGGTTGTAATTGAAGAACTCAGATGGTAAAAGAGATATGTTACAAAAAAAAAATAGTTAATAATATGATTGAAGGTAATCAATGGCCCTCTACCATCATTTAATATACTATTTAAAAAAAAAAAAAACCAATGCTCGCGGAATTTTTAAATGATAAAGGAGGCATTTGACAATAAATGTAAATAGATATTTGGTTTTTTTTCAGCCCATTTTCTAAAAACGATGATTGAGTCAGTTATCACCTTTTTACCCGACTACCAAGAGGGGTTATGGGTTTTATGCGTATCTGGGTATGTGGAATTTTTAATACCCTCGAAACATCCCAACGGCAGGATGGATTTTAATGAATGAGGTCTCTATCGATTCGTCTTAACTGTCTGATGGTTATAGGCTAGATTTTGTTTTTATAAATTCAAAATGGCGGCCGTAAAATACAAAATGGTGGTAGACACGAAAAAAAATTACACACATTATTGAGTGGCATATCATTGGATAAGTCTTTCAAAATGAAGACGATGTTTCATTGACTATTTTACAGTCGGAAGCTCCGTTTAAATATTACACAACCTGGAAGTTGTGTATTTAGGATCTCTAGCTTTACTGCAATTCTAACATTCCTAGACATCTATAGAGCATCATCAAAACAGTGTTTATAGATAGGAACTAACAAGTAAACTCATCTTAAAAATCATCAATACAAGTAAATAAATAAATAGGTAAGTGATATAAAAAATAGTTCCACATTGGTGAGAAATAATTAATTAGTTTGCTTTTTACGCAGTCTGGTTTTAGAATTTTTAAATTTAATTTTTGCTTGTTCATCTCAGCAATTATTCAATTATTAGGTCGAACAATTAATCTCAGTCAGAAAGGGGAAAAACTATTATCGTGTACATTACAAGATAAATCTCTGTGAAAGTAATCTTTTCTCCAGAGTCGAAAGAAAAGACACAAATTACGAAAAAGTTATTTAATGATAGGTTTCAGATAATCTGAGATAATAAGGAAAATTAGCAAGTAGCTTTTTTGACATAATTATTAATTTAAAAAACTGATGATAAACAGATGAGAGTATAATACTTAGATCAAAATACATCGTGCATTTTATGTTGCATCGTGCGATTGTCTAACTTGGAAGGTCTCCATATGGGCATACTCTGAAAAATCTGAAAAAAAAATTAAAAAATGTGAAAGTTAAAAAATAGCAAACATCTAATTCTATAAAATAGAGGAAAAGGTTATATGTTTTAATTATTGATAATTTATTTTTGCGTACTTTTTAGCGCTGAATTTGAAAATGACCTTCATTTTTAATCGTCGTTAATTTTTTTCGCTAAAAAATAGCGAAAATCTGATAAACTGTAAAAAAAATAAAATAAATAAATAAATAAATCTTTGAAGTTACTAAAAATTTTCTAGGAAACTTGGATTTCTAGAACTATTTATGTAACGGCAACAACAAAAATTCATTTAACAGTATCTGTTATAATTTTACTATAATAAAAATTTTAGTAACTTCACAGATTTTTTTTACAGTGTACTATAAAATATATGTAAAAAATTTTGTATACAGTTTTATCTTATTAACTCCAATAAGTTATTCAGTTGTTTGGCTTATACTGGCATTCTTACAGCTAAACAGCTCAGGAGTCCCATGAGGGGTCGGAGGGGTTCAAATTTAACTTTTAACTTTTTAACTTTGAAATTTACGATTTCCGAAGAACCCATACATGATCGAAAAAAAATGAAAGTCATTTTCGGATTCAGTGGTAAAAAGTACATAAAAATCAACTATCTAAAGTTAAAAACACGACAATCATATAATTTTATTGTATCAGATTTTCGCTGTTATTTTATGTTTAAATTTATGATTTGAAAAAAAGCCTTACGTGATGGTAAAAAATGAAGGACATTTTCTTATTTGGCGCTACAAAATATATAAGAATGAATTGTCAAAAGCTTAAAAACATGATACAACCCAAATTTTGCTTGTTAGTGTAATGCAATAGCATTTTAAAATATGTATCATTTTGTAAAGATTTGAGGCTGTTGCTTTTCATCATTTCCTGTAAGAAAAATTCTGTTTTTTTATTTTTTTATTCTTTTTATTTCTTTATGTTTAGTACAAATTGTATATTTTCCATTAATATGTCAGGTCTATAGATTTCAAATTTATATTGAAATGTTAATTTTACTCTTAACTATTTATATACAGGGCGTCCACGTATAACCAAACCGAACTTTATTACCGTTGGTCCTAGATGCATACTTCCAATTACAAAAGTGGTCAAAATTAGGTGCAGAGTTACGATTAAAAAAAAAGTTTGAAGCGAAAAACTGCAGAATCTAAATTTTTATACAGCCCCCACGTCCCTATACTTATATTTAGGGACATTTCGTCTATTAAAAAGTATTGCAAACACAAAAATTTCCATATCTCTACGACCAATATTCACTGAGAAATTTGAGTTCAAAGTTATCATGCATAGTATGGGGACCGTATACAAATGGAGATGCGAATATACCCCCTATCAGAACGACAAGGGGGTTTTAGAGTTAGATATGCTTATGACAAAGGGGCTGCTGTTCAAGTCAAAACAGTGTAATATTTGTCTAATCACTAATATTGAAAATAAAAATGTATATTTTGTATAACAGATAAAATCAGAGTGCACAAACTCATACAAATTTAATAAAGAAGTTTGAAATAATAACATAGTAAGTCGTGTTTTCTCGCAGATAAACTCAAATAAAACGAAACAGAAATAAACAATATCGTCTTGCATACTTTCCCACTACATGTGTTCCAAGTGTCTTCCCTGGAATACAATACATAGACGGACACGTGACAGAAATTCGTCTTGAACCTCATCGGACCACTGAGCTGTTTAAATGTAAGAAATCCAGTATAAGCCAAAAAAGTGAACAAATTATTGAATTAAATAAAATTAAACTGAATAAAGAAACCTTACTTCTATTTTATAGTATCATATTTTTCGCTATTTTTTAACCTTGGAATTCACGATTTGCGAAAAATCCTGACATGATGGCTAAAAGTGAAGGAATTTTTTTTATTCAGCGTTAAAAAATACACAAAACGTAATTATAAAAGTTAGAAAACACAACCATCGCAGATTTATGTTATCTAATCTAAAACTCTTTCTTAAACTTGTTGACGGTAATCTATCCGATTTTTTTGTGCTATCCTCTATGTATAAGACTAAGTATGTATAAGACGGTAATCGTTCAAAATCATAATAATATTACATTATCATCGTATTTAAGTCAGCATGTAAAATTTAACTTCGACCGGACATTTGAAAGCGAGTTAAAGTTCAAGAATAAATTTTAAACTGGAAAGACGATCGTTGCAATTTCCACAAAACCTTATGAAAATAACATAATTTTTGTTAATAGAAATTATAGCCTCAAATCTTTACAAAATAAAATATATGTTAAAATACAATTATTTTATCTAATCTGAAACTTAACTAATAAAAATTAACTCAATCGTAATAGTTGTACGATTTCTTTCAAAGCGCAGATACCTTCGAATAAGTTTAAGTACTTATATACGACTCCTGAAAGCATGGCTGAAATTATCTGTTTTGAGATGCAAAAAAGTGCTATAAGTCATGCATTTCAAAGTTTCATAACTCGTTCAATTTTAATGTTAGGTGAATGGAACTTTTTTTGTCTTACTTCATAGTGTCACAGTAATTTTTTACTAAATATCACTTATAGGACCAGGGGCCGTATGAAAATTTAAATTTCATAATTTTAATAAATGTTTTTCTTGACCCAAATCGCTTTAAAAATAATTATTTACCATATTTAAACCATTTTTGTAATTGGAAGTATTAATCTAAGACAAACGGTTGCGAAAATAAAGGTCGGTCAGGTTATAAGTAGGCATCCTGTATCTGACGATTATTTATATTTGTACTAACTTTATGAATGACCCCATATTTCACTGCAAAAAATATGCTCAAACTTTAAACAGCTATTACTCGGACAGTTTTAGTCGTAGAATATAACATTTTTGCTTACTTTTAAGTGTAATAGGCAAATTTTAATATTCAATATTTATAGGACCGGTGGACCGTATAAAAAAATAATTTCCATTTTTTAAGAAATGGATTTATTGACCCAAAGCGCTTTTTAATCATCCTTACCTCATTAAAAAACTTGTAATTTAATCTATATGTCTATGACTAACGGTTTAGGAATTAACCATTGACATATTTAAGAGTGGATACACTGTATATATTTTGTCCGATGTTATATATGAAAAATTTGCAATTAAATATTTATTTTCAGACCAACAACATGTCCAGAGGGCGAGCACAAAGTTTTCAATCACTGCCTATGCGAACATAGAGAAGATGAGCAATTAAAACATTTTACTACAGGTAAAAACACTTTTTTTTTATGTACTAACATATTTTGCATACTATCAGTACATTTAAAAAAGTATTCACAATAAATAATTTATATGTGAAATACAAATGAAAAATTTTCAAGTCTAAAAAATAATAATCTAATTTGTTGCTTTTAATATTTTCTTACTTACAAAATATTTTTAAAAAGCATGTTTTAAATATATTTCTGCCATCGCTTCCTATGTGTAATGATCAAGTCTTATCTGAGTCTGCACTATATGGCCAATGATGATTGGTCACTTTCGATTTTAGACATTTTGGTAAATATCTAGAAACATATACGAGGAATTATCTTGAAACTCCAGGTGTGTGAACAGAACAGTATAGGTCATATATTTCCGCGAAGATTTTTTTTCCGAAACCCAACTGGGGACCGTCAACAAATTGAAAAGAAGAAATATCTTTTGGATAACCCTGTAAAAACTAATGTGCCAAAACCGTTCAAAATGTAGAACATGGTAAGGAGGCTTATTGTAATAAACTGTGTTTATTTTTATGAGGATAGCATGTATACTCGTAGAGAAATTAAGGATTAAAAAAAAAAAACACTTTCAAATTTTGCAAAGTTTTTTAATATAATTTGCAGATTTCTTAATATAAAAAAATCTACTTTCAGAAAATATGACACAATATTGTACATAATACACTGCAATCAGAATTAAAAAGGATAAAAATTCAGTAGGTTTAACAAAAAATGTTTCACTGCGTATGCGCGAATGCAATCAAAATATAATGTGCATAATGTATCAGCTAAGCCTATAGTGCAACTTTTGTGAAAATCTCAAAATTATATCTTGGAAATTCTGAAAATTATCGTTGATATAATTACCTCGAAATCCATTGTTCCGAAAAGGAATAAAAAATATGAGTACTGTAAAAAAAGCTGTAGATAAATATACAAATTAAGATATTTTTCCGTAAAAAGAAGTGCAACCGATGCATTTTACACACAACAGTAGGTTTGTTTTTTAAACGTATTTATACAAAAATATAATGGGAGACAAAAATGGGTGAGATTTTTTTTCCTATGTGTGTGCTAACAGAAATAAGCTTTGAGACCAGTACAGTGCCGGTGAAAGATTCTGGTATCCAGGCATTTATTTGTAGAATTTCAAAAGCCCAGACTCTAAAAAAAAATATTTTTCATCTGCAAAAATATATTATAACCACATATAAAAATATACAATAACCTCTTCTGAGTTGCCGACGATAACACAAAGGAAATTTTGTGCCTAAAAATATTAGAAACACATATATTTTCGAGATTTAAAAAAGCATTTAATGCAATAAAATTTATTTTTCTTTAACTGCATTTCGGAAACATTTCCGAGTAGTTTATGCAGTGTATTAATCCATTTTTCTTTCAATCCGGAAAATCGGTTGGGATATTATGCATTCTTAACATTTTCATCTCGTAACTGAATTTACATATAAAATACTAACAAAATAATATTAATTTTAATATTAATGTTAATGCTGTTAATTTACCATATTTGTCTATAAAACCTGTTTATTAAACAAGAAATTGTTTACTTGAAAATTGGTAGCACCAGAAAACATGTTCCGACATGAAAAAAAACTGATTAATATAATGTGAAAGGTACATTTCCGTATATCAGTGGCAGCAAAAGGAACTTTAGTTTCATTAATGCATTTATGCTTCTTAAAATGTAACATAATATATTGGTTTCTGAGGAATCTAAGAATATATATTAAAAAAAAAAAAAAAAAAAAAAAAAAAACTCTTTTTGATTCGACGGTAACTCTGAATAGGTTATCGCATGTTTTTGTTTGTAATCAGTATGGGGCTCGCCCCCATACGAGCTACGCTTGCCAACACCGTTCAGACACCACAGTCTCAAAAGCACGCTAATTTGATCGGCTTTAAATAGATTTTGAAAGATTGAATTATAATTTTAAAAATCGTGGCGATCTCCCTATAAACGGGTTTCTATTCATTTCTCTTCGATTGGGGAATTTTAAGGAAAAATCAGCTGCTGTTAAAATATACAATGGCTGATTTCGCCTTTGATTATATAAAATCAGTTAAACATTTCAAAATAAGCTAATATAATAAGCAAATCTGCATCAAAATGCAAATATATTTCAAAAATACCAAAGCCTTCTTTTGACGGAAACGACACAGAAGGTTAACGAATCTTTACTAAACCATTTAAGCAATTTCTTTATTTTCTGCTTCACAGATTTTTCTCTTTCAAATCATATTTTGTCGATGACACTTCATTTTGAGCTTGTAATTTATTTTTATTAAATTACTAAATAGTCGCTCGAAAGCAGTCTAAACGCGTTCAATAAAATTAATATTAATCTTATTAATATAATCTCAAAATATCAAAATAATGTCTCGCGCAATTTTTAAATTTAAACTATTTACAATATTACTTTTTGTTCATTTTACGTAATAAGTGTAATGTGACGTAATTTCTACTATTTAAGATTTCTAACGCATGTTAATGGATTTATTATTTTACAATATTCTTTCTCTTTTAAAATTCACGTGGAAGTATAGTTTTTATGAAGTATTTTCAATGAGTTCCTGCTTTTCATACGTAATTATTTAATCCTAATTTGAAAGATTTTTTTTTCTGTTAATAATAGTCACGTGTAAAATAAATTTTTAATTTGAACCAAACATTATTATTTGCGCTTTTTATACAGTTGGCAACAGTTTAAATTAATACCAATTTCTAAAATAAGTAAAAAATATCTCTCGAAATGCTGAAAATTTGAATTAAAAATAGAAATAAAACCTCAAAAAATGAGTCAAATTAAAAACGTGAATGCAGTCTGCACACCGGGAAATTCTAACATATAAAATGATCTAAAAATGAATTAATTCCCATGTATAGTTTTTGCTCCTATAAAACTTTTTTAATGGAACGATTTTGTCCAACTATAGCATTAAATATCTCTTAAAATAATTATTCGATTTAAAAACTGTCTACATCAGCGTGTTTATAAAACATTTCTCTATAATACCGCCGATATTCATATTTTTGCATGCGGTATTTTTCTTAATATTAACGGAGAAAGACCTCCGGTCACAAAAAATTCAAAACCGGCGGCGGTGACGGTGACAGCGTAAGTTACTTTTTTTTCAGAATAGAGAGATATTACATTTTCCCAGATTAAAAAACATTTATCCGTTTTTCAACAGTGCATGGCTTTCTGTTTATTAAATAAATAAAAAAAAAGTATAGTGCTACATATTACAATTTTCTAATTATTTAAATATTATTTCTTCTGTGACAGAATCAATTTTGCACTTGTGATCTTCCGTTTAACATATTATATTGATTTTGTGTATTTTTTTTTCTTTTATAGACAGTTATGTAATTATAGAAAACAGCAAGCCTGATGTCACAGGTGAAGCTACAGCTAAAGCAGATAATGTGTATTGGAAAAAATTGCCCATAAGCTCATCGAGTAGCGACAATTTCTTAAATCCAAGATTAAAAATAAAAGTAATATTTTTTATAGATTTTAGTTTTTTTCTTATTGATTGTAATTATGTAATATAAATGAATGTAATACACTTTACTAAAAGCAATATGATGTCATTGATTAATTTTGACGTTATATCGCAGGTGTCGAAGATTAGAGAAATCAATCTAATTTTTTTTATAAATTTAGAACCTTCTATATATCACAAAGTTTAAACTTTTGTAAAGTAAAATAGAAAAGAAAAGCTTCCAAATGCAGTTTCTATGATAAATGTAATGTAGTTTCCATGATAACTGAATCTTAACTTACTGATTTTTGTGGATTTTAAAAGTTTTTTTTTATCATATCTTTTTAAAAATCTGTTTCTATTGCACTCCGGTTATGGTAAATAAAGACTTTTGCACGTAAAACATTATTAATATTTCCTCAATTACTTTGGGTTCAAATTCCATAACAAAGTCAAAACTTAAAAAAACAGAAAAAAAAAAACAAGTTTAACATAGTTACAAAAATTATATCTAAAACTGAAATAAACAGAATCAAAAAGGTTTCTGTAGAAAGTAAATATTTTTAATATTCTTTGATTATTAAAACCTGTATATGAATAATATGAAAGTACAATTTTCAATTTATTAAAAAACTGTATTAAATTTGTGTAACTGTTATTTTTGAAATAAAACTATTTTTCTGCGTAATATATATAAAAATATATATTATGTGTTAAATGAAATGAATAAAAATGTTTTAAGCTTATGCTTAGTAATCCGAAAAGAAAGTGCTGGATAGCTTGGATTCCTTATGATGTATATCTGTAAATTACAAGTTTTATGGGCTACATTTACCTATGTATAAAACTTTCAATGTTGTATAACACGTTAACTTTGGGTAACCGTTGACATAAGTCGTCATGTTTTAAGGGATTAGACACAAATTCATACGCATGTAATTCAAGAAATAATGTTACTTTAAGAGCTTCAGCAAAAATATATTTATTGAGCTAGAATTTTGATTTTTTTTTCTTTTTTTCTTAAGTGTTAACCATATAATATGCAAACAAAATTACACCCTAAACTTTATAATAATGTTTTAATGATTACATTTAAAATTATTATTATATTTTTTAAAGAAGGGTAATTTAAAACCGCTATAACTGAAAACAATATTTGACGAATTTTATTTTTTTTACATTTAATTAAAGTGGAAAATATAATTTCGATTTTGTTTCAGGATTTTTTTTAAACATTAATTTTAAAAATATTTAAAATGTAAAATTGAAAAATGATGTATCTAATATTTTTAAAAATGATATTTTCAAAAGTAAAAATTTTATTAAATTTGCCAAAACAAATTTAATAAGACACATTCCAAGTTTGCACCTTTTTTCTTAACAATTCTTAACATATAATAATTTATAGACGAGAAATGGTAAAAAAAAACACATCATCTAGGAAAATGCATTTAAAGATTTAAACAAAGATTGGCTCCTAATAAAATGTTTACATTTTTTTGTAAAAAAATGCAGGTGAATACGTAATTTTTTCCTGTAGCTTAAAATTCCGATTCAGTTTAACTTTTTCCCCTTTCACCTTCTTTCTATACTATTTAAACGCTCGTCAGTTGATTTAAAACAAGGCTTTTTCTAAATTGCCGATTAAGAGGTTATTCATAATTTTAGCCCTCACAACTTCAGTTTTTATATCGTCTCGGCGAGGCCGTTAAAAAAATCTGTATTCCGGAACTTACTTTATTCTGAAGGTTCGGCTGGGCCAGGCCCAACGTGTTTTCTCATACCGTGCCAGTACTGGCCTCCTTCTTCATAGATCTGCACGGGGCGAAATTTAAAGCTCCGTTATCGACCCATCCCTTATTAAAATGATTGTCTATGACTGACATTATCCGTGCAAAAATCAGTAAAATTTGATTCAGAACAAAAATTATTTTACAAAAAATGCATACATTTTTTAATCGCCTAATTTTACAGTTAAACTTTAAAATTCATTTTTTTTTTAAATAATAGACTGAAAGGGAAAAAAATTAAAATACAGTAAAGCCATTGAAAAAGAACCTACATGACGGAATCCTTTCGTAAATGGAAAAGAAAACGTGTTGATTCATGCGAAATGAATATAATAATACCTGAGAAAAGAATAGACTGCATTTACACATCCTAAGAAGGGAGCTTGTGTGTAACGCCTTTTTTTCTTTACTATGTGATTCCGTCTTAGAAGGTTTTACTGTATAGCATTTTTCAAAGTCTCCAGTACATGGAATATGGATTATCGATACATAGAATTTACTAAAAATTATTACATACAAATAGAGATTCATTAAAAAAGGAATTCTTTAAAAATGAATATTATAAACATGAACAAAGTAAATCTATAATAAGTATTTTCGGTCTCAACTCCTCCATACCAAACAATTTTTAACCATCTAAACTAAAAAACTATATTTTGTACAAATTCATTCAGGCCGGGTGGGGCTCAGGCTAAGATCTTTATTTTTTCTAGGTCTGGCTGAACATTTTTCTATGGGTCGGCTCGGGACCGGGCCTGGATATTTCGACCCGTGCAGACCTATAATACAGATCTCCAGCATATTTTGAAAACAGGTTTAACGTAAAAGCTATACGCTGCTATTTTATTTTTAAAGAAGAAGCACTGTCTTAAATAGACTTTTTATAACACACAATTTGTAGATGATCCCTATATCGCATTCAAAATGAGTCTATAAGTCATCAGTCGACACCATGGGAAAAGTCGAAAGTCACGAGTTTTGAATTTTAATCTCTCTGCGAGTTTTCCAGATATCGAGATGAATTTTTCTGTGTTTAATTCATGAATGTATGAGGAAAATTTTCCTAATTTGAAATTCTACTCTACGGGGGTGGGGGGCGGGGGGGGGGTATAAAATTTAGTTTTTGTATTTTCTTAGATAAGTCCGCCATTGAGTTTCAACTTATGGCATTAATGTTTGCAAACAAGAATGTATATAATTTTAATAAATATAAGAAGTTTGAATTTGGATAAACCTTGTTGATATAAACATTTGTATGTATACGGTACGCGGAAATATAAACTGTGTCCGAAAATATATTACGGATTTTTATATTTTAGTAATTTGATAAATATAATAAATTAAAAAAATTGAATAAACGGCATACTTCGAAGGTACAGTCTAAATATTTTATATAGTATTAATTAAAAACTCTTATGATACTCATCAGCGTACACATAAATAAAAACTATATTAAAAACACATTAAAAATTAATCCCAAAGTTTCATGCTCTTTCTAATCAGCCATCATCAGGGGAGAGGTTTCTTGACCTCCTCGAAGCAAAGTTACAAACAGCACAGTCACTTTCACAACATCAAACTAAAAAAGTTTGATTCTAATAAAAAGTTTGATGTTTTGAAAAAAGCTAAAAAAGCTTTTTAGTTTGATGTTGTGAAAGTGATGTTGTTTGATGTTGTGAAATTGAGGTTCTTGACCTCTACGTTACAAACAGTCACACTTTCACAACATCAAACAACATCACTTTCACAACATCAAACTAAAAAGATTTTTTAGATTTTTTCAAAACATCAAACTTTTTTTTAGCATCAAACTTTTTTAGTTTGATGTTGTGAAAGTGACTCTGCTGTTTGTAACTTTGCTTCGTGGATGTCAAGAACCCTCTCCCCTGATGATGGCTTATTAGAAAGAGCATGAAACGTTGGGATTAATTTTTAATGTGTCTTTAATGTAGTTTTTATTTATGTGTATGCTGATGAGTATCATAAGAGTTTTTAATTATTACATTTGACAGCATAAGTCGAAGTTTTTCTTATTTTATATAGTAATTTAATATATATATAAATCAATTGTTTGGTACTGAGTTTCCACAGCTGATAAAATTGTAAAGCGTGTTTAACATTTTAAAACATTTTTGCACGTCGAAATAACGGAAAAATAAAGAACGCAAGATGAATGGTTTTTCAACTAGTTTTAAACGTCAGCAAATATTGTTAAAAATTTGGGTAGCTCGAAGGTATTTATCTTTTGTATTTATTTACAGTCATTTAATGTTTGTTTAAGATTTATCACTTTTTTTAAACCGACCATGTGTGATAACAAAGAATGTGAATTTTGTCTCAGGTATTACGGATTTTTTAGAGATGGAATTAGAAATTACTGATAAAGAAACAGCAGGAAATTTTACTCCAGATTTTTTAGCAGAGCGATTTTGTTTGAGTGGCGTAGCAGTTAGTTGAATGTCTAAGATAAATGACCTACATCAGCAAGCATTACTATATTATATATTTACGTAGATGACATGAGGCTTAGAACAATCGGACAGCTTACAACGAGCTAATCGATAAATATCTAGCATAATTTAATTGATATATAGCACATTTCCTAGTTTGTTCAGTCATAGATTTGTATCGATAATGAAGATTTAAAACTCTCAAACTTGGAATTCACATATGAGGTTTTGTGAAAAATACTAATATGTCTACTAATTATTTATTATGTCGGTTTTTTAAACTTCTATGTTTACTCACTTTTTGCAGAAATAATTATATATATTTTTAAGGCTTGAAAAAAAATCAGTGAACTTTACGTTTTTGTTTTTCGTCATGAGTGTCAACATGAATTTTAGAGAACTAGCTACGACTGCCACCGCTGCTAGAGGAGATTAGAAATTAAATATATATATATATATATATATATATATATTTCTTAGTTAAATTCGAAACATTTTATTTTCGAAAAGTATTTCAAAAACAAAAAATAAATGTTATAATTCCAATAAGTATTATAATTTTAACATAAGTAATAATAAACAAGAATCGACAAGTATGAAATAGAGATCGTATTAGTTCATGCGTGGGCCAGGAGCGCGATCGCGTTCCTGGCATTTTCGGCTAGTGTACTTAGGAGCGCGATTGCGTTTCTTGGCACTCAAAGGGTTAATAATTTTCATTAAAAACAGAAATAAATAACATGGTCATTTTCTTCTCGAATAATCAATTAACCCATTAGCGCCCAACGTCCTCATTTGAGGACGCTGTAGAAAAAAGTTATTTCCTACATTAAATTTAAAAATATTATTTTATTTACAAGTTGGTATGATAGATGACAGCACCATACAATATAATATATGCGATTTCTTTGGAACTAAGTAAAAATGCGCGTGAAAGGTACAGTATAATTTCCCGGTTTTTTGGTAATCATGTTGTGTATTTTTTATACTTTTTTATAAGGTAAATTCTTTTAATTTGGAATAAACGTAATCCAGATAAACCAAAAAAAGGAAAAAAAATCCCATGAATGTAAAAGAGAAATATCAGTTATATAAACAAATGAAACCTCGTCTTAGACATTCGGAACTTTGGAATATTCTTTAAGGTAAATTCGGATACATTGACAGCGGAAACTAATAATACGAGACCAGTTGAGCTGTTTAAAGAATGTTTTACTGAAAGTGTTTATATGATCGCAGATGAAACTATCGATATGTTCACGAAGTGAAAAATAAATTGAACTATAATGTGAGTAAAGACGAAATAAAACATTTATAGGTAATTTGATAATTTCGGGCCTGCTTACTTTACCAAGTGAACCTGGGATGAAGCAGATGATTTAAGAGTAACAATAGTGAAGGATGCTATAGCTAAAAATTTCTACTTAGAGATCAAGTGATTATTACACATCATAGATAATAAATTACATTATTATAGCAAACATGATAAATCATTTAAAATACGTCCCTTGTTAGAAATGCTTTCAAGAATTTTCAGATATTGGGCAGTTTCCATGAAAATGTGTATGTTGACGAAATGATCGTTCGGTGTTATGGTAGTCATGCACTGAAACAATTTATAAAATCTAAACCTATTGCATTTGGCTATAAACTCTGGGCTCTGTGTGGCAACGATGATTAATATTCCAATTTTACACTGTATTGTGGAAAAGAATCAAATACTTCTGAATCTGACAAATTTCCTTTAGGTACAAGAGTGGTGTTAAATTTATTATCTATTCTTGAAGATCCAAACAACGTTTATTTTGATAACTTCTATACCAGTCATATGTTGCTAAAAAATTAAAAAGCAGTTCAGAGCTAGTGGAACAATACTAGGAAATCGTACTGAAAAATGCAGAAAAATGGATGATGAGAAAATGAGTAAAAAAGAGAGAAGGTATGATAGTAAATTTGACAAAACAAATTAAATTCCTGTTGTTAAATGAAAAGAAAATAAGTGTGTTTCTTTGGCCACTAATATTTATACCATATCTGCTATTTCCAGTACAAAGACGGAGTGTAGAAAAAAATAAATGATGAAAGTGAATCAGCGTCATACTAAAAGTTCCTAAACCTCATTTATGGGGGGTGTCGACCTTCATGATTGACTTCCTGAGAAACATTCTATAGCCATACGAGGAAAGAAATGGTAATTTTGCCTTATTACTAGGCTGATAGATATAGTTGTTGTAAATGGCTATGACATTTATAAAAAGATCCATAGTCCTAAGTTGATGGCAATCGAAGATTTTAGGAGGTGTGTTGCAGTAACCTATTTAAAAAAAGAAGCCAATTCAAATGCAATTCCGGGAAGACCAGTTCAAAGGCAGATAACAGCCAGATCCAATGTGCTTCCGGACATAAAATTCGACAAAATATAGCATGTTATTGGCAAAAGGGATAAGCAAATGCGCTGCCAATATGATAACTGTTCTTCAAGGCCAAGAACATATTGTATGAAAACTCAATTGTGCTAAAATTCAATCTTAAAATGTGAAAATAAAATGTTTTTTTACATATCTAAAACTAAATTTTGATTTTAACATTATTTTGCCCATTATTTTGCTTATATATTAAAACTAAATAATTTTATATGTAAATTTCCTATTTTTAAAAATTTTAGATTTTTACACACAAGCGCCAGCGTCATCAAATTAGCACGGCTTAAAAAATATGGTTACAGTTAATTTTTTTTCAAAATACCTTTGAAATACCCTTAATTTATGCATTTCTACCCATATATATCAATTTCAAGTAAATTTTTCAAAATTTGCTAATTTGGGCGGTGATGGGTTAAATTATCCACCTATATCAGATTATTTTATTTTATTTTTATATATTTTATTTTTTTTTTTTTACCGTGCGACCAAATATTTTGTGAAAAGTTCGCAGTACTTTAATCTTAACAAAAACATTAAATTTTTTCGTTTATGATAAGGTGTACAAAATTTAAAAATCACTAAAACCAATTTAGTAACTATTACAGATATCTGCTTGTTGATGTACACGTATAGGTTGCATCAAGATCATGTTGCAACTTTGTAATAAATGACAGAGTTTTAAAAAAACTTATTTTTATATTCTTAATAATCCTTTTTAAATCTATGTTAAGGAAAATAGATTTTTTTTAAAAAATTGAAAACAACTCACGCTGATGTGATTTATTTTTTTGTTGAGAAATGTATTATTTGCTACACGACAGTACAAAAAAATGATAACATCACAAAAACGGAATATTGTAGGTACTAGCAATTATGTTACTGTCTATTCTTCATTTTTTCACAAACTTCCATTTTGAGATTCCCTATCTTTGAAGATGGATATTCAAAACGGGTTAAAAGTAAAGAAATTTCAATAAAATTCCAGTAAATAAAAGATTTATTTTTAATTGTATTCATGATGAACAAATAATCTGATTTTTTTTTCATTTAATTTTTCAGATTCCTTTACAGAAGGAATTAGAAACTCCCGATATAGAAAGAACGAGGAGTTTTATTCCAAGTCCTTCTTCAGAGAGCTTTTGTTTGAGTAGTGCAGCGGTTATTGTAACGCAGCGTTCCAGTCCCGAAGATAAAAGCCCTACGTCAGTGAGCATAGCTATAAGGCATACAGACGTATAGGACATTTGTAAATTAGATACCCCTCAGTGCCAATTAAAGGAATATAAAATATCAATGAAAAAGAGACCTTAATTATGTAAGTATGTATGCATCATTTATAAAATATACTATGGGTTTTCGAAATGTAAAAATACAAGGTCACATACTCATTCAAAACCCTTTAATTGATAATATGTCCATTACAAATTAGTTACTGGTAGATGCCTTATTTTTCGACTTAACTGTCCTTTTCAAATCAATTGTTAATTTTCCGTACAGTAATTGAACTTCGATTTTGATCTCATCTTCGTAGAAGTTTTACCCTGCAAGATAATTCTTCAGGTATATTAATAGACCGGAAGCCGGCAGTACAGACAATCACCTGAGTTTCTGATGAAACTGAGTCACCAGTTCACTGATGAAATTCCAGGATTAGTTTAATGTTGATTCGCATATTAAAACGCAGTCGGTCTACCAAGTCATATCTTGGTGTAAAACACTTGAAAACCGGATTTTAGCGACTGACCCAAAGGTGTGAAAATATGGAGGACTGGGAGCAGGAAAACACAATGGCAAATCTACAAGTCAGCCGTTAAATCGGGTTTTCAGGTATTTTCCACAAAGATATGACTTGGCAGACCGATTGCGTTTTAATGTGTGAATCATGATTTAACTAAACCTAGAATTTCATCCGTGAACTCGATGAGGTGATTGACTGTGCTGCCGGCTCTCAGTCTATAAATGGTAGTCGATATCTGCTTTGAAGAAGGACCCCAGATATAACAGATGGCCAATCTGTTCAGGGTCCTTCAATGTCATTGGTCCTACCTTCAGAGAAATACCGGCACCGTTTAGTTAGATTTTGTCGATTCAGAATGTTCCTATAGGTGGAAACAATTTATTTGTGAACACCCGTTGGACTCACTTTTGCAAGAAGAAAACGTACGACGAAACTTACTTCACATTTGGCGGGATTCTGAATGGACGAAGCCAGTATAAACACGATCTACATGAAAAGGATCACCGTAAAATTAACGAATGTTTGCGCATGAAAGGCCAAATTTTCAAGGTTACAATATGTGTTCACAACGCGCACATACTAACCTTTTCTTTCCAGCTGTCTGTGGTGTATCATACTTTCCGAAAACAGCTCGTATGTTTATTATGCATGGTTTACAAAATTTTAATATAAGCTATTAGCTTAATCGAATTACAAATTTTATGTTTGTCTATGTATTTTTCAACAATCTGTATTTTGATCCTTCCATTTCAGTTCTATACGTGGGGATTTCAAAATTTTTGAAAATTAAGATTTGTTTACCATTGCGAAAGATAAATAACTATTGTTTATTTCTATACCAATCTACATACTTACATTTTTACAAGTTGATGTTTTATGAAACTTCAGACGGATTTGTAAACATATTACCAGATGATAAAAATGATCATATTTATCATATTTACACTTTTAAAATTGTTTTAAAACAATGAATGTAATGCTATGATTTTTTGACACTTAAAAAATTAATATAAATTATATTATCCTGATTTATTATTTTTATTTTAAGCGTTTTTATAAATGCTATATCTTCGTAACGACATCAAATTGCATTCGTAATTACTTAATTTATCGGTTGCGACTATATTACCTTTTAGCTAAAACATTTCATATTCCAATTTAATAAATATGAAAATACAATTTTAAATATTTGCTGCAATTTATTTTATTTAGAGTTAGCCACAGATTCCAATTTGTCATTTAAAATGTTTTTTTTCTACATGTTTTTATGTACTGCTTTTCTAACATAAAATGTTATGTTATAAAACCAGTACATAACACATGTAATGAAACCGATCAAACCAGTGAAGTATTGTTAATTAAGGTAATTGAGGAAAATGTGGGTCATAGTTAAACTTTGAGGATTTTTCATAATTTTCTGGTTAGGTGGGTGTGGTTGATTTATCTTTTGTAAAATTTTACATTTACCTCTAACAATCAAGTATACTTTTCTTTGTAAAATAAAATTTAATTTATTAGAATTGAAGTAAATTTAGTTAAAGAGAAAGGAAAGAGCTTTGAGAAGACGTATCATAACTCAAAGTTATAAGAATTTAAACACATGTAAATTTAAATATCTTCTTACCTGGAAAATAGAAAGACTACTACTCAAAAGTTAAATCACCACATACAATGACGGACTATCAAGCTGATATCTTTAAAATCAGTCACGTGCAATGAAGATACATCATACAGCCCAGTAGGGCAATTTTGTGATTAAAATTTAAAATAATTAATATTTGTGTGTGTGGGGGGGGGGTGTCTACTTATAGAAACAATTGCCAACTTTGTCTCATCTACCTTAAAATTAAATCAATATTCAATTTGCTTAACTGATATTCACAACTTTTAGATAGTGGATTATAAAAATAAAATTGAAAAATATACCATATCGTAAAATATTCTACGTAAATAAATTTAACATAAATGTTAAGAAATTTATATATTGAAGTAAAAAATCTAATAATTAAATCTTTTTAGTGTATATTTATTTGCGGATAGACGGAGTTTTCTGTAACACCGAAAGTTGACCCTCTCGGCACTGAATATTTTTCCTAAATTTGGGGGAAATTATGTTTACGCTACCAAAATTAAAATTAGCTTTCGAAATCACAGAAGTTACAGTTTACTGAAATTTAACGAATGTGTTCTTTACAGAAACTTAACGTATGAAGTTATGTTGCGTGTTTTTCATATAAAAATAGGCTAAAGAAATTTTTTAAGACGTTTGGAAAATGACTCATTACAACCAGATTAAACAAACATAAAAAATTAGTAGATTTTTTTTTTAATCTTTTATCTCAAATTACTAATTCGGAAAAGGAGTCCCTAATTTAAATTTAAAGAGTGGACCATATATTTAAATTAAAAGAAACGCCAACGGTTTGCTAATAATTAAGGGAACTTTTATTAACATTATTATTATTAAATGCTGAAACATAAGTAAAGTCATAATAGTAAATGTTCGACATATGCTATCACTAACAGGTCCTGGAATTAACAAAAATAATTTTTTTTTCTTTCAAATATTGCAGTTCGAAGTAGGAGCCTCATGTGAGGCTCAGGTTGAAGACGGGGTTAAGATTACCATTTCTTAAAAAATTCAGCGTCAAATTTTTTAAAAAGGTTTCCATTTAAGTAAAATGAAAATTTTAAGACTATTTTTATCATTAAACCGTAAATAATAATAATATCTTCATTTTTCTATTAATATTATTATGAAAACTTAAAGTGTTTTCTTTTTTTACAGGTATTACTGCAAGACAGATTTCAATGTAAATATTGACCAAAAATATTTGTGATACCATTATTACTGAAAACTCAAACCTGCGCATTTGGTTTGGATGACAATTTGAGGGAATACCATACATTATTGGTGCTTCATAGAAACCTAAATATTCCAAAATGTTATATTATTCATAAGAAACAAAATAACTTTTTCCACAATGCATTTGTAAAAGGAAGATATATGTTTGTTTTCTATTGTAAAATCACAATTATCCATATTACCCGGTGTTTGTTTATATAAATCATGTGTATACATGTATGTAAAAATTCACAGCTCTCCATGTTGAATGTACCAACACCCTTTTATAATCGGTTTATTTAAATGCTAGAAATAATTTTATAATTTACAAGAACTAATAATGACTGTTTTTAACGGCATGTAGTAATAAATAAAATATATTCAATTTACGGGGCGTAAAATATAACAATAAATTAACTGTAAATAGTTTATTATATTAAGAGTTCATTATAGTAAGCTCACTAAAAAATAATTTAAAGAAAAAAAAATAAAACAATTATTTTTATTTTACGTTATGTTAATTGTAGTTAATAATTACATGCTTTGAATAATCAGCAAAATTTGTTTTCTAGTAAACGATAATTTTTCATTACATTGCAATTTTTTTTTTTTTTTTTTTTTTTTTTTTTATAAATAAAATAATTTCATGGATATTTTTACAGTAAAATTTTTAAATAACTTAACTGTAAAATATAACAAAGTAGTTATTCACACTTATTTAGGTAAGTTGAAGTGATACAGAATTTAAGATTGATACAAGGAAAAAAAAGAAAAAATAAATAAATTATATAGAACCACTTAGAAATGTTGTACTCTTAGGAAATTTTGCACAGCTTTAGTGCAATGATTATCACAAAATGCATAAATACTGTAATCAAAATTTTCTAAACTGAAAACTTTAGTGTAACATATTATACAAGAATTTCTAAGGAATAATATTACACTCTGACACCAATAAATTAATATAACAGATTTATATTTAAAAAGTATTAAAATAGAACATACATAACGTTATTAAACGTTACATACGTTATTAAAACAATAAATATTTTCTTTGTCAGTGGAATCATCTTCTGTTATTAGCACTGAAAAAAAAAAGAACATTTCTTGCTACAATCACTAGTAATTTTGCGAAAATGCATTTTCCTATCGAAATGCAAGTTTATAAAATACTTAAATCAATATCATGCATAGTGTTTTTATACTTTTGCACTAGTTTCGTGTTACACATGAATTAAATATTTTTTATTATGATGTATATTTTGAGAGCAATATTTTGAGTGATGTTTTTATTCTATCGACGTTTGTTTTATTACATTAATAAAACAGGTTTAAAGACCATAAAAATAATCACCGTTTATAGAATTGCATTTTGTTTCATGCTTTCATATTAAACAATGCATAGTACATAATGCAGTGTATTTAACGAAAAAAATATATATAACGTATGAATATTAACAAGAACAGTATCTTTTTTACTTAGAGTACGTAATTGTTTGGAAAATAATGTTTTTAAATTTTTAACATGAACTAAACATTGTTATTTATTTTATTTTATTTTATTTTATTGTATACAATAAACTCTGTCCAAATAGTATTCTGTTTATAACGAAAATCTTTCTAGCCATGAAAAAGTTTCAAGAAGCGAAGAATCCATAGACATACGTAAACTGTCTCTTAAGTGGAATTCTGTCTACGAAGGAAATTGCTCCTAGTCCTGATCGATATAACTGCCGAGATTGAGTTTATTGTATTCATAATAAGTATATGTATAAATATTATTATACACTTTTGATCCGTGTTAAAAAAAATAAACAAGATTAAAATTTAACAGAAAGTTTTTACCATTTATAATTGTTACATTAAAAAATAAATAAAATGTAATAAATGGTTTAGTGAATTTTACTATATAAATCATGTATAATTTTAAATGAATAATTGTTTAAAAGGAAGTGTATGAAAATCATTTTTTAATTGTATTTATACTTATTACCGTAGAATTCATAAATGTAATTTTTTAAGCAATCATGAAAACTGTATTATATGTTATAAAATAACTAATTTAGGTGGTTTATACAAATGAATATGTTTGTTGATATAGAGTATTTAATAAAACGTTTCTATAAATTTTGTATTTCCTTTGCTTTATAATCTCTTGCAAAAAGCGGACAACATAACATATACATGAAAAGTGTAGACACACAGTACACAAAAAGATGTATAAATACATTATTACACGATGAAAGAACGTTATTATACATTGTACTAGAACATGTACGAACTTTGAACACTCAAGAATGTCCATTCTTGTTATGATATACATAATAATTGATATCTTCAAATTGCACGTTAGTAAAATTCGAAATAATGAAAAGTTGTGTTTATTTCTATAATGTACAATGAATTTTTTTCTGTAATTTAATCCGCCATCGATTAATCCGTATTTTAATAAAATAATAATTTAAAGCATTAGGAAGGATATAATATTAAATATCGTTATATATGCACTCGGAAAAAAAAATAAAGTAAATAAATGGTGTTGAGAAAAAATAAAATAATAAAGAAAAAGAAACACATTTTTATTATCTGTACTAATATTATAAAGAAGTAAAGTTTGTTTGTTTGTTAGAGGTAATCTCTGGAGCTACCGAACCGATTTCAAAAGTAATGGTATCAAAATGATGGTGTTAGTGCAACTTAAAACATAGGCTATATTTTATGTCGGTGCCACTTCCCCAAGGGGGGTGCAGGAGCAAAAAATGTTCTAAAAATGCGACTTTTGCGTTACTGAAGGGCCTAGAAATATGAAGTTTGGAATATTAGTTATAAGATATAAATGATGTCTAAAAACAGTTCTTAAACAATTCGAAATTTAAAAGGGGTGAAAATGCACAAAAAGCGTTCTAAAAAATGTTCTAAATGGTAGTTTCTACACAATCTCTGGAAATACCAAACCGATTTTACAAAATATTGGGGTCAAAATGATGGTGACAACGCTTGCTCCAAGATAGGCTATATTTTATGTCGTTGCCACCACCTCAAAGGGGATGCAGGAGCAAAAAACGTTCTAAAAATGAGATTTATGTGTTACTGAAGGGCCTAGAAATATGAAACTTGAAATATTAGCTACTTATTATAAAAAAAGGATTTCTAAGACCAGTTCTTAAACAATTCAAAATTTAAAAGGTGTAAAAATGAGCGAAAAGCGTTCTAAAAAACGTTCTAAATAGTTGTTTCTATACAATCTCAGGAAATACCAAACCGATTTAAAAAATAATGGCGTCAAAATGACGGTGACAAACCTTGCTCCAATATAGGCTACGTTTTATGTCGATGCCACTACCCGAAAAGAGGTGCAGGAGCAAAAAACTTTCTAAAAATGCGATTTTTGCGTTACTGAAGGGCCTAGAAATATGAAATTTCAAATATCAGCTACTTATTAGATAAAAAACATTTCTAATAGCAGTTCTTAAACAATTCGAAATTTAAAAGGGGTGAAAATGCGCGAAAAGCGTTCTAAAAAAAACGGTCTACATGGTGGTTTCTACACTATCTCAGGAAATACCAAACCGATTTAAAAAAATGTTGGTGTCAAAATGATGGTGACAACGCTTGCTCCAAGATAGGCTATATTTTATGTCGCTGCCACCACCCCAAAGGGGGTGCAAGATCAAAAAACGTTCTAAAAATGAGATTTATGTGTTACTGAAGGGCCTAGAAATATGAAATTTGAAATATTAGCTACTTATTATATAAAAAGGATTTCTAAGTACAGTTCTTAAACAATTCAAAATTTAAAAGGGGTGAAAATGAGCGAAAAGCGTTCTAAAAAACGTTCTAAATGGTTGTTTCTACACAATCTCAGGAAATACCAAATCGATTTAAAAGATAATGGCGTCAAAATGACGGTGACAAACCTTGCTCCAATACAGGCTACGTTTTATGTCGATGCCACTACTCGAAAAGAGGTGCAGGAGCAAAAAACGTTCTAAAAATGTGATTTTTGCGTTACTGAAGGGCCTAGAAATATGAAATTTGAAATATCAGCTACTTATTAGATAAAAAACATTTCTAAAAACATTTCTTAAACAATTCGAAATTTAAAACGGGTGAAAATGCGCGAAAAGCGTTCTAAAAAACGGTCTACATGCTTTTATGTTGTTGTCGAATGAATGTATATGGATGCCCTGTTCTATAATAAACAACTTATAGTGTACCTCAATTATATATATATATGTAATAATAAAAAAATAATCGCTCTTTTACCCTAGTTAGTTTATTCCAAATTCTTATAATATCAACTTTTTTACCTGTCTTTTATTAATATTTTAAATATCCTTTATATTTTAATCCCGAGACTTTAACCCTCTCGCTGCGCAACCCGGTATTTTTCGGGTATGCATTTTCCCGTCTAATTAATCCTCCTTGATTATTCCCATCAGTTAATATTATTTAATTTTTTTTGTAAATTTTGCCTTATTTAATCGGAGCATTTCCCCGATTAAATTAGACAAAAATTTTTCTTTTGGAAAACCGGTGTCATTTTAACTTTTTTAATTATTTTGATGCTATTTTAGTAAAACCATTACGCAGCGAGAAGATTAGTTCAGCGTATTCTTTTATTTCTTATTATGAAATCCTTAATCCGTTAATAACTACACTTCTTTGTAAAAACACAATATTTAATTTTTTTCTTTCATATTTTAAATTTTAATTATTAGATTCCCCATAGCGCCTTGCGTGTTTGCCGCTATAATCCTTTTTTCCTTTTTAAAGTTACGCACTAAGTAATAAGTTCTGTCAGCTACGTTAAAGCTACCACGCCTCTTTCCTGAGTTTTGTCCAAACGCTTAGCGCCTCACAGTCCTCTCCTCCCCCCCTTCATTCTCTGGATTGGCCTTGCGTATGACGCGTCAACGGACCTTTAAGAATTCTTTTTAGTATTTAGTAGCTTACATTGACCTGGAAGAGCAGATTTTGTAAGTTTTCCATTTGTTAATAAAAATCTGTCTAGCGAATTGGATTTTTGAATTGTAAGTTTCCATTGCCTTTTAACATCGAGCTTTATTATGAAGTGGTACAGCTACATTCGAGAGCACATTTTTGCGTGAGCACGTTTTTTAGTGAGTTCATTTCTTCTCATTATCCTTTAATTTTGATGACCAGTGTATATAGCACTTACCAGAATGTAACAACATAATTTTTTTATAACTCTGCCTTACATATTTCATAACGGGGTAATGAATAAAACCAATTAGGAATCAGAGAATACTGTTTAAGGACATAGGGAAAAGAATTGCTCAATTCCTACCGATTAAAAAAAAGTTACAGAAGTTGTTAAAAATATATCTATTATTTCAAGTCTTAAACGTTTTTTATTCATCTCTGACCAAAACTAAAATAAATAAATAAATAAAAATTCCATATTAGTAATTAAATTTATATTTGTAGTAGTAAAAGAAACTAGTATATCTGCAGATCAGTTACCTTAGACATCAGTTCTGTACTTTTATTTTGAAATTATTTTATTTAATTTTTAAAACATTTAACCTGCGGTATTATTTCTTATATATTTGTAATACTAATTACTGCAAGTAATATATCAAGTAGTTTCGGAATATTTCACTGTTAAAAATAGTGGCAAATATACGAATTTATGCACTAATATTCCAACTTTTTTTTCTGATTTTCTTTAATTACTTTACTAAATCCACCACTGTGTACATAATTTGACAACTGTAATTCCTTGACATTTATTATGTTAAACCATCTATCTAAAATAATTAAAATATTGATCTTGTGATAACCAAAATAATTGATTTAAACAGTGAATAATTATCACATGTAATTTATTATTTATTGATATCCTAATTGTTAAATTTATTTGTAAATGACTATTTCGTTTCATTAGTATGCTTTCGATTAATTCTAGTTATAAATACATTCCTAAAACAATTATATGTACTATATTTCGTGGGGTGTCCATGAATGGAATTGTGGGTATTTTGATATATTTCTGTTCTTTACAATAAAATGTTGATTAATATTGAGAAATGCGACTATAAGAATATTTAAATATTATTGATATATTAATATAATACTGAAAAACTGGAAAATAAAAATTATAGGTATTAAATAAAAAATAATGTTTAAAGAAATTCCTTAAGGTTGTCCATTACTAGCACATCTACCCTATATGACATATAAAGCATATATAAACTTATACATTATATATATACGTATATAAGTTTAACTATGACTTTGGAAAAATCGCAACTGAAACTTTGGCGTAATCGTACGTGCACAGACCGCTATTTCCGCAAATAATTCACGTAGTTTTATCAAATGATAATTCTATATTAACTTTAACAGGATGATTCTAACTGGTAAATTAATCAACAAAGTTTTAATTTCCCTAACTGAGTGTAAAAGTTTTCAAGTCAGGATTCCAACCAGATACCTTTGAGGTATGCTGCCAATGCTCTGCTAACTGAGCTATCCCGGACAAATTCCACCCAGAGAACTATTATTATGTACTTATATGAGTAGTATGTGTTATTCATATGTGTAGTATGGAAAATAATTAAAGTATTATTATATAGGGTTGTATAATGATAATAAGTACATATTCATACTCTTTGGTGGAACTGTGTCCGACAGATTTATCCAGCATAGCTCAGTTGACAGAACATTGGCAGCTTGCGCCAAAGGACCCTAGTTCGAATCCTGACCTGGACACATTTTTCACTCAATTGAAAAAATTGCAACAAAAGATAATTCTGATTGAACATCACCGTTATTGATCAGAAATATTGTCAAGCTGTACAGTTTTGCATATATGCTGATACCTTTGGATGTTAACGTGAGTAAAAGCTTTTAAAGAGAGTGCAAAAGTACTTAATGGCAAAAAAGTTTGCAATAACCTTCTACAGAATGAGAGAAATAAAAAAGTTTTATCTTTTACTTTTCGTCTGGCCCACCAAAGCAACAGTAATTAGTCATTATGTGTCAGTTATAAATACAATTAAAGCTGCGCATTTTTTAGCATGGGGGATGTATAAATACTTTTCAAAGGCAATATTCATCAAATATTGAAAACAACACAATCTGTTACAGTTGTAAGGCCAGTGAGGGAAATTGAATTTTTAACTTTAATTTAGAAGAAAGTCTCTATACTATACATGCGTATTTGTACATGCCATACAGTATTTGTTCATAAATTGTGAGTATACAATTTTAAGATTTTAAAACAATTCTAACAAAAAGATCTCATGCTGTAATTATAATTTCAGACGATTCATTTTCATTTAAATTGTTAGAGAATCTTCAAAATAAGTTAAATTGTAATATAATTCTCACAGTGTCACAAATGGCACATATTTCACAAATTGGTCACAATGCGACTTCAAAGAAAAGCATTGTCGCTTTCGTCACAAGTTCGTTACAAAGTTATTGGTTAAAATAGTCACAAATGACTGATTTTTCAAAAATTTGTCAGACAGTGACTTCACAAAGTGGTCACAATGGGCCGTCACAAACAAGATCTAAATACAATGTAGTCATCATGACTTCACATCGGCGTCACGCGATGTCACATCGACGGTCACAAAGTCACAGTGTGACTTCTCAAAGACGTCGCTGTGACGTCACCATGCCTTATTGTTTGATGTCATATTCATCAATTATACTTTGTTTAGAGCATTTACCAGTGAAATTTTTACCGTTAACGTTTCATTGTTTGGAAGTTACGGAATGAAAATAATTTTTGGACCCTGAAGCTAATCATTAAACTCTGTTATAAATCATATAAATTCAATTTATTTTTGTGTAGTATTCCAGTTTGAATACATATTAAACACTATTCCTAAATTGATTATCAAGTACACTACTACACTATATGGCCAAAGGTGACCGGTCATTTGCGATTTTTGACGTTTTGTTAAATATCTAGAAAAATACATGAGAATTTAACCTGAAACGGCAGGTGTATAAACAGTATAGTATAGGTCAAATATTTCCGCGAAGATTTTTTCCCGAAACACCATAGGGGACCGTTAGCAAATTGAAAAATAACGAATATCTTTTGGATACCCTGTAAAAACTAATGGAGCAAAAGCGTTTAAACTCGAGATTATTAATAAGTGGCTTATTGTAATATACTGTCTTCATTGTTGTGCGGATAGCATGCATACTCGTAGAGAAATTAAGGTTTTTATAAAAACAGTCCCAAATTTTGCCAAGTTTTTTGCTTATAATTTGCAGAGTTCTTAATATAAAAAAAGTTATTTTTAGAAAATTTTACGAACAACATTGTACATAATACCCTGCAGTCAGAATTAAAAAATACTAATAACAATTGAAGGAAAAATGAGCAGGTTTACTAAAAAATGTTTCACTGTGCATGCGCGAATGTAATCCATATATCCAATGTTGTATCCATATATCCATTGATTAGAGCCAATTTAGCATACACAATATTGCACGTACTTCTGTATTTGGATACAACCCCTCATCTTTTTGCTTCATTTGGGGACAACGGATTTTGAGGTTATTATATAAACAATTATTATAAGACTTTTCAAACTATGCTTTTGAGACTTTTAAAAATGTTGCTCTATACATGTAGCTAACACATTATGTACATTATATTTTGATTGCTTTCACGCATGCGCAGTGAAGCATTTTTTAGTAAACCTGCTCATCTTTCATCTAATTTTTATTATTTTTTATTTCTGACTGCGAAGTATTGTGTACTTTGCTGTTAGTCATATTTTCTGAAAATAACTTTTTTTTATATATTAAGAACTCTGCAAATTATAAGCAAAAAACTTGGCGAAATTTAGGACTGTTTTTATAAAAACCTTAATTTCTCTACGAGTATGCATGCTATCCGCATAAAAATAAAGACAGTATATTACAATAAGCCACTTATTACTAATCTCGAGTTTAAACGCTTTTGCTACACTAGTTTTTACAGGATTATCCAAAATATATTCGTTTTTTTTCAATTTGTTGACAGTCACCTATAGGGTTTCGGGAAAAGATCTTCGCGGAAATATATGACCTATGCTATAATGTTTACACACCTGATGTTTCAGGTTAATTCCTCGTGTATCTTTCTTTCTTCTTTTTATGTGGTACTTACGTACCACATAATGTTATTTAATGATATGCCCTGAATGTGGTACAATTATGTACCACATTCAGGGCAGGTACGTAGATCGCCCAAAATTGATGTCAATCGGCAATTTTGTATATCGTTGTGAATTGCCTATCATGTTCAAAATGGTGAATTAATGTACATTTTAAAAATATATAACCTTGTTAAAAATGATAAACAATATAAAAGCAAGCTATAATAATCACGACCAATATACATTTATTAAATATATAAAACCAAATTGACGGCTTTTAGCAATAAATGATATTAACTGTGATAGTTTTATTTCCAGTGGTTTCTTATGCACAACAGAATGAAAATAATATAAATAGTACGTAATAGAAATGTAATGTATCAATGAATATAATACATTACATCTATATATGCGATATCGTAGTACATAGTTACACGTAATAAATAAATACTTCCGCCCCTGCCTTTAATATGACTACAATATAATAATATATATGCATTTATAATGAAGAAAGCAAAAAAAAAGGTATTATTGTATATACTATTTTCCCCACCTTTGTTGGCGCAGTCAATATGACCAGGACCATATAGTACGTAAGTATCTTATACTATGTTATATAAATATGTGTGTCTATCCTTCAGAAAAGATCGCCACTCGATCATTATATACTAGTGTGTTTTAAAATTAGACGAATTCTAATGATATGATAAAGTAGTTTTTCCTTTTTCTATTCTTCTGTTCTTGTAAATTAGGAATTTGAGATGCTTCCAGGAAGCATATTTGTACATGTAATAGATAAAATGTCATTACTCTACTATAAATCGCTCTTTATTAACATTTTAAAAACTTTTGTTTCACTGTGCATGACTTTACCTTATATCTATCGAATATATTTATGTCCGCGAATATTATATACAGGGTGTCCCAGAAGTAATGGGACAAAGTTCAACAGGAGGCAGGGGACATCACAAGGATTCAGATTTGCATAGCAACCCAGGGTCAGAAACACTTTCCTGGCGCGGTAGTGATGACACAAAACACAAGAAAGACAGGATTACTAGTTACATTAGTACATCAAAAAACTAAGAAGAAAGAACATTAAAGGCACAACGATCGTCATCAAAGTAGGTGTTCGAAATTACGACTTCGGGCCATGATGCATGGAAGCGCATCTCCGGCGTATGGAAGATCTAATGTTCTCGAAAATACTGGGAGTGCCCCGGACTTCCCCAGCAGCTGCCACGATGCGTGCAATAAGTTCCTCAACACTTTCCAGCATTGTCCCGGCATTTTTGCAGTACTAAGAATAATAAACATGCTTTCTCTCCCTGTTCGTGTCCTTTATTTCTTGTGTTTTGTGTCGTCACTACCGCGACAGGAAAGCGTTTTAGACCCTGGGTTGCTACTCTTTCTGGGACACCCTGTATATATATATATGTATATATATATATATATATATATATATATATATATGTGTGTATATATATATATGTGTATATATATATATATATATATATATATATACCGGGTGTCCCAAAAAGGACTGACTGATTTTAAAATTCAATAACTTGCAAACGGTGACAGATATTTAAAAAATTCTTGCAGGAGGGTTGTGCATAAGGTCAAAAGTTTTATTACAGTGATTTTCAATTTTAGTTCGATTTACAAACAATAGATGGCACTGTAAGCAATAGTCGCTAAATTCAGGCTCGATTTTTGGTACTTCGTGGCCCGGATAATACATTTCCATCTCCTTTTTCTGCATGGAACAAGATAAAGGATCAAAAATCGAGCCTGTATTTAGCGACTATTGCTTACAGCGCCATCTATTGTTTGTAAATCGAACTAAAATTGAAAATCACTGTAATAAAACTTTTGACCTTATGCATAACCCTCCTGCAAGAATTTTTTTAATATCTGCCACCGTTTGCAAGTTATTGAATTTTAAAATCAGTCAGTCCTTTTTGGGACACCCGGTATATATATTTAGCAATAAGTGCACATATATGTATATACATTTGTGTGTGTGTGAGAGAGAGAGAGAGAGAGTGCGTATGTTTGTATGTGTGAGAATCAAGCAACACATAAGTCTGGACTTAAATTAAAAATAAATATTAAAAATTTACAAACCGTCGTGTTAGAGTGCAGTTTCCACCTTAAGATATATCAGAGCTTATTATAAGTTTTGACAGAAAAACATGCAGAAAAATGGTCGTTATATGGCTTTACTTTGTACCAATTTTTAATATGCAAATTATGTCCCTTTTTAAGAAGATACGAGTGGAAAACTGTTATAATTCATTAAATCGTCTTTAGTAACTGTTTGTACGTTTTAAAATTATGTTTTTGTTGTAATTAGTATATTCTTCAAATTGATTTTAACGTTCGAACTGTTGAAAAAAATCGTAGTTACTAAAGATATTAAAATTTATATAATGAATCGGGAAGAATGTTGTTTGCATGTATTTGGAAATAAATTCAACATTCGTTCTTAAAATACGTTACCTAACCCACATCTGCTGTAAAATATTTATGCAATTTATCTGGTGTATACTATTTATGAAATCTTTTGATATTAGAAAAATTTAGTTGGTAAATAAATGTCCTAATTATAGCTATATCCAGGATATTACCTTATTAAACTTTAATGTACGGGGTGTCCACTCTCAACGGTGTCCGATGGCTAATTCCTAAACCGTTTGTCATAGACATATAGTTCCAATTACAAAAATGTTTTAAATAAGGTAAAGAAGTATATTAAAAGCAATTTGGGTCAATAAAAATATTTCTTAAAATTTTCGAAATTTAAATTTTTAGGTGTTTTCCCATTCCGATAAGTTATATTTAGTAAAATTTTCCTATTACACTGACAAGTAAGACAAAAAATGCCCATTATTCTACGATAAAAACTGTCCGAGTAATAGTGGTTTAAAGTTGGAGCATATTTTTTTCTGCAAAATAGGGGTCATTCAAAAATTAGTAGAATCGTCAGATATATTTTAAAAAAAAGTTGAGAGTAAAATTAACATTGCAATGAAAATTTAAAATCTAAAATCATTCTGAAAAATTAATGTAAAATATGTACATCTTGTTCTAAACACATAAGGGGGGAAATAACAGAATTTTCTTCAATAAAATGGTGAAAACAACATCCTTAATTCTTTATAAAATTATGTATATTTTAAAATGCTGTTCGATTAAACTAATGTGCAAAATTTGTGTTCTGTAATGTTTTTACTTCTGTTCTGTAATGTAGTAAGTTAACTTAATAAAAGTTTAAATTCAGCCAGATGCGGAATTCCACAGTGTTGCCGCGTCTGACTGATCTTTTATTGGGGGATTCCAAATTATCACCAGTAAGTTTAAATAGTTATTATTGTTTTATAAAATGATGGATATTCCACAAATAAATTAAAAGAAAATTGCTATTCAAAATTTTCCTTTGTGAATTCCAACACTAGTGAGAAGTCGGTCGTTTAATGATGACGTCACAACACGTGTCCTCAGGCCTTGAGTATTTCGATAGCAGTGAGTTAAGTTTTACATACTGACTTAATCCGACGACAATGCGATATTATTATGATTTTTGATTCTTACCATCTTATACATACTTACATTAGAGGATAACACAAAAAAAATAGGATAGATTATCGTCAAGAAGATTAAGAAAGAGTTTTAGATTAGATAACACAAACCTGCGAAGTTTTGTGTTTTTAACTTTTATAATTACATTTTATGTATTTTTTAACGCTGAATCAAAAAATTACCTTTACTTTTAACCATCATGTCAAGATTTTTCGCAAATCGTAAATTTCATGGTTAAAAAATAGCGAAAAATCTGATACTATAAAATAGATTATTCAGTTTAATTTTATTTAATTCAATAATTTATTAGATTTTTTGACTTATACTGGGTTTCTTACAGCTAAACATCTCGGGGGTCCGATGCGGTTGGGAGGGGAGGGGGGATCAATTTTAACTTTGACCTTTTTAATTTTGAAATTTGCGATTTGAGAAAAATTCTGACTTGATAGTTTAAAATGAAGGTCACGTTCGGATTCAGCGCTAAAAAAAATACATAAAAATCAATTTTCAAAAGCTAAAAAAAAAAAAAAATGGCACAACCCAAAATTTGAAAGACAGTGTAATCTAACAGCATTTTAAAATATGTAGGGGAGGTAGGGGTGGTATGATACACTTTTTTTTTACTAATTTTTTACAACCCTTAGAAACCTATTTTTAAACAAATTTTCCGTGTTTTCTTATAAAGTGACCTTTTATTCATTTATTAAAAATATGTGAATTTAAAAAATAGTCATTCAAAAAATATATCCCAATTATTTTTAATGGCTACTACTGTATCAAACTCCCCATTACAGGGGAGGATTGATGCACTAGCAAGGGAGGTTTGATACAGTGTTATGTAAATTGAAAAAAAAAAAAATGCAGACAATTCAATTTATGCGTCATGCAATTTTTTATGATAAATCTTGAAATATTTAAGTAAAATTTGAAACGAAATGACATTGACATACTTTTGTTGCAGAAATGTTTTTTACAAAAAAATTTAAACTATTGCTATTATTTAAACAATCCTATTACCACACTTTTTAGAAAATAAAAAAAACCCCTAGACATCTAGCTGCAAGGAAAAATTAAGTGAACAATGCTGATTTGCAAACAATTTAACATAAATTTAGCACATTTAAGATTCCTTTAACCCTTTGAGGGGCAAAGCATTTTCAATGCTAAAGTGTTGAATAAATGAATGGCACCGGAATTTACCAACAAATTTAATTAGAAATAAGAAAAAATGATATATTTCACTTTCATACTAAAAGAAAAATATTTTACCAAAATGCTGGTTCTAATGTGGCGTTTGGGAATTAAAATTAAGTGGTTTCATAAACATACCACCACTGCTGAAATGGCTAAAAGAAAAACTTATAACTCTATCATTTTGATAAGTAAAATCGGGTAGATTTAACGTTTTTTCAATTTGCCCTTTGTAAATTATAGAAACATTTTCCCTTTCAGGCCATTTAAACTTTTTCCCTTCTATATGACGAGCAAAACGAACTAACCATCTATCATCGCACTGCTTTTCTATGTAACCTACATAATGTCTATGAATAGTCTCTTTGTTCTTCCTTACCAATTTCAGTCGCTCTTACTGTAAAACAATAATGAATATTACAGTCTTAGTTTGCAAACTTAATTTTTTTTTAAATTTCAAATATACAAGTGTATCATTTCTCCCCAGTACTAATGTATCATTTCTCCCCAGTACTAATGTATCATTTTCTCTATTATGCCTTATTGGATTTTCAATCACTTTGTACAAATGCAGTTGCAAAATGGTAATCTACTTTCTAGTAAAACTAATCCTAACAATGTGCTTTATAAATAAAAAAATTATCTTCACAGAATTCAAAGAATTCAAAAAATTTTATCTTCACAATAATAAGAGTTATGAAAGAAAATCAATCAATGAAAAAATTTACTTTGACATTCCAAAAACCTTCAAAATCAAAAGAAAAGAAAAGTTGTCAGTTCTTCACTGATTAGTCCAGCTAATGATGGCTTCAGCAAATAAAAGAAGCCTTCACATGTGTTAGAATGGCTCTTAATGCTATTTGTTGAGAAAAATTGTCAATGTACCAACCCTCCCTATGTATCAAACCTCTCCTACCTCCCCTATCATTTTGTAAAGAATTGAGGCTGTTGTTTTTCAGCCTTTTTTTTAACAAAAAATCTGTTTTTTTTATCCTCTCATAATGTTCAGTACAAATTAGACATTTTGTACTAATATGTCAGAATGATTAAAGATTTCCAATTTATATTGCAATGCTAATTTTACTCTCAACCATTTCTTCAATATAGCTGACGAAATTATACTTCTACTAAATTTGTGAATGACCCCTAATATGCAGCAAAAAATATACTCCAACTTTAAACAGCTATTACTCGGTCAATTTTAATCGTAGAATAACGGGACTTTTCTTTTCCTTACTTGCCAGTGTAACAGGGAAATTTGACTAAATATAACTTATAGGACCGGGGGACCGTATAAAAATTTAGATTCTGTAATTGTTCACTAAATTGTTTTTTTGTTTCAAATCTTTATCTTACCACTGCACCTAATTTTGACCATTTTTGTAATTGGAAGTATGCATCTAGGACCAACGATTGCGAAAATAAAGTTCGGTCTGGTTATACGTGGACACACTGTATATTTTTGAAATAGTTTTAATTTGTGAAATTTATAGCTGAAAATCATCAGCACTCTAATTTTTTTATTTGCGTGATTAATCTCCAGTGCGTCTAAATAAAATATGAGCTTTTTTTACCCTGAATGAAAAATTAACTGGATATAATTTTTGAATTGTACTAGTTACATTGTAGCATTTGTGCAAAGAATACTGTAATATCAAATAACTTAATAACAAATAAACAAATATCTATCGTATTTTCTTGTAATAATTACAAAGTTTCAGATTTCTATATATAATTTCTCTATTGAAAAATCTACACTATTATCTCTCTTTTTTCTGTGGATTTAAACATATATTCTTTATAGGCAAGTACAATGTGATTTACTTACACAAAGACAGTGATTAGTTTAGTGTTATTTATAATTTTTATTACTTTTAAATTCTAATTGAATTTAAGAAATGTAATTTTAGATTTGATAGTTATTAAGAAAAAAAATTTAATATTAGACAATTACTGCATTGTGGAAACGCTGTGTACATAATACAAATAAACATCTGAGGAAAATCTTTCTAATTATTCCCTGACATAAACAAGCTACTAAATACTCTTACTCTGACATTTACACCGTTTTAAACATCTTGGAGAAATATTTGATTAGCACGTTGATGCACAACGCACGGCATCTTAAATTCCTAAGAGAGTTGTTTACATCACTTAAGACGTTACACAAGAATACTGATTGTGAAGATGATTTACAGTACAGGAAAGTTAGAAAGCATTCATAAAGACACTATACATTTATTACTAATTAAATATTATAATTTAAAAAGCTTTTATTTTACGAGATTAGAAAGCTATGCATTCCGCACTTAGCCCATTTGTGCCTGAATTTTTGTTTTCTCAAATTTGTTGGTAAAACTACTTTAAAATGTCGCAAAATGAACTGGAAAAATACCCCAAAAAATTACGTAAAACATTTTGTATTTATTTGATAAAATATAAGAGCACAAATAAAATGGGATTATGAATAAAATTTATAATAGTATAATATGCATAATTATATGTTTTGTCTAAATTTATATAAAATAAGCTTTTAAATTGTATGCTATATACTATAATTAGTATTTTTTGAACTGCTAAAAAAGACATGTGTTTCTTTACAGAAACATTATAAGTATTATTAACAATAAAAGAAAAATCGTATTTGAGGCTTAAAAACAATTTATTTCATAATCACCTCTAAAAGGACATTACATAAATAACTTTCCACTAATTGGATAATAAAAATATAAACCTAATTTTTATTAGTGCCCTATATTTTGTAAGATACAAAAATGCAAAAATGCAAAAAAAAATGCAAAAAAAAAGCTTGAACGTATAATTTCACATTTTTAAAAAAAAATATGTATTTAAAGAAGTCTAAAAGTTAAGATTATGACTTATTTTTTTGGATCTTTGATAGAAAAAAACAAAAAAAAAAAAAAAAAACAAATAAACTCACTTTTTACATTTCGTAATCTTGAAAAATAGAAAATCTATAAATACCGAGAAAGGTTTCATTTAAGCAAATAAATGTCCATGTTATGCTGTTATTTCTCTGTGACAGATAAAGGCATTTATAGATAATTATTTGATACAATTTTCATGTTATAAAGAAGTGGAAAATTATACATATTTATGTAAATTCGAAACGCCCCAAAAATGGGACGCTTGGCATAAATGTGTTAATATGATTTTTAAATTCTTCGTCAACTCCAAAAGAAATTTCATATTGTTTTCACGTTTTTTGATAGTATTAGCGTTTTTCGATATAATGTATTACTCTGACATAACAACTTTAAAAAAGAAAATGTATCTTATTTTAAATGTTGGCAGGTATTAAGGAGCAAAATAATCCGCCATGATCGTGTAAATAGGAATTTTAAGAATATACTAAAAATTCATTCAAAAGATTTGTTAATTTCAAGAAATAAGAAACTAGGTTTATCGATTTTCTTCTCCTCTAACTACTGATATAAAAATTATTTAGAATTTATTACTGCAGTTAAAGGAAACTCAGTGCTATTGTCTATTACAGTGGAAATATGTGAATATGGGGTTTTTAAATTTCTATAATTATTCACCTATCAATCTATTTTTTTAAACTACAGTCTTGAAATAGGTATATTTTAATTATATTCACTAACGCATTTTTGTCCATCTTGTCCGTTTTATTATTTTGTATGTTAAGTAAACACAGTTTTGTTCTAGAAAATGTATTTAATTAATGAAATTAAGTAAGTAGCAAACAATTTTTTTCTTTGAAAGAATGAGGTAGATTGAAAGTTACACAATTGCTAGATAAAGGTTAACACACCAGCATGCATATTGAATTTTTAAAATAAATACAATTTAGAAAATTCAATTAAATTTTGTAGATTTTTTAGATGTAAAGTTTTTTTTTTCTTTTTTCGAAAATTGAGATAAAGCATGACTAATACTAACTTTCTTATTTTTAATAAAAATTTCTTTACCATATCTATTTTATACGTACAAATTCCATTCTGTGCAATGATGATCCTGTTATCTATTTTTTATGTGACCCGCGGCATTGTAATAATGTTTAATTTGTACCGTGACGGTTAAAGCAGCGGTCGTACCTGTCCTGAAATTTCACGACCAGGGAATTCTTTGGTACCAGTATTTTCTTGTGGAAAAATCTCTTCTTAAATAATACGAAATATCGCGCGTTTAACCTAGATTTATTTTTCTATAAACAAATAGTGATATTTGTCCTGAAAAAATCCCTTAAGCGCTCGACCCCTTTTAAAAAGTTTGGCAGGACTTGTTTAAAGAATAGTTAATCTTTCTTAACCGCAGTTCTTCCCCGACATCATTTGCCATTGATCTCCACTACGATTACGAAAGATATCTGTTCTACAGAATATGTAATGTAAGTGGAACTTCCGGTCAGTCTGACGCAGTATTAGGACAGATTGCATTCACGCACGTCTCCTGTTAAATATTTCAATTTAAAGTATTCCCTTTCGAATGAGGTATGAATTATGATAGTGATCGAAGAGTTAATTCCTCTGCGTTCGCCTTCCACTCTAATACAATTTTAGATAAAACAAGATTTATGTTAAGATTCAAACGCAAGAAATTGTTAGATAGATAAATAAGTATTGACTTCAGCGAAGATCATTTTGTTGGGTTAAAAAAATAATACTAACATATACTGTTGTCATTCAAAATCGAGTTAAAAAATTTGAGTTAAATTTCTTTAGATAAATTATTGGTGGATGACAATGAATAACATTCATCATAGAATAACATTCTGTTAAACGCAAAAGTATGTAACTAAACAATTTCTGAAAGCTGGTATTTCACTGTGCCAATAATAATCTGTCCGTTAAAGGAATAAAGTTCGTTAAAAGAAACAACTCGTTTTTATGCAATTTTTAAGAAATTTTGTTTTTACTCTTTCGTAATTGGAGTGCAATATTACTCCAGAAGTACAGCAGGTTTTGCTTGACGCAAAATTATTAGCAGCTTTTTAACCAAGGAGAACCTTCCGCTAAACCAACAATTTTACTTTTTAAAACATAAAATTAAAGAAAATAGAAATAAAGTCGAATGGTTTCCGTTTTTCCATAAACGTTTGGTGATTAAGATACCTGGGGCTGTTTTGGGGGATTTTCTTTTGTCCGACTGAAGTATTTGACCAAAACAGTGTGGATGTGGAAGTTAGTAGGAACGTAGTAAGAAGGTCTAATTTGTATTAGAGAAATTGACGATATTTCTTTTCTTTACGACGCTGATTCAGTACTATTTGATATCTTTGATTCTTTCAGTTATAGAGAGTGTATCGAGAACATTTCGTAGGTGGTAGGAATAATGCGTTTTCTAATATTATCATTTTCTTGCATTGTGAAGAACAGTTTTAAAGGGCGCCATTCTCTCGGTATCTGCACATTTGTCATTTCTTTAATTTCTTCTATCATCAAAAGTGATTGTGCGATATTATTTTGCGACCCTGTGATATGCACTATCATTTCCATTAGTGTACGCCATTTTTCATTTTTGATAGAATATTCGAGTCACGATAATAGTATCTTTGGGAGTTAAAAAGGAACTAACTACAGTATTGTTATTTCTGTAAACTGCCATATAAAAAACTTTTCTAGGTATATTATGCCATACATCGCCGTTTTCATGGTGAAAAGGTGAAACTCTTAAGCATTTCTATAGACAATTCTCTCCGCACGAATAATATGTTGTATTGGGAAAAGTTTTGTATATCTCGACAACAAACAATTTTGGCATTTTACAACTGAGGAAATATTTAACAAAAAATCATTATTATTATTTGGGTAACATGGAGAAAGTGGATAGACTAAGAATAGTTACAATAATACAAATAATTTTCTTTAATTCATTAAATTTAATTTAAAGGCAGAAGATTTTTGTACTGCAGCGTGAAAGCGAGAGAAAACAGCTATGTTTTCGTGAACATATCATTTGCGTTCACCTTTTCAAACACAAGAGGAAGATGAATATAATCCTTTAGATTCTGCATGTTCTGCTCATAGTGGAGGTAGAAAGTTTACCATGAAATGATTACGTATAGCAAAATTCGTAATGCAGACGCGCATCTCAAACAATATATAGGCGCAAAGTAGCTACTCGGCTAAAGCGACTTTATGCCGACTATTTAGCTGCTTTCTACAAAAAGACAGTACTTGTTTTCATACCATAACTAAAATGACAAATGCTTCCTTGATACGCTCAGTTTGAAAGTTCTGGTTCCTCCTCATATTTCCCTACTGTGTATAAATCGGACATCCAATTTTACATATCTTTAAGTATTCAAAGCGTTTTGTCATTACTTTCGTCATATTCAGAACCTGGTTGAAAAATTCATTTTTGACTATATCAGCTGATTTAATTCGTCGGGAATCTAAATATCTGTTCAAAGTTCGTATTTTTGATTACGAATCAGACGATTTTTGCATTCACTCGTACAACAATTTACAAAAAGATTTGCTTCTGGTAAATTACCTTTCAAAAAGCCCAAGTAAATGTGTAGGGCACTGCTTATTTATCAGAACATCATACGATTCGAAAAATTATTTCCGCTGACACGCATATTTTCCAAACCGTAATAAAATGTTTAACAACCACGGAGATTACTCGATTGATAAATATTCTCATTTTATTAATATTTTGTTAAATAGAGGTTTTTTTCACATTTTCTGAAACAAATCGTCTAATATTTCATATAGAGCCTTTCGTTAAGACAGGATAAAAATAGTAAATCAAACGAACAGAAATTACTAGCAATAAAAATAATTGTAAATTATTAAACTAAATCAAATACATACCTAATCTTTATCAATAAATGGTTCAATCAATAAATAATTCGAAATTTGATTCTATTAGATTTCTAAGAATTTTGAATTATATTATAATCCAGGAAATCTGTTTTTTAACTGTAAGAATAATTAACTTATTAAAATATATCTGGAATTTTAAGCATTTTATAACTACAAAAATTTGAAATATTCAAAGATAAAACTTCATTTCTTCATATACTATCGATGTCATATTTTTTACGTCCTTTAATCTCTAATAAAAATAACTACCTCTAAAGAACTCCGTAACTTTGTCTATAGTTCTTGGTTCATTCTAGATGATAAATTATGTATATTGGAATTTTTACATTACTCCTAAAAAACATTCTTATGAAGTCACATTTTTCATTTTTTTTTTTTTTTTTACTTTATTTTAAGTACACAGAAATGAAAAAAAAAACTATTTTCAAATAAGTTAAAAGATTTAATTCTAAACTACAAATAACGATGATTTCAGTCAAACCACTAAAAGAAACAGATCGAAAGTGCACATGTAAGTTCATTTTTTCTAAATGTTTCATGGTATAAATTGCAGCATTAGGTTTTAGAGGTAGTCGACTCACTATCTTATAACAGATACGTAGACAGATACAATTTTGTAACTCTTATTCGATTTGCTAGAAAAAGTTATTATTTTATAGGGTTAGGTATTCTGGCTTGTTGTTCAAACTTTCCAAGATAGTTTAAAAGTGTTCATGAGTTTGGTTTTTCTGCCTGTTTGTCTGTATATCTTCAGTCTGTCTGTTGCAAGTCTCTCGTCTGTTTGTATAAGTCTGCCATCTAACTGTCTATATCTCTGCGTTATATCCGTCCATGCTCTAACACGGCTAAATATGCTCCGACTGCCATAATATTGATATATGTTGTTGAGTTTTACATTGACGTGTTTGTTCTTTAAAATGGAGCGTGTGGTATATATAGTTCGTTTACAGGTCACTCAAAATAAGTTGTATATGTTAAGGTCCATTGAGAAAATGCGTTTCCGATGCTTTTTTTTATTTTACACTATTTCAAATGCTATTAAAATTGATATGCGTTACTGACGTGCACTAGAATAGTTTACTAAAGAATATAGTTTGCATCGCATTTATGTTTCAAAATTCGATTTCAGTACAGTCTTTGAGTAATAATTGCTGGGAGTACATATCCCATTGTGTTACGCGTTTTTAAATTTAACTTTTTTCTATATTATTTAGTGTATAGATAACATATAATATGGAGGGCTGGACAAACTGTCTCGAGATTTTTACTTTTAATTAAGAAAATGGATGACGGAGAATTTCAACTGGGTTATGAGTTTTCTAACCGCACTAAAATTTTGCACATTATGTAGCACATATACAAATGTATAGATCATAGAAGGAGCTTCTCAAACAATTCGTATAATTTTCGTATTATAGATGTTAATTTCTGAAACTGGGTTTTCAAATCACTTATGTGTTTTCCAAGTTGTTTATTTAGACATAATCTACACCTTATTAAACTGTTAAATTTTCTTAATGTATCCTGAATGTGTTGCATACACTGTAAAAAAAAAAAATAATAATAAAAAATAAAACGACATTTTTACAGTACAATGTACTGTTCATCTCGCGCACAAACCCGATCACAGTGAATGTGCTGTATCTTTCTTTGGTTTCCTGACTATATTAACATGGAAAATACAGTAATTGCGTAAAATTAACAGCACAATGTGCTGGCAATTTGGACGCCAGCAGTTTGTGATGTAAAAAAAAAAAATGCGTCCAAATTGCCAATACATTGTGCTGTTAATTTTACGCAACTACTGTACTTTCCATGTTAATATAGTCAGGAAACTATAGGTTTTCAAAGGCGTGAATTCATATTACAATAAAGGCTGTTCTTTCATTTAATATTTTTCTAAATTATTTTAATTGAAAGTTAATTTGAAATGCAAAATGTTTGTAAGAGAAAATAATTCTTCTTACCTGTATAGGTGAGAGCACTGGTTCTTCAGAGTATCACGGAAGTTTCTGTATCCACTTTATCCTATTTTAACTCTGAAAAAGGTATTTTATTGAAGCGTTAGTAAGTGTGTGTATGTAATCACAGTGATCCAGGCTTTTGACTTTAAACGAGATTATTATATTTAATTAAATACAATTATTAATGCACTCTACATTTCTTGATTAATAGGTTAATATGTACAGTTTTAGCTCATCTTGATTAAATATGTGTTGCATTCTTGAGAGCCAAAGTTAGCTTCCCGAAAAGCGAATGCATGAAGTGACAGACAGAAACATATGTCCTTGTCACTCAAGAGATACGCCCTAGACTGAGATGAAAGGGTTTCTTTAGTAGAAGCGAGGGCTCTTGATCGAACACTCATTTTACAATGGAAAAACTGCTGATCACAGCTGGAATGGAGTCTATCAAAGTCCAGCAAAACAGTTCTGCTTTCATAGTCTTTCAAAGTTTATTTGTGGTGCTGCCATCTATAGGAATATTAAGTAGTTGCATTGTCACAGGCAGCTGACGCAAATGAAGACTGGATTATTATGGGTGATTGTGCAGTCTATAAGAATTGTTTGAATTTTGTCCGTGAAGTGTCGCCACCTGCCGCATATTTCACAAAACGAAAAGTCGAAACACATTTTGAACTATTTCCGACAGAAACCAAAGAAAGATACAGCACATTCACTGTGATCGAGTTTGTTCTGGCAAATCTACAGTGGTTTTTTTTAACAGTGTAGTGATTCCTAAACAAAGGATGACACGTGATTTTTCGTCAATGTTTAAATTTATATTTAAATTTACTTTCAAATTACATTTAAAAATATTATTGATATATTATATTTCGTAATTTTTAAATAATGGCCGTATATAGTAAATGATTAGTATAATAATTTGTCATATTTTGCTAAGACGAAGTATCCGGATTTTTCGTATTATCTTGAAAGCAGCGTCCTTAAATCAAAATATGCATATTAGTTTAATCTAAACATGCATTCTTTTGAAAAAATTAAAATAAATTATATATCAGAAAGCGTCTTTTCATAAACAACTTGATTTGTGCAGGATTATTTTCCATATTGAATTACAAATGTTTTCACTTGAAATTTCACATTAAAATTTATAATAAAGTTTTAGAGATATTTGTAGAAAATTAATTAGATGCATACTTTTTCTTATAAATTCCACCATGAAAAGTAAGTAAAATCCATGTTACCTTAAATTCAATAATTAACAAACATAAATTAGGAATCAACGAAAAAGTTTATTGTAAAGTTTATCGAAAAGTAATAAACCTATTTGATGAAAATTTACTACTATCTATTTAAACAAATCTCTGAAATTTAGCACTAAAAAATAAATCGTCACGTTTTACTGTAATAAAATGTCTTTTCATTATTAATGATTAAAATATACTCTTTAAATATAACTAAATAATGTTTAGAGATTTTAATAATACTATTTTACTAAGAATAATTCAAATTATTATGAATGAAATTATTCTGCAATTTTTTTTTTTTTTTTTTGAAAATAACATTCAGTCGTATTTGTATTTATTCGTTTATTTGTCGGTAATTTTTCTTTATTCTTCTAATTTTAAATTGCTAAAAATAACGAACGGAATCTGAATTCAGAATATATGTCCATTTTCAAATAATACTTATTTTAATAGAAGCGATTTCCATAGTTAAGCAGGTAAGCAAATAACCATTACTTCATGTGGCACTTTAAGTTTGAAAAAGATGAAAATCTTTTTCATCTTGATATTATATAAAAAAAACTTCATCACATGATATTATATAAAACTATCATGTAGTTCTTTTTTCTTTATTTATTTTGTCAACATCTTCTGTTTCAAAATTTCACCATTAAAACAAGATAACAAATCAACTATAATACTGGTCATGCTTTGAATTTATATATATATATATATATATATATATATATATATAAACTTCTTATAAACTTCTTATAAATAAACCCATCTTCAATGTGAAAACAGGTGGGTGCTACACATTCTTTTACTTTTCAAAATTATAAAATTTCATCGCAATGATAAATTATTAGCTGGAGTAAAATGAACTTGTTTCAATTTATCTCTGACATTTCACATTTTGTATAATTTTGCTTAACAATAATTCTGTAACAATAATTCTATTTTAACATCATAGGAAACATATTTCGATGCAAATTTGCTCTGGTTTGAATAATATGATTTTATTAATTTTTAGGTGCGTTCGTAATTATATAAATACGTAGCACCTATAGTCGTCGTTCAGTCCGTCCGTCTGTCCGTCTGTCCGTCCGTCTGTCCGTCCGTCTGTCCGCATGTAACAGAGCAAAAACTACCCAACCGAATGGTCTGAAATTTTAAATATATAATTGTTGCAAAATTTTGTCGAGCCATTTCAAATTTTATGAAAATCGGATGTATAGTTTAATTACAGGGACAGTCAAAAGTTTTTCTTTACATTACGGCCAATGGGAAAAATTATTGCAAGTGCATTTTAATGATATTACAGCCTTCCGAATGATCTGAAATTTTAAAGATATAACTGTTGCAAAATTTTGTCGAGCCATTTCAAATTTTATGAAAATCGGATGTATAGTTTAATTACAGGGACAGTCAAAAGTTTTTCTTTACATTACGGCCAATGGGAAAAATTATTGCAAGTGCATTTTAATGATATTACAGCCTTCCGAATGATCTGAAATTTTAAAGATATAACTGTTGCAAAATTTTGTCGAGCCCTTTCAAATTTTAGGAAAATCGGATGTATAGTTTAATTACAGGGACAGTCAAAAGTTTTTCTTTACATTACGGCCAATGGGAAAAATTATTGCAAGTGCATTTTAATGATATGAGAGCCTTCCGAATGATCTGAAATTTTAAAGATATAACTGTTGCAAAATTTTGTCGAGCCCTTTCAAATTTTAGAAAAATCGGATGTATAGTTTAATTACAGGGACAGTCAAAAGTTTTTCTTTACATTACGGCCAATGGGAAAAATTATTGCAAGTGCATTTTAATGATATTACAGCCTTCCGAATGGTCTGAAATTTTAAAGATATAATTGTTGCAAAATTTTGTTGAGCTATTTCAAATTTTAGGAAAATCGGATGTATAGTTTAATTACAGGGACAGTCAAAAGTGTTCCGTTACATTACGGGGAATGGGAAAAAAATATTGGAAGTGCATTTTAATGATGTATCAGACTATGCGCTTTATGAAGTGCAAAAAATTATACATTCAGTACAATATGGGGTGCAAAAAATAATTATAAAACTAGTTATAGTACGAACGCACCTCATTTGCCACGTTTGACGAGCAATTTCCAACTTGTTTAAATAGAAATATGTTCTCAAATTTGTTCTCCTTTCAATACACAACACAAAAAATGCTTTTTTTTAAATATTAAAATTAAATTGTGGTTAATTGTGTTATTTTCTCAGAGACCATTTTTGAAAACTAAATATTTGCTTAATAATCTTTTTCTCATAATTGTCTGCGCAAATTTGCATCTTTCTTTAGAGGGCCATTTTTTTTTTTTTTTTTTTTTTTTTTTTAACACAGGAAATGGACGTTTTCTGTCTGGTATGAGTTCACACAGAGATTAATGGCTTGTTTTAAATGTATTATCTCTAAACATGTCTTGCAATGTATAGAATACTCGTCATAAGAGGAAATTCAAATTCGGTTAAACAAACGACACCTTAAAAAAAAACAATATCATAAATGTTAATCTCCCTAATTGTATAGCGAACTATGATTACAGTTTCTGACAGTTTACTTTTTATAATCACCATCAAATTTAGGTATCAAAAACTGTCCAATCGGACTTTAGTGCGTTTCTTGTGAAGTACGTTTCGTCTTCTTTTAATATAAATCTCTTCAAAAATTTTATTTATTATTATTATTGAAAAAAATAACATAGAAGTATTAAATATTGAAATAATATTTTTCTTCTCCAGCTACATATATTAAAATATTACATACAGCGATATAAGGAAAGTACAAAACGAATGACAAGAAAAGCTAAAAATAAATAAAACTTTTTAGATACGCATTAAATTTAATGTTTCTCTGCCATACCCTAAGATTTTATATACCGGTAATGCATAATAGACATGATTTTAAATCTAAGCAGCTGTTGTTTTCCTACATTACATTTAAAAATATTGTCTTCCTACAACAACATAATTTAATTTACCATTAAAATAATTAAGACTGTAATTCAAAAATTTTATTTATTTATTTAAAAAAAAACTGTTATGACCTGCTATTGTTCTAACAGTTTTCACTGTTACAAATATAACATACAAAGTAGAAACAATCAAAGAAATCATTCGACTGTATATTTAAACTATAAATAAAACTTCATGCACTGGTGACTGCATTCAACTCTCTAATTCCATTACCGTGAACAAAAGTAAACCAACAAAGTCTAGTATGTTTCCAGATACGAATCATTAGATTCCTTAGACGATTTTACAGAATTTAAAGAAATTTTCGCATTTCTAAAACAATCGAACATTTCTTTTTTTACTACAATGGAAAACACCCAAATTTCTTGTCGTATTGCGTATGCTGCATGTCGATAAATGGAATTGAATTATTGGATTTTATTTGTAGACTTATATACCGAACACATTTCAGTAGAAATAAATTTGAAACTAATGTAAGAATTCACTAATTTATTTTCCGTAATAAATTACCATGAATGGACTCTTATGTTTAATATCATGAAATGTTTGTTAAAGGTTCTCCAAATACAGATATTGCTTATTAGTTGATAATATGTTTATCCTAAAAGATATCTATATTCACAATCTTGTAAATTTACTGTTAAAAAGATTCATGCTTATTGCATTTTAAATTAAAAATATATTTTTTAAAATATTTTTTAGTATGTTAGAATTAGTAATGCCACATTAGTTTTCTAAGATTAATTTTTAAAATCCATAGAAAAGAAATCTACTAAATATATGTAACTGCAGAAAAATGAAAAACACACAAAAAATAATATTTAATGTTTAAATCATAAATCTGTCGCACAAATAATAATATTGCTTCAAATAATCAATTCTCTTCCGTATATGTGATAAGCTTCCCAGAAGTCAAGACATCACATATGGAAAAATTCAAACAGTTTAGTTATCGATTTGTCCAGTACGCCCAATTTTTCAAAGATATGGTTTAATTTTCTATAATTCGTTCTTTTCTCCCCCCCCCCCCCTTTTCTCCTCTCTGTTTGAAATCTTCCGGAACAATTGAGAAATTTTGATTGGCCCCTGTGTGTGCGCGTGAGATCGCCTCCGTGGTTGTTTGTCAGCCGTTTGCATTTCGCCGTTGACAGTAGAACTGTAAGGTACGCCTTTCCGGCTCTCTGTCTCCCCTCTCTTTTTTTTTACCCAGAGTTTTAGTTTTGCCATTGATTTTTAAGCACTGAGGATGAAATTCGGAACAGCAGATTTCGAAACAGCTGTATGCTTTTATATATATTTATATTTGTGTCTTTATTCGTTGGTTCTCTTTCTTAATATATTTGCACAAATTTCAATCCTTCCCCACTTTTTACAATTAATACTTTCTTGTAACATTTATGAATATAGCAACTTAAAAAAGGAGTTTTTCTTGACGTTTTGATTGGAAACTAACACCATAAAAGTGATTCCTACGCTTCATTTCTTATTAAATATAAATCGTAGAAATTTTTACATATGCATATAAAGTATTAAAACACACAGTTGTGAGACATAGATATACAGCTATAATATGCTGATACGATATGACATAGAATACAGCTATAATATACAAACAAAACAAACTAGTCGGATATACCAATCCCAAAACTCTCTTCTATCTCATGCATGTTAATACTTGAAAATTCGCTATCACACTACCAAAATTAAACGGCAATCTATGCCCATCATGAGGTTTCTATAGATATGAAATTCCGTGCATTAGTTCTTGAGATATGGCTATTTCCAAAGTCGTGTAAATCCAGCAAAATTCAGATTAGCAGCGCCACCTATTGGGTACTTTACACCAAAACCTATGTTAAACAAAACTACCAAGCAACCACTTACGTCAAAGTCTAACTGAAGTTTGGGTAAAATCCGTGCATTAGTTTTTGAGATAGAGCTATTGCGAAAATCACGAAAACGCAAGCATAGCAGTGCCACCTATTGGACGATTAACACGAAAACCTAATCAGCAACAACTTGTGTTAACATCTAACTAAATATGAAGTTAGATGAAAATTCGCGCATTAGTTTTTGAGATAGAGCTATTGCGGGAATCGTGAAAAATTCTGCACAGCAGCGCCACCTGTTGAACGATTTACACCAGCACGTAATCCGCATCAATTCATATCAAGGACTAACTGAGTCTGCAGTTTCATGAAAATCCGTGCATTAGTTCTTCAGATAGAGCCATTGCGGAAATCATACAAAATGCAGCGTAGCAGCGCCACCTATTGAGCGATTTTCATCAAAACTAATCAGCATGAATTTGTATCAGGGAATAACTCAATATGAATTTTTATTAAATTCCGTGCATTAGTTCTTGAGATAGAGCGCCCACAAAATTTGTGTCTCAGACAGATAGACAGACTCACAGACAGACGGGTTCTCTGATCTCTAAAACGTGTAAATCCGTCGAAAACCGGAATTCGAAAATTTTCATGAATCCAATACTTTCTTCTTGTAAAGATAGAAGAAAATAAAAATATAACATAGCAACCGTTTTTTTTAAGTCAGTTTCTAACAAAAATTTCACGACTGACGTCACAACTGAAAACGTCTATTAAAGAATATAAACAAAACTTCAAAATATGACCGACTCTTAAGGAATGTTGTTCTAAACTTGTATGATTGTGTAATCAGTCGGCATAGATTCTAAACGCCAAATCAATAGAAGTAGATTAAAGCACATACATTAACGTCTGAATTCCATTTTTAATTTTTAAAGGTACACACATATGTCATGGCCCGGCTAATGTCTCACTCCAGTTGTATTTAATTGTGTTTATAGTCTGTCTTATTTTATGTGTACCTTTAACAATAGAAATAGCTTGTTTAAACTACTGAATTATTTAATCCAAAAAATTAAACCATTTTAATGGCGCATAATTTCAGAAATTTTGGTATATACCTGTGCAAATATCGCAGGTGTACCTCACAGATTTCTTAAAGAAATAGTACAAATACATATAAACACATACACTATAACATATGTTCTTATTACATTTGCACCCATCAATTTCCGTGTTTCATTTGCTCAATCTACATTTCAGAGCATTAAAAAATCATAAATAGCTATGCATAGTTTGAAATATAATAAACGTATTCAAATATCTGCAATACCTGACGTATCATGCAATACTTGGAAAGGAAAATATCTTTGTTCAATGATAGTTACTTGTCAATACTGAAAATTCTGGGTAAGAAAAAAGGTTACAGTTATTAAACAATTCTATACTTAGACACTTACAAAAAATCATTCTTTGCGACAGAATGCGTTCTTAGTTCAAAACTTTTAAGGGGACAAGGGACCATAAACTATTTTTTTTTTTTGTAAATTTCACCTTAAATATTATTCAAGGGTACATTATATGCATTATAGCATGCATTTATCGCAAAAAAAAAAAAAAAAAAAAAAAAAAAAATTGAGAAAAAAAATGGAATTTTACGCGTTGTCTTAGAAATTTTCGAAATGCCGCTTGCACATTGCATATCAATGAAAATCCCCAATATTTTTTATAAAAGTCTGTTTTATATATATAAATAAAATAGAGCATCGAATTTTATATATTTGAATTTAAAGGTTAAAAAAAAATGAAAATGAAAATTTTTAAATTTTTTTCGAAAAAATTTCCAAATTCCCAATTTTTTCAATTTTTTTTTTTATTTTATGTAAATTTCATCTTAAATATTATTCAAGGGTATATTATATGCATTATAGCATGCATTTATCACAAAAAATTTAAAAAAAAAATTATTTTTGAGAAAAAAATGGAAATTTACGCGTCGTCTTAGAAATCTTCGAAATGCCCCTTGCGCATTCCATATCAATGATTTTTTATCCCCAATATTTTTTATAAAAATTTGATTTTTATATATAAATAAAATAGAGCATCGAATTTTACATATTTGAATTTAAAGGTAAAAAAATAAAATAAATAAAAATTTTGAAATTTTTTCGAAAAAATTTCAAAAATTTTCAATTTTTTTTTTTTTTTTTTTTTTTTTTTTTTTTTTGTAAATGTTATCTTAAATATTACTCAAAGGTACATTAAATGCATTATGGCACGCATTTATCACAAAAAAAATATTTTTATGAAAAAAATGTAATTTTACGCGTCGTCTTAGAAATCTTCGAAATGCCCCCTGTGTGTTCCATATCAATGAAAATCCCCAAAATTTTTAATAAAAGTTTGGTTTATATATATAAATAAAATAGAGCATCGAATTTTATATATTTGAATTTAAAGGTTTAAAAAAATGAAAAATTTCAAAAATTTTTCGAAAAAATTTCAAAATTTTTAATTTTTTTTTAACTTTTAAATTCAAATATATAAAATTCGATGCTCTATTTTATTTATATATATAAACCAAACTTTTATAAAAAATATTGGGGATTTTCATTGATAGGAATGCACAGGGGGCATTTCGAAGATTTCTAAGACGACGCGTAAAATTCCATTTTTTTCATAAAAATAATTTTTTTTTATTTTTTTTTGTGATAAATGCATGCTATAATGCATATAAAGTACCCTTGAATAATAATTACGTGAAATTTACAAAAAATTAAAAAAAATATTTTTAAGGATTTTAAGGTCCCTTGTCCCCTTAACATAGCGTTCCTATTGCCAAACTATTGTATGTACACTATATGGCCAAAAGTGACCGGTCACTTGCGATTTTAGACGATTTGTTAAATATCTAGAAAAATACTTGAGGAGTTAACCTGAAACTGCTGTGTGTAAACAGTATAGTATTGGTCATATATTTCCACGAAGATTTTTTCCTGAAACCCCATAGGGGACCGTTTACAAATTGAAAAAGAACAAATATCTTTTGAATAACGCTGTAAAAACTAATGTAGCAAAAGCGTTCAAACTCGAGATTATTAATAAGTGGCTTATTGTAATATACTGTGTTCATTTTTATGAGGATAACATGCATACTCCTAGAGAAATTAAGGTTTTTATAAAAACAGTCCCAAATTTCGCCAAGTTTTTTATTGTAATTTGCAGAGTTCTTTATAATTGGATGAAAAATGAACAGTTTTAGTAAAAAGTGTTTCACTGAGCATGCGCGAATGAAATCTAAATATAATGTGCATAAGGTATTAGCTAAGTATATATAGCAACTTTTGTGACAGTCTCAAAAACATAGCTTGAAAATTCTGAAAATTATCGTCGATAGAATAAGATCGCAGTCCGTTGTTCCCAAAAGGATCCAAATATAGTAGTACGTGCAATATTGTGTACGCTATACAGGCATTAATCAACAGATATTTGATATAACCCCTCATCTTTTTGCTTCTTTTTGGAAACAACGGATTTCGAGCTTATTCTATCGGCGATAATTTTCAGAATTTACAATTTATGATTTTGAGACTTTCACAAAAGTTGCTCTATATACTTAGCTAATAAATTATTCACATTATATTTAGACTTGACGAAATTTGGGACTATTTTTATAAAAAAACTTAATTTCTCTACGAGAATACATTCTATCCTCATAAAAATGAAAACAGTATATTACAATAAGCCACTTATTAATAATCTCGAGTTTGAACGCTTTTGCTACATTAGTTTTTACAAGGTTATCCAAAATATATTTGTTGTAAATGTTTGCCAAAATATATTTGTTATTTTTCAATTTGTTGATGGCCCCTATGGGGTTTTGGGAAAAAAGCTTCGTGGAAATATATGACCTATACTACACTGTTTACACACCTGCAGTTTCAGGTTAATTCCTCATGTATTTTTCTAGTTATTTAACAAAACGTCTAAAATCGTAAGTGCCCGTTCATCTTTGACCATATAGTGTATGAGGAAAAAACAATTAGAGATTAGTGCAGCAACGTGGATTCAATAGGAAGTGATACGCCAAGTGGAAACAGTTCTCCATGTGAGTAACATTAATCCCTTACAGATTTCTACCAAAATAAATAGTTCAATGAAATCACACAGAAGCAATAATTCGTTTGTCTAATTATTTTCATGTCGTTAAATTTAAAAACAAATCTTGAAAAAGCATTCAAATCTCTAATCTGGAATTTAATTCTTATGATATTTAAATTTGAAAGCGTTTAAATTCCAACCATCTCAGTTATACTTTCCCAAAGCCACAAAAGAAAGGACACCCTACCCAGTTCTGTTTTGTCCATTTTTATAGTCGTCTCTCCTATCATGTAAGCATACGGCGATTCATTTATATAGTTTAACAAAAAACTTCTTAATAACAGCATAAAATCAAGAAAACTGCTAGTCCTGTGGAAAGGTTTTTTTTTCTTCGTGTACAAATAAGCATTTATAATACTCTGTGTAGCGGTTTTATTTCCACTGTGTGTAAACAATGATTAATGCAACTCAACTCAACTCATTTTATATCTTTTTAAGATATTAAGCCGAAGGTCTCAAAAGTACTCGTATACAAAGGTTATGTGTTTGAAACTGAAATGTATACTTACTTCTTTTTTTTTTTTTTTTTTTTCGTTTTCAGTAATTAAGTTAAATTAAACAAATAGATACCGATGGCAAAACTAAACTCATGATTATTATACAAATCGCACCAGATGACATTTTCAAATTCCAATCTCGATTTCACCTCTTGATGCAAATAAAATATAATTTCCTGCTACATCGAAAATGAAGAAAACTTTTTTAATTATTCATTTCCTGATATCTCCAAATATTTCAAGGTAATGAAGTTATGTTCAAAAATTTTCAACTATTTTACCTGGTTGTATTTTCAATGTCAAAAGCAACAATTTTATTATGGATATATACAGTTTTTACATCAGTTGCTACTTCCGTTTACAACTGAAATGGATGCTTACATTTTATTTATTTAATAGTCGTGTTTTCTTGTTTAAAATATTAGGTCTACATGGCAGCAGAAAAGTTCCAGTTAATATATATATATATCAGTGGCGTGGCATGAAAATTTTCGGTGGTCATCGCAATTATTTAAGTTTGTGATGAAAAATTATTAACTCTAAAATTCAATGGTTGAATGTTCAAAAAAGAAACTTTAAATCTTACCTTAACTTATACATGAACTCCAAATGTTCTGCTAAAACTGGAGCGTAGAGTTTAAAAGCTTATTAAGAGTTTTAAAATATTGCTTGGTCATCGCCGCATCCAGCGTTTACCGGACGCCACGCCACTGATATATATATATATATATATATCTTTAATTGGATTCCTTCCTATTCAATTACAAGAACATTTTCATTAAAGTCTATAAAAATATTCAAATGTTTTGTTACTACTTTTATGTGTACGTTATCCAAATCAACATCTCGTTTTGTTTCTTGAACAACAACGAAAAAACATGCATTCAGCATAAATTATGAAAGACTTTCCAACACATTCAGAATACCTAACGAAACAGGCTATTAAGGTGAATGATCATGTCTAAATGAACAATTTGAAAAAAGTTTAAAGCATTTTAACACTTTATGAACTGAATTATGAATTCATGAAAATTTTTATCTTCTAAAGTATTTTTCGTAAATTTTGGAAACTACATTAGACGATTTATATAATCGTTTAATAAATTTTAGAAGGATTAAAGGATTTAGAAGCATTAATTAAATTTGGATTTATAGGGATTTTGTGCAATATTTATAACCCCACTCAAATCTTTTGTTTTAAATATTTTTCTTAGTATTTTTTAGAATTAGGAAATGTGCAAATATAATGTTCTTACAATAGAAATATAGAAATATTTCCGAATTGAAAAGTCACCTTCCCAAATGCCAAAGAAAGCTGAAAAGATACAAAGGCAAAAGAAATCATCCTTTCAAAAATATTTTTGTTTTCTATAACCAATAATGCTTTTGTCACAAGCTAAAATAATGAAATAGCTCATTCTAAAGTGTATTACAACTGATCAATGTATTAAATGAATTTTATAACAAATTATTTTAATGGTACTTATAAGTACCGTTAGTAGATAAAGGGTTATAACAGTCGAAAAAATTCCCGACATTTTTATGCAGCCATGTATATGACCTATAGATTTGTATGTATATTATTTAGTATGCTAAAAGTTTATACAGTTAAACAACTAGCGCAGTTGACATTTTTCCATACAGAAATTTTCGTGAATAAACGAAATGGACTCAAGCTATTTTGTGCAGCCTTGGGTATGGTCTATAGAAATTATACGTACCTAGTAATAGTTTAAAAATGTTCAATTTAAAAACGTGTGCACCAATTGAAAAAGCACTTCCAACAGTCATTTCACATAGGCTTCAATAGTTCGATTATTGTTCTATTTCTTCCGTAGCCAAATTGTGTCTGTGTCCATGTAAAAGAACGATAAACTCTATGCGCATCATATTCTACAGAAAGCACTATGTAGTATATTTCAGTGGTATATATACATTTCGGTATAGTTAAATTAGTGTCACATCATTAAAATACACCGCAATCGATTTTTCCTAATAGACAGAAATGTAACGGAACTCTTTTGAGTGTCCCTGTAATAGAACCGTAAATGCTACACACTTCATAATCAATACTGAACATGCCTTATAAATATCCCATAATATCTATGAATTTTCGTAGCAATCGGATTATATTTACGCGAGTAATACCACGGATAGACTGACAGACAGGCACGCAACCCGAATTTATAAACACTTCAAATTACCTTGAAAGTGCTAAAAATAGTGATGATTTAGCCATTGTTACTTTTAAGTATTTAAATTACTAAAAGAGCATTCTTTCTAACTTGTTAATTTATGTTTGTTTGTTAATTTTAATGTGTTTATTTTTCTTACAGTTACTTTTAACATTTTACTTCCTTAAATTTGCGTTTAAAATTCATTACCACAAAGACAGTAATATTGATATTCACTTGTTTTTATAAGCTTAAACTTAGCAGTTAATTAATTGCGTCTGAGCTCGTTATGAAAAAATTACAGTATTAAATATTTTTTTTTAGGATATAGCTTGTTTACTTTTAAATTTAATTATGTCTGATTATTTTCCATATTTTAATAATTATATGATTATTACATTACTTTTAAAATGAAATTCATATGAACATCGATTGTTAATTTGTTTAAATGTACTTTAACTTTTTATAAAATATTTCTTTTTGTTACAGCAATCTGCATAATTGAATAAATAAAAATATATGCTTTGTTTCGTTGACATTTAAAGCTCTTGTAATATTTTTAATTTTTCTATGCACGCAATGAATATACTTTTTATTATGCATACTGTGAATTTGTACAGGTGTTGTTTTTCTAAATCTGCATTTCGAAATATAAAAATACCATCACTAACTATGATTATTGTGGTTATGTAATAATGTTATTCAGATAATTGCTATGTTTGTTGAATCTGTGATCGTTTAAAAGAAAAAAATATGCATACGAGTATTTGTTGTCTGGGAAGTAGAAACTAAGAAAGCATTATAATTTAATTCTTGCGTTTTTCATGTCGAAATTATGATAAATAATATTTCGAATTCCGTTAACTATATGTCCTGTACACATAGTTTATGGTATTTGATAAATTTTGAAACTCTTGATTTTTCTGTAATATTACATAAATTTTCCTAAATTACTTTTCAGGTTTTTATAAGACTGAACTGATCTCAAATAAATAGATATTTTTACTGTTAAAACTTTTCATTTAATAGTAGTAAGTAAATAAATATGGAATTTTCTAATTTTTTAAACTTTCATTCATAGTTAAAAAGAGTTTTTGTATTCCGTTTGTTTATGTGTCTGTCCGTGCTGTAAATCCTGTAATTATAGTCAGATTTCCATAAAATTAATATATGTTATTGGTGTTTAATATGGTAGGTTCTGTATTGAAAAGAATTATGTAACCTTTGCGGTTCCTTTGCAGATACACTGACAAAATTCCCTTATATTACGGTCTGTGGGGAAAAATCGTTTTCTGTGCATTGTAATGATATTTCACTATGTAATACACATTGAAATATATATATCCCTGAGAAATATTACAAGGCCCTTACTATAGAATCTGGTGTATGTAGTTCTATCGGTCATTTACATGGACACGAAAAACAATTTTGCTACATTAAGGAATACGAAAATTAATTACTGGACATTTTCATTTGTAGTACTAAGCGATTTAAAATGTAACATTTTTTATATTACTTGGTGCGTATATTTTCCCTAGATCATATGCAGATCAGAACATATGATTTCAAGTATATTTCCAATTAATGATGAAAATGGGAATTTTCAACAGTGCTATGCGTTTTATTTAACTAACATTCAATATATTATGCAATATACATACAAATCCATAGATAATATAAAGAACTGTCCAAATTATACTGCACATTATATATATATATATATATATATATATATATATATATATCATAACGCTACTTCCATCATCTTCGTGATAGATTTTTTTTACATTTGTAATCGAAAACTAGCATGCGCATTACTGCTTTGAAAACATGTCTGTAAATATTTTAAATATATATCGGACACTACAAACAACCCCTGTAACTGGTGGCATTCATTTTGAATAAATTGAAAATTTAACAAATCCCTGAAATCTGCAAATGCACTTTAAAAGACAATTGAGGACTAAGAATTAAAAACGCTAAAAGTAACAAAAAATTGATATATATATATATATATTTTTTTTTTTACGAAAAAAATATCTTAAGAGCTAAGCTTAACAAACAGGAAGAACGCTTCGAGTGCTAAAACTAGTAGTAATATTTCAAACATGCCGGTGCTTTCGTCTTATTGTTCTCGCATTCTTTAAAAAGTTCCTCTTTTGGACCTTCAGCGTTTTCCGTTCTTAGTTTTTAGTTATAAATAACCAATTTGCTACATCAAGATTGATCTATAAATTTATGCATTCTATATGTGATAAATATAAATGCTGGGTCTTTTTTTATTTAAAATATTTTATTTTTTTTTTAAATAATCACTTTCACTTGATGTTTTAATTTATCAAAAAAATTTAACATGCTGCAGGACATGCTGTAGGACATGATGATTTGTTTGAAATTTATATTTCATTAATTCCTAAAAAGTGTTAAATAAAGTGTAAATAAACTGTAAAAAAAGTTTTAAAAACTGTTTAAATACATGTTATGGCTTGCTGAAGACATTTAAAGACAAGTGAGAATATTCTACAAATGTCAATGTTAATTGCTGTAGGAAAAAAGGGATTACATAGCCATATATAAATTATAATAGATAAACAACATCACATTGAAGAAATCATCCAAATAAATTCTAATGTAAGCAAATTAACTTTTGTATCCATTGAATACTATCCATACATTATAAGAGTAAACATTGAAATTGCAGTACACTGTAAAAAAAAAAAAAAAAAAAAAAAAAAAAAAAAAATGCAGTACTACTAGAAAATCTCTAGACAACTGGGATTCCACGAACTTTTCTAGTAATGAATACAGTTTTTATTCTTAAGAAATATTACTGCATTTAACGTAGTAAACAGCTTTGTGAACTGCATTGTGCATAAAAACTGAAAAAGTCGCTGGCGGCGCCATCTTTGGGGAATTACGGAAGCATCTATATTTATTAGTGGGGGAGATTTTTTCCTCTGCGGAGGCTAGAATTCACTATCGGGGGTTTGAAAACCGAGCGTCCTACATATTTTGCTACTGAGGCCGTATTTGCAAACGATTTTAAATGCGAGAAATGGGTGATGAAGCTGATTCTGCTGTGTGCTGTTATTTTTATAGGATTGAGCGTAAAGTTATTGATGTTATTATAATTCCTACTCGTTTCCATTAATAAGCTTAAACTTTTATTAGGATTTTTCTATGTTTAATGGATGATTAGAATATGACTTGATTAATTTAATTCTTTACTGGAATTTTCATCGTTTAATGAATGGTTTGAATATGTTCTGAATTATTTTTTGCAGAAAAATAAACAATTTCGAAGTGTGTTTCGGAAAGAATAAATTTCAGGTAAATTTAATTTTAGGTGGCGGTCTTGATTTTATGGCAGATTTTAAGGACAGAGAAGGATGTGTGCGCAATAAGCATTGCTTCAGCTATTTTCTTTTTAATATTACTAGCAGTGATGGTTTTAAGTGATTTTCTAGTAACTTTTATAATATCTGTAATGATACTTAGTATTTTTTAGTAAAATTACATACTTTGTTTCACAGTGTAGATGAAAATTCAATATGTAACGTTACAGCATCATATGACGTATCAAAAGTATGGGCCTAGGGACCATGGTTATGAATAGTGAAATAAACACCAAAGTGACAATGCAATAAAGTAATGTAGGTGATCTCAGTGAAATACGTATTGGTGGCATTTGAAATAGTTGCATTATACATCTTGGGTCGGTATAATTTGGCTTGAAAATAACATCGATTAAGATGAAACATGTAGACAGTTTGTATATAAAAATTTGTTATTGCTTTTTAAAACACATTTTACCAATATTTGAAATACATTATATCTGGTTGCTTGAATTTTTTATACATTTAGTTTAAGATTTATCAAGAACATGCAATATTCAATATTTATTTTACTTCATTTATTAAATATTGAAAAATCGCAAAACATAAGATTAAGTTATAATAAAAGTAATTTATTTAACCAAGAGTTTTGATATTACATAAACTCTAACGCAATATTTCTTACTTTTATAAAACATTTGGACTTATTTTCCTTTGTAGCAGTAAAGTTATTATGAATATCAACATTACAAGCACGTCGGGAAAATGAAGGCGAGTTTTACGAAATGCGTTAATTATGTGAATAAGTTACACAATTAAGCATAATGTTTATCAATAATATACCTTTGGTAATGATTTTTTTGTGTGAGTCTAAGCAGACAATGTCACGCCTTCAACTTGTTCCAGAAAAATTTAATATTAGCTGTAAAAATTTAAAATCATATGTTTTTAACTCTCTTTTATAAGAATTCATTGTGTATACAAAAAATCATATCCACTTTCATGGCTGCAAAACATGTTATTAAAATATATTTCCATCAAAATACGTTAATTTGACCTTTTTGAATTACATTTAGTAAAATGAGCGAACTAGTGAATAAAAAAATATGATCCGTTTTGGTATTTTTCTATTTTCAGCTATGACAAATAATAAATTAAAAAAAGCAGTATTAAAATTATGTATTCAGCATTATTATATTGTTTTCATGGCGTGTAATAGCAATTTAATAGTTGTGAAATTATTAGTTGATAACAGCGTACATAAAAAAATATTCCGTTTCTTTATAACTTTTGTACAGTTTTTAAAATATTTCTTTGTTCCAGTTTCACTTCCTTGTGGGCCAATTATATAAAACATGGAATTACGCATAATTAATTCGGTTTTTCTTCTAGCTCGAATATATTTTTAATCATAAAGTATAGTTGGCATATGATCAATGGATTTCGAATAATGAAAAATGCCTGAAATAAAGTATTCATTTATAATTAAATTTTAAAGAATATTATAATCCTCTATTGTTATCTTAAACACACCTATTTACATAATTTTTATAATTCTAGTATATCTCGCTGTTACCTCTCCGGTATACAGATACATAAGACTTATCTACACAAAATTTATGGAATTGTAGTTCACCGATAAATGACAACTCATAAGTTTTATCTGATTAAATAATTTAATTTATTTAATGATAAACCAAACTTTAACCGTATTTTCAAAGAAACCAAAGGGGACTTATAATATTCGTTAAATCTGTTGTTTTGTTTTGTTTAAATTTATCGCTTTACAATGTTTACAGCGTTCATGTTAATAAAAGTACACTTATTATGATTTAGTTTTAATAATAACTTATCATTTTTAATAACATTTATTTATTTTAATGCATAAATGCATCGACGTTTCTCAACAAATAAATTATAATTTTGCGGCTTACAAATTATTCTAAACCGAATAAACGAAGTGAATTCCTTTCAAAATCTCAACTTAACTAGATAATATAAAACTTATGTTTTAAAAATGGAATTTTTGAAAAGTTAGATAAACTTTTTATCTGACCGATTTAACCCTTAATTGGAAACGTGAAAATCCCGAGCACAAACAGAACACTTAATAATTTACCAAATAGTGAACTTTAACATTTAATCTTTAATAGAAATGCATTAACAGGACTATTTTTTTTATATAACAGCATAAAAATAAGTTTTGAATGTCAGAGAGAGAAAATATTAAGGTATAGATATGTAGACGCAACCATCTCGCAGAAGTACGTTTCCAGTTAAGGGTTAATAATAATTAGAAATCAGTGTTTTCACAAGTTAGCTTTGAGCTATATTCCTATCGCTTAAATTCTTTAAAATTACAACAAAATGTTTTTATTTAATTATTTTCTCCGAGAGCAAATTCTTAACAATTACTAGTACGCAATAACTTGCGTTTCTGCAAAAATAAGTAACATTCAACATTTCTTAATTTTGAAATTTGTAAGTGTAATTTGTACATATACTGAATAATTATCGACATTTTTTAATTACTAAATTTTATTGGATTAATTTTAAGTTCACAATATAATCCTAATATTGACTATTTGATATTAATGCCATTGTTAATATTATCTAAACTAAAACGTACATTTAAAATATTTTGTATTTATATATTTATTTAAAAAGTCTGAAATTGAAATATACACATTACACTAAAAGTATTTATGTGTAAAATTTTGTGATATTCATTCCGTCTAAAATTCAAAAATAGAAACACTATTTTCTAACGTCAATATTGATCTTGTTCATTTTACTGTGGAAAAAATTTGGATATAAAAATTGATTTAAAATTTTATTAAAAAAGTCAAAGAGAATTTATTTTAGGTATATTTTAAATTATCACTGACATGCAGTGCTGTAGTTGGGTGGGAACGCATGGGAACGCCGTTCCCAGAAATATGTGGTTTGTTACCGTAAAAAAAAGAAAAAAAAGAAAAAAGAAAGAAAAGAAAAGAAAAATCGCGAACGGACACTTTTTTTTTTAAAGCGAAACGGTAATTTATGCTACTTTTAAGAAGATCCGTTTCACTTATTCATAAACCGCTTTAACCGAGTTATTTTCTTCTGATGGACTGATGGCTTCTATTATTGTGAAACAGACATTATAAATGACGTGTTAGGTGAAGATGAAAGAGCAGTCGTAAAAAGTTAGAACTCTGATTTTCTGGTCAGAATGGGGGGGAAATGGCCATAGTTTTTTTTTTATTATTATTATGGCCATTTTTCCCCATTCTGACCAGAATATCCATAATAATGGAAAAGCCATAAGCCCATCAGAAGAAAATTATCCATTCCAAAGGTATAAGCTCGACTGAAAAAAAAAAAAAAACAAAAAAAAAAAAACTAATACTTTGAGCAGAAAGAAGAGGCTACACCTGCAATTTTCATGACACCAATAGAATCACATAGCTGCCAATGTGTACGGTTTTGTTACTTCTAAACTTTAATACAATTTTTTGCCATATTTAATCGCTGACAATTGTTAGACTTTGGCGATTGAATTAGGAAAAATTTACTGGTAAATTTCAGTGGCTTAAAAAGAAAAAAAAAAATCTTAGAAATTGGTAGTTATGCAGTCGCGTAATACTGCAGCCAAAAAAAAAAAAAAAAGAAAAAAAAAACTGCTGCAAAACTGACATTCAAGAAGCAAAAAACTATCAAGAACTTTTTCAAATAAACAATTTCATTCCCCGTTTTTCTTAAAAGTAACGGAAATATACATCAAAGACGTGTTACTAGTACAATAAAAATGAATGAATAAAGTGAAAATTTATATTTCATCTCCTTAGTTGGTGACGATTTGTGTAAATCCGGTTTATCCAAGTTTTTTGCTTATCGGAGGTGAGCTTGGTGCATATTAACTTGGATAATCGGGAGTCTACTGTAATAATTATAACTGCTAATTGAAAAAAGTTGGCTTTTGGCTAAATATTTTAAATTCGATTTTGGCTTAGCAAAAATCCTGTAGCATCAACATATATTCTATGAAAAGGTGAGTTCCCACAAATATTTTTTTTCAACTACAGCACTGCTGACATGAAAAATATTGAATATTTAATATACAAAAAGCGTTAGTTTCTATATCATAAAATAACCATATTTTAATGCAGAATATATTATTCAATGCTTTATTTTAAATTTTATTATCAATTTAGTAATAGTTATGTCCTTTATAATGCACGTATAATATAACACTTACATCATTCTATTTTTCAATACTATAATTTAAAATTTATTAACAATTAATTATCAATTGAATAATAGTTATGTTATTTATAATGCACGTATAATATTACACTTACATGAATCGCATGTTCAGATTCTCACAATTACCACATATGATTCTGCTGAGTGACGGTGTTTCAAATATTACCTAGACACGAGTAGGAATTTAGGAATCATTTTCAAATTTCAATCTATAGATGTTCATCTATTGCACTCTAAATTAAAATGTCTGAAATTCAGACACTTAAGTGTCTGAAATGGAGTGTTCAATTTTCAGACATTTTAAAATGTCTGAATTTTTTCAGACACTTTTTGCGTCTGAATTTCAGACACTTCAAACGTCTGAATCGCATCCATTTTTTTGTAAGCATCATACGTAGCCATGTTTGACCACGTTGAATCCTGGAAAAATATTTGGCTGTGGTCCTGCCCCTCCCCCCCCCCCCAATACAGCCTGATTTTTTTGGTGCTCTCAGTTTTGGTATACAGTTTTCGTTACGTTGATAATTTAAATCTTTTACGACATTGTACTGATTATAATCAATATCTTGAACTTCAGGAGTAGAACAAGATTAAAAAACAAAAAATATTTATCTAAATATTAGATTTTTTTTAAATTTATTTTGTTTTTAACCTTATTTTACTTTAAAAGTTCAAAATATTGATTATAATCAGTACAATTTCGAAACAGATTTAAAATATAAGCTTTACAAATATTGCACATCAAATTTGGGGGCACTACAGTCGTAGGGGGGCGGGGCACTTCCCAGTTTGCCCTTCCTTTAATCAAGAAGTACTTTTGCAAAAAACGCAACCCTGCATTATAGTTGTCTAAATTGAGATGTCCGGTATTCGGGAGTATCCGTTGTGGAGGTTAATGGACATTCTCGAATAGCGAACACCTCTATTTAACGAATACTTTTTTAACCAGCAGACATACATATTTGTATATTTTTACCTCAAAAAAGTAGACATCTCCAATTATCGGACAAATTCCGCGGTCCCGAAGTGTTCGCTATTAAGGGCTTTTAAGGTACATAGATAAATATATATATATATTTTATAATCTTGTCCTACTCTAAAAGTTCAAAATATTTATTATACTCGGTTGAATGTGGAAAAAGATTTAAAATATCAGATGTACGAAAATTGCAAAAATCCCCCCCCCCCCCCAAAAAAAAATGAAAATATAAAAAAATATATTGCCACATAGGCAATTTTACATATACATCACTTGATAATCACAACAGCCATTTAACTATGAATAATGAAAATAAATAAATAAATATTCTACTTTAATAACATTGGGGAAAAAATGACTTTGGTATTTTGTTAAATATATTTGCGTTTTTAAACTTGCCCTACTCTAAAAGTTCAAAACTTTCATTACAATCAGTGCAAGATTTAAGATATCAGCTTTACAAAAATTCATGCAAAATCCCCCCCCCCCCCCCAAAAAAAAAAAAAAAAAAAATGAAAATACTTATTTAAAAATTATATTTTTAAAAAATTTATATTTCCACATGGGCAAGTTTTTATGTAGATCAGAGGGTACTCACAAAAGCTATTCAACTATCAATAAAAACAAATAAGTACATATTCTATATTAAAAACATGAGGAAAAAATAACTTATGATTTCCAAACTTCTTTCGTCTTAAATATATACAGTAACATCTGTCATTTTTGTATTTTTCGTATAAGTGCATATAAATAAAGTTACCACAATTTTAAATACGAAATCTAGTTAGAGGTTTTTACTTTTTCCCATTATAAATTTCAAATTACTTTTTTATTAAAAATAATAAAAAAATCAGTATTAGAGTTGATTGCAAATCAAATACATATGTATATTTTTACAGGCAGCTTCATATAATAGACCAGTCTCATTTACTTTATTTATCTTTTTTTAATCTGCGGTTTTATGCCAGGAAGTAAGAAAGCATTAGGTCATCTTTCAAAGTTTTTTTTTTTTCTTTACTTCCTTGTGGCCGTCATTTACTGCGAGATAAAAATTATCCATTGAAACTAAGAACTGACATTGAATATATAATTCGTAATAAAAAAGAACGTCATAAGTTTAAAAATATATACTTCTAGAATTAGTGGGGTTTTTTGCGAACAGATTCAAAACTAATTAAATTTCATGCAGGATTTTGTTTAGTACAATAAATAAAATCATAAAATACACTAATTTTACTACTATAAAGAAACTTACTTGAGTTGCTGCAAGAGGTAAGAAATATTCCTCGATTTGAAATTTTAAAAACTACCACAACCACAGTGAGGGAGAAAGACTTTCATCAGTTTAAAAGGTAATCCCATAATACATCCGACTAGCCATATTTAAAGAATGAGATGTTTCATCCTAAAAACAGGACCCGCCAGACAAAAGTTTCTTTTTTTTGCCAGCTTCGACAGGACGAAGATGAATAACACAATATTATTGATATAAATTGATACGAGTTAACACTAAGCCCATTGCACACGCTTTGTAGAATTTCCGGGTGTAATCTTCAACCGTCGTCTACTTCTGTTCTGTGTCTATCCCGCCCTTGTATCGACGACAGCTTCTAAGAGACATTTGATGTCGAGCACACACGTCAGATGTATGCAATAAATAAATACTCCAAGTTAATACGAATTAAAATCACAGTACTTCACATTTCGCAAAAAAACGAATTAAAATACACGCGTACATAAAAACAAACTTTGTTTGAATTACAACGTATACCACTTCGAACGAAGACATCTAAAACGCATGCGCAACTGGGAGTGCTAGTGCCCCCTGGTGGTTATTGCGTCGGAAGAATCAAAACGTCTTAAATTAAGACACGTTTAAAGCAATGAAGTGTCTTAAAATAAGACGTTTGCGGATATTTTAGACATTATTCTCAGTTCGTTTACACAATGGTCATAGTAAGACGCTTATGTATCTTAAATTAAGACATCTATAGTGTCTTAATTTTCAGATTAAGACACTTAAGTGTCTAAAATTCTTTTTCAGTCACATATGTGTCTAAATTTAAGACGCTTCTATTTGCAGTGTGTATAAAACTTCTTTAAAAACATTCATTTTCTAGTCTACGAATAAATTAAATGCCTCTTTTACAAGAATCCTTATTTTATACCACTCTTTAAATTTGAGGGGAAAAAAAAAAGAGATTTTTATTGAAACGTATGAATTAGCCTTTTTTTCTCAAAATCAAAATGCGCCTTTACACCAACCGATTGAGCAATTTCGACATTAATTAAAGATCCTAAATCAACTGTTTTTTAAGTGCAGGTCTTTCAGTTAACTACGACGTTTGATTCCGTAAATAATTTTGAAAAGAAAAAAAAACTATTTATTATTCCTTAAAATTCCTCATTTTGGAAAATCATATTTCATAGAAACTGTAATAAATTAGCAAAAGGAAAATGAATCCGTTAACCCTTAAATGCCAGGTGTTGCTTTTCGGCAACATACACAATTTTGGATCTAAAATACTACTAGAATAATATTGAAGCTATAATGCCTAATGTTGCCAATAAAATACATTCTGAAAATATTATTAAATCGATTTTCAGCATGTAGATGGCAACACTTTTGCTGTTTAAGTATAAAGATAGATTTATCTTTTCAATTGCTGCTACTTGTTCTTTTTGAGCAAAAAAAAAAAAAAAATAATAATAATAATTATTATTATTATTATTATAGTTCTTAAAATTCTTGTGTGTTTAATGTTATAGAATTTTATCTTGGAAAACATTTTTTTTTTTCAATTAAAGACCAGTATTGCAGATTAGTCACAAACTGTTTTTTAGCTGTAAACCATACTTAAAACAAAATATGATTTTTTAAAGTATTTTTTCCATCATTTATTTAAAAAATGAAAGCCAAAAAACATTATTACAATGATTTTTGAAAAATCAGGATTTAAGGGTTAATATTTTACTCTTCTGTTTCATGATAAAATGAATTTACTGAAATGTATCCCAAATCTGACGTCAAAAGAGCCATTAGACATTATTTCTTACATAAACCGTCAGAAAAACTCGTCTATATACGTTTAATGAATCTTCATTTTTTAACAAATAATTTTGTTCTTCTAGAAAACATGCTTTATCCGCCAATTCTTCTCGAAAGTCTGAAAATGTGGGAGAAATTCCGTTCATTCCTAGTACGCATGCGCATCAGCTCTATTAATACTAAAATCCGAATTCATTTTTAAAGCGAAAACCAAAAATACTATTAATTTAGATTTATAATTTATTTAAAAAAATCACTAAACCAACAACAAAGAAAAGAAACGTTTTCGAATTTTTAAATATATAACAATTAATTTTCTCATTTACTTACAAGTATTCACAATTTATTTTTTAAAGTTATAAAAAGAATATTCGCATTTAAAATACTTTTTATATTAACACATTTAAAATAGATATTTTAATTTAAATATTAAATTGAAAAAAAATTGGTTTTACACAAAAAAATTTCGCGTAAAAATATAATATTCATATTTTATCCTACGCCCATTAATGGAGCACAGAGTAAGGTAACATTTATTATTTTTCATTTTTTCAGAAGAATATATTTTTTAACTTTGAATGTTTATTCTCATACATAAAGGTTAGGACTATGTTAGAAAATATATACCTTTTGGACATCTCTAAAACTTTTATAATAATTAGATAAATGTCCATAAGTGGAGCACTGCTGGTGCGTTTACCTTAAAAATTACAGCGTTAAAAATAGCGTTTACCTTAAAAATTACAGCGTTAAAAATAGCGTTTACCTTAAAAAGTACAGCGTTAAAAATAGCGTTTACCTTAAAAATTACAAAATGGAACATTTTTGAGCATATAGTTTTTGAGATATTGAATTTTGAAAATCTCAGAAACGTGAAAAAAATGTACGTAAAATATTCAACGCATATATTCGATACGCATAGATTCTATTAATTACCGTAAATCTATTTTGGGATTTTTCTTGTCATATATCCTTATTAATTAGATGTGTTCTGCATTTAAATCTTTCAATTTTGTATAACCCTTTAAAACTACTATGTTGTGGCCATCACAAAACATTCTTCTATATAAATCACATAAACAGCACAAATTGATATCAAGGTATACCTGAATCTGAAGTTTTATGAAAATTCGAGCATTAGTTCTTGAGATAAAGCTATATTGGAAATTCTAAAAATTCCGCATTGCAGCGCCACCTGTTGAGCGATTTACACCAAAACATAAATAGCACTAATTCATATCAAGGTATACATGGATCTGAAATTTATTGAATATCCAAGCATGAGTTCCTGAGATATAACTATCTCAAAAATCGAAAAATGCAGCATAGAAGCGTCACTTGTTGAGCGATTTACAACAAAATGTACCAAACATCAATTCATGTCAAGGACTAAATGAATCTGAAGTTTAATAAAAATCCGTGCATTAGTTCTGGAGATTGAGCTACTGCGGAGATTGCGAAAAATTCTGCATAGCAGCGCCAACTGTTGAGAATTTACACCAAAATGTACAAAACTTCAATTCATGTGAACGAATAACTGAATCTGAAGTTTGATGATTATCCGTGCATTAGTTCAGGAGATTGAGCTATTGTGGAAATAGTGAAATACGTTTTATAGCAGCTCCACCTGTAGAGCGATTTACACCAAAAACTAATCAGCACCAACTTATATAAATGACTAACTGAATATAAATTTTTATTAAATTTCGTGCATTAGTTCTTGAGATAGAGCGCCCAGAAAATTTGTGTAACATACAGACAGACATTTTGTAAAAACGTGTTTTTCGGAATCTCTGACCCCTAAAATGGGTAAATCCGTCGAAAACCGCAAGTTGAAAATTTTCACAAAACCAATACTTTCTTCTTGTAAAGACAGAAGAAAGTAAAAATTACAATTTCAAAAATATCAAAAATTTATAATAAATATGTTGTTTATAATTTTCGGGAGAGAACGTGTGCTTAATTTATTTTATTATGTTATTTCAATGAAATCTTTACAAAACTTATTTCCAATGGTATGAAGAGTAATATTAACATATGCTGTAACTAATGGAAATACCAATTTGAATGAAAAGGCAAATTATATTTCACATATGCAGTGCTGCAGTTAGTATAAATATAGGCGTACATCATTTCATTTTCCTTTTAAAATAAAATGTCCTTCACTTAAATCTGTCAGCTTTATTAGTGAATGTGCATGTTTCTTATGATGTCACACCCCTCCATGCAATGTATATATCTGTCCTTGGGCGATTTTACCCTATCTTGAAAAGTCAAATGGGAAAATTCTATATATTTTATCAATCATATCAATTGTCGTTTAAAATTCTCCCCTCCGTGAACTGATATATCCGTTCATAAACCTGCAGGTTTCAGTGCAATAGAAGCATTATTCAAATTAATATAATTCTACACAGATAATCTAGTTTTTATAATAAAAGTTATACTCTCAAGGCTTATATGCCTATAAGTAATAAATTATTTAATATCATGTTTTGAAAAGTCTTTTTTTAGAATTTTAAAAATATTACAGAGAAAACAACATTCCAATTTTGCCTTTTTGATCGGTGGTCAGAATTTAATGGATATATACTGTAATTTAAATTAGAGAAAGCCAATTTCCTCAGAAAAGAAATTACTGTTAGTTTTTAATTTTTATTTTATAAGCGTAATATTGATATAAATTCCAGCACTGTTTATTGCATTATAAGGAAGGAAATAGTGTATTCTTTTATATTCATTATTAAGAAAACAACTGTCAAGATGATTGAAAGTCATTGCTGCGTGATTATTGAAGTAGCATAATGAACACTTTCTTTTTTAGGAAAGGTTATGTGGCTAGTTTTCAGTTGAGAACATACAATCCAGTAGTCGCAAAAAGGTTTATTAAGCACAGGTTTGTTGAGAACAAATCGAGATTTCCAGCTTTAAATAGCCAGTGCTGGAAAGAAGACTCACTACATTTGGTCTTTAAAGTTACAAGATGAAGAGAAGAGTGGTGCCATTACAATTCTGAGAGAGCTGGGTTATTGGCGAGGAGAAATTTACAAAAACATCAAAACATTAGATATCTGGCGAGAATTAAGTTGAGATAAGACAATTTCCGTTAATGGATTGTCAGTGAGGAATATGAAAGGGCAAAATTTAAAGCCAACCAGCTAATCAGAAAATACAGACTGCAGAAAACCATAAGGCCGCATTTTACAGGGGGTTTCCAAACCATGGGAACACGCGCAGGCGAGCCTATTGAAGGCATATGGAATTAAAAAAAATAAAATATATTGCAGGCAAAATCTATGGCAAGAATTTATACGTTGGGAAAAATATGCAGCAGCTGTAAAAAAAAAAAAAAAAAAAAAAAAAAAAAAAAAAAAAAAAAAAAAAAAAAAAAAACAGTCAACGAATATACTAAGAAGGCATGAGAAAGATCACTCATAGTAACCAAATTAAGCGTGCTAATCCAACTGGTATATTTTTACTATGCGAGATAAAAAAAAAATAACATGCCTCACTTAACCTAATACTGTATACTACGGTTTTGAGAATTCTAGTAAGAAAAGAGCATATCTATATTATAAAGGACAAACATATCTGTGCGTAACGCATACGTCATTCTGCGAATGGCAACACTTTGAAATTTGAAATGAAATTTCGGTTTTGCAATTTTCGCAACAGCAAATTTTTAAACTTCTAAACATCGCACAGTTTCAATTTTTGCACCTTCGTATAGGGAAAAAATGTACTTTTAAATGCAATTTGTTTGAAAGTTCTATCTCAATTTATTTTTGAGATATTAATTTTTTTTTATAATTTTTAGTACCAATTTTGTAATTGTGGCAACTGAAGTACTCCATTTCTATTAAAAGTAAAGGAAAAATATTCATGGTTTATTTATTTTTATTGATTATATCCTTATTGATGCCATTTTTACATTACAAATAAAAGTAACTTTTTACTAATTTTTGAATAGAAAATGACGTCAGACATTAAAAAAAACACGCATTCTTCTTCATAATCAAAAGATTGAAGAAGGTATTTCAATATTTTTACATTACGCTGATACTGAGTTTGAGACGCTAGACAAAGTGATTCAGTGCGTTAAAATGATGTCATATTTAAAACAAAACGATAATTTTCTTTGATAAAACTAAATAGTTGACCAAAACTATGACAACTAAAGGCAAATTTCTGAAGGGTAAATTTTCGCGGCTACTGAGATTAGAATTAAATTTTATGCAAATGTTCACATGAAAAGTTGTATCGGACAAACATGACTTTAAGTTTCGAAATACGTTCATTAATAATGTATTGCGCGTTAAAATACTTTTAAATTGTGAATTTGAGTGGTGCGTATGTAAATTTTGAGAATGTAAAAATAACGTACAGTTTAGATTTTGTGGGAGAAAATTTTATGATGTGACATTAATGATTTTTCATCCCTTAAAAACAAACGTAAGAGCCTCAATCGATAGCTTCAACATAATTACTCATGTTGATTACGTATTCTAATGCAGTTTAATTTTTCAATAATTTAAGCAGTTGAAGTTTTTGGAAATAATATTTTGGTAATTTTAGATTAAGACATTATTTATTTTAAGAGTTAGATAACCAATGCAAAATGAATTTTTTATTGTAATTATTTTTGTAGGTTTATTATAAATTCGATCTAAGTTCCATTCTAAACATTTTAATTCGTCGAATTTCTACGGGTTCCAACTCGTTTTTATAAAGGAAATGAGCAATGAAAAATAAATTAAAATATAGGAATTTAGCAAAATAACGTTGTTTGAAGGAAGGGGGTGGCGAAAATGAAATACTAATAATAGTCAAGACAATAGGGAATTTTACCTAGCAAAATTAATGGTAGTTCTGAAAATCGGCTTACTTTATGTTTTTTGGGTCGCTGAATCCGAATTTGGAATTTCCCACCAAAAGTTCCCACGGCACCCCCCCCCACAATTTTGATAAAAATCCCCCCCCCCCAAAAAAAAAAGTTTTTATTAAAAAAAATGCATTTTTTATTGTTTTAGGGAAAAAGCATCTAGAAATTCAGAAAGTAGACAAAATCTGCAACTAATTATATATATGACATCATGACTTAGGATGAAGGGGAAGGGGGGGGGATCTGCCTCGGAACATGCGCGCGGTGCTGCGTGGACTAAGTTGAGCAATTCCACTTAACCACTCACACGTTTACATTCGCCCTCCCATCTCCCCTCCGAACTTTCCTTATAAAGTTTACTTTAAGTTTTTTGGGTCGCTGAATCCGAATTTTTAACTTACCCCCAAATTCCCCTCCCCCGAAACCCCCCAAAATAGATGTTATTAACTTAAATTTCTTATTATTTTAGGGGGAAAGCATTACGAAATTCAGAAACTAGACAAAATTTGCAACAAATAGGATATATGACATTATGACGTAGGATAAAAGGGGAGAGAGGTGGCTGCCTCGGAACATTCGCCGCGCGCTTTTCTCAAAAACCAAATTTTTTCAAAAAATCAATTTTTTGGGTGGTTGCCGGGTAAAATTCTGGTGGGAAGTTACAAATTCGAATTCACCGACCCAAAAGACATAAAGTGAGCCGAAATCCAGAACTAGTATTAATTTTTCCAGGCAAAATCCCCTATTGCCTGGACTTCATAACTTAGTGCACGTAGCGCCGCATGTTCAGAGGCAGCCCTCTCCCCCCCACCCCCCCCCCCGTTCATATTACGTCATAATGTCATATATCCTATTTAATGCAAATTTTGTCTAGTTTCTGAATTTCGTAATGCTTTTCCCCTAAAACAATAAGAAATTTAAGTTAAAAACAACTATTTGGGGGGGGGGGGGTCGGGGGGAGGGAATTTTGGGGGAAAGTTAAAAATTCGGATTCAGCTACCCACAAAACCTTATAAAGAAAGTTCGGAGGTGAGATGGGAGGGCGAATGTAAACTTGTGAGTGGTTGAGTGGAATTGCGCAACTTAGGTCACGCAGCACCGCGCGCATGTTCCGAGGCATATTCCCCCTTCCCCTTCATCCTAAGTCATAATGTCATGCATCTAATTTATGCAAATTTTGTCTACTTTCTGAATTTCTAGATACTTTTTCCCTAATACAATAAAAAAAATTATTTTTTTAATAAAAACCTTTTTTGGGGGGCATTTTACCAATATTTGGGGGGGTTGCCGGTGGAAATTTTGGTGGGAAGTTGTAAATTCGGATTCCCAAAAAACATATAGTAAGCCTTTTTCCAGAACTACCGTGAATTTTGCTAGGTAGAGCCGGTCTCTATTGCCTCGACTATAAAAAGAATATGCGAATGAAATATCCTTTACAACATCACTATATAATTTAAATATGCTTTTGTGCAAGCATCTAAAATTAGTTTCAAAGGGAGAAAAACAGAGTGAAATAAAATATTTTATGAAGATTATGATGTATGAACATAGATTGTGTTTCAAATATTTTAATTCAGGTTTATAGAAAAAATATTTATACATTGGGAATATCTTGAAAGTAACCAATTATTTATTAAACTATTTTCCTATTAATCACCAAACGATAATGTTGCATATTTCATGTAGAAAATATTGCTACTTTTTTCATACAGCCATGTTCTTGCCCCTTAATATTGTATATTTATCATTCCTTTATAGCAACCAAATACGCAATTCATATATAATATGTAGTTTACATAATTAGCCAAATTACCGCAAAGGATTTAGGTACATCTTGGTGTCAAAACTAAACTAGCTAACTCCACGATATCATTAAATCGTTAGTTGTTAAATGATCGTTAATCAGTTCGGCAGAATTAATTGGTTGTCTAGTATATTCAATTGATTTTAAGCTGAAGTTATTAGCGTGTTTTATCAAACTATGCATTATAAATTAAAAAAAAAATATCACTTAAAATATGTAATCACTTTATTTAATGAATTAAATACAGCTGAAAGTTGTTGTTAGTGAAACTTTAATAAAAATACGTATATCCTCAATTTCAAGTTAGTATGCACTCGTATACTTAATATATTGTTGGTTAAATTTATTTAAGAAACTTTACTAAACTTTATACATCTTTCTAAACCTACACGCTAGAATTGAATCATTAATTTCAAAGTATTTGAATTAATCGTTGGATACACACAAAAAGTATAAAAAAATATTATTATATTTCATATCATCAAATGAGCATTAAAAATCACGTATGAAAAATTTTATTTCAATAATTCATTAAAAAAAAAATATTTTTCTTTCGCATGTGTAACATACGTTTTAGCTTTTTATGCTTAAAATAAAATTATAATCTTAGGCAAGATATGTATTGCATAAAAATGTTTAGAATGACAATGACACATAATGTAGCACAGCATCTGTTTCTATAAGAACACCAAATTTAGCTACATTCCACTAGTCAGTACTTAGAGAGTGACTACTGTGAACGCTGTACTGTTGTAGTGTGTAGTTTTGTTGACACAGTATCGATTCCTCATATTGGAACAAAAATTTGGGGTTTGGAAAATCCTCTCACAAGAAGATCAATACGTGCGAGAATGATACTGGGTCAAGAGATTTTATCCCTTCGGATACATTTTGTAGGGGAAATGAAACCATGTAAATTTCTTTCCCTCTTCCCCTTCTGAATAGAAAATGCATTTTCAGCTCTGTACTGTCAATCCTTGGCAGGGTGTTTTAGTATGGAAGGATGTAAATGCAACGAAAGAATATAAATTTTAGTAATAAAGTTTCCTTCTGATTTAGAGAAAGTGTTGGAATGAGGTATATAGTGTGTTTCTTTTATATGTATATCTGAATAATCTGCCATGCAGAAAGAGATAATTTATGAAACTCGGATGTAAATTGCGCACCGTCTAAAACTGTTCATATGTTAAATAATTTAAAATAAATCTATGTTATTTGCTCATTAAAATAATTTATCTATCTATAACTTGAATATTGTAAATTCATCTGACATATTGATCTACGAATATTAGTTCTAGTGCGCATTATTAATAGTAGAGACCAGCAGATTTCACTAACAATTTTAAATTAATAATAGAACTATTTAAGCTACTTTTCACCAATTACGTCTTGGTTCGTAACAACGAAATTGATTATAATAACTTATAAGTTCTTTTTATTTTTATTTAATCCCTTGAAAGCGGCGGCATATATTTCCTTCTTTTAATACGCAAAGGGCACCATAATTTCTTAATAAACTTTTGTTTGTTATGTATTTCATGTAAAGTTTTCACTTATTTCCAAGCAAATTTGTTTGCGAATCATTCTATCATTGAATCATTTCAACATTCTAGCAACAGAAGCATCCTGAATTGTTCAAACAAGCCTTCTTGAAATAAAGTTATGATATATAAATTACTGTGTATCTTTTTTATTGTAAGAACATTATTCAAAAGAAGTAAAACAAATTAATAACAACGATAATTTATAAAAAATGTCGTTTTCTCGTAGACTGTTAAATTTCTCAAAAAGAATGTATTAAAGTTTTTTTTATTTATTTAGGAAGTCGTTTTAAATTAAGTTAATTTGAAAACATCATACTGTACAATATTGCAAATACCAACAGAAAATAGTTAATTGTATTTGTAAATTTGCATATAGACGTAAACGAATTTAATTGCGAAATATAAATGCAGATATCTATAGATAATATTTATTTATCTTTTACTATAAATCTAAAAATATTCTGCAAATTTCCATAAATTTGTTCTTTGCTTTACGCAATAAATCTTCATAGTTACTGTGAAAAAAAAATAAGAATCTAAAGAACATGTAAAATGAGAAATGATCTCTTGCTTTTGGAAATATTTGTCTTTATAAAAGATATTTACATATCGTATTATGTAAACAAATAATATTTATTTTATGCGGCATTTTAAACTGGAGGAATATGAAGAATTCTTATGTAAACATATTAAGCTATTGTCTTTTTGTCACATTTCAAATATGCATTACCGTCGTAACAATTCTACGTACACATTTATAACAATCGTAAACATTGAATATTTTTGTTATATATCGAAGTATGTTAGAACTATGATGTTCTTTAGTATGCTTATTCAGAAGATAAATATTTTTCAACTTGAAAAGGCAGTGAATGTTTATGTTTACTTTTAACTTCTTTTTTTAAACATTTGTTTTGTGCAACAACAATAAACGAACGAGGAAAAATGACTGAAATTTGTATTGCGATATTTTATGTTTTTATATTCCATATGTAAAATATTTTAAAAATCGTAATTTTGAACTAATTATATATATATGTGTGTGTGTGTGTGTGCGTGTGTGGAAATTGAAGCTTGACAATATTTAATTTTAACTAAGTTATATTTAAAGTTAAGGTATTTACAAAATATTTACAAAGAAAAGTCTCGTCATCTTAATTACATCACAATTCAGCGAAAACGATCACAGCACATTCTCATTCGCACACATCATCGTTCTACTCCGTCGTTCAACTGTACTCAGTTCAGTTCGTCCTTTTTTCCCACTCGCAAAGAGCATCTGCCGTTCTGAAGTCTGTCCCTCGAACGCATGCTGTAAGTTCATGAGGAAAGAAAATAAAACAAAGGAAGGCGCCTTGATCGGCAGTTATGTGAAGTTGATGGCGCTGCAAGCAGTAAACACTTATTATACCAGGAGGCACGCAGGTGACGCTCTGGAAGCTATTAAAAGCACTTGGGATACTAAAAGGGCTTTCCCACAGATCGGCCAGACTGACCGGTCGACTGCTCTCAGTGACACTGTAGATCCGCTGATAGGAGCAACAGGAACAACTAAAAAGACAAAAAGAAAGAGCAGCACCCAAAGTTCTTAAAGAAAACAGCATCAGTTCATTTTAAAACGTCAAAACGTTAGCACATCATTTTCTAAAAAGCAAAGTTTGGCAGAATAAAGTTCTTTGGACATCTAAGGTTTAAAAAGTTTGTCCTGAAGAAACAAATTCGTCATAAAATGCTTCTCACGTCATAAAACATTACAAAAATTATTTCATCTTCTTTATTATTTTTTTTCTTTTTCCGTCTTATTTTATTTTTTGTACGTCTTTTCTTCTTTTACGTCTTTTAACTACGTCTTTTCCTCTTCATAATATCATATTTCATAGTCACTATCGTATAAAGATTTTTTGCTTCTTCGGAATTCAGCATAATCTTCAGAATCAATGAATTTATCGGGAACGATACTATATTCGTCAACATCGGTCAATGTTTCCTTTTCTGAATTATTAGTGTCGGAATTTAAGTCAAATTTGCTTGTATTTTCTTCTAAAATGGATCTTCTATATTCAGGTCTCTTTTTAGTAGACTTCTGCTTAGGTTTCTTAACTTCATATTAATTTATTTCAATTTCATCTGACTACTTAAAGATATTCTTAATTTTCATAGAAATATTTTTCTTCAACTTCTCGCTAGACACTTCCTTAAGATTTTCTTTTCTAAAATTTTCTTCTTTTATTACATAAAATTTCTGGTTATTTTCCTTTCTGGAAGAATACATTTTATTTTCTTTATCTTTGAAATTAGGGAAATCTGAATCATTTTTTAAGGTTCTTAGCACTGTTATTCAACTTAATTTGTTTCTCCAACTTAGCCATTTCTTGTCGTAAATTTTCGAAATCTTCCTGGGGATTAATTATTCAGTTTTATCTGGATTTTTCTTGGACATTTTTATTTTAGAATACTCAACTTCTGATTCTTCTAACCGTTTTTCAAGATGTTTTGAATAGTTATTTATTTTTATTAATCGTAATCAGTATTGTTCTGAACATTTACTTTCTTCATCTAATTTGGATTTTATATCTCGAAAACGTCTCTTTACTTTTCCATACAATTTACAAGTGGTTTGTCTTTCGGCTACTTCTTGTTCTAATTTATCTTCTAATGATGTTATTGCAATTTTCGACTTCGTTTTTTCTGACAAAAATGCTCCTTTTAATTCGATTACATCTAATTGTAACATTTTATATTTCCTTTCAACTTTTTTCACTTAGGCAGTTAAATTTTCATTTTCTAGACGTAATTTTTTAATTTCTGAGCTAGAATAGGACAATTGATGTGAAGGCAAATATTTGTTTTGATTTAGAATTTGTGGGTTTCTACTGTGTGAAGTGGACGAATAAGGGTTAAATTTAGGATTTACAGTTACTTCACTTGAATTTATAACATTAACCATGGAATTATTCTGACTCTTATTTAACTTAACATCATTACCAGAAAAAATTAAGGAGCCTTGTTGTATTACATCAGTACCAATAATTAAATCAAATTCAATAGATTTGTCATCAATCACAAAAATACATGTTTGAAATTTCGAATAATTAGTTTCGATTTCGGCCTGAAAGTAACCGATTGGTCTGAATGTTTTTTTACCTAATCCACTTGACAGCATATCTGTTGGTTCCAAGTTTACATAACTTTTAATTTTATCAAAATTACTTATCTTTAGAACAGTTCTTTCACTTCCTGTATCAATTAATGACATTAAATTTAATGAATGCAACTTTACATCTTTAAAAAACAAATTTTGAGAACAGGTTAGAACATTTACTTGAGAATCATTAGGCAATTTTGAATCTTTGGTTTTACCTCATTCGAATGATATGTTGCCATATAAATTACAAGAAAAGCAGAGAAGACCTTTATCTTTATTTCTACACTGATTACTTTTGTGGAATCTATCGCCACAATTATAGCAACGTATATCAGTTTTAATGGGTCGATATATGTTTTTTAATTCAACTTCTGGTTTCATCTTAGGCCTAGCATCAACATCAGATTTAATATAATCGACACGCAATTTATCATAAATTTTAAAATTTTCTTTAAATTCACCAATATTTGGGCAACCATTCAAAAAGGATTTTTTAAAAACAGGATCGCTTATTCCATTGATCCCATACTGAATAAGGGCAGAATCATCTATGTTGCCTTTTGAACATAACTGTTTCATACTTAAAAAATATTCGTCTAAAGATTCATTTGGTTTAATTTTCCTTTTAGATAACAGCTCATGTAATTCAGCTGGATTGCACGTTTGACAAAATTCAGAAATAAGTAATGCTTTCAGTTTAGACCACGAATTTATTTTTGTTTCACTTTCAAAAAACAATTTAGCTTTACCTATCACATGGCGTTTAGCCAAAATCAATTTGTGCAGATCACTAACATTAAATAAAGAAACAGTATCTTCAAAATCGGCAAGCCATCTTTCAACATTTTGAAATTGACTACCATCAAATTCCGTAAGCATGTTCTCAATATCATTAATAGAAATAGCATGTTTAAGAACATAATCAGGCATTAGAATTTTCTGATTTTCATTATCTTCACAACTAGAACTACCAGAATCATTTCTCAAATTATTTTCAGAAACATTTGAGATTCAGAAACATTACTTATATACACATACAACACATATTTTCAGAAATATTTTATTCAAATCATTGTTAGAATCATTATCGCTCTCATCATCGCTAACAGCGCCTTCGTCAGGAATTAAATTAGATTTCAATATTTTAAAGTCACATAATCTAGAAATTATTCTGGCAACAATTTCAACGAAAGTTCCCGAATTTACACATAAAACATTGAAAATAGTTATCAAATTGTTTAATGAAGAATTATCTTTAATATCTTGCAATTTTGATTTATATTCACCAGAATCAATTTCAAAGTCAAAGCCAGTAAAATTTCGAATTCTACGTCTATTATTTCTGTCATCGACATCTCCAAAAATTACTGTTTGCAAAGTCTGAATACTCGAAGACTTTTCTGCTTTCAATGAATATTCTAACTCCTTAAAATGAACCAACTTTGATATTATTAAATAAGTAAAAATAAACAACCCACTTCATAAATATATTATCAAGCTTGACTACATACAAACACTTCTTCTCTTGTACTATTTCACATAAAGAATTTTGTGGGCGGCGTCTACCAACAGGGCATCTTATAAACACTTGCATTATTAAAACCAAAACTTTCTGGACGAAAAGTTCGCATCGCAATTCTGACACCATTTGTGGAAATTGAAGCTTGACAACATTCATTTTTTAACTAAGTTATATTTAAATTTAAGGTATTTACAAAATATTTACAAAGAAAAGTGTCGTCATCTTAACCCTAGAACTACCGAAAATTTTACTCAAGTTTTATAAAAACATTCTACACCAGAATTTTTACTTAAAACTATTTAATTTGTTTATTTAACTTATTATTGTCTCATTTATAAATTTAGTTTGTTTTGAAGAAATTTCTGGTTTGAATAAATATTTTGAATGTACATGTCGGGTCCATTGGACCCTTCTGGTAGACAGAGGGTTAATTACATCACAATTCTGTGAAAACGATCACAGCACGTTCTCATTACGCACACATCATCGTTCTACTCCGCCGTGCAACTGTACTCAGTTCAGTTCGTCCTTTTTCCCCCTGCTCGCAAAGAGCATCTGCCGTTCCGAAGTCTGTCCCTCGAACGCATGCGCACTGTAAGTTGACGAAGAAAGAGAATAAAACAGAGGAAGGCGCCTTGATCGGCAGTTATGTGAAGTTGATTGCGCTGCAAGCAGTAGACACTTATTATACCAGGAGGCACGCAGGTGGCGCTCTGGAAGCTATTAAAAGCACTTGGGATACTAAAAAGGCTTCCCCCCATATATATATATATATATATATGTGTGTGTGTGTATGTATATATATCATAAAGTTGAAATCAGAAATATATGATCAAATTGGTAAAATTCTAAAGATGAACTAGATATGAACTATATATATATATATATACCGGGTGTCCCCAAAAGGACTGACTGATTTTAAAATTCAATAACTTGTAAAAGGTGACAGATATTTAAAAAATTCTTGCAGGAGGGTTATGCATAAGGTCAAAAGTTTTTTTACAGTGATTTTCAATTTTAGTTCGAATTACATACAATAGATGACGCTGTAAGCAATAGTCGCTAAATACAGGCTCGATTTTTGGTCCTTTATCTTGTTCCATGCGGAAAAACGAGATGGAAATGTATTATCCGGGCCACGAAGTACCAAAAATCGAGCCTGAATTTAGTGTCTATTGATTGCAGCGCCATCTATTGTTTGTAATTCGAACTAAAATTGAAAATCACTGTAAAAAAACTTTTGACCTTATGCATAACCCTCCTGCAAGAATTTTTTAAATATCTGTCACCGTTTACAAGTTATTGAATTTTAAAATCAGTCAGTCCTTTTTGGGACACCCGTATATATATTAGGGTGTCCCAGGAGAGGGCCAAAAAAATAAAAAGGTTGAAAATGCAAGTCTCACCTTTTAAAAATGTTCTTTGTGTCATAATATGATATTACAAAAAAATTCAACTCATTTCGCAAAGGTTTAGAGTTTCCCCAAGCTAAGAGAAAACAGGGAATTAACGGATAATTTGAATTTTTAATTAATATGCAGAATTCCAGAATTCTACCACACTACTCTTACAATTTTTTAATCATTAAATTTGTTTAAGAACACTTTATCATGTTTAACAAGGATTTCATTTGATGTTATATTTTTATTTATTTTTTTTTTTTTATAAAAACTTATAACTATACAAATCTATCCGAGGACCATATTTAATTTTTCTGATCATTACTCTTCTAATGCTCTTCAATCTTTTTTAATCTGCTGGATTTCAATAAATTAATATCATGTACTACAATGTTTCTAATTTCTAATATTAATAAACGATGGCAGCTCCAGCAGGTGTTAAAGGAAAGTTTATTGATTCTATGGTTTTGGATATCGATGAAGCCAATAAATCTTCTGAAGAAAACTCTGATGAGGATTTTGTAGTAAAAGTATATTCAGATGATAATACAAAACCCAAAGGGAATAAATCTGAGCTCTGCAGTCGCAGATCCATTATTACTCTAAGATTTTTTCTGTTTTACATTAAACTAATACGAGCATTAGAAGATCCACAATGATAATAGCATCAGTAATAAATAAAGAAGGTTGCTCTTCCTCTACCATGACGTATGACCCGCTTGTAAAAATCCATAGACCTTTCAAAAAGTACTGTTCATCAGGAACGCCAATATCTTCGCCAAGAAACCGTTTAACAATTAAAAACACATTTTGAAGCATCAAAGTCAGCTGTTCATTGGGGTGGAAAACTGTTAGCCAATTTGTCATCAAAAAGCACAGGAAAGATAGATCGTTTAGCGGTAGTATTTTTTTTCTTTGCAAGATAAAAGTACTAAGCTTCTTGGAGTTTCTAAGTTATTGTCTGGAACTGGCAAAGCAGCATCTGATGCTGTTTTTGAGCTCTTAAAATTGTGGAAATGTAAATCTCAAGTAGTTGGCATATGTTTCACTACAGTCCATTCAAATAGTGTAAGATTCAAAGGAGCATGTGCAATTCTTAAGCAAAACATAGACAGAAATCTTTTGTGGTTAGCGTGTCGGCATCATGTGTTTGAGGTTTTTCTTTCTGACGCTTTTAGTGTGTGTTTTGGACAATACTGGGCCTGAAATCTTTTTATTTAAGAGATTCCAAGAAAACTGGTCTAAGCTCAACCACCATGAACCAAAAAACCAGCCAGTACCATCAGTACTCATCATAACAGCATCAGATAGTTTAAAAACTTTAATTGTAATCAGGTAAAAATTGCTACTAAACTAACCAGGGATGATTACGAAGAAATTTTAAATCTTTCATCATTAATGATTGGATTAGACAATAAATTTACCATTCGAAAACAAGGTGCTCTTCACCAAGCTCGCTGGCTGTCAAAAGACATTTACTCCTTGAAAATGAAGTTATAGTTTAATGAGAATGAAAGTCGGTTTGCTCTGTGTGTATATTTGCAGTCTTGGGTTTACCTGCGAATCTGCTGTTGATGCTCCTCCTAAACATGTTTCACTGATTCAAAGGCTGAAAGAATATGATGACAAACGATTAAGGAACATTGGATTAAAAACGATGTTATGTCATTCATGGTATGCGATTGGAGAACTGCAACACTTAGCTTCTTTTCACATCTTCCTTCTTATGAGCAAAAATGAAAGACAGTTTTGAACATGAAAAAGGAAAGGAGTTCTAATTCACAACTATTAGAAATATTAGATGTAAATTTCCAACTGGGCGAAAAATTTCCGGACAGGATTCGAACCCGGGACCTCCTGGCTGAAGCCGACAGTGACCTGCCATCTGAACTATCCCGGACGATTCTGGCCGAACTTTTTCACCCAGCTAACCTTGATGATTACAGCATCTGGTCTGAAACCTGGTTCAGCTCAACAGAATAAATCTCAGGTAATGGAACTCCAGAAATCGCTGAATGCGAAATTACACTAGATTAATTTTAACACAATTATTCTAATTGGTAAACAAAACATATTAGATGTAAATTTCCAACTGGGTGAAAATTTCCGGACCAGTATTCGAACCCGGGACCTCCTGGTTGAAGCCGCCAGTGACCTGCCCTCTGAGCTATCCCGGACGATTCTGGTCGAACTGTTTCACCCAGCTAACCTTGATGATTACAGCATCTGGTCATAAACTAATTGATTTGTTTACCAATTAGAATAATTGTGTTAAAATTAATCTAGTGTAATTTCGTATCCAGCGATTTCTGGAGTTCCATTACTTGAGATTTATTCTGTTGAGCTGAACCAGGTTTCAGACCAGATGCTGCAATCATCAAGGTTAGCTGGGTGAAAAAGTTCGACCAGAATCGTCCGGAATATCTCAGATGGCAGAGCACTGACGGGTTCTGCCAGGAGGTCCCGGGTTCGAATCCTGGTCCGGACATTTTTCGCCCAGTTGGAAATTTACATCTAATATGTTTTGTTTACGAATTAGAATAATTGTGTTAAAATAAATCTAGTATTAGAAATACTTTATCTCATATTGGATGACTTGCGTAATTTTAATAGTTTCTTTGAAACGGCTATAATTATAGATTGTTTATCAGTGTACCAGTCAAAGATTGGCGCAAAACGCTATCCTATAAAAGAGCTGCAATATTTGCTAAGAACTTGCCTCATGTAAACGATATTGCTGAACAAGCTGTTGTATTCACACATGACTTTAGTTGTTCTTCAAAGAATGAAGAGCAAAATCAGTTTTTGTTACAAGTCGTAGAGATAGGGATGCACAGAAAGTAATTTATTAAGTACAATTGGCAAAATCGTTTTGAAATGTAGTTGATAAAAAATGTGTGAATGTGTAAAAAAAATGTGTTAATAAATATGTGATTGCTTTAAAACATTCTTCTTCATTATTTTTATTTAACAATTGTAAGATAATTGTTTACCTAAGTTCACTTTTTGTGCATAATTATACAGAAGGTAGAAATGTGTGCAAAATCACATTTTTCTTCATTTCAGTAATATATCATGTCTCTTCCTACCAGAGTAAAAACATAATTTATACAAAATTTGTGTGAAACAATATATAAGAAGCTTTCATAAATGCAAAAAAAAATTTCATTTGAACATTAATAGTTTTGAATGTAGCTAAAAATAAATGCCACATTTCACATCAATTTGGCTATTTTTATGTAAATTCAATGACCTTGGGAGATCTCTAAATATTTTTTTTTCTAATTATGAAACAATTCAAGGTGTTTTATATTCACAGGAAGAACATTTTTGGAGAACATTTATATATATATTTAAATATATATAAGAGAGAGAGAGAGAGAGAAGACAGTCATTTCCGTCTTTAGATAAAAACGTCCTTTTGTAATTCAATATTTAAGGGGACACAGTACCTTCATACTCATTTTTTATTTATTTCTAATTTCAATTTATATGCTGTTCAAGGACATACTATATGCATTATGACATATATTTATCACACATGCAATAAGAAAAAAAATGCCTGAAAAATAAGGAAACTTCTTGAATCTTTTAAGCTTTATGAAGAAGTTTAAATAAGGTAAAGAATTATTTTTAAAGCGATTTGGGACAAGAAAAATATTTATTAAAAAATTGCGAAATTAAAATTTTTATACGGTCCTCCGGTCCTATAAGTGATATTTACTAAAAATTTACTGTGACACTAACAAGTAAGACACAAAAAGTCCCATTCATCAAACATTAAAAGTGACCGAGTTATGAAACTATGAAATGCATGAATTATACCACTTTTTTGCATTTCAAAACAGATGATTTCGACCATGCTTTCAGGGATCGTGTATAAAGTACTTAAACTTATTTCAAGGTATCTGCGCTTCGAAAGAAATCATAGAAATATTACGATTAACTTTTATTAGTTAAGTTTCATATTAGTTAAAATAATTGAGAAAAAAATGGAATTTTGAAAAAAAAAATTCAACATTTTTTGAAATTTTTTTGAAAAAAATTCAAAAAAAAAATAAATTTTTTTCACCTTTATATTCAAATATATAAAAGTCGATGCACAGTTTTATTTCTATATATAAACTAAGCATTTATAAAAAATATTGGGGATTTTCGTTGATATGGAACGCGCTGGGGGTATTTCGAAGATTTCTAAGACGAGACGTAAAATTCCATTTTTTTTTCTCAAGAATAATTTGTTTTTGTTATAAGTGCATGCCATAATGCATATACTGCACCCTTGAATAATATTTAAAGTGAAATTTACAAAAAATAAAAATTGATTTTGAAGGTTTTATAAGGTCCCTCCTCCCCTTAAGAAGTATAAAATTTCAGTACATTAAGATACAGTTTTCAAAGCAATCGCGTCTCAAAAAATATTTTTTCACTATGCGACGGTGTAAAAAATGTAAGTGTGCAATGTTTAGATTTAAAAAAATGAAGAATTTTTTAGTCAAGTGTTGCCAGCGTGAATATGACGTCAGAGTTACCCAAGGACATGTCTTTTTTTCAATGATTTAGATATTGATCAGATTTATTTTTCAATGATTACGGATTTTTTGCAACTGTGTTATAGGCATCCAATATTTATCTTTTCTAAAATAGTGTATATATTTTTCTAAGAGACATAAAAGTTATAGAAAACTTAGAAATGCTTCTGTAAAGTATAATTTAATACTTCATGCACGACTGATTTCTTTTTACGCAGTCCATTACAGTAAACAAACGTCAAATGAAAACAATGTAATGCTTCCTTCTACATACGATTCATTGATTTCCTTAAAAGATCTTATAAACTTTAAAGAAAGTTTCACTTCCAAAAACAAGCGAAACTTTCTACGTTTGTTATCCTGCATGGAACACACATCAAAATGAAATCTTGTATTGTATATGCAGTAGGGCGTAACATTAAATAGAGAAATTATACTTTTCTGAAATGCTAGCATAACAAATGCACTCTTTTCTAAAAATTTTTGAAATGAAATCTTTTTTTTTAATATAACATTTTTTTATATGTAAAATAAAATAAAATTTTCGTTTATTAAAATGCGTTGCTTTAATAACAAAATTGCTGACATAGAAATTAAACTCTGCTGTTTAAAAATGGAAATATATATTTTGGATTTGATAAGAAAACATTTTTATATGCATTCAGTCAAAAATAAATGTACATCAAGGTTATAAAACTTCATTGAATTTTGAAAGAGATTGGAGTCACAATTAAGGCGTAGAATTTTATTTTTATTTTTTTATGAGAATTTTTAAACATCACATATCATTGCAGAATTTTTAAAAGTTCTCAGTGATTACATATGGAGAAAAATTCTATTCAAAAATTCTAGTAAAATTTGCATGACCCCTAGTACATATTAAAAGAATAAACATTTATATCAATATATTGATTATTGATTAATTTAAATATATGTAAACAAATTATGCATTATTGTTCTTGTCTGTTTTAGAATTAAAAACCATTCAGAAATTTGTATTTAGTTCATTTTCATATAAGTATACATCTGAATTAAATATTTTGTAATTGCATTAAATATTTTACAACTTATGAGCCCCTCTATGAAATAGCTTTAAAGTGCGCATGTGTGAGAAATAGCAATCTTCGGTGTTACAGAGAACTCAATTTTATTTCCTTTTTAATAGTAGCTAGTTGAAAAGCACTTTATTCAAAAATATCACTTATTATTATATTAACCTACTTCCTTCAAAGGTATATGTGTTTAATGCATATTCACACATGGCTTTTAATTCCCTCGAATTTGAGAGGGTTTTTCGGGAGGAGGGAGTTTGAATGTGGTTCTGATTGTTTTTCAAAGGAGAATTACATCATCAACGTAAAATGTAAATAATTTAAAAATTACATATGACAGTTTGTGGGAAATACCTTATGGTTCAGCTAAGATTAGTAAGCAACTAAAATTCACCATATAATATAGCGACATCTTTCTAATTTTTACAGTATTTGACAGTCTTTTTTTTTTTTTTTTTTTTTTTTTTTTTTGAACTACAATTTATAGTTAATTACAAAATTACAAAAGAGAAGTTTGATAATGCGCAGTTAAGTTCTATTAAAAAAAAAAATCTGATATATCATTAACCTAATTGTGCTTAATTTTGGGACGCTTTATTAAAAGAATTCCTATTACAAATGGAATTATGATATCCTTTCAAAACTTTGTAAAATATATCTTTAGTATTTGTTTTCCATATTTATTCATAAATGACAGTGCATTTTTAAGAATAAAAAGGTGAAAAAAATGTTTGTTGTAGCACAAACTTGGATTATCTTGAAATAAAATAGCGCGTTAGAAGAGGTAAGATATTTCTTTTATTTTTTTTTTGTCAATTATTTTAAAAGTGGTATTATTTATAAGACGAAATATTATTTTAGAACACGTATTTTTGAATTTTTTTAGATTTCTACTTTTTTGTTCGAATTTGAACCTTTATATACCGTCCTATTATTGGGACGCTAGGCACGAAAGGGTAGGACTTTTCTCTGTTACAGTCTATGCATTAAAACTATGTTTTATACCATTTATTTTGTTACAAAAGGTTTAGATATCCTTTGGATTATTATTTTGCTATAAGTATTTCTTTTTTATTACTATAACAGGTGGGGGCAGGTCTCGGCTCAAGAACAAGACACCCACCTCTTCCACACTTAGCTTTTGACTTAATGAAAATGTATAACATACCGTTAAATTTTGTACCAGTTTAATATTTGACATCCTAAGGTTACTAATATGTTTACTAATATATATACCGTATATACTCTCGTGTAAATCGAGGAATTTCTGTCAATTTTCTGCAAGTAAATTGGGTGGTCGACTTATACGCGAGTCATTTACATAAGACTATATATATATATATATATATATACTATATTGCCATTAATGACCGGCAACATTCAATTTTAGACATTTTGTCGAATATTTAGAAATACACTTGACAGATTCTTCTGGAATTTCAGGATTGAAAAGAACAGGTGTGACCTCATATTTAGCTCTGTCGATTTGATAAGGGGGGCAATTAGGGGCCAACAAAAAATCAAAGAAAAAAATTAATACTTGGGATCACCCTGTAAAATAAAATACACGAAATGATCTATCGCTACCGAATATAAATAAACAGACATTGTGCAATAAGTGTATGCTGCTGTGTAAGAATAGCACGTATATTAAGAGATATATATCGATTTATTTTAAAAAGAAAATCTTGCTTGTTTTTTGCTTATAACATGCAGGGTTTTCAACCAAATTTAACGCCGATTTCAGAAAAAAAAAAGTTGACAAAATATATTAGAAACTATATAGTGCAATTGGAACATAAATGTATTAAATATTTTATGAAATATGAGCAGATGTATGAAATAATTTTTATCTGCGCATGCGCGAACGATAATAAGGATCATTTTACATAATTTAATAGTCAACTCTATGGAGCAACTTATTAAAAAAATCTTGTCAAATATCGTAAAAATTCAAGATATCGACGTTAAAGTGAGCCAATTAGTTGTTCTCAAAAAGCAACTGAATAATAAGGGATTTTACACAAATTGTCATTTTTTATTAACTGATTTTCACAAAAAAGTTAGTAGTTAGTGAGTATCAACGAGTAGATTTGGAAAAAATGCTACGATTTTGATACCTCTTTTGATCATGGTATAGGCTCGTTCTGGTGGTTATCCAAGAAGAACTAAAGTATCAATAAAAAATAAAAATTTAAAAAAAAATTAAAAAAGACAATTTGTGGAAAATCCCTTATCAATCAGTTGCCTTTAGAGAACAACTAAAAATTCGCTCATTCTAACGCCGATATCTTTCTGAATTTTTACGACATTTGACTAGATTTTTTTTTAATAAGTTGCTCCATAGAGTTGACTATTAAATTTTGTAAAATGATCCTTGTGCGCATGCGCAGATAAAAATTATTTCATACAACTGCTCATATTTCCTAAAATATTTAATATATTTATATTCAATTGCACTATATTGTATCTACTATATTTTGTCAATTTTTTTGAAACCGGCGTTAAATTTGGTTGAATACCCTGCATGTTATAAGCGAAAAGCATGCAAGTTGTTTTTATTTTTTTTTAAATAAATCGCTATATCTCTCTTAATATACATGCTATTTTTACACAAAAGAATACACATATTGCACAATGTCTGTTTATTTATATTCGGTAGCGATAGACCATTTCGTGCATTTTATTTTACAGGGTGATCCCAATTATTATTTTATTTCTTTGATTTTTTGTTGCCCTCCCCTTATCAAATCAACATTGCTAAATATGAGGTCATACCTGTTCTTTTCAATCCTGAAATTTCAGAAGAATCTGTCAAGTATATTTCTAAATATTCGACTAAATGTCTGAAATTGAAATTTGCCGGTCATTAATGGCAATATAGTGTATATATATATATATATATAATGCAAATAATAGTCGAATATTCCAAAATTCTGGCTTTTTATTTGTATAAATAATAATTTATTATTAAAAAAAAATAAGTATTTCTTTTGTTTACTAACTACTTTTTCGCATTAGTAAATGAAATCTTTGGTTTGATTTTGTCCAAAATCGAAGTAAAAAGTTAGGGGGGTCAACTCATATTCGAGTTTTTGAATTTTTGCAGAATTAGCATTCCAAAGTTAGGGAGTCAACTTATATGCAAGAATATACTGTATATATACTCTATTAGTAATTCGTGCTTGTTATAAATTTTTACTGTATAATTTTTTACTATGCCAATGGCAAAGTGTAGGGCTCTTCTGTCGAGTATTCTTGAGCCAAGTCCAGCTCGCATAGTAATAACAAAGAAATTTTCATAGTCAAATAATAACCCCAATTATAAATAGCCATTTTATAACAAAATAAATTCCATAAAACTTAGATTTAATGCATAAACAGTAACGGAGAAATTACGACAAAACTATTATTATTGACTTTATAATTAAAAAAATATTTACATATTAGTAATCAACATTACTTATAGAGTATGTATATATATGTGCATACATTAGTACCCTTACGATGTCAAATACTAAATTAGTACAAAACGTAACGGTATGTTATAAATTTTTACTATGCCAATGGATGGGGAGGAAGGGGCTTTTGTTCTTTAGCCGAGCCCCCCCCCCTCCCTTATAGTAATAATAAGGATATGTTTATAGTCAAATAATAAGCCGAATGATATAAAACCTTTTTGTAACAAAATAAATGGCATAAAACATAGATTCAATGCATAGACTGTAAAGAAGAAAACCTCTACCATTTCTACCCAGTGTCCCAAAATTAGGACGGTTAAATAAATATTTTTTCAAAGAGAACTTTTTTATTATTTTTTATGTTAATTTTACCCCGTTTAGTATAATTAGAACAATATTGAGAAGAAAAAAAATCATGCACATATGGGTAAAATAGTTTATTTCTATACAGTAATAGCAACATGTCGTTTCAGCCATATTTTGCCAAATTGCCTGAAAGTGACAAAAATTTATCGAAAACCGTGCATCTTCTAAATACAAACGCATACGGAAATTTTTGCATCAAATGTTTGCTTTCATTTTACAAATCAAATTGTATAGTGACTTATGACTTAAATGTGTATTTAGCACAGACTACAGAGACTTTTATCAAAATATCTCAAATAAAACATAATAAGTAAAAAAAAAAAAAAAAAAAAATACAGCACAAAATTTTACTCTATTCTTTTTGAACTGAATATACCGTCGATGTGTTAAGAAAATTTATTTAAGGTATCTGTGTACATAAAAATGGCAGTTTCATTTTATTATTATTATTATATATATAATAGCACAAAGTGCATAACGCTTCCGCGGTTAAACTCATCCGGATCCCACTTCGCTTTATCGCATTCCATTCGGCCATTTTTATTGAAATTTTTTTTTCGAATATAACTTCATAAAAGTTACATTTTTAGAAAGATTATTCAAAATAAATTAACATTTGAGAGATGACTTGCATTCAATTATGTATATATTCTGAGATAACTTAAGTTGAAATTAGTTTGGTCCTCTCCCCCCATAAGTAAACATTCGTTTGTATCGCATTCATGTGAACTTTTGAGCTTTGCTGGCGCCATCTATTGGTAGATAAAATAAAAAAGAAGTTTCTTTTGAAATTCTTTGAACTCTGAAGGCACTGGGGAAAATGAATGGGTCAATCCATTTCAAGTGGTCTAGCACTGGTTGCTCGACCATTTTTAAAAAATCTGAAATTTTTTGTACAACACCCCTAACATGCTGAAAGTTCAAAATGACTATCATTTTAATTTTATTAATTTTTGTTTGTGCATGGCGGCCATCTTTGTTTCATCGTCTGCAGCAATTTTCTCGCAGGAAGGGTTTACGGAATTGTAAATAATTCATCATTTATTTCTCCAATTCAAGTGCGGTTTACAGCAATTTGTACAGAATACATTGGGCTAAAAATTTGGTAATAGAGTAGTTTCCGAAACTAAATGCTTATTGGTGAAATTGAGGCATAAGTTTTCAGTTTTTCCCACAAAATTTGCACGTTTACAAGAGGAAATTTTTCTAGCAAGGAAAACTGTCAACATGACATACTTTTTTTTTACAAATAGGCTGAAAGTACATGTACTCACACGCCAAGTCCCAGATCTGGGACATTCTTTCTCATCGCTAAAAAAATTCCCAAATTTTTCAAAAATGTCAAAAATCGCACTTTTGAGGCTTTGATATCTCTGGTGGGGCACGAGATAAAAATCTGAAATTCGGGTTGCTGAGAGTATTGTATAATAGTGTTATGCACAAGAAATTTCAGGATGGAGATTTGACTACAAGCCGAGATATGGCAAGGGGAACATTTCAAAACAATACTGCCAAACTATTGTTTTGTTGTAGTCACAGCTAAGTATTTATCTCAGAGTGTCATTTAAATTTATTTTTTTTTATTATCTTTAAGTATTAGTAACAGAAAATAAAGCCTTTTGCAAAGCTTAGAAATTAATTTAAAAAATAATTATGCCTAAGGCTTTGTATGGTTTCAGTAATTTTTCTTGTAATTTTAGCAACTAAAAGAAATCTCGACACTTTTACATAAAGAAAAAAAAAATATTTTTATACAAGACCTATGACAAAAACAGAATGGGGAAAGAGAAAAGCTGTTAATTTTGTCATACTTGTTGAGACATGATCAAACGTGTCAAAACACGTTCTTGCTTGTTGGTTTAAAAACCACAATTTTGATATTTCTCAAAATTTTATTTGTAAGAACCAAGTCTTTGTCATCTCTTAATAACTTGATTGAAGTTCTTGGCCCTGCTGGCTCATAGAAATAAACTTTGAAATTACTATGTGCGAGTCTCACTTCACTAATAATTCCTAGCTTACTTCCTATCAAAAATGTCATTTTTCTACAGTATGAATTTTGAAAGGGCTCTGAAAATTACGTGAGGCTGATGCATGGTAATATCGTATAATGTTTCATTTACAGGAACATACTTATGGTAGGACCATGTTTCAGGGACTGGCAAGCAGCATTAAAATTGTGGTTTTTAAATCAACAAGCAGGAATGTGTTTTGACACGTTTGATCATGTCTCAACAAGTAGGTCAACATTAACAGCTTTTCTCTTTCCCTATTCCGTTTTTGTCTCAGGTCTTGTATAAAAATATGATTTTTCTTTATGTAAAAGTGCTGATGTTTCTTTTAGTTACTAAAACTACAACAAAAATTACGGAAACCATAAAAAATGTGTTCCTTACGAATAATTATTTTTTAAATTAATTGCTAAGCTTTGCAAAAGGGTTTATTTTCTGTTACTATTATTTAAAGATAATTTAAAAAAAAATAAATTTAAATAACACTCTGAGATAAATACTTTGCTGTGACTACAACAAAACAATAGTTTGGCAGTATTGTTTTGACATGTTGCCCTTGCCATATCTCAGCTTGTAGTCAAATCTCAATCCTGAAATTTCTTGTGCATAACACTACCATATAATACTCTCAGCACCCCGAATTTCAGATTTTTATCTCGTGCCCCACCAGAGATATCAAAGCCTCAAAAGTGCGATTTTTGAAATTTTTGAAAAAATTGCGATTTTTTTTTTACCGAAGAGAAAGAATGTCCCAGATCTGGAACTTGGCGTGTGAGTACAAGTACTTTTGACCTATTTGTAAAAAAAGTATGTCATGTTGACAGTTTTCCTTGCTAGAAAAATTTCCTCTTGCAAACGGACAAATTTTGGGAAAAAATTGAAACTTTATGCTTAAATTTCACCAATAAGCATTTAGTTTCGGAAACTACTCTATTACCAGATTTTTAGCCCAAAGTGTTCTGTATAAATTGCTGTAAACCGCACTTGAATTGGAGAAATAAACGATGAATTATTTACAATTCCGTAAACCCTTCTTCTGAGAAAATTGCATCAGACGATGAAACAAAGATGGCCGCCATGCACAAAAAAAAAAAATTAATAAAATTAAAATAATAGTCATTTTGAACTTCGATCATGTTAGGTTTGTTGTACAAAAAATTTCAGATTTTTTAAAAATGGTCGAGCAACGAATTAATGATTTTCTGGACCAGTTGAAATGGATTGACCCGAATAGTATTTCTTATAAAATATAATTAGATTATCAGGGATACTTAATGCCGTGCAGTATATATATATATATATAGGAACAGATGTCATAAGTTCCCATGGCCGCCATCTTGGAATTCTTCTTGGCGTGAAAACCCCTTTTCCGCCAATTAGTAAATGTCGCCAAGCCGGTTTATACGGATGTTTTGCTTAATGAAAATAAAATGTAAATAATAAACACAATTCGCTAAACTGGCAATCAGTAATCGTTGCATGAGAGCTTCGCTCACATTTACCAAAAAAAAAAATCGCCGAATTCAGCATTTCTCGCGGTATAGCATTCTCAAAAATCAGCAGTTCTCGTTTTGTAGCGATCTAAAAATGTAAAAAAAAAATCTTAAAGCGGCAAAATATACATAAAAGACGAAACTCGCTAAAGTGGCAATCAGCAATAGTTGTATCAGAGCTTCGCGCACATTTACCAAAAAAAAAAACATCGCCGAATTCAGCATTTCTCGCGGTATAGCATTCTCAAAATTCAGCAGTTCTCGTTTTGTAGCAATCGCAAAATGTAAAAAACTCTTAAAGCAGCAAAATATACATAAAATTATCAACATACCTTAACAGACATCTGCTTTCTTGAAACCTCCAGCACGAAATATCTCTCATAACATCGCCGTCATTTTCCAAAATAGGCTTAATACGCATTGACAAACCTCCCTTTATATACTCCCTTTAAAACATATAATCAAACCTCCCTTTCTTGTCAAAATTTCCTCATATTTCTTAATTACTTCAGCAAGTGCGACTTCGCTACAGAAACTATAGTCAATGAAATACATCGAATAAATTTAACATAAAAATAAAAAGACAATGATAGAACACGATATCAAAATACATCCACAAAATTCTAAGCTTCTCAGGGGTTGCCAGAACACGACACGTCACAACACACACGTCACTCGGGGTTTACAAATCGAGTTTGTCATATCCGTAAACACCGCCAACACGCCAACAAAAATCGCCAAACAATTCAAAACAACAAAGGCTGAGGGAAGATACGGCATCTAAGCCTATATATATACTGCATATATTGATATACTACATATCTTGATATATATATATATATATATCAATGGAAATAAAATTTTGCATTTTTCTATTTTGTAGGGAAAATAAATTTATAATTTAATAAAAGAATTTGAGAAAAAAAAATCTGGTAATGCAATTAATAGTTGCAATTTACTTAAAAGATAAAGGATATTTTTTAATGATAAAAATTTATTATAGGTTTCTTTATGCATGTTTAAAAAAATCAGGATTTAGTCTGAGTTAAACTTTTTGAAATTTAACTTATATGATTATTATTTTGGCGTCAGCTGTCGGCAGTTAATCCGTGAAAGACTCTTATTTAGTTTTTTTTTTTATTATTCTGATTTATAAGAAATTGAAGGTTATTGATATTTTTAAAGCAATGAACGAAGACGAAAGTTAATTGACAATATATTTTGAAAGTGCATTATTAGTTCTAATTTCCATGTTTTTTTTTTTTTTTTTTTTGAAGTAGTTCTTTAAATTTTGTGAGTAAAGTTCTTTCTTGCAAATTAAGTTTCAATTACAAATGGGCTGTTTTTATAACTATTTTACTCCCACCTGATCCTATTAGTCTGATAAGATAAAACTTATTACTGCATAATTCTATTTATAATGCAATGCTATATCATTCTTTTGAAATGCAAACACGTCATTCTGACGGGCTATCTTCTCGTTTTATTTAAAAGAGCAATATTTTATGATTCCAAATTTGTTTTAATTTTATTCCTACGAGTACTAAAACAGTCGTTATGGCCAATTAATAAACAGGAAGGAAATTAGAAATGTAAAAAATTTTCTATGCATTATTTCTTTTATGTTTTTTACATAAAAACATTTATAAAACTTAATTGACACTTCTACGTTAATTTTATACATAAAAAACCTTTGAATACTATTTATGGAAAATCTGTTTTTCCATTATTTCCATGTACGATAAACTCCACTACATAAAATGTTTGAAACATATTTGAGTGAAAATTTCTCAGAATTCTTATTATATTACTCACTATGTTCTAAAGTAGAATATATCCTCTATGTGATAATGCAATTATTTTATTTTTACTCGTATATACAAAATGGTATTTTTATATAATAATATGTATTTTTTTACATTTTTGGAAATATTTCAGTTAACTTTGAAGACACTGTAAAAGTGCAAGTTCAGTGCACCAGGTAAGTGAAACAATAATATCTCTTTAAGACCAAGTTCGCACGATCGTGTGGGTTACACATTCATTTAATTTTTCTCTTCTGAGTTGTGTGTAGCGGACGTATGAATACAAACCCGAATCCAACGATCGATCTGATTTGCAGAAAAGTTAAGTATTATATTTCATCATCAGATAGCGGTTGTAGTACATGTTTTACATTCGGCCGCAATGAATAGCTTTGTTTACAAGTATAAGGGATACGGCTAATCGGGTTTTAAAGGGATAGCAGAAAGGAATTTCAAATATATTTAGTTTAATTGAGTTAAGTAAGCGGTGACTGGCGTAATATTGATATTGAAAAAAAAAAAACATTTTTTAAATGTTATGCCGATATTGTTAGAATTCGATGTCTTTTTTTTTTTTTTTAATTCAGTATTACAATTGAACTAAAACAAATGTTTATTTATTTATTTTTGCATTTTTTTAAGCTCGCCGAACGTACCTTGTAAAAAAAAAAAAAAAAAAAAAAAAAAAAAAAAAAAAAAATTCTACAATTCTGCAGATGTAAAGTTTCAGAAATCTGTATGCTTACTAAAATTTTTATCTGTATACTGTACAAACAAAGATAAAACTAATTTATGTAAAGCTACAGATCTCTGTAGCTTTACACAAAAGAATCTACTAAAATTACAGTAATCTTACTGAAATTTTATCTGTAACTCGGGTTGCAGTTACATAAAAAGTTTCAGACATCCCAGTTTCCTAAACATTCTTAGTAACTTCTTTTTTTTTTTTTTTTTTTTTTTTTTTTTTTTTTTTTTTTTTGATTTACGGTGCAAAAGTGTATATGTTACATGATTTTTTTTGTTACCGTTACATAGAAAGGTCTAGGCATCCCAGTTTCATAGGAAAATTTAGGAACTATAGATTTTGTTTTATAGTGTAAGTAGGTACCTTTAAGGAAATCTGTTTTTATGCATTTAAAAAAGTTATTTCAAAAAATAAATTGGTCAGCATTTAATTACAAAAATTTTATATAATTACAGGGCTATATGGGCTATATTAAATAGGTAATGTTTTCAGGTAATAATGTTTAAATTTTAATCCAGGGATTTGTTACAATTTTAAAATTAGAAGAATTTATTTTAATTGTTTTGTTTTTTATTAATCTCAAAACGACCGCTTTACATCTTTCTAAGAAAAGTGTTGTAAGACATGCCTCATAAAACTAAATGTACCAATCCAAACCTTATATAATTATCAATGCAATGTTGATGAAATATTACATATTCGAAACATAATATGTAACTTACATAATTATACATAATTATCCAGTTCATCACAAATCATTTGAGTACATTTTCGTGTCAAAGGTAAACTAGACACCTGCGGATAGTTACGTGTGTTTCTATCATTAAATGGATGTTAAAAGATTCACCATAATAATTGAATATTTTGTATTGCATTGAAGGAGATTTTCAAAGTATAATTTTTTTTTGTAATTACCTTATATTCATTCAGATACAACTGATAAGCTAAATATTAAAAAATTCTAAATTCAACACAATTACACTGTAACAAAAAAAAAAATGTTCCTTAACCCACTGACTGCCCAGGACAATTGCGAAATTGGAATGTTGTTATCTCTGTATTTTTTTAAATGGCAACAAAGTATTTTAGCACAGTAATACGAGGGCAAATCAGTAAGTAGGTCACAAAAAAAAGACATTAAAAAAAGGAAAACCAAGATACATACTTAAAAGGCATGTTTATTTCTCTATATAATCGTCATTTAGATTGATATATTAGTCCCATCTCTTTAGTTGAGTTTTCTAATACCTGAAGCACAAAAGTCTTTGGACTGCACTCTCAGCCACATGTGTACCTCACATTTAACGTCTGCATCTGCCTGCTTCAGACTAAACCTTGTGAACACCCTGTTGCAGTTGCTATGCTGTCTATTCTTGTTCGCCTGTCTGAACTAACCATTTCCTCTACCTTCCGCATTATGTCTTCTGTCGCAATCTCATTAGGACGACCAATTCCTTCTTCGTCAACAACATTTGAACGCCCCTGATCATCTTGTACAACTGTTGTCTCATAAATTCGATATTGACATCTTACAGTTGGACAGTGCTTCCTCATATTAGCATATTTGGAAACAATTTACTACTAATTTCTGACCTGTCATAAATTAGTAGCCTACATAGAGGACCTACTTATTGACTTTCCCTCGTATAAATAAACACAATTACCTGTATGAATATATTCCTTGAGACTATAATTCATTATTCATATTTTTGATGCTGAATTTTATCTGTAGAGTTATATTTATTTAAAAAAAGATTCCTTATGCATCCTTTAAATCAACGACCTAGTTAAAGGATACATCAATTCATATGTATAACCTTCAACCAAAATTGCAATAACCTCTTTTGAATTACCCACGATTTCGAAAAGCGTTTATTTATCTTTAGGACTTTATAAATTAATACATTTTCGGGATTTAAAGAAGCATTCATGAACACAAGCCTTTTTCTCTGCCATATCCTTTCGGAGAGGTTTCCGAGTAGCTTTAAAGTGTATTCACCAGCTTTCGAAATTAGGAATTTTTCTGATATATTCATTTATCAAGTGAAAGGTTTTAAGATCAGAAAACCAGTTTTACACACAAACTTGATAAATTAACAGCATTTTCATCAATATTAAAATTAATATTATTTTATTACAACTGCACGTATAAATTCAAATACGCAACTGAAAGTGTTTAATGAAGAAATGACAATATCATAGAAACCGGTATTCCGGTTATAGAAAACTGAATAATACACTATAAAAACAACATCTTTCCGTAAATATGTCCAGCGATAGAAATTTTAAATCTCGAACTGCTTTATTAAATCTGGAAAATATATTGTTTGCAGAGTTTTCAAAACATAAAAAAGGCGTTTTGGAATCATGCGTAACTTGGCAGAGTTTTTTTTTTTCCTTTCGATTTTCATACTATATTTCTGTAGAATAAGAAATATTTGTCTTGTTTTAAAACGTAAAAATCTGTTTTATTTCAATTAAATCTGATGTATATACAAGGCTGCCACAATTAAACTGATAGTACTCAGAGTGTTCTGTAGCACGATCTAATTTAGAGAATGACACCAAATTTTGTAAGAAGATTAAACAAGACAGCGGGCAAAAGATTCCGCGAATAGTTCCAAAAGTAACCGCTAGGGGAATAGGTGGCGTTGCGTAACAGAAAAGAAGGTTTTAAAAGATACAAAATCAATACTCAAATCGTTAAATATTCTAAATAAAAGGTAATATTATTCCAGTGTTGATTCTGCATTTTTTTTAAACTCTCTGCATTTTTATAAAGCGCCACAAATTGCCCTAGCGGTGACTTTTGCAACTATTTTTTTCGCGGAGTCCTTCGCTCCCGTCTTGTTTAATCCTCTTACAAAATTTGGCGTCATTCTCTCAATTAGATCACGTACAAAACACTCTGAGTACTCTCAGTTTAATTATTGTCACCTTGTACCTTAATAATAATAAATAACCTAATTTTCAGATTAATCAAATGAAATAGCTGCTAAGACGGGGTTCCATCTTCCGGTCCCAGGCCCTTGCAGGCCCATCTGTCCCTCCTCGGAGCGACCCGGAGGCTCAAACTTGCGGCGCGTCCCGAAGGTCGCCGCCAGGAATGCCCCCCCCCCCATGGCCGTCCCTCACAAGAACTCTGGTCAGACCGGCGCACTGCCCAGCGCCCGTCACAACCGGTTATTCCCAAAAGAAGATGAAATGTTCGCATATGACAGTCCCCACCACTTAGCTAGAAGAGCCAAATGGTTCCTTCTCTTGGTTCCCGACCCGGTACGTCCCAACAGCTCGCGGAAACCGAAAACATATGAAGGAGTCGGGCCCACGAACCTACATGATGTTTTCATAGCCGGAGTTACTTTACGGAGGTTTCTCAAGATCAGATTCCATTATCCGGCAGAGACATATATGAGAGACAACAAAGCATGCCAATTTCGATGTTACGATTTTTTTAAATCTAGGCATTATTTTTCGATGACCCTGAATAATAAATATGAACATGATATTAAAATACAACGAATGATATCAATTGATTAAATTAAACTCTTTGTGATGAGCGGCCGCAATGATATTATTAATCCGTTATCGCTGCTCTTTTCAAATAAATATGTTCGAGAAATTTAATCTCAGGTTTACTTTGGTTAAATAAAAGAAAAATTTTAATGAAAAATTGCTGGCAGAAATAATCAAGAATTCTGAACACTTAATGTATACTGGTGTATACCGAAGGCTCGTCGCAATGCGGTTCATACTAATCGTTCCTACAGAAATACATTAAAAAATGGAACGTTCAATTGTCCGGGTATTTGAAGCTTTCGTTTCGGCAATAATCAGTTTTGGAACATGCCAGTTAATTTAGTATTTTCGGTATTTCTTTTTTGCCGGAGGTTTAAACTTTTGATAATACTTAATACGAAAATTAATTAATTTATATTATCTTTCTAATTTGTGTATTATTCGAAACTATGTAACTGATAATTCTATGTTAGCTATTTTTTTTTCTCGATTAATTCATTAAAAAAAAAAAAAAAAAAAAAAAAAAAAAAAAAAACCCTTACGACCAATACGAAAAAAAAAAACAATTACTGCAGTTTGGGATATACATTTTTACCAGCGACTAGAATATATTTGCTGGCTACAAGATTTAATGAAATTTGTAAAGCCTCGATTATAACTACATATAACGATAATTATGCTCATTCAAAATTATTTTAATTATATTTAGTTATGGTTATAATTATATTAAAAGCTCAAGGACAAATCATAAATTAAAGTTACAGTAAATTTGTAATTTAAAAATTATAGTCAATTGTATGATCTTAAACTATTTCAAAATTCCAAGCAATATCTCTTAAAATATCTTCTTCTCATCTGATAAAGTGACAATTATATATTCATGAACAGTGTGTTTGCAGATATTTAGTGAAACTAAATATAAAAATCCAAGTTTTAGGAAATTATAAACACAATGATTATATAGCGAAACAGCACCGAAAACTGGCGATATGAAGCAATTAAAATAATGAAACTTTGTAAAAAATCACCATAAAATAGAAATAAAACATAGGACGTGTTCTATGTTTTGTTTCTATTTTATGGTGATTTTTTACAAAGTTTTATTATTTTAATTACAATGATTATATAGTACATAATTCAAACGTAACAAATGATTTACATAACTATACCGCAAAAAAAAAAAAAAAAAAAAAAAAAAAAAAAAAAAAAAAAAAAAAAAAAATCTCACCAAGTTTTCTGTAGGAGACGAAAAATAGTTTCTGTTCTCGGTATGGAAAATTTACCGACCCAGCTCGGAATAAAATCCGAAAAATACCATTTTAGCTACTATTTTCTTTTTTTTACGGATTTTATTCCTGGGTCGGAAAATTTTCCGCATCGAGAAGGGCAACTATTTTTCCGTCTCCTACAGGGTACTTGGTCGGATTTTTTTTACAGTGTAGCCAATTTTCTTCAAATGATTTATTTACATATTGGTGTCAATGACAAACTAGAAACCCTCAGTGATAAACTAGAAACATGTTATTTGTGAATCGATAATTAAATGATTGTCTAAATAATTCGATATTTTGCATTGTATTTAACCAGAAGATCAAATCGTATGTATTATAGCGTGTTATTTTATTAAACAATCTGGGATAATTTTTTCAACGAGATGTATAGATTTGCTTAGGATCATTATTACATGGAGATAATAACAAAACTACTTGTTAAGACAAAATAATAATCAGTGGAAAGACATGATCTCTAAAATTTTCAGGACTCTTAAAATCGAAAAAAATAAGAAAAAAAAATACCATTTTATATATTTAATATCTTAAAATGTATTTGATTTTAAGATTTTTTGATATGAAAGATATAAGTGTGTCCTTTCATTACAAGTATTTAAAAAATTGCAAGATGCAGAATTAATATTTACAGGGACATTTATTGTCAGACATTTTACGAGCAAAAAAGTCGACATAACAGATTAGGCGCACGATTACAAAATAAATTTTGCAACTAGAGCGAAAATTTTGTGCCTACTTATACTTCAGACAATAGTAATTACCCTGAGCCTAAATAAATTTGTATTTAAAGCATTTTTATATTTTTAATATAAAGTTGTATTTAGCTAATGCAACATTTAGAAAATTTCAGCAGTATAATCACCTAAAAATATATTTTTTTGAACAATAAAAAGGAAATTTTAGGTTCAGTTTATACAGACTAATATGAAACATATGTTTTGAAAATGTCATAAAAAACAGAAATTTTTGAGATATCGTGCGCATTATGACCAAAAACGTCATTTGGAGAAAAATGACATCAAAATTTCGGAAACACCGCTTCTGCTATTAAACTGGCATAATTCTAAAAGCCAAAACTTCTGTTCTAAAGGGAATTTCAAGGAAACAATTATATCAAAATGTTCAGAAAAGATACGAGTTTAACATCTAAGAAAATTAAAATTTCGAAATTTTTTAAGCTTTAAGCGTCCTGTGACCACTTAATAGGACGTTTGTCGCCGGAAGGATTAACCGTTTGAGTGAGGAACAAATCTTGTGGATATATGCCAGAAATGCGAATGTGTTTGGCTTTATATGTAATAATAAATTATTTGTAAGCCGACGATATATTCAGAAATCGTACGCTTGGCTAGTGCAACCAGCTTAAATGCACACCTCACTGAGACAACAAATATGAGCACTATCACCCTCTCCACAATTTAGCATAAAACAAAATGAGCGCTATCGTGCTTCCCGCAATTATGGCACATAACAAGAGTAGCGCTATCGCGCTCCTCCGCACTCAAACCGTTAATTAATAATTCAAAGCTTGTTTGAGATAGCAGTCACCTGTATATGTGTTTCAGAATATTCAAAATTTCATACCAGAAAAATATGCGGAGATACCTGTATCGAATCCGAACCGAGTAGGTATTGTGGATGCGCGTGCAGCACATTTTTGAATTATAGACGATTAAAACGTTTTTTATGATTTAAAAACTAATGATCGCGCCTGAAACACGCAGAAGTAAATGCAAACTTAAGACATATTCAACATTCACCATTAGTGCATGGTGAATGTCGACATTTGCCTGTGTAAGTCAGGAATAAGGATATGTAGCAAATATTTCGGACATACGCCAAGCGACTAAGTGAATGTTGACATTCACCGGTGAAAGTCGACATTCTCCAGGTTTCGGTCTTTCACGGTAACATATATATATATATTTTCGTCTTCCTTATTTATTATAGTAATAATACTTAAACAATCTAAATACCCTCCCTCGTAAAAAAAAATAGCAGAAGGATATCGAAACGTATATCCCCCCCCCCCCTCTTCTTTCTCTAAAAATCACTTTTGCCATCGAATCCTAAAAAACCCTAAAAGAAAAAACAGAAATCTATTGAAATGTAGAGGTTTCTTCCCTTTCCCCGCCCATCGTATCTAAATTCTTTATGTTCATGCTTTTCGCCAAGCACGATTGCCGCTATGAAAAGTCAGAAAGCTCTGACCAATCAGATTGGTTTAGCGATATCTACGCACATTTTGAAAAATGAGAAGAAAATGAGAAAACGCAGAAAATGAGACAGAATTTTTATGAATGAATTTAAGAACTACATGCCTGAATAAAACTATCAATTTATTCTATTGTTGCCCACAACCTTATTTAAAAATATATTGTACGCCAAAGACATTTACCACTCCCTGAATAAAATCTTGAAATTATGACCTCTATAAAATTTTGAAATTAAGACGTAAATAAAATGTAATAAACCGTTTTATAAATGAAAATGCAAAAATATACCATATATTACTACTTAGCGGTATGTTACTGCCTCCTTTATGATTTATTAATGTTATTTAACTGTATAATTGCTGATTTTAGAGTATTATACTGGCGCCCCAGATATCAGAACAATAGTGTAAAATCAACATTTTATTTTTTGTATTGCATATGGAATGAAATATTAATCGTAAGAAAATATTTTATACCAATGAGAAAACACGACTAGTTATTTTTATTCCATTTTGTGCAAGTTTATTAAAATAGTTTTAAGAAAAAATATCATAATTGTTATTTTAATTATAAATATAGAACAAATATAATTTTCTCTCAGAATATGCTAAATGAAGAGTTTTATGAAGTTTTTTAAAGATTCTTTATTTTAAGTTTAGTGAAAATGAATGGGCGGGTTAGTGAAGATATATGCATATACACTAGTTACATTTTGATAAGCAGACCCGTATTGATTAAATTCTTTCTCTTTTTTTCGTAAGAGATCATTTCACATGATCATTTCACAAACCGAAACTATTGCTGCCTTTTATCGAAAACCAAATACATAACACTGAATATTCCATAATTATCAATGGAATTGTAGTGACCAAATGCGTAATACATACATTATATGTAGTTTACATAATTACACAACTTACCACAAATGATTTAGGTACATCTTGGTGTCAATGTTAAACTAGGCAATTCTAGAATACCACGAGAGTTTCTATCATTAAATGATTATTAATCAATCTTCAAAATGATTGGTTGCTTGTTACGTTTAATTGATTTTAATCGTAATTAATTAGCATGCATTACACAATTGTAAATTGATAATAAAAAACAACAATTTCATTCCTTGAAATTTTTTTAATTTTTATTAATGAATGAAGTGTTTTTGAAAATTACTGTTCATGAACTTTCAATGAAAAACTTGCCAATCCTCGCCAAATCCTCGTCAATACCAATGGATATTAGAATATAATCCTATATTTAAAATCCTCTTGGTTATATATATTTAAGAGAAAATAATTCATGTTTGTACATCCCTCCAAAATTGCACATAAGTAGTTGAAATTATATTTTTAAAGGTTGAATTCAAGTTGCGTTTTTAAAAACAATGAAACATAAAGAAGTCTTAAGAAAGAGAAACAAGTAGAAAGACACAAATATAAATATGTATAAAAAGCATACAGCTGTTTCGAAACATCTAAGGCCTCATTAGCAATGCTTAAAATAAAAGGTAATATTATAACTGTGGATTAAAGGGGGATACACAGAGAGAGAAAGGCGTACCTAACAGTTCGACTGTCAACGGACAATCCTTTAATCCTGAGTTACAATATTACCTTTGATTTGAAGCATTGATGATGAGACCTTAGAAGTTTCAAAATAGCTGTATGCTTTTTATGCATATTTATATTTGTGTCCTTCTGCTTGTTTCTGTTTCATAATAAATTGGCACAAAGTGCCTTTTTATAAAGGCTTGTTTATTATTATATTTAATTTTTGGGAATTAATGAATTTATTATGATTAAAAATCTGAATTTCACTAATATATTAAAAAATATTATCTTTAGATACGTATGTATGAAATATTTTGTAAGTCTATGTCAACGAGTGTCTAGTAATAAGATTTATAATGACAATGGCATGTAATGCAGAACAATTTGGTTTTTATCTGAATACTGATGTTAACAGAATCAGGCACAGTCGGTACATTAGACCGAAACTGATTGAAATTATTTAAAAGATGTTTTTAATTTATTTTAAACAAGGCGTTCCTGAAATTACGTTATGCGATGTAAATTATCGCAAATTCCTGTAATTTGAAGTAAAAAATACATCGTTCGTAAAAATTTAATATAAAATATCAAAATAGTACACATATAAATAAATAGCAAATATCACCTTGCCTACTGAATCACCCAGCTTGTTCAGAAGGAGGAGTTTGGCATGTAGTAATAAAATCTCTACATAATAAAAGGCAGTGTAACGCATCCGGGGCGAACCCATCAATCTTACCAGTCTCCTATAAGATGGAGCCACGTTAGGCTTAATTTTTATTTGGGATGTATATGAGACAACTTATCTGCTTAAATACAAATATTTTCTACCTGAAATCCCTTCTGTTCAAAATAATTTTCTATAAAAGATTCAAAACTAACAAAATTTCAATGCTTTACGCAACCATTTCAGAAAACAAACGTAGCGCACTTCGTGCGTAAAACGTAAATAAGAAGCTGTGGTAGAAAGTCATTCCTTTTGTGATTCTTTGAAAAAAAATTTAAACCATGGAGCTATGAAGATTAAAGGAGACGACATAAATGACATCACTTGAAGCTGTCCCACCCCTACTGCGTGACGTCAGCCGCGGGTAAACAGAAGAAAAACACCAATAGGCGTGAAGAACACTTTAACAATGCTTCCCCTTCGTTCTTTAGGATGAGGTTCAATCCGAGATACCTATTTATTAATCAATATACATATACAAAAATTAGAGGGGGGAAGGAAGGGGGTAAACGATAAAAATACAATTTCAAAGTGTTATTTAAAAAAATAGTATTATTTCAATAGTTGCAGCAGACAGTTTTAATTACGCAGTTTTACTGCTTATTTGTTAATTATTTTGTTTCATTAAGAAATCTTAATTTTGTTATAGTATACTAGCAAACCCCGCGGCTTTGCTCGCGTAATAGTTGAAATATGCCAAGTGATATTTGCATGACTATTTTTTATTAGAAGAATAATTTTTGAAATAATTCATAAATTACAAATTAAGCCACAGTTTAACTAAACTTCATTGTAAAAGTGCAATAGACAGAAATGAGATTTTAATTAATAAGAAGAACTAAAACTAATTCCAATTAAATGATAATTTAGAAAGAATTTTGAGACCTTATGCTCATTTCATACACTCATTTCAGTATTAATTTGAAGTTTTGAATCTTTTAGAAACCATCTTAACACATTTACATCTTGAAATTAACCATCATGTCAAATTCCAAGCTTCTTATCTAACAGTCTAACACCTCTCTGGTGCTAATGACGATGCACCAACATAAACTGCCAAAACAGAGTTGAAACAGAATATCTCGAAAAATGTTGAAACAGAGACTGTTACCATTAATTTGCCAACATTAACATTGAAATCGGTTTTATTTACTAATATTCTATAGAAAATAGAATTTAGATGTTTTTAAAGGCTTTCTTGTTCTTCCTGCCAACCAGGTAGCAGTGACACCGTCATAAAATATAACCCGTATAGGATCAGGGACTATCACTCTTGATTCGCAACCAATAACTTCTGTAATATGTTTATTATTTCCTGAGATTCCATAGAAATCGTAATTTAGGAGTCTTTTAGAATGCTTTTCGCTCCTTCCCTTCGCTCCATCCCTTTTTAATTTCGAATTTATTTTCGATTGTTCTTAGACCAGATTTATATTTTACAGTTAACTAATGTGCTATATTTAAAGTTTCTACCCTCTTCAGTACCACAGAAATCGCAATTTAGAAAGATTTTGCTCCTGCAACCCTCGACATAAAATATAGCTTATGTTTGAGCAGGTTCATCACCATCAATTTGCAATCATTCTGTTTTAAATCGGTTTCATATGTTCTTAGAGATCATTTGTATCTTATAAATATCTGCCCTGCCTAATTTCAGGATTCTAAGCTCTTCAGTAACACAAAAATCACAATTTAGAACGTTTTTTGCTTCTGCAACCTCTAGGTGGTAGTGACACTACATCAAATAGAGCCTATGTTGCAGCAAAAGCTCTCATCATCAATAACCAACCATTACTTTTGAAATGTGTTGGGTACTTTCTGAAATTGCATAGGAATCGCCATTTAGAACGTTTTTTAGACCTCTTTTCGCACATTTTAACCCCTTTTAAATTTCGAATTTTTTAAGAAGTGTTCTTAGAGATTATTTATATCTTATACGTAACTACCATTCCAAATTCCATGTATCTGGGAACTTCAGTAACACAAAAATCGCAATTTTGAAGGGGTTTTTTTGCCCCTGCACACACTTTAGGATTAGTGGCACCGACATAAAATGTAGTCTATATTGGAGCAAGGGTTGTCACCATCATTTTGACAACATTATTTTTTAAATCGGTTTGGTACTTCTTGAGATTGCGTAAAAAATCGCCATTTAGAACGTTTTTTAGAACTCTTTTCGCGCATTTTCACCCCTTTTAAATTTCGAATTTTTTAAGAAATGTACTTAGAGATCATTTATATCTTATAAGTAACTAACATTCTAAATTCCATGTATCTGGGACCTTCAGTAACACAAAAATTGCAATTTCGAATGTTTTTTGCTCCTGCACCCCCTTTAGGGGTAGTGGAACCGACATAAAATGTAGCCTATATTGGAGCAAAGGCTGTCACCATCATTTTGACACCATTATTTTTGAAATCGGTTTGGTACTTCTTGAGACTGCGTAAACAATCGCCATTTAGAACGTTTTTTAGAACTCTTTCGCGCATTTTCACCCCTTTTAAATTTCGAATTTTTTAAGAAATGTTCTTAGAGATCATTTATATCTTATAAGTAACTACCATTCTAAATTCCATCTATCTGGGACTTCAGTAACACAAAAATTGCAATTTTGAACGTTTTTTGCTCCTGCACCCCCTTTAGGGTTAATGGCACCGACATAAAATGTAGCCTATGTTGGAGTAAGGGTTGTCACCATCATTTTGACACCATTATTTTTGAAATCGGTTTGTTACTTCCTAAAATTGCGTAAAAATCGTCATTTAGAACGTTTTTTAGAACGCTTTTTGCGCATTTTCACCCCTTTTTAATTTCGATTTTTTAAAGAGATGTCCTTAGCGATCATTAGTATCTTATAAGTAACTAACATTCCAAATTTCATGTTTCTAGTCCCTTCAGTAACACAAAAATTGCATTTTTAGAACGTTTTTTGCTTCTGCACCCCCTTTTGGTAAGTGGCACGGACATAAGATATAGCCTATGTTCTAAGTTGGACTAACACCATCATTTTGATACCATTTCTTTTGGAATCGGTTCGGTAGTTCCAGAGCTTACCTCCGACAAATAAACAATTTTTCCTCTTTATAATATGAAGTATAGATGAGTCGGAAAACCTGGTTTACCCAGAAATATTGTAAATGCTAATTGTGTGTTTATTAGAACATAAACTAGCCGAACTTTGCTCATCAAAACGCTTCCATATTGTCAACTATTTTTTATCAGTTTTTCAAATTTATGTGAAAAACACAATTTTTACCCACCGTCCTAGGACGGGCATTTACACTAGTATGAAAATAGTTTACATGTGAAATGTTAAAATTATTTTTAAAAAGATATTAAAGGATTTTAACTTCTTGCGTGTTTTTTTAAATTCAACGAATTTTAAAAAAATACCGTATTTATTGCAAATGCCAATGAAAAATTACTAATTGTATTTATAAATTTCTAGTTACAGTCAAACGAAATTAATTGAGAAAATCAAACGCATTGATTTTTGTATGTGTTATTGTGTTGTTATTTTACTATTAATTCTAAACATATGACGCGGATTTTAATAGATTTGGTCTGTATTTTATCAATACTTTATATATTCATAGTTAACGGGGAATAGAGAAAATATATAAGATGAGGAATACCGTCTTTGCTTTTAAAAATGTTTTTCTATCGAAAAGATATTTATAACTTTAATATGTAAATAAATAAAATTTATTTTATATGACACTTTAAACTTGAGGAATTTCAGCACTTCTTATGTAAACATAACTATTGTCTTTTTGTCATATTTGAAATATACATTACAATGCTTACTTTACTAAGTAAATAATATGAGCAATTGTAAATCTTGAATAGCTTTTGTTATGTATCGAAATATGTTAAATTATTAGTATGCTTATTGAAAAGATAAATATTTTTCAACTGGAAATAACATTATGTTTATATTTACTTTGATTTTTTAAGCATTTGTTTTTAGCAACAACGTTAAATAAAAAAGACAAAATGACTTGAATTAGTATTTTACTTTTCTTTTCTTTTATATTTCATACCGTAAAATATCTTAATGTCACAGTATATAACTAGTAAATCTGCAGATCAGGAGCCTCAACGTCAGCTCTGCAAGTCTTTTTTAAAACACAATTTTGGAAAAATTCAATTTCCTGCAAAACGCAATTTAAATTTCTCGAATTACGTAATTATTTATAAGAATAAAAAAAAAATACGAAGTTTTCAGACATTAGAAGCGTTAAATTGAAAACTTTGTTATGTAAGGATATTTTGAAAAAACTTTTTATTGATTGCGCTAATGGTTATTGTAAATCTTAGATTTCTTTTTGCACTTCCGAGACTTATTTTTCAATACCGGTGGACAGAAAATGATTTACATTGAGGCTATTATATTAAAAGTTTAAGTTTTATGAACGAAAATGTAATTTACTTTTAAAAATAAAATACTTTTCATTCATATTTTCTGAAATGAGGCTGCATTAAGAAGTAACACTCGTCAAAAAATATTTTTTCAGGCAATCTAGTTAATGTTTGGTTTTTAAGAATGAAAATACTTATTTCTCGATATAGTGACGTCATTTTCGACAGAAATCATTTTGCGGTGCATAATTTTGACATTTACTATCTATTTGCTTTTCAAAAGATTTTTTTTTCATTGAAATTTTCGATTAAAAATTAAACATTTTTGTTAGCCGTGCAGACGATAAAACGTGAGATATTGGCATTTTTTTTTTTTAATAAAAAGAATTAATATCATAACACAAGGCCCTTTTATTTCAACCTCAAAGCGTATTCGTTTTAGTTTTGATATATGAGGTCAAATTCACCTTCTTTTCGTACATTCGAATTAATTTCCAATATGAAGACGTATTCATGCCTATTTTTTATTTCATTTTCTTCCTGCACATGAAAATTTTTTAAATCAAAATTAACTGTTTAGGATAAATTATTATTCCGCGATCTGATTTCCTTGGCAACGGTAAATAAAAAGATATTTTATAGCAAAATGACAATTTATTCCTTATGAAAATATTGAGCTTTTTAATTTAAAAGAAAAACATTTGGACAAAATAAATAGAACACAACCTGTCTATTTCTGGGGTAAATTCCATCTATATGTAAAGACACAAAGGCATTAATTAATTCATCACTTTTGACGTTGATTTGACTTCAAAGAATTCCACACACTTTCACAATTACGATATTTTTAGGTGTAATTTCGTTTGTAGGTAACAATTAAATGAAAATTAAAACAATGAAATATGGTCATTTACTTTAATTGCCGAAACGTCAGTGAAGGCTTACTGTGGAGACACGAAAAGTTTTGATTTCCGTTTGTCTGTCTGTCCGTCTGTCTGTCTGTCTGTCTGTCTGTCTGTTACGCGATAACTGCCGCAAAAAGCACCCGATCAGCTTGAAATTAATTGGGCATATTCGTGAGATACCCGGACGTAGCTGTATAGTTTTTGGTTAAATTTGGTTCATTCGTTCGGAAAATATGGAAGATTTTATTTTTCTTTATAATGCTTTATACGGCAAGTCAGACGATTTTCAAATTTCCATTTGTTGAAAAAAAATGCACGTTTGATTAATGGATTTAAATGTCAAATTATGGATACTAATGGTATTATTACACGAGGAGTCAAAGTCGCTTGAAATTCCAGGCGTCTCCATGCTATTCCTATGGCTCCAGGGAAGTCGCTTCGAAAGCAAGCAACTTTTTTCTGTCGGAGCGTCTTTGACGCCTGAAACGGAGCGAGTCGCCAGTAACAGCCAATGAGATGCTTGGAAATCTGACGATGGAAAAGCCTTTTCTCGAACAGCCAATGAAATGTTTGGAATATGAAAAAAGTGGCTTTCAAAAGCGGTAAATCAGAGGAGTCGCAGGCTATTTTTGTCGCTTGAAATTTTTGCGTGTAATAACACTATAACATTCCAAATAAAGGTTTTAAATTATTCCTATTATATTGAAGTTTTATCAATGTATCTATCAGATTTTTTTTATTTACGTGTATAATGTTTTGAGGACATTTATACATGTATTCCAATAATATAAAGAATTTTTAAATTAATTTTCTTGTTTTACATGATACATATTTCTTTTTTTTTCTCCTTTTCTTCGTTGCCTAGCGACTGTTATTCGTTGCTTCAAATATGAATGAAGTTAGTAAATTACGTTAATTTGTTGCATGTACTATTAAAAGGCTATCACAAAAAATATTTTATCGCGCCAAATCGATGCAATTTATGCAATTAACAGTGGACACGATAATGAATTATTTTCCAGTAGATTTATAGATCTCCAGATATGCATATTTTGGGGGGCTTTTAATATGTTATTGCTATCGCATGGATTAGGATGTTTAAACTAATGTTTAACCATGCTATTAGTGAAAAATGTACAGTTAAAGGCATGTAAATCCTTTTTAACACTTTCCAACATGGATGAAAAGTATTTATGACTTCAGTTTTTCTATCTGTCGCCTGCCGTGTTTCTCTACGTGCTCTAACTCGCGTAAATATAGTCGGGATTGCATGTAATTGATATACGTTATTGAGGTTTGCCAAAGTATGTTTGGTATTAAAAATGAAGAGTGTAGCATTCATAGCTTAATTACAGGGGCCCTCAAAACTATTCCGTTACATTATAGTCTTTGGGAAAAATCGTCTGCGGTGTATTTTAATAATGTTACACAATTTTAAACGTAATGAAATTTATATACTTTATTAAGGTGCACTAGAACCTGGTTACTATAAAATATGTTATGTGTAGCACTTACAGCATGCGTACAGGGAACTCAAAAGTATTCATAATATTACAATCTTTGAAGAAAATCCTTTTGTGGCGTTTTTTAATGATGTTACTCTGTTACAAAATAATAAAATTGATATGTATTTTTGAAACATTTTTGTAGTATATGGGGTGCAAAGCAAATGTTTTTTTCAGGGTCACACAAAAGTGGTCGATTAAAATGTGGTCTACGGGTGGAAAAAAACTCTTCACAGCTTATTTTAACACATTAGCGACGGGAAACGAGAATTCTCGTTTTAATTCAGAATACGTCATTGGCTAAGGGAGGGACTTCTACCTTACAGAAAAGACATTTATATTGTGTTGTCCATATTTTTTATAGATTGTAAGACATTATATATTACATCCGTACATTGAAAGTTATTTACTCCTGCATAAACATGAAAAACATATTTCAGAAACCAATTTCCGAGACACTTTCAGAAAAGGGAGGAGCTTCTACTGTTTTTAAACCCAGATTTAATTAAATTGCCTGTCGTCAGTGTGTTAATTGTGTTGCACTAATTCAAACATTATGAAATTAAATTACATTACCGTGGTTGACTACAAGAAGCTTGAATATGATTTGTATCGTATTTATCGTTCATTTATAGGGTCACATAAAAAATTTCGGATACAGTTCTGGTCTATTAGGGATGATTGCTGAAGAGCATTTTCGATTATGGTGTGCGTTTTAACGTTAAGTAAATTTGTGCTTAATAAGTAGTGCTTAAATATTGTATAGACCATGTACAGGGATACACAAATGAATTCGTAAGTATAAATGAAAATGAGCGCGCGCGAATTGCTTCAGTGTTTTTTTTTTTTTTTTTTTTTTTTTTTTTTTTTTTTTTTTTTTTTTTTTTGAGTTATGTATTTCCCAGCCCAATTACATTTAGTATACTAACAAATGTTTGCAGAATTTAAATAGAACCATATACAAGACTCCACAGAAACTGGATATATGGTGCACACTATGCATACTAATCCCCGGAAATGTGATATGAGCAGTTTTAAGAGGGTTTTTTGTCTGCATTAAATTTAAATGTTATAGACGACGCGTAAAAATCTTCACGTAATATACAGGGCTGTAGAAAATAATTCATGTACGTTTCCGTCTATTGGTAGAATTTACTAAAGGACATTAACACAATTAATTGATAATTACAAATGTAAATTAAATTACACTACGAAGGGGTTCAGGGGGGCTCTGCCCCCCTGAAGAAATCTACTTTATTATCTAAAAATTACCAGAATAAGTAGCTCATGAGATTTTCAGAATACCATTACATAACAAGGGGTTTAATTTAACGCTTCTAATGTCAGAAACCTTCGAAATATTTTTTCGTTTTATAAATGTTTATGTAATTTCAAAACTTTAAATTTCGTTTTTTGTAGAAAGATTAATATTACTCAAAGGGCGCTAAACACAATGAATTGTAGAGCTGACGTTGAGGCTCCTGATCTGCAGATTTACTAGTTAAATTTGTAAAAGAGAATATTTTATATTATTGGAACAAACATATAAACTCCCTCCATATGTTATACACCGAAAAAAAAAACTCTGACAAATGTATACACACAATTTCAAACTAATTGCCGAAACGTCAGTGAAGGCTTACTGTGGAGACACGAAAAGTTTTGGTTTCTGTTAGTCTGTCTGTCTGTTCCGCGATAACTGCCGCAAAAAGCATCCGATCGGCTTGAAATTCCCTGGGCATGTTGATGAGGTACCCGGACTTAGCTGTATAGTTTTTGGTTAAATTTGGTTCATTCGTTCGGGAAATATGGAACATTTTATTTTTCTCTGTAATGCTTTTCTACGGCAAGTCAGACGATTTTCAGATTTTCATTTGTTGAAAGAAATGGCTCATATGAAAAATGGATTTAAATGGTAAATATTTTATGCTGAAATTTTTAAATAAGATTATTAAATTATTTCAATTAGTTTGAAATTTTGTCAATATATTTGCAAGATTTTTTTAACTAGTAAATCTGCAGATCAGGAGCCTCAACGTCATCTTTGCAAGTCATTGTTTTTTAACACTCATTGCATAATATTCAACTTCCTACAAATCGCTTTTTAAAGTTTTCAAATTACATAAATATTTATGAGCATACAAGATACTCAGAGTCAAGATACTCAAGTTTCAGAAATTAAAAGTGTTAAACAAGTGGTTGTACATTGATGTTCTGAAATTTTGATGAGCTACTTATTCTGGTAACTTTTTAAATCAAAAATTGCATTTCTTCAGGGGGGCTCTGCCCCCCTGAACCCCCCGTAATCTATTTAAATTTACATTCGTAATTTTTTATTGATTGTGCGGATGGTTATAGTATATCTTAGATTTTTTTTTTTACGATGTGATTTATAAGGATAAGCATAAGTTTTTTTTTTATAAATTAATAAAATTTAAATTTAAAATAAAATATTCATGTTAACCGTACACAGACAATAAATCTTGAAGTGACGCCAAAAATGTAACCCTAAAATCCGCTACATTCGGCACAACACAACGACGTGCTAAAAAAAAAAAAAAAAAAAAAAAAGGATGAAGTCTAAGAATTTGGTTTCTGTCCCACGTGCTTGTTTTGTTTGGGCCGAATGAGGGCATTTAAATCTGAGCGATAACGCACATCGTATTGTCAACTGTTTTTACGTCATACTGCATCTCCATCTATCTCTTTCCTCCGTGAATAATAGTTAATTTTATTTTACCCAAGATCTTTTTATTCCAGCATCTTTGTTTTCGATAAATGACGTCTAATTCCCCTGCTGTGCGTACTTACTCAAAACTTTTCCTCTTGTTACATTAGGAAATACTCGAGAGTTTTCTTTTTATTTTTAAAATGCCGCCATATTAATTTTTCTATTCTTAATTTTATTTTTCATTTTCCTGTTTCACGACAAAACATTCCAATTGAAAATTGTTTAAAAGAAAATATTATTCCGGGTTTTGATTTTCTTGGCAACAATTAAAGAAATAGTGGTAAATGTTATGGGAAAATGTTACGTTATTCTCTATGAAAATAATGAACTTTTGTATTTTTAAGAAAAATATTTCAATAAAATAAATGAAATATTGCCTATTTTTAATTCTGGGCTAAAATCCTTCTATATGCAAAGATACAAATGCATTAATTCATTTGTTTTGACGTTGGCTTTACTCAAGCATTATACACGCAATTATACTAATATTATTATGACCAAATACGTTGCTAGGCAGCAGAGAAAGAAAAGGAAAAAAATTAAATATGCATTATGTCAATTTGATAAAACAAAATCCTTTATATTATTGGAAAACATGCATAAAATTCCCCTTAATATTATAAACCTAATTAAAAAAATCTCGCAAATATATTGACATAATTTATTGGAATAATTTAATAATGTTATTTAAAAATTTCAGCATCAAAAATTTACCATTTAAATCCATTTTTCATATGAGCCATTTCTTTCAACAAATGAAAATCTGAAAATCGTCTGACTTGCCATTGAAAAGCATTATAGAGCAAAATAAAATGTTCCATATTTCCCGAACGAATGAACCAAATTTAACCAAAAATTATACAGCTAAGTCCGGGTACTTCATCAACATGCTCAGTGAATTTCAAGCCGATCGGATGCTTTTTGCGGCAGTTATCGCGGAACAGACAGACAGACTAAAAGAAACCAAAACTTTTCGTGTCTCCACAGTAAGCCTTCACAGACGTTTCGGCAACTAGTAAATCTGCAGATCAGGAGCCTCAACGTCAGCTCTACAATTCATTGTGTTTAGCATCCTTTGAGTAATATTAATCTTTCTACAAAAAACGAAATTTAAAGTTTTGAAATTACATAAACATTTATAAAACGAAAAAATATTTCGAAGGTTTCTGACATTAGAAGCGTTAAATTAAACCCCTTGTTATGTAATGGTATTCTGAAAATCTCATGAGCTACTTATTCTGGTATTTTTTAGATAATAAAGTAGATTTCTTCAGGGAGGCAGAGCCCCCCTAAACCCCTTCGTAGTGTAATTTAATTTACATTTGTAATTATCAATTAATTGTGTTAATGTCCTTTAGTAAATTCTACCAATAGACGGAAACGTACATGAATTCTTTTCTACAGCCCTGTATATTACGTGAAGATTTTTACGCGTCGTCTATAACATTTAAATTTAATGCAGACAAAAAACCCTCTTAAAACTGCTCATATCACATTTCCGGGGATTAGTATGCATAGTGTGCATCATATATCCAGTTTCTGCGGAGTTCTGTATATGGTTCTGTTTAAATTCTGCAAACATTTGTTAGTATACTAAATGTAATTGGGCTGGGAAATACATAACTCAGAAAAAAAAAAAAAAAAAAAAAAAAAAAAAACACTGAAGCAATTCGCGCTCATTTTCATTTATACTTACGAATTCATTTGTGTATCCCTGTACATGGTCTATACAATATTTAAGCACTACTTATTAAGCACAAATTTACTTAACGTTAAAACGCACACCATAATCGAAAGTGCTCTTCAGCAATCATCCCTAATAGACCAGAACTGTATCCGAAATATTTTATGTGACCCTATAAATGAACGATAAATACGATACAAATCATATTCAAGCTTCTTGTAGTCAACCACAGTAATTTAATTTAATTTCATAATGTTTGAATTAGTGCAACACAATTAACACACTGACGACAGGCAATTTAATTAAATCTGGGTTTAAAAACAGTAGAAGCTCCTCCCTCTTCTGAAAGTGTCTCGGAAATTGGTTTCTGAGATATGTTTTTCATGTTTATGCAGCAGTAAATATCTTTCAATGTACGGATGTATTATATAATGTCTTACAATCTATAAAAAATATGGACAACACAATATAAATGTCTTTTCTGTAAGGTAGAAGTCACTCCCTTAGCCAATGATGTATTCTGAATAAAAACGAGAATTTTCGTTTCCCGACGCTAATGTGTTAAAATAAGCTGTGAAGAGTTTTTTTCCCCCGTAGACCACATTTTAATCGACCACTTTTGTGTGACCCTGAAAAAAAAACATATGCTTTGCACCCCATATACTACAAAAATATTTCAAAAATACATATCAATTTTATTATTTTGTAACAGAGTAACATGATTAAAAAACGCCACAAAAGGATTTTCTTCAAAGATTGTAATATTATGAATACTTTTGAGTTACCTGTACGCATGCTGTAAGTGCTACACATAACATATTTTATAGTAACCAGGTTCTAGTGCACCTTAATAAAGTATATAAATTTCATTACGTTTAAAATTGTGTAACATTATTAAAATACACCGCAGACGATTTTTCCCAAAGACTATAATGTAACGGAATAGTTTTGAGTGCCCCTGTAATTAAGCTATGAATGCTACACTCTTCATTTTTAATACCAAACATACTTTGACAAACCTCAATAACGTATATCAATTACATGTAATCCCGACTATATTTACGCGAGTTAGAGCACGTAGAGAAACACGGCAGGCGACAGATAGAAAAACTGAAGTCATAAATACTTTTCATCCATGTTGGAAAGTGTTAAAAAGGATTTACATGCCTTTAACTGTACTTTTTTTTCACTTATAGCATGGTTAAACATTAGTTTAAACATCCTAATCCATGCGATAGCAATAACATATTAAAAGACACCCAAAATAGGCATATCTGGAGATCTATAAATCTACTGGAAAATAATTCATTATCGTGCCCACTGTTAATTGCATAAATTGCTTCGATTTGGCGCGATAAAATATTTTTTGTGATAGCCTTTTAATAGTACCTGCAACAAAATTAACGTAATTTACTAACTTCATTCATATTTGACGCAATGATAGGCTACTAATAACAGTCGCTAGGCAACGAAGAAAAGAAAAAAAAAAGAAATATGTATCATGTAAAACAAGAAAATTAATTTAAAAATTCTTTATATTATTGGAATACATGTATAAATGTCCTCAAAACATTATACACGCAAATAAAAAAATCTTATAGATATATTGATAAAACTTCAATATAATAGGAATAATTTAAAACCTTTACTTGGAATTTTAGTATCCTTAATTTGACATTTAAATCCATTAATCAAACGTGCCATTTTCTTTCAACAAATCGAAATTTGAAAATCGTCTGACTTGCCGTAGAAAAGCATTATAAAGAAAAATAAAATCTTCCATATTTTCCGAACGAATGAACCAAATTTAACCCAAAACTATACAGCTACGTTCGGGTATCTCACGAATATGCCCAATTAATTTAGGGCTGATCGGGTGCTTTTTGCGGTAGTTATCGCGGAACAGACGGACAGACAGACAGACAGACAAACGGAAATCAAAACATTTCGTGTCTCCACAGTAAGCCTTCACTGACGTTTCGGCAACTAGTAAATCTGCAGATCAGGAGCCTCAACGTCAGCTCTGCAAGTCATTGTTTTTAGACACACTTTGGTAATATTCAGTTTCCTGCAAACCGCAATTTAAAGTTTTCAAATTATGTAATCTAGATATATAAAAGCCGTTCTCTGTGTGTATGTCCTTTATACAAATCTTTAATTTTTGACCGTTTTGCACGAAACTTGCTGTACATAGGCTTTAGAACGTGGAATAGATCCCTGTCACCTTTAAAAAATCATCAGACCAATATTCATCCCTTTTTTCTATCATCTTTCATAATTTAACATTATAGAAATATCTCATTTTAAATTTTCAAATTCAATAGCTTCTTTCCTGTTGCCACACGTGTAAAAAACTGCTCAATAATTTTTTTTAAAAATGATAACTCGAGTACTTTGTTTTATTAGCCAATAAAAATTCAGACTCGACTGCTATATTTGTACATTTTTGAAATCGACGTCATTCTAATCAGAAAATGCACATTTTTATATATTTATGTGAAAACTTTAACTAAGCATGTTTTAAAATGACCTTAGAAGTACTTTAGTTGAATGTTAAAAAATCTATTTTAATGAAGTCGTTTCAATATCAAGAATCAAATAAGGAAAATGATAATAGTAAAATAAAAAAAAAATCGTTTGCTAGATATGACGTCAATGTCATCAATATAATTTCAAACTGGCTCTAAAAACTGGATGCTACAATTTATTCCCTATTTCTTTGTAATCTTTAATTATATCATTTAGATAAATGTTTTAATACCTGAAATGCAATGATAACATTCTACGATTTGTATCGAATACGGTTATATAAAATACGATTTTTGTACGATTTATATTAAATAGAAATTATAGCTACTATTTTTTAGGGTAAGCTTTTTTTCTTTTTTAAACAAAATTTCATGACTGACAGACTTTTTTGTTAGACGTTGAAATAATGGGATGCATGATGTTTAGAGATCAAATTGCAGTAAAAGCGTAATTTATGGTACGGTTAGGTTGTTGCCACCAACAATATGGTGCTAGGCGTTACTCATAGATATGTCTTTTCTTCATAATATTGCATTAATAGGAAACGGATATATCTTTCTGAATTGGGTTACAGGTATATTTAAAAATATATCCGTGATTGAAAATTAATTTAAAATGGATAAACAATCCGTAAACTTGAGATAAGCTTTTCAAAAAAAAAAAAAAAATACTGAAAGTACTTTTTGTATTCTATTAGATTTTGGAATAATCAAATGTGCCATGTTTATAGGTCAAATTGCAGTAAAAGTTAAATTTATGGTTGGGTTAGGTTATTGCCACCAACAATATGATGCTAGAGTTACTCATAGTTCATCAATGTCTTTACTTTATAAATTTGCATTAAGAGCAAACAGGTATATCTTTCGTAATTGGGCTGCATGTAGGGATGAGATTTCCACGTTTTTGCACACCGGTATATTCTTAAAGAAAATGTTGTTCTGTTAAATCAAGAGAGTGTCCCGATTAAATGAAATATCATTTACTCTAACAAAATACTGGTGTGAAAAAATGCGGAAATCTTATCCCTGGCTGCATGCAAATAAAAAATATCCATGATTGAAAATTACTTTAAAATCCATTCACATGAAAAAATTGAGATACAATTTTCAGATAAATTTCATTTGACAGAAGCTTTTTCTATTCGACAGTGTGAAAAACGAAATTGTATGATGATCATAAGTTAAAAAATTTTTAGTAAAGTCAAAATTTATGGGTTAGGTCATTGCCATCATCAGTATAATGTCACAATTGGCATTGTGTTTGTAGTTTATATATATATATATATATATATATATATATATATTCTGAAGATGACTCAATGAAAGAGTCGAAACATGTAAATTTTTAATATTTTTAATGTTTTTTATTATTTAAATGACGCTTTTTAAGCAAATAATTGTACTTTAATATATGTTATGACATTTGTTTGGAATATACATTATTATGGTATAGTTAATAGTAGACGCAATTAAAACTATTTTACGTATATTTCTTATCGGTCTTTTAACGATTCGTGGACGGTAATGCACCAATCTCAGTTATTGTCACTGCCGTATTATTTCATTTTAATGTATTTTAACCGGGTGGACCATTATTATTGACACGAGCGAAGCCGGGTAGATCTGCTAGTTATTTATAAGAATAAAAAATACGAAGTTTTCAGACATTAGAAGCATTAAATTAAAAACGTTATGGAAGGATGTTTCGAAATTTTCATGAGCTGTCAATTCTGGTATATTTTTCAAATAATAAAGTAGATTTCTTCAGGGGGGGTGGGATCCGCCCCCCTGAATCCCCCGTGGTCTTATTAATTTACATACGTAACTTGTTATTGATTGCGCTAATGGTTAGCGCAAATCTTAGATTTCTTTTTACACTTCCGAGCCTTATTTTTCAATACTGGTAACACAGAAAATGATTTACATTGACGCAATTACATTAAACGTTTAGGTTTTATGAATGAAAATGTAATTTCCTTTACAAATAAAATAATTTTCATTCATATTTTCTGAAATGAGGCGGCATTAAGAAGTAACACCCGTCAAAAAACATTTTTTCAGGCAGTCTAGTTAGTGCTTGGTTTTTAAGAATGAAAATATTTATTTCCCGATACAATGACGTCATTTTCGCAGCGATAATTTTGCGGTGCATAATTTTGATATTTACAATATATTTGCTTTTCAAAAGTTTTTTTTTTTTTTTTTTTTTTTTTTTCTCATTGGAATTTTCGATTAAGAATTAACATTTCTGTTAGCTGTGTGCAGACGATAAACCATGAGATATTAGTAAAATTTTTTTTTAATAATAAGAATTAATATCATAACACAAGCCCCTTTTATTTCAACCTCAAAGCGTATTCGTTTTATTTTTGATGTATGAGATCAAATTCACCTTCTTTTCGTATTTTCATTTTATTTCTAATATGAAGGAGTATTCATGTCTATTTTTTATTTCATTTTCCTCTCGCACATAAAAATCTTTCAAATCAAAATTAACTGTTTAGGATAAATTTTTATTCCGGGATTAAATTTTCGTGGCAACGGCAAAAAAAAAAAAAAAAAAAAAAAAAAAAAAAAAAAAAAAAAAAAAGATTGTTAAATTTTATAGCAAAATGTCGATTTATTCCTTATGAAAATAATAAACTTTTTAATTTAAAAGAAAAATATTTGAACAAAATAATATAGTCTTTCTTTATTTCTGTGGTAAATTCCATCTATATGTAAAGACACAAAGGCATTAATTCGTCCCTTTTGACTTTGATTTAACTTCAAACAATTACACATACTTTCACATTTACGATATTTTTAGGTGTAGTTCGCAGCTAGGTAACAGTTAAAAGATAATAAAAACAATTAAACATGTGCTTAAAAAGAAAATTTATATAAAAAAAAATATTTTATATTATTGAAACACATATATAAAATCCCTCTATAAAAGTTATACACCGAATTTATAAACTCTGACAAATGTATACACAAAATTTCAAACTAATATGAATAATGTATGGTTCTAATTAGGAAATTTCATCATGTTTAATTTAGCATTTAAATCCTTCAATCATATGAGCCATTTCTTTTCAACAAATAAAAATGGAAAAATCGCCTGAATTTCTATAGGAAAGCATTAAGTCGCAAAATAAAATTTTCTATATATTCCGAACGAATGAACCAAATTTAACCAAAAACTATACAGCTAAATCCGGGGATTTCTCCAACATGCATCCTTAATTTTAAGATAATCGGATGCTTTTTACGGCAGTTATCGCGGAACAGACAGACAGACTAACAGACAGACAGACTAACAGAAACCAAAACTTTTCGTGTCTCCACAGTAAGCCTTCACTGACGTTTCGGCAATTAGGTTTATAATATTGGGGGGAATTTTATGCATGTTTTCCAATAATATAAAGGATTTTGTTTTATCAATTTGACATAATGCATATTTCATTTTTAGCTCACAGGCTATCAAAGCCTGAGATCTAATGTGCCCGCCCGTTCTGTATGTATGTATGTACGTATGTATGTATGTATGTATGCATGTACGTAACGCGATAACTCTTGATAGAAACATCCTATTTACTTCAAAAAAATTTTCTAGGTTCATTGTGATAAGGCGCTTCCATGATTAGTTTTGGGAGTTCATTGGTTAAGGATAAAGGGGGAAAAACGGGGTTAGTCCAACCCCTTAACTCAGATAAATGGGTTTTTCATGCAGAATCATTCGATTTGCTCCGAAGTTGGTATACCGGTTTATTATGTTAAGGAACTTCCCTGATTAGTTTTGGGGGTTCATTGGTTAAGGATAAAGGGGGAAAAGGGGGGTTAGTCCACCCCCTTAATTCAGATAAATGGGTTTTTCATGCAGAATCATTCGATTTGCTCCGAATTTGGTATACCGGTATATTATGTTAAGGAACTTCCCTGATAAGTGTTGGGGGCTCATTGGTTAAGGATAAAGGGGGAAAAGGGGGGTTAGTCCACCCCCTTAATTCAGATAAATGGGTGTTTTTCATGCAGAATCATTCGATTTGTTCCGAATTTGGTATACCGGTTTATTATGTTAAGGAACTTCCCTGATTAGTTTTGGGGGTTCATTGGTTAAGGATAAAGGGGGGTTACTCCACCCCCTTAATTCAGATAAATGGGTTTTTCATGAAAAATCATTCGATTTGCTCCGAAATTGGTATACCGGTTTATTATGTTAAGGAACTTCCCTGATTAGTTTTGGGAGTTCATTGGTTAAGGATAAAGGGGGGAAAACGGGGTTAGTCCACCCCCCTTAATTCAGATAAATGGGTTTTTTATGCAGAATCATTCGATTTGCTCCGAATTCTGTATACCGGTTTATTATGTTAAGGAACTTCCCTGATTAGTTTTGGGGGTTCATTGGTTAAGGATAGATGGAGAAAAGGATGGTTAGTCCACCCCATTTAATTCAGATAAATGGGTTTTTCATGCGGAATGATTCGATTTGCTCCGAATTTGGTATACCGGTTTATTATGTTAAGGAACTTCCCTGATTAGTTTTGGGGGTTCACTGGTTAAGGATAAAGGGGGAAAAGGGAGGTTAGCCCGCCCCTCTTAATTTAGATAAATGCATTTTTCATGTAGAATGATTCGATTTGCTCCGAAGTTGGTATACCGGTTTATTATGTTAAGGAACTTCCCTGATTAGTTTTGGGGGTTCATTGGTTAAGGATAAATGGGGGTTAGTCCACCCCCTTAATTCAGATAAATGGGTTTTTCATGAAAAATCATTCGATTTGCTCCGAAATTGGTATACCGGTTTATTATGTTAAGGAACTTCCCTGATTAGTTTTGGGAGTTCATTGGTTAAGGATAAAGGGGGGGGAACGGGGTTAGTCCACCCCCCTTAATTCAGATAAATGGGTTTTTTATGCAGAATCATTCGATTTGCTCCGAATTCTGTATACCGGTTTATTATGTTAAGGAACTTCCCTGATTAGTTTTGGGGGTTCATTGGTTAAGGATAGATGGAGAAAAGGATGGTTAGTCCACCCCATTTAATTCAGATAAATGGGTTTTTCATGCGGAATGATTCGATTTGCTCCGAATTTGGTATACCGGTTTATTATGTTAAGGAACTTCCCTGATTAGTTTTGGGGGTTCACTGGTTAAGGATAAAGGGGGAAAAGGGAGGTTAGCCCGCCCCTCTTAATTTAGATAAATGCATTTTTCATGTAGAATGATTCGATTTGCTCCGAAGTTGGTATACCGGTTTATTATGTTAAGGAACTTCCCTGATTAGTTTTGGGGGTTCATTGGTTAAGGATAAATGGGGGTTAGTCCACCCCCTTAATTCAGATAAATGGGTTTTTCATGAAAAATCATTCGATTTGCTCCGAAATTGGTATACCGGTTTATTATGTTAAGGAACTTCCCTGATTAGTTTTGGGAGTTCATTGGTTAAGGATAAAGGGGGGGAAACGGGGTTAGTCCACCCCCCTTAATTCAGATAAATGGGTTTTTTATGCAGAATCATTCGATTTGCTCCGAATTCTGTATACCGGTTTATTAAGTTAAGGAACTTCCCTGATTAGTTTTGGGGGTTCATTGGTTAAGGATAGAGGGAGAAAAGGATGGTTAGACCACCCCATTTAATTCAGATAAATGGGTTTTTCATGCGGAATGATTCGATTTGCTCCGAATTTGGTATACCGGTTTATTATGTTAAGGAACTTACCTGGTTAGTTTTGGGGGTTCACTGGTTAAGGATAAAGGGGGAAAAGGGAGGTTAGCCCGCCCCTCTTAATTTAGATAAATGCATTTTTCATGTAGAATGATTCGATTTGCTCCGAAGTTGGTATACCGGTTTATTATGTTAAGGAACTTCCCTGATTAGTTTTGGGGGTTCATTGGTTAAGGATAAAGGGAGAAGGGGGCCTAGTCCACCCCCCTTAATTTATATAAACGCGTTTGTCATGCAGAATTATTCGCTTTGCTCCAAATTTGCTATACCGGTTTATTATGTTAAAGAACTTCCCTGATTCGTTTTGGGGATTCATTGGTTAAGGATAAAGGGGGGCTACTCCACCCCCTTAATTTAGATAAATGGTTTTTTTGCAGGATTATTCGATTTGCTCCAAATTTGGTATACCGGTTTATTATGATAAGGAGCTTCCCTGATTCGTTTTGGGGATTCATTGGTTAAGGATAAAGGGGGAAACGGGGGCTATTTCCCCTTCACTTATTTTTTTGAGGGGCATTATTCTTTAAAATAAGAGTATAATATACAATTAGTGTGAATAGCCTGTGATCTCAATGCCATCAGTTTAGCTGGGCACTTTTCTTTTTTATTTTCCTTTTCTTTCATCTGTTGCCTAGCAACGTATTTGGTCCTAATAATATTAGTATAATTGCGTGTATAATGTTTGAGTAAAGCCAACGTCAAAACGGATGAATTAATGCATTTGTATCTTTGCATATAGATGGATTTTAGCCCAGAAATAAGAATAGGCAATAGTTTATTTATTTTATTCAAATATTTTGCTTAAAAATACAAAAGTTCATTATTTTCATAGAGAATAACGTACCATTTTTCCATAACATTTACAAATATTTCTTTAATTGTTGCCAAGAAAATCAAAACCTGGAATAATATTTTCTTTTAAACAATTTTCAATTGAAATGTTTTGTCGTGAAACAGGAAAATGAAAAATAAAATTAAGAATAGAAAAATTGATATGGCGGCATATTGGAAATAAAAAGAAAACTCTCGAGTATTTCTTAATATAACAAGATGAAAAGTTTTGAGTAAGTACGCATAGCAGGTGAATTAGACGTCATTTATCGAAAAAAAAAAAAAAAAAAAAAAAAAAAAAAAAAAAAAAAAGATGCTGGAATAAAAAGATCTTGGGTAAAATAAAATTAACTATTATTCACGGAGGAAAGAGATAGATGGAGATGCAGTATGCCGTAAAAACAGTTTGCAATGATGACGTTTTCGCTCAGATTTAAATGCCCTCATTCGGCCCAAACAAAACAAGCACGTGGAACAGGGACCGAATTATTTGACTTCATCCGTGCATTTTTCCTGTAAAATGAAAATGATCTGCTTATATTTAAGCAATAAGCATTCTAAGGTAGCATTTCATTGTATTATGAATTAAAAACTGTATTACTAAAAATATTATTCTTTTTTTTTTTTTAAGCACGTCGTTGTGTTGTTCCGAATGTAGCAGATTTTAGGGTTACATTTTTGGCGTCACTTCAAGATTTATTGTCTGTGTACGGTTAACATGAATATTTTATTTTAAATTTAAATTTTATTAATTTATAAAAAACTTATGCTTATCCTTATAAATCACAGCGTAAAAAAAAATCTAAGATATACTATAACCATCCGCACAATCAATAAAAAATTACGAATGTAAATTTAAATAGACTACTGGGGGTTCAGGGGTGCAGAGCCCCCCTGAAGACATGCAATTTTTGATTTAAAAAGTTACCAGAATAAGTAGCTCATCAGAATTTCAGAACATCAGTGTATAACCACTTGTTTAACACTTTTAATTTCTGAAACTTTACGAAGTATCTTGTATGCTTATAAATATTTATGTAATTTGAAAACTTTAAAAAGCGATTTGTAGGAAGTTGAATATTACGCAATGAGTGTTAAAAAACAATGACTTGCAAAGATGACGTTGAGGCTTCTGATCTGCAGATTTACTAGTATGAATAATGTATGTTTCTAATTAGGAAATTTCATCATCCATAATTTACCATTTAAATACTTCAATCATATTAGCCATTTCTTTTCAACAAATGAAAATGGAAAAATCGTCTGAATTGCTATAGAAAAGCATTATTGCGCAAAATAAAATATTCTATATTTTCCGAACGAATGAACCAAATATAACAAAAAACTATACAGCTAAATCCGGGTACTTCACCAATATACCCACTTAATTTCAAGCTAATCGGATGCTTTTTGCGGCAGTTATCGCGAAACAGACAGACAGACTAACAGACAGACTAACAGACGGACTAACAGACAGACTAACAGACAGACTAACAGACAGACTAACGGAAAACAAAACTTTTCGTGTCTCCACAGTAAGCCTTCACTGACGTTTCGGAAATTAGTTTATAACAAAGAGTACATTGTTCCCATAGGGCAAACTAGGGACGGTTGACCATACGGGAGGCTTGACCCACCCGTCAATTTTCATATTTAAAAGAATTTCAGAGTTTTATCAATAGGTGTGAACCAAAGCTACTGGAATTCTCAAACAACAGTCTTCGTTTCATAGGGATAATCGAAATAGGTGTACAAAAATTCAATTGTGAGGCGTTTTCAACCAAAAAGTTGTGTTTTTTAGAAATATTTTATAAGCATTTTTCAAATAAATTATATCATAGAAATTTAAGTAAGTAGGTTTATAGTAAGGCAGAAATATCGAGCTTTCATTCCAGGCATAAAGACTGTACAGTAAGTTAGGTTTAACATAACAATGTGGTATTCCTTAGAAAAGGTTTATCTAGGGAGGCTTGACCCAGTCAATGTGAGGGAGGGTTGATCAGATACTTAAGGCTCCCTTAATTAAGTGTTTTTGGAAATATTTTTATTATATACTGTGCATAATGAAAAGTTAATTGTAAATAAATAAAAGAATGCAAATTTATTCTGCAAAGCTTCAGTAAAATGGTGTGATGGAAAAGAAAATGTTTAAAACTGGCAATTGAAAAATGTGAAAAATTGCAAGAAAATGGGAAAGTTGATAGGAACTTTTTTTCAATTTAAATATTGCTTACAATAGGTAAATCGAAACAGTGGGAAACACTAGAAAGGACTAGAAAGGATGAAAGCAGCAGTTTTAACTCTTTGAGGGGCAGTGGTATGTTTATAAAAACACTTCATTTTAATTCCTAAACATGACAATGGCACCAGAATTTTGCTAAAATCTTTTCCATTTAATATTTATGTGAAATACAGCCTTTTTCTTATTTCCAAATAAATTTGTTCGTAAATTCCGGTGCCAGTCATTTATTTCAACATTTTAGTACTGAAAGATACTTTTCCCCCTAAAGGTTTAAATCATGTTAATGATAAGTTAAGTCCTTATGCGGTTGAAAAAGAACATAGCATCGATCGAAAAACTTTAGGAAAGTGTGCAGAAAAATTTCATCAAGGTGAATACAATTCGATGAAGCCAAACTATGTGACTACTAGAGTTGTCAGTTCGAGTGTCACAAAAAATGGAACAAGGAGATAAAAAAGCGGGACAGTGGCTTCTAAATGCGGACATAATAACAGGAAACACTATGAAAACGGGACATGTCTCTAACAGAATACCCAGGTCGAAATTCATGCTGGTATTTGTTTGCTAGACAAGCATTAAATGTTGTATCCCAGCAAAGTAATCTAGCATAAACTACCATAACACATTTGCTGGTTCCACCATAATTACCAGCAAGTCATGGTGTGCATTGGAACACTTTTCTGCTTGGCCAGCATACATATTCCAGCTTGTGTTGCTTGAATATGTTGCTGGCCTAGCATTCTGCTTTTCTAGCAGTAATTCACAAGCAACAGATACTTTTTTTGTTGCTATTCTAGGATTACATTTCTACCATCAGTTGCTTTTAATTTTTGCTAGGCTGGTATTACATTTCTAGCTTCACTTGATTTTAATTATTGCTATGCTAGCATTACCTTTCTAGCATCACTTGCTTTTATTTTTGCTATTCTCCCAGTTAGACAAAAAGACGTTGGTGGCGCCATCTTTGGAGTATTTCTGAAGCACCTACATTTTTTAGAAGGAGAAACTTACATCGGATTTTCTTTATCTCTGAGAAGGGCAGAACTCGCTACCTCCGGTTTGGGAACTCGATGCTCTACCAACTTCGCTACTGGGGCCGTGTTTGTGAACGATTTTAAATGCGGGTAATGGGTGTAAAGTTGATTCTGCTGTGTGTTGATATTTTTATAAGATAAAGGTGAATTTATCAATGCTGTTATTCTCCAAGTTTCAATTAATAAGGTTAATTTTATTATTAGGGTTTTTTCTATGTTTAATGGATAATTAGAAAATGGCTTAATTATTATAATTTATTATGGGAATTTTCTTTGCTTAATGAATGGTTTGAATATGGTCATAATTATTTGTTGCAGAAAAATAAAAGATTTTGAAGTGTATTTAGGATATAATTTATCAATTTCAGGTGGGGGTTAAGGTTCTCAAAATTTAGTCCTTATTGGAGGGTGGGGGGGGGGGATCAATTGCACATATTTTCAATTCGATTGTAATGAACTTATTTTTTTAATTAAACAGTGCTCCTTGAATTTTGAAATTTAACTGACTAAATTCTCTTTTTGAAAAGCACAGGTGTTTTTTTTTTTTTTTTTTGTATAATTAAAATAATTAAACACTAAGAGAATGAACAGCTAAGAACTTTACGATGGGGAAGTGGAGGGGAGGCGCTTTTTCCCAAAAATCCTTCATGGAAATTAATTTTCATTTTTTTTTTTTTTTTTTTTTTTTTTTTTTTTTTTTTTTTTTTTTATGGGTTAAAATTTTATCTAAACGGGGAGGGGGCGAATTTTCCCAATAAATCCTATATAGAAATTTAAATTTGTTTTCAGTTTTTTTTTTTTTTAGATTTATGTGTTTAGATTTTATCTAAAACAAGTGGACAAAGGCTGTATTGAATTTACGTTTTAGTGGTTCCAAAAGGAAATCTACCGCACCTGAATTTTGAAATTTAACAAACTAATATTTTATTTCTCTGATTTTAATAAATTTAATCTTTTAATTTAATCTTTTCGAGAAACTTAAAAGAAATAAATACTAAGAGAAAGTGCAACTATGAATTTTCTTCCAATTGGGGGAGGGGGGGGGGAGTGGCTTTTTCAAAAATATATATATTTTGTCAAATATATATATTTCAGTAACTAAAAAAAAAAAAAAAAAAAACATTTGATGATGCCAAGCTTTAACAAGCATACAATGCTTCATTTAAGTACCTACCTCATCATTACTGGGAAACTTATATCAGTTACTGGCTACTAGTTATTAGTTACTAATAAACTAGCATATTATGCTGGCAAGCATAAAAAAGCATATAATAGCATGTAAAAGTACCTACCTCTCCATGCTTTGACAGAAGCTTAAACAGCAAATAAGCACATAAAGGGCTTGTACATAGCTTGTCATGCTATTTCTCCCTGAGCTGGCTGCATAGCATATTATGCGGGCAAGCATGAAAAAGCATATAATAGCACGTTAAGGCACTTACCTCTCCATGCTTTGAAAGAAGCTTAAACAACAAATAAGCATAGCATACTTGTACATAGCTTGTCATGCTATTTCTCAATAAGCTGGCTGCATAGCATATTATACTGCCAAGCATAAGAAAGCATATAATAGCACATTAAGATACCTGCCTCTCCATGCTTTGAAGAAACGTGAACAGAAAATAAGCATAACATGCTTGTACATAGCTTGTCTTGCTATTTCTTCCTAAGCTTGCTGCATAGCATATTATGCTGGCAAGCATAAAAAAGCATATAATAGCACGTTAAAATACTTACCTCTGCATGCTTTGGAAAAAGGCTTAAACAGCAAACAAGCATAAAATGCTTGTACATAGCTTGTCATGCTATATCTACCTAAGCTGGCTGCATAGCATATTATGCTGGCAAGCATAAAAAAGCATATAATAGCACGTTAAGGTACCTACCTCCCCATGCTTTGGAAGAAGCTTAAACAACAAACAAGCATAAATGCTTGTACATAGCTTGCCATGCTATTTCTCTTTAAGCTGGCTGCATAGCATATTATGCTGGCAAACATAAAAAAAGTATATAATAGCACGTTAACACGTTCACGCCGGCGCGGTGGGTCACACTCGACTGTCGCAGAGTTGCCAAATCTCCGGCTATTTGGATACCAGTATTTTAATACAGAAAATGTTGTTCTATTAAAGTAGAACAATTGGGCGATTTAAAGGACCAACATTTTCTCTAAAATAATAGTGGTGTGCAAAAAGCCGGAGACTTGACAACTCTGAGACAGTGGAGTGTGACCCACCGCGCCGGCATGAACGTGTTAAGGTACCTACCTCTGCATGGTTTGAAAGAAGCTTAAACTGCAAACAAGCATAAAATGCTTGTATATAGCTTGCCATTCTATTGCTGTGTAAGCTAGCTATATAGCATGTGATGCTGGCTAGCATTATAAAGCATATACTAGCATGAAAATCTAGCAAACAAAGCAATACATAGCAATAACTAGCATATTTTGTATGCTGGTACTAGCAAGAATTTTGACCTGGGTACTGCCTTAAGTGTTAAAATTTCATTTTCCCTGCTCTACAATTATACCTGCTCAGACAAAATCCTGTTTAAAACAAAAATTTTCTCCTCTGACTTGCAATTGCCTCTTAACAGGTTTGTTTAAGCCTCATATTTAAAAAAAATATATAACAATTAAAGCAGGTAGAATAAAGTCATTTTCTTTTTTGAAACTAATTTTATTTCTCTTCACAAATACTGCAATATAAAACAAAGTGGGTCAAGCCTCCCATATAGTGGCTCAAGCCTCCCATATATGGGGAGCCTTGACCCATTGTTTTCTCATTATTAAAATCAATCATTTTTCAACTTTTTTTTAATATTTTACACTTATGTAGCAATTTTAGTTTGATAACTGATTCTATAATAAATAAAATGATACATAGAACTTCATTCTACGTTCAATATTTAGAAAATAAAAAATCATTTTGTAAAAAGTGGGTCAACCCTCCCTAGTCTCCCCTATACATATACATATATATATATATATATATATTTACAGGGTGTTTCCGAGTTCGACCCATAAATTCAGGGGGGTTTATAAGCGGCTAAAAAATAAAAATGAACATGTGGTCGCAGACCACAATTTAATCAAAATTTCAGTGTGTTGTACTGTAACTCAACTTGGATTGACGGTAATAACTTTCTGAAACTGAACTATAATGTAACAAAACTGTTAATAGATATACTCATCTTTGGTTTAAATGTCATAAATCAAAGACAGTTGTAGAAGTTTTCATTATACACGCTAGGAGTATGCAGTTCACTCTTTACCTTTTGGACATAGATTACCACTCGGTACGGTATCACCGACTACGTGAGGACCCTGTTTTTGCAGAACTTTTCGTGAAGTTGTAACATTTCATAAAAAAACAATATACAGTCGTGGGAAAAAAAAGTAAATACCCCCTACTAACTCCTCAACAAATTAACATAGACGAAAGTTACTGGTACCGAACTATTGGAAATAAAGTCTATTTTTAAAAGATGTATATAAAATTTGCTTAGGGGGCCATCTACATATTAAAACGAATCCGAAATTTATTTTTTTCAATAGCAATACCCAGTTTTAACAAGATATTTCAAATCTTCGGTTCAAACTATGCTTAGACACAAAATTTCATGTCATTTAAATCATAAATTTTTGCATAATAAATATTCAAAATTTAGTGCTTCTAATGTTAAATTACATTTTCATATTTTTATTTATATCTCTTGAAATCATGCTCATAATGTGCTCATTTTTTGTGTAGCAATAATACTAATATGCCCAAATATAAATATGTTGAATTTGCAATTTTTATAAATTTATGATATGAATTATGAATTATGAAATTTATATTCGAAAAAATTATGAATTGCCACCTACAGTTTTGTTATGGATTTAGATTTATTAAGTCCTGCTTTATGGAAATCCAAAATTTCTCATTTTTCTTCCAAGTAGTTTTCAGATTATGCTTAAAAAACGGCAAAATGATGGTTTAAGGAGCCGTCTGTGATAGAAGTGACTAAATATTTTAAAATTTCTTCTGCTGTCCTGTAATCTAGCAGCCTTCATTGATTTCTTAAGGTGCTTTGATCTTGAAGGAGGCTCTCTTGGTTAGCAATTGAGTACCGAACTTCAATTTGGATACAGCTCTTAAAATACGCTGCTTTTAAAATAATTATTTTCTCGGAAACTTATCTTACGAATTGCATAAAAATTTGATTTTATGCTAATTGAAGGTTGTAGAGTACATTTATGCTGTCAGAATTGTGTACTGCTATTAAAAAAAAAAACAAAGTTACGGTTAGTTTTAATATTTAAATGCTCCCCTAAGCAAATTTTATATGCACCATTTAAAAGTAGACTTTATTTCCAATTGTTCGGTATCAGTAACTTTCTTCTACGATAATTTGTTGAGAAGTTAGTAGGGGGTGTTTACTTTTTTTTTTTTTTTTTTTCCCACGGCTGTACATACAGTTACGTTTTCAAAGCAATATTTTTTATTTTTCTGAAAATGATAACCGTCAACCCGGGTTCAGTTAAGATGACGTACCCTTATCAGTGACCAAGTAAGTGGTTTGATACCTCATGTTATATGGCAATTTTTCATTCCCTTAATACCTTCTATCACCAATTTGAATTTGTCGTTCGAATTTGGCAACACTGTGTGTATACTGCATATACAATTTTCAGTTAAGAATCCATAAGATAGTCATCTGCGGTAGCACATTGCGTTGCTATCGCGTTGAAATATAAGTCAGAGCTATTGAAAATTGTTTTCGTTGTTACATGTATGTCATGTATGTTGAGAAATATTCTTTATTTCGCAATATTTTAAACTAAAGAATATGGAAATTTAATCCGTCATAAAAAAAAGACTTTTAAAAGACGTTGTTTTATGGATATGATGTTTCAAATTATTGTTGTCATCGTTTGAAAATAGGTTTTTTAATAGTTATCTGTTTTCTTTTACTTTTGCAGAAAAGTATGACTTTTCAACGATGTAATAGGCATTTTTCCTAACTGAAAAATTCGTCAAATCAACGTATAATCTCCTCAAAACCTTGCGATCGGAATTTCTTCCCATCCACCATCCGAAACAGCCTCCCAACCGTAGTTTCTCAAACATTTGGAAGTTACTGAGTTTAATTCTTGTTTTATCTTTTCCCGTAATTTTTATACGTGTGATTTATTTTAATTATATACAAGACAAGTTTATTTTTGTTATTACAGAAGAAATAGTTTTGTAACTGTTTATTTAAAGAGATAGTATGTGAAATAAAATCCATACAGTACGACTTATACGTAATCTTTAATAAATGTTTAAAAAAATTACGATAAAATATACAATATAAATATACGCATAATAATCTATGAGATATAATATATAATACTAAAAATGAGTACAAATTTCAGAGTTTATGTTTTGAAAAAGCAACGTAGATGAGTAGAAAAGAAAAATGCGATAAAAATTATTTAGACCCATTCTATTATCTCTGCATGTCTCTCTTCTCACCAACAGGAAATATAAAAAACCTGCATTTGGAACACACATTCCAAACGTAGCACACGTAAAACGCTACAAACACACATATTCAAATCAGGTCATATAAAATGTCCTTCTGAAATTCCTTCCCGTTTATAAAAATACACATCTAAAATATAATGCATTTATTGTAACATTGTTTGGTGGAGTATTCTGTGAAGTTCACAAGATTTATTAAAACTTCTGACTTCAATAAGTTTATTAGTGAATCTAAATAATAGGCCTTCAGTGTGATTTTTTAGATTTGTGTGGACAATGCGTTGAAATTTAATAAAAATAGTATTATTATTATGGACATATTTCAAACCATTATGTTCTGAATTAAGAATTCATGAACATTTTATCTTCTAAAGCATTTTTCGTAATTTCTTGAACTACATTAGAAGATATACATAATCGTCTAATAAATTTTAGAAGGAATTTAGAAGGAATAATTAAATTTGAATTTATAGGGATTTTTGCAATATTTATAACCCCACTCAAATCTTTTATTTTAAATATTGTTCTTAGTATTATGTAGAATTAAGAAATGTAGAAATATTATGTTCTTACAATAGAAATATAGAAATATTTCCGAATTGAAAATTCCCCCCCCCCCCACACACCTAACGCCGAGAAAACTATGCAAAGGTAAAATAAATCATACTTTTAAAAATATTTTTGTTTTGTGTAACCAATAATGATTTTGGAACGAGATAAAGTAATGTAACTATAGCTCATTCTAAACTGTATTATGACTAATCGATGCATAAAATGAATTTTATAACAGGTTATTTTAATGGTACTCATAATTGCCGTCAGTAGATAAAGGGATAAAGTTACTTTTGTTAATGAAACTATGAAAAAACGCTTTGTCTAAAGAATATTTTGTAATTATATTCTACTGTTTTTTTTATTAATGAAATACAATTATTTACTCCAAATGAACAAAAATATGGTATATATATATATATATATATATATATATATATTCTTTTTTAATGAAATTTTTTAATTAAAAAAATATTTCATATTAATTTAAAATCACGTGCATTATGAAATAAGAAAATGTTTACTGTCAGCCAAAATTGTCCTTTGAAAAGAAAAGAGAATAGAGATAGAGACAATTGGTGTGAGTCAATACATGACTCATTTCAAATACAACTCAGCAACAATCTGATTTATTATGGTAAAGTTTATGCATAATGTATAAATTTTCCAGACAAATTATAATCATCCCTTTAAATAAATATAATTTTTTTAAAATTATCTTTCTGAAATTTTAAATTCAAAGTAATGTTTTAGAAAATAACTGTCTCAAAAAATTACAGCGGGATGGTTTGTATGATATAGAGTAAGAGATATTTTGACGATATGTTTTTTATAACGAACATATTGAAAAATCATGCTAATTTTCATTTTCCGATTAAATATTAATTTTAGGGAAACACGGCAATAAATACTTTAACACTAGAATCGCCGTAGTGGTCATTTTGACCGGTGCCAAATAAAAATATTTCGATTATGACCAGAAATTTCTTTCTAAATTAAGTTTTAAATGTACCACGGAGAAATAAGTTAAATAAATCACTTAAGTAGTTTCAAATAAAACTTCCGGTGTTAAATATTTTTATAACACTTCAATAAAATTTCCGGCGGTTCTAGTGCTAAAGAAAAGGTTAATTAATATTTATTTATTTATTCAGGTTGAATCTGCGTAATTCCGACACAGAAGAACTTTTGTCAGACTGGATAAAAAAAATGGGTAAATGAAAGTTATTTTAAGATACCACTGAGTATATTTTTAAAGTAATAAACAAAAAAAATAGTAATATATACGTTACTTTCTTAGTTCTTGTTCTGAATAAGTAAAAAATTCCTTCCAGCACGGCCTGCAGGCGGAGGTAGAGTTAGAAGTTAAGTACTAATTTCACCAACAAAAACTAAATCAAGATTAGAGATAAAACCCTGTTTGACAATTTTATCTGGGCGCTTTTGAAGAATTTTTAAATTTATTTTTTTGTAAGACTTGGTTTTATCAGAATCATATTAAGGCGGTACTCAAAAAAAAAAATATATATATATATATTATTCCACATTCAACAACTCAACATTTTCTGACACAAACTCAGTCTCAATTTTAAAAGTAAAAACATGAATCTTGGTGACATGATTTTTGAAGAGATTTATAAGCGAAACTGTGAATTTATTTTTTGTGCAATTAACAATTAACTAGAACTTGATTTACAAACAATCATTTTCTCAGTACGACATTTCTGTTTCTAGCACTATCGCTTTGTGAAATTCGGCTCAAAATGCTCAATTTGGCAGCATTTTTTGAAATGTATTCTGCCTTTATAAAAAAAATACACCAATGCAACAGATTACATAGTTTCTGAATAAGAGAGCGAATTGGATGCGTTTGAGAGCAAAAATGAAAAAAATATGAGTCAGAAAGTAAGCCGTTTGGATTTGAGTACACCCTTAACACGATAATTTTTTGAGAACCCCTATTTTTCTTTAAGTTGTTTTTGCTGTAAGACTTGTTCTATCAATAACGCGTGAATATGAAAGTTGTAGATATTATTAAGAAGTTGTATAATAAGTTCAAGCGGAATGGATATCTTGTGAATTGACGAATTTATTAATTTCTTCTTCTTCAACCCAACGCATATTTTTTTCGTTTTTTATATATATATATATAAAAAACGAATATATTATAATTAATATTAATAATAATATAATATTAATTATAATATAATATTATAATTAAATAATATAATTTATATATATATATATATATAATATAATTTTATATATATATATATATATATATATATATATATATATTGCGGAAAGGTTTGGTCCGATCAAAAACTTGTCAGTATAAAAGATGTAGATAATGTTAAGAAGATTTTAAATAAGTTTATGTGAATTTGATATCTTAAGAATTGGCGAATTTATGAATTTTTATCTCAACTTGAGCCCGTTTTCAATTTTATCAAAACTCTGTGATGCCCAAATTTTCTACCCTTTTCCTAGAAGTAATAATAATTTTAAACTGATTTTATATGTATTATAATTAAGAAGTTATGGGGTTTTTAGTTTTTCACAAAACCCTTCCCTATTTCCATCCCCTTGGTCCGATTTTGTCAATTAACGAATCTTGACCTAGATTTTCTTCCTCTTGATTTAATGTATTAGTTTGGAAGAGGTAAAGAAGTTATCGTGTCCATAAAAAAGTGATATATATATATCGATATATATATATATATATATAGATATAGATAGATAGATAGATAGATAGATAGATAGAAAAAGTTTAGGACTGGGGGTGGTTTTGAGTTCGGGGGGGGGGGACATAATCGACGTAGAACTGCAAAAATATTTCAGAAATTCCTACATAGGGAAGATTGCAATAGGTAGTATTTCTTAAGAAATCTACCTAATACAAAATATAACTATTCTATTTGAATCTATTCCTTTTTATGCAATTAAACAAAAAAGTATGTATTTTTTGTTAAAAAAATAATTATCGGGAATAATAAATATGATCGAGAATTAATATGGATTATGTACTATACTTGCCTTAAATATTAAGCATACGTTTTCCCCTTGATAATAATAATAATAATAATAATAATAATAAAAACATGTAAATATGTCTGCACAAAAAATTCAAACATTTCGTCAAACTTGAAGAAAATGATCTAGCTCATGTAATATAAAACGATAAAAATGAATCTGTATTAAAAAGATCGTAACATGTTAAACAATTACAGAATTTTTATTATACCATGTTTCTGGAAATATTATGAGTAAACGTTAAACATTTTTTTTTTTTTTTTTTTTTTAATTTTTTTTTTAAGCATGCATTAGGAATAAAAAGATTCTCAGATGTTAACACTTTTATTACTTTGTAAAACAGTTATTAAAAAATTTAATTAAATTCCAAAATTAATTAATTAAAAACCAAAAAAAACATAACTCACATTAAACATATATATGAATATGCCACTGTATAAAATGAATTAAGCGCGGTTAAAATTACAAAGGGATTTTAACATCCCGAGGTACAGAACATAGTTGAAAATATTTAAGTGAAAATTTGAATGCATTTTTTAAATCTAATATATTGTTTTAGAATGCACACTAAGGACAGCAAAAAGCATTTGTGAATAAAAAGTATTAATAGTGTATTCAAAGCAAGTCATGAAATTTATTAAAAGTATACCTCGTATTAGTTGTATGACAGGAATTGGTAGTCAACGAGATCGCCTAAGCTTTCGCTACAAAGAGCAGACATTTCGCTTCTAAAAAAATCAATAGCTTAAGCATCTAGTTCAATTACATATCTTTTAATATTGGGTTTCATTTATATTTAATTTATTTATCCATTTAATGATAAAATTTTAATCCCAGTATAGAATTTAGAGAGAAACATTTTTGGTACAATTTATATTGGTTTCGGTGCAAATGGATTAATATTTCTTAAATGGGCTGCAGGTGATATAGAAAGATTAAAAAACATTTTTGAGAAATATTTTCGAACCATAAAAAAATAATAAATTGTGAAACAGTTTTCAAGCAAATCGCATTTCAAAAAGCATGCTTTAAAAACGGAACTTATTAATCAGTTGTTGCCACCGTAATGTATGACGCCTGCGTTATATAGTGAAACGATTTTGCTTTATACTATAAATTTATGCCTGATTGTTTGCTTATAAATTTTTGAAACTTTTTTTTTTATGTTATAGGCACCCTGTAACTATCCTTTTATAAAATCCTGTATATATTTTTGTACGAGACATAAAAATTCTAGAAAACTTGGAAAAGCTTCTGCAACATATAATTTAATACTTCATGCACTACTGATTTCTTTTTGCGGAGCCCATTACAGTAAACAAACTTAAAATGAAAACAATGTAATGCTTCCTTCCAGATACGATTCCTTGATTTCCTTAAAATTTCCTATATACTTTAAAGAAAGTTTCTCTTCTAAAAACAAGCGGAACATTCTATGCTTGTTTTCTTGCAGTGGAACACATCAAAATGAAATCTGGAATTGTATATGCGACAGGGCGTAACATTAAATAGAGAAATTATACTTTTTGGAAAATGGAGTACAACAAATGCACTTTTTCTATGAAGATTTTTGAAATGAAATCAATTGTTAGTATAAGTTTTCCGGAATAAAAATGTTTCTTTACGTAATACAAAGTAAATCGTTAGTTTATTAAAACACATTATGACAGACTTCTTAATATAGAAAATAGACTTTGCTATTTAAAACTGGAAATGGATATTTAAGATGTAAATATAAAATATTTTTATATACCATCAGTCAAATATAAATTTGCATCAAAGTTAGTAAACTTCTTGGAATTTCCAAAGATTTACGATTTATTATTCCAAAGATTGCATAAACTATTTATAATTAGAAATTATCTGTTATTCCTTTAAAATGCGGAATTGTTTTTTTTTTACTACGTACAGTTACAGAATTAGGGAAATATCCCAGCGAATAAATATTGCGAAAAATTCAATTCGAAAACACTGTTAGAACTGTAACCACCATGTTTCCACGTGTAATAACTACATAATAAAATAATAAACATTTTTCTCGATAAATTTAACGTTAATTAATTTAAGCCCACTTTTGTAAACATATCTTGCATTATCGACCTTGTCAATTTTTGAACTAAAATTCATTCCGAACATATGTATTTAGTTTATTATATATTGACCTGTTCAGCCCATTCCGAATACATTTTACGACTACAATCTTCCTTTTGAATACATGAATAAAACATAAAGTATTGCAGCCGTTATGAGATTGATTATTTCAAATAATAATCCTACAGGGTGATTCTAAATTCATGGTACAAACTTTAATTGTTGGTACAGATTAACAATTATCTGTATAATAATAGCCTAAGTCATGTGACTGTCATCAATAGTTCTGGGTTGACCGCTTCGCTTATATTCCATGAGGCCAATTTGGTAATTTAATGTTAGACGAGAGCAGGTGATAAATTGCCAAATATTATTTCATCTCCATCATGTCATCAGTATTATAATAGTCCATTTCATGCGACTGTCAAAAGCAATTTTTCGCTTTGTAAATTAAAACAAAGTTTTTTCTTCTTTTTTAAAGAAATAATTGAGAGACATAAATTTTAAATATTTCAGTTTTAAATTAAAGTTATATATTTTAAATAACATGAGTGAAAGTTTTATATTTTAAATGAAATACGAAAAAATACGACAGGAGCAATATTTGGCAATTTATCACCTACGCCCAGCAAACATAAAAATACCGAATTCATGATTTCTATATCAGAATCTTCGATTTGGCGAATTATTGAGCAAGTAAATTAAATTATGAATTAATGTAACATGATACAATGCTTATCATAAATTTAAGGGAGACCAAACTGGTCGCCTATTGCGGCTAGTTTATTGTATAGGAATGTATTGGCGCAAATGACGCGCTGAGGTACAAACGCCAGGTGGCTAGTTTGACACTCTTTTTATTTCAAAATTTCTCATTCATAGCAGAAAATTCCTATAATATTTTTTTTTTTTTTTTTTAACAAACATTTTACGATTACATAAAAAAAAAAAAATCTCCTTTGAAAATTTCGATTCCATACCGTAAATTTTCAAAAAAGAATTTTTTCTTTATGGAATCATGAAATGTCTGTCGTAAATAAAGAAAAGAATATTATAGCAATTTTCTGGTGCGTCACTTGCGACCATATATTCCTATACAATTAATGATTGCTCCAGTGTCCTGTACCAACCTTTAAAGTTTTTACAATGAATTTAGAATCACATTGTATGTAATAAAAATAGCATGAAAAATCTTTTTTTTTAAGTTTTTTTATGTTTTTTTATAACTTTAAAAGCCTTGCAAAACAAATATATCGACAAAACATATCCATGAAAGAAAAATACCATATATATTACATTATAGCCATTTTCCTATACAATATTCAACGACCCAAAATTTTAAAATCTTGATTCAAAATCTATATGAGTAAAAATTTAGTTTAAAAAATCGAAAAATCCGACTGCGTAAAAAGCGAACTAATTAATTATTTCTCATCAATGTGAAACTATTTTTTATATTACTTACCTATTTTTTATTTACTTGTATCGATGACTTTTAAGTTGTGTTTAATTGTTAGTTCCCATCTATAAACACAGTTTTGATGAGGACTATAGATGTCTATGAAGGTTAGAATTGCAGTAAAGCTAGAGATCCTACTTACACAACTTCCAGTTTGTGTAATATTTTAACGGAGCTTTTGACTGTAAAATAGTCAATGAAACATCATCTTCATTTTGAAATACCAATCCAATGATATATCACTCAATAAGGTACATATTTTTTTTTTCGTCTCTACCGCCATTTTGAACGTATAAAAACAAAACCTAGCCTATAACCATCGGACGGTTAAGACGAATCGTTAGAGACCACATTCATTAAAATCCATCCAACCGTCGGACAGTTTCGAGGGCATAAATTAATCCACATACCTAGATACGCTTGAAACACATAACCCTTCTTGGCAGTCGGGTAATAATAAAAAAAAGAGTAGGTAATACAATATTTTTAATACCAAATTCTTTTTAAAATTTTCGTTAAAAATTTCATTTTTCATTAAAATTTTCCATTTTTTTTTTTTGGTTGTTTGCTTATAGCATGTACGTTTGCAATTAAATTTAATGCCACTTTCAGAAAATTTGAGTGCAATAAAAATAATATTCTTTCAGACCAATCACATTTTTAAAAAAGCAAACAGTAAAAGCGGAATTTATTATTCAGGTGTTGCCACCGTTAATATATCTTCAACTTTACTCATGGACAGGTTTTTGCTTTATAATATAAATTTATTTTTGTGTGATTATGGATTATTTGAAACTTTTTAACTGTTAGGGGCATCTAATAACTATCCTCTTCTAAAATTGTGTATATATTTTTGTGCGAGATATAAAAATTCCAGAAAACTTGGAAAAGCTTTTACAAACTATAATTTAATACTTAATGCACTACTGATTTCTTTTTACGGAGCCCATTATAGTAAACAATCTTAAAATGAAAACAATGTAATGCTTTCTTTCAGATACGATTCATTGAGTTCGTTAAAAGTTCCTATACACTTTAAAGAAAGTTTCACTTCCAAGAATAAGCGGGACATTCTATGTTTGTTTTCTTGAAGTGAAACACATCAAAATGAAATCTAGAATTCTATAAGCAGCAGTGTGTAACATTTAATAGATAAATTATACTTTTCGGAAAATCGAGTACAACAAATGCATTTTTTCTGAAGATTTTTGAAATGAAATCAATTGTTAGTACAAATTTTTCGTTATGTAATATAAAGTTTATTTATTAAAATTTTATTTTAGATATAAAATTTGTTCCAAAGATTTTAGATCTATTATCCGAAAGATTACATACACTAATTGTGATTAGAAAGTATTTATTTTAAATATCAGAATTGTTATTTATCACGTAACTTTTCCCAACGTTTAAATACTGCTAAAAATTTAACTTGAGAATACTGGGAAAATTTCCCTCGATATATTTATCATTGATTAAATTATATAATCGAGTAAACAAATCATGCATTAATGTACTTATCTATTTTTAAACCAAAATGCATTTAGAAATTTTTATTTATTGGTCTCTGCAACCCCTTCTCAATACTATTTACGACAACAATCTTCATTTCGAGTACTATTTGAACAAAACATAAAGTAGTGCTGATAGTATGCGATGGATTATTTAAAAAAATACTTATATTTATTACAAAGAGGAGAAAAAATATATTTTTTTATTTAAATATGTTTTTAATTAGTTCAAAAGTCTCATGAAACAAAATTTGAATACAACATATCCATGAACAAAAAATCATATAGTCATTTTCCATTTCTCTATTTCACGACACTAAATTTTATTATCGTCATTCAAAAAATATATAATTTATTAAAAAAATGTATATCGTAAAATATTTGTTTAAAGGTGCTTTGTAGATTTTCTTTAAAAATGTCAAAAAAATTACCTATCTCTGTTGTTTGTTTACAGCACATATGTTTTCAATAAAATTTCATGTCACTTTCAGTATATGACAATGTACAACGTAAACCATATGCTGCATTTTAACCATATGCATTTTAATTGCGCATGCGCAAATAATTTTTATTTTTTTGGAAAATTTAGTTTTCGTTACATAAGACAACAAATAATCCCTGACTCATCGAATATCATGAAAATTCAGAAATATATTGTTGATATTGTAACCTGAATTTTAGTTGTTTTCTAAAAGTTGCAGGATTTAAAGGTATTTTAGACTTTTAATTCACTTCCAACAAAATCGTACATATTTAATATATATTCACACATATATTTTAAACAGATGCTTATGTTTTGATAATTCTTTTTTTCTGTTGGAATGGTCTCGTTTTTGGTGTTTTCAGAGGGAACTAAAGCATTAACAGAAAAGGAAACTGCAAAAAGTGATAATTTGTGGAAAATCACACATCATCCACCTAACTTTAGAAAACAACTAGATTCAGCTAACTACGCCGCCTACAATGGTCAAAACTGTCTCTTTTTTATATATTAGTTGTCATATATAGTTGACTGCGAAATTGTGAAAAAATATATATCGCTCCCTCATGAGCTGATAAGAATTATTCAAACAAATGTTCATATTTAATTATATATTTAATATATCTATATTTTAATAGCGGTAAGTTGTTTCTACTGAATTTTGTGAAATTGCACAAAAATCCTGTTAAAATTGGTTCAAAAATTCTTTATGATTTAATCAAATAAAACATTGAAAATCCCTTCATATTTTAAAGGAGCATTTATATCTCCCTGAATATTATTAATATAAGGTGTTCTCAAGTAATATTTTTTTATACTTAATTTGTTGTTGTACACTAATTGTTTTCATGATTAGACATTTGTTGAAAAATATGTGGTCAAACCCGTTCGTAAAATTTGCAAATTTTTCTATGATTTGGTCATGCATTTCTCAAGGTATTAAAAAATAGTCTAAAACTCCAAGTGTCCAGTGACGTTTGGTCGAATAGCGTATGTAGCACAGGCTATTGTTTCCTGTAAACGTATAAAGAAGCTTAATGAACAAGGTTGTAAAAATCGTGAACTTTTCTATGCATTAGTCACTTTCACCAGGTATTCAAAAAAACGCATAAAATCTCAAGTGTTCAGTGACTTTTGATCGAATAGCGTATTTAGCACAGACTATAAAGAATCTTAACAAACACGTCCGTAAAAATTGTGAAATTTTCCCGGTATTCGGAGAAACGTCTAAAATCCCAATTGTCCGGTGACATTAGGTCGAATAGCGTATTTCGTACAGACTATAAAGAAGCTTAACAAATATGTTAGTTAACTTCGTGTACTTTTCCATCCATTCGTCATGTATTTTATTAGTTCTCGAAAAAAATGTCCAAAATACCAAGTGTCCAGTGACTTTTGGTTGAATAGCGTATTTCGCACAGACTATAAAGAAGCTTCACAAACACGTTCGTAAAATTCGTGAAATTTTCTAGGTATTCGAAAAAAAAAGGTCTAAAATCCCAAGTGTCCAGTGGCTTTTAGTCGAATAGCGTAATTACAATATACTTTTAAGAACTTTATCCAACTATCTCAAGGTACACATCAGTAAAAAAATATACATGAGTAAAAAAATATACATAGTGAGAATTTATTCCCTTTCTCCTGTACATAGAAAATGGTTTGTCAGTTAATGTGTCTGCCTACATTAAAATAGCGGTTTTCGTGAAAAGTTTCGAAAATTTATATATTGTTACATTTGAAAGAGAGATAGATCTTTTACGATTCCAAATCTGTTTTCATTTTACTCCAATGATTAATATAGGAGGCGTTATGGCCAATTTAATAAAGGTAGAATAAGGAGTCAAATACGAGAAGAGGGAGTAGGAAGGACAGGAGAAATGCTAATAATATTTCTACGCATCATTTCCTTATCCCCCCCCCCCCATTCCTTTTCCTATCATTTTCTCGCTTTTAAAAATAAAAGAACTAATAAAACTTATTTGGCAGTTGTAGATTAATTTTGTATGTATCTGAAAGACACATACAAAATAGAATTAAATTGTGTTTGCGAGAGTAAGGAGACCTCTAGGAAAAGAAAGTATAATATATGCAATTCTATAGTAAAGAGCATATTGTTGTATGGAGCAGAATGATGGATAATTATGGATACAGACAGAAAGAAATTAACGGCGGTAGAATCGGAGGTCCTAAGTAGATCATGCAGGCTATCATGAATAGAAAGAGTAAGAAATGAAAGAATCGAGGAAATGAAGAAAATAAAGGGAACATATTAAATGATATTCAAAAAAAGCAATTCATCTGGTATGGCCTTGTAAAAAGAATGAGCGGTGAAAGACTACTCAAAATCACATTTAATTATAAAACAAACGAAAGAAGGAAACTGGAAAAACTACGAAAGAACTGGATGGGTGATATTGCAAAGACAATGAGGGATAAAGCTCTGAAGGAAGAATGGACCGGAAGAAATGGAAAAAGACTGTTCTAGATTCTTTGGATGACAGCATCTGACGCCATAAACTGAGATTATATATATATATATATATATATAGGAAAGGTATAAAAGAAATATTGAAATAAGATATCTAAAAAATCAATTTTTCCGTTATTTTCATCTTTCATAATTTCATTACATAAAGTGTTTTAAACATATTTTTCTGAAATTTTGGGAGAATACTTTCCATATTAATCACGATGTTTTGAAGAAGAAGCTAAGCTTTATGTGATAATATAATTATTTTATAGGTACTGGAATAAAAAGTAATTGTAACTTTCAACACAAAAATATCTATATTTTTATATGTTTTGAAATATTTTATCTAATTTGGACGATATTGTAAAACTCATATTTCAGTGCACAGGTAAGTGTAGAAATATAAAAAAAAATAGTTGGTTGAATTGACTGTATGCTGTCTGGCGTTTAAATAGGGTAATAAAATAAATGTTTGGGTAATAAAATTTTGCTCAAAAAAGTCACAGAACCCTCGATTGTTTTAACGTTTATGTAGATGTTGATAAGGTTTTATCTTTTTGCATCATTCTGCATTGCAATTGAAATAAAAATATGTGTATTTATTCACACATGTATATTTTAGGGGGCTCAAGACTCTTAAAATCGGAAAATATGATTTAAAAAAAAATGACCATTTTCAACATTTAATATTTTAAAATGTATTTATTTTAAGACACATATTTTACTGCGATGAAAGATATAACTATGATCTGTAATTTCATGTATTATAAAATTACAAAATGCAGAATTAACATTTACAGGGGGCTCAAAACTGTCAGACAATTCATGAGCAGAAAATTGGCATAACAGATTAGGTGCAGCATTACAAAATAAATTTTGAAACTAGAATGAAAGTTATGGTGCCTATTTATACTTTAGATTATAATAACTACCCTGAACCTAAATAAATGTATATTTAACGCTTAGTTATATTTAGCTAATGTAAAATTTAGAAAATTTCAACAGTACAAGCACACACACACACACACATATATATATATATATATATATATATATATATATATATATATATTAGAAATATATATATATATATATATATATATATTAGAAATATATATATATATAAGAAATTTTAGGTTCCGTTTGTACAGACCACCATGAGCTATTATGCGGGTATAATTCTAAAAGCCACAACTTCGGTTTTAATAAGAATTTCAAGGAAACAGTTACATAAAAATGTTCATAAAAACAGGAATTTAACACCTAAAAAAATGTAAATTTCGAAATTTTAAAGCCTTATGGTGAGACCCCTTTAAAAAAGGCGCTTCAAACGTATGCATATACCATCAGGACAGATTGTGAAACTACGTATTTATGCAATTAAAACTTATTTAAGAAAATTAATTAGTAACAATTGAATCAAAAAAATATATTTAATTGAAATTATTGTCATTTAATTAAAAAAGAAATTATTTAATGTTCTATGACAATGGTATCTTTAGATAATTTTTTTTTTTTTTTGCAAAGATTTTTTTTTAAATTATAGTTTAACATTTTATTCTGTAAAATAGTAAAATTGTAAAATTTAAAAAATGTATTTTTTTTAATGTTTTTTTTTTTCGGATTTCAAATCGATCAATTTACATATTTCTTTGAAGAGAGTTTTAAGACCTGCTAATTAAAACCAAGTACAGAAATTAAAATCTTATATAATTATACGTACAATGATGATGGAACATTATACATAATCCAAACATAACATGTAACTTGCATAACTATCCAGTTCACCAGAAATTATTTGAGTACATTTTAGTGTGAAAGATAAACTAGACACAATTACGCAGTTACTGTTGATTCGATCATTAAATGGATGTTAATAGATTCTTCGTAATAATTGAATATTGTATATTGCATTCAACCAGAAGATCTATTCAAAATGTACGACAGGCAGAAGTTCTGTAATTTGATCAAACTCCTTGTTCCAGGTAAACATTGCATTCACAGCTATTTTAAGGGGGCTCAGGGCTTGATCGATTACTAAAAACATGTAAACAGAGCTCTCGCTTCGAGTCCATATTAAAACAGAAGTATTCAATGTAACTAATTTAAACTTTCTGATATTTTTAAGGTATGTTTGTAGTCTTATAAAATTATAAAATGAAGTAATTCAATGTAATAAAACAAAAAATATAGCAAAATTTATAAAACACAATTTTTGGAAAAAATTTTAGATGTCATATCACCATCCGTAAGATATCTTAACGTTAAATTGACATAAGAACCTAATTATTGCTTTACAATGACCAAGAAACTTTACACTATAGAATGAATTAAGGATATAACTATCACCCAAAGGAAACCTTATTAAAAAACCTCTCAATTTTGAAAATGTAAAAAACGCTAAAAAGTACAACATTTTTTTCATTAAAAATACTCAAAATATTAAACTATCTAAAATATATTAATTCATTCTATAGATAATGATGTTATATGCATGCACAAAAAATTTAATCCATTCCATCAAATAGCTTTTTTTTTTTTAATCTTACGGATAGTCGTCAAAAATCAAGTTTTGAGAAAACGCGACTTAAAGTTGTAATTAAATGGGTGCGGCTTTGTAACGATTGTTACATAAATGCCCATAACTTCGTTGAAAATCCAAATATTTGTATGCGGTTTTTTGCAATATGTTCAGAATTAATTAAATAACTAAAATAGATACTCAAAGAAAAAATCGATTTTTTAAATATTCTCAATCCCTGAGCCCCCTTAACAGTATAATATGCTGCTTTTTCTAAAACACCCAATAAAATAATTTAATTTAGTTTTAGAAAATGAAAACTATTACTTAAATTCATGAATTACGATCTGAGTTGAATGTATTTTTAATTCCCATATTGTCTCAGAAAAAAAAGATTTGATAATGTATAAAATTATGCTTTTTTTTTTTTATGTTAAGGCGACAGTAGACGTTAAAAATCGCAAAAAAACATTAAAAAAAATCCCTTTTTTTATTTTTTGAAAAAAAAATGGTCTGGCTATCTTCTACTTTCAAATTAAAAAAAAATATATTCAAATCCGATAATTTTATGCAGAGATACAGCTGTTTTTCTAACGTAAATGAACGTTAATCTACACTTTAAATAAAACTTTAATTCCTGTTTTCTCAAAAGGGGAATTTTCGCCGGCTGAGTAAATTCAAAATGCTCCATGCGTCTTAATTTTATACCAATTTTCATTATACTTGGTAATATTGTTGTTGATATACTTTATTACAAAACGTGCTTTTAATATGTATACATTATTTCATATAAAGGTAAAAAAGTAATATTTTATCATTGAATTTTAACCGAAATGATCAATATTATATGTTTATAATTTTTTTCTGCCAAGTAACTAAGTATAATTTTAAAATGTATACCAATTTTTGATATAATATCATAAATCTATTCTAAAAAAAAGAAAATACAAGTTTCTGAAACAAAATTTAATGCGCATGGAGCATTTTTATTTTCTATCACTAATTAGCATATTATTAATTGAATACTCATTTGCATATTAATATTTTTTAATGAAATAAAGAACTTTTATTAATTATTGCACAAATTATATGCGTATTGAATTTCAAAACAATTGAGCAAAACTGTAGAAAATGTTTTTGAACGTCCACTCTCGCCTTAAACACGTTGTATACATTTAAAATTTTGAGGAAGTTTTTTCGTTTATATGGTATTTAGTTGCGGAAGAAAAAATATGAATTTAGAATGTGTGTCAGAAAATCAAACCAACAATTTATATGATTAATACGACTACAACACATTTAACACACGATACGATTTAACTCACACTTTATTTTGGAATGTGAAATAGCACTAGAATAATGAACGTTGTGCAAAATTAACTCCTGTATTGAAAGTGATGGCCATTCTGACTAACCGGACACTGCTGATAACTTCAATCAATGCATCTGCAACTCCGGATTAACACTTCCCACTCATTTGCGTAAAATTTTAGAATACATTTGCTTTGCTTAAATGATTTGTCTATCATTGTTCAATCATTATTTAGAGCTAGTTAATACTGAATGGGAAAGAAGAACATGATAGTTATTAGCGAATAAATTGCCTCTACACTTTGTGGGATAGCTTGTATTTTTTACGAACAAAACAAAAATCTAAAAATATGAAATTAGTCAAAATCAAATAAGTCAAATTCTTCTTGTTATGATTTCTTCTTATTTATTTTTTTTTAAAGAGAGTAACATGAGTTGAACTCTACATTTGCCTCTATTGTAAATGAATTCTCGTTCATAAAACACAACACAGCAAAAACAAATATTAAAATAAAAATGAAAAATTTTTATAGTGCACTTAATTCTTTATGCATCTAGGGACTTACAAATATTGCATTTCATCTTACGATATAATTGCAGTTTCAATTAATTTGAGTATGTACTCCTTGTTACTTGTAAAATATTATTTTTCTTAGAACAAAATTTAAAAAAGGATAAATTCTATTTAAATATAAAAATATCTGTTTGACGAAGTGGGGTGTTACATTAAGAAAAATATTAAGAAGATACTTCAGACATTTTTCTTTCTATTTCATTAGCAATGATGTATGTTGAGTTGAATAATTTATTCAATTTCTCTTTTCATTGATAGGTAGATTCCGTCAGAAGTCGACCCATTGAAATTACTGTGTTTTTATAGATTATACCATCTGTTCTAATACCACCAGGAAAACTTAGAAGAGAGCAATCCTCGCTCACATTTCAAATCTAAACTTTCATAGGAAAAAGCACAAATAGCCATGCATCAATATGTGATGTATTAAGAAAAAAAACCTTAAGCGATCAACTTCGTAATGACATTGTACCAAACTCTGATGTATTCAATACAAACACTTAAATTGGACATGATATTTGGTTTTTCTGGTAAATTCACCTTAGGATGCTAAAAGGAAATTCATTTGGAGAAGTACTTTTTGAATTATCAAGTATTAAAATTTGAAATAACTTACGTGAAATTAATTTGTAATTTTTAGATAACATATTGCAATTAGAGCAGTTTTTTAAACACAAGTAAAAAAATATTTGATGGTATAAGCTGTATGATTTTTGATTCACATAATGGAAGCTTTTATAAATAGATTTCTGCTATGTTTCGAAAATTAATTTCAAGAAACATATTTATTCGAAAAAATTTTCAAAAACAAATGAAAATTTCAAATTATGAAGTTTGAAACAGAAACAAATATTTAGAAGTTTCAAATATACTAATTTAAGAAGAAACGTTATTCACTCATTTAATTTGAGTTATTATTAAACATATCATTGTTGAGATTAAGATTTGTTTCGCAACTAATAATAATGATTTATTAGCTCCGAAATTTAAAACTTTTAATTCTAAAACCGTTCGTTCGAATGCATTCCTTTGGAAACATAAGGTATAGATGACGTCTAATTAGTTATTCATATTTAAAATTTCAGATTTTGGTAAAATCCTGAATGCAAAGGATCCTAATGCTCACTTTTTATTAATATAAATTTAAAAAGCTGTAATTTCCAGTTGAATGGCCATATCCGTGATTTCGAGGTTAAAATGCATGAAAACTCTCTGTTTTTTTTTTTTTTTTTTTTTAATCGATTGTGCAGAAAACTCGTCGAAGCGATCTCCCAAACGCAAGGATTTCGAGAAAAGTGCAAAGAAAAAGTAGGGTGTCACATCAAGTATTAATGAAAAAAAGCTTTATATGTCTATTAGATATATTCTGTTAAATCATATTCTGTTAACAACACATTGACGCACATTGGTAGGTTTACCAAATTTAAATATAACATCTACTCATATAAACATAGTATTATAATATATATACCAATGATGTTTTCTTTCAATAAAGGTTATTTTTGACGCAACGGATCTAATGCAATACCTTTCCTTTTGCTTTTTCTGGGAAACGATGCAACCTAGATACATGATTATTATTAGGTATTCCAAACAAGGACTATTGTTTCGTACACTATATTTTCAGGGGCATCCGAACAACTGGTTTATCATATCTCTATATAATGCAGCTATATTATACTGCGTATATAATTTAGATAATACTAAAATATCATCAGTGTGTCGTGAAAATACAATTCGCACCTTATTGGATCAGTGATTTGGTCATTGAAATATCTTCGATTAATTCGTTGCGTCCTTGATCAAAGACATACATTTTAGAATTTTTTAAGAATTCTAAATTAATTTAAAAGAATTAATCATCATTTTTAATAATTTCTCTATCACAACTAGGGGGCTCTGCCCCCTACGAGCTATGATCGTCAACCACCGTTCAGACACCGCAGACTGTAACAGCACGCTAATTTGATCGGCTTTAAAAAGATTTCGGAAGACTGGATTATAATTTGAATCTGACAATTATAAACTGACGTAATTTTCACCAAAATTTTCTTTCTCTTTTTAATATTCATGTAAAAATACTTTTGTTAGAAAAGAAATATTATGATCATCTTAAAATATCAAATAAATGTCTCGCGCAATTTTTAAATTTAATCTGTTTTGCAATAGTATTTTTTATTCATTTTACGTAATAAGTGTAATGTGACGAAAATTTGACGTAGATTCTCCTATTTAAGACTTCTAACGCATGTTAATGAATTTATTATTTTACAATATTCTTTCTCTTTTAAAATTCACGTGTAAGTATAGTTTTTATGACGTAATTTTCAATGAGTTCCTGCTTTTTATATTTTCTGTTTATAATAGTCACGTGTAAAATAAATTTTTTATTTGAAGCAAACATTATTGTTTGCGCTGTTTATACAGTTGGCAATAGTTTAAATTAATACAATTTTCTAAATTTTGTAAAAAATATTTCTCGAAATGCTGAAAATTTGAATTTAAAATAGAAATAAAACCTCAAAAAATGAGCCAAATTAAAATACTAAATGCAGTTTGCACACAGGGAAATTCTGACGCATAAAATGATCTAAAAATGATTAAATTCCTATGTACAGTTTTTGCTCCTATAAAACTTTTTTAATGGAACGATTTTGTCCAAATTTGGCATTAAATATCTCTTGAAATAATTCTTCGATTTGCAAACTGTCTGCATCAGCGTGTTTATCAAACATTTCTCTATAATACTACCGATTTTCATATTTTTGTATCCAATAGTTTTTTTTTAATATTAACGTTGAAAGGCCATGATTAAGCATTCAAATTCGATGCCGATCTGCCGGGAATATCTACGCAGATTTTTATTTGTCCATTTCCAAATCAAACCTTTTTTTTATATATAAAAGATTTACAAAAATTTAGAAATCATACAAATAGTTGTCAGCATCTAGAAATTTTTGTATGAAGATGGATAAAAACATGAGCTTTTAAAGCAAATAAGTTGAAACTGGTGTGAACCATCTGCATAAAAAAATCTATGAAAGGATTGCTGCTTTCATAGTAGAAGCACGTCTTCTTTGCGCCTGACGAAGAAAGACTCAGATCTTTCGGAAGGCCTTGCGAATGTAAAAGTTTTTTATGGTGTTTTAAGATGTTGTTTAATACTTACATGAGCGTTCGTCCAGGTAAGCCTTTTAAGAATCATATTAGTTTGACATAATTTAATAATAGTTTTAGTTAAATATATTTCATATTTTGTCAAGAAAACTAAAAACTTTTATTTAATCTTATTATGATAGTTATAAGTAATTATAATTTTGTTACAGAATTATTTTAAAACACGTGTCAATGATCATGGACAATCATTCAAACAATGTTTATACCAGTATACCCGTTTATGATAATGATTAATTTCGTATAGTTTTTACTGCGTATAGTTCTTTTGTGTAATTTTTTTTTGTTGTTGTTCCTATAAGATTTCCATAAAATATATGAATGAAATTTCGACCTCTATAAAAACCTGTTTAAAAATCCCATTTTTTATAAAGAGATATAATAATAGATTATTTCTATAAAAACACGCATTCATGTTCTTCTTATCAAAACTTATTTTTATGTTCATCGATGGAAAATAAACGTTCCCGATCTCTTCAGGAAGGAATGAAGGTTTAGTGAAATAAATATAAATCTACAAAAAAAAAAAAAAAAAAAAAAGATCAGGCAGAGGCAGTTGCTTTTGAATAAAAGAATAATCACCGAAAACACACAGTTAAATTTTGATAATTATTTTTCATCTTTTGCTTTGTTTTATATTTTGAAAAGTCATAAATTTTAGCAACTTGCAGAGCAAGAGTGAATAGATTTGGAGATACATCTTTCATTCCGGAGAAAAGAGCAAAAAAAGGGGGATAGTTTTACAGAAGGGGAAGTTTTATAGAAGAGCTATATGGTAAGGACAAAGATATATTACTTGTGAGATGGTATGACAACAAAAGTGTGTGTATTACAAGTAACTGTCGGGGTAAAAGAAACACAGATGTTGCTAAACCGAAAATTCTAAACAATACATTGATGTGATTGGATCAGAAATAGTGAAGACATATAATCCATAAACGGAAGGTGTCGATAAGATAAATATTTTTTTAATTTGTTCTGCAGAATTTTTATTCGATCTAGAAAATGGACAATGCAACTCATATTTCATAAAATAGGCTTGGCTATATGTAATAGTTGGCTAGAATATAAACGAGATGCTACCGAGAGCAATATTTCAAAGGCACAAGTTACGGATTTGTTATACATCAGGATGACCATAGCTGACTATCTAGTAAAAGCTCGAAAGCCATCGCCATCAAGGAAACGCGGTCAGCCAAGTAATGGCGAACACATACCAGAAAACTCTGAACACGATATTTCGCGTAAAAAAACAGAAGTAAGAACTTATCAGAGAATACAACTCAATGTAGTAGATAATTCACCTTAGTCCAGGCAATAGAGACCGTATAGGGGCTCTACCTAGCAAAATTCATGGTAGTTCTGAAAAAAGGCTTACTATATGTTTTTTGGGTCGCTGAATCCGAATTTTTAACTTCCCACCAAAATTTACCCCGGCAACCCCGCCAAATTTTGGTAAAATGCCCCCAAAAAGGTTTTTATTAAAAAAAATCTTTGGATGACTTACGTTGAAGGGGAAGGGGGATCTGTCTCGGAACATGCGCGCGGTGCTGCGTGAACTAAGTTGCGCAATCCCCCTTAACCACTCACACGTTTACATTCGCCCTCCTATCTCCCCTCCGAACTTTCTCTATAATGTTTAATTTAAGTTTTTTGGGTCGCTGAATCCGAATTTTTAACTTCTCCCTAAAATCCCCCCCCGAACCCCCCCCCCCAAATAGTTGTTTTTAACTTAAATTTCTTATTGTTTTAGGGGAAAAACATTACGAAATTCAGAAACTAAACAAAATTTGCAACAAATAGGATATATGACATTATGGCATGGGATGAACGGGGAGGTGAAGGGCTGCCTGTAAACATGCACTGCGGCGCTACGTGCACTAAGTTATGAAGTCCAGACAATAGTGGATTTTACCTGAAAAAATTAATACTAGTTCTTGATTTCGACTCACTTTATGTTTTTTGGGTCGCTGAATCCGAATTTGTAACTTCCAACCAAAATTTCACCCGGCAACACCCCAAAAAATAGATTTTTTGAAAAAATTTGGTTTTTGAGAAAAGCGCGCGGGGAATGTTCCGAGGCAGCCTCCTCTCCCCCCTTTTATCCTACGTCATATATCCTATTTGTTTCAAATTTTGTGTAGTTTCTGAATTTCGTAATGCTTTCCCCCTAAAACAATAAGAAATTTAGGTTAATAGTAACAACTATTTTGAGGGGTTTTGAGGGGGAAAATTTTGGAGGTAAGTTAAAAATTCGGATTCAGCGACCAAAAAACTTAAAGTGAACCTTCTAATGAAAGTTCGGAGGGGAGATGGGAGGGCAAATGTAAAAGTATGAGTGGTTAAGTGGAATTGCGCAACTTGGTCCACGCAGCACTGCGCGCATGTTCCGAGGCAGATCCCCCCTTACCCCCTTCATCCTAAGTCATAATGTCATATATCAAATTAGTTGGAAATTTTGTCTACTTTCTGAATTTCTAGATACTTTTCCCCTGAAGCAATAAAAAAATTAATTTTTTTAATAAAAACCTTTTTTGGGGGGCTTTTTATCAAAATTTGGGGGGATTGCCGGGGGAAATTTCGGTGGGAAGTTACAAATTCGGATTCTCAAAAAACATAAATTAAGCCGATTTCCAGAACTACCATTAACTTTGCTAGGTAAAATTCCCTATTGTCTGGACTACCTGTACATAGCGGTTTTAAAAAAGCAGACCTCTGTTAAAAGAAAAAAAAAAAAAAAAAAAAAAAAAACCATAGGGGAGGGTAGTACACAGTGAGACGAAAATTATTATTACTTAACAAGTGGCGACGATTTTTATTCTTTTGGAAATTTTTTTGCTATATCTTTAAGCTATAATATATAAAATATGGAAGATGGATGGTCGGTGGTCACGGAAAATATTCCATCTTGTGCTGCGTTTATAGACTTGCCAACCTATAATAGTGAGAAATTCCAGGATGGGTATCGTTCTATGTAGTTTAGTCGGTAGAACGTCCCTGCGCTATACTGATAGCCCGTGTTCGAGTACCGGCATGGAATCTTTTTCACTGGGTTGGCCTATACGCCTTTTAAGCAATTAAGTTGAAATTTGATTTTCATTGGAAATATTGTAAAACATTTTATTAATTTATCACCAAATTTTGATTATAACTATTTCAGCTTGCAATTAACGAGTCTGCCCCTTTTCAAATGAATCCATTGAAAACAGAGGGATTTGTTTTTTAATGTCTACTGTCTCCTTAAGTGCATAGCTATCACTACATATTAAATGTAAACATTCTAAAACAAAATTTTGCAATCATATAATGAATTTATTTTTCACAAACAGTTTATTTTCATTATAGTCTCCGGCATACCTATTAAATACAAATGTCCTTGTTCAAGGACATTCTCTAATTTTTTAAAAAAATATATTGTCACTGATTTTTTATTAGATGGTTGTTAGCTTACTTGAAGCATTATTAACCATGTGTCAAAACTTCATAATTTTTATTTCATTTTTAAAATGTTGGTAGTGAAAGTGTTAGTCAAGCGCGAAGATCTTTTTAGTTCATTTACACAAACTAATACTGTTATTTTATGATATATATATGTTAATTCTAATATAACATATGTTTATTATATATATGTGTTAAATTAAACACGTGCAATTCCAGGCTGTGTATTGTAAAATAATTTTTTTCTGATATGACATAATTCACATTTCACGTTTGCATGAACATGTGTGCTTGTAGATGTTTCATAAAACTAAGAATACAAATGCAAATCATTATAAATACAATGATGATATACTACATAATTCAAACATAATACATGATTTACGTAACTAGCCAATTTTCCGTAAATGATTTAAGTACATATTGGTGCCAAAGGTAAACTAGCAACCCGCAGGCAGTTATGTGTGATTCAATCGTTAAATGATTGTCGGCGAATTCTGCAGATTAATTGGATACTTTGCATTCTATTTAACTAGAAGAATGACTTATTTTTACTCTTATTTTTGATTTAATTTTCTCGCGAAGATAAAGCACTTATTATGTATAAAATTAATCTATTCATAAAATATATAAGGGCAATTGTTTGTCATTAATATACATAGCAGTTTATGTATTTCTGAAGAAAAAATGGCAAATGCAGTATTGTTCACTTAACAAATAGCGGTTTTCAATCTACCTTTAAAAAAAAAAAATCAAAGAAATAATTCAATTAAAATTTAATGTGTGTTATTTTTATAGGGAATCAATATTTAGGGTTTCGTTTATCTGACGAAATTCTAATAGTCTCGCACCTTTGTGTGTCCGTCACAGAGTTCCTTCACATAAATTATATAACTTAGAGACTCGAACTTTTTCATACTTAAAGTTTAATATATCCGATCACATAATAAATCATAAAATTTTGGAAAAGGGTTATGTCATTAAAATTAAATGAATTGTTTAATGACATCTACTCATTTTGGAATCTACCCTATTAAAATCCATGCGGCTATCTATGTAACCTCAAAATCTGGGAAACCTCAGGGCACAGGGATACGAAATTTGGCACGTGGGTTGCTGGTAGGAGACCCATAAACGATTGACACAATAAATTGGATTTTTTTTTATTGATTTTTTTTTATATTTTAAGATTTTGACGAATTTTTGCATATTTATGCTCAACCCGTAATCACGCAAGTTCTAATTAAGGTGTGATATACATATTACGTACACCACGCTGCGATACTAAGAAGCTGCAGCAAGTATTACGATAAATCTTTTAGCTAACATGCAAATAATTAGAGATATGCATATTAGTTACGCCATGCTGCAATGCTAAGAAGCTCTAGCGGGTATTACGATAATTCTTTTACTCCACATGCAAATTATTTAATTGCGCTTAAAAAAATATCTTAAAAAAAATAATAAAGAACTACATTTTATCACAAACATCAAAAAAACTTTTTATTCTTTTTATTTCCATTTATTCCCTTATTCCAAAGATATCGTTTTACCGTCTGCTACCACAGTAACATGGCAAATTAAATTTCATAAAAAAATGCACAGTAGTAGAGAAATATTTTTCTAAATCGAATAGTTATTTTAAATTTTGAGTGTAAATTTAAATTCCTGAACTCTCGTGCGTAGAACGTTTTAAATAGCTAGTTTAGATTTTAAAACAAAATCTTAATTTAAGTCTTTTTCGCGCAGGCTAGAAATTTCCGTTGTAAGGCGTTTATATATCTAACAGCACCAATTTTACAGAACTGCTGTAACTGTTTTGCAATTTTAAGGCCAACAATTGTTATAAATATTTATATCATTTTTATTTATTTATTTTATTTTTTTTTTTTTTTAGAATTTGCGAAATTTTAATCTAACTACATTTAATTGTCCTATTGGTTTAATTAAAAGAACTTTAGTATGTTTTGCTATTTTAAGGGTTTCGGTTTTTCTATAAATAAAGTAAAATGAATTAATTATATATATATTTTTAGATACATAAAGTTATGCAGTTGCAATTGCCTAAAAAGTAGTTCTCGAATATTATTTTATTTTATTAAGAAAATAGCTTCTAAGTGTAGTAATTTTAATATAATGTTTAATGGTTAAAAATGGTTAATCAGAAATTGTTATAAATAATTGTATCAGTATTTGTTTTAATAGAAAATTCCTTTTCCATTGAGAATTTGTGAAGTTTTAACATGACTACATTTAATTGTGCGATAGATTTAATTAAAAGAACGTTGGTATTTTTTGCTATTTTCAGGGTTTCGTTTTTTCTAGAAATAAAGTGAAATAAAGTAATTAAATATATTTTCCGATAAATAAAGATATGCATTTACAATTGTCTAAAAAGTAGTTCTTGAATATTTTTAATTTTATTAAGAAAATATCTTATAATTGTAACGATTTTAATATAATGTTTAATAGTTAAAAATAGTTAATCAAGTTTTTTTACAAATAATTGTATCAATATTTCTTTTAATAGAAAATTCTTTTTTCCTTTGAGAATTTGTGAAAGTTTAAATTGACTACATTTAATTGTCCGATTGATTTAATTAAAATAACTTTGGTATTTTTTTCCTGTTAAGGGTTTCGGTTTTTAACACATAAAATTAAATCCTGAAATTATTTTTTTCAGATATATAAAAATATGCAGTTAAAATTGTCTAAAAAGTAGTTCTTGAATATTTTTAATTTGATTAAGAAAATATCTTCCAGTTGTAGTAATTTTAAAATAATATTTAATGATGGTACCATTTATGTTCTTATTAAAACGTTAAGAATTAAATAATTATAAATTAGTTACTTAGGATTTATTATCATATATATTATAAAGCAGTAAGATTAAAAAGTTCCGCTCGAGTGTTTTCAAAAACTACTCGGTGGATTTTTTTCCAAATTGTATCATTCGATAGGAAATATTCCCGGGGTGGTTTATAAGAAAATATACAAGGATAGCTATGATTTTTGATAATAAATTTCGTATTTTAATGTTAATTTGAAGGAAAGGGTTGTCAGTGATTACATTTTGGCGAAAAGGTTGTTGATTAGAGAATTGAAATGACTATATCCGTTAGACAAACGTTTCGCAAATAAATGAAAAAAAAATACTGATATTTAATTTTAAAAGAAAACAAAAAAATGTTTTAATAAGACATAATATTATAAAACGAAAATATTTAATTTAAACATGAAATAAAGATTTGTAATACTTAAAATATAATTTATTGTGAAATTTTACAGTTGATACAATATTTGGCGAATTATCGCCTGCCTTACGTTAAAAAAAGAAATCTGAAAATTTGATTAGACTAATTTTGAATTACTACATTTTTTTTCTTTTCATTTTTATCTAACTATTTAATTCACATAATGTGATTTATAGGAGAACAAGCAGATGCAACGGTAAATAATGCTGTAATTATTGTGAGTTAGATATTATGTGTTTCTTTACGATTTCTATTTTTCGTTTTTCGCCAAACAATGTGATTTTAAGCCAAAAATGCATAAGCGTGACATTAGCTTGAGGATTTGTGGTTGTTCAAGTGGACGAGATCAACATTTTTATATTCGATTATAAATGATATAGATATCAGTTAATATTTTAAAAATGGAATCAAATATTTAAAATTTTGTTTGAATTTCTGCCACACATACATATTGTAAAATCCTTTCAGGCTTAGATGCTGTCTATTCAAGCGGACGCCATCTTGGATGTTTTGAGATTTCTTGGCGATTTTTTGTTGACGATGTTGTTGTTGATGAACATTTTATTTTCGTTAAGCCTTTCATGCGCATAAATTGTTGCTGGGTGTCATTTACTACCTTGCGGAAAAGGGGTTTTCAAGCCAAGAAAAGATCCCAGATGGCTGCCGAGGGAATATATGACATCTGTTCGTAATTTCATGCTTTAAAAAAAAAATTCGTCGTAATTACGGAAGCATGTGATTTTTATAGACTTCAATTCAGATCAATGGATATTATCCCTTTTTTGAAAATGTTATTGTTCATTTAATATTTCTTTGGCCATAACGCCAATTTCACGTACAGGGAAATTCACAGTTTCAAAATTTAGAAACTGAAAATTATTCTTAAGGAAATTTATGCAATCATGTGTTATTACTATAAAAAAATCAACATTTTGAAATAAAAATTGGGTACTTTTCGGTTAGCCGGGCGCCACTCTGTTATATATACGTGTATATGTATACACAAATGTATGTATATACATCTATATACAAATATGTGGATACACATGTATATATGTGTATATATACAAAAATATATATATATATACGCATCTATGTATGTATTATATGTATATATAACACTGGCGCCCAGTTAACTGGAAAGTACCAAAAATTGCTTGCTGGGGAAAAAAAAAAAATGCAAATCTTTTTTAATTCGTTATTTCTTCTTTATTTTCCTGCATATTCCCCACTCTGTTAGGTAATATTTTAAAAGATATTAGACTAATCTTCGATATTTAAAAGTACATAAAGTAACGTCTGAATTCCATATTATTATTATTATTATTATTATTGGCACGGAATTTATATACGCTCCAGGGTGCCTAATGGGCTCCAAAATGGCGTTATTTTGCCTGACACGGTAACTAACATGGCTATTGTTTATTTAATAAATCGTTTATTTACTCTTATTTCTTTTTTTACAATTAAATAAATTATTTTCTGTCTATGGTTATTAATTAATTTTTTTATTTATTGTTATTTCCTTTTAAAATAATAGAAAATTTTTAAAATAAGCATACATATATGTAACTGGTATTTGAAAACTACGTTTTCGCCAAACTGTTGTGAAAAAAAAAAAAAAAAAAAAAAAAAAAAACGCGCCAAACCCGGTACGTATATGACATCTGTGTCTAATAGTTAGGCAAGAGTTCCATTTCCTGTTCTGGTTTTTTGGCGACCTTTTTTTTTGGTGATAAATGTTTCAATGTGATTGTTGCGATCTTCAGCATTTTGGGTTGCGTTTTACTTTGAATGCTACTGGTGGATAAGTAATAATTTTGCATGCATATTTTTTATAATTATTTTTTTAAATTTATAATTTTCTGGATTTTTTTTTGTTTAAGCAATATTTTTCTGTGAATGTAAATGTTCTTTAACGTAAAAAATTCTTTATGCAAATATATTTTTCGTGGGGTACTACTTGATAACCGCGTCGAACAATTTCGCCAAACTATTCGCCAACGCCAAATTATACAAATGAACATACATTTTTATTTCAAATAAGGAAAGAACAAATAAATTACTAAAACCTTAATAAAAATGCAAGTAAAAAGTCGAATTAAAATTAATTTGATGACGTAAAAAATACGTGCAAGGTGTTTAATGTCAAGTGAATATGACATTTACGATCATCCATTATTGGCATTTAATCTTATATTTTGGCGATAGTATTTTGGTCGATGGGATAATCAAGTAGTACCTTTTAATTTTATTAAAAAAATTTAGGTTTAAAAACCCACTTTTTTTTTACTTCACTGTTCGAATAAATTTATAAGTTAAATGCTCATCATTGTCTGCAAATAATTCTTTAATTCTTTTATTCTATTTATTCTGCTGGAATAGACAGATGGAAAATAGTAGTAGACCTGCCAAAAGAGGACGTTTATTAAAAAATGTAATGTAACATGTAATGAGATTGAATTTAAGATACCAAAACCACATATAGCGCAAGTTCAGATGCTGGGAGTTCAACAACAAACAAATGAAAATGAACAATCGGAATGTTCTTAAAGTTCAAAAATCAATCTCTTCAATCATTGTAATGCTCTCTAATTTAACAGTGTGATGACTAGAGAATACTTTAATTCCTGTTGTCATAACTGTCTCATTTCCGTACCAAACTCTACTTTAAATGGTCAACTAAAAGAGTTGTTCCTTAATTGTCCAAATTTTGTCTAAGGCATAAGATAGTAAAATATCCCAATGAAGTTAGCATCATTTTCCGCAATGCAGAAGGACATTCCAGGTAATGGTCTTTACTGCTTTAAAATAGAAGGTTAAAAATCACAATTTCGTTTGATTCAAGATTCGTTTGGAAAATGGACCAGCGCAGCGGGCATAGCCTGCTAGTTTAAATGATAAAGTTATTTGAATGGAATTTTAATCTGAACCCTATGTGCGATTTTTCGACCACCCTTACCCACTTGTTTTATTATTTCCAGTAACACACATTTATATTTAATGTATATTAAGAAATGATTTCAAATGAAATAAGTCAAATGATTTCAAATGAAATATTTTTTTTTTCGTTTAAAATAATTATGTTTTCTTACTTCCAAAATGAAAAAAAAAAAAATCTTCTTCTTTTTTTTAAAAAAGGTAGTTAGGAATAAGTCTATTATTTTTGTTAGTAAAAATAATTATGTTTTCTTATTTCCAAACTGAAAAATCTTCTTCTTTTTTTTTAAATGTAGTAAATTATATTGAATAGGACAAAGGAAAATAAGTATCTAATGACTTTATTTCTGTTTTATTCCCAAACGGAAAATGTTTAAAAAAAAAAAAAAATCATGCATATGTTTTTGTTTCTTTTCCTAAAAATGTAACTCCATTTTTAAGGTGGACTAGCTAGCTAGCTATATATATATATATATATATATATATATATGCAAAATTTAAATTTGTGTAACGATTTTCATTTAAGAAGTGTCTTTTTAATAGCAAGTTTCATATTTTAACATTTAAATAGAAAATATTATTTTTATCTAGCATTTTAAGCTTGGAGAATATTTAGGTAAAATATCAAACATTTGTATTTTTTTATTATTATTATTATTTGCTTTTAAAATATACGTTACTGTTGTCGCATTTATAAGTTTGAACTTATAATAATAAAGAAAACATTATTCATCCATGGTTTTTATTTTGACTTGAAGCATGTCTCTTTATTAAAATGCTTATTCAACAAACTGAAATGGAAGTTGGGGTAAATTCTTTCATTGAAAACGATTTTGATAAAAAGAATAATTTATTAACAAAACAAAACAATACGTAGCAGTATTTTATTTTGTCAATTTTTATGGTTTCTCATACACTTTAAAACAGGTTTCATACGAATGAAAATAACAATGATTTTTGTTTAAACAAATATTTTCAGTTAAACATTGGAGACTTAATTCTTATTTTGATTTTTAAAATTCCTATTACCAATTTTTCTGTGGGCATTTTTTTATTTACATAATCATATAATTTGTATTATCGAATAAAGATAAGATTACTATATATAAATTCTTTTAGTATTTAAAATAAAAAAGTGGTAGAGTTTTATTTTTTTTAAACAAGTCTCAATCCCTTGCTTTAACAATTTACTTTCTCCTGACTTTAAATAACTACTTTTTTCAAAGTCGATAACACTGTTACACAAGAATTATGAAAATAAAATATTTTATCTCACTTTTATTACACAATTATTCTTTTCATCTAGTTATAGTTTTCGCTAATAAATCTCTTCCCTAATTTAATAAATCTAAAAAGCCCGAAATATCTTCTTAAATACACAGATGTTATAAAATGTGCAAATAAATATGTAAAATTATATGTAATTTCTGTATGTACAATATCCTGAAAATAAATCATGTATTAAATCGGATTGATGATTTTTAGCTACAACATATTCAAAATATCAATTTTTTTTATAAGGTTGTTTTTCATATTTCTGTAAATATGTTTAAACCAAATGTCCATTTTTCAAATATTTGTTGAACCAGATATTGAACCATATATTGAACCAGAAAAGATGTTACGTGATAAGTATAAGACTAATGCAGTGTTTATTATATATTTTGTTTAAATGTAAAGGAACAGAAAGGATTAAGGCTGTTTGAATCTTTTATAATCATCTTTTAGAATTAGTTTGTATCATTACAAATATGAAAATAAATTTTAATAAGTTTAATCGTTTACTCATAAATTAATTGATTAGATTTTATTTTGATCACACGTTTAGATTTTTTTTTTTTTTTTTTTTTTTGATCAAGTGGTTAAATTTTCAGTTTTTAACAATTTATGAAAAATAAACTTTCTTCGAATAACATTTTTTTAAAGGATTTTACCTTTGACTCCGTAGCATTAATAAAATAAAATAAAATTATACATATCAGGAATTTGCGATATGAAATTAGGGCATCAAGACATCTGAAACAAGTCATTTCAGATAATGTACTAGAAAACAATTATTCCTCGAGTGGTCGCGCTAATGGCTATTTCCTTCTACTCACATTCAAGGTTCCGCCAATTCGCAGATTTGTGAATGGTGGGGATGATCCCTCTGTAGTCTGACTGTCAGATAGCGACCTTGTTTGCTATTTGGATCTTCATTGTCCTCCACGCGACCAAATGTGAAAGTATTTTTGGTGCAGATATTTTTTTAAATACATTTACATATGTTATAAGAAATTCACATATGAGTTACCATAATAAAGACACTAAAAAACGAAAAACTATATATCAATGAAACCAAAATGTTGGATATACGACTAGAGTCATCCACGCGGCTATTCACGTAACCAATGTAGGCGCGAACACTGGAGGGTTAAATGTACAAACTAGTATTTTGCTTTAACTACCATGTAGTCAAATTCTCTGATTTCATCGTAGGTATAATTAGGGTTCCGTACTTAAAAATTAAAAACGGAACCATTATAAGATCAATCCTGCGTCTGCCTGACTGTCACAGCCATTTTACTCGTAAATTATGGAACGTGGAATGTTCAAATTGGGGGAAGTAATAAATACTATTGACCTACATATTTTCAGATTATTAAGCATTCATATGTACACTGTTCAAAACAATTAGGTAAGCACGTGAGTTTATTAAAATTACGCAAAACTTTACATCGATAAGTAACGTAAAGCAACTCATCCATAATTTAAAGCGTAAAAGAAAACATATAAAGATAACTTTACATGTAAATTAAAGTTTATGACGATAAAAACTAGAAAAAGGAGATAAGTTCAGAAATCAGGATTTTGTAGAAACATCTATTTCACTGTCTCAGTTGTAAAATTCAATTGCTCAGCTTGTGTTTTGAGAAAAGGTGACTTGACAAAGTCACAACAATGTCATTTACCGGAATTCAAGGCTTTGGCGTGTTATAGGGACAGTTGAATGTGGGTAAACACAACGAAGTATAGCGGATGCTGTTGGGGTCGCAAGAAGTGTCAATGCAAGGCTGTGGAATTGATTCCAAGACACGTGGAATGGTAGACATCGACAAGGGAAAGGTCGGCCATGTGCTACCACAGAAACTGATGACCAATATATCCTGTAACAGCTCGTCGAGATGGAACGGGCAATGCTACTCTTCTGGAAACACAGTTGTTCTTGGCCACAGCACATAGGCTGTGCAGCCAAACAGTCCGAAATAGGCTTCATCAGGGTTGTCTCTATGCACGTAAGCCAAAGGCCTGTATTCCATTGATCTAAAGCAAATGTGCGGGCCAAAGAAGATGGGAAACTGAACATCGAGTTTGGAGGCAACGTTGTTGGAACGAAATGTTTGCAAACGAGTCCCGATTCAGTCTGGATGTGACATATGATGTGTTTTGGCATGGAGAGAAAGAGGCACTCAAAATAATCCCACATTCGTTCGTGAAAGATCACATTGCAAACGAGGTGGGTTGATGCTATGGGCTGGAATCAGCGTAGGTGGACGAACGGGCCTGCATATCATTCATAATGGCACTTTGATGGTCCGAAATTATACAGACGAGATACTGTGACCTCATGTCGTATTTTATGTTGCAGCAATTAGAGATTTATTTTTTTCCATGCATGATAATGCCAGACCTGATACAGTTCGCCTTGTGGAAAACATGCTTGATGCTAAAACAATACAGCGTATGGAATGACTAGCATGCTCTTCTGATCTTAATCCGACCGAACATGTTTGGCACATACTCAAACGAGGCATTGTTGCGAGACCAAGGCCTCCTTTTACTGTCCGGGACTTGGAGATTGCAATTCTTGAGCAGTGGAACAGTAATCCCCAAAGTCTTATCGATAACCTCATCGCATGCATGGAATACAGGTGGGCAGCAATCTTAGCTGTTCGAGGAGATCACACGCCACATTAAAAATCATGCATCATTTATAAACAATACTTTTTTATCATTTAAATGAAACCAAATTGTTGCCCAAAACCATATTTTCATGTTCTTTCCGTCTTTTCAAAGAATAAAAGCTCCCTTACAATTTTTTTTTTCTATATTACGCATTGATACACGTGTACTATCAATTTTACGTCCATACATGACGGTCTTGCACTGTTCTCTTCACGTTTTTGCTTATCCCCTAATTTTTTTAGCAGTGTATATTTCGTAAAAATGTAGGGAGGCTAATTAAGCTACATGAAAAAAAAAAAAAAAAAAAAAAAAAACTTTTCTTTGTATAACGTGCGAAAGATTTCGTAACGCAAAACTTAAAAATGCTTTCCTTTAAATTTTAGATATTATATTTTCAAAGATATCGTCGAAAATGAGCCGCAAACAAATGCCCGCCCCCCTCCTTCATCTAATTCCGAATCTACTGAAACTAAAATTATGAAAAAATTAGAGGTAGTAGACGTTAATTTAAACTATGAAGGAAAATTATAGCGATTACCCTAGGTCACATATTTTTTGAGAAAATTGCATTTTTCTGTTGCACCAAAATTTCGATTTACAGGCATTCAGCAAAAGTGTTGAGCAGCTCTGGAGGTATCTATTGTATCCGAAGTATAAAAGCATTGTTTATAATAACTTTCAAAAACAATAGTCAGTAATTAGCCGTAATATTAACTATTAAAGATACGGACTGTTTGGACATACATAATGACAGGGGCGGCAAACTCTATGCCTAGTTATCATCTTTCAACGATATATATGTGTAATGTATTGTCCAGTAGTAATATAAAAGCAATAACCATCAAATTGTTAAAAACAGACTAATTTAAGGAGTCTCGGGACTTTTAAAATTGGGAAAAATGAAAAAAGAAATTATGGCAAATTTCAACATTTAACGTCTTAAAATGTATATAATTTGAAAACAAATTTTTATTGGGATGAAAGATATATATATATTCTTTAATATCATGCATTAAAAAAATTGCAAGATGCGGAATTGGTACTAAAAGGTGCTCGAAATTGTTAAACATTTATGGAGCAGAAAATTGGCATAACAACTTACGCGCAGGATGACAAACTAAATATTGCAACTAGAGAATGAAAATTTGTGTACCTGCTTATACTTCAAATTGTAATAATTACCATGAACTTAAATAAATTTGTATTTAAAGCATTTTTATATATTTAATGTGAAGTTGTATTTAGCTAATACAAAATTTTGAAAATTTCAGTAGTATAATGACCTAAAAAATATTTTTTTTAAAACAATAATAAGGATATTTTAGGTTCAGTTTATACAGACTTACATAAAATATATGCTTTGAAAATTTCATGAAAAATATTCAAAAGTTTTTGAGGTATCCTGCACGTTATGCCCAAAAACGTCATTTGGAGAAAAATGACTTCAAAGTTTTGGAAACGTCGCTTCATCTGTTGAGCGGGTATAATTCTAAAGGCCATAACTTCTGTTCTAATAGGGATTTCAAGGAAACATTTATATCAGAAACTTCAGGAAGGATAGGAGTTTAACATCTAAAAACAAACTAAAATTTTTAATCTTTTGAAGCGTTAAGAGTCCAGAGACCCCTAAATTAGAATGAGTCATATTATTACTATGAGATTCGCGACTAGTTTGCATTGACTGTATCCCTCAATATGCCTCGAGTGACTTTAAAAGTTAATTAAAAACCTATATTGAAAACGCAGCACGGACCAAGGAGGCGTTGAAACTTTGTGACCTCTTTTCGAAGCGCGATCAGCACAGTGCCAAATTTAAACTCTGAAAAAAAAAATTCGCTTTAGCTACACTGTTGAAAGAAAGGTTATTACTACGCTGAATTTAGTTTTATGAAATGCCAAATGAAGTTTAAATATGCACTGCTTTTATTATGTGTACCGAATTAAGTTCATAAAAAAAAAAACAGATTAGGATAGTATTAAATAATGAGTTATACATAATAGCTATATTTGATATTATTTAGATTCCATATCTCTTTGAACTTTCATGGTACATCCATTTACATTTTTCTAATATATACAGTTATACCTCACCCTACGTTGTATAGTTTTTTACAAAGTCTTAGTATTCTTTTAGCAACAGATTTTCTTTAATAATACAATTACAAATGCATATATTTATTCTACGGAACACTTTGTGCACGGGTAATACTCGCACTTGACCGTTTATTTTTTATTCAGGGGGAACAGCTTTATTAACGACGCCTTGAGGCAGATTGTTTGAGCCTGTCATTTAGAAAATTGCCATAACACAAGTTTTAATAATAACAATATCTATTAAAAGTAATAATAATGTCAATTGGCGGCATAGCTGGTGATTTTATATTACAAATGCTTTAATTTCAACATGAAACACTTAAAATATGAGTAGGGGGAATGAGTAGGGGTATCGAAAAACATTTTCTAAATGCTAACACCAGCTCATAACTAAATGGCTACTCGGATAGATTGCATGAAATTAAGAAGAGACTATCTCTAGCTTTACCTACAATATCCCTAGGATATCTTTAAAAAGAGCTGAAAAAAAGTCACTTTAAATGTATTAATGGCATTTATAAGGTAACTTCGTGGATTCCGAAATTCTGTACTTAAAATAGAAAATTATTACACCTTACCATGCTGAAACAGACCCAACTTGAGATCATTTTTCAAAAACACATAATGACATGAACAATACGTGACCCTCTCGTAAATGCTCAAAACTATCCTTGAATACCCTAGTGGTCGAGATGCGAGAAAATCTGCAAATTCTAATTCTTACGATCATATGTAGAGCAGCTAGACAATCACGGATACCAAAATATTGCTCAAATAACCGTGAAAATCGATTTCAGAAGATTCAGGCAAAGCTAGTCTATGTTTCTAAACATTAATACTTTATTAAAAAACAGAAAAACCAACGTTTAAAATGCACAAATAATATATGAAAAGCAGCAAACAGCTGTTTCGAATCTACTAGCGAGATTCTTCTTCAGTGCAAAAGGATCAGCGTGCTAGAAAAAGCAAGGCTGAGCAAAATCATAGACAGAGACGCGCTAGTTTTTATACCCTATGCGGGTGGCGAAGGCGCCGAAACAACCAATGAGAGAGAAGCAGTGGAAAAAACTGGGTGGACAAGTAGCGACATCTATCGGAGAAGTAGAGAAAAGAAACCAAAAAAGGGGAATTAAATTAACGCTTTCCAAATACTTGGAAAATCTGGAGTACTAGATAAGTCATTGACTAAAGAGTGAAAATTTTTAATGATATGGTAAGCTTCCCAAAAATCAAGATCAAGGTTAGAAGAACATTTTTGGATAATGATGGCTGAGGAAAAATCGAACCTATGTTGAGAAGACCAAGAATGTTGAGCAATAGAAGAACGTTTGAGCTCCTGATTTTTAACATAACCTTCATGCTCTTTTAAACGAAATCTAAGAGCACGTTTAGTCTGACCAATATAAGAAAGACCACACTGACAAGAGATATGGTAAATGCCCCAATTATCTAGGCGATCAACGGGGTGTTTGAGATTTGAAAAAGGGATTTTATTAACAGGAGAAAAAAGAACTTTAAAATCAAACCTTCTTAGGATTTTAGCAACTTGCTGACTAATTTTAGGAAAAAATGGTAATACAACTGAAGTATTAGAGTTGGAATTTGAATGCTTTTCAGAATGGTCGGATTTCGTCAATTTCTTATAAATAGAATCGATAATATTAGAGGAATAACCACGATCGACAGCAATAGCTTTGAGGTAATTAAGTTCAGCACTGAGTAACTGAGGAGTGGAACAAATATTAGTAGCCCGAAAAACAAAAGTATTGAAAGCAGCGAATTTCTGGTTAGGGGGATGAGAAGAATACCTGTGAGGAGGGAGACTGACAGCAAAAGGTTTACGAAAGACGGTAGTCTGAAAGCCATTTTCACAACGAATAACAAGGACATCCAGGAAAGAAAGACAGTTATTGGTCTCAATTTCAGAGGTAAATTGAATGCAGGGATCAATGGAATTCATAATAGAGAGAATATGATTAATATCCGAATTCATTTCAATCAGAACATAAACATCATCGACATAACGAACATAGAACGGAAATTTTAAGATTTCAAAAAGTTTGATCTCAAATTAGTGCATATAAATATCGCATAAAATTGGACTAAGAGGATTACCCATAGCCAAACCGTCAATCATACGGAAGAAATTACCATTGAAAACAAAAGTATTTTGCGACAAGCAAGCGCGAGTGAGAAGTATAAGTTCCTCGATTTCAAAATAAGAGAAATGGAATTCACAAAGCCTTTTCTTGAGCCTTCTCATCCCCCTAACCAGAAATTCGCTGCTTTCAATACTTTTGTTTTTCGGGCTACTAATATTTGTTCCACTCCTCAGTTACTTAGTGCTGAACTTAATTACCTCAAAGCTATTGCTGTCGATCGTGGTTATTCCTCTAATATTATCGATTCTATTTATAAGAAAGTGACGAAATCCGACCATTCTGAAAAGCATTCAAATTCCAACTCTAATACTTCAGTTGTATTACCATTTTTTCCTAAAATTAGTCAGCAAGTTGCTAAAATCCTAAGAAGGTTTGATTTTAAAGTTATTTTTTCTCCTGTTAATAAAATCCCTTTTTCAAATCTCAAACACCCCGTTGATCGCCTAGTTAATTGGGACATTTACCAGATCTCTTGTCAGTGTGGTCTTTCTTATATTGGTCAGACTAAACGTGCTCTTAGATTTCGTTTAAAAGAGCATGAAGGTTTATGTTAAAAATCAGGAGCTCAAACGTTCTTCTATTGCTCAACATTCTTGGTCTTCTCAACATAGGTTCGATTTTTCCTCAGCCATCATTATCCAAAAATGTTCTTCTAACCTTGATCTTGATTTTTGGGAAGCTTACCATATCATTAAAAATTCTCACTCTTTAGTCAATGACTTATCTAGTACTCCAGATTTTCCAAGTATTTGGAAAGCGTTAATTTAATTCCCCTTTTTTGGTTTCTTTTCTCTACTTCTCCGATAGATGTCGCTACTTGTCCACCCAGTTGTTTCCACTGCTTCTCTCTCATTGGTTGTTTCGGCGCCTTCGCCACCCGCATAGGGTATAAAAACTAGCGCGTCTCTGGCTATGATTTTGCTCAGCCTTGCTTTTTCTAGCACGCTGATCCTTTTGCACTGAAGAAGAATCTCGCTAGTAGATTCGAAACAGCTGTTTGCTGCTTTTCATACATTATTTGTGCATTTTAAACGTTGGTTTTTCTGCTTTTTAATATTGTTGCACAAAGGCTTTATTTGCTATTTTTATATATTAATACTTTAATTTCATTATTTAAAAAAATTTCTGTTGCGAAACGCATTAAAATTGGTTCCAATTAATCCACATATTAGTGAGAGCCTCAATATTAGAACGGAGCGAAAAACAAAAAAGTTTCAATATCGAATCGTAATAGTGCGGAAAATTTGCTACTCGTCAATACAAACACAGGAGTAAAAAAAATATTTGAAATCGGAAATTATCTTCCGTTTGCATATCGCGTTCAAATTTTTCAATTTTGAAGAAAAATTGAACAGGTAAACGAAAAATCGTAAAATATGTAAATTTTCAAATAACCTCCTCTAGGAGGTTAAAATGACCAATTTTTAGAGAATTAACCCACATTACAGGAAGCGGAAATACTGACAAATTGAACTGATTTTTTTTTTACATAAAGCAACCTTGAGGCTAAAAAAATAAATAAATAAATAAATAAAACAAAAAAAAACTCCTCCTCCCTTCAGCTCTTTTCGGTACGAAAAATTCGAAATTGTGAAACTCTCTGTCCGTCCTTCTAAGGACCACTCAGGACATACCACAGGAAGGTGACTGCACCGCGAGTCCCACCCATACCATACCTACCCAACCAACCAAATAAAGTGTGGGCGGGTAGAATTTTCCAGATCCTCACCCAGATTTAGGTAATGTGAAAGCTGATTCAGTGTCAAATTTTAGCATGGTAACACGAGAAGTGAGGGTGGCTCTTATGAATCCATCACGTCGCTCATGCCCATAAACTTTTGAAGAGGCCACTCTGAGAAGTTCAGGCTCTACGGATTGTGCCTGACTTGGTATGTGTACCAAATTCATTGGAAGAGTACCTCTTTTTAAAATTGGATATCAAGTCTGCAATTTCAGTTTACCAAAAGAGGTGGACAGGTAATCTTGGTTTCAAACCAATTTATGATATCATAATAATCATTGGCATCAAAATGTATGGTCGGAACTATAAAATTTCTGACTGATTTGCTCCTTGGGGGAGTGTCTTTAAATTTCAGTACATGGATCACAGCTCTCAAAAGTGTTGCCCCTCATCTACAACAATTGAAAGAAGAAAGTCTTTTGGATGAGCAAACAAAACATTTGTTTGATTGACCTGCTTCATCACTTCTTAGACTTTTACAGGTAAGCTTCTGCATTTATTGATGCAGTCAAAATATGTTTAGGTCCCTCAACGACTGAAGATCTTGTTTTAATTTCGAACCACAGAGGTACGTATGCTGTCATAATATACATGACAATGTTGATGAGATTTTCTCGTGTGGTTTCCAATGAAATATACAATACAGTCACAGTAGCCCGTTTGCTGTCGATAACCACTAAGAATGAGATATTGGTCCCGGATCCTGATTCGATAAGTCTGAGGAACAAGACCCAGTAGCAATGGAAACGGCAATGTCGTGCAGGTATCTATGATCTTTACTCAGGATTTATGGATCAATGTGTGGAATGTAGCATTCAATTCTATTAAGAATAACTACAGGCAAAGACTCGCAACAAGCCAGCTGCTTGCAAGCGTCCAAGAAGTGGTGAAGAAGGTCATTCAGATTTTTTTATTTGTCCATCCGCAAAACTTCCTCCTTTCAATTGTAGTGGATGATAGACAGCACGTTCGAGGGCTGAGACTTAGGCGTGTACTGAAATCCAAAGACACTTGTATAAAAGGCAAATCCGTCAAAAGTTTTCGAGTTCCGGCCTTAAATTGTGACGCCAATGATTATTATGACATCATAAACTGGTCTGAAAGCAAGATTTCCGGTGCACCTCTTATGGTAAACATTTCTTCAGCTGATGTTCCAGACTTGATTTCTAATTGTAAAACGCCACCCTTACTTTGAATTTGGCCGACATACCATGTCATACCAAGCAATACGTGGTCATAGTGTCAAGCTGGTAACACTGTCCTCTTCAAACGTTTATGGGCATGATCGACGTGATGGTTTCATAAAAGCTGCCATCGCTTCTCGTGCTACCATGCTAAAACTTGACACTAAATTGGAATTCACTGTACCTGAATCTGCATGTGGATTTGGATAAGTCCCCGTAAGGCATGGTGACGTCACGTCGACGTCGTTGTGAAGTCACACTGTGACTTTGTAACCGTCGATGTGAGTGACGTAGCGTGACGTCGATGTGACGTCATTGTGACTAGAATGCGAAGTCGTTATAGCCGTTTTAGAGGTCGTTTGTGACGTCACATTGTGACCAATATGTGAAGTCACAGTGTGACAAATTTGTGAAAAGTGTGACATTTTTGACTACTTTGACATTAATTTTCTGACGAACATGTGACGAAAGCGACAATGCTTTGAAGTCATATTGTGACCAATTTGTGAAATATGTGTCATTTGTGACGAACTTGTCATAAACACTGTGATGATTTCAAATGAAAATCCAATTTCAAATTAATTTCTTAAAAGGCGCAAATTCCTAGTGAAAAAGATTCCATGCCGGGATTCGAACCCCGGCCATCAGTATAGCGCACTGACATTCTACCGACTAAACCACATGGAACGATACCCAGCCTGGAAAATTTCTCACAATTACATTTTGGCAAGGCTACCAAAGCAGTACAAGATGGGATATTTATCGTGAACCACCGACATGGAACAAACAGGAAACTTAATTCAATCCAGCATCGATTGAATCTATATTAATACTTGGAAATTTTTCCAGAGAGAACCATTCGCCTTGCATACAATATTTCAAATGAAAATCAAATTTCAAATTACATGCTTAAAAGGCAATTTTAATTTGAAACTTGATTTTCATTTGAAATATTGTATGCAGGGCGAATGTTTCTCTCTGGAAAAATTTCCAAGTCTTAATATAGTTTCAATCGATGCTGAATTTAATTAAGTTTCGTGTTCGCCCCATGTCGGTGGCTCACGATAAATATCCCATCTTATGCTGCATTTGCAGCCTTGCCAACATGTAATAGCGAGAAATTTTCCAGGCTGAGTGTCGTTCCATGTGGTTTAGTCGGTAGAATGTCAGTGCGCTATACTGATGGCACGGGTTCGAGTCACGGCATGGGCTCTTTTCACTAGGTTGGCCTTTGCGCCTTTTAAGCAATTAATTTTAAATTTGATTTTCATTTGAAATATTGTATGCAAACCGAATATTTCTCTGTGGAAAAATTTCCAAGTATTAATATTGTGATGAATTTTAAAATGCACAATTTAAAAATAAAGTTTTGTTTGAGATATAAAATCGTATCTTTTTACCGTACTTTTTAGCAAAATATAGCTATTTTGGAGTCCTATTCTTCTAAAATAGTTTTAATTTTTCCACTTAAAGAACAATGTTTGTCAACTGACATCTTTTTTTATTAAGTTCTAAGGTTGATCTTGAGTTCAAGCTTGATATTAAGAATGTGTAAGATTTTAAGGTGTTGTGGTTGTGATTAATCTTTGCTTTATTAAATACGACGTAAGCCATATTTATTTAATTTTTTTATTTCCGTGTATATTGTATTTTATGAATATGAACTTAAATAGATTTGGTATGTTCTATAGGAAAAGACTGATCTGGGAAATAGAAAAAACAAGTATGAAAAATCATGCGTTAAGCATAGATTATAAAAGACTTTCCAACACTTCCCGAATGCTTTAACAAAACTTCGTTATTTAGGGAAATAAGGTAAATAAGATAACTAAGTAAACATTTTAGAAAACGCATAAAACATTTGAAAAACTGATTTTCGCAGTTACTGTCCATAGCTAAATAGGTTTTCCAATTCTTTTGAACAGCCCTGTATTTGATCTGTAGGTTGATATATATATTATATAATGGGATAATTTAGTTTAGCAAGAAAACGCATAAAAGGTTGAAACTCTCAGCAATTTATGCTAATATATGGAAACATACTTGAATACTTTTGTACAACCCTGTAGCTGCGCTAGAACCTTCATTACACGCCACCGTTTAGTTAAAATTTAATTCAAACTAAAACACACTTAAAACAGCTGAAATCACATTTCCAGAAATTATAATTTATAGACGGCCATGTATCCAATTCTTTGCATATATCATTTTATCTATATTCTACAAACAGTAAATTAAATTCAGTTCAGCGTAAAAATGTACAACTCATTTAAAAACCACCTTTAAGTAACTTGCGCTCATACCCAGTAACCCTTGCGAATACTTTTCCTTAGCCCTGTATATGAATTATAGCATTTATATACACCATATACTATGCATAAATATAGTGAATTATAAAAGCGCATATCATAATTAAAAATGCATTTCCAGCAATCATCACTGATGAACAGTATTTCGGATACAATATAGTATCTGAACTATATTGTGTGTGCCTGTAAATGGTATACACACTTCGTATTCTACATGAAAAATTTATAGTATGTAAACCTCAGCGACGTATATCCTTTTCATTATATATGAAATAGATTAACATAATTAAAGTACGCCGCAAACAATTCCCTCCACCGCTATATTATTATGTATTGGAATTTCTTTTTAGCCCTGTAAATGAACAATAACTATTCTTTGCATCGCGTATTCTCCAGAATGCACATTTTAGTACGTTTCATAAATGTATATAATTTTTTTTTCTGTTTGACAACGTGTAAAATCATGAAAACTCCTTTGAAACGATTTTTTCCCATTAGGCCGTAATGTAACGGAATACTTTTGACTGTCCCTGTAAATGAAATAAACATGCTATAAACGTCGTTACACATAGGGACCGTGCTATGGTAAACGTCAATAACATCTAAAAATTTCAGGGCAATCCGAGTATATTTACGAGAGTTAGAGCGCGGACAGACAGCTAGACAAACCAAAGTCATAAACACTTTTAACTTTGTTGAAAGGTGTTAAAAAGAAAATATAAAAGTAAAATAAATTACTGCATATATGAACTATTTTTATTGTTTGAAAAATATTTTAATGTAAAAAGTAGTTATTAATCTCTTTAAAAAAATATTCAGCCCTATATTATGCATGTATATATCAACTTTAAAAATATATACTAAAGCAGTTTAATCTATAAACTTGCTATCAGGCATGAAAAATACTTTATTTCAATGCTTAAATATAATATTTTATTTTTTAAGGGTGTATTTCAATCCAAACTGCTTATTTTCTGATTCATTTTTTAATTCATTTTTGTTCTCAAACGCATCAAACTGTGAATTCCTCTTATTTAGAAACTACCTAATGTGCCGTGCTTCTCGATTTTTTGATAAATGCAGAAAATATTACAAAAAAATGCTGTCAAAGTAGGCGTTTTGAACCGAATTTTTCGCAGCGGAAGATCTGGGAATGTAAAAAAAGGGTCATACTGAGAAAATAATTATTTAAAACTCAAATTCTAATGAATTGAGGGGAAAATGAAATCACACGGCCTCTTAAACATCTCTTCAATCACCACCTCAGCAAGTTTCATGTTTTTATTTTTAAAAATGAGCCTGAAAATGTCACAGAAAATATCGAGCTGTTGAAGGTGGAAAAATATTTTTTTTTCGAATACACCCTTAATGCCAATATTTATGTGTATCGAAAACGTAGAAAATGAGCTTACAATCGAAGAAAATTTAATAACTCATTCTGAATGTCTATAGTTAAATGTTTGATTAAAATCACAAATCGAAAAAAAAAATGCTTACATGCAATTAAAAATAAATAAATAAATATACCAATTTGAAAAACACTAAAAATAATAATTAGTATTTTTAATTATACTATTGAACAACAACAAACTACAATAGATGAATTAAATGCATTATTAGATTTAACAATTTCTGAAAAATCTTTGGATATGTTATAAGGAATTCCTATTATTTTATAATTTTGGCAAATGTTAAATCTGAAAACATTGGTATGAATATTTATGATTTTAAATAATAATTTAAAATATTATTAGCAATGAAAAAAATTCTTTCAAAGATAGAACTGAAACAGTTCCGTAATATCATAATATTCGAATATAATATTTACCTCCAAAACAATAATGACGATAAATACTATTATATGAGTGTTAGTAATCAGAAAAAAAGTAAGAAGCCGAAAAAAATTCCACATCACTGTCTCAATCTCAAGTAACTACAAGTTAATGTTTATATTCCTCTCACTATGAATGTAGGCATAAATTTCTGCGTCACCTTTTTTTTTTTTTTTTTTTTTTTGAGCGATGGTCGATTAACACATTTTACGAAATAGAATCGATTAGGAAAATTTCGCTTCAAAACAATTCCAGATCAGAGTCTTTCTATATGTATAACATAAAACTATTTAATTCATATTCATAATATACAAAACAGAAATAAAAAATTTAAAATAAATAAGGCTTACCTTTTATGCTATGAATTAATAATATCCGAGTATTTTTGCCGGAAATGGCAGACGTCTTTTTCTTACATTTAAAAAAGCATAAACAAAAGCTGACATTGTAGACTTTGATATGTTCTTTTGCCGCGTGTATTACAAAAAGTTCTTTCTCTGTTTACCCTGCGGTTGCGGTCATATCCGACGCAGACGATCTTCAGCAGGTAATTTTACTGTTTATTTGCAGTCCTAACTTTCATGCGCAATAGTTTTATGAGTCAGTCTGTAGTTAAAATTTTCTATTTGAAGAGTTTTCCAATGCATTTTACCATTTCTTTTTTATCAGTTAAAAAAAAAATTCATTTGAAAATGTAAGTTTATTTGATAAAACATTGCTTAAATTTTTAAAATGAGTAAAAATAAATTTAATTGTAATAATACCAACCTCCTTTTTTTACGTAAAGTTTGTTTCACACGTAATAAATAAAAAATATATTCTTAATAAATAAGAAAAATGTTTTCGAGGATAAAAAAATTTTCTTTGTCAATCTGTCAATCTTTTCACGTTAATTTTCTGCACAATAAAACAATTTGTAAAATAACTTTTTTAAAAGTCATATCTCTAAAACACAAATTGGAAATGCGAAAAATTAATTATATCATGTGTTTTGCATAAATTTTGTATATATATATTTTTTGGGAAAAATGCTAATTTTATTTAAAAAGACTGAAAGAAGTAAATTAAAAAAAAAAAGCAAAAATAGATTAACAGGAAAAAATATGACTTGAATGCAAATTATAATGCAATAAATGCATATATGACTAAACTCTGAAGATTCTTTCTGCGTGCTCATTAAAATCTGCAGACTTAACTGTAATAGAAAATTTTTAGTTTGAAACCACAGAAGTGTTTCGACCAGTGGTCGGCAAAAAAATTATAAAATTTCCCCCCTGCAATCTAAATATGTAAAGTGTATAGATTTAATATTTCCAATTCTAAATATGTTATCCAAATTGCTCCAGCACGTAGCATTTTTCTGAGAAATACTTTTATAATAATAACAATCCGTGAAGTATTATTATATTAAATTGCAATGGTAGAAAAAATTGAAATCATGAAAAAGATATGCTTTCACTGTCTTAGATATCAAATTGATAAAATACAGCATGGAAATCTAGTTTGTTGATACTTGTATCGTGCATTTTTCTTTTTCTCCCCTCCCCTACTTTTCGTGTCCGAATTTACTATTTGCTGTCCACTAATATATATTAATTCCTTATGCCGCTGTAACTAGGGCATGTTTTAAATATTTCTCTTCATTCTCAAAAATTTTTGAAGTTAATATTTTTGTCACACTGTGATTTACAATATGGTGGTTTTTTTGTCACATATGTGACGTGACGTACGTTACATGCAGTGATATAACAGTGGCTTCACATTTTTTTTTTTTTTATTGCCAGAAAAATAAAATTTTACAATAAGTAACATGTTTTGAAGAATTTTTGTAATTGTTTAAAGTTTTCTTAGAAGTTCACATCTCAGTCACAATGTGACATCACTGAGTGGTGGCATTTTGGTCACAGATGTGACGAGACCACAGTGACTTACAGTGACGTCACAATGACGTCACTGTGACCATGCATGCTATGAGGGTGTATACGCCCACATTTTGGTTGGGTAGATTGTGGGTGTAACTCGCCGGTCAGCACTTCCCCGTGGTGAATCCCGAATCGCCCTTTGAAGGACGGGTCAGGAGCTGCACATGCACAACTTCGATCTCTCGTACACATTCGGTGAAGAGGAGGTATTGTTTTCGAGTTTTAGCATCAAAGTTGCCTTAAGTACAAAAAATTCAGGTCGATTTAGTCAATATTTACACCTCCTGTAATATAGGTTAATTCTACGAATGTTGGTCATTTTCACCCACCGAGGTAGTTAGAAGGGGATAGAGGAGGACTATTGTGGCACTTTTCCCTCCATTCTACATCTCAAGACCATGCTATATACAAAAAATTATTTCGATCGGACAAAATTTACACCTTTTACGAATTTTTTTCAATCTGTTCAATTTTTGTACAAATTCGAAAATTTGAACGCAATGCGCGAACGGAAGATAGTGTCCGATTTCAAAAAATTTTATTTCACTGTGCTTGTATTGCCGAGTACCAACCTTTCCGCACTATTATGATTTGATTCGCAAACTTTTTTGTTTTCCACTCCGGTCTACACTACATGAAATCAATGATATTCTAAAGAGCCATCCCATTTTTTTTTAGCATACGTAATATGAAAGAGTTATTTTTTTTAATAAAATCACAAGTTTATCGGTTTCGGCAAAATGGTATTTTGGATGCGTGAACTCTAACCAAACCAGGGGGGGGTGGGGAATATCACCTTTTATTTCAAAGAAAGCGTGATTCCACAAGCGACTATCTTTTTACTAATTGCGTATAAAGGATAGCTACCATAAAGTTGAAAATTTGAGTATTAATCTACGGTGAAGATTATCGTTCGAAACAGTGGTGCAAAAAATAACAAAAAATTACTCTTGAAGCTTTGGAAGTTGTGATGCAGTGACCAGCCATTTCCATTTATATACTTTTTTAGTATACGTAATATGAAAGAGTTTTTTTTTTTTTTTTTTTTTTTTTTTTTTTTTTTTTTTTTTTATAAAATCATAAGTTTATCGGCTCCGGCAAAATGGTATCTTGGACGAGGGAATTCGCTAACCGGAGGGAAAAAATCACCTTTTTTTTTAAAGTTACAGTGATTCCACAACCGATGATCTTTTTACTAATTGCGTATAAAGAATATCTACCATAAAGTTGAAAAGTTGAGTAGAAATCTACGGAGAAGATTATCGTTTGAAATAGTGGTGCCAAAAATAACAAAATAATAGACTCTTGAAGCTTTGGAAGGTGTGATGCAGTGATGAAAAAAAAAATGTGTACTTTATTTTTCCCGCAGATCAAATCTGAGCTTATCAGGATATCATTTTATAGGCACTGTTAAACCAAAACTTGTATTCTAAATAAATTGCTACAGATGTCTATATAGGGTCATTCCACGTAAAATGAGCAAAAATTAAAAAAAAGTCGTGGCCACATACTAACCAATTTTAATAAAATTCGATGCTCAGGTTCAATTCATATTCAAGTAATGCTCTGCAAAATATCTTGACAAAAAATAAATTTTTTTAGCAGTTTTGGACATTTAAAAAACTTGTGATATAGAATGACATGTGCGCAATCGTCCAAAGTTGCAAGTTTGAAGTTCTGTATCTTGAAAACTGTTTAACAGAAAGGACTTTTTTTTATAATTTTGTAAACTCTGAAAAATTAACTTCTTATTTACTGAGTTATAATAATCTAGTAACACCATGATTATTTATAAATTGGTTGCACAAATTGAAAATTTGTGAATTTTGAGAAAATTAGAAACTTTATAAAAATCAAAGGAATTAAAAAACCTCTGTGAAATTAAGGCCTGATATAGTATGTCATATGTAGATCGAATTCCCCAAGTTTTAAAGTGGCCATTTATTTCCTTCATCTTCAAAAAAACTTAGAAACTTTTAAAAAAATTACAAAATCATGATTTTTCCTCTTCTGTATAAGCAAAACATAAATAAAGGACAAGCCCGACATTAACAATATTGCACAGACATAAAGATTAATAAGTCCATGATAAGTTAAAAAAAATTCAAGATTGCTTTTTGATGCCTAACATAAGAAAAATGGGTTCAAAATAGTAATGTTTTCTGCATTCCATTAGCTATACCTCTTTGAATTCGCCCGCGTATCTTAAAATATTGCACGATTGCATGGGAAAAAAATTAGTGCTGCCATCTAGTTTTTTTATTTGAATTTAGAATTGACATATAATTTTTTGTTTAGCTCAGTCTGATTTCTACTCTAATTTAAAATTCTCTTGAGGCAAAAATAAACTGAAAGCAAGAATAAAAGTTTCTGCATTTAAAGTATACACATTTATCTGTAATATAAAACAATTTAAAAGTTTAATAAAGCTTTCCTTGACTTAAAAAAAAAGTGATAGAAATATTGCATTTTACCCTCAACATTTTTTACTATTTATTTTTTTTCTCATTAAGGAATAAAAAAGGCATGAATGAAACTTCCGATATTTCAAATATATACTTTTAGCTATAAGGTGTAGCAATTTGCAGCTTGTCAAGGCTGTCCTTCGTGTGTAAAGGATTAATAGAAATATTGCTTTTTTCTCTTAAAAATTTTCAAAAATAATTTTTTTCTCGATACGAAATAAAAATACAATTACTAACTTACGCCAGTCTGTTAATTATCATTCATTCCTAAATATAAATAATTTTTAATATATTCTTTCCATTACTAAGGCTAATAATTGAAATTGAAATTTTAAGCACGTAGACAATACCTCGATTTTACATTCACTTTTAATGTAAATTTTAATACTTATATGAACAATCCAGAAATCTATTATTTTACATTTACTCATAAATAGATATGATCTACTTATAGACTGATTTTGATTAAAATCTGTGACATGTGTACCACAGCTGATTTGCTCATTTTGCATGGAATGGCCCTATATTAAATCACGTTTCATTCATGGAAAATTACGAAATGAGAAAAAATTACAAATGTAAATGAACATGCAGATGTAACAATTTTAGAGTGAAAATTAAGTTTTCAAAATCCGTTTATATATATATATATATATTTTATGTTAGAATTAAAGTTTAAATGAAAATTTTTTAAGTATATCTTTCTTTAAATATTTACTATTCATTACTCCAAAGATAAAATATCTCATTTAAAAAAAATAGTAAAAATAACAGCAATTTAAAACTTAAAATAAATATAATAATATACATAATATTCCCTATTATTTTACAATAAAACGCAATTGTATCACAGGTAATTATTATGAATTTTTGTTCATTTATTGTCTAAATATTCACATTCATTTTCCTGGTAAAATATCTCAAACATGAAAAAGGAGACATGTAAAATAATAAATCATGTACTGATTTTCAGAAAATATATTTCTTTCTAAAAGAGATTTGCATATTTTAACGGGTAAACACACAATATTTATATCATGTGCCACTTTAAGCTTACGGATATTTATATACACAAATCAAGCATTTGTTTTTCTTTTGTCACTTTTCAAAGTCCGCATTTTGAATAATAAACAAACGTAAAACATGCATATATTTTATTATATACTAAAGTATTTTAGTTTATTATGATATGTATCCAACAAATAACTATTTTTAACAATAAATGTAAAATGGTATTGAATTTTATTTTATTTTTTTTCTAAAAACAGCCTTCGTTACAAAAAACAAAGCAATACAAAAAAAATGGTTTAGTGGATATACATCTAATTTTTTTTTCTAAATTACACAATTTCAGACTAATTTCATACTAGTTTATATATATATACAGGGTGCAATATGTTATCTATCGCCGACCTTTAATTTCTCAACTGTTGGTCGTAGACATATAGTTCCAATTACAAAAACGCTTCAAATGAAATAAATATTCATGTTGTGGCATTATTTTAAGTAAAAAATGAATTTTATAAAAATTACGAAATATAATTTTTTATACGTCCCCCCCCCCCCCAGTCCCTATAATTATATTTAGGAAAAGTTTACACATATCATAACACATATAACACAAAAAGTTTGACATCTGTACTACAAAAATTGACAGTGTTATTAAATTTCAAATTTTGAGGTTTTTGCACATTGATTTCGTCTTTCATTGAGGGATGAGTTAAAAGACGAATTAAAGCAATTCGAGATCAAAATCAGGGTGCTATGTCCTTTTTACGGCGCAAGCACCATTAGCCGGTATAGCTATATTGGGGTATCACCGAAGAAGGTTATTTCTTCTAAAAAATTTGAGCTGACTTTTAGGGGTCGTATACAAAGCGAAGAATGAAATATTGAAATTAACCAGAAAAATAAATATCAATTTATTATAATATCAGAAAGCAGTCTAGTATAGAAAATAATTACATAAAACGCCGGTATCTACTAGAGATACTGCTCAAAGTGTTCTCCATTGGTGGCAATGCACAATTGAATGCGTGACAATACTGCCTCCTGGACATATTAGAGCATAGCAGGGGTGCAAACTGTGCGACAATCAAAACGATGATGCGACCTGGAAACCTCCACATCGCCCGGACATTAAGACACGTGTGGTGCGGTATATGGGGAACCTAGATTGTTGAACCCATCTCCTACGATGGGACCTTAACGGGCGATCGTTACCTGAATATGCTACAAAACACGGTACACGACTGGTACGAAGTGTTGCTCTCCGATATGCATGCCGGGTGTGGTTTCAACATGATGGGGCCCTCTCCGCATAAAACATCAAACTTGCGGGCGTGTCTGGCCACCGAATTCGGTCAACAGATCCTTGGATATAGTGGTCCGGTAGCGTGGTCACACCGCGTTCACCGGACTTGACTTCCATGGATTTCTACCTCTGGGATTACATCAAGGCATAAGTCTATGTGACTGAGACTACTTCTGTGGTTTATCTGAAGCAGTGCATCATCCTTGATTGTCGCACAGTTTGCACACTTGCTATGCTCTAACGTGTCCAGGACTCAGTGCTGTCACGCATTCCATTATGCATTGCCACCAATGGAGAACACTTTGAGCGATATATCTAGTAGTTTCCGGCGTTTTATGTATTCATTTTGTATAGTTGACCGTTTCCGATATTATAATAAATTTATATTTATTTTTCTGTTTAATTTCCGTATTTCATTCTTCGGTTTGTATACGACCCCTAAAAGTCAGATCAAATTTTTAGATGAAATAACCCTCTTTGATGATACCCTGATTTGGCGATACCGGCTAAAGGTGGTTTCGCCGTAAAAAGGACATAGCACCGTGATTTTGATCTCGAATTACTTTAATTCATCTTTTAACTGATTCTTTAATGAAATACATAATCATGTGCAAAAATCTCAAAATTTGAAATTTAATAACTCTGTCAATTTTTGTAGTACAGATGTTAAACTTTAGTGTTATATGTGTTATGATATGTGTATATGTTAACTATAGGGACTGGGGGACCGTATAAAAAGTTAGATTTCGTAAGTTAGATTTCGTACGTTAAGTAATGCCACAGAATGAATATTTACTTCATTTGAAACGTTTTTGTAATTGGAACTATATGTGTATGACCAACAGTTGAGAAATTAAAGGTCGGCGATATATAACATATTGCACCCTGTTAATATATATATATATATATATCAGTTTTTTGTCTGTCCTCCCACTGATGAAGAACAGACTGTTTTTGTTTTTTTACCTGTCTTTCTTGTTCTTTTATGTATTTTATAGTTAAAAAATTTCTGCAGATATACACCTTCATTTTTGAGTTATGGTGTTTAGGCATTTTGAAATGATGTAATATACATATATATATAGATAGATAGATAGATACATACATATATATATATATATATAACCAAGCGAAAAAACAGGCTGCGGCCTCGTCGGCACTGAGTTATAGTTAAAAAGAAGCCCAGGTTAAAATATATATATATATATATATATATATATAAACTATGTATAAGCGGCAGTGAGGTTCGGCCAGCACACTGATTAGCGAAATCAAAATATTAAACAATTTAAATCAACATATCAAACGTCTCCCCCAACGGATCCTACAGTTCTGGTGTTCTGTGAAATCGTGTTGATTTTATTTACTTTGACAATTATTATATTTAATATTGCCTTGTATTGTGAGCGGTAGTGCTAGTTACGGCCGAATATATTCTTTTGCTGGTTTCTGTTGATTTTTTTTTTCACCTTATCATTTTAGTGCTACTCACATGAATGTGTATTAGTTTTTGTTGATGATTACGATACTTATTGCTTTTTTCTTATATATCTATTTCTTATGTATCTATCTATCTATCTATCTATCTATCTATATATATATACATATAGGGTAGTTAAAAATCTTTTTTTTTAGGTATTTATAATTAAATAAATAGGCTTTTATATTTTATTATTATTGATTAACATTGATTTTCAAACGTTGATAGTTTTTGGATCATGTATTTATTCAAGAGTACTATTGTATGCTTCATTTTCCCCCTCTGTTTAAACATTTATCAATGAAATATTATAACACATAACTTATATATAGATAGACAGATAGGATTTAAATTTAGGCAGCCTCATTTATTTCCCTTATGATGCATGTGATCAAATTAACTTCCTCTCTGGTATTTGTTACTGCCTATAATTTATGCGTCAGACATTAACGGAAAATTTAAGGATTACGAGCACAACGACTTCAAAAATCAGCAGTGAATCATCCTCTTACGTTTGCATCTTCACGAAGCTGTCAATAACAAAAATCGGCTCTATTACGCCTAATTAGTGTGTTCTACATATACAGGGTGATTCCTAAATATCGAAACAATGGGCTATTTCCTTAAATATTGTCCCTAGACCCATACTTCCAATTGCAAAGTTTCATAAAAAATTTGCATTATTTAATGACATAAGTTGCAACTCCATAGGGGGTCTATTTGAAAAAAAAAAATACGAAAATTAAATTTTAATACGGCCCCTGTAGTGTAAAAATTCCAATCAGGAAAACTTTCCTTGTCCATTCCTGAATTAAGCACAAAAAATTGCATCTTTATATCTGAAAAACTCACAGAGTTATGGCCGTTTAAATAATTCATCAGGTTTTAAGGGATTAGACACAAATTGAAATGCGTGCAATCGAAGAAACAATGTTAGTTTAAGAGTTCTAGGAAACATGTAAAAAATATATTTGTTGAGCTTGGAAACAAAATGACATCCTAATATTTCGCATAAATATTTTTAAAAAATTTAAATGTTTTGTATTTTTTTAAGCGGATTTAATTAAATTAATGTAAAAAAAAAAAAAAAGACATATTCCAAGTTTGCACCTTTTTAATTTACGATTAAAAAACATCATGCAGAAAAACGCATTTAAAGTTTTAAACTTTGATTGGCTCCTAATAAAATGTTTAAATGCATTTTTTAGAAATTGCACGTGAAAAAGTAACTTCTTTCGGTAGCTTAAACTTCCGATTCAGTTTAACTTTTGCAGTTTCGACCACCTTTTTGTAACACTTAAATGTCCATAAGTAAATGTTAAAAGTATAACTTGAAACAATGCTTTTTCTAACATGCCGATTAAGAGTTCTACATAATTTTAGCCCTTATAATTTTAGCCTCAGGCTTTTTATCGTCCCAGCGAGGCCGATAAAAAAGTCTGTATACTGGGGCCGGGCCAGACTCAGGATTGGCGACTTTTTTCTGAAGACTCGGCCAGGCCGGGCCTAACTTATTTTTTCATACCGAACCGGGTGTTGGTGTGATTTATGACGGATAATTATCTATACGAGGGAAGTGGCCCCGAAGGGAGGGGATGTTGCCTTCCGTGGAGGTCTTTCTAAGGGAACCTAACCCGTATTTACGCAAGGATATCCAAGGTTCGAAGGAAACCACTGAAAATTCCAAACGATTGGACCGAAGGGCGCGATTGGGTTCGAACCCAGCATGAGAGCAGAACCTCTCGGCAACTGGTTATACCGAACCGGGACTGGCTTCCTTATTCCTAGGTCTCCTCTTGGCGAAATTTGCAGTCCCGGTCTCGAGACAACGCGTATTAAAATCATTATCTCTGACTGACCTAATCCGTGCAAAAATAACTAAAATTTGGCTTAGCCCAAAAACTTTTACAAAAAAATGCACATATTTTTAATTGGCCATTATTTTACAATAAATATTTAAAATTCATATTTTTAAAGCATAGTAGATTTTAAGGCAAAAAAATTTAAATACAGTAAAACTAGTGAAAAAAATCTGCCTATGACTGAATCCTTCCTTAAACGGAAAATTCTGTTGATCCATGGAAAATGAATATAATAATACCTGAGAAAAAATAGACTACATTTACAACTCCTAAGGAGGGAACTTGTTTATAACGCTTTTTTTGTTCTTTCCGATGTGATTCCATCTTAAAAGTTTTTACTTTATAGCATCTTTTATTTTCTCCAACACATGAATATGGATTAACGATATTAAAGGAGAAGTGAATCATTTACATATAAATACAGATTCATTAATAAAACAAATAATCACAGCTTTTGGCGCTTCTTTAAAAATAATAATTATAAACAGGAAAAAAGAAAAGATATCATAAGTAGTTTTGGTCAGAAACAACTTTTAACCATATCCATGTAAAAAAACTATGTAGAAATTCAGTCAGGTCGGGCCAGGCTACGATTTGAATTTTTTTCCAGGCAGGACCGAACATTTTTTCCTATGGGTCGGTTCGGGACCGGATCTAGATATTTCTATCCGTGTAGACCTCTATTGCAGACCACCAGCATACTTTGAAAAAAGGTTTAACTTAAAATCTATACGCTGCCTATTTTATGTCAAAAGGAGAGGGACTGTCTTATATCGACTTTTAATAATGATCAATTTGTGGCTGACCCTATCTTGCATTCAAAATTAGTCAAAAACTCGTCGCTCAGAGGCATGGATAAATGGTGTAAGTCACGAATTTTGGATTTTGATATCTCTGCGAATTTTAAAGATATCGAGATGAATTTTTTTTGCGTTTAATTCAGGAATGGATAAGGAAAAATTTCCTAATTGGGGATTTTACTCTACGGGGGCTGTATAAAAATTTAATTTTTGTATTTTCTCATATAGACCACCCATGGAGTTGAAACTTATCTCATCAAATGTTGCACCATTTTTTATGAAACTTTGCAACTGGAAGTATGTGCCTAGGGCAATATTTAAGCCTATTGCTTCGATATTAATGAATCACCCTGTATATTATATAAACTAATTTTATAAGTGTTAATTCCGGTACGTTTGAATAAGCTTGATATAACGCATTGAAAAATTAAATGTCTTCATGGAATCAAATGCTAGTTAGTATGATTTTAAGATTCTGTTATTATAGCATCTGCTAATTAACTAGGAGAAGACACTTTAATTACCTTAAAAGAGGGCTTTAAGGAAAAGACTGGGTGTGGGTAATTAATGTTCTAGCCAGAGCAACCATTTAATTACCTGACCTAGTTTATGACGAACGAAAGCGGCCGAGATTCTTCCAACGCTTGGCCAGAGTGCTTAAATTTGGCCAACTCCCCTGTATTTAACATGGTTTAAATGTCACGGCCCTTAACTCCCGGCTTTCTTGTTGGCCCTGGTTGTGGCAGCGATAAGAAAGACATGAATACATTTATTCTAAAAATAACTTGTCTCGGCTTTTCTGCTTTAAGTTAATGAGCTTAGATACACATAACTCATAACTCTATTTTTTATAAAAACATTTACACGGACTTGAAAGAAAATGATAATCAATTGGGTCATTCTAGGAATATGTAAGGTAAAAAAAAAAACTTGAAGATAAGATTGATCTGGCCAACGAACATGTACAGTCGTGGAAAAAGAAGTAAACACTCCCTACTAACTCCTCAACAAATTATCGCAGACAAAAGTAACTGATACAGAACGATTGGAAATAAAGTCTACTTTTAAATGAAGTATATAAAATTTGCTTAGGAGACCATCTACATATTAAAACGAATTCAAACTTCATTTTTTCAATGGCAACACCCAATTTTAACGAGATATTTCAAATCTTTGGTTCAAACTATGCCTAGACACCAAATTTCAAGTCATTTGAATGATAAGTTTTTGAATTATAAACATTCAAAATTTAGTGCTTGTAATGTTAAATTGCATTTTCATATTTTTATTTATAACTTCTGAAATTATGATCCAAATGTTCTAATTTTTTGTGTAGCAATAATACTAATATACGCAAACATAAATACGTTTAATTTGCAATTTTTATAATTTTCTGATATGAATTATGAAATTAATATTCGAAAAAATTATGATTTGCCAACAACAGTTTTTTATATGGATTTAGATTTATTAAGTCCTGCTTTATGGAAATCCGAAATTTCTCATTTTTCTTCCAAGTAGTTTTCAGATTATGCTTAAAAAACGGAAAAATGATGGTTTAAATGGATAGAAGTGACTAAATATTTTCAAATTTTTTATGCTTTCCTGTAATCTAACAGGTTTAATTGACTGCTTAAGGTGCCTTGATCAAGAAGGGAGCTCTCTCGGTTAGCAATCGAGTACCGAACTTCAATTTGGATACAGCCTTTAAAATACGCTCGTCTTAAAATAGTTAATTTCTCGGAAATTTATGGTACGAATTGCATAAAAATTTGTTTTTAGACTAATTGAAGGGTGTAGTGTTCATTTATGCTGTCAGAATTTTGTACTGCTATTGAAAAAAATAAAGTTATGGTTCGTTTTAATATGTAGATGGCCTTCTAAGCAAATTTTATATACATCATTTAAAAAGTAGACTTTATTTCCAATCGTTCGGTACCAGTAACTTTCTTCTACGATAATTTGTTGAGGAGTTATTAGGGGGTGTTTTCTTTTTTTTCCACGACTGTACATGACAAAGAACACGTTAAATGAAGTTAGACCGTGAGCCGGCATCACAGACAATCACCTCATCGAGTTCATGGATAAAATTCTAGGATTAGTTAAATCTTGATTCGCATATTAAAACGCAATCGGTCTTCCATGTCATATCTTGGTGGAAAACACTTGAAAACTCTATTTTAACGGCAGGCTCTGCAGGTTTACCATTCTGTTTTCCTGCTCCCAGTCCCCCAAGTTTTCACACCCTTTTGTGCAGGAAAACACAATGGTGAACCTACTAGTCAGGATATGAATATGACGTGTCAAGTTATGAATTGGAACACCGACTGCGTATTAATATGCTAATCAATATTTAACTAATCCTAGAATTGCTTCCGTGAACTCGATGAGGTGATTGTCGGTGATGCCAGCTCCCGGTATAAGTGGCTTTCCGAACGTCTCACAATTCCCCCTCCGCGTCACGGAAAGATGCACGGTGACCTATCAGTGGTCCTGTAGGCTAATTGACAATAACACAGTTTTCCAGACTGTGTTATTTTCTACAATGGCCGTTTTACACAGGGTCATTCAACAACTGAACTCTATATCCGTATTTACAGTCACAGTCTGCCTGGCTACATGAACCTAGACTAAACAAGCCCTTGATACTTAAAATAAAAATTAAACTCAAATAATAACTAAATAAAAACACAAATAAAAATTAAACTCAAACAGCTACTACACAAGGTCAATCTTGGTCACGCCTCCACGCACAAAGACGTTCTTGGGATCGAGCACCTGCATAATTGGCCACAACTAACACCACCTATGATCAACACATTCTAATGCCCCACTCCTTTATTAAAACGATCTCGAAGCTCAGGACCCTGTCAGAATGGCATGAATATTGTGATACATCATACAGTGGCAGATACACATATGATACAATCTTAAAAATCTCTTGTAACTTGCTTACACTCACACCGTACACTAGATTTATCACAGGCTCCTTTAACACCTACCTGCAAAAATTCAAATGTTTCAGCCCCCCCCACCCCCCGTTGTGACTTTTGGGTGCTGGGAACGCTACTCTTCCATTCCATCACTGCACACTCACGCAGTCTTGACGGATCATTCGTCCATTTACGCTCTCTAAGATCTAACAAAACTTAAAATCAACCACTTATGTTTCCGTGACCTTTAAAATTTTACTAAGTAGTCGCCTGAGCAACCTGCTGCTCACTGAAAAACGTCAAATGAGATGAGTATGGACCTTGAAAACAAAGAAACTAACATTCGTGGACTTGATGTCACAGTAAAAATATATATCGTCAAAGGATGGGGGAAACACATTCCAACCAAAGATTTTAAGTAGTGGGCTTACAAGTGGAGTTTTTTCGAAAAATGAAATTTGCTTGAAATTGGAGAGGTGTTACATACGGGTGGAACATTATTTTCGAAATTTTTCTCTATGCGCTCCTGGGATTTTCTAAAAAGGTTTTATTATGCATAATACATTATCCCTATTCGATAAAGATAATTCAATTAAATATAATTTCACATTTTAAACTTGTTTTTACATACTTTAACTGTATGTTTTGTACTTTTAAATTTAGAGGTAATTTTAATTTATCAGAAATACTTTTTTTTTTCTTTTTCTTTTTTTTTTTTTTTTTTTTTTAAACCAGGAAGAAATAAGAACACTTAGGAATGTCAAATTATCACACAACTACTCATGTAATTCTAACATCTACAATACCAGTATCGGTAAACAAACATTAAGTGTTTCCGGGACACAATTTAAAATATTTTTTATTTATTAAGTTAAAATTTTGAGTTTTTTGGGGGGTTAACCATATTATTTGTAAACGAAATCACATGATAAAACTTCTCATACATTAAAAAAAATAATTTAAAATTCATTAAAAAAGTGGAGTAATTTAAAATCGTTATAACTCGAAATATTTTTTGTTGAATTTGCTGAATCAAAATTAAAGTGAAACAATTGAAAAAGACATGTTCCAAGTTTGAACTTTTTATCTTTAATGGTTTCTGACTTATAGCGATTTAAATACGAAAAATGTTGAAAAAAGCCATCATGAAGAAAGACGCATTTTCATAAGAAATCGTTTTCATGACAACCATTGCTTGAAAGCTAGATTTTGAAAACACACAAAAACGAAAAATTTAATATTTCCTGTTATAATTAAGATAGAAATATGATTTAAACGTCATTTTAAGCGGAAAAACACAGAGAAATTTTTAATGCAATAAAAGTTTTTTTTAAAAAAATTGGAGATTTTTGTGTCCCGGACTCACTTAAATGACAATTACTCTAATGTTTCCTTTTCGATACGACTCATTGGTTTCTTTAAAAGTTGTGTACAGTTTTAGAAAAGTTTCAATTTAAAAACTAGAGAATGTTTCTATTTGCTTTTTTCTGGAAAATAGTCAATTGCAGTATTGAATTGTATTTGCAGGGTGGTACAGGAGAAATATGAGAAATTATATTTTATAACTATAAATTAATGCAACAAATGAAATGAATTTTAATAGTTAAATTTTGAATACAATGTAAAAAGAGACAGATATCTTAAACAAAGAAAATGTAATATAACTATCAACGAAAATACGCAATAGCCCCTTCCATGTTACTAACAATTCCAAAAAGCGTTTTGTTTATCTATAGAAATGATAGAAAACAATATATTTTCGTGAATTTAAAGCGCAGTGATAAAAACAAAATTTCTTTCGCTGCCACTTATTTCCGGAAATGCTTCGGAGTATTTATTTATTTATTTATTTATTTTGGTAAAGAATGAATATGTAGGAATTTATTTTACTATGTTATTTTTTATAATATTTTCTATTCCCGAAATATAGATTTTTCCAGGTGCAGTGAGTTCTCATGTAAACAGGTCTATGTTCATTAAACACGTTTTGAAGAGAAATATCATAAATTAAAAGCATTAAGATAAACATTAAAATGAATATTTTTTTTCTATTTTTGCGTGCTTAAATTCAATTAGCTGGAAATGTTTAATTAGGAATCGACATTATCCTGAAAACCGTTTTCCAGGTTTCAGAAACACGATTAATGCATTTTTAAAACTACTCAGAAACGTTTCTGAAAATGTGACAGCTATAACTGATTCTTTAAATCTCCAAAATATACTGGTTTCAGAGGTTTCAATGATAAAGAGCGCTTTTTATAAACATCGCTATTTCTGAAGACCATATTTTCGTTCGTGGTTACATTATATGGCCGTAGTTTAAAAAGCATTTGACATTTTACATTGTACAAATTAATCATTCGCCTTGTTGCATTTGCATTTTAAAGAAAATTTTTCTTTTCTTAAATCCGAAACAAGCAAAATGTATGAGCCTCATGATGGCTGGTGAAAACTACTCATGAAATATAAAAAATAAAAAAGCGATATTTTATTAATCATTTTTAAAAATGGTTATTGTCCTCGTCAGGGTAGGGAATCAAAAGCATAGCTAAAGGTTTTTATTGGTTTAATCATCATTTTATTCGTTTTCTGATTAGTCTATACAGTAATATGTGTTTCCCTTTACTTTCAACAGAGATGGACAACAGAGTATTGCCACTATGACAAAAAAGTAATAAAAACTACAAAAAAAAAAAATAATAATAACTCAGAAACAAATTGAGATACAGTTTTCAAACAAATTTCATTTAAAAGTACATTTTTTTCTATATACGACGGTATAAAAAGTAATATTGTTGGATGGTTAGAAGTTTAAGAAATAAATTTCATTTAAAAATTTTCTTCGAAATCTGACGATGTAAAAGCCTTTTCCTGAGCAGCCAATGAAACACTTCGATAATACGTAAGTTTGTGGTGGATAATACGTACGAGTAACAGGCGATTTCTGTCGCTTGCAATTTTTACGTGTAATAACACTATTAATGTTTAATTCATGGCGTACGTAATGTATGATCAACTCCGTGCTATTTTTTATGTCTTAAATTTTAGTCTTTGAAAAAAATTCTTTTACAAATGGTCGTTGTAATTTGTTAAATTGCATTTTTTTTTTTTTTTTTGTTTATCAGTAAAAACCACTGTTGATTTGCGATTATTATGTTTAAAAATGAAACACTATCAATTTGCGTATGAATTTCAGAATAATTAACAAAAATTAACAATACTGTTGCAAAATGTTTATAAAATCGGAATGCTTTAAGTATTTTTCTAATACTAAATTAGTAAAAGGGATATTGACATTATTAGAGAATGTAATCTATTTATATAAAATCCAAGTCTCTGTGTGTCCCTCACGATTCCGGTTGGACCACCTCATTGAAATGAGTAATTGTTGAAAAATACTAATGCAGGGTTACCACAGTAGCGCCAAATGTTGGCCAACTTGGCAATAGCTGGCTGATTTGGTGAAATTCCCATTTATAACTATTAATCTTTCATAAAGGAGGTCACCAAAATTTAATTTAAACTCCGCTCTTTTAAGATATTTTTTCAAAATATATGGGTGAGAATTTAAAGTACATCTTTACATCTTCCTCCCGATGCCACTAATAAAATAACCGCCAATAGACGACGCTGTACTGTATAAGCTCCTAACTGCGCGATTTTAATGTGCTTTAGGTACTTTTCCAGTATAAGTGCCTTGGCGAAAAAAGAAATTTGGCAACATTTTCCCGGAACCTATCCACTGTTTCATTTTATATACACATGCATTTTTTTTTCGATATTTATACGATTTATTTATACGATTAAAAAAGCCGTTTCTCTAATTTTATACAGAAACAGGTGTAATTTGTACATAAAAACATGAATAATATACATATAAAATAAACATATAAAAAAAAACACTCATCAAGTTTGTTTTCATAGCTGTTTATATGATTTGACAACAATTCTCAATATTTTTCCGTTATACGGACACCATGCTAAAATGTATGCGGTACTTTTCCCTTATACGGACAGCATTGTCGCCAAGCGCAATAGTTGGCGCAAAATGAAAATAAGGTGAATTGAAACATTTGAAAAATAAAAGAAAAAACATTCTCGATAGTAAAGTGAGCATTTTAAAAATATAACATTTGAAAATTACAAACTTTTACGAACTATTTTATTAAATCACAAATATATACTTAAAATAAATGAACAAATAACTGTTATACTATAAAGTAATAAAATAAAAAATCATATTAAACTGCTGCCATAAAATTATAAATATCTTTCAGCATTGCAGTAAACATTTCATTTTATGAATGAAGGCGTAGCCACATAAAATCTATGAGATACGACTCTAAATGATGACGAACAGCTTCCCGATGTCTTTTGTTGCGCCATTTTGCGATGCCCCATAATCTTTCAACATTTGGAGTATGACATCCAGTATTAGGGTCGACAGAATTGTATTTGTGATTTACTGTGAAATGATCATAACCAGCACTTAGTAGTTCATCTGTTTTATATCCTTTCCAACAATCTGTATAAATAATACATGACTTTCATCAACTTCTATAATTTTATTAGGTCCACCGATTTTTCTATTTGGTCGAGAACATAAAGCATTTGCACAAACTTCTCTCGAATAAATATTCCATTCCACTGTTGTGTTGTGGTTCATATCAAGTTGCAGCTCACAAAACTCAATCGATGCCAACTCTTTGCACGATAAATATATAAACCTCAAAGCATTGAGAAAAGTCATCCGCGATCCTTTAAACCAAGTTTTTTGTCGTATTTCTACGCTTTCTTCGCATGATCGTAAGCTACAACTCAATTTCGGATTTCCAGAACTCATCCATAATTTCATTTCATGATTTTTTAAACACAATCTTTTATTATGCAGAATTCCAAATTCCTGAAACAGTTTTATCACAACTTTCTCATCATCTGGTAATTGCCAAATGATAAAATCCATCTCAGCATCAGCAGTAAAAGTAAACTACAACTTTATAAAAAAAAAAGCATTTTTAATTCGATTAATAGCAGATTAAAAAGCTTTCCAAGGTTAAGGTTAAACAATAATAATTCACGTGATTCACGTTTCATAAATAACAAATCGCAATGTTTCGCATGGTTTACAATAAAAATTTACGATCAAGGTTGAAATAATTGGCGCATTAGCATACATTTTAGCATGCTGTCCGTATAAAGGAAAAGTACCATGTATGCTAATGCGCCAATTATTTCAAAATGCTAAAAGATATTTGTAATTTTATGTCAGCAGTTTAATATGAGTTTTATTTTATTGCTTTATTTTATAACAGTTATTTGTTCAATTATTTTAAGTATATATTTGTGATTTAATGAAATAGTTCGTAAAAGTCTGGAATTTTCAAATGTTATATTTTTTAAATGCTCACTTTAGTACGACAATATTTTTTCTTTTATTTTTTAAATGCCTTAATTCACGTGACTTTCATTTTGCGCCAACTATTACGCTTGGCGACAATGGTATCCGCATAACGGAAAAGTACCCAAATCTCACTTTCTGATGCCCAAATTACACCAAACTTTAAAAAAAAAATGCCAAAGCCCCTACAGTGGAAAAGTATCAAACTGTCTATTATTTTGCGCTATCTTTATACTATATGCAAGGTGAGTGGGGCGAAGAGTTTAAACATTAAATATTAAAGTTTCGGCACAGATGTCATATACACAACGGGTACTTAACTGTCATCAAAGTGTCGTTATTTTGCTTTATATGGTAACACGGATGTTGTTGTTTATGCTGTTGATGTTTTCGCCAAATTGGCGTCGGAAAAAATCGCTCCAATATGGGGTATATATGACAACTGTGCCAAAGTTTCTATAAAGCAGTATAAGACTAAAAATTAAGAATAAAATAAATGCAAAATAAGACTAAAGAAGAAAGAAAAATCATGCGTTAAGCATAGAATATGAAACACTTTCCAACACATCCTGAATGCTTTTAAAAATCTTCGTTATTTAGGGAAAATAAGGTAAATAAGATAACTAAGTAAACATTTTAGAAAACGCATAATTTTTAAAAAAAATTGATTTCAGCAGTTACCGTCCATAGCAATAGTACCGTTATTACATGCCAGTATTTAGCTAAAATTTAATTTAAGCTACTCTTAAAGCTACTGAAATCATATTTCCAGATATTATCATCCATAGACGGTTATGTATCCAATTCTTTGCGTGACCCTGTATATCATTTTATCTATATTCTACAAACATTTCTTAGTAATCTAAATGCAGTTCAGCGTAAAACTGCATAACTCCTTTAAAAACCACCTTTAAGCAATTTATTCTCATACTCAGGAACCCTTACGAATTCTTTTGTGTAGCCCTGCATATGAACTTTAGCATTTATACAGACGGTATAGTATGCATAAATGTAGTGAAACATAAAAGCGCATATCATAATTAAAAAGGCATTTCTAGCAATCATTACTTATGTACGTACAATACTTCGGAGAAAAGTTTCTTGGCGAGAAAGAAGTTTGCCAACGTATTTTCTGACAACCTATTTACTGCTTCATACTCACAAGCAATTTTTTGCATATGTATACAATTTATTTAATGTAAAAAAAACTATTTATCCATTTTTATAAAGAAACAGAAGTATTTTTTGCACAGATGTCATATACGCATCTGGGTTGGCGTGATTTTTCTCTGACGCCAATTCAGCAGAAATCTCGCTTTCGAATACCAGTTACTTATATATTTTTAAATTATTTGCTATCATTTTGAAAAGGAAATAACTATAAATAAATAAAAGTTTGAATAATAACTATAGAACAAAACAGTTTATATAATTTAAAAACAGAAAATAAAAGTAAATAAACAATGGCACAGATGTCATATTCGCCCCATATTGGCGCGATTTTTTTCTGACGCCAATGTCATATACGCAATGTATACTTAACCGGCGCCAAAGTGTCGTTATTTTGCTTGATATGGTAACCCGGATGTTGTTGCTTATGCTGTTGATGTTTTCGCCAAATCGGCGTCGGAAAAAAATCGCGCCAATATGGGGCGAATATGACATCTGTGCCTAAATAATTTATTAATAAATAAAAAACAATAGCCGGCAAAATAACACCATTTTAGCGACATAGGTATCCCGGTTCATATCTGAAATCTGTGCCGTAATTTGTATATAAAAAAATATTATATATATTTAGAAACGATTTTTTTTATATATAAGTGCATATATAAACAAAAATAAAAGTTCATTAGATTTGTTTTCATAGCTGTATATTTTGGCAACATATCTCACTTTCTGATGCCCGAATTACGCCAAGCTTTTTTTTTTAAATGCGCTATAATGGAAAAGTACCTAAATAAATAATTAACAGAAATAACCAATTATACAAACTAAAACATTTTATTTCGAGATTAAAGCATTGTTTTTAATTTCGATTAAAAATACATATATCTTTGGATAACTTTAATTGAAATTGGGTTCACGGCTTAATATCTCATTCCATAAACCTAAACAAACACAAGTGATTCATTCATCGTGAACCGTAAAAAATATTAAATCATTGAGGTAATCATTCACAAAGTAAGTTCTCCAACAATCAATGGACAATATTCTAATGACGTCATAGTATGTAAAATGGTGGCGGTATCATTTGTTTATGGTTTGAAATCACAAAGATTTAATTTTGTTATGTCTCTTAGTTACATTATTTTATTGTCGTATTTATGAGATCAGAACAAAAGCATATTTTTTCATTATTTAGTTACTAAAGACGAAAAAAAATTATAAATCTGCATGATTTGAAAAATTTAAATAATTTTCTTTCTTAATACTAAAAAATAACATCGGGAAGTAACAGCGAGTTTAAGTTAAATAATTTTAGCTGTTTAATTCTGTTGTAATATTCAAAATAACTGTATTTATTAGATTTCAGTAAACAACATCAGGGCCTGATTAAACTTTGAAGTTATAGGAATTACAATGTCATTTCAGGACCTTTCTTTTGGAGAAGCTTTTCTAAATTCCACATATACATGGAAACTCTTCAGTGTTAGAAATATTATTCCCAGGACTGGCATAACATTAGAACGGCCTGCAATTTTACACAAGTTTTTGAAAACTACTTTATATCAAAAATTTTACTAAAAACTGGTTACTTTTTTGTTATAGAGGCCCACACTATTAGAATTATGACAAGTTGCAGCCAATTTCGCCAAAGTCGTAACCAAGATCGTGAAGCACACACATATAATACCATATAATACCATTTTATGAAATCGTATACGATAATTTAATAGTTTTTACCTTACTTCAAGTGTGTAATTTATTTATTTTTAAGGCTTAATAATCTAAATTGTCCAATATATGAATTAAAAAAAAATGTAAACAAAGACTGAATAGACATGACCGCAAAAATCTGCAGAAAACTTGGAATTGTGCAGATTAGTGGTCTTCTACTGTACACAGTTTTTCATAAATGTGTTTCGTTCTTAATATGTGTTATTTTCATCTATCACTGCGAAACAAATGAGAAAACTCATATTCTTGCACATGAGTTGTATATATCTTTATATCTAAATTTCCGTCATTTTTGACGGGCTACCTTTCTAGTAAAATATAAATCAAAATAGTTTTTTCCTCAATAAATGGAATTTAAAATTCTAGTGCTGTATTCACCTTGAGTTAAATAATTAAAATCACTAAAATCACTTGCGGTTGCATACATACACTGTAAAAAAAAAAAAAAAAAAAAAAAAAAAAAAAAAAAAAAGGATTAAAAAACGGAAATACTACTGACAATCTAGACGCCAGTACTATTTCCGTTTTTTTACGGGAATTTTTACCCGTAAATTACAGAAAATTTTCCGTTCTTCTGATTAAAAACGGAAATTTTTTTAACCGTAAATTACAGAAAAATTTCCGTTTTTTCTGATTAAAAACGGAAATTTTTCTGTAATTTATGGGTAAAAATTCCCGTAAAAAAAAGGAAATAGTACTGGCGTCTAGATTGCCAGTAGTATTTCCGTTTTTTAGTCCGTTTGTTTTCATAGTGTATAATATAAAGTTATTTAAAACAGATTAAAAATATTTTAAGACATATTAAATTGTTATTGTGTCCCTGTATTTTTTACAACGCTATAAAAAAGTTCTTTTAAATAAGTTATTTTAAATGTATCGTTTTAAACGTCACGTAATTGTCACCAAAGTTTTCTTTCTCTTATTAATACTTACGGGAAAGTACGTTTGTTGTTAGAAATGAAATATTATATGCGCTGTCTTTGAATTCACAGCAATAGTTGAAATATCTCGCACAAATATATTTTCAAATTTAAATTATTTTGCTTTATTATTTGGCCATTTTAAATATGATGTAATTTCCTTCATTTACGACTTTTAACGCATAATAAGAAATTTTTAATTTTAACATTTTCTTTCTCTTTTAAAATTCAAGTTTAAATATAGTTCTTTTGACGTAATTTTCAATATTTTCCTGCTTATAACATGTAATCATTTAATTATAATTTGATTTTTTTTCTGTTTATAACAGCCACGTGTAAATAAATTTTAATTTGAAGCGGAGACTATTCTTTGCCCTGTTTGAAAAATAGGCAATAATTTAAAATAACACCCTTTTCTAAAATATGTAAATATATATATATATATAAAATATGCTGAAAATTTGAATTAAAAATGGAAATAAATCCCACAGAAACGAATCTAATTAAACAATAAATGCAGTCTGCACACCGGGATCTTCTAATGTACAAAATAATCTAAAAATGATTAAATTCCTATGTATAGTTTTTCCTCTAATGAAACATTTTTAATAGAACGATTTTGACCCAATTTACCATTAAATAACTCTTAATTTAAATATTCGATTTGAAAACTGTCTGCATCAGCGTGTTTATAAAACTTTTCTCTCTAATACCGCCGAATTTCATATTTTTGTATGCAACAGTTTCGTTTATATTAACGCAGAAAGACTGTTATTAAGCATTCAAAATGGATGCCGATCTACAGGGAAGATCTACGCATATTTTCATTGGTCCATTTCCAAATCGTTTGCCAATTTCTAAACCGTTACTTTTTTATATAGAGAAGGATATGTTATCACCTTCAAGTAATTATATTGCATTTATTTGAGCTTTTATATGAATATTTCTTTCCTCTTTCCACACAAGTTTCTTTTGTTATTCTATTTTTAATAAACACTTTTGCATTTTTGAAAGTTTTGTGCTTTTTGAAAAATGAGTTTGAATTTATTCAATTCGATTAATAAAATTTTAATTATATTTCAAAAATATGATTTTCAAGCTTTGCATGGAATGTTATTATTAACATATTTAAATTATATAAAAATCTAAAATAAAAATAGCTATATAAGATTATTAATAAAATTTATATCGTACATGAACTTTTGCAGAAAGATTTTGAACTTAATGATGATGCAAAAATGATTTTATTGCTATAAATACTGATTGTGGTTAAAGAAAATGCTTTAAAATAAGAAAGTATTCAATATGTTTACTGTTACTGAACGAAAGTAAAGTTGTGCATTGAATACCTTTGTTTTTGTTTTAATTGTTTTTTTTTTTTTTTTTTTTTTAAATAAATTCCCCGGAATTGTGATGTGTAACATCACAAATATTTAAAAAGAAATCAGAATATGTACGTCAAGCGTTGCAAATAAGACGCGTTAGTACTTGTTTTGTAAATATTGAGATTTTGGTGCAATAGCTGTTGCACTGTTATACAAAAAATGGAAGAATACGAAATTTATTACGATTATGCATTAATACAAAATTTATTAAATTCAGTAATACTGAAATAACATGATTTCATCTCAAATCCCCGTAATTCCCACGAAAACCTAGAATCAATAGCTATCATATGATGTGATTGAATTAATAATGTATGATAGAATTTAATAAAATGAAGAAATCTTTTATTAATATTTTTTATGTTTTGATTCGATTTCATAAAATTTGAAAAGATTCGATAAAATTCTGCAAAAATTATACAATTAAATTCCAAAATATATGTTTGTGAAGTTTTTGCGTCGTTATATGCGGCGAGACGTACAGGAAGACGGATAGACAGACGGACCGACCAGACGTCGGCTATAGGTGCTAATTATTTAAATAATTAAGAACGCACCTAAAAACTAGAACTATCTTTTCAGAGACAAATGGAATCGATATACATTGAAGATTTTGTTGTCTATTGAAGCATTTCAATAAATCACCATCATAATACATGAAATTTAAATTTATCATCTGAAAAAAATTCTTTGTTAAACTTTCATCTTTTGTGTTTTAAACTAATTAAATCACACAATAAGAAACAAACAAACAAAATGAATGGAGTTTATATTTCACTTTTAAACATAATACAAAAGGAGTTTTTGCAATTGCCTTACACAATAACATTCTTCCAGTATTCCAATTATGTGTTTTTGTCATAATCATTGTAGACATGAATTTTCTATTTAAAAAAATGACTTTGCAAATCCCGCTTTGCTTTCGATATGTATTAAATTTTATTCGCTAATCATGGTGGTTATTTAACTAATATGTATTGTTGCTCTCAACTAAGATTTCGATGTTTGCCTTCAATTTAAATATTTCTTTTTAAAACAAATTCCATGGAAATTATAATAAATCAACAGGGAGAAAAGGAATGAAGCTCGCATTTTACTCTAAGCTATAAGAATATAAAAGGAAGTTTATGCAAACATATTTATTATACGTGAGCCTTTTTGCTACATTCAAAATATGCATTATACCATCAATTTTCTTTGGTTGTGTTTTCCACAATAAAAGACGTTCGTAAATCAAACATAGCTTTTGTTGTGTATCGGAGCATTTCCTTTAATCGCGATGTTTACTCAACAAATATGCATTTATGATTTGAAAAGAGGTGTCGGTGTTTATTTTCGTTTTAAACTTCTCTTTTATAAATTTGCAGGGCGACATTAACATATCAACAGAAAGAAAATAAATGTGTTTTAAGTTTTAAAGTGTTATTTTGAATAATGTATTTTACTCTAAAAAGAATGCTAATCCTCAAATTTTCAGAGCTATTCATTTAGAGAACAGGCTTTTACTAATATGCATGATACATATTAGAATTTATCTACATTAGAAGACAGACAATAGTTTTGTAAATAAGTTATGGTTATAATGCATAATCAGAATAAAATTTAAAAGCGACAAAAAGTAATATTTATTTCTTGATTTAATTTTTAAAGATATAGAAAAAGATATATAATTTTTCTTCGTGGAAGAAGAAACCTAATTTTGCCTCTTTATAAACATATAAATAAATCTATATTTACATTTATAAGAACATCATTAAAAAAGAGTTATTACATAACTGCTTTATTGGATGAGAATATACAATGGCAGATACAATTAAAAGAACCAATACACTTAAAGAAAATACAGTTGTTTCGTAATATTTGAAAATATAATACAGCCGCGAATTAAAATATATAATCGTTACGTTATAAGTAACAATAGTAACAACACAAAATCAGCAAATTTTTATATGTAACACTTCACAAAAACTAAATTGTAATAATTTACAAAAAGTAATATGTATTTGTTGATTTAATTGTTAAAGATAAAGGGAGACAGATATAATGTTTTTTGTAGAAGGAATTTTTTTTCATTATTATAAACAAATCAATAAATACATATTAATATTATTAGATCATCACTAAAAAGATAGTTATTACATAATTACTTTATGAAATGAGAATATACACTGGTGAAAATATTTGAAAGAATAACTACAATTAAAAAACACATTATTCTTAATCTATGAAAATATAATACAGATACGAATGAAAATATATGAGCATTACTTTATACATAATAATAGTAACAACGCAGAAACAGCAAATTTATATAAGTAATGCTTAACACAAACTAAATTTTAATACTTTGAAAAAAGCAATATGTATTTGTTGATTTAATTTTTAAAGATAAAGGAAAAAAAATATATTTTTTTTTAGATTGTGGTAGATGGAAACTATTTTTTTATTTTTATAAACAGATCCATAAATCTATATTAACATTTATAAGCCATCGTAAAAAGAGAGTTATAACATAATATCTTTATTGTATGAGAATATTTACCAGTGGAGAAAATAAAAAAAAACTACACTTTAAAAGGACAGATATTTCTGAACATTCATTGATACATAATACTAATATGTAACAACTCAAACATAGCAAATTTGTATATTAAATTGTAAAGAGTAATATTTTTGTTTGTTGACTTATTTTTATAGATAACCGGAAGTATGTGTGCTTTTTTCGTAGAAGTAGAAATCTGTTTTTTTTTTTTTTTTTTTTTTTTTTTTTTTTTTTTTTTTATTGTTATAAACAGATCAATAAAGATACATGAAAATTTATAAGGCCATCATTAACAAGAGTATTTTACATAATATACTTTTATTGGGTGAGGATATACACTGGATGAGAAAATTAACATTATAACTACACCTAAAAAAAGCTATTAATTCTTAATCTAGAAAATATAACACAACCACGAATTAAAATATATGACTGTTCTTTGATACATAAGAGTAACTAGTTGGATGTGCCAATACCAAAACTTTCTTCTATCTCATACATTTTGATAATTCAAAATGTTGTTATAAATGTCAGTAATTCATTTTTTAGTTCAATGCTACATAAACTTTGCCTTTCATCTTAACTTTCTGCTTCAGTCAATTAATCGTAGCAAAAACGTATTAATCTCCATCAGGGTATTTATTAAAATCAGTAATTTTCGTTTATTCTGTTGTATATTAGCTGTTCGCGAATACCGGCTTATCAGGATGGGAAGTTACTGTCACTTCACAAGCCGCCGGTGTATAATAGAACTACGAAAAATCAAGAAAATTACATAGAAATCGCTATTATAGTGCCCTCTTTCGGCAGAATATTTCCTAATTCAGGGAGGACCTAAACATTTGGTTCAATTCTATGCATAACTTCATACACTTTTCAATAGTACAATATTGAAAATGGCACCAAAATAGCTAATACAGCGCCCCTTTTTGGAGGAATTTTTCCAAATGCAGGGAGGATCTTCTTACCTTGGCGAAAAACATACACAAAAAATTTGGTACAATTCTATGCATAAATGCATACACTTTTCGATAACACAATATTCAAAATGGCACAAATATCGCTATTACAGCGCCTCTTTCGGCGGAATTGTTCCAAATGCAGGGAAGATCTTCTTGCCTTGTACAAAAACATACACAAAAATTTGGTACAATTCTATGCATAACTTCATACACTTTTCGATGATACAATATTCAAAATGCTACAAAAATCGCTATTACAGCGCCCCCATTACGACGAAATTTTTCCAAATGTAGGGAGGACCTTCTTGGCTTGGCCAAAAACATAAAAAAATTGGTTAAATTATATGCATAACATCATACACTTTTCGATTGTACAATATTGAAAATAGCACAAAAATCGATATTACAGTGCCCTCCTTTCAACAATTTTTTTCAAAATTAAGGAAGGACCTGCTTGATATAGCCAAAAAAATTCTTTCAATTCTATGCATAACTTCATACACTTTTTGATGCTACAATGGCGACAGACACACGGACAGATGGACAGAGGGACAAACGGACACACGGACAGACGAACAGACAGACATTTTCTATCAACATGTTTTTGGGATCTCTGACCCCTAAAACTTGTAAATCCGTCGAAAACCGGAAGTCGAAAAAAAATTCGATTACAATACTTTCTTCTATTGAAGATAGAAGAAAATAATAACGAAGAAGAAACAGCAAATTTACATACGTAATTCTTAACATCGCACACGTATCAATAAACCGTTGGTTTTTACTACACTCAAAAGAACATAAAAATTTCTTAATCTAGGGGAGAAATATTAGCATGAATGAAATTACACAATAATCACTTAAGACTTTTAACAAAATTCCAAAAAATCCTTCTTTACCAGTAAAAACATTTGAAAGAAATATATTTTTTTAGATTTCAGTAAGCATTCCAAATAAAGTTTATTTTGCTGTCGCTGCTATTCAAAAATGTATGCAAGACATTTGTACAGTGTATTAGTTTTTTCAACACGTAACGCAGGTTTTTCGGAAGGAATTTTGAAAAGAGAAAAAATGGCATTTTTTTGTTATTTTATATCTTAAAGTGCAGTATACATTATAAAACACAATTTTTGAACCAGGTAACAGATGCATGTTTCCAATGCTGTTTCACATATTTTTTAGGCTATAATTAGGAAAGGGAGATGTTATAAGATTTTTTTAGCTTATCGAGCAAGAAATTTAAAGCACAGATTGCGCGAATGGTTAGAAAACAATTTTTGCATGCAAAACATTGTTTTTGAAATATAAAGCTTGAAATGTAATGTTTGAAATGTTCTTGAGATACCTGTTCTTACGATGAACCTAAAAATCGTTTATAAGTAATACTTTTAAGTTTAGAAAAACTGTGTCCTTATTATATAACATTTTCAAACGTTTAGAAATACAAAATTAAGAAAAAATATGTTTTCAAGAAAAAAAAGATGAAAATTTAGATTTACTTTTTAGAGCCTGCCATACACTGAAACTTTCATGAAAAAAAGATAAAAAAGTTTTTCTAATTACATTGTGATAAATCCCATTTTGAGAAAAATAATTTTAACACCTTGAACGACGGCGGTATATTATATACAGAAAATATAAAACATTATGACAACCTATCTAATAACGCGTTAGCCCACCTGGCTCGCAAAACAGCTGCAACCTGTCTTGGAATGGGTGTCACAAGTTCTTCGTTAATTGCGGGCAACAGATTGTACCACATGTTCAAGCAGCGGTCACGCAAATACGGGATATTCTGAAATGGCTGTTTTTGAGCTCAGAGCTGCTGTTCCATGACACCCCAAATGTTCTTTATGGGATTAAGATCCGGTTATTTTAGGTGACCAGGCCATTCACTAGAATTCAATATTATGTTCCTGGAACCACACGAGCACAGTTCGAGACTTGTGATACGGAGCGTTATCTTGCTGGAATGCTCCATTTCCAGTTGGGAAGACAGACTCCATGTAAGAATGCAACTGGTCCGCAATGATGTTTAGATTGTCCGTTGGTTTCATGGTCTGTTCTATCACAACGACGGGTTCCAGAGACGCCGAAAAGAACGTCCGCCAAAGCTGAAAACCGTCAACAACGGACATGCATGACATGCTGTTCATTGGTGGAGCAACTGTTCACCCTGAATACGGCTTATCCTGAGTCAACCATCGACGTGATGAATGACGAATTGTGATTCCTCCGACCCGGCAACTCTCACCCAGTTATCCATGATCCAGCCACGATGTTTCCGCACCCAGTGTAGGCGTAGATGCCGATGATGCTAGGTCAACAGAGGCAAATGGGTGGGACGTCTGCTGTGTAGTCCCATATCCAACAGTATCCGTTGAAGTGTTCGATCGGACCTGCATGGTATTGGGCTGTCAGTTGAGCCACTGTTTGGGGTTGATTTTGCTTTACCAAGCGGGACAGTCTCCGACGTCCTTTTTATTTGATACTACTACTTTTACATACTATATTTATTTTTTAATTTTTTGGATGGTTTTGCAACAATGAAGATATTGTATTTATTGAGTTTATGTTTCAAAGAAACCAGGGAAATGTTGTAAAGAGGTTAACTTGAAATTGTGTACTTTGAATACTTTTGTACATTAAGAACCTCTACAATTAAAAATTAATTTTAAAGATTATAGAAAAATTTATCCATTAAGATTTTATTTGTCATCCATTATCCGAGAATCAATAGAGATCTTCTTACTTAGAGAAAATATATGTAATCATTCAGCCTCCACGAAGATACTTAAAATTTGGAAAGACATGCTATACAGAATAATGAAAAAATAATATAAAATAATTCCCTATCAAAAATATCCATTTTTAACACTTTCCAACAAAGTTGAAAAGTGTTTATGCACTCGGTTTGTCTGGCCATCTGTCCGTCTGTACGTATGGCCGTCTGTTCACGCTTTAACTCCCGTAAATATACTCGGATTTTCATGCAATTGATAATCTATATTTAGGGTCCCTTAATCATGTTTGGTATGACACATGAAGTATGTGGGATTAATATTTTATTTACAGGGCTAACCAAAAGAATTACATTAAATTATGGTACATGGTGAAAAATCGTTTGCAGAGTATTTTAATGACATTACGCTGTTTCAAATGTATTTAAACTGATATAAATCACTAAATTTTACTACGATCACGTTGGAAAATGGGATTGATAGCATTTTTGATTCATTTATAGGGACACACAAAAGAAATCAGTTACAGAACTGTCTTTGAGTAATAATTACTGGAGAGTGCAGTTTCAAATTCGGTATGCGCTTTTAAATTTAGATAATCTTTTGCACGTTACTCGTTATATATTAATTCTATACCTCATACACAGGGCTGCACAAAAGTATTCAGGTACCATTCTCGTTATTAGAGGAACTTGCTGAATGGGAATTTAACTGTTCGTAGAATGTCCATTACATAGAAAAAATGTGAAAAAAAAATGTAATGTTCCTTTTCAGATGCAATTTATCGATCTCTTTAAAAGATTCCTAAGAAATTTTAACTTTTCAGGGCTAGCAAAACATTCCAACACATAAAAATGAAATCCAGATTTGTCTAAGCGACATGGTGAACAAGAATCCCAGAAATTATACTTTACGGAAAGCTATTTTTATAAATGATATTTTTGTGAATATCACAGACAATTTTGTGCTTAATAGAATGAAAAATATTTGAAAATAAAATTACGGAAATATACTATTCATTGTCAAGTATTAGGTTAAACCATGAAAATCTTGATTTTCAAATATTGAAAGAGATTCTTAAGAATGGAAATAAATATATTTTTGCTTAAATTTGCGATGGACAATATAAAGAAAGCCAAGATGAAATAAAATATACCTTTAGTATTAGATATGAATTCTGTAAAAAACCAGGTAGTAGGATATTTAATGAAGTTAAAAAAATTTAAATTATTGCTTAGGCTGAAAAATTATAAATGTTCTGAAAGAACACGCAATTTTAAATTTAATAAAAGTTTAATTTTGCTACTGGAGTTATATTTTTATGTTCGATTTGATATATATCGGTGATCGTAAAAAAATTTGTTAGTTTAGAATTCCAATTTGTATCGAAGATCATTTATGTACATATATATTTTCTAGAAGCTTCAAATATGTGAATCTGAAATTTGGGTTCAATCCATCGAATAGTTTTAGAATTCCAAAAAACTATCCTCTTTGTAATGTTTTTTGAAACTATAAATTATCACTTTAATATTAGAAGTTTCAAATTTTAAATCTGTATAATTCTTAAAATACTTGATATAATATCTTCACATTCGATAACAGTGGGTAAAATATACAAATAATTTTAGAACTCTATTAATATTAAATTATTAGAAAACATCTATTCGCATTGCAATATTTTTTTTCAACGATTAAAATTAAATTTAACTTTCAGAGTTCCAAATTTTTAATCTGCGTAAATTTTAAAGTACTTGATCGTTTAGAATTATATTTTAAAAAGTCTATTCGCATTGCAATTTTTTTTTTCAGTGAATAAAATTAAATTTAACATTCAGAGTTCTAAATTTTAAATCTGCGTAAATTTTAAAGTACTTGGCCGAAACACTACACATTCGGTATCCGTGGATAAAATTTAGGGAAGAACACGAAAGTGATGTTTTATTATAGAAATTTTTTAAGCTTAATACAATTGCAATATGTTGACGGACCCTTTATAAAATTTCACTGTAAAAAGATTGTAGTAAATAATAAACAAAAATCTCTGATGCAAACAAATTTAGTTCACCGGCCTATTTGACGATTCCAGAGATAGCTAACTCTTAAGAATTTTTCATTTTAGATTTTCTAATGGAAGATAACTTTCGTAAAAAATATACACAATGAGTAGAGGGAAATATTATTTCAACTGGATAAATCATATTTAAGTAGTTTTTTTTGCGATTATTCCAACAGAGCGAATAAATGTCCAGACCAGTACAATATATATATATATGTATATATATATATATATATATATATATATATATATATATATATATATATATATATATATATATATATATATATATATATGTGAATCAGTCATTTCAAAAACCACATAAACAAGTTTTTTCCAAACATACTTTTTTTGTCGGAAATGATTCTTAAATGTAGCAAAATCTACCACTACCAAACACAGCAATAAAAAATATTTTTTATTTATGGTAACATTTGGTTCATTGTTTTGGTAAAAAAAGATCTTAAAACAGGTAAAATGATATTTTACATGGATCACGAAGGCGTTGCTAACATGGGAGCAAATGATGTTTACACAGTGAAGTTGCATTATATTGAAAATAATATTGCACCACATATTAAGCATTTATAACTGGTATCCGATGGTTTCCCTGAGGAAAAAAAAAGTTAACACTATATTGATATTTATGTAGGCTTTGACTGATTTCAGACGAATTAAATATATATGTATATATATACAGTGTCATCGAAAAATAATGCCTAGATTTTAAATAACTGTCACAAAAAAACTGTGAAAGGTAATTTATTGGTTTTAATTTTAAAATACCCAGGTAAAAAAATCAGACACAAACCTTTAAAATTTTTGAGATGTTGCAGCCATTTTGAAGGTTTCAGCGGGTATCTTTAAGGAAAATGAAAACTAAATGTTCTCTTAAGAGAAGTATACCGCTTTTTAAAAGATTTCATACAGGTTTATTTCTGTAAGTTATCACCTCCAAATTATCTTCAATGACTTAGAAAATTTTCGTGAAATCGCTTGAGATATTTTCAGGGAAAATGAAAACTGTTTCTCATGCAGGTAATATGAAGGTTTTACTTGAAAATTTTATTATTCCACATTATGGTATCTAAGATTTTGATATGCCTGTGTTTCCTCGTTAATAATTTTAATAAATTTCTAAATTAATATTTTAGATAATACACGGAAATCATTAAGTCCAATCATTAAGTCAATGACAAGTCTTCCATCCGTACAATAAAAAATTTTTAACTTCTGAAATTATTACAAGTAACATTACCTCTAACACGCTCAAAAATTTTAATCTCAGAAAATTACCCCTAAAAAGAAAAACAAATCACTAAGTTATTTCGAAGCCCTTTTTGACCTTAAATTTGTCACAATTTTTTCTAAAATTATAACCAGGAACAATATCACCTCAACTCTAACACGCTCAAAAATTTCAATCTCAGAATATCCCCCTCTATAAATAAAATAATAATCACGAAATTATTTCAAAGTCTCCTTTTTATCCTAAAATTTTTCATAAATTTCTCTTAAATTCCCACTAGTGTCTACTAGTTAAAATTTTTAATTACCCCATTTATGAAGTTATTACGAGCAACAATTTCACCTCTAACACGCTCAAAAATTTCAATCTCCGAAAATTCCCCCTAAAAAGAAAAACAAATCACGAAATTTTTTCGAAGCACTTTTTGACCTTAAATTTGTCACAATTTTTCCTAATATTATAACCAGTAACAATTTCACCTCTAACTCTAACAAGCTCAAAATTTTCAATCTCAAAATATTCCCTCTAAAACGAAAAAAAAAAAAAAAATAATCACGAAAGTATTTCAAAGTCCCCTTTTTATCCTAAAATTTGTCATAAATTTCTCTTAAATTACCACCAGTAAAAATAACCCTTCGAAGTCTAACACGTACAAAAATTGCACCCTAAAAAAAATCTCCAAATTATTTCAAAGTCCCTTTCATTAATATTTAAAATCGTATTCAAACACGCACAAAAAATATTTTAGTTACTAGGGGGCTCGGCCCCCTACGAGCTACGCTCGCCAACCCCCGTCCAGACACCGCAGGCTCTAAATGCACGCTAATTTGATCGGCTTTAAAAAGATTTCGAAAGACTAAATTATAATTTAAAAAACAGTGGCGATTTCCCTATAAACGAATTTCTATTCATTTCTCTTTGATTGGGGAATTTTAACGCCAAATCCGCTGCGGTTCTACTTGATTATCCCGTCGACCAATTTCGCCAAATTATATAAATCGCCAAACCACTCGCCAAATTATACAAATTGACATAACTTTTATTTTAAATAACGAAAGAACAAATAAATTAGTACAACATTAATAAAAATACAAATAAAACGTCGAAATAAAAATAACTTGATGACGTAGACACGTGTAACAACATTTCAAAATAAGCTAATATAAAAGGAATTAAGTAAACAGAGTCTTTTGTCTCCTGGTATTTTTTAACAAAGCGAAAAGAAAGTTCTTTTAAATGAGACATTTTAAATTAATCGTTTTTAATCTGACGTAATTTTTACCAAGCTATTCTTTCTCTTTTAAATAATCACGTGAAAGTACTTTTGTTAGCAATGAAATATTATTTGCGCTTTCCTAACAAAAATAGTTGAAAATATCCTCTCAAAATATTAAATAAATGTCTAGCGCAATTTCTAAATTTAAACTTTTTTGCAATATTATTTTGTGTTCATTTTATGTAATAACTATAATGTGACGTAAATATGACGTAATTTCTCCTAAGACTTCTCACGCATGTTAATGAATTTATTATTTTACAATACGTAATTTTTAATAAGTTCCTGTTTTTTATACATAATTATTTAATTCTAATTTGAAAGTTTTTTTCCTGTTTATAATAGTCACGTGTATATAAGTTTTTAATTTGAAGCAAACATTATTGCTTGCGCTTTTTATACAGTTGGCAACAGTTTAAATTAGTACAATTTTCTGAAATCTGTAAAAAATATCTCTAGAAATGCTGAAAATGTGAATTTAAAATAGAAATAAAACCTGAAAAAATGAGTCAAAATAAAAAAATTAATGCAATCTGCACTCCGGCAAATTCTAACGCATAAAATGATCTAAAAATGATTACACTGCCATGTATAGTTTTTGCTGCTATAAAACTTTTTTAGTGGAACGATTTTGTCCAACTTTAGCATTAAATATCTCTTAAAATAATTCTTCGATTTGAAAACTGTCTGCATCAGCGTGTTTATCAAACATTTCTGTATAAAACCACCGATTTTGATATTTTTGTATGCATTATTTTTCTCAATATTAACGAAGAAAGACCTCCGGTCACAAAAAATTCAAAACCGGCGGCGGCGGCGGTGACAGCGGTAGTTACTTTTTTTTTAGAATAGAGAGAAATTTCAAAATCTAACGAGGGCCCTCAATTTCCCTTCTACCTTTTCTAAAAATGTCTTATTTAGTTTTTCATTTTAAGTTTTCCGAAAAGAATATATTTTACTGTGCTCTTCTAAATCTGACAAAAAAAAAAAGAAATTTTAGTTAATTAAATTTCAAAATGCAGGAAGGGATACAATGCACTCCGCTCCCCCCTCCCCCCCTTCTTCCACCATGCCACTCCTGTCGTCCTAGCTCAAAATCCTTAATTCCTCTTCAAAACCACCTCACCAGTGGCCGAGAGGTTCTGCTCTCAAAGCTGGTAGACGGGAGATGCTGGGTTCGAACCCAATCGCGCCCGTCGGCCTAGTCGTTCGGAGTTTTTTTCGTGGTTTTCTTCGAACCTTGGATTTCTTTGCTTAAATACGGATTAGCTTCCCTTTAAAAGACCCCAGGCACCCCCCACCCCCACCCTTCGGCCCAATATCCCAAGTGTAGACAATTGGCCATCATAAAACAACACAAACAGCACCTCTTTAAAAAAGAGGAACTAAGAATTTTGCACATACTAACATTAAAGAAAAGAGGCTCTTTTAATTTAGTTACTCGAAAATAATACATTTTATATTGTTTTTGAAAACATAACAAAAAGAAATATCTAGTTACTTAAATTTTAAAATCTAAGGAGGGGCAGGGTCCCCCCCCCCTTCCCTCATTTTGGTAGCATCCACGATTAAAGCTGAAAAATATAGGTGGGGTTATTACATGCATAATTTGCCCTTATCCTCTATCAGGCGTGAATTCCAGTTTTTATAAAAGTTACTTCTTCAAAAACAAAGTTTTCGTTGCAACATTTGATTTTTGATCATGTAGCTGTCATTTGACATTTGAAGTCCACCGAGGTGGAGAATGCTTTGGGGCCTATAGCTACAATGGCTGTCGCCTCGAATGATCCTTATTATACATAGAAACAACAACAAGTCACTACAATTTTTATTTTCCATTACATATATTATATAACTACAATGGGACATACACAATTACATAAATGTCTTACCCAAGGACTCGAACCCGGGCCCTCGAGATGACAGCAGCCCTCATGTAGCTGTATTTCTGACTCCATGTCATGGGAGAATGAGAAGGAAGTTATCAACTCAACACACAGAAAGCATGTTTACTTTTCCGCCACTCGGAAAATAAGCGGGAGGAGTCGTTACGCTGTCGTTTTGCTATTCTATTTTTCCTTTTTGCAGGCTCTTTTTATCTGTATATTAGTCACATTTTAATTAATTTTTAAATCGATATATATATAGCCGTAAGAGGGGTATAAGTGAGCCTTGTATTATACTTATTTTTAATATTATAGCTTGATATTTGTTTGGCCATTTGTATTCCGCCATTCATGGGATACTAACCACCTTCGGCAAATCAGATCGCCACGTATAGAAATACTGTGGTATGGAGATAATGTTTTACAAGAAATCTTCGTTTATGACTAAAGATGAATTTTTACTATTTTTTAAAATAATAGCGATAAAAATCTCTCAGTTTTAAAAACGGCGTGACACTTCACTTTTCAAATACATCCAAAGAGAACTATTTTATTTTTTGATATTTTCATTAATACGTCTTTTTATTTTTGTGAAAAATCTAGTCATAATTTTCTGAATTTCAAAGAATCGTTCTGTTCAGTTTCTTGTTTATACTTTTAAGGAGATATATGCATATATTTCTATTATGCATAAAAGTGATAGAAGGATTAAATTACTTCTTGATAATTAAACTTGTAAAAAGCTCAGTTTGGAGGTGGAAACGTTTTGTGAAGGGCTCTTTTTTGAGGGGGAAAAGTTTGTGAAGGGTCCTTTAAAGGACCTAAGTTCTTTCTAAGCAGATCACTGTATTGGAATATCACTTTATGAGTAAGTAATTTGGTTTTTTTAAAAATCAAGCAGCTATTATCTTTTTAGGAACATAGATGCTTGATTAATACTCAGTGGAGGTGTAATATCTCTGGCAAATCTTTTAGCGGGGTTTAATGTCTCTAGCTGCAATATTCGACTCATAAAATTAATTTAAAAAAAATTATATATTGTAGAATAATTTATAATACAGAATATTAAATATGGGAAAAATAATTTTAAAATTCTTTACATGTGTATAATTATTTTAAATAAAGTAATTTTTTCACGAAAAAAACATTTAAAGACAAATTTAGAGCAATAATGTTGTTCTATAGTGCATAACATCATTAAAAATTATATATAGATTCTTGGGGCCTTTAAGAAACAGGGGTCGAGGCAGGTTTTTATTCTTGGGTTCCATTTTGTGAAAATTAAAAGTTATTTTTGTGAAAAGTAATATTTTGTAACTATAGTTGAAATCCAGTTACTCAAATTCGGATCAAGAATTTATTAACAGAAACTTCTTTAAATTTCAGTTAAAGTTTTTGTTTCGCATGACCTGGTTTTATTTACTAATTACATATTTAAAATAGTTTTTATGCAAAAGAGTGTTATGAAGTGGGCCTGTTTTATTAAAAGGAATTTTGAGAATGGGCCCATTTTATTAAATTTATTTTTGTGAAGCGGCCCATTTTATTAAATTTATTTTTGTAAAGGAGCCCATTTTATTAAATTTATTTTTGTGAAGGGACTCATTTTATAATATTTAATTTTGTGATGGGGCCTATTTTATTAAATAGACTTTTGTGAAAGGGCCCTAAAAAAACCCTCAAATTTTGCCTGGATAGACTCATGCGTTTACCTCCTGTGTGTACAAAACAATTATTAAAAAGGACTGTTCTGTAATGGGTGAGAATCTTCCATGTTTTGAGCAGATTCGCATGTTTTATTGTGTATGTAAATTTTATTTGTGTGATTTTCTCTTGTTTGCATTGTTACTTTTATCATTTACAGGCTTAAAAGAAATAACTGATTTCATTCTGTGCTTGTTCAGTTCATATTGCTTAATATGTTTTTGAGTAGTAAATATTTAAAAAGTCATATTATTCACTGTCAGTTCAGCGTTCGATTTCCTTGGGGTGTCCGTTGGGACTGTTCTGTACCACCAGAAATTCAATTGGACCACTAATTTGAAAAATTTTATAATCTGCAGGACCAGTAACTCCCCTCCCCCCCTCTCTGACAGGTAAACGTAAACTTTCCTCTCCCTGCAAAAACTGCAACTAAGCACATATCGCATAACTTTATTTTATTTAAAAAAAATAAAGAAAATTCGATTAAATCTTAGTCATATGAAGTAATTAATTGTCACTCAAAGGGTTAAAGGGATGAAATAGAATTTTATGTAGCAGACCAGTGATGACTGCAGACAAATAAATTCTCATGCTTGCTGTTCCTTGAGACCAGTGGCTTTTTTATGTCAATTCTACTACTGGTCAGTTGGTGTTTTTTATATTTGTTTTTAGATCTTTTTGTCAACTTGATTTAATCGTGTATAAAGTATGCATGTGTGCATTTTTATTATGTGCCTCCTTCCTTTTTTTAACATTAATACTACATTACATATATGCAGTGTTGACTCTAGAAAAAAGGACTGCCGGGCGGGAATTTTTCAAAAAGGAAACACTATTCTAAAAAAGGGCACACTTGCACATTATTCACAAAAATATTTTGAACTGGTTTGTTTAGAGTCCCTAGAGTTTGCGATATTTTCAAGCGATCAGTTGAATTGCCACAGGGAGCTTAGTAAGTGTTAAAAAGAGCAGAAGGGTTTAAAAGAGCTTTGCCATGCACAAAAAAGAAAAAAAAAGGCTGCCGGCGCTGCGACCTGCTAAAGCGGCTAAAGCTCAATGCTAATATACATGGATTCATATCATAAAAGGGTGAAAAACAAGATTTCATTCTTTTTTTTTTTTCCCTATTTAAGAGGCAGATAATAAAAATGCACACCTGCATTCTTTTTTATATTGAAATCACCTTTAAAAGAAATATCCACAAGCAAATGTAAATTAAAAAAAAAAAAATACAAATTCACAATGATAACACTGTCTTAACAAATTAATTATTCAGAAACATATTAAGCAGTATGAATAACAATAGAGTAGTAATCACTCATTTCATTTTATTCTACAATTATATTAAAAATGCCTTCAACAGTGTGGACTCTAGAAAAAAATTACTGCCAGCTGGACACTTAAAAAAAAAAAAAAAACACTCAAGAACCTTGTTTACTGAAAATATTTTGCATTTAGTCCTTTTTTATTTTGACCTTTTTAATTTTGTGATATTTTCCTGCAACTGATAAAATTTCTTGATTTTCCTCCCTGTTGACTGACGAATTATGTTTTTCTCCTGTAACTGTTTGACGAATTTCACATTTTTTTTCTGCAGCCAACTGTAAAATTTCACGATTGTTTCTCATGATTGCCTGCTGAATTTCATGTTGTTTTCCTGTGACCAATTGACGAATTTCACAATATTTTAAAGCAATCGACTGAAGGGTTTCTAGATTTTTTTTTTTCCCATTAATTGACGGTTGAATTTCTCAGTTTTTTTTCAGGTGACTGAATGAGAATTTTTGCAATTTTTTCCCCGCAACCAACTGATAAATTTTGTGATATTTTATTTCAGAGCAAATGTTTTATAATCCCACATCTGCCATCTTGGATTTTTTTCTTGGCGTGAATTAAAAATGTTTTTTAATTAATAGTTATAATGATTATATTCCAGTTTTTTCAATGTTATATTAATCTATCAACAATATTTAACCATTGGCGACATTTACTACTTGGCGGAAAAGTAGTTTTCATGCAAGAAAAAAATCAAAGATGGCAAATGCGGGATTATAATACATCTAAACCATACCGATTGGCGTATATTGCATTTTTCCTTGCGGCTGGTTGGCAAAACTCGTGTGATTTTTTTCACATATCCTGTTTATGAATTTTGCCGATTTTCTTCCCAGCTAATCAACAAACTTCATTTTTTCCCATAAACAGTTGTTGAATTTTTTTTTCATATGGTCGCTGACGGAATTTCACAGATTTTCTCTGCGGCTGATCAAAGAATTTCATTCCCAAAGCTGAATACTTTGCAATGTTCTGCAATGTACTTCAGCTAATCAAATGTTCTGTGTGAATTAAAAAAAAAAAGGTCACGGGAAAATTTTCTTTATATATGAAGAAGTGCAATTGCATCTTTTATAGAAATGCAAAAGCCATTTCATAAAACCCTGACATACTCACGCGAATGAAATTATTGGTGAATTTTGTGATTTCTCTCTTCCCCCCCCCCCTAATCGGATGATAATTTAGCGGGTTTTTTTTTCCAACAATCATTGATGATTTTCGAATTATTTCACATTTTTCCCTCTGTCAACTGCCGAATTTGGCCTTTTTTCTCTGACCAAATCGATGAATTTCACAATTTTTCTCCTGCGGGATTAGGTGAAGAATTTTGATATATTTTCCACAATTCATTGATGAATTTCGCATTTTTTAACCACGACTGGTGGGTGAATTTTGTGATATTTTTCATTGACCTTCTGGCGAAAATCAGTTTTTTTTTTTTCACACGACCGACCCATGAATTTCATGCTTTTTTACCGAAGACTGATTGGCAAATGTTCAGATTTTTTCTTGCGACAGATTGGAAACAATCGTTGGTTTTTTCCACGACTGATCGAAGAATTTCGGGAATTTTCTGACAACTTCAGAGTTTTTTTTACATGCGACTGATAAGCGAATTTCATTATATTTTCTTTTTACTGATTGGCAAATTTTTTCTCTTTTTCGTGTAAACGATTGGTAAAAAACCCTTTTTTTCTGCAACCGATCGACGAATTTCGCATTCTACTGCGACAGATCGGTGAATATCGTGATTATTTTCTCACGGTCGACTGGTGAACTTTGTCGCTTTTCTGCGACTGATTGGCCAAATCTTCATGGTTTTTTTTTTTTTTTTTTTTTTTTTTTTTTTTTGCACGACTGATCGACTAATTCTATTTTTTTCGATAAGACACCGACGAATTTCACTTTTTTTTTCCCCTGTGACCGATTTTAAAATTTTGCGATATTTCTCTTGAACCAGTAAGCAAGTCTTGACACAGATTGGAGAAAGTTGTGAGTTTTTTTCCGCTACTGATCTACGAATTTCGCAGATTCTTCTGACAATCTTCACGATTTTTTCCTTGTAACATAGCAAATTTTGAGGCTTTTTTTGCGAACGATTAGAGAATATTGTAGTTTTTTTTTCGCTGTTTCTTCTAGAGGTGCACTGACAAATTTTGCGTTTTTTTTATCTGCAACCGATTGGCGAAAATCATGGATTTTTTTCTCGCAACTGTTCGTTGAATTTTGTATGTTTTCCCACAGCAAGCTAAAGGATTTCATGAATTGTTCTCCATGACTGACGAATTACACGAGTTTTCTTGCGACCGATTGATGAATTTCGCAATCTTTTTAAATGAACGATTAAAAAGTTTGCGTTTTTTTTTTTTTTTTCTTGAAAATGAAAATTTGAAATGTTCTGTAGTGAAGTCAATGTATGGCGCATTTATAATCATATTCTGCTTTGGGGAATTTTATTATGTCTTACTTTTCAGATTTTTTTTTTTTTATTGCAGTATTTTCATCATTTTAGATTGAATTTTTTTACGGAGCCTTCCGATAAATATTATTTGTAATATATAAAAATTTCAAAGGGGGGGGGCACAATACTAGTCCCAAAGAGGGGCACTTTTATAACTTTTACCGACCCCTGTCATATAACATACTGTTGGAAAGACGTGTGACCTCTTATTCATGTTATGCACATCTGATGCCCCTCTGCCTACTTTGCTCCCCTGAGGGGGCAGTTTTCTAAATTTTGCCGAATCCCCTCATGTGACATATTGTCGGAAAAGCCTGTGATCACTTATTCATGTTAACGGCACATCTGATGCCCCTCTGCCTACTTTGCTCTCCCCTGAGGGGGGCAGTTTTCTAAATTTTGCCGAAACCCCTCATGTGACACATTGTCGGAACGGCCTGTGACTACTTATTCATGTTATACACATCCGATGTCCCTGCCCCCACTTTGCTCCCCCTGAGGGGGCACTTTTCTAAATTTTGCTAACACCCCTCATATGACATATTGTAGGAAAGGCCTGTGACCACTTATTCATGTATGCACATCTGATGCCCCCCCGCCCACTTTGCTCCCCCCTCAGGGGGCAGTTTTCTAAATTTTGTCGAAACCCCTCATGTGACATATTGTCGGAAAGGCCTGGTACTACTTATTCATGTTATGCACATCTGTTGCCCCTCCGCCTACTTTGCTCCCCCCCTGAGGGGGCAGTTTTCTAAATTTTGCCGAAACCCCTCATGTGACATATTGTCGGAACGGCCTGTGACTACTTATTCATGTTATACACATCCGATGTCCCTGCCCCCACTTTGCTCCCCCTGAGGGGGCACTTTTCTAAATTTTGCTAACACCCCTCATGTGACATATTGTAGGAAAGGCCTGTGACCACTTATTCATGTTATGCACATATGATGCCCCCCTGCCCACTTTGCTCCCCCCTCCGGGGGCAGTTTTCTAAATTTTGCCGAAACCCTTCATGTGACATATTGTCGGAACAGCCTGTGACTACTTACTCATGTTATACACATCCGATGTCCCTGCCCCCACTTTGCTCCCCTTGAGGGGGCACTTTTCTAAATTTTGCTAACACCCCTCATATGACATATTGTAGGAAAGGCCTGTGACCACTTATTCATGTTATGCACATCTGATGCCCACAACGCCCACTTTGCTCCCCTCTCAGAAGGCAGTTTTCTAAATTTTGCCGAAACCCCTCATGTGACATATTGTCGGAAAGTCCTGGGACTACTTATTCATGTTATGCACATCTGTTGCCCCTTCGCCTACTTTGCTCTCCCCCTGAGGGGGCAGTTTTCTAAATTTTGCCGAAACCCCTCATGTAACATATTGTCGGAACGGGCTGTGACTACTTATTCATGTTATACACATCCGATGTCCCAGCCCCCACTTTGCTCCCCCTGAGGGGGCACTTTTCTAAATTTTGCTAACACCCCTCATGTGACATATTGTAGGAAAGGCCTGTGACCACTTATTCATGTTATGCACATCTGATGCCCCCCCCGCCCACTTTGCTCCCCCCTCAGGGGGCAGTTTTCTAAATTTTGCCGAAACCCTTCATGTGACATATTGTCGGAACAGCCTGTGACTACTTATTCATGTTATACACATCCGATGTCCCTGCCCCACTTTGCTCCCCCTGAGGGGGCTCTTTTCTAAATTTTGCTGACACCCCTCATGTGACATATTGTAGGAAAGGCCTGGGACCACTTATTCATGTTATGCACATCTGATGCCCCCCCGCCCACTTTGCTCCCCCCTCAGGGGGCAGTTTTCTAAATTTTGCCGAAACCCCTCATGTGACATATTGTCGGAACGGCCTGTGACTACTTATTCATGTTATACACATCCGATGTCCCAGCCCCCACTTTGCTCCCCCTGAGGGGGCACTTTTCTAAATTTTGCTAACACCCCTCATGTGACATATTGTAGGAAAGGCCTGTGAGCACTTTTTCATGTTATGCACATCTGATGCCCCTCCGCCCACTTTGCTCCCCCTGAGGGGGCTGTTTTCTAAATTTTGCCGAAACCCCTCATATGACATAGTATTGGAATGGCCTATAACTAATTGTTCATGTTATACACATCTGATGTCACTGACCCCTCTTTGCATCCCCCCCTGAGGAGGCACTTTTATCAATTTTGCTGGCACACCTTGTGACATATTTTTGGAACGGCCTGTGATCACTTATTTATTTTATGCACCTCCAGTGTTCCTTCTACCACTTCACTGGCTTATCTTTCAGGAAAACCACTGATATTTAAGACAAAAGCAGGCCGTACAGTGATACTGCATGATTTTATGTAAAGAGAATACACAGATTTTTTTACTTAAAGGAAAACTTCAGGTATTTCGGACAACATGGTAAGAGAATGCGCAGGTTTGTTTACCTAAAGGAAAGCTGAAGGTATTTCGGATAAAAAAAGTGCGGGGTTAATTCAGGTTTTTTACCTAAAGGAAACCCGCAGATTTTTTTGTCCGAAATACCTTCAGGTTTCCTGAATGTTTTTTTAAAGGTTTTTTGCTGACTTTTTTACCTGGGTATGCGGCAAAATATATATATATTTTTTTTTTCCATACCTTAGTATGTTTCAATGTGAGCACCGTTCGGTGTGCACCAGGAGCAAATATGTGCAATTTGAGCACCAGGAGCAGTTTGACCTGGATAAGTTCTCCGAAAAAGCCGCTGTACATTGATTATTGACTTTGACTCCACATACCAAATCACGCACTCTATTGCGCGCACTGTTGTCACGCACTGTGTTGCACGCACTGTTGTCACGCACTGTGTTGTACTTTTGTTGCACGGTCAACATCGTTCTGAGCAGCTGCAGTCTGGCGCGTCGGCTGACCTTGACGACTGCGCAACTAATCCGTTCATAACACAGACACGCAAACGCATTCTGGTGAACTAAAACCAAACTTGCGTTTACTAGTTATCGTGTAGTGAAAGAATTACTCATTTAACATAAAAGGTTTCGATATTATGATTTTTTTTAATCTAGGCATTAATTTTCGATGACCCTGTCTATATCAGTATTTTTTTGTATGTGGCCATTCATTTTTACCAAATGAATAATTTTGGAGTGATAAAAAAATGTGCGAAATAGGGATCGTATCTACGTCCCAGAAGAATAATATATTGATTCGCTTTTGAACTCCAATTCAACATTTACAGTCAAAGAACTGAAAACTGAAAATGTTTTTGACTTCAGTAAATGGTGGCCGACTTTATATTAAAAATATATGTTTGTCAACAGAATCGTACGGGAAAAGTGTTCCAAAAGTACAAAAAAAAAAAAAACATTTTATCCTTCGATATACAATACAAAAAGTTATCACTGTGATTCTGATAAAAAAGGTACGTTCGTTGCCGTGAAATATACTGTTGGATCAGTGAAAGATTCATTTATCTTTATGAAAACACTTTCAACACCTGTGTCATTTCCATCAGCCAAATACAATGTGTCGAAAGTGTCATTTAATAGTAAAAAAATTGACGACTTTAAACGAGTTCAGGGTAGAATTCTGGAAGAGCTTATGCCATTTTATCAAAACATATTTTGCTGGTCAACTGAGAATGTTGAAGACAATCCAATTAAGAATGATAAAGAATACGATTATGTACCAAAATTATATTAAAACATAAAAATATTCGTCTATAAGTGTTAACGTCATTAATTTTGAAAAAAAAATATGTTTAATATGACAGTTTTGATCAAATTAAGTACCATCTAAACTCGTTTCCTGCTAAAATAACATAAGTAACGGACAATTTCTTCTTTATATTATAAATAAAATAAAATAAAAATATTCGATATTTACAAACATTGAAGTTCAAACTCCATATTCAGTCCAAAAAAATTCATACAAATTCGTTTACTTGTGAATAAAACAGTTTTGTGCGATTTCGAAAAAGTTCTGATTCTGTGACTTATGTGGTTTTTGAAATGACCGATTCATATATATATATTGATTATCTTCAGTTCTTTATTTTCCAAACATCAATCTAATAATAATTTCAAATTTTAAATTGGCAATTTTAAATTCTTATACTACTTGACAAATTAACTTTACGTTCGGCATCCGTGGACTTGAATGAAGAATTCGAACATAATGATTTAGTATATGTAATTTTAAAGCTTTGTGCAATTGAAGCCATAATAAACAAGAAGATTTGATGCAGACAAATTCATTAATTGACATTTATGGTTGAGATAATGACCAACATTCGAGTTTTTTTTATCGGTATCATGCATAATAATTAATAAGTAAATATTAACTGCTTATCGTTACATAATTAAAAGTTGTTCATTAAGAACACTCTTTATTTTATTATTCTTCTACCTGTCAGCATTAAAATAAATGTTACCTGAATGTTGATGTTAAACCAATAAGCTTAAGTTTTGGCGGTTCTTAATGTTTTTTAATATTGGGTTTGCTTGCAATTTTTTCAAATATTAATATTTGTATTTCTTAATCACAGGTTAAAAATAGTCAATGATAGTATGCAAAAAACGTGGCAGGAATAAGGAATCTGAAACAAAAAATATCCGCCAAACTGTCAATAATTCTGTAAAAATATCCATCATGCATAACTATCGTGAGTGGTCTCAGAAACCGCTCAACATTTCCCGGCGATCATTTCTACCACTCAAAATACATAATTATCTGTGTCCTTTTTAAAATCTTCCTGAAACTACTCCACCCCCCCGGCTACTCCACCCTACAGGCTATCAAAGCCTGAGAGCTAATGTGCCCGCCCGTTCTGTATGTATGTATGTACGTAACGCGATAACTCTTGATAGAAACATCCGATTTGCTTCAAAAAAATTTTCTAGGTTCACTGTGTTCATTGCGACGCTTCCCTGATTAGTTTTGGGAGTTCATTGGTTAAGGATAAAGGGGGAAAAACGGGGTTAGTCCACCCCCCTTAATTCAGTTAATGGGTTTTTCATGCAGAATCATTCGATTTGCTCCGAATTTGGTATACCGGTTTATTATGTTAAGGAACTTCCCTGATTTGTTTTGGGGGTTCATTGGTTAAGGATAAAGGGGGAAAAGGATGGTTAGTCCACACCTTTTAATTCAGATAAATGGGTTTTTCATGCAGAATCATTCGATTTGCTCCGAATTTGGTATACCGGTTTATTATGTTAAGTAACTTCCCTGATTAGTTTTGGGGGTTCACTGGTTAAGGATAAAGGGGGAAAAGGGAGGTTAACCCGCCCCTCTTAATTTAGATATGCGTTTTTCATGCAGAATGATTCGATTTGCTCCGAAGTTGGTATACCAGTTTATTGTGTTAAGGAACTTCCTTGATTAGTTTTGGGGGTTCATTGGTTAAGGATAAAGGGGGAAGGGGGGCTAGTTCACCCCACTTAATTTATAAAAACGGGTTTTTCATGCAGAATTATTCTCTTTGCTCCAAATTTGGTATACCGGTTTATTATGTTAAGGAGCTTCCCTGATTCGTTTTGGGGATTCATTGGTTAAGGATAAAGGGGGGCTAGTCCACCCCCTTAATTTAGATAAATGTTTTTTTTTTCAGGATTATTCGATTTGCTCCAAATTTGGTATACCGGTTTATTATGATAAAGAGCTTCCCTGATTAGATTTGGAGGCTCACTGGTTAAGTATAAAGAGGGAAACGGGCGCTAATTCCCCTTCACTTATTTTTTGAGGGGCATTATTCTTTAAAATAAGAGTATAATATACAATTAGTGTGATTAGCCTGTGAGCTCAATGCCATCAGTTTAGCTGGGCACTTTTCTTTTTTATTTCGTGGTGTTATGGAATAAATGGAATCTAATTATTCGAGAAAACATCAGGTATACCTCACATAAACTTAAATTGGGGAACATATCAAAACTTCGTCAGATATGGAGTAGTCTGAAAATGAAAATTCTAAAAATGATTCTTTTAATCACGATTCCCCTTGTGTAAGAAAAAGTTACAGTATTTATGTTTTTAGTTTTAATCATGGTGTATAAAATCATACGCATTTAAATTGACATAATATAATGATATAAATCTATATGCAAACTTTATATTATGCACTGTTTTTTATACATACAGTGATATTTTTTGTGCAAATATAATCTAATATTTATTATTTAACTATATTTTTTATGTAACTATTAGCACTTTTTCCCTCAGAAATTTTATTTGTATGCAAGAATCATTACAATTATACAAAATGCATTTTAATTGGTAGGTGCAAATGCACCTACAGCGATTTGCTTTCTATGGCTTTTTTTTTTCATATGATGGCATATCTGTGTTCAGTTCTCAAAAATCAGCTTCTAGTTTGGAAATTCATTATATAAAACACTAGGTAGATTATTAGATAACAAATTATTTTTATTGATATTTCCATCCGTGTTCTCATCTAGCGGTCTGAGAGTCCACTCACAGTATTTATAAAGCAAATTCTGTCACAGTAGTTAAATTTAAATAGGGTAACATGAGGTTAGATGCCGTGTTGTACAAGATTCCGCATCATGCAGTTTGCATATACGCAGGCGATGTTGTGAAGCGCTGCTCAGTTGTAAGCCAAAGGGTTCCCTATTGATAGTTTAATTTCCATTTGCGTTCTTTTTTAATTTTCTCAAGTGGCACTTTTTTATTGTCATTTCATATTAACACTTCTGGTAAGTGTCAAAAATGTTTTACGTGACTTATTTATTTGCCTATATAAGTCTCAGTTTAAACACTAGAAAAATGAGGCTGATGTTTTTAAAGAGTAGGGAAGTAAGGGAGGTATGATACACTTTTTTTACTAATTTTTTACAACCCTTAGAAACCTATTTTTAAACAAATTTTTCTTGTTTTCTTATAAAGTGACCTTCTATTCAGATATAAAAAATATTGTGAATTTAAAAAATAATCATTCAAAAATTATATTCCAATTATTGTGAATGGTTACTACTCTATCAAATCTTCCCACTCCTGGGGGGGGGGGGGGTTGATACACTAGCGAGGGAGGTTTGATACATTGCTATCTAAATTGAAAAAAAAATGCAGGCAATTGCATTTTATGTGTCATAAAATTTTTTATGATAAATCGTGAAATATTTAAGTAAAATTTAAAAAGAAATGGCATTGACAGATTTTTGTTTCAGAAGTGTTTTTTACAAACATATTTAATCAATTGCTATTATTTAAAGAATTCTATTAACACACTTTTTAGAAAACAAATAATGAAAAAAAAACCACTAGAGATCTTGCTGCAAGAAAAAATGAAGTGAAAATTCCTGATGTGCAAACAATTGAACATAAATTTAGTAAATTTAAGATTTCTTTAACACTTTCAGGTAAAAGCATTTTCAATGCTAAAGTGTTAAATAAATGAATGGCACCGGAATTTACCAACAAACTTAATTGGAAATAAGAAAAGGGCGATATTTCACTTTCATATCAAATGGAAAATATTTTACAAAATGCTGGTGCCAATGTGGCGTTTGGGAATTAAAATTAATTGATTTCATAAGCATACCACCACCCCTGAAATGGTTAAAAGAAAAACTAATAACTCTATCATTTTGGTAAGTAAAATCGGGTTGATTTAATGTTTTTCTTTTCCCTTTGTCAATTATAGAAACATCTTCCTTTTCAGGCAATTTAAACTTTTTTCCTTCGACATGACGAGCAAAACGAACTAACCATCTATCATCGCACTGCTTTTATACGTAACCTACATAATGTCTAGGAATAGTCTCTTTGTTCTTCCTTACCAATTTCAGTAGCTCTTGTTGTAAAACAATAATGAGTATTACAGTCCTATATTAGTTTACAACTTAAAAAAAGAACTATTAAATTTCAAATATACAAGTGTATCATTTCTTCCCAGCACTAATGTATCATTTCTCCCTATCATGCTTTTTTGGATTTTCAATCACTTTGTATAAATGCAGTTGCAAAATGCCAATCTGCTTTCTGGTAAAACTCACCTTAACAATGTGCATTACAAATAAAAATATTAGAAGAAATTATCTTCACAATAATAAGAGTTATGATAGAAAATCAACATTTAAAAAAAATTACATTGACTTTCCAAAAGTCTTCAAAATTAAAAGAAAAAAACGTTGTCAGTTCTTCACTGCTAAGTCCAGCTAATGATGACCTCTGCTAATAAAAAAAGACTTTACACCTGTTTTAATGCCATTTGTTGAGAAAAATTGTCAATGAATCAACCCTCCCTATGTATAAAACCTCCCCTACTGGTACCTGACTTTTCTGCAAATCATAAATGGCAGTCGGTTCCCGCTTCTTCACGTCAATGGGGGTACCTGCATCTTTTCCAATACTTCGGGGTGAGTCGAAGAAAATGTTGAAGGTAAGATGCCGGTTGTTTTCCCTTGGGGTAAGATGCCATTTATTTCCCGTTAAGGTCAAATGCCTGGTTGTTTCTTCATTGTTTAATTTACTCTCAGCTATTAACTAACTTGTCAACAATTTTACTCAGATAATTTAAATCAGTGATTAAACCGTAGTTTTAATCAACTGGTTAAAAAAATCGTTGATTAAAATTATAAATTTTCTAAATGTTTAAGATGACATAAAGAAATATTAAAATCTAAGGTGAACATAAATTGAAATGTTTCTATATGTATTCTGTCTTATAAATAAACTTTATTGGCTTTATAAAAAAATTGTTTAAAAATTATTAATTTTAATCATTGTTAAAAATTTTATGTTAAATGCAGTTATAAATAATTTTAATAAATGCAAATATCGATAGTATATAATATAGTTTTAGATAACTAGGGTGTTTTGCCTACTAAGAACTATGCTCGCCAACCTCCATCCAGACACCGCAGGCTCTAAAAACACGCTAATTTGATCTGCTTTAAAAATATTATGGCAGATTAAATCGTAATTAAACGACTAGTGACGATCTCTTGTGATCATGTCTCCATTCATTTTCCTTTGGCTGAGGGATTTTAAAACAGAATCATTTGCTGTCGAGACAGCAAATGATAAGTTCGTGATTGATTAAATACGATCAACCCAACAATTTAAAATTAGCTTGTATAAAATGACTAAGTAAACAGTCTTATAAAGACACTATAAGAATTTTTTAGTTACACATTTTAAATGTATCGTTTTAAATATGACGTAATTTTCACCAGTGTTTTTTTTTCCTCATTTTAATATTCAAATAAAAATAATTTAAAAGGCTTACAATAGCAACTGCGAATTTCCAGGTATCTCATGCCTTTCTAAAAAGGAATTAGGTAGGAAGTCAAAGGGTAGAAAGACAAAATCTTCAACAGACGATGATATGGATGATGATAAAATTCCTCCCAAGATTCAGGAGACTAGGATTTTTTTTTAATGAATGATAGTGTCTAACAGAGTGCAATAAAACCTCGGGAAATTGGATGGGATCAAGTGCATTCAGTGAAACTGTTGGTTATATAAAACTGCTCAAAGTTTCTAAACAAATGTGCAGTTTGTGGCAGGCCTAAGATATTGCTAAAAAGAACAAAGGGACATATGAAAAAGATTAACATAAAAGCTGTAGTCTAAAGAACTTTAACACAGTGGCTTTACCGTAGTTAAACTTGTTATAATGTTTAAAAATAGGCATACTTAAGAGCGACAATTCTTTTAAATGTTTTGTAGAACATAATATATTAAATAAATGTTATACAAACAAATATATTAACAATACATAATTATACAACAAATAAATATTAGCTTGTTCTTTTATTATACTGCCAACATTTATTACATTCATATTTTTGCAAAGTAAATTAACAAATTTAATATGTCTAAAATGTTAAAGTTGTTTTTATTTGTCCCATTATGTTTTATACTGCTTCACAAAAATTTTTGTTAACATTGAAACTCCATAACGCATCTTAACCCAAGGTAGTTGGCCATCTTATCCATACCTATGGGTAAGATGCCGAATTGCAAGCGTTTACAAAACAAATTTTTCGATGAATTCTATAACATATGTAAAATGGAATAAATTTTTAAATCAGACATAAGGGTCTAAACTTTATCAAGAAATAAATTAATAACAAATATAAACATCAGGCAACTTTTAAAACAATTATGTTAAAAACTACGACATCTTCACCCAATCTACCCTATTACTAAAATATTGAAATAACATAATTACATTATCTAAACATTGGCTAAATGCTTAAAATTATGACCTAATTGAAGTATGAATATTATACAGGGTGTCCACTCTCAACGGTGTCCAATGGTTAATTCGTAAACCTTTAGTGATAGACAAATAGTTCCAATTAGAAAAATGTTTTAAATGGGGTAATAAAATATTTTAAAAGTGATTTGTGCCAATTAAAAAAAAAAAAAAATGTTAAAAAATTATGAAATTTAAATTTATATACGGTCCCCCTGTCCTATAAGTTATATTTAGTAAACTTTTCCTATTACGCTGACAAGTAAGACAAAAGAAAGTGCCGTTCATATATCACTAAAAATGACCGAGTTATGAAACTTTAAAAATGCATGACTTATGCCACTTTTCTACATCTGATTACAAATGAGTTCGTCAAATTTTGAGGGGTCATATACCAAGTGCTTAACGTATTCGAAGAACGTGTTTCATATGTATTTGCGCTTTGAATAAAATCGTACAAGTATTACGACTGATGCGAGTTAACTTTTATTAAGTTTCAAATTGTTAAAAATAATTGTATTTTAACATATGTTTTACTTTGTAAGGATTTAAGACTGTTTCTTTTCATGATTACTTTTAACAAAAAGTATGTTATTTTTAAAAGTTTTTATTATTCAACGATCGTATGTATGTTTTTCCAATTCAAAATTTTGACTCAAACTTTAACTCAATTTGAAATATCCGACCGAGATTGAATTTTGCATACTGAAGTAAATCCGATTACAATCTAGTATTATGATTTTCGTTGGTTACTATTTATACTTATTTTACAGGATAATACAAAAAAAAATCGGATAGATTACCGCCAAGAAGGTTATTAAGAATTTTTTTTTTTTTTTTAAGATAACACAAGACTGCGACGATTGTGCTTTTTAACTTTTATGTAATTTTTAACACTGAATCCGATAATTACCTTAATTTTTAATCATCATGTCATGATTTTTTGCAAATCATAGTCAAAGTTAAAAAATAACAGAAATAGGATTCTATAAAATAGAGGAGATGACTGTATTTTTTAATTGTTGATAATTGATTTTTATGCACTTTTTAACACTGAATCTGAAAATGACCTTCATTTTTAACCATCGCATTAGAATTTTCTTGCAAATCGTAATCATAGTTAAAATATAGCGTAAACCTGATATTTTAAAACAAATGTAAGACTTTTTTTTTTAATTTTATTTAATTCAATAATTTATTCAATTCTTTGCTTATACTGGGATTCTTAGAGCTCCACAGTTGAGGAGTCCGATGAGGTGAGGGAGGAGATTCAATTTTAAATTTAATTTTTTTAACTTTGAAATTTACAATTTGCGAAAACTCCTGTCGTGATGGTTAAAAATGAAGGTCATTTACGGATTCAGCGGTAAAGAATACATAAATATCCATGATAAAAAGTTAAAAACAGAACAATGACATTTATAGTATTAAATTTCGCTATTTCTTTCTTTCTTTCTTTAAAATTTACGATTTTCAAAAAATTGTTACGGGATGGTAAACAAGTGAGAAAAATCATGTTTTAAGCATAGATTATAAAACACTTTCCAACACTTCCTGAATACTTTAACAAAACTGCGTTATTTAGGGGAATAAGGTATATAACAGAACTAAGAAACCATTTTAGAAAACACATAAAACATTTGAAAAACTGATTTCAGCAGTTACCATCCATAGCAAATAGGTATTCCAATTCTTTTGAACAGCTCTGTATTTGATCTGTAGTTTGCTATATATGCTATATAATGGGGAAATTTAGTTTAGCAAGAAAACTAATAACAGCTCCAATTTTCTCTTTCAGCAATTTATACTAATAGATGGAAACATACTTGTATACTTTTGAACAATCCTGTAGATAACCTAGTACCTTTATTACACGCCACGATTTAGCTAAAGTATAATTCAAAGTAAAACACTCTTAAAACTACTCGAATCACATTTCCAGAAATTATCATTTATAGACGGCCATGTATTCAATTCTTTGCATGACCCAATTTTATCTATGTTATACAAACATTTCTTAGTAAACAAGTTCCAGTTCAGCGTGGAAATTCATAACTCATTTAAAAACCACCTTTAAGCAATTTACAATCATACCCAGTAACCATTACGAATTCTTTTGTGTAGCCCTGTATATGAATTACAGCATTTATACACACCATATACAATGCATAAATATAGGGAAATATGAAAGCGCATAACATAATTAAAAATGCATTTCCAGCAATCATCGCTACCATACAGTTCTTCGGATACAATATAGTATCTAAAATCTTTTGTGTGTCCCTGTAAATGCTATGCGCTTCGTATTACACGTGAAATAAGTTATAGTAATCCTCAGTGATGTATATAAATTTCATTATCCATGAAATAATTTATCATAATTAAAATAAGCCGGAAAACATTCCCTCAACCCGTATATCATTATATAACGGAATTCTTTTGTGTGGCCCTGTAAATGAATAATATATAATCTTTACACCGCATATTCTACGGAATGCATATTTTAGTGTACTTGGTAAAAGCATATCAATTTTATTATGTTTCACAGCATGTAACATCATTTAAAATTATTTTAAACGATTTTTTCCCATAGGCCGTAATGTAATGGAAAACGTTTGACTATCCCTGTAAATGAATTAAACATGCTACAAACTTCATTTGCAATTGGGTTCGTGCTATGGTAGAGGTCACTAACATCCAAAAATTTCAGAACGATCGGAGTATATTTACGGGAGTTAGAGCGCGTAAACCGGACAGACGGCCAGACAAACCGAATGCATAAACACTTTTCAGCTTTGTTGGAAAGTGTTAAAAATGAAGGTCAATTTCGGATTCAGTGGTACAGAATACACAAGAATCAATTATCAGAAGCTAAAACTGTTAATTTTCATCATTTTATTTATCAAAAATTCTGTTTATTTTCTTTCTTATATGTTTATTATAAATCGTACATTTTGCATTAATATGTTAGAATGATTAAAGATTTCAAATTTATATTGCAATCTTAATTTTACTCTCAACATTTTTTTTTACTATATCTGACGAAATTATATTTCCACTAAATTTGAGAATGACCCCTAATTTGCAGCAAAAAAATATGCTCCAACTTTAAACAGTTATTACTCAGTCAGATTTAATCGCGGAACAACGGGACATTTTTGTCGTACTTGTCAGTGTAACAGGAAAATTTTACAAAATATAACTTATAGGACCTGGGGACCGTATAAAAATTTAAATTTCATATTTTTTTAAGAAATGTTTTTATTGACCCAGATTTCTTTTAAAATATTTCTTTACCTCCTTTAAAACATTTTTGTAATTGAACTATATGTCTATGACTAACGATTTAAGAATTAGCCATTGGACACCGTTGAGGGTGGACACCCTGTATATCAAATGTATCCATAAGCTATAATCAGCTATTTGGGCCAACTAACTATTTTTATTGTCACGAGTTTGTGGTGAATCGATGTTTTATTAAAAAAACTTTGATAAACATACAGTGAATGCTAACGAAACATATCTGTAAATTTAGTAAAGTTACTAAAAAACAATATTTTGATTAGTAGTAAATTTTCAAAATCTGCAAAACTAATTTTTTAGCGTTAGCCGTGCTCACTAAAAATCCAACGCATCGTCTGCAGAAAATATTTTCTTTATTTAATTTTCAACATGTTTTCTCATTTCAGCAATTATAGTTTACTCTGCATCAAAAAAGAAAAGAAGACTGCTGCCTTGCTACGTTAATTATACTCTTGTACATTATATTTTAACTTGGCAAGCGTAGCTGAATAAATTATAATAAGATAATTCAAATAAAAATCACTGGTCTTATTATTCCGATTGATGTTCTATTATTTCACTAATTCGTGTAACAGTATTTTGAAAGCATATTTTGATTTCTTTTAAACTCGATACTTTTAAACGAAAAAAAAACAAACAAAAACAAAATAAAAACTATAAAATCCAGCAACTAGAAAAACTATATCTTATACTCTATATTGCAACACATTCGTTTTAGAAATTTCTTGTCAGAAAATCTGAACGTAGTTATAAATTAATTCTCTTAAAGCAATTTAATTACAAAAAATATATATACTATACGCTACTGTCAGCAAAATTACCGGGCATTCATAGTAAAACATTCAATCGATTAACAGATTTGCTTGGATTCAGTTTAATGATAAATATCATCGTAATTTCTACACTGCATATATACAATTTATATAATCTTACGCATAAGTAATATACCACCGCAATATTGTTTTCTGTAATGTAAAATGAATAGTCAGCCTGAATTGTTTTTAAAATAATTCTTTTCTTATAGTTATCATTTCAATCAAATAAAACTTTTTAAATTACAGTACAGGGTATGTCCATTAAAAAAAGTCCCAAATTCAATGGCATATTATACAAGTTTAAATTAAATTGTTTGTAACAAATTGTACATCAAATTGAAAGTCTTTTAACCTAGTTTTTCTTAGAAAGATTCAATATGTGCACTTTTATTTATACGGTACACATCCAATGTAATTCCTTGCACACTTCGGATTACAAGTTTGAAGTTTATGGAAGAAATAACCACTTATATTCCGTGTCTCAACTCTGGGAAATCATTAGGTAGCGCCGGAACGTACACACGATCATTTATAAAGCACAAAGAACCCCCCCCCCCCAAAAAAAAAAAAATGTTCACAAAAGAAGATTTAAAAAAAATGTTCACAAAAGAAGATTAAAAAAAAAAATGTTCACAAAAGAAGATAAAAAAAAAAAAAAAAAAAAGCAATTTAACAAATTACAACGACCATTTGGAAAATGATTTTTTCGAAGACTAAAATTTAAGATATAAAAAATCGCACGGAGTTGATGATACATTACGTACGCCATGAATTAAACATTAATAGTGTTATTACACGTAAAATTTGCAAGCAACAAAAATCGCCAGCGACCCGTCAGATTACTTAAAACTTACGTATTATCCACCTGAAACTTACATATTATCCAAGCATTTCATTGGCTGTTCGCGAAAAGGCTTTTCCATCGGAAATCTGACGACCAATTTTAAATGAAATTTCATTTTTAAACTTCTAAACATCCCACAATATTACTTTTTACACCGTCGTATAGAGAAAAAAATGTACTTTTAGATGCAATTTGTTTGAAAGCTGTATCTCAGTTTGTTTCTCAGTTATTAATTATTTTTTTGTAGTTTTTATTACTTTTTTGTCATAGTGGCAACAGAAGTATCCATCTCTGTTGAAAGTAAATGGAAATACAGACTACTGTATAGACTAATCAGAAAACGAATAAAATGCGGGTTAAACCAAAAAAAAGCAGATATGCTTTTGATTTCCTACCATGACGAGGACAATAACCATTTTTACCAAATGGTTAAAAAAACTTTTTAATCATTTAGTGTAAAGGTATAATTAATTTTGCAGAATTATATATCTGACGACCTTCTTGACAGTAAGAAAAATATTCCCATCCCGATTATAAATAATTAAGGATAATTAATTACAAAATTACTTATTAACCAAGAATATTTTTTATGAGTATGTTAAAATGAACGATATCATAAATCTAGTAATTAAGAATGTGTTATTATGTGTTTGGGTGCATAGTTATAAAATGAACATATTTGATATTGTTAATAGTACTAACTTTTCGAGAGGGGAAAAATACAGTTTAAAATTCTTTGATAAAGAAAGTGTAGAAAGATTGAATTTCAAAGCTTCAGAAATTGTGTCATCAGTTTTAATTGTTTAATTGTGTGTTGCTCTTATTTTAAAATTCTTAAATATATTTAAAAGTCTGTTATATATTATGCTCATTTGTTTAAGCTTTATTAAATCCATAGAAATCTGAAATAAATTAAATATCATTGCATAATTTAATTTCGTAAAAATTAATCTCCAATTAAGAAGTATAAAAAAACAAAATTTAGAGATTATATAATTCGTGTACAAAATTAGAAAATACATCTTTTGTAATATTTTAAAATGTTTTATATGATATACATGTTGCATTTTTGATTATTTTTAGGTTTTACTAATTTCGATAGACAGTTGATTTTTATTTATACAGAAAGCAATTGTTTTTCAGAATCAGTTGTATCTTGCATAATATATAAATTGATGCTAAATGAGGTAAATTTATTTACTTTTTTCCTCTCTTAATTTTTTTTCTTAATCTTTTTTATACATTTTCAAAATCTCTTATTTATATTATCGCACACACGAAAAATTTCAAATATTTAAATACAGTGCCAGAAAGAAAAAAATCTTGACACTCACGCCAGAATATTTAATTTTTCTTTAACCCTGCTATTTCCTGCTTTAACCCTTTCAAGGGCAAAGTACTTCTATTCACAAAATTCTAAAATGAATGACTCACGCCAGAATTTATAACCACATTTATTCCACAGTAGGTAAGAGCTTTTATTCCTATACTTAAGGAAATTAAATTTTTCATTCCAAAGTATCCGGTGTTAATGTGGCATTTGACAATTAGAACATGGTGTTGGCAAATGCCATCACCATGTTCAACAAAATTCCAACACTGCCCCTGAAACGGTTAAATAGAAGAGACGGGCGAGAGTTACTATCGCGTGATGGTCACGTGGAGTGGTGGGCCTTGCAACTTGAGATGGCTCAACGTTCTTCTTTTTTTTAGTTCTGATACCGGTTTGAAAAGAATGCTTTTCTTAAATTTTCCAATGACTGTCAATTTTTTTTTCCTGCCACTGTAGATTGATATCATCAAAATTCATTTATTTAAAAGTTCATACCAATGAAAGTAATTAAACGAGTTTCATAATAATAATTCCTTGAAAATAAAGCAACTTGTTCAAAAAATCATTATATATATAATGGCACAAAGTGTATAAAGCTTCAGGAGTGAACTCATCCGGATCTTGATAATCTTTCGTTAAAATGAGCCATTTTATTTCGGCCATGTTGGGCTTAAGCTTTCCGATGCCGTATTATAAGTGGGACAACTGCCTTATTCAATCTACGTTGTATAACATATATCCTTCTTCAGTTTTTTAAAACCTTCAAAAACTATAAAATCATGATATATATTAAAACGCAAAGGTAAAATTTTAAGTAGACTCATTTTCAGACATTTGCACATGCATCAACCCTGTTCAATTTAGAGGGATTGAGAACGAGTTCTCGGTGGCTGAGCAGTCTATAGCAGCAGCTTAAAGCACCGATATTCTGTAGTGGATAGCAGGTTCGAACCCATTGCCCGGCAAAATGATTTCTGTAATATTTTTCGAGATAAGTGATTTCAATAATGTCATATTTTATTAGGAGGATAAGTTATATGATTTTTATTTTATTATTTTTATTATTTGAATGCTTTATAATTAAATAAAATATAACGCTGAACAATATTTAAAATAATAATAATTTTATATTCAAAATATTTAAGCTAAAATATTTTTAATGTAATTACCAATTACATAAATTGAGCTGATCTACAATTTTTGTAATATCTTCTGACTATTATCAAGAATATATGTGTGTATGTGTGTCAGAAAGAAAAGTTTGTCTTTCTTTTCCTTAAAAAAAGAAAACGGAAAGAAAGAAATATATTCATGTAAGAACTATTAAAAAAATTACCTTGATATCCATTGTTTAATATTTTAAAAATGTATAAAAATGTAAAATAAAATTCAAGTAATAAAAATTATATGCTGCACCAAGTTTCAAATTTGGTCTTTTAGATAATGTGGCTGATAAAAATAAAACGCAGCTTTTAATAGTCATGTAGTTAAAAAATCATAATAAATAAATAAAAATAAATACTGTTATTTTTTTCGAAAAAATGAGACCACAGTAAATAAAAATAAATGCTCTACCCACTATTTTTAGTTAAATTTCTGGTAAAAAGAAGCATAACTGTAAATTATAAAGTTAAATTCTGTGACTTCATTGAATAGGTTTGGCTGACTGTACCCTCTATCGCTTTAAAGAAATAGGAATCAGTTATGCAATATAGAAATTTGTCACAATTTCAATAATGAATTTAAAAGCAATTCTTTAAAATTTCAGAATTTTTCTAATGAAACATTCAAGTTATTTACCGTCAAATCTTGACGGGTACCATCTAGTTTTAAATAATCAAATAAATAAATACATTAGGAAGTTTAAATAAATTAAAGCTCGACTACTATTCAAAACAAATTATTATTATTAAGAGATTGGAGTTTTTGACGATTTTTAAAACACATGAACTATAAACATGGGCATTTTAAAATAGTGAAGCATGGAATGGGTAAGAATGTAAAATAATTTAATAATAATATATCATTCTCTTATTTACAGAAAGGATTAGTACAAAAATGCAACATATTATAAAAGCTTAAATAATTTAAACGTAAATGAAAACAGCAGAATTTTTTATTTTCTAATTTCATTCAGGAACTGCTACAAAAATATGTACGGAAATGGCGCCCTTAACCCCTTGAGAGGCGGTGGGATAAAATATATCCCATTTAATTTAAACAAGATTCTCACCAGAAAATTTTAACTAAATTTTATATTTTTAATTTTGGAGGAAAATCCTTCAAAAAAATATTTTTCCTTATTTAAAAATAATTCTTTTCCAATATTTAGAGACATTTTTGCTTTCCCCTCAAGGGGTTAAGATAAAATAAACCTTTATGAAATAAATTTTATACAAAAATAATATACTTAGTGGAGATTACTTTAGATTTAATAAAATAAATTTAATAAGCATAATAATGCGATAGCAGACTTAGCCCCTACTTTACCTCGTGCTCGCATTGACGTTTGAAAATGCCAGCGTTGAGTTATCACCTTCTGGAATGAATCACTATCACTAACTGGCTGATAAAGTTGTCAGGTAAAGGGAAAAATTAACCAGCAGAGGACGAAAACGATATCGGTTCTGGATAACAGAGAAAATCTGTACTTTTCATAAAACGAGATTTTCTAATTAAATTCATGTAAACAGTACAAATACCTGTACAAGAATTACTTTCAGGTGCATATATATAATTTATAAGTATTTAAAATACATCAAAATATCTCAAAATACATTCGAAAAAAACCTAAAATGTTTTCAACCGCCACAAGGCTATCGTCAGTGGGATTTAAATGTTATTATTTTCTTTGCGCTTATTCCAGAATTCTCTAGAAGAAATTTATTTCAATTTAAAAGTTGTACGTCAGGTGAGATGCCAGATAAAGTTGTTAAAATTTTCAACAAAACAAGTTTTCATGTATTATGCAGCAAATTTCTTCATACTCCATGGATATCGTACGATAGTAGATGGTTACAAGCTGTATCTTTATTGGCGATTATTTCAATTGATTCTCTTATAATAGCTTCCTGGTAATTATTTGCGCAGAATATAATTTTCGATTTATTAAAATCTATTTTTATAGGATGAGTTTGAGCTAATCTTGATAATGCTGTATGGGGTCTATTTTATCTCACATCTGCTTTATGCTGTTTAATTCTATCACGAAATTTTCTCATCGTCATACCAACATAAATAAAATATTTATTATCTTTTTGGAAATGTATAATGTATATTACGGATCTATTGATGGCTTGGACGGGATCAAATTTATTATTTAACAGATCTGTTAACTTTGGAGGAGGAGCTGCGATTAATTTTACACCATATTCGAAAAGGGTAGGCATGATGTTTTCAAAAAGCCCTGGAATGTACTTAACTTTACAAAATTTAAATCTTTTACCTAGAACGCGCTTCATTTTCCATAATCTTTCACTTCAAACCCGTTTTATTGATTTTTTCATTAAAACGGGAAGGAATTTTATTTTCAATTGTTATTTTTCTAATTGCATCTCCTGAGCTTAGAGAAGATGGCTTGAACAAAATTCAAATGCTCTTTTTATATAATAATTAAATGGTGTTAATTGGTAACTTATAGGTGAACTGCAATCAAAAGGAATAGTGGCATTGGATCTGTTAGTCTTCCTAAAAACTGTGCGATCAAGATTCTGTTTAGTTGTATTTCTGGTAAGCTGGACATCCAAAAATGCAAGTTTTTTATTTTCTTCTATCTCTAGCACTAGTTAGACAACTAGTATTTTGCTGTCTAACATATTGCTTTTATCTAAAAAGGAGTATAATTCATCTTTGCTGTGATTCCATATAATGAATACATCATCAACACACCTGAACGAATAATCCGGACTCGGTCTCACAATTTCCATGATTATAATCTGAAGCGGGAATAGTTTAAACTCTGCAAGTAAACCTGAAATAGGGGAACCCATCTGAGATTTTCTGTTAAAATACTGTAGAAGATCTGTTAAAACAACATGTATATTTTACTGTGTAGTTGTAATATATTATTTATAAAAATCAGACATGTATAAAAAATATTGTTTATTAAATATATGTAGAAAGTAAAATAAGTGCATCACTTATGACTAAATAAAGTGTTTTAGCTATCCAGTCTTAAGAAACTATGTTTGGGTTAAAGTTGCAGTCAATTGGTTAACGTAATTATCCGTAAGGATATTTTCGGAACTCTTTCACTTTGGCCGTAACATTTATATATAATTGATTTTTGATTTTTGAAAAACTATGTTTAGCTATGTAAACTAAAAATACCATTCCTAAAAGATTTTATTTAGTTGGAATCAGAATTTAAAAAATAATAATAAAAAATATAAAATAAATAAACAACGAAAAGACTCTCTAATATTTACTTTTAAGACTAGCTAAAATATTGTACAGAGGACTATTAAGCATAGCCTATCTTTATTTAGTATTCTATTACTTATCTTCTTTGCTTGAAAGAAATAAACACAAACTACATGTATAATTAATGATGTCTGCATTTTTAGAAAATATTACTCTTCCAATATGAGACTTAATAATTTATAAGTTAAACAAGTAATCTCTATTTCATGTGACATTTTAAGTTAGAGATATATCAGGATTGTTTATGTAAACATATGCATTTGTTTTTCTCATATTCCAACTGTGAATTTCCGTCGGCAGTTTTCGAATTGTAGGCTTTTCAAATTCAAAGAACATCATAAATCAAGCACAACTTTTGTTGTGCATTATTAAAGTATTTCGGATAATTACGATGCTTATTCAACAGACAAATATGTTTCAACGTGAAAGAGATAAATGAATTTATTTTTTCTTTAAAGGCCTTTTTAAAATAAATTTTATGACAACAATAACAAATGAACTTTGGGAAAATGAATATTGTAGTGATACACTTACGTATGTTATATTATGGTATATAGTGCGTACAATATGTTATCTATCGCCGATCTTTAATTTCTCAACCGTTGGTCGTAGACATATAGTTCCAATTACAAAAACGTTTAAAATGAAGTAAATATTGATGTTGTGATATTATTTAAAAGTAAAAAATCAATTTTATAAAAATTACGAAAACTAACTCATTATATGGTCCCCCAGTCCCTTTAGTTACATTTAGTAAAAGTTTACGCATATCATAACAGATATAACACAAAAACTTTGACATCGGTACTACAAAAACTGACACAGTTATTAAATTTCAAAGTTTGAGATTTTTGCACATGAATTCGTCTTTCTTTGAGGGATCAGTTAAAAGAGGAATTAAAGTAATTGGAGATCAAAATTAGGATGCAATATCATTTTTACCGCGAATTCACCTTTACCCGGTATCGCTATATCGATGAATCACTAAATAGGGTTTTTTCATCTAAACATTTGAGCCAACTTTTATGGGTCGAACAACATTCAAACGTACCCACGATACCGGCTAAAGGTGGTTTCGCCGTAAAAAGGACTTCGCACCATAATTTCGATCTTGAATTATTTTAATTCATCTTTTAACTGATCTCTCAATAAAAGACAAAATCATGTGCAAAAATCTCAAACTTTGAAATTTAGTAACTGTGTTAATTTTTGTATTACACGTCAAACTTTTTGTGTTATATCTGTTATGATATGTTACCTTTTACAAAATATAACGACAGGGACTGAGCGACCATATAAAATGTCAGTTTTCTTAATTTTTATCAAATTGATTTTTTACTTTAAATAATGCCACAACATGAATATTTACCTCATTTGAAACGTTTTTGTAACTGGAACGAAATGTCTACGACCAACGGTTGAAATATTAAAGGTCGGCGATAGATAACATATTGCACCCTGTATAATAAAGTATACTCTAAAGCTGATCTCACTTTTTGTGAACCATTTTCAAACGTATAAGCTAATTTTACACATACAAAAGTATTTAAGAAGATTTTCTTAAATATGAAAAATATCTTACTTAGTAAGAGAAAATATAACATAAACAATTAAATTTAAAAAATAAAAAAAACCGAACTAATTAATTATTTCTCATTTTTTGTAATTAATTTTTCAACTACATTTCAGCAGTGAAGTTACGCTTGAAAATACTTGTTAATATTTAATATTTAATATTTAATTATTTCGCATCAATGTGAAACAAATTTTTTTTGAATTCCTACTATTAGCTCACACTCTCGCTATATATATCTTGTTCAAATTTTCAATCGTTAATAAAATACATATTATTCATCCATTCAAGCTCAAATAAATTTTTTTATACTTGTAGTGGATGTCATCCAATTTTTTCAAATATTAATTCATTAATTAAATTAAATTAATTAATTTTCAATAATCGAGAGAGCCCCCTTCTTGATCAATGTGTTTTAAGACCGAGAGAGCCCTCTTCTTGATCAAGGCATTTTAAGGGCCAATCAAGAGGAAAGATGAATGGTAGAAAAGAAATTCTCTTATTGACCTATGTAGGAATTGAGTTAAAATATATATATATTTTATATTACTTGTTTATATTACTTACCTATATATATATTTTTTTATTTACTTGTTTGGATGACTTTTAAGTTGTGTTTAACTGTCAGTTTCTATCTATAAACACTGTTTTGATGAGGTCTGTATATGTCTATGATGGTTAGAGTTGCAGTAAAGCTACACTCTAAATCGAAATGTCTTAAATTCAGACACTTAAGTGTCTGAAACGGAGTGTTCAGTTTTCAGACATTTTAAAATGTCTGAATTTTTTCAGACACTTTTTTGCGTCTGAATTTTAGAAACTTCAAACGTCTGAATCGCAGCCATTTTTTTAAAGCATTATACGTAGCCATGTTTGACCACGTTGATCCTGGAAAAGTACATGGCCATTATTCTGCCCTACTCTCTCCCCCCCCCCCCACCCACACACACACAGTCTAATTTTAGGAGCTCCAAAATATGGTATGCAATTTTCATAAAGCTGATAATTGAAATCTTTTTCGACTTTGTACTGATTATAATCAATATTTTGAATTTATAGAGTAGAATAAGATTAAAAATTAAAATATTTGTCACAATACAGTAAAACCTCTCAATAGTAGGCACCTTAGAACCGTGGAATTTGTTCGCCATTCGGAAGTGTCTGTTTTTCTGAGGTAAAAAATATAAAATATGTGCATGTTGTTAATAAAAAATGTGCTTCTTAAATAGTTGTGTCCTCTATGTAGGAGTGTCCGTTATGGAGATTTTACAACAAAACTTTCATAGGACAATTTTCTTCAGCGAACACTGACCTTTTTCAAGATAAATACATTTTTTTTTACCTCATAAAAGCGAACACAATCGAATAGCAGGCAAATTCAACGTTCCAAAACGCGTTCAATTCGCGAGGTGGCCGCGATTGAGAGTTTTTACTGTATTTATTTTTTTATTTAGTTTTTAATCTAATTCTACTTTTAAAGTTCAAAATGCTGATTATAATCAATAGAATGTTGAAACACATTTAAAATATAAGCTTTAAAAAAAATCCATATCGAATTTGGAGCACGTAAAATCGCAGGGGGGGGGAGGGTCTGCCCATGCTTTAATCAGGCCCTCCTTCTGGAAAAAGTACAACCCTGTATTATGATTCGATAAATGTACGTGTCAGTTTTAAGTGCAAAATCTAGCTATATGCAAATAAATATTTTATAAAAATCTACCTCTTTACGTTGTATTCATTTTTAATTTCAAATTACTTTTTAACTAAAAGTAATCAAAAAATCAATATTATATAATTATTTCAAATGAAATATATCTGTATATTTTTACCGCATTCTTACAATTACGTTAACGGTACATGATTACATGAATTTAAGAATCTAAATATAATCATTAAAATTTAACAAAGTGACTACAGATAACGCGAGATCCTTTTTCTAAATCTTTGTTGACATCAACAAATTTTTTTCTGATTCAACGTCTACATTAGTGACGTCAATTTCCGTTCAAACAATCAAATCGTGAAGCTGTGGTTTTGACTTTTGAATCATAAAAAGATTATATGTTGACTATTTTTAGTATGGCAAATGGGATATTTCTAAAATACTCGGAAACACTAAAATTATAGCAAAGGGAAATCTTTTAATTAGAATGACCGGATTTAATGAGTTTTATCAGTCAAAACATTTTAAAATAAATAAATGAACACAAGTAATTCGCTGTATTAAATATATGGGGGAATCAATGAATGGAAGGATGTTCGAACTATATTCTTTTTTAAAATTTATGATGTACACACTATGAGGCAGAAGAAAACTTCATTAGACAAGAAAAGCATAAATAATAAATAAAAGCAGCTATTAACAGGAATGTTTACTATAAATGCTTTTGAATTCCAGTACATAACACATAATAATCTATCAGAAATGTAAAAATCGATGTAAACATTACAAATGCTGCCGCATTAAATGCTTATAAAAATATTGTATACGTAAATAAATAATTAAAAAGGGTACTTCAGAGTAATAATTACACCAAAAAATACTATTAAGGTAGTCTTGATGGTAATTAAGAAGTATGAGCCAATCAACAGGCGATGTCACTGCGATTTTTAAAGTAATGGCTACATAAGAAAAGGCTTAGGAAGGTGTAAAATTAATAAATTCAGTAACCGCTAATATACACCATGCAGAGACACCAAAATTTATTTTAAAGATAACATTGGATAGAAAATAATACAGAAATATGATTGCAGATGATTTGAAGAGTAGAAATTTAAATATTAGCAAAATAAAATTTTAACATGGAAATACCATAGGCAAAATGCTTTGAACATATTTTGGCATAACTCAGGAACTAATAAAGCTATAGACTCGTGTGAGGTCTTCATTTAAAGAGAAAACAATCACAGAGAGGTTTAAATACATAGTTAAGACCCCACGTACCTGGGAAAAGGTCTGATTATTCCAAAAGCACATTCGCCCAGAGGACGTCCGGATTGGAGACTACGTTAGTATCCGTTAGTTAGGCAGACTTGGATATTTAAAAAATAAAATCCCCTTGCACATCCGGCTAGCTCTGTTAAAAGGATGGAAAATTTCCATCCTGAAAACATAGCCCGCCAGACAACAGTTCTCTTTACAAATTTGACGGGATGAAGAACACTGTATTAGTTTTATAGATAAATATTAATACGGAGTACCACTATGTCGATCGAAATTAAATCCCGGAACTTCACATTCCGCAAAAAACAATCAAGTCAAAATAAATTATTAGTTAAAATGTAAGCGTACATAAAAACAAGCATTCAGTTTGAATTACAAACGAACATCGAGTTCGAAAGGAAGACGCATGCGCAACTGAGAGTGCCCCCTGGTGAATGCAGAGCGGAGTTACAAAGTGTCTTAAAATTAGACACTTGCAGATTTTTTAGACACTTTTATCAGTTCGTGTACACTATGATCATAGTAAGACACTTAGGTGTTTTAAATTAAGACATCTATTGTGACTGAATTTTCAGATTCAGACACTTAAGTGTCTAAAATTCTTTTTCAGTCACACATGTATCTTAATTTAAGACGCCTTTATTTGCAGTGTAGAGATCAACAATACATACACAATTTCCAGGTTGTATAATATTTTAACGGAGCTTCTGACTGTAAAATAGTCAATGAAACAACGGATTCATTTTGAAAGACCCATGCAATGATATGCCACTCAATTGTATGCGTAAATCTTTTTCGTCCCTACCGCCATTTTGAATTTATAAAAACAAAACCTAGCCTATAATCCTCGGGACGTTAAGACGAATCGATAGATATCTCATTCGCTTAAATCCATTCAGCCGTCGGGATATTTCGAGGGTATAAAGAAATCCACATACACAGATGCGCGTGAAACACATAACCCTTCTTTCCAGTCGGGTAAAAATCAATAATTCACTCATAGTGTTCTGAGATAGTTTTTGTACATAAAAATCATCAAAATATAAAGTTTTTTGTTTTCAGGAAGATTTACATTTAACCGAATGCACACGATGTGTAGAAATAAAAAATCCTGTCATTTAATATAATTCTGTAAGTAACTATACACATAAAACTAGCATATGCTTATTCTGAAAAGCTGCTGTAAACAAATCGTTCCTACGTTCTAAAGACTTATATTAAAAATTACGATGCAAATGAAATTAATATTAATTGCTTTTTTTAGAATAAAACTTCATTTATCACACAATGAAGGCATTATTGGTATCGATATCCCATTTTTAAAACTTACAATTATGGCAATGAGGCAGGTGCTCAGTTAAATCTGTTATCAAATAATATAATAGACATTTATAACATGATCATATAACATTTTTCTTTATACAAGATATTATTATTGCATATGAAGAAAACAGATAATAGGGGACGGTAGGCAATTGGGGATGCTTGATTTAGCGTTTTAGAGTTCCGTACTTAAAATGTTAAAACGGAACCATTATAAGATCACCCCTGTGTATGTCCGTATGTCTGTCTGTCTGTCTCTCTGTCTGTCACAGTCATTTTACCCGGAAACTATGGAACGTAGAAAGTTCAAATTCGGGGAAGTAATAAAGACCATTGACACACATATTTTCAGATTAACAAACATTCATAAATATATTTAGTAAAAAAGTAGAGGGGCTAATTATGCTACTTGAAAAAAAAATCTTTTCTTTGTATATCATGTGGGGTATCCAGAGAAAGCTTTTGCAACGCTGAATTCAAAAATACATTCCTTTTAATTTTAGGTATTATATTTTCAAATATATTGTTGAAAATGTAGCGAAAAAATATGCGCCCTCCCCCCCATCTTATTCCGAATATACTGAATTAAAATTATGAAAAAATTTGAGGTAGTAGACGTTAACATAAACCTTGCCGGTAAATTATAGTGACTACCCTAGGTCACATAGTTTTTGAGTAATTAGTATTTTTTTGTTACACACAAATTTCGATTTACGGGCATTCAGAAAAATTGTTGAGCATCGCTGAATATACCTATCGTTGCAGAAGAATAAAAGCATTGTTGATAATGATTTTCGAAAAAAATCATCGGTAATTAGCCGAGAAATTAACCCTTAAATGTATTGTCAGTTTGGACATACACAAGGACAGGGGCGGCGTACTCTATGCCTAGTTAACAACTTTTAATGATATATGTGTATAATGTAATGTCCAGTAACAGTGTAACAGCAATAGACGTCAAATTGTTAAAAACATATTAATTTAAGGGGTCTCGGGACTCTAAAAAGTGGAAAAAATGAAAAATAAAAGACCATTTTTACATTTAATGTCTTAAAATGTATATGATTTTAAAACACAATTTTAATTGGGATGAAAGATATAAGCATGTTCTTTCGTTTCATGTATTTAAAAAATTACAAGATACAGAATTAGTATTTATAGGGGGCTCGAAACTGTTAGACATTTGTCGAACAAAAAATTGGCATAACAGTTTACGCGCAGGATTACAAAAAAAAAAATATTGCAACTAGAATGAAAATTTTGGTGCTTAGTTATACTTCAGATTGTAATAATTTGCCTGAACTTAAATAAATTTGTATTTAAAGCATTTTTATATTTTTAATGCAATGTTGCATTTAGCTAATACAAAATTTTGAAAATTTCCACCGTAAAATCACCTAAAAAAATATTTTTTGAACAATAAAAAGGAAATTTTAGGTTCAGTTTATACAGACTGACATGAAATATATGTTTTGAAAATTTCATGAAAAAATATTCAGAAGTTTTTGAGGTATCCTGAGGTATTTGGTTATGCCCAAAAAACGCCATTTGAAAAAATGATGACTTTAAAGTTTCGGAAACGCCGCTTCAGCTATTGAGTGGGTGTAATTCTAAAAGCCAAAACTAATAGGAATTCTAATGGGAATATCAAGGAAACAGTTATATCAAAATATTCAGAAAAAATAGGAGTTTAACATCTAAAAAAATTAAAATTTCTTCAATTTTGAAGCTTTAAGAGTCCTGCGACCACTTAATCATTTCCGGCACGGAGTAAGTCTATTTATAAACTTATAAAATAATGAACTGACGCCAGAATTTATAAACGAATTTAATAGAAAATGCGAACTTGCTTATTTTCACGTACATGATAAAAGGAAATATTTAATTAAATATTCTTGGTGCCGTTTGTCTGTTTTGGAATTAAAATTAGGCCCCGTTTTTTAAGGGCATCGCCCTCGAAAGATTTAATTAGAATGAATCGCATAAATACTGTGGGATTCGCGATAGTTTGCATTGATTGTATCTCTCAATACTCCTCGAGTGACTTTAAAAGTTAATTAAGCACCTATCTGGAAAAAGGCGGCACTGACTAATGCGGCGTTGCAACTTTGAGACCTCAATTCGAAGCGCGCTTAGCACAATGCCAAATTTAAACTTCGAACAAAGGTTTTGTTTTAGCTACACTGTAGAAATAAAGGTTATTACTATGCTGAATTTAGTTTCATGAAATGCCAAATGAAGTTTAACTATGCACTGCTTTTATTGTCAGTACCGAATTAAGTTCTTCATTAACAGATTAGGATAATATTAAAAAAAGAGTTATACGAATAGCTATATTTGATATTATTTAGGTTCCATATATCTTTGAACTTTCAAGGTATACCCGATTACACTTATCTATTATATACAATTATACGCAACCCTACGTTTTATAGTTTTTTATAAAGTGTTTTACAAAGTATTCTTTTAGCAACGGTTTTTTTTTATAATACAATTACAAATTCATTAATTTATTCTACGGAACACTCTGTACGCGAGTAATGCTCGCACTTGACCGTTTATTTAATATTACGCTATCTTGTTCGTCAAATACAGTGGTGGTCAGAATTATAAGAACAATTGAAAATTGCACAGAAAATTTTTATTTCTGAACTAAATAAAGTGAAATTTATACGTAAAATGCTTTTTTATGCTAGAAATCATTGTAGAATGCAAAGCATCGGAAAATGCAAAATATGAATGTTTTGCCATAATTAACAAAATATGTCATTGTAAAAATTGGACAAAATTATAAGGACAATGAATGTTTTTGCCTGAAACACACTAATAATTAATAATCTCTCATTTCTTCTCAATCTCTTTTATCAGTCCTTGACGTCATGGAGTTTGACAGTTCCTTAAGAACGTCTTGGAAATTTTTGACCAGTCTTTTTCGATGGAGGACCTGAGCTCTTGCTTGTTTTCATCTTCTATACCATTTTTGTATACTTCGTGTGCCAAAATACTCCATAGATTTTCCATTGGATTCAGCTCAGGGCTTCTGGCCGGACGGTTTCACGAAATTAGCATCAAACCACGATTTTGAAGTTTGGGAAACATGTACTGAGGCATTGTCCTGACGGAAAAAATAGTCTCCACTCGTTATTAACGATGCTTCCGGTAAAAGATTACCGTCCAATACATCAACATAACTCTCAGAATTCATTCTACCCTGCACAAAAACTATTGGAGTAGTTCCACCAGTTGTGAAACCTCACCAGAGTGTAACTGAGCAACCTCCAAATGCACGCTTTGTGAAAATTACTTTTTCTCTACGGATATCATATCTGTAGTAGCGAAAACTATCTGGTTCATCCAAATTAAACGTTTCTCATCGGAAAAGACAACGTCATCCCACTTTGTTTCAATAGTAATGCATTCTTTGGCAAACTCCATCTCAGTCTTTTATGAACTTTTGTAAGAGGCGGTCGTAACATATGTTTACCATAGCGAATCTTTTTTTTTTCTTTTTGTAGAACACGTCGAACAATTCGAGCACTGCATTCTAAGTTCAATTCACGTTTTATTTCTGTTGACATTTGTTTTTTGGAGCAAGCTCGCCTTATTATCATTCTTTTCTCAAGTACAGAAACAGAAGATGGCCTACCTGTATGTCTTTGCCGTCCATATTTACCGGGATTTTTAAGATAATCGTAAATAACCGTTCTTGATCTATTAAGATTTGTCGCAATTTGGCGTACAGAAAGTCCTGAACTTTTAAATGCACCCACTTTACCTTTCTCAAACTCTGAAAGCTTTGTACCTAAGCGGCATGACTGAAAAACAGAATATGACGATCCCAAACGCTTACTACGCATTTATATCGTCCGGAAGTTCCGTGTGCAGAGCAAAAAACATGCAAACTTTACTTTTGAGAACACACAAATACAGTTGTTCTTATAATTTTGTCCATATCAGATGGCTGTATAAATCCATAATACATTTTATGAATATGAATTTTTCACATATTTTCATAAAAACTTATAAAAATAATCTTCGTTTTTCATTGGTTTCCAGCCATTCAATTTGCATAAGTTTCCGGCCAAATGTAGCCAAGATTTGCCTATTTTTGCCTTGTCCTTATAATTTTGACCACCACTGTACAAATACACATACATATAGCTATCATTATTTCTCACTTCATGTTTTGTATCTGTTTCAACAAAGAGAGTAGCTTTATGTTAACTCTTTCGGGTCTGGCGTATTATTAAAAGTACACATCTTTTCACTGAGTGTTATTTAAAAATTCATTTTGTTATTTTCTACATGTAGTAATGGTAGTGTATGTCGATGCATTTCTTATTATGACTTCATTTATGTTGTGACACTTAGTAATAATAACAATAATAAAATTTGCTTAATTCTTTTTGTATCGTCGAATATGCTTTTATTTTGAACATACATTTCACTTACTTCAATTAAAATATACGTTGCTTTTTCCGAATGAATCATAAAACGCAAAAAAATGTTAGGAAGTTGTAATATCCGTTAAATGTTCTAGTAATACGATATTTTCCAAACGTTTCCAAAAACTCTTCCTTAACGTATTGTCATATGAATACGAGTTGAACATTACGCAAAATAAGAACATTCGTTAGATTTCATATAATGACATATTCGTTATATTCAGTAAATCTATTTGGATAACGAGTATTTACATTTATGTAAATAGTATATACATTACGTTATTACGCTATTGTGTTAATATTTGTATTATGTTAATAATATAAATATTATTTTGCTAATAATATTAATGCTCGTAAATTATATTGTGTTAATAATATTAAAGTGTGTAAATTATATTCTGTTAATAGTATTAATGTATGTAATTTATATTATGTTAATAATATTGTGTTGATAATGTACGTTATTTTTGTATTAACGTAAAATTATTTTATTTTTCACAAAACTTAAACAAAATCAGACTCGAGAGGTTTAAAAAAAATAAATAAATCACGCGCAACAATTTTCCATCGTGTTTTCTCTTTATCCCTTTTTTTAACTATTCTGAAAATAATACCAGTTGTTCCAAAGTAGATGCGTTTGCGATTATCTCTTAAATCGCCAATAAAAAAGTATTGTTTAAATTGCAGAAAACATAACATCCAATTACCACCTTAGGAAAAGGCAGGCAGTTGTATTACAAAAACCTGTATAAATCGTAATATGTGAAAACTCTTTTATAAGCCACTTAAATATATATATATATATATATTATTACAAATTTGTTAAATTAATGGAAGGAAAGTTGCCTTTTGAAATGCCGAAAAACGATATAAAATATAAAATGTCGTAATTCGGCAAGTTTATGTTGTAAAACTTGAGGCATTTTTCATATGCATGTTCGAAGAACGATAAAGATTTTATATACAGGATTCAGAGGACGTATAAAAAATAAATTTCATGTTTCAATATGTATACAGCTATTTATAAAGCCCATGTTAAATCAAAGATATGTTCTTAATTTGAATATTTTTTGTATATTTGGATTAAGGGGTCGCTGGACTCTTAAAATTGGAAAAATGACAAAAAGACCATTTTCAACATTTAATATCTTAAAACGTATTTGACTTTAAGACACAATTTTAATTAGTTGTTTAAAGATATAAGTATGTTCTTTCATTTCAAATATTTAAAAAATTGTAATATGCAGAATTAGCATTAATAGGGGGCTCCAAATTGTCAGACATTTGACGAGCAGAAAATCGGCATAACAGCTTACGGGCAGGATTAAGAAATAAATTTTGCACCTGGAATAAAAATTTTGGTGTCTACTTATACTTGAGATTATAATAATTGAAAACCTAACCTAAACCCTGAACCTAAATAAATTTGTAATTAAAGCAAGTTTATATTTCTAATATGAAGTTGCATTTAGCTAACACAAAATTTTAATAATTTTGACAATATAATAATCTAAAAAAATAATCTAAATTTTCGGTTCAGATTATACAGGTTAATATGAAACATGTTTTGAAAATTTTATGAAAAAATATTCATACGTTTTTGAGATATAGTGCGCGTTAACCCCAAAAGCGTCAATTGGAGAAAAATGACTTCAAAGTTTCGGAAATGCCACTTCAGCTATTGAGCGGGTATAATTATAAAAGCGATAACTTCAGTGCTAATGGGAATTTCAAGAAAAAAATTCTATCAAAATGTTAAGAAAATATACGTGTTTAACATAAAAAAAAAAAAAAAAAAAAATTCGAAAATTTTTAAGCTTAAGAGTCTTGAGAACCCTTAATAATTTTAATTGCATTTTTTTGGAGGGGGGGGGGATTAATGATAGACTATCCAAAGGAGATAATGAACTTGGTGTAGATGAATGTTATATATAATAATTAAAAATTGCTAACTTATGAATGGCAAAAATGTTGGGTATTATGTTTTTATAAACATATGTCTAACTATAAAGGTCTATAATCTGTGCAATTTTGTTGAAGAAAATATTCTGATAGCTCTATGAATGACGAGGGAAATCTTTAAAATTATAACATTCTTCAGTGTTGTGTTAGCTATATTTATAAACAAGTATTACATTTAAATTTGTTTACGAAAACAACGAGCAGATAGCCAGATGTAAATATTTTTATTTATAAACTACAAATCACGTTGAATATTGCCCTGCTTATTCAAAATAAATTTGCACATTCAGAAGTCTGAACTCGAACACAATAAAGTACAAATACATCCAGTGCACTGTATGAGTTACCTTTTACAGGCGTTCTTTCGTAGACTGTTTTATTACAGAGAGATTACAGTGTGCCTCGGACATCCAGATTTATGTGGAAGAGTAATGAAAATAAGTGTTTTGCAAAATTAATTTCGATTTCTGTTCCATGATGTGAATGGAAGCATCAGAATACACAAAATATCTGTGGGCAATTTTTTTCCACCATTGTACCACATATTCTCCAGTCTCGTTTGTGTAGGTGTTAATTATACTTTGAATAATTTTATACTTGAGACTGTAGAACGTATTTTATTTTTAGAGTAATCTATATAACATGTAATACAATGCGCACGAAAAGCTTTCATTTCTGTCCTTTCAACCAGGGATGATAGAGCATTGTAATAAAATATTCCTTTATTTTCAGATCGAAGTAACTGGGAGAGTGTGATATCTTGTTTAAAAAATACACTGATGACTTAAAAAAAAACTATTTAGAATTATCTAACTCATATAAAGTAGTCGTAATGTTCATATCAATGCTTTTCGAAGTCAGTTCTGATTTCTTACCTTCTCCAAAACTCCTGAAAAACAACTCTTTGAGCTATGGTGGGTAAATTTCTTCCCACATAAAATCAAAATTTTTTATTTCGATCGAAACCATTTGCAATTAAATTTAATAACTTCTTTTGAGCTTTAACTTCACTTCTCCATGTCTTGATCCATGTCTGAATGGCAGCAACATACTCTGGAGATATTTGATTGGTTTTCATGCGAATTTAAAACAGAGAAATTTTCATGTGTTACAAATTTTGTGTTTATTGAGCATTGTAAAAAATATTTTTCATAAGATGTAATTCATTTTGTTCCTGGACACTTCAGATATTTAATAATAACTGCATGTAAATGGCTAAACTAAAAATTTAAATAATTACATGACACAAAACTAAATGGTGGTATGATTTTGAAACCTCAATTAAATTCACTCTCCAGACCTCAACAGATTAAACAAATTTTTCTTCTTTATAAACCGTTACATTTTAAGTATGGCAACTTTGTAAGCAAAAACCTGATGTATGAGAAAATTGTCGGCGTAACAAATGACATTTATTAAGTTAATTTTCTGTTTAATGCTGTTTAAAATAAATTTATGCACAAAAGAACTGCTACAGGTATGTTTAAATGATCATCAAGACTTACTCTTGCAAAGTTAGATATTTTTTCTTGAGCATTAATAAAAGAAAATTAACCACATATTTTATTATGAAAATATTTAAATATTTCATTTTTTAGTAAAAAAGCGTTAGAAATTAAAATAATTTCTATATGTTTGAATACTGAATTAATTAAACTGTATCAGTATTTAAGAATAATTTATTTTTTTATTTATACGTCTTATGCATTTATTACGAATAAATAAATAAATAAATAAAATAAGAAAACTTAAAAATGACTCTTTAAGATATAATACGATCTGTTTTACAGTACACAATTTCTCTTACAAACTCTATGCCAGTAAATAAATACAAGTAAAAAATTTAGTATGCTTCTTTACGTATACCAGTCATAAGTTTTCTTAAAAAATGTATTTGCGTATATGATTTTTTTTTAACACAGGAAACAAAAGCAAATTTGTAGATTTGTTGTAGCCAATGTAGAAAACTTTAAAATGTAATCTTTAATTGAGTACGCACTGAACTTGACTTAACAGGAAAACGAAAGAACCACTTTTCCAATAGACCACAATATTTGGGGAAAGTGCTTTAAGCTGAATAGAATTTTATAATCACACAAAATTTGAACTCCCTAAAGAATATATACGACATATACAAATTATTTTTTAACCCATTGACCGTCTAGCAAACGGGCAAATTTGTAATGTTGTTTTCTCTGTCATTGCTTTTAATGCTAAAAAACGATGATTTTTTTCAATATGATATAAAATATTTAATTACGTATATGAATATAAACTTTGGGAGTATTAAACATAACTGTGTGTTTTAAAACAGAACATAATATTTTTTAGAAATATATTAATTTAAATAATGCTTCTATTGCAGTGAAACCTGCAGCTTAGTAAACGGATATATCAGTTCACGGTGCTAAGCAGGTTAAAATATGGCGTACAATAACATTGGGATGGATTAGGAACTTCAAAATAGTGTTTACAAAATTTTATATTCTCAACCTTTACTTTCAAAAAGTATTTAATGGTTTCTAAAAGCTGAAAAGAAATCATAAAGTGTACATTTTAATATTACTTCAAAATGTTATTAAACAATTGAACTGTTCTTCATATTTAAATCATATTTTGTGTATGGAAATTTCACTGAAAAGTATTATTTTCATAAAACGCATTTAAAGTTTATATTTATGTTTTATTAAATTATTTTACAGCTATGTGCATCTGAAATTTTCTGCACTTATAAGTCATAGTTTTTTCTTTAGTTCTCAGATTTTTCATAAGATTACTTTCTATTTATATTACATAAAAAATTTCATAACTGTCAAATACAAAATTATTTTTACAAAGATAAGAGACAATATAAATAGAAACATCAATGGTATGTACATGATATCAATATATGATAATTTATAAGTAACTGATTCATAATTAAATAATAAAAATGAGAAGACTACGCCTACTATAGCGTCTAGAATATATAATGTGGAAATCAGCTATCCAAACAGTGCCGATCGCAGCGACATCTGCTGTATATTTTCAAAGTCAATGTAAACATCGTATTATCACAGCGTCTAGCCCAAATCGTCTTGAGGTTTTTGAAAGTATCCTGCATATTTTAACACTTTGTTAAGTTTTACTGGGATAGCTGATTTCCACACTATATGTTCTAGGCGCTGTAACACTTACAAACAAAACTTAAAATTTTATCATTAAACACAAGTATATAAAATTTTCTTATACATTCCTGAATATTTTGGGAACAAGAATACAAAATTTGAATTCTAAAAGTTTAAACACATACATAAGGGGCGATAAAAAAAAATTCCGTTTGAGGTCACGGCTCCAGAGTATATTCAAATTAGCGCGTCGACGAAGCGGGTCTCTAAGCCCCGACATCGATGGAAGGGATTATTGTGGAATTCGGTTTATTTACGAAGTTTGAGTGGAAAATGCTCAAGCATGAACAATGGCGACGTTAGTACCAAATGCGCTCAAACAGGACTAACGTGCTGTTTTTCTTTTGTTGGCGGACGAAGAACAAAAACCGATTGACGTTCATCGGAGATGGAAGAATGTTTATGGAGAAGCATGTCTATCAAAAAAAGAAAAAAAACACTGTTGTGGAAGGGTGCTCAAAGTTCAGAGCTGGTCGCATTTTGACTAATTGTGCAAGTTGATCTGGGAGACCATCGATATTCGTTGCCGACTGCCAGATGATTATGCGATTTGGGTATAACGTCGCACATCGATTCATGCCCTTTCAACAGATACAAAAGTCCTTGAAAGGGCAACTTGAATCGGGATGTGAAACAGACAATTTAGGGCTTCAAGCATCAGAAAGAGGAATATTACCAAGTAGCCCAAGTGATACATCACAAAAACCTATGTTATCAATCACAAGAAAAAAAAACCTTTATTTTATGGTAGAGTAGAAGTAGGGGCATCTAATAATCCATGTTTGACGGAAGTGAAGTTTTGCATAAACCAAAAATTAACACCACCAGTGATTGACTCGTAGGTTTATCATTCTGTTTGATTCTACAACTATCTTCCATCTTTCCATACCTTTGTTTGTAGGCCAAATACAATGATAAACCTACGAGTCAAACACTGGTTGTATTAATTTGTGTCTTATGTACCACTTCACTTCCGGCAGACATGGATCATTAGATTCCCTTACTTCTACTCTTCCATAAAATAAAGTTTTTTTTTTTTCCTTGTGCTTGATAACATAGGTTATCGTGCTGTCGGCTATTGGACTAAAAAGGGGTGGGGGTATTCGACTTGGTGAAGAAGTGAGATGCTTGCCTAAATGCTAAATGCGATTTCAGATGACTGGCTTGCCAAATCTAGACTATACTGCCTCCGGAATGAAACTGTTTGATCACCCCTTATATGTCATACACAATTTTGATAATTTTGTCTTTAGTTCTGAGATTTTTGATATGGTTACTTTCTGTTTCTGTTACATCAAAAGTTCCATGACGGTCAAATAAAAAATTACACTTTTAAATAAAAGACAAAATAAATAGAAGTTTTAAATATTTTGCATCAATGGGAGTATATGTGATATTTTATAAGTTTGCGATTTATCAGTAAATAATTGAAATGAAAAGACTGCACTTACAAACAAAACTTAAAGTTTTATCATTAAACCAAGAACATAAGATTTTTTTGTCATTCTTTGGATGTATTGGGAACAAGATATATGAAATTGCGCTTTCTAAAAGATTAAGCACATATATGTATACCATAAATTATTTTGATACGAAGTGATAAATATTAAAGAATTACGGTGTTACTTTAAATAATAAAAATTCGAAATTGTGAAAGATTTCAAATTTTAAAAATGTCATAATAAAATATTAAAATAAGTTAACGATATTAAAAATGTATTTGTGAAATATTACTTAACAAATGGATTAATAAATACGATTACTTAATAAATACGATTTAAGATATGTAAGAAAACAATTATATACTATATTTTATTAAATGTCTATTACATTGTTTTTTTCAGCTGTTACATAAGTAATTTTTTTTTAATTTTACGATACATTTCGAATATATATAAAAGAAGTTATTATTTGTATTTGTATTCGTTTCGTAAAAATAAATAGGAACGGAAATCCGTTTTATACGTATGTATGTACGGAGTGATCTCATGATATTAAATATACAAAAATGATTCGTCATAAAGACGCGTTTTTTACGTTTACTTTTAATATAAAGGGTCATTCCATGGTAACTTACGTTACATTTAGAACAATTTACTTCAGTAATTTTAGTTATATAACAGCAAAAATAGATTTCAAAATATAAAGTTGACATAATTTTTCAATTAAACCTATTGAAAGCTCAATTTAGAGGATATTTTTCTGATTTTATTTTATTTATTGAAATCTGGCAGTTATATTTATTATGTAAGTGGTATTACTGATAAAGGAACGTAAGTTACTATAAGAAATATAATTTTCATTCTCATTTTCTAGGTAATTTTCATTCAAATGGAGCTTTGGTTAGGTTTAATTAAGAAATCATGTCAACTTTACATTTCAATATTTTTTAGTGTTATATTACTAAAATTACTGCAGTTAATTGCTGTAATGTTACCATGGAATTTAAGTTACTATGGAATGACCCTAAATTAAAAGAAATTTAAGGGGTCAGAACCCTTTAAGGTGTCCGAAAATCGACATAAAAATAGCTTATAATTAAATATGGTTCTTTAGGAACATAAAAAAAAAAAACATTCAAAAATTCGCATTACAAGAGAAATTATGGCTAAAAGACTTTGAGCTTTTCTATATCATCAAGGGGGGATTTCATCTTTAATGTAAATTTTCTTAAAACGATGATTTTGATCCTTGCGCACGCGATTTAAGAAAAATGATTGCCTAGAATTTCGCGAATTTTTATCAGAATGTATTAAACCTATAGAAATACAAAATAATCTATTGTTTCATTTTTAAGTAAGAAATTTAGAATTAAGACTACTTTTGTATAAAAAAAATCCTCGATATTTGGAATTTCTTTAAAAAAAATTCTCGTGATCTACAAGTTTTATTTTTTTCATTGTTGGTCACCTTGAAAACTCATTATAACTGTATTCATTAAAAAAATCTTGACTTTTTTAGGCATTCAAATGGGAAAAATCATGCGTGCAATGCTCACAAGAATAATTCTTTCATAAAATTTGTATTATACATAAAAATGAATAAAAAATCTTTATATATGTATGTACTAAATTTGAGAACTTTATTTGATAACATAGTACGTGTTTTATTTTTTATACTTAAAAGTAAATTAGATATAGAGGTTTGCATTTCATATAGATGTCTCTTTATCATTTGTTTTGTTAGTTCAAATGTTTCCTAACTCCTTAAGATAATATTCAAAAGATATTCGTGAACTATCTAGGATTTTCTTGAAAATCTGGAATAGTAAAAATACAAGGCACTACTGGATGTTAATTAAATTCTATATTACTTTATGATAGCAGTAGGAATATACATTGCATTTAAATCCAAATTAGTCAGATTTGATTCCTATAATGCAATAATAACGATTAGCCTTTCAACGAATAAATATTCATACAAAGGCGTGAAAAGAAGAAATAAATGCGAATAACCGTTTGTTATTAAGCATTTGTGTTAATGAATGTTTTGCGTGACAGAAAAATTACGGGAATTTTTAAAGCCTTTATGAAGGTAATAATTGTAAATGACATCGTAACTAAAATATAATGAAATAAGATTTAACTGATTATGTAAGTCAGGTAGTAAATAATAGGATTTCTTATTTATGGAAAAGTGTGAAACTTTTGCAAAAAGTAATGAGCAAAAGTGTTATTCTATGGCAATTTGTACCTTTAAAAGTGGTCTTTTTTTAGAGAATTATTAAAAATATTAATATTGTATAACTGAAAATTACTTTAAAGATTACTATTTAAGATACGTAACAGAAGAACTATTTATGCAGCTTTTAAGTAATCCCAATTAAATAGCTTAATAACTTCGTAAAAATTGTATTATACATAAAAATAAATAAAAAATCTTTATATATGTATGTACTTTATTTGAGAAATTTAATTGATAATATAGTATGTTTTTTTTTTTCAATTTTTATAATTAAAACTAAATTATAAGGTGACAGCACATCCTATACATTTCACTTATCCCCATAAGAAAATCTTCAAACGATATTAGTAAAATATGTAGGATTTTTTTGAAAATCTGGAATAGTAAAATTACCTGACAGTACCGGATATTAATTAAACTCTATTATTACTTAATGATAGCAGTAGGAAAGTGCATTGCATTTAGAACCAAATTAGTCAGATTTGATTCCAATAATGCAACTCATAATGACGATTAGTCTTTCAACGAATAAGTATTCCTACAAAGGTGTGAAAAGAAGAAATAAATGCGAATAACCGTTTTTTATTAAACATTAGTGTTAATGATTGTTTTGCGTGACAGAAAAATTAGGGAAATTTTCAAAGCCTTTATGAAGGTAATAATTGTAAATGACATCGTAAATAAAATATAATGAAATAAGATTTAACTGATTATGTAAGTCAGGCAGTAAATAATAGGATTTCTTATTTATGGAAAAGTGTGAAACATCTTGCAAAAAGTAATGAGCAAAAGTGTTATCCTTTGGCAATTTGTACCTTTAAAAATCTATAAAGGTGGTCTTTTTTTTAGAAAATTATTAAAAATATTAATATTATATTACTGAAAATTACTTTAAAGCTTACTATTTAAGATACGTAACAGAAGAACTATTTATGCAGCTTTTAAGTAATCGCAATTAAATAGCTTAATAACTTCGTAAAAATTGTATCATACATAAAAATAATTAAAAAATCTTTATATATGTATGTATTTTATTTGAGAAATTTAATTTATAACATAGTATGTTTTTTAAATTTTATAATTAAAAGTAAATCATAGAGTGACTGCACATCCTATATATGTCACTTATCCTTGTGTTTTGTTAATTCAAAGGTTTCCTGACTCCTTAAGAAAATCTTCAAAAGATATTAGTAAAATATGTAGGATTTTTTTAAAAATCTGGAATAGTAAAATTACCTGACAGTACCAGATATTAACCTTTAACTGATGTGACTAAAAACTGCCACACAGCTGATGTGATCCGGTCTCTCAGACCCCTCGAATAAAACGAATAAAAAAAAAATAACTCAAATGGTTGAATTTACTTAAATTTTGTCCTAACAATATCGTTGTACTAACTCTTAGGAGCATGTGAATTAAATTTCATGAAAAAAGTATTTTATTCAAATTATTTAACTTCAGTACAGAAAAGTAAAAATCTGTAAAAGTGTTCACAGCTGGGAGTCGCGCGGTCTGGGAGACCACATGACATCAGTTAAAGGTTAATTAAACTCTATTATTACTCAATGGTAGCAGTAGGAAAATGCATTGCATTTAGAACCAAATTAGTCAGATTTGATTCCAATAATGCAACTAATAATGACGATTAGCCTTTCAACGAATAAATATTCATACAAGGCGTGAAAAGAAGAAATAAATGTGAATAACCGTTTGTTATTAAGCATTAGTGTTAATGATTGTTTTGCGTGGCAAGAAAATTAGGGAAATTTTCAAGGACTTCACGAAGGTAATAACACGAAGGTAACAGAAGATCTATTTATGCAGCTTTTAAGTAATGGCAAGCAAATAGCTTTTTTAGCTTTTACATAAGTAATATTTTTCTATTTTTTCGAAAAATTACGAATGTATATAAAAACGTTATCGGTGTATTTAAGATTGCATTTGCTTCGTAAAAGTAGAAATGGCCGGAAATCCATTTTATACGGATGTATGTACTGCGTAGTCACCTGTAATTAAATATACAAAACGATTTCGTCATAAATATATATTTTTAACGTATATTTTTAATATAAATAAGAAGAATTTAAGAGTATATCCAACAGATATTCGTAAACTATGTAGAATTTCCCTGGAAATCCGGAATATTAAAATTACCTGACACTACCGGAAGTTAATTAAACTCTGTTATTACATAATGACAGCAGTAGGAAAATACATTGCAGTTAGAACCGGATTAGTTAGATTTTATTCAAATAATGAAACTAATAATGACGATAAACCATTCAACAAATAAATATTCCTACAAAGAAGTGAAAAGAAGAAATAAATGAGGATAACCATTTCTTATTATGCATTGGTGTTAATGAATGTTTTGCGTGACCAAAAAATTTCGAAATTTTCAAGGCATTCATGAAGGTATAAAAACAAGATTTAACTGATGACGTAATTTAGGCCGTTAATAATGGCAATTTTTATTTATGGAAAAAGTCAAACATTGTAGAAAAAGTAATATTCAAAAGTATAATTCTATGAATATTTGTTCTTTTAATGATATCCGTTTAGTAATATCAGTGTTTTACTCAATTTATTCAACATATCTACAACAAGCAGTTATCCGTGACGTAGTTGACATAGATATAAAAAAAAAAATAAATGCATTAATAAAGCAAAACGTTTCCCTCTCGATAATTAAATACATATATTACATGAATCAACTTTTAATAACATTTTATAGAAGACAATGTGGTATTTCTTATCTATAGGGAATTTGACTCAGTCATAAAAGATGTAAATTTTATGCAAATAATATAAAGAATCAGGAAAATGAAACCGTAACTTATGAAAAAAGTAAGGCTTAGTAATATCGTGGAAACAGACTAATCTCTCTTTGTAAGACGAAAAAATAACGGTAGGAGAATTCTACTACCACAGTGTATTTTAGGTGATAATTGGTGTGAAATTTGTATATGTATGCATTGCATCTTATAAGACTTTAGAAAAATCTATTACTAAAAAAAACTATTTTTATAAATGACAATATATTTTTTAATGTAAACGAAATGTGGTATTAAAATCCTATTGCCAAAACCAGGATTTACAAACGTGTCTCCATTATAGTTCGTGCTCTAGTGCGTTAATTGCTATACTGACTGAAGGAATATTATGTTACTTTGAAAAAATCATATCAAATCTTTACATTTTACGAACGAAAATGAAACTTTCTTTAAAATAATAAGTGATTCTTAGTCACATTTTCTGAAATAATCCGTTATAAGAATTAAAATTCGTTAAAACAAAATTATGGGTAATCATGGTAGTTTTATAGCATTTAAGAATGAAAATAACTATTTCCCGCTGGTCATGACGTAATTTCCGACATTTATGTATTTGCGATGCATATATTGACATTTACAATCAATTTTCTTTTATTTTTCTAACTTTTTTCAATTTCCATTATTTATTTTTTTTTTTGTTTGTTTGTTTGTTTGTTTACTGTGCGAAGACGAGAAAACGTGAAGCATTGGTAATAATTATCTTTAAGTAATAAGAATTGCTATCTTGAGTCAAGACGATTTTATTTAAGCATCAAAGCACATCCGTTCTATTTTCCATATATGACGACATAGAAGCCAGTTTTTTGTTATTTTTCATATTAATTCACCTATATTTTTAAGAAATACTTGAAAATATAAGTTTTATTTTCAATATAATGCCATATATATATATATATATATATATATATATATATATTTTTTAATTCAGAATTTTTTATTTCATTTTCCTTTTTACGTGAAAATATTCCAACAGAAAATTAATTATTTAGGATATTAAACATCATTCACGGTTTTCACATTTTAACAATAGAAAAATAATGATAATTAAATTTTACAGGAAAAATGTCAAATATTTCGCTACGAAATATAAGGAAATTTTTATTTTTTCAAAAAAATGTTTGAATAAAATAAATAAAACATAGCCTATATTCATTTCCGGAATAATAATCCATCTATATGCAAAGACACCAAAACATTAATTCATCCATTTGGAAGTTGACTTAATTCAAACATTCACACACACTTTCGCAATTATAATATTTTAAGGATGTAAAATAAATATTAATTAATTTGCAAATATCTCCTAATTCATACGTTCGGTTAAATGTTTAGAAATGTAACTATAACATCGCGTGTTACGTAAGGAAATTTTACGAACTAAAACTTTAGAATATCTGTGAGATCATGCTTGATTTCTTTTGTCACATAATTTTTATATAATTTTTAGATTCTGCGGTGTCTGAACGGGGTTGGCGAGCCCCCTAGTATATATATATATATACCTATCCGAAAACCAAACCAAATTCAAAACCACAGAACTGATCCGAAGGTAAATAAACTAAACCAAATGACAACAACCAAAATAACTAAAAACAACTAACTTCAAAAGCAACATGCTTTAAAACAGAAACTTTAAATATTATTCAATAACTAAAACGAGAAGAAATTAAAACAATGGAGACAGGCGGTATGCTCTGCGGTGTTAAACCAGTTTTAAGTGCACAATATATACCTATATTTATATACCTATTAGTATAGATTGACATTCAATTAATTATAAAGTAAGGAAATTTTAATTGTTAATTTTAAGCCAAGACGGAGTTAAGTCGCCAATTATAATCAAAACTACAGCCCACAAACAGCAGACGATCATGACATTCAGACGGAGATTATACTGTGAGGAGCAAAGCCAATTTCGTGACGTCAGCAAATGCAATTATTGCATTTTTTTTATAAATTAAATAAATGTATATGTTCTTAATGGAATTTTTAAAACTTTTTCAATATTATAATCTTTTTATAAACTAATCTGCATATTAAAGTATTCAAAAATGCTTTGTTAAAAACCTGGAGATTGATATCAAAAATTGCATTTACAGAAAGTTATTCTGAAAACCAATATATAGATTTTCGGTTTAATCTTTAAAACCTTCGTTAGGAGAAAAAATTTCTAAAACATAAATCGACAAAAATACTTTATATGCTACATCTTAAAATCAATTCAAAATAATACACAGTTTAACGGAAACTTCTTAAATCCTCCAAAACAGCTCAGTGGCGCCATCTTTTATTCAACGAATCATCATTCATTTCTTTGGAGGAAAGATGGCCCGCTGAGCTGTTTTCGGGGATTTAAGAAGTTTCCGTTAGACTGTTTATTATTTTGAATTTATTTTAAGATGTTTTATATAAAGTGTTTTTGTAGCTTTATATTTTAGAAAATTTTTCTCCTGAAGAAGGTTTTAATGATTAAACTGAAACGAAGAGATTTATTTTATTAATATGTTTATGTTACATCTTTTAATTTGTGAATAAATAGTACGTTGGATAGCACCACACTTATTTGTTTTGTATTAGATTTTTTCAGACAAACATTATCGATTTTCTATCTCTGGCCTATTTATTTATATATTACTCTATCGTACGTGGCGCAAATCGCGATTATTTGTTAATTGGCAATGCTCAAATGAAATGCATTTCATTGGTTATTGAACAGCATTTAATGCATCTCAATAACTATAAGTGAGTTACCGTAGTGAGGACCCTATTCTGTCGCCAAATATTGCCAAATTTGGTGACCAAAAGTTACGCCAACAAGACGATAGCTCTAATATTTCGCCAAATTCCCATAGATGTCCATTGTAAACCAATAGGGTTTACTTGCTTACAGAAAATCAACAAATTGAGATGTTTTAATGGAACAAAAACTAATATTAGCTTAAGGGATTATATTAATTATATTTAACTAAATTGTCAAATTAAATTACATTTTAAATAAAAGTAACATGATACAATACTTAGCATGCTTTACCAAACATAAATTTTACGGGAGACCAAACTGGTAGCCAAGGGCGGCTAGTAGTGCTATAAAATACTAGGTCCAATCTTTACGAAAAGTGTTTCCCTTGTTAGTACCACGGGAGCATAACAGAACTTCTGCATAGAATGATAAAAAAGAAATTACCAGTTCTGCGACTGTCAAAAGTCTATTAGAAAAATCGTCAATTATTTTCATGGAAAGAAGCGACTGATGAAAATTTCATTAAATTTCAATTAAAACCCCACACTAAGAGAAATTCCTTTGAAAATATGGTTGAATCGAATGAGTTATAAAACTGAAACAAAAAAAGAAACCATAACTTGCACAAACACTGTTCTTTAACTCTTTATGTTCCAAATTATGAATTCATGAAAATTTCATCTTCTTTGAGAATTTTTTGAAACTATATTAGACGATTTAAACAATCATTTAATAAATTTTAGAAGGGTTTTTCCAATTAAATTAAATTAAATCAAATTGAATTTATAGCAATTTTCTACAATATTTATAACTCCACTCAAATCTTTTGTTTAAAATCTGTTGGTATTTTATAGAATTAGGAAATGTACAAATATAATGGTCTTACCATAGAAATATAGGAATATTTCCAAACTGGAACTTTTCCCCTAAAAGCATTCAGCATCAAGAAAGCGGAAAAATAGCCCATGAAAAAGAAATCATCCTTCTAAAGATATTTTTGATTTGTGTAACCAATAATTCTTTTGGAACAAGATAAAGTAAAGCATCTATAACTCATTCTAAACTGTATTACTACTAATCTATGTATTAAATAAACTTTATAACAAGTTATTTTAATGGTGCTTTAAAGTACCATTGGGGCATAACGGCTTAAGAAGTAACATTTTTTTTTTCAAAATAATATAAAATTTATATATTCATCTTATTGAATTATGTCATCTTATTCCATTTGCATTATATTACTTATTTTTGTAATCATTAAAGATTCTTTTTTTACAGCTTATAGAATTCTACATAACTGTATTCATTCCGTATTTAAAATATAATTATATTTAAAATAATCTAAAAGCTTCAAATGCTCAATTATTGGAAGACAATATTATAGGTTGTAATGTATCTTCCGATGAAAAATATATTGATCAAATAGAAGAAGTTTATTTGGTCAATTGTTTAATGTAGTATCTGTTAATAATTTGATACAATACTTTATTATGTACTACACTGTAAAAAAAAATCTGTAGGTCTACAGATGTAAAGTTACATGCTTACTAAACTTTCAACTGTAACTGTACGAAAAAAGCTGCAAATCTACAAAACTAGTTTTTGTAAAGCTACAAAAATCTGTAACTTTACAAATGAATCTGCTAAAATTTCAGTAATCTTACTAAACTTTTATTTGTAACCCTGGCTGCAATTACATGAAAAGTTCTCGGAATCCCAGTTTCCAAAAAAATTCTTAGTAACCTTACACATTTTTTGATTTTCGGGGCAAAAGTGTGTCTGTTACATGAAATTTTGTTGTTGCCGTTACATGAAAAGTTCTGGGAATCCCAGTTTCCTAGAAAAACTTTAGTAACTTCACAGATTTTTTTTTACAGTGTATATTATTATTACTATATTATTTTTTGGGTTTTCCATACATTAATATGGAAATAATTTCCATAAGTGGCCATAAGTCCATAATATTTACATAAATATCTAAGAATTTTCTAGGAAACTGGGATGCCTTGAACTTTTGACGTAACTGCAGCAAAATAAATTTATGTAACAGACACACGTTTGCACTGTTAAAAGAAAAGAAAACCTGTAAGATTACCAAAAATGTTTTAGGAAACTGGGGTGCATAGAACTTTTTATGTAACTGGAATAAAAAAAATCTCATGTAATTACCCCCCATTACCGATAAAATTTTATTAAGCTTAAGGATTTCTGTACACTGAGAAAAAATATCGTTCTGGCATATAGAATATAAATTGTGACTCTAGAAATAATACTTCCATTTCATCCCTATAAACGCTAGTTCCCTTTGATATAGACCACTCACCATTATTCGTAGTATCATATTTCATTGAATATTCTACACTGTAAAAAAATCTCTAAATTTAATAAGAATTTTCTAGGAAACAGGGATGCCTAAAACTTTTGATGTAACAGCAACAAAATAAATTTTTGTAACAGACATACGTTTGCACTGTTAAAGCAAGAAAACTGTAAGATTACTAAGAATTTTTTAGGAAACTGGGATGCCTAAATCTTTTGATGTAACAGCAATAAAATAAATTTATGTAACAGACACATGTTTGCACTGTTAAATAAAAAAAAACTGTAAGATTTCTAAGAATTTTCTAGGAAACTGGGATGCGTAAATCTTTTCATGTAACAGCAACAAAATATTTTTTTTTTATAACAGACACACGTTTGCACTGTTAAAGTAAAAAACAGTAAGATTACTAAGAAATTTTTAGGAAATTGGGATGCCTAGAACTTTTAATGTAACTGCAACAAAAGAATTTCATAATCCCCGATGACCGATAAAATCTTAATAAGCTTATGGATTTCTGTACACTGAGAAAAAAAAATATCGTCCTGGCATATAGAATCTAAATTGTGGCTCTAGAAAAAATAGTTCTATTACATCCCTATAAATTCTGGTTCCATTTGCTAGAGAGTCCTAGAGCCTCTTACTAGAATTCAAGAGCGTTTTCCTATATTTTTGAGGTCAAGCTTATTTAAAAATCTCTACAATTAGATGCGAATACAAGAGATAAGTTTTAGTAACGATAATTCTAGTTTATGAAACCATTCCCGATATCAAGCGATGACTTCTCGCTACTGGAACGATTCACTGTGTCATCTACAAAACACGAGAGTAGACATTCGAAATCATTTCGACTATTCAGCTTAGTTGTTTATCCTAATTCGCATAGCTCGGAAATCTATATTACTAGTTTAGGTATTCAGAACATTGCTACCTATTCATTCTAGGTTAAGGCTGTTTTTTTTTTTCTCAGTGTAGCTTTATAAATTTAATTTTGTAGATAAACATCTTTTTCCTGTACAGTTTACAGATAAAATTTTAGTAAACAAACAGATATCTGAAGCTTTTCCAAAAACTAGTTTTGCAGATTTACATTTTTTTAACAGTGTACTTTTTTCAAATTTATTTTTTATAATCCTCCTAAAAAAAGTAAAGTTTAGCGCCACAAATATTTAAAAGATCAAGAACCTCTTTTCAGAAAAAAAGGTGGCATATGCCTACATCGATAATTTTGTTGTCTATTTGAATAAATCAACTTAATAATTGAATTTAAATTTATCATCTCAAAAAGACAACTGTGTTTACCGTATTTTTTAAACAGTTTCTATAAAACAATACAAACCAAACATAAAACAAACGAATGGATTTTCTATTTAACTTTAAGATACTTAATGTAAAATAAGTTTTTGTGATTGTATTATACGATAGCATTCTGCCAGTATTGTTAATTGTGTTATTTTGTCGTAATCTTTCTCGACATAGATTTTCTATCGTGATGTTTATTTAACAAATGTGTATTGTTTCTCTCAAATAAGTTGTCGATGTTTGCCTTAAGTTAAATATTTCTTTTTTAACACAAATTCCATAGTAACATTAGTAACTCAAAAGGATGAAAAGGAATGAAACTGGTATTTTACTCTAAGCAACAAGACAATGAAATGAAGTTTATGCAAACATTTTTATTATACGTGCGCCTTTTTGCTACATCCCAAATAAGCGTTATGCAATGAATTTTCTTTCTCTGTGTTTTCTAAAATAATAGACGTTCGCAAATCAAATACAGCTTTTGTTGTGTATTGAAGTACTTCATTTAATCACGATGTTTATTCTACAGATATGCATTTAAGATCTGAAAAGACATGTCGGTGTTTATTTTCGTTTTAAATTTGTTTTAAATATTTCCATGGCAACATTGAAAATTGTCGGGATTAATAGGAAGAAAAAAAATGCGTTTTTTGTTTTCTGTCCTATTTTGCATAATATATATTTATTGTGAAAAGTATGCGAATTCTAGTTTTTTTTTCAGATCCATTAATTCAAGGAATAGGTTTGTACTATATATATATGCATATTAGAAGATAACTATTTTAAGTGGGAAACAATTGTTTTGAACATAATATCATAATATTGTATTATATTGCAGAAACAGAATAAAATTTAAAAACAACAAAAATTACCACTTATTTGTTGATAAAATTTTTAAAAGTATAGATAAAGTGATGTAATTTCTTTCGTGGAAATAGAAAACTAACTTTCATTATTATAAACAGATCCTAAAATGTACAGTCGTGGAAAAAAAAGTAAACACACCCTACGAACTCCTCAACAAATTATCGTAGAAGAAAGTTACTGGTACCGAACGATTGGAAATAAAATCTACTTTTAAATGATGTATATAAAATTTGCTTAGGGGGCCATCTATGTATTAAAACGAATCCAAACTTCATTTTTTTCAATAGCAATACCCAATTTTGACAAGATATTTCAAATCTTCGGTTCAAATTATGCCTAGACACTGAATTTCAAGTCATTAGAATGATAAGTTTTTGAATTATAAACATTCAAAATTTAGTTCTTCTAATGTTAAATTACATTTTCATATTTTTATTAATATCTCCAGAAATTATGCTCCTAATGTGCATTTTTTTTTTTTTTTTTTTTTTTTTTTTTTTTTTTTTTTTTTGTAGCAATAATATTAACCCTTTCACCGTCCGAGGGTTTTCCAGTAATTTTATTTAAAATACGCTCGTTTTAAAGTAATTAATTTCTCGGAAACTTATGGTACGAATTGCATAAAAATTTGTTTTTAGGCTAATTGGAGGATGTAGAGTTCATTTATGATGTCAGAATTGTGTACTGGTATTGAAAAAAAACAAAGTTATGGTTCGTTTTAATATGTATATGGCCCCCTAAGCAACTTTTATCTATATCATTTAAAATTAGACTTTATTTCCAATTGTTCGATACCAGTAACTTTCTTCTACGATAATTTGTTGAGGAGTTAGTGGGGGGTGTTTACTTTTTTTTTCCACGACTGTACATTAAAATTTTGATCATGAATTCAAAAGAGCAATTAATTGTGTTATTGCTTTACTGCATGAGAAAAAAAAAAGTGTTGGAAAATTAAAAGAACAACTACATTATAAAAAAGACTGATGATACTTAGCACAGAAATGTTAATGTAACCACGAACGAAAATAAAAAATAAGCTTTCCTGAGTTGTACATGATATCTTTTCTGAGTTATTCACGTAATTCTTTGTAAAAAATAATAATAATTCTTTAAATCTGGTTCTAACAATAATTTTCACATAATGAAGTGACTTTCATATTAATAGATGTTAATAAAACGGTTCAAAATATTTTTGTTTTTCATGATTTCCTCTTATTTATTCCTTATTATTTTTTAAGGAAAACCTAACGCGTTTTGCTTAAAAAAATGAGTTTCAACTTCGCAAATTTTGAATTGAATCGCGAATTTGAATTAAGTTTTAGAAAGTGAAATATTTATCTTCACTTAGTTTCATTTTGAGTGAATTTTACTATTTTATTATTAACATATTTAAAATACATAATCTGCAGCACTGCTGATTTTGATTATAGATGGTGTTTTAAAAGAAAAAGTTATTCATGATAATTACTATCAGTGAACAAAAAGGTTTTAATGTTCAATTTTCTTTTTTTTTTTCATTTTCTGGGAAAAGTGATGTTTAATCCAACCGATATTTAACAGATAGGGTAACTCCGGGAGAGTCGCCGCATATGGGATAGATGCCGTACCCATCTTATTTCTTGTAACTATCGATAGATGGTCGTCAAACGCACAGTGTAGGTGCACAATGAGATTGTTTTAACCAGTGTATAGCGTGAATCCCATTTCTATGTTTACTTGTAGAAGTACAATCCTTAAATTGACGCAAGTGCATGATTTCACTGTCCAAACTTTTAAACACGTTATGTTTAAATACTTTTCATACTCTAATTACTGAATGCATGCATGATTTCGAAGTCAAAACTAAGTGTAGCGTTTGTATAGAGTACTATGTGTATGGTTACTCCATTCCTCTTAGCGATGTCAGGTAACTGTGATGGCCGAAGTCTGCACCATGCAAAATGGGATACATGCCGCAGTTTCTTTTGTACGGATGATTAAGTGTCATTAACTTTTCCTTTTCTTTTTGCACAGACTAACCATGTTAGGCATGTTATCTTTTTTACTAAAGCCAAAGGAGAAAAAGTGGAAAATAAAAAGTAAGAAGGGCAAGAAAGATGCAAATCAAGATGATAATAATAAAAAATTGGATTACGCGTAACGCAGATGTTCTTAGCAAACTACTCGAACAAAAGAGGAAGTGTAATTGGCTTCGTTGCATCATGCGTTTAAATGTAGTTACATGAAAACTGTACTTTTTCGACACAATTACTTTTTCTGTAGATTGTAGTCGAAAAAAAACAGGTCTCTTAATCCATTCGGAACCATAGGTGCATATAATCACCTTTATTAAAAACTTATAAAATTTGTTTCTGGCACCAGCAAAAAAGAAAAGTAATATTTGCTTTGTTTAATTAGAGCATTTTCATGATTATTTAAGTAAAGGTAACTTCTTTTAAAAAAGTAGTACCAAACGAATTAAATTTGTGTAAAAGCCACTGGTTCCGAAAGGGTTAACAAATAAATTATGTAAACACAATTTTACTTTTTTTCTTTTCCCTTTCTAATACATTGATGTTACGTTGTTGCTGAAATAAAAATTAAAATTTAATGTAAAAAAAAATAAGTCGATAATTTTAATAGTGAAAGTAGACAACAATTATTAATTTGAATCTACTAATACGTTTCATTGTTCTCATTTAGTTTCATTTTGTTATTGCATCATTAATTATAGTCCTTTAATATTTCCATCGTTAATATATCCATCGTTAATATATTTTTTAAATATTTTTATTTATAATTTCATTCTGTTCTTATTACAAGCGCGGCATAACTACCGCACAAGTGCGGCGTCTCAGCCTGAATCTACGGGTGACGCTCCGCAGTGCAATGTTTTAGAAAAAAAATTGTTAAAAATGTTAATAATTTGTTTTGAATTTTTTTGTCGCTGTGCACTCGTTGTATATTTAACCTTAAATAGCACAGCATGACTTTTTTTTATTTTATGTCCACCATGGGACTTTATACACAAATTCAAAAAAAAAAGTGTGCGGCATAAATCCCGGAATTACCTACTTAAAACCATTTAAAATTTGCCTTCAAACTCGAGGGCTCCGCTACGGTGACAATGCAAATAATTTTGTGATACCTGTTTAGAAAAACCAAGATTACATATTGGCAATTGCTTCGAGAGGTATCACAGTTTGGACGATTGCAAAGTGTAATAATTTATATATATATATATATTTATATAATAACATTTGCATTCATAAATAATAAAAAAAAATAATAAGATACAACTAAAATCGCTTCGAGTTGCTGGTAATTCGAATGAAAAAAAAAACTTCAAGTGCAACGTGTTAAAAAATTACAAACCTCTTTTCAGAAGCAAATGAATAAGGCGTAAATTGTCAATGTTGTTGTCTATTAAAGTATTTAAATAAATCACTGTAAATAATGACCTAATTTAAATTCATCATATGAAAAATAATTCCTCGTTCAGTTTGTCCTTTTTACCTTCTTTTTTCTAAATGAAAAAGTATTCTAAACGAAGATTTATTCGACTTCCGGTTTTTGACGGATTTACTTGTTTTAGGAGTCAGACATCCCGAAAACAATGTTTATACAAAAGATCTGTCTGCTCCTCCGTGTGTCTGTATAGTCATTTGTCCGTATGTGTGTATGTCTTCTTTGCACCACCGAAAATGGTATGAGGTTATACATAGTATTGAATCAAAGTTCATATACAGTGAGCAAAAAAAGTATTTGCACACTAGGTAAATTTGTTGTAGCATATGTATAAATAAATAAAAAGCAACTAAGAATTAAAAATGCCAACACTTTTACAAAACAAATAAACATATTTAATATATGACTTAATAATTATATTTAAAATAGGAAAACATAAAAAAGTAACATTTGTAATGCCAAAAAAAATATTTGCACACAAGCAATAAAATTGGAACTAGAGGAATTATTTATAAGTTAAAAACAGTGCTAATATATAGTATGCATGCCCTTTGCTTCAATTACAGCTTGTAATCGTCTGGGCATTGATTCTATAAATTTGTGACATGTTTCACTGCTGATTTGTAGCCATTCTTCCATAAGAGCTTGCTTTAGTTCTGATTTGTTAGAAATTTTCCTTTTCCTTATTTTCACATCCGAAATATCCATAAATTTTCAATTGGATTGAGGTCTAATGATTGTGGTGGCGTTTTCAATTGATTTTTTAGATTATAAAGCAACCATAACCTCGTAATATATGCAGTGTGTTTCAGATCGTTATCCTGATGGAAATAATATGAATTAGGAATTCCTAATTTCAGAGCCCTATTAGATAAATGATCTCGCAATATATTAATACACTGTTTAGCATTCATATTGCCTTGAATAAAGGTCATTTCGCCAACTCCGTTAAAAGACATACATCCCAAATCATTACATGACCACCTCCATGTTTTACAGTTGGTTTCAAGTTTTTAATTTGAAGAGAAGTATTTGGCTTTCGCCATACAGTTTTCTTACCATCTGAGACAAAAATATTGAACTTGCTTTCATAGGAAAAAAAATAACAGTTTTCCAAAGCTCTAGTGGTTTGCTGACATAAGCTTTTGCAAATTCAAGTCTTTTCCCCCTATTTGTTTCACTAATAAATGGTTTTTTTTTCGAGGGGCTCTTTCTCGAATATTTGCATCATGAAGAATATTTCTAATTGATTGTAGTGTAACTATTGTTCCCGACGTTGAAGCGACATCAACAGCCAATTCTCGAGCACTTAGAAAAGGGGTTCTTGAAGATTCTTTTATGATGGCTCTCCTTTGCCTGGTATTTTGCTTTATTGGACGCCCAGTTCGCGGCTTATTTATTGTCGAACCAGTTTCTTTTTTCTTCTTAATTACATAACGAACACTAGAAAAATTTAGATTTAATTTTTTACCTACTCCTCGGTAACTTAATCCAGAATTGTGAAGAAATATAATCTTCTCACGGGTAGCAACATACAGTTCACAGATTTTTGGCGCCATTAGAACAAAAACTCTCCAGAATCCCTGCTCCAGTTAATATATTACGTGACCTTAAAGTGCGGGTCTAATGTGCTGCGGGACTGATATGCTAAACATTTGAATAATGTTCACATTTAATGCCTTTTTTAACCGCCAATGCTTCTTGTGCAAATACTTTTTAGGTATGAGAAAATATTAATTTATTTTTTAAAATGTGTAATATTACCGTTTAAGGAAAATGGGTAGTTCTTTTTATTTTCTTCTTATTTAAATAAATGAATAATTAAAATAATAGTATCAAATTTTCTTTCTATGGTTACTTATCAAAAAATCGTCTGCGTGCAAAAACTTTTTTTGCTCACTGTATATGTTTTTACTTATAACTAGATTGTTCATCTTGGCTTTCCTTTCACTTCAATTTGGGAATATTCCACCGCAATGGGACGCAGTAAAATCGAATTTTGTGTAATACTTGTCATTGTATTGTCAGAAATTGTACAAAATTAGGCACAGAATTGAACTAAACTTCATATATATATTTTTGACTATGGATGCCATTTCTCTGTTGAAAATACTGATACTTCTTAACCATTACTCTTCAATAATCCGTGAATCCATTGAAATTTTACTTAGAAGTGATAATGTTTGTAACGATGTCCTTTCCTGTAATATTCCCGCAATTTGGTACAATATCCTAAATATTTCAAGACCTCCTGATAATATGAACTGATCTTTTCACACCTCTGCAGAAAAAATGGACTGAACTCCGCTTGCGCATGCGTACTACTTTTGCTTTTGTTTTTAAAATGTTTTTCTATTGAGTCATTCATGTTTTTCCCTTTGAAAATGAACGCGTGTGTGTTCGAAAGATCTCAGGGTTGCATTAAATAGTATTTTTATAAGTTTGAGTCAACTTTTAAGTAGTCATACGTATGTTATATTGTTTATTACTGATACTTCCTCCAGATGGAAGTACATTGATAGTCATTTACGTGCAGTTTTCTCGATTTTTAGTAGTTTAGTGCACATCGACCGCTCTTGCTGCGACGGGCACTTCGCATCTCGGTCTATCCCCGTGATTTGAAAGCAGCTCACGTCAGACAGAATAACGAAAATATTAATTTCATTAAATATCATGATCGAGGTAAACTCTGATTAATAAAATTAAGCAGAAATTTAAGTTGGTGCAGTACTAAAGTTAGAGTTTTTATATATTAAAATGTGTAACAACTTCTTGAAGCATTACAAAGTTTCAAATTATTAAAATATTAGTCTAAGTTTGCAAATATTACAAAGTATGATAAAAATTTTAATCAGATTTAATAACACAGTAATAAAATGAATTGAGTTTATATTTCACTTTTAAAGATAATATAAAAGAGGTTTTTCCAATTGTATCGCACAATAGTACTCCACTTATATTCCAAATATATATTTTTTGACATCATATTTTTAGACACGTATTCTATTTCAAGAATGAATTTGCAAATTCCACATAGCTTCCGTTATTTATTTCAAAAATATATATTCCAAAAACACACTCAAAATATATATTAAACTTTTAATTGCTAAAAAGGACGTCAAACGTTAATAAAATACATTAAAAGATCTTAATAATTTGACATGTTTCGATTGAATTTACTCAATCATCATCAGAAAAACAAATAAACACAAAGATGGAAAATGACAATAAACTATTACAAATGAAATTTAAAAATAAATAAATAAAAATCACGCGCGTAATATTTTAACATGTTTCACGTTGCCCTATTTTATTTTCAAATTATCTAACAATTCAATCCAAATATTTGGGATTTGAAATGACAAGGAATCATTGCAGACCATTGAGTTTCTGACGTAAATTTCAATAGATTCTCAAATAAAAAGTTGCAAATAAAAATCTGACCTATAAATTAATCTACTTTCATTAAACAAAATATTTATGTTTTCTATTTTATTTAGCCTAGATAATGCGGTTTTACCTCTATTAAATTTTATGTCTGCAATGTGCTCTTTACATCTCACTTGGAATTTTCTCTGAGTCATGCCAATATAATAATTTCTATAACCACCTTCTTTAAGAAAAGGAATGATATAAACACCGGAAAGTTCAAATTTATCAATAGGGTCAATTCTAGTGGTTAAAATTGATTTTAATTTAGGAGGGGGTCTAGCAATTAAATTTACATCAAACTTTTTAAGTTGAGTTTTAGAGGATCGAAGAAATTTGGATAATAATTTATAACCACCCTTTTCATGTTATTTTCTCTGTCGGTTTTATTTTTTTTCAAATTATCTAACAATTCAATCCAAATATTTGGGATTTGAAATGACAAGGAATCATTGCAGACCATTGAGTTTCTGACGTAAATTTCAATAGATTCTCTAATAAAAAGTTGCAAATAAAAATCTGACCTATAAATTAATCTACTTTCATTAAACAAAATATTTATGTTTTCTATTTTATTTAGCCTAGATAATGCGGTTTTACCTCTATTAAATTTTATGTCTGCAATGTGCTCTTTACATCTAACTTGGAATTTTCTCTGAGTCATGCCAATATAATAATTTCTATAACCACCTTCTTTAAGAAAAGGAATGATATAAACACCGGAAAGTTCAAATTTATCAATAGGGTCAATTCTAGTGGTTAAAATTGATTTTAATTTAGGAGGGGGTCTAGCAATTAAATTTACATCAAACTTTTTAAGTTGAGTTTTAGCGGATCGAAGAAATTTGGATAATAATTTATAACCACCCTTTTCATGTTATTTTCTCTGTCGGTTTTATTTTTATTTTTTTCAAATTATCTAACAATTCAATCCAAATATTTGGGATTTGAAATGACAAGGAATCATTGCAGACCATTGAGTTTCTGACGTAAATTTCAATAGATTCTCTAATAAAAAGTTGCAAATAAAAATCTGACCTATAAATTAATCTACTTTCATTAAACAAAATATTTATGTTTTCTATTTTATTTAGCCTAGATATCTAAATTAGATAATAAAATAAATTTAATAAATTCCGTTATTTAATTAATTATTTTCACCAATCATGATATTTATTTAACAATTATGTATTATTGCTCTCAAATAGGACGTTGGTCTTTTGACTTCAATTTAAATATTTCTTTTTAAAACAAAATCCATAGCAAGCATAATAACTCTAAAGGATGGAAAGGAATGCCACTAACATTTTGCTCTAAGCAACAAGAATATAAAATTTAGTTTATGCAAACATATTTATTATATGTGCGTCTTTTTGCTACATCCCAAATAAACGTTGCACTATAAATTATCTTTCTCTATGTTTTTCAAAATAAAAGACGTTCGCAATTCGACACAGCTTTTGTTGTGTATTGAAGTATTACCTTTAATAAAAATGTTTATTCTACAAACATGCATTTATGATCGGGAAAATTATGTAGGTGTTTATTTTCGTTTTAAATTTATCTTTTAAAAATATCCTTGGCAACATTAACATATCAGCAGGAAGAAAATGAGTGTGTTTTATGTTTTATTACGCTATTTGGGATAATATATATTTATTCTGAAAAGTATGCTAAATGTCACATTTTTAGATCTATTAATTTAAAGAATAGGCTTGTCCTCAGAACTATGTATAAATTAGAATCTATCCGATTTTAAGCGAGAAACAATTGTTTTGTAAAATGTTGTCGTTTAGACTGCATAATCAGAATAAAATTTAAAAGCAAAAAAAAAGTAATATTTATTTGTTGATTTAATTTTTAAAGGTATATGGAAAAAGGGATAATTTTTCAGTCGAAAAAGAAAACTGATTATCTATTATTATAAACAGATCCAAAAATGAAAATTCATATTGATAAGGTCATCATTAAAAAAAATTAAAATAAAAACTAGAGTGAAAAGACACCACAAATGTTTCAAAACCTCTTCGGTTCCTGTGTCCCCAAATGGGAACCTCCGTTTTCTCCCATTTTATTAATGGTACTCGATCATAATTAGAATTGCGATAGGAGAATAATATTTTCCGTAGTCTAAGATTCCAACTAATGCAAATAAAATAAAAATCTTGCTCTGAAATTAAATGGGAGAAGAAATAATTTAGTAATAATGAATAATACTGCATTAATACTCTGTGACGAAGAGGTTAATATAAGGAAATATAATATAACCGAAAACGAATATACAAAACATTCTCTTACGAGCTACCAACGATATCGGAAAGTATTCTTTCTATTTAGAAACATTTGAAATTGACACATTTTAAGATTTAATGAATTTACGAGTATTTTTTATAGTGTATTAATCAGTTTTCCCAAAACGGGATAACGGTTTACGGGAAGAACGATTTACGGGCTATGAATTCTAAAGTAAACATTTTCATGATGAACAATCATGTTCTTGAAAGTGTTTTACATGTGTTGTTCTACAGTGTTCTAAATTGTGTGGTGTTTACAATATGTTGTTACTTTGGTGACAAAGTGTTGTGCAGCACAACACTATTGTAAGAAAATATTTTCAGTAACACTATTTAGAACACGATTTCAGCACAATTAACAACACTATTTTTTAGAATACATTTTTAGATAGCTACACTTTTGCAACATATTAAGAACACATATCTAGATAGCAACACTTTTGCAACATATTAAGAACACAATTACAACACAAAAATATTTTGTATATGAAGTTTTCTACTTCAAAACAGATTAATGTGTTGTTAATTTGGTGACAAAAACGTTGTAAAATGTGTTTATTTTGTGCTTGATAATTTGCAGTGTATATAATCCTAAAGTTTACGAAAGTCTGTGGTAGCATTGTTCCTGTGCATGTTGCTTTAAATTTCGAAATTATATTTGTTTCTGAGGTTTCTAATGATACAAAATGATTTTCAGACTCTAGCATAACTCAAAAGAGGATAATGTACATTTTTGTTGTCGTTATATTATATTTTTGTAGATTAAGAAATGTTTGTCTTTTTTTAGAGCGTTCAAAATGGTAGTTTATGTTATTTTTTTAAGTAATGTTCAATGAAATGTAGTCGGTTGATAATTGAAGGTTTATGGTAATAACGTAGTCCAATGATATTCACATTTGCTGCACAGAAATATGAAATATCAAAAACAATATCTCTTATAGAAGGTAAGCTAGATGCGAAAGCATTTGGCGAAATTCGTGAATTTTTTTTTTAAACACAATTTTTTTATTTCTGATTTTAAAGGAATGAAATTTGGTATTTTATTTTAGAATCTTTTTGTATTGAATAATCAGCGACAAAAGTGCACTTTTTACGAAAAATAAATAATTAAGAATATTCGTTAATAATTTTAATGACGAATGTTCAGTAATCTAATGAAGAAAAGAACTTATTTTTAAATATTCTGTAATAAGAAAAATGTTTAAAATTGATTAAGTTAAGATGAGGAAATTTGGCATAGAAACAAGAAAATATTTAATGAAATCTGAATTTGAAAATTGATATGAACTTTTATTTAATTTAAATAGAAACCATAGCAGGTAAACAGATAGTGTGGCAAAGACTAGAAAGGATGAGAGCAGCAACCTTAATAAATGTTTTCATGCCTCTGGAGAATAAAATAACATTGATCAAAACACTTTGGAATATATGTAGACAAATTTAACCAACATTAATACAATTAGTTGGATTCAAACTATTTAGCAACTTGTGTTGCCATGTCGAGTGTCACAAAAAGTAGCTGTTTAAAACGAAATTTTTCTCCTGTGCCTTGAATTTCGTCAAAGCAGGTTTGTTTACACATCACATTTTCCAAAATAATTTTTAATAATAATTAAATCATGTAGCATAAAGTTATTATACCTTTTGCAAAACTGATTTTATTTCCCTTAACAAAATGTTTCATTATAAAATGATGTGGTTAAAAAACCAAAAATAAAACGCTCTACATTTTTTTATGTTTAACTATACAATACCCAGTTATTAGCTAACATTTAAAAACAAACTAATGTAAATAATTTAGTAATATAAAATATTTTATGAAAACAAAGAAATGGATGTATGTAATTATATTCTACATGCACTGAATTCAACACAGTCCATTACATAGATAAATCTGAAATAAAACATTGTTATGTTTCTTTTCAGATGAAGTTTACCGAATTCCTTCTAATATTTCCCATAGTTTAAAGAAAGTTTAACTTTCGAAAGCTAACAAAAATTTCTATTTTTTTTCTGTAACACAATGCATCAAAATGAAATCTGGTATCGTGTAAAGCGACATAGTGAACAGGAAACCAAGAAATTATACTTTACGGAAAGCTATTTTTATAAATGATATTTTTGTGAAAATCACAGACAGTTTTGTACTTTATAGAACGAAAAATAATGGAAAATATAGCAACAGAGAGATTATAAATTATTTGGTTAAACCTTAAATATCTAATTTTCAATTAATAAAAAAGATTCTTTAAAATAAAGAGAAATATAATTATTTCTTATGAAAACTCCATTTGACAATATGACGCAACACAAAGATAAGGAAAATGTACCTGTAGTTATTCTATATTACATTCAGCGAAAAGAGAAGTAGAATGATATTTTAAGCGGATATTTAAAACAAATTTAAATGATTTATTTGTTTTGAAAAGGAGGGAAGGTCTAAAAGAAGATGCAATTGCAAATGTAATATTAAGAACAAACAATCTTCTTGAAACACCATCAAAAATTTGTAAATGCGCTAGGCCGTTCGAAAGATCTGAGTCTTTCTTCGTCAGGCGCAAAAAAGACGTCCTTCTACTATGAAAGCAGAGGCAAGACTGAAATGAGAGACAAGGGAAAGGAAACAAGCTGAAGAAACAGCCGATAGGAAGTTAGAAATCAACAGCCAATAGGAAAGTAAAAGACAACAGCCTATCACAGAAGAGAATAATCAAAACAAAAGAACACAAAGTAGGAGGGGTAAAAAATGGGAGGGGGAAAATACATATAATCCAATATGGGAACACATGAAATTAAAAATGAATAAATAAATGAATAATATATATTTAAAAAAAAAGACTAATAATAATACAAAAATAAATTAAATGGTAGTACTGAAAAGGTTTTTCCAAGCTGCAGAGAGCATTGTGGAATCAGATTTATCATTAACAATAACATCACGATTAAGATAAATAGCTAAATTTTCAAGAAAGTCCAATTCAGAGATACTATTGGCATTAGAGATAATTTTAGCATTTTGAAAATTAAAACTATGGCCGGAATCCCAAGAGTGCTTGGCAATAGAAGATTTAGAAAATTCTTTATTGATTACATAACGCGAGTGTTCTTTTAAGCGGATTTCGAGATTCCTTTTAGTTTGACCAATATAAGATAAATCACAACCATTACAAGGAACTTTATAAATTCCCCATTTACGAAGATCAGGAACAGGAGATTTAGTGGAGGGGAATTTGAATTTATTGACAGGTTTAAAGATAATGTTAAAATTGAAACGCCGTAAAACTTTAGCTAACTTGAAACATAAAGGAGGATAAAAGGGGAGGACAACCAAATTATCAGGTTTGCTTTTGACTTCTGTCAAAAGCTAACCTGATAATTTGGTTGTCCTGGGCATTTTTTCGCTCAGTTGGAAATATTCAATTCGTATGATAACTTTACCAATCAGTTTGATTGTGTTAAAATAATAGTTCATCTACGTATCCATCGTTTATATGGAGTTCCTTTACCTGCGGTTTATTCTGTTGAGCTGTCTACATGACAGACCAGATGTTATTACCAATAAGGTTTTCTGAGCGAAATATGCTGGCTGGTTGTCGGCCCAGTTAGCTTAAATGGAAAAGCATTGGCCTTGTAAGCCAAGGATCTGGGTTGGATTCTCAGTCTGGGCATTTTTTCGCTCAGTTGGAAATATTCAATTCGTATGATAACTTTACCAATCAGTTTGATTGTGTTAAAATAATATTTCATCTACGTATCCATCGTTTATATGGAGTTCCTTTACCTGCGGTTTATTCTGTTGAGCTGTCTACATGACAGACCAGATGTTATTACCAATAAGGTTTTCTGAGCGAAATATGCTGGCTGGTTGTCGGCCCAGTTAGCTTAAATGGAAAAGCATTGGCCTTGTAAGCCAAGGATCTGGGTTCGATTCCCAGCCTGGGCATTTTTTCGCTCATTTGGAAATATTCAATTCGTATGATAACTTTACCAATCAGTTTGATTGTGTTAAAATAATAGTTCATCTACGTATCCATCGTTTATATGGAGTTCCTTTACCTGTGGTTTATTCTGTTGAGCTGTCTACATGACAGACCAGATGTTATTACCAATATGGTTTTCTGAGCGAAATATGCTGGCTGGTTGTCGGCCCAGTTAGCTTAAATGCAAAAGCATTGGCCTTGTAAGCCAAGGATCTGGGTTCGATTCCCAGCCTGGGCATTTTTTTCGCTCAGTTGGAAATATTCAATTCGTATGATAACTTTACCAATCAGTTTGATTGTGTTAAAATAATAGTTCAACTATGCATTTCACGAAAAAGTCATATAAGCAGGGCGTTCTTAACATAATAGGGTTAACCTTAGACCTTGTCATGTTTAGTATCAATTATAAATTGAAATATAAAAAGAAAACTGCTTGTTTTTCAAATAAAGAAAAGGATTTGTTTGTTTTTTTCTCACTAATTTGAAGAAACCCTTCTATATATCATGATGGGAGCTAGTATAAAATGCTTTATGTATGCTGAATTATCTGGTTACGGAGAAATTTTCGTTAAAACTGCATCATATATTTCTTGTACCTGAATTTTTAATAGCTTAAGGGGGTCTAAGGACTCTTAAAATTGGAAAAATCGAAAAAAAAAAAGACCATTTTCAACATATAATATCTTAAAATGTAATTAATTTTAAGACAAATTTTATATTGGGATGAAAGATATAAGTATGTTCTTTCATTTTATGTATTTGAAAAATTACAAGATGCAGAATTAAAATTTACAGTGGGCTCCAAAATGTGAGGCATTTGATGAGCGGAAAATCGGCATAACAGATTATGCGCACGATTACAAAATAAATTTTGCAAGTAGAAGGAAAGCTTTGGATCCTACTTATGCTTCACATTATAATAATTAATTTGAACCTAAATAAATTTGTATGTAAATCATTTTTCTATTTTTAATATAAAGTTGTATTTAGTTAATACAAAATTTAGAAATTTTCAACAGTATAATCACCTATAAAGAATATATTTCTGAACAATAAGAAGGGAATTTTAGGTTCAGTTTATACAGACTAACATGAAACATATGTTTTGAAAATTTCATGAAAAAAAATTCAGAAGTTTTTGAGATATCGTGCGCGTTATGCCCAAAAACGTCATTTGGAGAAAATTGACTTCAAAATTTCTGAAACGCCGCTTCAGCTATTGAGCGTGTATAATTCTAAAAGCCATAACTTCTGTTGTAATATGAATTTCAAGGAAACATTTATACCAAAATGTTCAGAAAAGATAGTAGTTTAATATCTAAATAAATAAAAATTTCGAAAATTTTAAAGCTTTAAGAGTCCTGAGACCCCTTAAACATAACACGTCTCGTACTAAAACGCTAATGATCATATGCACTAATAGTCTATTTGATTGAGAATTATCAATAACAATATATCATGTAATCGATTGTTACCATTAATAATAATATTATTGCAGTATCGTTAATTTAATTGTAAAGAAGTTTTTACAGCTTTTAGAATATATTTATTAAAATGTATTTCTTTTAGAGCATGAATTCAAAAACAAATATGCAAATTATTTTTAAATTAAAATTTCGAAAAATTTAAAGCTTTAAAAGTCCTGAGACTCCTTAATGGAAAATACATTTTTTTTAAATCATTTGTTCTGATAATAAATTATTTAATTATATCATTAACATTTTCTTAATGTCAACAAAGTGTCAATAAAGTTACAAATAATTTTTAAACAATTAAATTAATTTATTGGCAGTTATAAAAAATAAACTATGTCTTAGTCATAAAAAATAAACAATGTCTTATTTAATTAAATGACACATAATAAGAGTAGTTTAAAATTTAACGTCTGAAATTAATGAATTTTTAAATTAACGTTTAATAATTTCCGAGTAAGCCTTGATTTAAATTTCATATTTTGTATTGAAACCAGATTAATAAATCATTATTTTCAATAAAATGTTAATTTCAGTTGGCTGGAATTAGAAAATACATTTGCCAGGATCAACAGGTAAACATTCCACATTTCTTTTGCCATTAATACTAATATCACATTAAATATTTTTGGACTAAATCTCTTTTTTAATAAATCCTGCAATTTTGTTACAATGACTAATTCTACCTATGTAGACAAGATTCTGAAATTATGTCAAAAAAGCATTGTTAACATTTTCAATGCAATATTTAAATACTTTGGTTTATATAAGTTTACGTTCAGGTAATAAACGGAAGATCCTTTTGTCATTTAACTTTGGAGTTATGTAGATTTAAAATTTGAACTTCTAATATTTACTACTAAAATGACTCAGTACACTGTGTTATAAAGGCCAATGTCAAGCATTGTGAATGGATAATACGTAAGCAAAAAAGCAGGCAAAATGACTCCCGTCTGACATTGGCCTAAATAAAAATAAGAATGGAAAATCAGTGTATTTAAAAATCTACAATCAATTGCAGATTTTTAAATATATTGTATACACTGATTAGCCGATTTATTTTTATTTCTAATATTTAATTCATGTTTAATCATTGCAAACCAGATTGCAATGCAGTAGTTTTTTACGCATAACTTAAACGCTGCTAGGCAGGAATAGCAGCAATTTTATAATAGCATATTTGAAGTATCTAGAGATCGATGACCGTTAAAAGATGATGTTGGTAATTCATAATTCCCACTTTTATCGAATACAGTTTTCGAAAAAATACGTTATTTTATATTAATTGTCTAATGAACAGCATGCATTACAAGTTACATATATATATACTAGCAAACCCCGCGGATTTGCTCGCGTAATATTTGAAGTATGTCAAGTGATATTTATATGTCTAATTTTTATTAAAAGAAATTATACTTTCAAGAATAATTCAAAAATTACTACTTAAAACATAGTTTGACTAAACTTCATTATTACACTGCATTATGCAGAAATTACATTTAAATTGATAAAAGAAATAAAACTAAATAAATCATAATTTAGAAAATATTTTGAAACTTTTATGCTTAAATAATACGCTTATTTCAGTATTCATTTGAAGTTTTGAATTTTTTAGAACCCATCTTCTTACGTCTTAAATTTAATCATTATGTTAAATTCCAAGTCCTACCGCCTCTCAACATAAAGTGCTATGTTGAAATAGGAACTGTCACCATTAATTTGCCAACATTAATTTTGAAATCTGTTTATTATTTCCTAATATTCCATATAAACGTAATTTAGAAAGCTTTTAAAATGCCTTTTTAAAAGAGTTTGTTGTTCCTATGAACCCCAGGTGGTAGAATCATCCGCATAAAATATAGCCTGTGTAGGATCAGAGACTGTTAACATTGATTCCCAATTATTATGTTTATAATCGGTTTATATCCCCTGAAATTGCCTCTTAAGTAGCCAATATAGCCTCTTCCGTATCACAGAAATCACAGTTTAGAAAGTTTTTTGCTCCTGCAATCCTCTGGTGGTAGTGGCACAGACATAAAATATAGCTTATGTTTGAGCAGGTTCTATCACCAACAATTTGGCACCATTATTTTTTTTAAATCGGTTTGGTATTTGATAAGATTGAATAAATGTTGTAATTTAGAACGCATTTAGAATGCTTCTCGCTCACTTCATCCTTTTAAATTTGGAATGTTCTTTCGACTGTTCGTAGACAGCAGCGCATCTTCTAAGTAAATACCATGCCAAATTTCAAAATGTTATAACCCCTCAGTTGTGCAAAGAACGAAAATTAGAACATGTATTGCTCTTGCGCCGCAGGATGTTAGTGACAGAAACATAAAATATAGCATATGTTGGAGCAGGGACAATGACCGTCAATTTGCAACCATTACTTTTGAAATAGGTTTGGTATTTCCTGAGATTCAGTAGAAATCGATATTTATAACGTTTTTGTAACGTTTTTAGAACGTTTTTCGCACGTCTTCAGCTCTTCTAAATTTCCAATTTTTTTCGAAACTGTTCTTAAAGATCGTTTACATCTAAAAATCATGTAGCTTGGCTAATTTCAAGTTGCTAGCCACGACCGATCACAATCGAAATTTGGAACATTTTATGCTCCTGCAACCTCAAGATGATAGTGACACCGACATGATATAGCGTCTATGTTAGAGCAGAGGCTGTCAGCATTAATTTACTAATTAAATTAATTTACTAATTAAAATTCTACCATTACTTTTGAAATCAGTTTGATTCTTCCTGAGATTGCTGACAAATCCGCATTTAGAACGTTTTTAGAACGCTTTTTACACGATAGATCATTTATATGTAATACACATATACGATGCAAAATTTCATGAACATAGGTCCTTCCATAATTCAAAAATCGCATTTTAGAATGTTTTTACTTCCTTCATCGCCTATGGGGTAGTGGAAACAGACATAAAATATAGCCTGTCTTGAAGCAAGACCTGTCGCCATCATTTTACACCGTTATATTTGAAATCGGTTCAGTACTTACTGAAGTTGCCTATGTAGAATGTTTTTACAGCGTTTTTCGCGCATTTTCACCCTTTTTAAATTTTGAATTTTTTTAGGAAATGTTCTTAGACATCATTGATACCTTATATGTAACTACCATTCCAAATTTCATGATTCTAGGTCCTTCCATAACACAAAACCGCAATTTAGAACATTTTTCTCCTGCAACCCCAAGGTCGTAGTGATAAAACACAAAACAGGGATTAGAGAAAGGTCTCTCACCATCAATTTACAACCATTCCTTTTGAAATCGATTTGATTTTTCGCAAAATTGAGTAGAAATCACCATTTAGAATGTTTTTTAGAACCCTCTTCACGCATTATCATCCTTTTTAAATATCGAATTTTTTAAGAACAGTTCTTGAAAATCCTTTATATCTAATAATTAAGTAATGTTTCAAATTTCATATTTCTAGACCCTTCCTTAACGAAAAAATTGCATTTTTAGAGCGTTGTTTGCTCTTGCACCCACTTTGGGGTAGTGGCACCGACATGAAATATAGCCTATCTTGGAGCAAAGGTTGTCACCATCATTTTGACACCATTATTTTTTAAATCGGTTTGGTATTTCTTGAGATTGTGTAGAAACCCCCAGTTAGAACGTTTTTTAGAACGTTTTTCGCGCATTTTCACCCAATTTAAATTTAGAATTTTTTAAGGTCTGTTCTTAGAATTCCTTTATATCTAATAAATAATTAATATCTCAAATTTCATATTTCTAGGACCTTCAAAACGCAAAAACCGTAATTTAGAACGTTTTTTGTTCCTGCACCCCCTTTGTGGTAGAGGCAAAATATAGCCTATCTTGGAGCAAGTCTTGTCACCATCATTTTGACACAATTATTTTTTAAATCGGTCTGGCATTTCCTGAGATTGTGTAGAAATAACCATTTCGAACGTTTTTTAGAACGCTTTTTGTGCATTTTCACCCCTTTTAAATTTAGAATTGTTTAGAAAATGTCCTTAGAGATCATTACCCAGGTCGAAATTCATGCTGGTATTTGTTTGATAGACAAGCATTAAATGCTGTATACCAGCAAAGCAAGCTAGCATAAACTACCATAAGACATTTGCTGTTTCCACCATAATTACAAGAAGTCATGATGTGTATTGGAACACTTTACTGCTTGGCCAGCATACATATTCCAGCTTGTGTTGCTTGAATATGTTGCTGCCCTAGCAGCAATCAAGATCACCACTTGCTTGTAATTTCTGCTATTCTAGCAGTAATTCACAAGCAACAGATACATTTTTGTTGCTATTTTATCATTAAATTTCAACTGTCAGTTGCTTTTAATTTTTGCTTTTCTAGCATCATTTGCTTTTAATTTTTGCTAGGCTGGCATTACATTTTTAGCTTCATTTGCTTTTAATTTTTGCTATGCTAGCATTACTTTTCTAGCATCACTTGCTTTTATTTTTTGCTATTCTCTCAGTTAGACAAAGAAAGACGTTGGTGGCGCCATCTTTGAAGAATTTCTGAAGTACCTACATTTTTTAGAAGGGGAAACTTATATCGGTTCTTCTTTTCCTCTGAGAAGGACAGAACTCACTACCTCTGGTTTGCGAACTTGATGCTCTACTAACTTTTGAAATCAATTTGATTCTTCCTGAAATTGCTCACAAATCGTCATTTAGAACGTTTTTAGAACGCTTTTTACACGATAGATCATTTATATCTAATAAATATATACGATGGAAAATTTCATGAATCTATGTCCTTCCATAATTCAAAAATCGCATTTTTAGAACATTTTTACTTCCTGCATCGCCTCTGGGGCTGTGGAAACAGACGTAAAATATATCCTACCTTGGAGCGAGAGCTGTCGCCATCATTTTACACCGTTATATTTGGAATCGGTTCAGTAATTCCTGAAGTTGCATAGAAATCGCAAATTAGAAAGTTTTTTACAACTCTTTTCCCTCATTTTCACCCTTTTTAAATTTTGAATTTTTTTAGGAAATGTTCTTAGAGATCATTGATATAATATATCATTCCAAATTTCATGATTCTAGGTCCTTCCATAACACAAAACCGCAATTTAGAACCTTTTTTTCCCTGCAACCCCAAGGTGGTAGTGATACAAACATAAAACAGGGCCATGTTAGAGCAAGGTCTCACACCATCAATTTACAACTACAGTGAAACCCCGATCTATCATTCCCGCAACCATCGATTTCCCGCATTGATCGTTTTATTTCTATGGTCCCTGCACAAATTATATTTAAATAATGTTAACGAAACCCGCATACATCGTTCTTCAAAACATTGTTTTCCCGCATTCATCGTTGTAAAATTTTTCTCCTCACCGAAATGAAATTGAAGATCAAGCGGACCCATATGACATACAGACTGGAATTACTTCTTTTATCCTAAAATAACTCATTTGTGTTGATTTAGGGGGGAAATATATGGATTAGCGCTGATATTGTAACATGTATGTACGTGTAAATAAATGAATATGGAACAGGTGCTCTGTTTGGAGAATGGGTTATTCTATTCTGTCATTCTGTGTAAAAGGAAGTATGGATGTATCCACTTTGGGCAGCTCCAGCTGCCACATTCTTGGCTAATCTGTTGTGTGTAGTGCACGTGTTTAATTTCGAGAGTGATGATTTGAATTTAATGCGTTGTGGGAATTTTAAGAATGGCAAAACAAGTCCGAACTTTAGAAGAAAGGCATTTCATCATATATAAGGTGGAAAAGAATCCTTTTGAGAAAAAAATTAACATCGATAAACGCTTTGGTATATCACCTTCAACCCTGAAATCGATAATTTCGAAAAAGAAAGAAATTAGAGAGCAGGCTGTTAAGTATGGAACTTCTGCAAAAAAGAGAAAATCTAACAAAATGTCTACTTACAGTGATTTGCAAAGACGTCTCTTCACTTAGTACGAGCAGTCTCGTGCGTGAAATATTCCTGTGGATGGGAATATTGTTCGAAAGAAGGCACTTGAAATAGCTGCATCATATTGCATGGATACTTTTTCTGCATCAGATAGGTGGATTTCAAGATTTAAAATTCGCCATGGATTGGTATACAAGAAATTAAGCGGTGAAAGTGTCGCAGTAGTAAATGCTGGTACAATAGAAATGTGGTTCTAAAAACTTCCGAAGTTACTAGAAGGCTATACGGATTGTGACATCTATAATGCAGACGAAACAGGCCTATTTTATATATGTTTACCAGAGAGAATGCTTGCGTTCAAAGGAGAGTCTTGTCATGGAGGTAAACATTCAAAGAAAGACTTACAGTGCTACTATGCACAAATAAGGACGGTTCTATGAAACGAGTACATCTCTTTATTGGTAGTACTGCTAGACTTCGATGCTTCAAGAGTGTAAAGAAACTACCAGTAGGCTACCATTCGAATGCCAAAGCATGGATGAAAAATAATATTTTTACAAAATTTCTTCATGATTTTGATATATGAATCAGCGCTCGAAAAGAGAAAATCATTCTATTTATTGGCAATTGTTCAGCTCATTCACCGGATACGTCGTCTTTGAAAAATATAAAAGTCAAAGAAAATATGTTAAAACTGGTGTGGATGAATAAGAACAAAAAATCTTATTAAAACACCATTATATATTTTTTAATGCGCTAGACCTTTCGAAAGATCTTAATCTTTCTTCGTCAGGTGCAAAGAAGACGTGCTTCTACTATGAAATCAACAGCAAGACTGAAATGAGACATAAGGGAAAGGAAACAAGCTGAAGAAACAGCCAAAAGAAAATTAAAAATCAACAGCCAATAGGAAAGTAGAAGACAATAGCCAATCACAGAAGAGTATAATCAAAACAAAAGAACACAGAGTAGGAGGGTCAAAAATTGGAGGGACAAATAAAATACATATAATTAAATATGGGAACACATGAAATTAATAAATAAATAAATGAACAAAATATAAAAAAAGACTAATATTAATAAATACAAAAAAAATGGTAGTACTGAAAAGGTTTTTCCAAGTTGCAGAGACCATTGTGGAATCAGATTTACCATTAACAATAACATCACGATTAAGATAAATAGCTAGATTTTCAGGAAAGTCCAATCCAGAGATACTCTTGGCATTATCGATAATTTTAGCATTTTGAAAATTAAAATTATGACCGGAATCCCAAGAGTGCTTGGCAATAGAAGATTTAGAAATTTCTTGATTAAATACATAACGAGAGTGTTCTTTTAAACGGATTTCAAGATTTCTTTTAGTTTGACCAATATAAGATAAATCACAGCCGTTACAAGGAACTTTATAAATTTTCCATTTACGGAGATTAGGAACAGGAGATTTAGTGAATTTATTTGAATTTATTGACAGGTTTAAAGATAATGTTAAAATTGAAACGTCGTAAAACTTTAGCTAACTTGAAACATAAAGGAGGATAAAAGGGGAGGACAACCAAATTGTCAGGTTTGCTTTTGACAGATTTGGAAAGAGTAGATTTATTAGACGGTCTATTGAATTTCTTCACAGCATTATTGATAACAGAAGGATTGAAACCTCTTTTGACAGCAAAGTTTTTAAGTAATTAAGTTCATCCTTAAGGGATGCAGAATCGGAACAAATTTTGAGAACACGATTTACATATGTGTAAAAAACACCGATTTTTTGGTTGACAGGATGATTTGAGAGAGTATGAAGTGGGTTAAAAACAGAAAAATGTTTTCTATAAACACAAGTCTTGAAAGAAGAATCATATTTGGTAACTAAAACATCAAAGAAAGGAAGTTTATTACAATTTTCTAATTCAAAAGTAAACTAAATATGTGGGTCGATAGAATTGACAGTATGAAGAATGGTAGAAATATCAAAAGGATTATCAACTAAAACAAAAGTATCGTCGACATAACGCATCCAACATTTAAAATTAACCAGATTAAAAAAAAAATTTGATGGCGTTTTAAGAAGATTTTTTGTTCTTATAAAAGTCAGTTTTTTCCCAGTTAATTGTACACATGTCTCTCTTAATGCCGGGGTAATCAACTGTTTTAAGAAATTTTACAGGAGATGGCTATTGAAAAGATATTTATGTTTCATGAAACAAGCAAATGAACCCACTCTAAAAATAGTCCTTCTGCATGCTATTCATTTTGTACTTTCAGCATGGCATGAACGAACCTCTTCAGTCATCCGGAATTGTTTCGTGAAATGTGGTTTTGTACGAAAAATTGATGATGAATGCTCAACAGAAGGGGAAGAAAATAATGATGATGGTGACGATAAGTGCAGGATAAAGGTTGCGTGTAGCAGAGGATGTATCTTGTGTGAAATTTAACGATTATATTTCCATTGATAAAGATGTTGCAAAATGTGGTGTCCTAAGCACAGAAGAAATGTGTAATGATGCAAAAAATGAAATCATGGCGAAGAAACAGATGATAATTTCCATGCCGATGAAGCTGGGCCTACGCAGTGACAATTCTGTCTGATGCAATTACGGCATTTGAAACTGTACGAACTTTTATATATATATGCACATGAAAGTAAAGAAAGTGACCAGAAAAATGTTGTACATCTTGAAAATTTATTGTTTAATTTAAAAAATAAACAAAAACTCTATAAAATTACTAATTAAAAAAAATAAATAAATATCAATTTTCCACAACTTTGATTTATTTATTTTACAGTTTTCAAAGTAACAAATTACTATTTATTAGTATACTGTTCACATTGCATGTATTAATAATGCATAAAAATATTTTTCGTGTTTTGACGTTAACCCGCATTCGTCGTTTTCCCGCATTCATCGTTTTTATTCATGCACCCCTTGAAAAACGATGGATGGAGGTTTTACTTTATTCCTTTTGAAATTGATTTGATACTTCCCAAAATTGAGTAGAAATCACGATTTAGAATGTTTTTTAGAACCCTCTTCACGCATTATCATCCCTTTTAAATCTCGAATTTTTTAAGAACAGTTCTTGGAAATCCTTTATATCTAATAATTAACTAATATATTTCTAGGCCCTTCAGTAACGCAAAAATTGCATTTTTAGAACTTTTTTTGCTCTTGCACCCTCTTTGGGGTATAGGCACCGACATGAAATATAGCCTATCTTGGAGCAAAGGTTGTCACCATCTTTTTGACACCATTATTTTTTTAATCGGTTTGCTATTTCCTGAGTTTGTGTAGAACTCCCCCCCCCCCCCAGCCAAAACGTTTTTTAGAATTCTTTTCAAGCATTTTCATACCATTTAAATTTCGATTTTTTTAAGAACTGTTCTTAGAAACCTTTATATCTAATAAGTAACTACTGTTTCAAATTTCATATTTCTAGGCCCTTCAGTAACGCCTTTGGATTAGTGGCACCGACATACATTATAGCCTATGTTCTAAGTTGAACTAACACCATCATTTTGATACCATTACTTTTGAAATTGGTTCGGTAGCTCCAGATGTTACCTCTAACAAACAAACAATTTTTACTTATTTGTATAGACTTATATATACAGGGTTGTTATAATTAAAGTTAGCCTATTCAGAAGGCTCTAGAGCCGGTTCTATGGCTCCAAACGAAACAAAATTTCACTAGAACGTAGTTGAAGGGATGTGCTCTGCGAAAATCGAAAAAAAAAAATAGTTACATTTTTCGTCAGTAGGTGGTGCTGTGCCAATATTTAAGGCGATGTTTGCAGATTCATTATATAAATTTCAGTGAATCCAGACGAAGGACGCAAATTTAAAAGTTTCAACGAACTTCGAGGAACTGCGAATTGTTATAATTAAATTTTATCTAATCAGACAGCTCTAGAGTCTGACCTATGATTTCAAACAATACAGAAAAATGAATATAATTTCATGTGATGTAATCTGCATCAACAAAAATAAAACATGTCGCTTGGCAACGAGGAAATAACGAAGAATAACATTACGCATGCTCAATGAATCCTCCACCATTTTCAATAACGCATTCCATTCTCAGAATTGTGCTTCCTACAGCATTGGGTAAACTGTCCGGTGAGATTGAGCGAATATGAAGTCTAATACTGTCTTTCAGATCAGAGATTGTCTGACATCTGTCTTTAGATACAGATTCTTTCAAAAATCCCCACAACCAAAAATCGCATGGCGTTAGATCAGGTGATCGTGGAGGCCAGACTGTTTGGAAATAATGTCTTTTGATGCGGTCTTCTGTAAAATGGCTTGTTAAGAAAGTCCGAACTGATCTAGTAATGTGCGGTCGTGCGCCGTCTTGCATAAACACGATATTTTGAAAGCAGCCTCGCTGTTGCAACTCTGGAATTCATTCTGGCTCATATTGAGATACCTTCTCCCATTTACGGAACATGTAATGTGTCCTGTGGATGTTAGTTCCTCAAAAAAATATGGCCCTATCAAACGTAGCCTATTAAACGTAGCTGTGAAACCGCACTACACCGGCTCTTTAGCTGCATGCAATGGAACTTCGTGGACAACATTAGTTATCTCTTTCGCCCAAATTCCACAATTGTGTGTGTTCACTTGTCCGTTTCAATAAAAATTCGCTTCATCAATCCATAGAATATTCCAGGGCCAAGAATTGTCCACATTCATTCGTGCAAGAAACTGTAGTGAAAATGATAGCCGACTTTCGGTATCACCCCGTATTAGTTGTTGCACCCTCTGAATCTTGTATGGATAGTAGCTCAAAATTTGACGCATCACTTTTCTCACAGTGGAAATCAGCATATCCACTTCATTACCAAATGATGACTCGTTTGCTAAATCCACGGCAGCAGTAGCAATATCTTCAACACTTCTAATTTTTCTTTTAAAATTATCTTGTACGAGGAAAAAACGCTATTTTTAGATGCAGTCTCGAGAGCAAGAACTAAACTGTATTTACGTTTTGTGCGACTGGTTTTCAGATTTTAGAAAGTTCTGGAACAATTTTTTCGCGCCTGGAAACTTATTTAATTCGATATTAATCCGAAAGGAAATATTTATAAACCGTTTAAAAAAGCAATTATGAATGGGAGAGAAGAATCAGCTGACCTTTATTGTAACTTTGTGCCGATGTAGTTTAAATACTAATGCGGCAGACAGATACGGTGTGCAGAACGAAGAGAAAAATGATGTAGAGCTATGTACAGGAATGCTTTCAGAAATATGTTTAGAAAACAGCGTAATCAGTGTAGAAAGGTGAAATGTAGTGGTGTAAGAAACAGAATGAGTAGTGTGGTAGTAAGAGAAGAATGAGATTCTGGTGTGGAAAGCAGCAAAGAGATGTATCGTTGATTAAGACCAATATCAGACGGGCGTCTTTTTCGCTGCTTTTTTGCTTAAATATTATGCATTCACAATGCTATAGCAAGTGTTGAAGTCAAAAAGACGCCCGTCTGACATTGGTCTAAGCGAGTTTTTTTATGCGAGTGAATTCCTTTTTTTTTTCATCGTCTAAATTGAGCATTTTCCTAGAACTATTTCTGATCGTGTAAATAAAGCTGGATAATGTGTTATTCGACTGCATCTTTTGTGTTCTTCATTTGTTTTCTTCTTCAACAAGACAATCGGCCAAAAATGACTGTGCATTTAACCCGGTAACCCAGCTAAACATTCTTTTCGTTTCGGTAGTTTTTGCTCTGTTATATGCGGACAGACGGATAGACGGACAGATGGACTGACAGACAGACGTACCGAACGACGACTATAGGTGCTACGTATTTATATAATTACGAAATGCTCCTAAAGACTGCTGCAAACGGAGCTCCATGAATTCTCATGCCGTGCAACAACTGCCGGTACACCCCCAATTCGTTAGAGATTGGTGTAGATTCACACCGAAATTCATTTTGTGCCCGTTCTTCTTCAAGATAGCCTAATTAAGGTGAGAATAAAAAAATACTAAAGGTATTGATAAGGTATATTAAATTATTTTGGACTTCAGGCAATTTTTATCGTCATGCGCATCAAGGAATTCTCTATATGCTGCATAAGCAAATCTTCAGATTTAGTAAATTTAACGAAATACAATATTTTGAGTAGCAGCTAATTTACTAAAACTTCAGACGTATTTCGCTAACGATAAGCTTACCAATAGCCGTGATCAAAATATATTGTGCGCATATTCTAGAAAAAGTATTTTATTCATTTTATTTTACCATAAGTTTTCTGATTTCAATAACTATATTTTATGGCACATCCGAAAAGAAGACACATGCCTTGTAAAGAAAATTTTGCTCTTGTGATGTGTGTTTAGACGACACAAGCAAAAATAATTATTAATGTTATAATTGTAGTAAAAATGAGAGAATAATTGGACAAAATATTTTTCATTCCTGTTTTTGATTTCTCTAATCCCGGAAAAAGAATTTTGAAATGTTTTTTTGAACAATTTTGAACTCGATACTTACAAATGAAAAAAAAAACACTATAACATCTAACGACGTTAAAATCTATACTATATAGCATATAATGTAACTCATGTGTTACAGAATTTTCTTGTCACAAAATCTGAGCGTAGCTATAAATCAAAACGCTTAAAGCTATATAATTATCTACTATTAGAGAAATTATCTAGTATACGGTGATGTCAGCTAAATCATCAGACATAAATCACAAGCTCGACAACCGATTGCCAGATTTGGCTGGATTCAGTTTTATTATAAATATCTTTATATTTTTTTTCGACATATACATATTTTATATAATGTTGTGCATAACTACTGTACTATCGCTATAATATTTTCTATAATGGAAAACAAATTGTTTTGAAAGAATTAATCTTTTATAATATTTAAACTTCGTTTTTTGATTACAGTATACCAGCACATTTCATTACAAAATATTATTTAAAATTACATTATTGTCATCCTATATAAATCCTTATTATATGAATTTTAAGTAGTCATTTCTTCTTTAGCGCTACTGACATTAGAATTTGTATTACTTTACACATTTTCATATGGCAGATTCTATTAATCATCCTTACTTCGCAGTTATATTGTGGATTTTAATACTTAAAAGATTGCGTTTTATTAATAACATATGAATTTTATACTTATTATACCCATTAATGCCGAGTCTCTTTTACACATTATTAATACCTAGGTACCAGGTGACACCAGTTTTCCCATATTGTAAATTTAACTTATTTGATCTATCAAAGTTTTAGATTAAGTAATATGAAAATTTCCTTAGTAAAATACTGGTATTCATATTTAAAATTTTGGTATTACTTGAATGGCAGATTTTCGTACCAACCGTCATTAATGGGTTAAAGATATGGATCAGTCAAATGAAGTTAACACTTGCTATAAACTATAAAAATACACTTAAAAGGCAAATAAATACCTTTATTCAGACCGACATGATTCATCCATCGGACGGCGACATTCTTGAGATCTACATATAATGAATATTTTGGCAAAAACATTTTAATTGAAAACTGGTAAACAAAAATCACGAGATCTCATATATAATGAAATCAAGTGCAGTAATAACAAGAAAGAAAAATCATTCCTTAACGATAGATTATGAAATACTTTCCAACACTTCCTAAATGATTTAACAAAATTTCGTTCTCTAGGGAAATAAGGTAACTACCATGACTAAGTGAACATTTTACAAAATGCATTAAGCATTTCAAAAGCTGATTTCAGCAGTTACCGTCCATTGCCAAATATGTATTCTCTTTCAGCAATTTATACTAATAGATGGAAACATACTTGAATATTTTTGTGCTGCCTGTAGTTTACCTAGAAATTTTATTAAACGCCACTATTGAGCTAAAATTCAATTCAAACTCAGACACGCTTAAAACTATTGAAATCACATTTCTAGAAATTATCATTTATAGATGGCCATGTATTCAATTTTTTCCTCGACCCTGTATTGTATATCATGTATCATTATATATCTGTACCTTGGAACAAAAAGGGTCAATGTCCAAAATTGAGAAATTTGAGTTAAATGCACGAATGAATTCAGGATGCGATATAAAGTAATTGTTAAAAGGGCCAAAGTCCTCCCAATATTAGATCATTGAAAACAAAATATTTTGTCGAGGCCAATGTTACTTACTGATAATGTAAAAATAGCCTATTTAAATCAATGTTATTAGATTTTAGTGAGAAAAACATTACTGAATTGAAAGGTACAACTTTGAAAAAAAAATACAGAAATCGTAGCAAGATTCTTAAAATTCTACAAACTTAAATTCGGTTTTCTGCCATTTGAGAAAAATGGACATTGGCCCTTTTTGTTCCGAAGTACAGATATATATACTATGGTTTGAATATTCATTTATATTTTACTCTTCATTATACTTTTATTGATACAGAATACAGGGGACGGAAATAAGTTGAAATTCATTGGGCATAAATATTTTATAGCGAAACAGCACCAAAAATTGGCGATATGAAGCAATTAAAATAATAAAACATTGTAAAAAATCACCATAAAATAAAACATATTACATATTTTATTTCACCCCCCCCCCCCGAAAAAAAAAATAAATTTCTGTGGAATTGTTCTATACATGATACTTCATTGCTTCTCCCACCTTCGGAAGAGTTAGTAGTTGTGTTTATTTCGAATGTTTTGTTGATTGCTGATGTTTCAATTGTTTAATGTTTGCATGCTGTTTACTTCTTTTTGCACCCTCTTTTCATCGAATTTTTGATAAAATTTCTTATTTTTCGGCTAAAAACTACATATCTATGTGTTTTTATGTGTTTACATGTATGTTATGGAAATCTGTCTATAATATTTTTAAAAGAAATATTATATTATTATTTCATCCCTTTCGCTTACTGTAATAGATTTCGTGAGAATAACATATCAGTGAATGAAAGAATATACTATGGTTTGAATATTCATTTATATTTTACTCTTCATTTTACTTTTATTGATACAGAATACAGGGGACGGAAATAAGTTGAAATTCATTGGGCACAAATATTTTATAGCGAAACAGCACCAAAAATTGGCGATATGAAGCAATTAAAATAATAATACATTGTAAAAAATCACCATAAAATAAAACATATTACATATTTTATTTCACACCCCCCCCCCCCAAAAAAAAAGATAAATTTCTGTGGAATTGTTCTATACATGATACTTCATTGCTTCTTCCACCTTCGGAAGAGTTAGTAGTTGTGTTTATTTCGAACGTGTTGTTGATTGCTGATGTCTCAATTGTTTAATGTTTGCACGCTGTTTACTTATTTTTGCACCTTCTTTTCATCGAATTTTTTATAAAATTTCTTATTTTTCGGCTAAAAACTACTTATCTATGTATTTGTATGTGTTTACATGTATGTTATGGAAATCTATCTATAATATTTTTAAAAGAAAGATTATATTATTATTTCATCCCTTTCGCTTACTGTAATAGATTTCGTGAGAATAACATATCAGTGAATGAAAGAATATACTATGGTTTGAATATTCATTTATATTTTACTCTTCATTTTACTTTTATTGATACAGAATACAGGGGACGGAAATAAGTTGAAATTCATTGGGCATAAATATTTTATAGCGAAACAGCACCAAAAATTGGCGATATGAAGCAATTAAAATAATAAAACTTTGTAAAAATTCAACATAAAATAAAACATATTTCATATTTTATTTCACCCCCCCCCCCAAAAAAAAAATGATAATTTTCTGCGCCATTGTCCTATACATGATACTTCATTGCTTCTCCCTCCTTCGGAAGAGGTAGTAGTTGTGTTTATTTTGAATGTTTTGTTGACTGCTGATGTTTCAATTGTTTAATGTTTGCATGCTGTTTACTTATTTTTGCACCTTCTTTTCATCGAATTTTTCATAAAATTTCTTATTTTTTGGCAAAAACTACATATCTATGTGTGTGTATGTGTTTACATGTATGTTATGGAAATCTATCTTTAATATTGTTAAAATAAAGATTATATTTTTATTTCATCCCTTTCGCTTAGTGTAATAGATTTCGTGAGAATAACATATCAGTGAATGAAAGAATATACTATGGTTTGAATATTCATTTCTATTTTACTCTTCATTCTACTTTTATTGATACAAAATGCAGGGGACGGAAATAACTTGAAATTCATTGGGCATCAATGTTTTATAGTGAAACAGCACCAAACACTGGCGATATGAAGCAATTAAAATGATAAAACTTTGTGAAAAATTACCATAAAATAAAAACAATACATAGGATGCGTTTCAAGCTAAAAATATAACAGCTCGTCATCAGATACAGTAAACACGTGTCCGTAAGCGGACAAGGTCAGAAATGAACTGAAAGGTAGAGAATGTTGCAAAGAATGCGAAAGATGGCGCTGGCTGAAAGGAGCACATGTAGAAGAGAAAAGTGTTGCCAAAAAGATAGAAGAGAAATTGATAGGGAAAAAAATGGAAATAAAAGAAATAAACAAAATTAAAATAAAATAAAAGAAGTAAATTAAAAAATATAAATAACATTAATAAAGAAAGAAAAGTAAAAGAATAAAACAAGAAAAAAAAAACATCCTTTTTTTTTTTTTTTAGGATAGGCTATCCAAATTTGGCGAGCAAAATTAGTCACCCAAAGTGACGCCAAATTTGCGATGTATCTAATATTTCGCTAGAGTCCCATAGAATTCCATTGTAAACCAATAGGACTACTTACTTGCCTGCAGAAAATCAACACAGTGGGATATGTTAATGCAATAAAAATAATATTAGCTTAAAGGATTATATTCATTATATTTATTCGAGTCCAAGTAAATTAAATAATGAATAAAAGTAGTATGATACCATGCTTAGCATCCTTTCCCAAACATAAATTTTAAGGGACGCCAAATTAGTCAACAAGGGTGAAGTATAATATACAGTTAGTGTGAATAGCCTGTGAGCTCAATGTCATCAGTTTAACTGGGCACTTTTCCTTTTGATTCGGTACTGTATCATCGGAAAATGTATGAAGTTATGCATATGATTGAAGAAAATTTCATATGTATGTTTTTGGCTATGGCCAGCAAGTCCCAAGTGAATTTGAGTACAATCCGCCTGAAGGGGCCACTGTAATAGCGATGTTCTCGGTTTTTCATAGTTCTGTTGTACATCGTGTGTTAATGCAGCGACAAACGTTTCGCATCCAGCTGACTCCGCGATTATCAAACAGCTGATGTACAAGATAATAACAAAGAATATTGATTTTATTGAAAGGTTGAGATAAACTCGTTTTAACCCCCATTAGTAAAATCAACCCGAAACTTAAGATAATAATAACACTGAATATTAGCATGTGTAACAAATTTTTGAAATATTAAAATGTATAAGGAAGAAAAACGTTTTGCGATTGTTTGAGATTATTGGACTAGTTTAAGGACAAATACCGTTTGGTTGATAGGAACCGCATACATCTCGTTTGAAGCAAACTACTGCAATTGTTGCTAACGAAAATATTGGGAAATGTTAGTGTTTTGAATATTAACATGAATATATGAATTTTAAAAAATATTAAACAATAGTTTTCATAATATAAATAATTTACGAAATATTTATACAAATATTTTAAAGATTGTTTTCAATTATGCATTCTTCTATCCTTAAAGTTTTTAAATGTCGTAATAAATTATTTTGCACATGCATTAGTTTGCATATATTGAATACAATATATAATCTGAAAATTAAAGATTTCATATATGCACATTAAATAGTGAATGAAAGCTATCCTGAATTTGACAGACAAAATTATATGAAGTTTATTTCATTTCACAATACAATCGAAAATTACTATCGATTTGCTGCGTAACTTCAATGAATAACGTTCCCTGAGAAAACTTTCTGTTTCTGGTTTACAATATAATCATATTTTACCAGAATATTTCTTTATATAATAATTAATATTTTGAGATTGATATCGGCCACTGAGTTTTGACGAGTTACGTATATCTTGAAATAATTTGCATTAATCGTGAAAATTCATAAACATTTAAATAATCCGCTTACTACGTTAGCAGCTGATAATTCATTAATTTTAAATCCTCATTAAGGCAATATAATATTAATTCATTTTCAGCGATAATTATTGCAGAAAATATTTCTACATATTTCAGACAAAAATTACGAGTGGGTTAAATGTTAATTTTTAATGTGTTATGTGTGTAATTATTAGTTTTAAAACATTTAGGGAAGCAACACATAAAAACAACTTGGTATGTAGAATAAAATTTGCAGTTTAGAATAGAAAAGGGAAAAGATCTTCTCAGGATATACTTCAATGTATTGTCGTTTTGGATAAATTAATAGTTGAAGTACTGCAATTTATCATTTTAAAAACTAAAGAAGTGTAAAAGGAAATTGCGGTTGGCAGCGGAATGTGTCGTCACATACTCATATAAGGAGACAGAAGTTGTGAGTATCGAATATGTCGGATATGTATGCAGTTGTTTTTTGCCGATTCTCATAAAGCTGTGAGTAATGTTCAATGTAGTAGCATTTGAGAAATTATAGCTCTGTGTACATAAAACAGTAGTTTAACCCATTCATAGGCGGTGGCTAGACGGTCTAGCCTCCTAATTGTAATTAAAAAACTTACAAATGGCACCAAGAATATTTTAATAAAATTTTACTTTTGTAATGAAAATGCAAATTTGCGGGTTTTTATTTTCTAAGAAATTCGTTTGAATATTCTAGTGTCAATCAATTATTTCTTCCGTTTACCAACAGAATTGTTCTGCCCCTGAAAGGGTTAATTGAATCACTGGCTAATCGAATCAGTCTATTTAATGAATGAAATCATAACGCCTTTTTTCTGGAATATTAGATACGCTGGTTATGATTCATTTAAACAGCGTTTACAATATTAGAGTTACAAAACTTAAAATGCATCAATGAAAGAACACAAAATTATGTTACATTTATAAGTGTTCAAAAAAATCATAGACAAATTTTAAAAGATGGAATGACACAGTCCAACAAACATTTTTTGTATCGAAAATCGTCGGGTGGTTCATCGGAAAATATCTGGTCGTTGCAATTCCATTTTTTCAGCCAAAAATGCATAGGGTCTCAGTTCAAGACAATTCCGAATTCTTGTTTAACCCTTTGAGGGAATGGTTATGAAACCACATAATTTTAATTCCCAAACGCCACAATGACATCAAAATTTTAATTAAAAAAATAGAGTTTTTATATATGTGAATTGTAGTTATTTCTTATTTAAAAATAAATTCGTTTGTATCCGGTGTCATTCATTTATTTCAACATTTTAGGAATGAAAATGTCTTGCCCCTGAAAGGGTCAACGACCACTGACGCGTCATAGGACTTTACAAAACATAACTGTGTGGTTTCACACTGGTGCTCTCCGATAAAAGCGGAGTTATATGAGAAACAGCAGGTATGTTTCTTTAGAATTTTTTTCTCAAAAAATGAAACATTTTAGGAATTACACCTCCGACGTCTGTAATGACATTGGAGATCACTGGCGGTCGTTGAACTTATTAAATGCACCAGCCCTACCCGCCCTGCTGAGTGAATTTACTGACAAGTGGGTTTCGGCCGTCCGTAGCAAAACACTCCTTCAGGCTTACAGCTCGGAGCTACGTTTTGGGTTTACCTTTGTCGTTAAATTTATCCGGTGATATTTTCAGCTATAGGAACTGTAGCAACCGTTCCGTTCAAGATTTTTAATGGGTGTAGGTATGTCCGTTGACGCACCTTATGACTTAACAAAACATAATTGGATAGTTGCACACCGATACTCTAAGAAATATATTATTTGACCAATATAAGTATAAAAAGGAAGCCCAACCCTGCATGCATATTATAAATGGATATTATTTTTAAATTCACGATTTTTTTTTCTACACGTAGATTGAGAATCTTTATTATAATTGAATATATTATATCAATAAATGGAAATATTTATACATAACAGACAAATATTTTTACATAAGGAATAAATTATATATTTATAACGTATGTAACAGTATAATTATCTTTATAAAATATACTCCTGCCATTTAAATATTATTTTCAATTATATTGAAAATATACTTAATGTATAATTATAACAATATATTCGAGCATTTATAAATTTATTCTTCTCTTAAAAAGACATAGAGGTTTATTATCGTTTCATACATATGCAGTGTGTACATATGCACGTATAACCTGACCGATCTTTATTTTCGCAACTGTTGGTCCTAGACTAATACTTACAGGTGCAAAAATGGTTTAAATAAGGTAAGAATTATTTTTAAAGCGATTTGTATCAAGAAAAACATTTATTAAAAAATTACAAAATTTAAATTTTTATACTGTCCTCCGGTCTTATAATTGATATTTAGTAAAAACTTACGGTGACACTAAAAAGTAAGACAAAAAAATATCATTCATCTAACATTAAAATAGACCAAGTTACGAAACTTGGAAATGCATGACTTATACAACCTTTTTACATGTCAAAACATATTATTTCGGCCATGTTTTCAGGAGTCATATATAAAGTACTTAAACTTACTTCAAGGTATCTGCGCTTTGAAAGAAATCGTACAACTATTCCGATTGAGTTAACTTTTATCAGTTAAGTTTCAGATTAGTTAAATTAATCGTTTTTTTAACATATGATTTATTTTGTAAGGATTTGAGTCTACGATTCATTTTAACAAAAATTTTGTTATTTCCATAAGGTTTTATTTAACATGCAATGATCGTCTTTCCAGTTAAAAATTAATACTCGAAATTTAACTCACTTTCAAATGTCCGATCGAAATTAAATTTCACATACTGACTTAAAAACGATGGCAATGTAATATTATTATGATTTTCGACGCTTACTATCTTATACATACTTATATTAGACTATAATACACAATCATTCAATAGATTACCATCAACAAGTTTAAGAAAGTGTTTTAGATTAGATAACATAAACCTGCGGTGGTTGTGTTTTTACTTTTATAATTACGTTTTATGTATTTTTCAACGCTGGATAAAAAAAAAAATACATTCACTTTTAACCATCGTGTCAGGATTTTTCGCCAATCGTAAATTCCAAGGTTAAAAAATAGCGAAAAACCTGATACTACCCGTAAGACATGGTGACGTCACGGCGACCACTCTGTGAAGTCACGGTGTGACAAATTTGTGAAAAGTGTGTCATTTGTGACTATTTTGGCATTAAATTCGTGACGAACTTGTGACGAAAGCGACAATGATTTGAAGTCCCAATTTGTGAAATATATGTCATTTTTGACGAACTTGTCATAAACACTGTGATGATTTCAAATGAAAATCAAATTTCAAATTAATTGCTTAAAAGGCGCAAATAGTGAAAAAGATTCAACGCTGGGACTCGAACCTGGGCCATCAGTACATCTCACTGACATTCTACCGACCATTCTACCGCACTGACATTCTACATACTACACCACCTGGAACGATACCCAGGCTAGAAAATTTCTCACTATTACATGTTGGCAAGGCTACAAACGCAACACAAGATGGAATATTTAGTGTGATCCACAAACATGATGCAAACACGAAATTAAATTAAATCCAGCACCGATTGAAAATATATTAATACTTGGAAATTTTTCCAGAGAGAACCATTCGCCTTGTATACAATATTTCAAATGAAAATAAAATTTCGAATTAATTACTTAAAAGGCAATTTTAATTTGAAATGTTGTATGCAAGGCGAATGTTTCTCCCTGGAAAAATTTCCAAGTATTAATATAGTTTCAATCGATGCTGGATTTAATTAAGTTTCGTATTTACCCCATGTCGGTGGCTCACGATAAATATTCCATCTTGTGCTGCGTTTGTAGCCTTGTCAACATGTAATAGTGTGAAATTTTACAAGCTGGGTGTCGTTCCATGTGGTTTAGTCGGTAGAATGTCAGTGTGCTATACTGATGGCCCGGGTTCGAGTCCCAGCATGGAATATTTTTCACTATGTTGGCCTTTGCGCCTTTTAAGCAATTAATTTGAAACTTGATTTTCATTTGAAATATTGTGTATAAGGCAAATGATTCTCTCTGGAAAAAATTCTATGTATTAATACAGCGATGAAATTTAAAATAAACTTTTGTTGTAAATATAAAAACTTATCTTTTTACCGTACATTTTAGCAAAATATCACTATTTTGGAGTTCTATTCTTCTAAAACATTTTAAATTTTTCCTCTTAAAAAACAATGCTTATCAACTGACATATTTTTTCTATTAAGTTCTAAGCTTGATATTGAGATCAAGCTTGATATTTAGAAAGTGTAAGTTTTTAATTTGCTGTGATTTGTCATTGCTTTATTAAATACGAACATGGAGACTAACGGATATTAATACAACTATTATTTATAGAACGGCATGATAAGCCATATTTATTTAAATTTTTTATTCCCGTGTATATTGTATTTTGTGAATATGAGCTAAATAGATTTGGTATGTTTTATAGGAAAAGACGGATCTGGGAAATAGAAAAAACGAGTAAGAAAAATCATGCGTCAAGCATAGATTATAAAATACTTTCCAACACTTTCTGAATGCTTTAACAAGACATCGTAATTTAGGGAAATAACGTAAATAAGATAACTAAGTAAACATTTTTGAAAACGCATAAAACATTTGAAAAACTGATTTCAGCAGTTACCACCCACAGCCAAATACGTTTTCCAATTCTTTTGAACAGCCATATATTTGATCTGTAGGTTGATACACTGAAAAAAAATGAAGTACTCAAAAATGAGTAACCTACGTACTCATATCGAATTGAATATTTTTGGATCAAAAATGAACCTATGCTTTCTCTATTTTGAAACATCACATGTTATCAAACACAAAAAAACGAATAATTTTGTACCCTGTAATGGTTCATTTCATTTATGGCGGCGTAAATGATGTTTATTAATGTAAATATTAAATTATGCACAGTATTTTAAAAATAATTTAAAAGTGTTTGGATATAATGTTCTTGTCATAAAAATCGATTTGAGTATCTTGTTAAGAATTTTGCTATTTTTCTTAATGAATAATCAATTAAACATTTCTTGTTAATAATTTGAACGGGAAATAAATGTCAGTATATTATTAATTTAAATTTTGGGGGGGGGGTGGAGGGGAGGAGTACATAACGATTCATATTTGATCACAACCATGGAATAAAAAAAGGAGTACATGTGTTTCTCAACTTTGAGTACATTTGGATCGGAGCTATTTCGAGTAATGTGGGGCATTTCAAATTGAGTACTTTTTACTCAATTTTGAGTACATATTTTTTTAAGCGTATATATACTATATAATGGGAAAATTTAGTTTAGCAAGAAAACGCCTAACAGGTTGAAAATCTTTTTCAGCAATTTATACTAATGTATGGAAACATACTTGAATACTTTTGTACAACCCTTTGGTTTACCTAGAATCTTTATTACACGCCACTATTTAGTTAAAATTCAATTCAAACTAAGACACTCTTAAAACAGCTGAAGTCACATTTCCAGAAATTATAATATATAGACGGCCATGTATCCAAATCTTTACGTGACTCTGAATATCATTTTATTTATAGTCTACAAACATTTCTTAGTAAATTAACTGCAGTTCAGCGAAAAAAAGCATAACTCATTTAAAAACCACCTTTAAGCAATTTGCGCCCATACCCAGTAATCCTTACGAATACTTTTGTGTAGCCCTGTATAGGAATTATAGCATTTATATACATCATATACTATGCATAAAGATAGTGAGTCATAAAAGCGCTTACCATAATTAAAAATACATTTCCAGCAATCATCGCTAATGAACAGTACTTCGGATAAAATATAGTATCTGAAATATTTTGTGTGTCCCTGTAAATGTTATATACGTATTATTCGTATCATACATGAAATATTTTATAGTATGTAAACCTCAGTGACATATATCAATTTCATTATATATGAAATAGATTAACATAATTAAAGTATGCCGCAAACAATTTCCTCCACCCCTATATCATTATGTATTTGAATTCTTTTTTAGCCCTGTAAATGAACAATAACTATTCTTTGCATCAAATAGTCAATAGAATGCATATTTTAGTGCACTTCATAAATGCATATCAATTTTATTGTGTTTGAAAGCGTGCCTAAAATCATTAAAAAAATTATTTGAAAGATTTTTTCCCATAGGCCGTAATGTAACGGAATATTTTTGGCTGTCCCTGTATATGAACTAAACATAATACAAACATCATTACAAATAGGGACCGTGCTATGGTAAACGTCATTAACATCCAAAAATTTCAGGGCAATCCGAGTATATTTACGAGAGTTAATATACTCGTAAATACTCGTATGTCGCGCGGACAGACAACTAGACGGACAGACGGAGAGACAAGCCGAAGTCATAAGCACTTTTCAACTTTGTTTCCTATATTATGTATCCTGTATTATATGAACTTAAAAAAATATATATAATAAAGCAGTTTAATCTATAACTTCCTATCAGGCATGTAAAACACTTTCTTTCAATGCTTAAATATCATATTTTACTTATCAGTGCCAATAATTACGCATATCATAAACGTAGAAAATGAATTCACAATAGAAGAAAATTTAATAACCAATTCAGAATGTATATAATAAAATGTTTGATTAAAATCACGAATAGAAAACATGCTTACATACAATTTAAAAAAATAAATATACCAATTTCAAAAACACTAAAAATAATAATTAGTATTTATAATTGTACTATTAAACAACAGCAAACTACAATAGATAAATTAAATGCATTATTAGATTTAACAATATCTCAAAATATTTCCATATGGTATAAGGAGTTCCTATTATTTTATAATTTTGGCAAATGTTAAATCTGAAAACATTGGTTTGAAGATTTTGGATTTTAAAAGATAATTTAAAATAATATTAGCACTAAAAGAAAAATCTTTCAAATGTTTCATTACTGTAGTATGTAAAAATACATTTTCCCTGTATAATGTTAATTTCTAATCTGAAACAGTTTCGTAACCTCATGATAATCGAACATCATATTTAACCCCAAAATAATAATCAACTATGAGTGTTAGTAAAAAAAAAAAAAAAAAAAAAAATAGTAAGAAGCCGAAAAAAAAAAAAAATCCAAATCTCATTGTCTGAACACATAGATTAAGATATTTTTCTTTACAGTTATCGAATTGGAAAATACCGCTTCTGACAATACCCGATCAGACTTACATAATACTATTTAACTCATAATATACAAATCAGGAATAAAATATTTAAATTAAATAAGACTTACATATACGTTCCTTTAATATCCGTATATCCTAAAATGGCCGAAGTCAATTCCTTATCTTAAAGTGTTGTAGACGTGGTGATGTTCCAAACAGTGAACTATTTCCGCGTCTTCTCATAATTGTTTTTCTGTGGGCAGACGATTTTGAGCAGGTAGTCTGTTACAGTTTTTTTTTTTTTTTTTTTTTTTTTTTTTTTTAGAGATTTGGAACTTGAATGCGCAGTAATTTTCTGAAAGTATCGTTAATTAAAATTTTCTATTTGAAGAATTTTCCAATGAATTTTACCTTTTCTTTTTATCCGTACCAAACAATTCAAGTTAAAATGGACAGTAAAGTTCCTTTTTTGTAAATAATTATAATAATAATATTCATAATTAGAGTTTATTAGATAAAACATTGTTTAAATTTTTAAAAAGTGTAAAAATAAATTTAAGTCATATCTCTAAAATACAGATTTTAAATATGAATATGTAATTATATCATGGGTTTTGCACAAATCTTGTATATTTCTTTTATTTTCGGAAAATGCTACTTTTATTTAAAAAGTCTGAAAGAAGTAGAATTTATGACTTGAATGCAAATTATAAATCAAGAAATGCATAGATGACTAAACTCTGAAGACTCTTTCTACGTGCTCATTAAAAGGTGCAGATTTAACTGTAACAGAAAATTTTTAGTTTGAAACCACAGAAGTGTTTCGAATAACCCTGGTGGTAAAAAAAGGAACAAATAAATAAATCTCCTCCCAGCAAACTAAATATGTAAAGTGTACAAATTTAATATTGGTAATTCTAAAAATATTATCCAAATTGCTCAGGCACGTACCATTTTTCCGATAAACATTTTTATAATAATGACAATCAGTGAAGGATTATTATATTAAATTGCAATGCTAGATAAAATTTAAATCATGAAAAAGTATACATTTACTGTCTTAGATATCAAATTGATAAAATATAGCCTGGGAAATTTAGTTTATTAATGCTTGTATCGTGCACTTTATTTATTATGCCCCCCACCCCCCTTTCGTGACAGAATTTACCATTTGCTACCCACTAATATATTTTCATTCCTTATGCCGCTGTAATTCGGGACAGTTTAAAATACTGTTTAAAATATTCCTCTTCATTTTCAAAGATTTTTGATGTTCATATTTTTGTCACACTGTGACTTACAATATGGTTGTTTTTTTGTCACATATGTGACGTGACGTACGTTACATAGTAGTGACATAACAGTGACATCACAATTTTTTTTTAATTGCCAGAAAAATATAATTTTACAGTAAATAACAAGTTTTGAAGAATTTTCATAATTTTTTATAGTTTTCTAAGAAGTCCACATCTCAGTCACAATGTGACATCACTGAGTGGTGGCATTTTGGTCACAGATGTGACGTGACCACAGTGACTTACAGTGACGTCACAACGACCTCACCGTGACCATGCATGCTATGAGGGTATATAATAGATATAAGAGTTTTTTATCCAGTTTAAATTTAATTGAATAATTTATTCAATTTTTTTCCTCATACTGCGTTTCTTACAGCTAAATACCCTAGTGATCCGACGAGGTTGGGAGGGGAGCGAAGATCGATTTTAACTTTGAGCTTTTTAACTTTGAAATTTTCGATTTGAGAAAAGTCGTAACGTGATGGTTTAAAATGAAGGACATTTTCGGATTCAGTGCTGAAAAATACATAAGAATCAATGTTCAAAAGCTAAAAATACAATCATCACATCTATTTTCTACTAAGAAATTTCCATTCTTTTTTTCTTTTCTTTTTTTTTTATTTACGATTTGCAAAAAGCTTTACGTTATGGTAAAAAATAAAGGACAATTTCAGATTCAGTGGTACAGAATACACAAGAATCACTTATCAAAAGCTATAAAACATGACATAACCCAATTTTGCAGGCTAATGTAATCTAATAGCATTTTAAAATATGTGCATCATTTTGTAAAGAATTAAAACGGTTAATTTTCATCATTTTATTTAAGAAAAATTCTGTTTTTTTTTTCTTATATGTTTATTACAAATTGTATATTTTGCATTAATATGCCAGTATTATTAAATATTTTAAATTTATATTGCAAGGTTAATTTTACCTTGAGCTATTTTTTAATATATCTGACAAAATTATATTACTACTAAATTTGTGAATAATCCGTAATTAGCTCAAAAAATATGCTCAAACTTTAAACAGCTATTATTTTGCCAATTATAATCGTAACTGGATTTTTTTGTTTTATTTGTCAGTGTAACAGGAAAGATTTAGTAAATATACCTTATAGGACCGGGGGGAAAATATAAAAATTTAAATTTCCTAATTTTTTTCTGGACCCAAATCGCTTTAAAAATAGTTCCTTACCTTATATGAACCATTTTTGTAATTGGAAGTATGCATCTAGGACCAACCGTTGCCAAAATAAAGGTCGGTCAGGTTATACGTGGACACTCTGTATCTGCATAATGTAATCAATTGTTATAAAATATAATAAAACTATTTCATCATAAATTTAATTTTTTAATGTTTGTTTTTAGTATAGATTAGCAGCATTTAAAAGTATATTCCAAAGATATTCAGGATATTCTTTGAAATCCGGAATAATAAAATCACCTGACACTAACGTACGTTAATTAAACTATGTCATTTCTTAATGACAACAATAGGAAAATATGCTGCATTTAGAACCTAATTAGTTTAGATTTGATTTAAATAAGGCAACTAATAACGACGGTTAGCCATTCAACGAATAAATATTCATTCAAAGGCGTGAAGAAGAAAGAAACGAAAATAATCGTATGTTATTAAGCATTAGTTTTAATGAACGTTTTGCGTGACTAAAAAATGTTCGGAAATTTTTAAGGCCTTCATGAAGGTAATAATTGTAAATGACACCAGCTAAAAAGTAATAAAATGAGAGTTAACTGATGATGTAAGCTAGGCAGTACAGAATAAGAATTTTTATGTATGAAACAATGTGAAAAAGTGTGTAATAAATAATATGCAGAGGTATATAATTACATGCATATTTTTACTTTTTAAAAAGCGATAAAGGTGATCTGTTAAAAAAAAATAAAAAAAAATAAATTAAAAAAAAACGTTCCTAACTATTAGAAAAACGTTTCATAAGCTTTTCCTTAAGTTCATACTTATGATTCTTTGTACAGTATGGATACCTAAAACTTTTAATTATTTTATTTCTATGGATTCGCATTATTAACATAACAATTAATAGAATACTTACAGTTAATATTATTAAATAACGAAAGTCTGCAAAAAAAAAAAAAATCTGCACAAGATTTATTAACTGTTTCTGATAGGTTTTTGCTCACTGAAACAGGAAAAAAAATTCATCATTCCAAGTTTTTTTTTTCGAAACTTATGTTTTTAGTTTAATTAAGCGTAAAATTTCTCTTTTTAACCTGAAATCTGGTATCGTGCTCTTGAGTAAAATAACATATTCAATGATGATACCATATATTAGTGTCATATATCTAAGAGTTACACTCAAGAAAAATACAAATAAAAAATACGAGGAATTTAAGAAACGAACAAAACCAGTTACACACAGACAATTTTTTACCAAGATTCCCACAAGATCTACTTAAATTTAAAGTGTAAGCAAGGTGAAAAGTATAATTTGGAACTTTTAGTATAATTTAACATAGTTACTTCTAATAAATTAATGTTTTTTTTTTTTCATCGTAGTTGTGTTTTCTAATATAAAACTCCCCATGTTTTGCAACAACACTGTACGTGATGAAAGAAAATAGAGTACATTTTTGAAGTCAGCACACTAAAAAACAGATAATTAATCAAAAATAGCCTTTGCAGCTAAAAGTGTGTAAGGTTACAGCCTTACGTGTGTAATTAACTGGTAGAATTTTATAAGTAGGTAGCAAATCTAGAAATGCTGTTCTTGAGATTTTAAAAAAGTTAATTAATAATTTCGGTAAGATTCTAATAAAGGATCAAAGAGAAAATGTAAAATGAAGGTAATAACAAAGTATTATAATATGGGATATTGATTCCTAATTCCACTTCTAAAGTGTAAATTTGTAGATTCGACATGACTTTTTTATATGTTATATTGCTGAATTTATCGCAGACGTTAGAACGCTTGAAACATCCAGTCATATATGAGCGTTTTAAATTTTACCAGTGAAATAGAATTTTGAGCCTCTGATCCCCTTAAATGAATTATGTGAAGAAATCAGGTATCATGATGATTTTAAAGAAAAACTTAAAAAAGCATTTTCATGGAAAATTGTGATTATTGTCCATTGTAGATGTATAACATAAAACTATAAAATAGTTTTAAAAGTTTGCAATTTTTTGTGTATTCTTGAAAGATTCGCCGTTATTAAAAAACAAAGATTTCTAAAAAAAGTATTAATTTCACGCAAAATGAAAATATCATCATTTTATTACTTCCTCTTATTCATTTTGTTTCCTATCTTAAAGTATTACAAAAGTGAATTAAATAAAAGTACATTAAAATCTCAACCATGTCCAGTGAAAGTATAATTTAATACTACGTTTACTAAATCCTAACTTTCACAAAGTTCATTGCAGAATATCAAATAAAGAGATCGGAAACAAAGGAAAGTTTATTTCATGATCCAGATCAATGGTTTCTTTAAAAGATTGTACATAACGTAAAGAAAAATTACGTTTCGGAACAAACTTGAATGTCTGTCTTTTTAGGTGCGTTCTTAATTATATAAATACGTACCACCTATAGTCGTCGTTCAGTCCGTCTGTCTGTCCGTCCGCCCGCATATAACAGAGCAAAAACTACCCGACCGAATGATCTGAAATTTTTAATATATAATTGCTGCAAAATTTTGTCGAGCCATTTCCAATTTTATGAAAATCGGATGTATAGTTTAATTACAGGGACAGTCAAAAGTTTTTCTTTACATTACGGACAATGGGAAAAATTATTGCAAGTAAATTTTAATGATGTTACAGACTTCCGAATGGTTTGAAATTTTTAATATATAATTGCTGCAAAATTTTGTCGAGCCTTTTCCAATTTTATGAAAATCGGATGTATAGTTTAATTACAGGGACACCCAAAAGTTTTCCGTTACATTACGGCCAGTGGGAAAAGATTATAGCAAATGCATTTTAATGATTTTACAGCCTTCCAAATGGTCTGAAATTTTTAATATATAATTGCTGCAAAGTTTTGTTGAGCCATTTCCAATTTTATGAAAATCGGATGTATAGTTTAATTACAGGGACACCCGAAGTTTTCCGTTACATTATGGCCAATGGGAAAAAATTATTGCAAATGCATTTTAATGATTTTACAGCCTTACGAATGGTCCGAAATTTTAAATATATAATTGCTGCAAAATTTTGTCGAGCCATTTCAAATTTTATGAAAATCGAATGTATAGTTTAATTACAGGGACAGTCAAAAGTTTTCCGTTACATTACGGGGAATGGGGAAAAAATTATTGTAAGTGCATTTTAATGATGTTACAGACTATGCACTTATGAAGCGCAAAAAAATATACATTCAGTACAATATGGGGTGCAAAAAATAATTATAAAACTAGTTATAGTACGAACGCACCTCATTTGCCACGTTTGACGAGCAATTTCCAACTTGTTTCTTTTATGGAAAAAAACATCAAAGTGTATTTCCGATTCTTATATGCAGCATACTGCATTACAAAAGCGTGAAATCGTATTGTGAATATAGTCTTTGCTACATATTTAAATGAAGTTTCTTTGAAATGATTTCACAAAATAACATTTAGCAAAAGAACATTAGAACTTGATTTGACCAACTAAATTTTACAATATTATACATTTGTATAATATTATTATTTCAATTTTCTGTAAGATTGAATGGGACGTTAAAAAAATTTAGATTAAATAAAAAATCGATAAAAAGAATGTAGTTGTTTATAAATTTTTCATATATTGTAAAAAGGGCTTTGATGTTTCTATAAAGTTTTTTTACAGCGCTCCATTCAATATAGCTACAAAGTATTGCTACAAAATTAAACTAGAATATAGATACAAACAAAATGAACTATTTGAATTTTAATAAATACATGAAATCGCAGCTTTTGTACTATTATCCTTCAATGGTAGATGTTATGAAACAATATTCTGCAAAAGTGAAAAAAATATATATAAATTTATGAAAAAAAAGAAAAGAAAAGAAAACATGTTGCAAATATAAAGACAATTCATCATTACTTCAGTAATTTGATCATATTTCTGTACACTGTAACATGTATTTTGCGTAAAATGCGTGTTTTTAGCATAAGCGAACGCAAGTATTATGGACTATAATGACAGTCAAATGTGATATTTTTAACTCTAAAAATATTATTTTATTTGTTTTATTTTTTCCTTTCTTACCTTTTGTAATACGATTATTCCCACAAGAACTTTAAAAGCAACCTAGCGAAATGCGCACAATGCTACACACAACAAATTAATTATGCACCTTAGCAGGATTTTTTTTTCTTTTGTAGCTACACACTCTTGAATATAAAAGTTATTTTATCTAAAATATCATCCTAAAGTACTTTTAAAATGCAAGATTCAATATTTCTAAGCGCAAGTTCCCTTAACAAAAAGGTTTTCATTAGGCAAACATATGACTCCTGCAGGTTGTGGGTAACCATTTGTCAAATATAAGCATTTTTATCGCAAAAGCTTTTGGCTGTCGTCATGCATAATTGGAAAAAAAACTTTCTGAGTTGGGATTTTTAGTCAGCGAACTGGCTTAAAGTTGTAATGTTACTTTCACACATTTCGCTCTCTGATCGCTTACTGACTGGACCCAAGTTTAGCTCTCTGACGTGTTTGTTTATCGTCTAGGGCATCTCACCTTATGTCTGACGGTTCGCCAATAAATGTTGAAGTATTTATTTCAATAAAAACCTGCAGTGTTTCAAACAATAAGAATTCCGTAATCTGGAAATGAAATTCACTGTCACTCGAGTATTGAAACATCGTCATAGTAACATCCCTCAAAACCCCCTCACTCACTTAAAAGAACAAAAAAAAAACTCGCAGCGTAAGAACATATTTTTTTTTTAATATAAAGGATTGCTTAAATGATAATTAAATGGCAATATTTATATTAACATGATACATACGTTTATCTAAAATCTTCTGTATGAATAAATTTCCATTGTCCAACTGTCTCTATTATGTCTAACGCATTTCTTGTTTTGTGTAATTCTATTCAAAATGTAATTCCCGTCGTTTTACATTTGCATTTATCATTTTTTTTTTGTACTGGAATAACAAAATTCTTATAACAGAAATTGTATTTGTCGTGATTATTAAAAAAAAAAATCATTTTATTAAAGCTGATTTGCTCTTCCACTTATTTAATTTGTTTACCCTGAAATACACTTTAAAATTTATTACATTTAAATTTCTGTTATGACTAATTCCATGAAAATTATCATGTATGTCACACAGCTGAAAATCACTATGCTTGTTGGCCCCCTTTATTTTCGAAAAGTTTGCTTCGCATTATCCAATTGATGAGATATCTCCTATAAAATAAATCACATTTTTCCGTTCTAAAATACTGGTAGCCAACAAGCATAGCGATTTTCATTTGTGTAACAGACATGAGAAATTTTCATGGAATTAGCCTTATGTAAATGTAAGCATATCCGTTACCCTTTGACGACATTTAACTTTTGTTTGAAATACAATAAAGTAAATTTAGAAACAATAAGTGAACGTTAATTACGGAAGCAATAAGTGACTTTACAGCGCCGAAGCAATAAGTGAACTTTGCATTACGGAAGCAATAAGTGGACATTAAATAACAAGTGAAACTCTAAATGTTGAAATAAATTTAGAACTTAATTTTGTATAATTTCATACTAAAAATTCAAAACTCGAACATGTTAAGCAACATATGTATACACGCAAATATTTAACATGATACATTTATTTTATTTTTGATAAATATTTCCGCGTGCAATAGTAAAACATTATATGCAGTTTTTTTTTTCAATTAAAATGTGATGTTATACATGTAGTAATTATACTTTATTTCTACGTTAGCTATCTTTGAATAGGACAAACGTATAACTATAGATATAAATTTTATTATAAGTTTTAAAAAAATATTGTTATTATTACAAAGAGAAACTGCAATTAAATAAATATTTTTCTTTTTCATAAAGAGTAATATTTTGCATGTAAATATAATAAATGTTGACCGGTATGAAGTATAAAAAAATGAGTATATAAATAATCATTATTTAAAAAATTAACTGAGAAGTAAACGATATTTTAAAATTAAATTTCCAAATTATCATTATAACACATTCAGCACTAAATTCTATCATAATATGACGAATATTGTTCTCGTTAAACCATTACTGTTCTTTGACATTTATCTTTGCTTCCATCTGGATGTATGTTTTTACATTATGAACCGCATCAATAACTGGCTTCTCTGATTTCGAATTCAAGAAAATATTGAACGATATTTGAAAATTTGTAACGCATGTAATAAAAATGTTCGCTTTCTAATAAAATAAGAAGAGTTTGTTCCTTTCACTAAATTGGGATCTAATAACCATTGAAAATGTGTCATATCAGATAAAAAACAATTATTTTATAGATTCTTTTCGGCATTGACTCCTAAATCACTCATTATGAGAAAATAAGCAACTCAAAGAATAATTAGTTTTGTATACTAACACAGATATTATATAAATAATAACACTTTACTTGTATTATAATGATATTTGTCTATAATGGAACTTGATATTCACTTCATCTTTCATTTACTGCATGTACATTAATTTATAAATATATATATTTTATTTTGAAATTGTTATTTTTACTTTTGATACATAAAATGTAGTATTGTAATAAAATATTATTAAAATCAAAAATATATATTGTCAGATATGACACTCTACTTATTCTAATCCTTGATATGAAGTAAGCAGCAGAGCACTCATCATGTGATCTTACTGGCCTGAAAATTATAAGAAGTTTTCAAGGTTACCACTGAAAATAAAACTTAAAGATACTCAGATTCCGCATTCTTTGAAATAGTAACTGTGCTTATCGAAGTTTTCTCTTTTTTGTTTAACATTTTATTTCCCACGAATAAATCAATTTATAAAAATCAAAAAGTGTGGTTAAGTGATTTTTCAATGCAAATTGAAGAGCTTAATGGAAGAACATGTTATCAAAGTAAACTACAGCTTTTGGCAGAATATATAACTGAGAGCCTTCAAAAATATATTTTAAAAATAGTAGAATAATTTATCCATCAAGGTCTTATTAGCCACCCATATGAGCAGAGAATCAATAGAGATCTTCTTACGCAATGGGTATATTTGCAATGAGTGTCCATGGAGGTCCCTAAAATTTGGAAAGAAATGCTACACAGAGTCAAGAAACGATAATGTAAAATAATTCACGTTCACAAATTTCCATTTTTAATATTGCAGTTTATTTCATTATCGTTGTGCTCGAGGGATTTATGATTTTGTTTACTAGTTTACAATTTGATTTTTTTGCAAAAATAGTTTTATAATTTTATTTTCTTGAGAATGCTGCCGTCTGATGCAATGAAACATGTCGAAATGCAAATAAATAACGGTACTTTGCCTTTTTAAAAATTTATATTTACAATTATAGCAATTATTGTGTATTTTTATATTTTGAAGTGATTTTTGTATATAGTTTTAGAACATGTTATGTAATTTTTGTTTTCTGTATTTCTTTTCATTTTTTCGATGATGGCATTATTAAATGTTCTATCATAAAGTAAAACTAAAATACCAAAATTATATTTAGTCTTGAAGATTTCACACATTGTCCATTAGCATTAAATATTTCAATATGTTTCTATTCTATGTCTATATGTCAATATTCAAATGTTTTCAATGTTTTTTTTTTTTTATATTTGAAAATTTATGTTTATAAGTTTTTTCAAGAGAGTTTAGTAACGCTAATTAGTCTATTAAATATATGCTATCAATACGAAGAAAACAACAATAAAATTTACAACAAAAGTCCTTCCACTAAATTTTCCACTAACTCCAATGTGTTACATAAATCTTCCTCTACTAAGCTCTTCACTTGCGATAGAATATTTAAACAAACAAATACAACAATAGTATTTTTAGTAAATAATAACCTGCGTCAAAAATAACTTTCAATTTATAAATTATTTACAAAATGGTCATTGTATTTTATAAACAGAAAGTTTCATGACAACAATAATTCCAACTATAATTATAAATAACACTATATATAGTAACGAATATGTTTATTTTACTTCCCGTACAATGTTTTGCAATATAAAATATGATGCATTTCTCATATAATATTGCATACATTAGTAAATAACAAGTCTTCTGGTGATATATTATAAAACATTATGTTAACCATCATACTTTGCTTACATTGAAATGATATTTTAATGTAAGACAGACGGATACTGTTTTCAAATAATTTTATTTCACATAAGTTTATTAATATATTGTTATGCATATGTAATTTTACAGAATTTCTTTATAGTATACGAAATAAACATTTTTATACATATAATGAAAAAGATAATTAAAAATTATATTACGATATGTAAATTTAACTATCATAAACCAATACAAATGGTCATCTGCAAATGTGAATATATTAATTATAAATGAATTTTTATCAAATTAAAAAGATTTATCCTTTAGTAAAAAAGAAAGCAACCCCCCCCCCAAAAAAAAAAAAAAAAAAAAAAAAAAAATCAGTGAACATTAAAAAATAGAAATATTTGTAGAACCAAGACATATTCTGCATGCCCGAATTACCTTAAGTTCCACATATACCATTTTCTTCAACATGAAGAGTAATGTTTTAAATTTTAACTAAATCAATAATCTTGAAATTTTCAGTCATTAAAAATGCGTCATTTTTTTAAATATATAAAACGGAAAAATAGCGATTAAAATTTTATGGTACATGCTCCACCTTAAATTATTGTAAACACAGTGATGATTTAACTTTTTTTTAGATAGGTTATAAAAAACATTCTTATATATATATCTTCCTCAGACCCGATGTATCCAACAGGATACACATCTTTACAATTTTTTTTTCTCGTATATAAATAATGTTTAAAAAAGGGAAATTGGTGTATAGAGCCTTACAGGTAGCAGAACTAAACAAATTAGCATTTTTTTTCTCATAGTGCTTTTTTAGCGATATACCTGTTATACAAAATGTCTTGCAGCAAAAATTCACAAAATGAACAAAAGCGAAAACGTAAATAGTTTTTCGGTACATTAAGTATCATTTGTAGATTCCATTAGAAATTAAAAAAATATTAAATGTATAATTATTTCACGTTTTGCATTTTTTTTCAATGTAATGCAAAAGAAATGTAAAATAAAAAATCCTAACAAACTGTCAAAACATGTACTTATTGGGTCCCCGTGTATTATCGAATTTTATGTACAAAAATACATTTTAATTTTTTTCGCTTTTGAATCTTTCTTAGTTATCGGTTTGTTAATATAAATTCATAATGAAGTAAAACAAAATATAATAATAAACCCGTTTGAAGAGGACAAAAGATATAAAACAGATTATCACGTAATTTTAATCTATAAGGTACTTGTACCCAATATGGACAGTGTTCTCAATATAGACACCCCTAATATCTTTAAAAGTAACGATTTTGATCGAGAAATGGCGCTACATGTCCGTGAAAAAAAGCAGTTGAAAAGATAATTAAGCCTGGAAAGTGCAAAAAAGCGCATTGTTCGCCATCTGGAAGGAAACTTGTTGTTTCGTGGTGTGCTGATCGTAATTACAGGTAAGTTTAAATTCTTATTAGATATGGTAAAATTCCTTTAAATATTGAAAAGTGGAGTGTTTTATAAAGCTGATAAAACATATTTTCGATTGCTATTGCATATATTGCTTAAAAATGTTTTCTTTGTTTATTTATTACAAGATTTAGTGAAACTATGCCCGATTCCCAATATGGAAACCTTATATCCACATTTACGACACAAAATTAATTTTGAATTGCGTTTGCAAAAACCTTATTTCAAAGATTATTTTTTCGTCATTCTTTGAAAGATTAAATACAATCGGTTATTTGCAATTTATTACCGAGGCATATTTTTAAAATTAGAATAACATACATTATTTTCCAAGAACATTTCACCTTTGACAGTAATCTTGAGAATTAAAATAAATTGAAAGGAAAAAAATAAACATATTGTTGCAATTACCATCACCTATAATTTATTTACCACCTATAATTTTATTATTTTGTAAGGGAGTCATAATTTTTTCGTTGAGAAATGCTTTTTAGAACTAATACAAATGTGTTTCTAATCAAGTTTAAAGTTATATGTATGTAACACGTAACAGGTATCTAGCATTGCTTAACGTGCAATTTTGAAGAACCACATGAATTCACATTTGTATTTTATATAAAGTCTTTTCATATTTTAAATTAAGATGAGAAATCAAACTATTAAAACAAAATTTAAAAAACTTTTAGCTTTAATCAGCCAAAAATGAAAATCACTGGAATATTCTGAATTATCCACATTACGATACAAAGTTATCGCATCAGCATACGTAAACAAGCAACATATTTTTCCTTTATTTGTAATTCAATCCCATATTCATCCTAAAATTCTGTACTATATTAGCATAATTATGCAATTTTTTTTAATATTGCCTGAAACCCCGTTTAAGATATACAGTCGTACCTCGTTATCCCGACACCCGGTTTTTCACGTCACTCTGGTTATCACGTCAGTCACACGTCAGTATCACAAGTCCCATTTTCTGCATATAATTTTAATGTAAACTCGGGATTTTTTGTCATTGAATAATTTGCAACTCCCTATATCCCAAAGATTTAGGAAAATTACCCATTTTTCATAATCCATCTTTTATAGGCTCGGAAATTAAGCGGTAAGAAACGGCTTAGCCATACTTTTCTCAAAAGTGTCTAAAATACCCATTGAGATAAATGAGAAATTTTACTTCAATCCTTTACTTGAATAAATAAACCCACACATTATGAATGAAACCACTTATGTTCCAGATAGACGTATCAGTCTACTCGAGGTCTTTTTGCTCTGGTCAGGCGGCGCTTTCTTGTGGTCACAGGGCGTTTTTAATCCAACTAAAACGGAAGCACTGCATTGCATTGAAACGATCATAAATTATCTAATATCCATTTCTGAAACAACGAATATTTATTACAATACATTGTATAATATTCAAAGAATAATTGTAAAAAGCACATTTAGGGATAAGCAAACCTTAAGTCATCAATATTTCATGTAACAATAATAATAATAAAAAAAAAAAAACAAGTACCCATATAGCACGAAAGCTCCCGAAAACTTCCCCAGGATCTCCAAGTCATCCCGAATTCCTCCTGATACTAAAATGACAAAATGGGGATGTCCTGAGGAATAGACGTTTAAGATCTCCTCAGGAGTGAGCTCCCAGTGACGTCCTATGGAGTAAAGTCCAAGGACGTCAGTGCTGGGGAGATACCTGGGAAGCTATTCCTGGGGAAGTACCTGGGAAGCCATGCCTGGGGAGGTACCTAGGCAGTCGTTCTTGGGGAAGTACCTGGGAAATCATTCCTGGGGAAGTATTTAGGAAGTTTCAGTGCTGGCGCCATCTCATGAGTGATTCTGGAGTACAATACTCAATTGCTTTTTATTAAAATAAAGTGAATTCAATTTAATCGGGATCGATTTTTAATGAGTTTGTTTCATATTGTTAATTATTCGATTTATTATTTTTTAACAAATTAGATAATTGTCAATAAATTGTAATTATTTTTAATTATTGCAATAGTTTTTAATCATTTTAGTTAAATTAAAATGTTTAATTCAATATTTCAGTTAATTCATATTTTAAATAATAATTACTATATGTCTTTTAAAGCACATTTTGTCCATTTATCGTTATTTTATTAATTTTCAATAAATAACATGACACATTTTTCTTTATTATTATTATTATTTTTTTATTAATTAAGGAATTAATTTAATTTGTTTAAATTAACCAAATATTAAGTTTCTAAATCAATACACTAAAACCTCCAAATGAAAGACAGTTCTGGACCATATATTTTTCCGGTATTTAGAGGTAAAGATATCTATACAAAGAAAATAATATGTCCTTACCGTGTGTTTGTTTGTAAGCAGCCGTCTAAAATTTTTTTGTGAAAATAGTCTAAATCGAGTCCTGCTGCACCTGAGGCTAAGATTTTTCATATTTTGAAAATTAGCTAACATACTTATAAAACGCCACATTTAAACAAAAAATAGACAAAACTGTCGCGATGAGAAAAGGGCATTTTTATTTCAGCATATAACACCAACTTAAAGTGAATACAATTCACGTTAAAATGGCACATTTCATTTAAAAATATATAAATATTCAGCCGCAACCCCCCCGATACGAGGTTTTTTTGCAAAGGTTTTATGTTATAAAAAATACATTCTTACAAAATCGGTTAAAAGATATAAATTCATGCAAAATTAAGGTTTAATTCAGATTATTATCCCAGGACTGGGAAGTACTGCTAAGCTAAGCTCATCTGGTATACTTTATACAGGTGTTGGGAATGAGAAAATGTTAAATAAATAGAAGTGTCAGTTCTAGAGGTTTAACGATATTTTGTTTTAGTTTTATTTTATCTTTAATTTATTTTTTAAATATAAGTTTGACATATTAATTAATCATTTTTCTGTTATCTTTTTAAAATTACCATACATAATGTTATTTTCCCCCTCAATAATAAAAGTGAAGTCTCCATTTAAAGAACTTCAGAAATATAAATAACATTATTAGATTCAGAAAAGGTAGATAAATATTCACCTGTTCTTCCTAAATAACAAATATTTCTGCAGAATTTTAAACTGAGAGGTATTTTGCGTTATATATAGAGAGAGTTAAAACTTCTATTTAAGAAACATATTTCCTATTTAGCAAATTTTTAGTTTCGGATATCTATGAAACATTAATTTTGACGGAACTTCTTTTCTCTTTTAGCCATGGAACTAACTCCATTCTTTTAGCATGCATATGCCCAACAGACTTCTCATATCTCTTCAAGTAGCTTTTCTCTGAGATAATCCATAGCTAAGGGTCAGGGAGAATATTATAACTGGATTACCAGTTGACTCTGAATAGAGCGGATCCGCCCCCAATCACTTTTGTCAGCTGAAAATGTGCGTGCATGCTTGCTGCAAGTACATAATACCAGTGAAAGAAAGTTTTTGAAAGGAGAAAAAAAAAAAGTGTTATTCCAAGAATTTGAACAAAACCCATTTCTGAAATAACTAAGCGAAGGCGTTTGTCCATATTTGTGAAAATTGTTTAATTCAAAGGTTTCTAAAAAAAGAAAAAAAAAATATTTATTTAGTTTGGGATTTATACAAACTAATTTGCTTATAAAATAAAGATCTGATATTTTAAATCAAAGCATTCGTACTTTTGGGCATTTTAAGCCTGAATGTAACTTTTATTAACTAAAATTAAATTACATTTCAAGAAATCACTAAAAATATTTTACATCGTTAATTAAATGAAAAATGGTTCATAATGAATGTCTTATGCACAGAAAGCTTTCACACGATTTTAAAGGTCGTTAAATAGAGATTTAACTGCAAATTAGTTTTCTTTATTACAGTAAGAAAATAAAATAGTTTTGTAACAGGCATAAATTTCATTAATAGTTTCTATTTTTATGTAACATTTTTTGTAACTATTTATGTAACTATTTTTATGTAACCTATTTGTTCATTGTAATGATGGAATATTGCAATCTATTTTCATCCCAGATCCTGATATGATACAATTTTACAAGTTTGCACGAAAAAATGTGTTTTTGATGACAATATAGCATTTAAAAAATTTTATAACGTTATTATAAAATAATAAATTGATTTTAAGGCATTTTTCAATTCGCCCGCGACAGGTGGTAAATCACCAAACATCTGCAACTCCTACAATCCTATGGGAGTTCGAAAAACAATGAAATTAATGATGCGTCAATAAATGCTCACAAAAATATGCCAAATCGCAATGAAATATTTTAAAGAATAAAAAGTAGAAAAAAGATTATAAATAGAAAAATGAATTCTAAAATATAATTTTTAAAATACGCCCTTAATAGTTAATAATTTCTTATTAATTGATTTGTGATTATGCATTCAGAAATCAGTGTAGAAATTCCAAAAACATGGTTTAAATAATGTTTAATCCCCCCCCCCCCCCCATCTTAAAAAAGAAAGAGAAAAAAGTAATGTTTTTTTTTTCATAAATTTACTTAATAAGTGCGCTTTTTACCAAGCGTAAAGCAAACTTTACCTGTAAAAAAAAAAAAAAGGGAGAAATAAAAAAGTATTTGCTTTGAACGGATTCTTTGAATTGGAATAACTAAAATTAAATTATATCGCAAAATACTCAGAAACGTTTAGCATCATTAATTGTATGAAAAATAGTACAGAATGAATTTTCTAAGTATAGAATGATTTCAATGGATTTTAAATAAGAAAAGCTAAGACAATATTATTGTCATTTAAAAATATAATTTCATGTAGGAATTTGAAAATTCAAAGATCTTTATGTTATCTTAAAGAATTATTGATAAGCCCTTTTTTTTACTTATGAATTTCAATTTATATTGAATACATACAAAAGCATACGCATTTAAATTTGCAATAAAAGTTAGATAATTCCGGCTTATATGAAGCACATGAAATATGGATATTTTCTAATTTTGAGTTTCAAAAGAGGGGGAAAATACATGAATACCTTAGAACTTTTCTTATTCAACGGCCCTGTAGCATAATGGATAGAGCGCGCGTCTCGTGTTCGTAAGTACCCTAGATCAAACCCGGAAGGTAGAATGAAGGTAAGAAATTTGTTCCCAACAGTCTTTCATATAATTTCGTGTACGTGCTTGGTAATTGTAATGTCTGTTACATGTGAAACTGTCTGATAATTAGTTAAAAAATAACTAAATTGTTTTACATTAATTACTTTAATCTATAGCTTCAAAAATTTTTGTGGCATATTAAGTGACCTTGAAGTTTCCCAAAGTCCTCCACTATCACTTCCTAACATCTTCCCCAGGGAGGATCCTAACACCTCCCAGGGAGGATCCTAAAGGAGGTCCTGAGGAGCTCTCCAGGATGCTGCAGGGCGGACATTTTCTGTTCCTGAGGACCTCCTGGTGACAAATTTCTGCATCCTCAGGGATGCCCGTGGGATGATGGTGTTTTATTGTAAATCTTCCTGGGGATGTCCTGGGGAGGCAAATGTGCTATATGGGTAGTCATAAATCTGATTTATATTCTTTTCAAATTTGTTTTTGCGTTTCTTTTCTGTTAAATAATAATGTTTTATTGCTTAACCCCTTGAGGGGCGGTGGGATATATTTTATCACATCTACGATTAATGAAGATTTGCACCAGAAAATTTTTATGAAATTTTACTTTTCTAACTTTGATGAAAAAAAGTTGTAAAATTGATTTTCCTTATTTTGAAATAAAATTTTTCTAAATTTCCGGTAGGAATTCTGCATTACACAAACGTAATTGCTTGACCTTCAAGGGGTTAAAACTGCAAGAACAGTTATGAATTTAAAATTGTCTTAAATTAATTAAAAATCCAGCTTTTTATAAACATATTTTCCTCCGACAGCGGTTACCGCGACACTCCGCTTATGACGACACTTTTTCCTGGTCATTGGAGTGTCGAGATAACGAGGTTCGACTGTATTTAAAAATTTTGAATGTAAGAAGGAAAACAAATTATTGCATGTATGAGTATACACTATAAAAATATGTAAAATAAACTTTTAAGCTTATTTTTATTATCAATATTTTCCCTTTATTTGTAATCTAATCTCATATTCATGCCAAAAGTTCTATACTACATTAGCATGATTATGCAATTTTTTTTTTCTAATATTGCCTATAACCATAAAAAGTCCTGTGCAAGACAATTTTTAAAATATATGAAAATAAAAACTAACTTAGGAATTTAACAATTAAATAATATCTAATATTCAGAAATAAATTTCTATCAGGATTTAAAGAGAAAAGAGAAAAAATAAAAAAACAAAAAAGTATTAAACAGTAATGTTTTTAACAGCTCTTACTTTTTTCAAAGATTTAGAGCCCTCCCCTCTCTCCCCTACCCCCCTTGCATATCCCTATGTTTCTGTTAAAAATAACTCGAATTTGCCGGTAGAAAAATTCATATTCGAGCGGAATAACTTTCTTCAACTTTTTATTTACAACCTCAGCATTATAAATAAACACCTTTCTATTCCTTTTATTTTGCATTTTTTATTGTTTTAAATATTTAATTGTCATGCTTGGTACCCATTTGGGATAAAATTTTCCGATACGTTCAAATCCACAAAATTTTTTTCTGTATTTTAAAAAGTTTCAAAAATAAAAAATATATATATTGCAGATTAAAAACCGCAAACTTAGAGTAATTATATCTTAACTCACCGGAAATTGGGGAGATGTGGGAGACGTTATCTCTAATAGGTTTGCAATCTCTGTACAACACATGTTCATCAGCGCCAAGATTTCGACAAAGCGAATAAATACATTTTTATATAAATTTAATATATACATGTCATAATAGTGACAAATTTTAACTTAAATCAGTTTCATTTAGTCAATGAATCGTTTTTACATTAAAATTTTGGAGAAAAAAAACAGATATCGAGTGAGATTTTATTAAAATAGTCAATGCACTTCTTCTTGCAGCGGAAGTATAACGATCGCAGTATATTCAATACTATCAAGTTCCTTGTTCCTCAAGTATAGTCATAACAGGATAACGTCTAATTATGTACAACATTTGCTATACCTGGCATTAAAATGGTCTTTATTTGAGATAAATCATTATTCGTTTGATATAAAAATGAGCATATCTACAGTAATATATCTACTTTCTATATTAAAGTTACCAAACATGGTGCGTGAAGTAAGATTATTAAATAAAATACTTGTGATTATATAAAACAAAAGATGTTATATTTGTATTACAGTGGATCATAGTTTCTTTTTATGAAAGGCGAGGACGGAATATATATAAACAATATATAAAATTCCTTATAATAGATCGTGCTGTACAATTATTATTCAGCAGTTTTATGTCAACCGTTGTATTGCAAGACATATTGCTGACTATAGCAGATTACGATTATTGTATTAATAACTAACCTTTATTTGATATCTGAGAATCGAAGCAGCATATACAAAAATCCACACTTTTCCGTTGGCTTTAACGATTGTTGTTGCATGCACAATAAAATGCGCAATTTTTTTTTTTTTTTCGTGAAAACTGTGTTTTAACGTATTTTACAAATTTGAATCAAATGTTATAAACGTTTCAAAAGTATAACATTTAAATATACAAATGTCTAAATTGAACGAAAATACACAATTATTTGCTTTCGTATACGTATATTCTGATTATAAATACATTTTAAAAAGATACATTAAAATCGTAGATTGCATTCATATATTTGTGCTTTTAAACGGTGAACATTTTGTAGAATGTTTTACGAAATCGCTATACTTTTAACATTTATCACAATTTTAATAACCGCTGTAATAATGTTAACAACAATAACAAATTAACAAATAATAAATTACCTTATTAATATTAAATGAACTTCCGAATTATAATAAATTTATTTTTTTCTCTTTTTTATAAGGGTGATTCGAAGCGTGTAACGGAGACTTATTTTTAAAAGAGTAACGAGAAACTGGAGCAGATAAAAGTTATCTTCAACTGTAAGCTTTAATTCTTACATAACAGATTACTCTTGTCACAAAATCTGAATCAAGTTACAAATCAGTAAGCTTAAAGCTATGCAATTATGGAGCATTATTCTGCCACTATTCGACGTCAGTTAAATAACTAGACGTTCGTCTTGTGATCGCAGGCACTTCAATCATTATATAGCCGTGACTGGATACCGTCTAATTATATACAACATTTGCTATCTCTGTCATTAAAATAGTCTTTATTGAGAGAAATTGATCTTTGTTGGATATACATACGAGTACAGCTCCAATAATATATCTACTGTTTTTAGTGACGCGTGAAGTAACACTATTGAAATATTTGTAATAATATAAAAAAAAAAGATGTTAGATATGGATTATAGTTGATCACACTGTGTTTGTATGAAAGTCAAGAGCGGAATATATATAAACAATATATAAAATTCCTTATAATGTGCTGTACAATTATTATTCAGCGTTTTATACCAACCATTGTATTTTAAGACCTATTGCTGAATATAGCAGATAACGATGATTTTGTTAATAATTATCCTTTATTTGATATATGAGAATCGGAATGATATATACAAAAATCAAAACTGTTCCTTTAACTTTGCAGTTTTCTGTCGCACGCACAATAAAATGTATCATTTTTTTATGAAAACCATATGGTTTAACTTATTCAACAATTTCTAGTCAAATGTTAAATTTAACAAAATAATTTTATACAATAACATATAAAACGACTAAAAAGTATAACATTTAAATATAGAAAGGTATAAAGTCAATGAAAATACACAATTATTTGCTTTAGAATACGTATAACCTGGTTATAAATATATTTTAAAAGATACATTCAAACCTTAGTTTGCATTCATATATTTGTACTTTTAAACGGTGAATTTTTTTTTAATGTTTTACGAAATTGCATTAGCTTTAACATTTAACAGAATTTAAATAATCGTTGTAATAACCTTAATAGCAATGACAAATTAACTCATAATGAATAAACTTAACACTAGAAATACGAGAATTTCTACACAAGCTTAAAGAAAAAATTAATACCAGAATTTTTATTTCAAACTGTTTAACTTATTTAATTACCGCTTTTTAGGTGCGTTCGTAATTATATAAATACGTAGCACCTATAGTCGTCGTTCAGTCCGTCCGTCCGTCTGTCCGTCCGTCTGTCCGCATGTAACAGAGCAAAAACTACCCAACCGAATGGTCTGAAATTTCAAATATATGATTGTTGCAAAATTTTGTCGAGCCATTTCAAATTTTATGAAAATCGGATGTATAGTTTAATTACAGGGACAGTCAAAAGTTTTTCTTTACATTACGGCCAATGGGAAAAATTATTGCAAGTGCATTTTAATGATATTACAGCCTTCCGAATGATCTGAAATTTTAAAGATATAACTGTTGCAAAATTTTGTCGAGCCCTTTCAAATTTTAGGAAAATCGGATGTATAGTTTAATTACAGGGATAGTCAAAAGTTTTTCTTTACATTACGGCCAATGGGAAAAATTATTGCAAGTGCATTTTAATGATATGAGAGCCTTCCGAATGATCTGAAATTTTAAAGATATAACTGTTGCAAAATTTTGTCGAGCCCTTTCAAATTTTAGAAAAATCGGATGTATAGTTTAATTACAGGGACAGTCAAAAGTTTTTCTTTACATTATGGCCAATGGGAAAAATTATTGCAAGTGGATTTTAATGATATTAGAGCCTTCCGAATGATCTGAAATTTTAAAGATATAACTGTTGCAAAATTTTGTCGAGCCCTTTCAGATTTTAGGAAAATCGGATGCATAGTTTAATTACAGGGACAGTCAAAAGTTTTTCTTTACATTGCGGCCAATGGGAAAAATTATTGCAAGTGCATTTTAATGATATTACAGCCTTCCGAATGGTCTGAAATTTTAAAGATATAATTCTTGCAAAATTTTGTTGAGCTATTTCAAATTTTAGGAAAATCGGATGTATAGTTTAATTACAGGGACAGTCAAAAGTGTTCCGTTACACAACGGGGAATGGGAAAAAAATATTGGAAGTGCATTTTAACGATGTATCAGACTATGCGCTTTATGAAGTGCAAAAAATTATACATTCAGTACAATATGGGGTTCAAAAAATAATTATAAAACTAGTTATAGTACGAACGCACCTCATTTGCCACGTTTGACGAGCAATTTCCAACTTGTTTCCCTTTATGGCTGTAAAACGTATTTTATAAAATAAAAAAATCCGGTTCGAACCGAAATATAGCCATATGGTTAGGGGGGCAAAATGGCTTCTCAGCGTCATTCTAGTGTAATAACATTAAAAGTAACAGAATGGAACAGCAATATTAATAACATTAAAATCATAATAAATTTAATTATTTTCCTTATTTCTATAACACTTATTCAAAGTGTGTAACGGAGACCTATTGTCACAAAATAACGAGAAACTGAAGCAGATGAAATTTATCTTAAATTGTACATTCTTACATAACAAATTACTCTTGTCACAAAATCTGAATCATGTTACACATCAGTAAGCTTAACGCTATGCAATTATGGAGAAATATTCTGCCATTATTCCACGTCAGCTAAATAACTAGACATTCATCTTGTGATCACAGGCACTTCAATCATTATATAGCCGTGGCTGGTTACCGTCTAATAATATACAGCATTTTTTATCTCTGTCATTAAAATGGTCTTTATTTGAGAGAAATTGATCTTTGTTCGATATACAAATGAGCATACCTACAATAATATACATACTATTTATATTAAAGTTTGTCAAACATGACGCTTAAAGTAAGACTATTAAATAAAATATGTGATAATATAATATATATATATATATATATATATATATATATATATATATATATATATATATGTTATATTGGATTATAGTGGGTCACAGTGTTTTTTGTATGAAAGTCAAGAACGGGATACGTATAAACAGTATATAAAATTTCTTATAATGGATCATGCTGTGCAATTATTATTCAGTGGTTTTATGACAACCATTGTATTGTAAGACCCATTGCTAACTATAGAAGATAACGTTGATTTGGTTAATAACTATCCATTATTTGATATCTGAGAATCGGAATAATATATACAAAAATCCACACTGTTCCCTTAGCTTTGCTATTTGTTGTCGCACGCACAATAAAATGTACCAGTTTTTTTTTTTTTTTTTTTTTTTTTTTTTTTTTTTTTTTTTTTTTTTTTTCTGAAAACTGTGTTTTAACGTATTGTGCAACATCTAGTCAAATGTTAAATTCAACAAAATAATTTTATGGAATAACTTACAAAACGTCTCAAAAGTATAACATTTAAATATATAAATGCATAAATTCAACGAAAATACACAATTATTTGCTTTTGTATACGTATACCCTGGTTATAAATATATTTGAAAAGATACATTAAAATCGTAGATTGCATTCATATATTTGTGCTTTTAAACGGTGAACATTTTGTAGAATGTTTTACGAAATCGCATTAGTTTTAACATTTATCAGAATTTAAATAATAGTTGTAATAACATTAATAAGAATAACAAATTAACAAATAATAAATAACCTTAATAAGAATAACAAATTAACAAATAATAAATAACCTTAATAATATTATATCAGATGTTATATATATCTGATATGACATTTTTACCAATTAAAATAATTTTGTCAAATATAATCTAGTGTCAATAATATTAAATTGATAATCATAATAAATTTAACTTTTTTCTTTATTTTTATAACGCTTATTCAAAGTGTGTAACGGAGACCTATTGTCACAAAATTAACGGGAAATTGTAGCAGATAAAATTTATCTTAAATTGCACACTTTAATTCTTACATAACAGATTACTCTTGTCACAAAGTCTAAATCAAGTTACAAATCAGTTAGCTTAAAGCTGTGCAATTACGGAGAAATATTCTGCCACTATTCGACGTCAATTAAATAAGTAGACATTCGTCTTGTGATCGCAGGCACTTCAATCATTATAGATCCGTGACTTGATACCGTCTAATTATATACAGCATTTGGTATATCTGACATTAAAATGGTCTTTATTCGATAGAAAACGATCTTTGATCTTTGTTCAATATTCAAATTAGCATATGTACAATAATATAAACAGGGGAGACTGGGGCTAGTAGTGACATTTTCTACATTTTTGATATTAGCCGTTAGATTTGAAGTGAAGTGAAACATTTAGTGTATCATATCATTAGAGTAAATCTTGCGTAGCATATTTATAAAACTACTATTAACGTTTTTCATAATACAAATTGAATTATGCGTAACCTCGAAATTTGTCACTACTAACCCCCGCTACGGGGCAAGTTGTGACATGCTTGGGGCATATTGTGACACATAAATGACTGATACAAGCACATTGTAACATATAAAAATTATGTAAGAAAGGAGATTAAATGGGATATGTTAAATCCAGAATGGGGAATTTATTCATTTATAACGTTCTTAACACAATGAAATACATTCATGTTTTATTAATATTGTAAATCAAATGAAAATAAAATAGCTAAATTGTTAACACTTGTAAACTCTTAGTTCTTTATAAACATACTTTTAGAGACACTTAGCAATAATAAAAAAAAAAGTGTCTTATTCAGGAAAGAAATAAAAAGTAAGTCAACACTAATATTTGGCCATATTGATCTTTGACTCGGTACACTGTAAAAAAAAAAAAAATATGTAAAGTTACTAAAGTTTTTCTTGGAAACTGGGATTCCTAGAACTTTTTATGTAACGGCAACAGCAAAAATTCCTGTAAAAGTGTCTATTACAGGAATTTTTCTTGTTGCCGTTACATAAAAAGTTCCTGGAATCCCAGTCTCCTAGAAAAACTTTAGTAACTTTACAGATTTTTTTTACAGTGTAGTCTACTAGAACGTGTAGGCCTATATCCAGTGGTGGGTTTCAAATAATTCAACAACCGGTTTGCTGCTCGAATAATTTTTGATGTACAAAAATAAAAGAAAAATGAAGCATCACACATAGATAATGAAACACTTTCCAACATTATAAGAACATTGTTAAAAAAAATCTTTGATCTTTTGGTACAGTGAAAAAATCCTGAAACATGTTACCCTATAAAAGAACGTTAATAAATATTCGGCAATCATGAAACCCCGATCATAATTTCTATCAGAAAATGCATCAAAAGAATCAGGGCTTAATTTCTAATAAAAAAGTACCGGAGCCCAAATATTCTGTAATGCTAACAACCGTAGAGTGCTCCCCCACCCCCTCCGTCACTACAATCTGCATATTTATATTTAAAATCACATTTTAAAATTTAAAGCATTTTTTTCTTTAGCAAAATAAAAATTTTAAATATATCTATCTGCATATACTTAGTTGTCAACTATTTCTGTTTTTAATTATCATTCCTTGCAAATTGAAATCTTTGTCTCATTTTAAATTTAATTAATTGAACAATTCTGCAATTAAATATGATAAGGATTATGATTCAGAAATAGTGTTAACACAAAAAAGGAATAGTTCGCAGCTGTGCATTTTCATAAAAAATAAATGGAATTTACAGAAATTAATATTTATATGCTAAAGAATGGAACAACATTTTTCAATTTCCTATAGAATATGCTTACCTTAAACTATAATCGATTCCTTCCGCATAACAATCTTTCGTGGTTAGTTTCTGAAAATCAGATTAAATGAAAATTTTGACACCGTTATCGGAAAGATCCAATGCTTTTATAAAAAAAAAAAAAAAGAAGTAACTTGCTCGATTGCTTTCTGTCAGAAAAACGATACATGACAATTGTATCTACTTACAAATGAAAGTAAACTTCGTAAATCTGCAGAGCAGAGCCTTAGAATGGATATCAATCATGTTACAAAATAAACATAAAAATCACCAACGTGATTTTTATGCTTGTACAAAATAGAAGACTAAAATCCTAAAACAAACAAAAACTCAAGCTGATACCCATTGACTAAGACAGAAAATATTCTATTTAGGTTCGATATCTAAACCAAAAAATAAAATAAACCAGCCAATTAAAAATTATCACAATGTCACAAAAGAAAATTGAACTGAAAGCAAATTCATTGTTCATTCGCTTGATTGGCGCGGTATCAACACGTCGCCACCAACAATACTAGACATAAATTTACAAATAGAATAGAAAAGTACGATTCCTGTTTCCCTTTATTCTAACCAAAATAGCATTAAAATGATTTGAAATAAAATAGAATACGTAATTTTTAAGGAGGATTTTTTTACATGTACTACATGAATAAATAAAATTTTTAATGTAATTTAGATTGAGCTTGAGCCAGCCCAAGCCCAAATACTGATATAAAAATTGAGTTGAAACATCTCCTTACGTCACGTATAAGTGCTTTGATAAAAAATAATGCAAAAGCTTAGAGATGGGAAGGAAAGGAAAGGGGAATTTAGGCTTCTGTTTTTCGGAAGCGCTATTGCACTGGGCTCCGGAGCTCTGCCTTTATGAGCTCCTGTGAATTCCGACCAATATTTAATTATTTACTCAAAACAGAAAAATACTGGAGCTAAGCTTCAGTGGGCACCGTCGCAAGCCCTGAAAACAATATAATATAAAAATAGCAGAAATTTAAGTTTAAGTATTAACCCATGTTCATGACCTAAAACTGTATATAACATACTTAGAAAAATATTATCTATGCTATAGCAAGTGAGACAAATTTTTGCACGACCAAAACTTCTCGAGTTATGACATTTAGAAATTTTAGGAATTTTTACCAGTTCTTACAGTAAACACACACACACACACACACACACACACAAAAAAAAAAAAACAGTCTCCAGACAACACTGGAAATTCGTAAAATACAAAGTATCATGATTTGGCAAGTTCAGATCATACAATGTCTTTTCATTTGTTAGAGTTGGAAAAATATTTTTTTAAATGTAACTTATAAGACTCAAGGAACTTATCAAAATTTTGGATTTGTTACATTTACAAAAATAACTATTTTCATTTAAAAAATTTCTAAAATATGAAGAAGAATATAAAAAAATGTGCAGTTGGATGTGTGTATCTAAATCTGACGATTTAAGTACTAGCTATAGATCAGCGATAATAGGAAACATTCCGTGCCAAAACAAAGTACCGTTTATTCGAATAATAGAGTTGCCTGGACTCGTGATGAATGACCCTAAAATTAACCGGAAATTTGTATGATTTTATATCTTTAAACCTATTTTATCTGAATTTATATTTTTAAATGAAAAAATATTGAATTGAAAGTATATGCTATTTGGTACTTTACTTTCTGCGCAATTTGATTTGAGGAGTTTATGCGCACCAAAAGCAAGCGAAACCGCGCAGAAACACTCAGGTTTTCATTGACTTTGTCGAAATTTTTACACGTTTTATTTTGCAAGAAATATTTCTACTCATTCGAACGTTTCAAAATTTTTGTAGGTGATGTAAATCTGGTCTATTTATTGAGATGCTCTAAAAATAATACGGACGTTTAGTTAATTTGAGCGTAAAAAAATATTGTCTTCGTGAGGCGTGAACTGACCTGCGTTTACCGGTGTATTTGAAAGGATTAAAATTTATATTTGTTTTAAACTAACTGCACCTCCGATTAGAAGAGGGTTTAAGAAGATATTTTTGGCTTGTCGGTACCTCCAAAATTGCGTCCTGGAGGGGCGTTGCAATAAGAGAGAAAAATATTTTATTGATTCGGCATTTGAGACGTAGATCTTTCAGATATGCCTTTCATTTTTAACTTTACTAAGCGGTTTGATCAAGCGGTTTGATGAATCAAAAATATATTATTGTTCCAAATGAAATATTATTTTATTAAATGAAATTAATCAGGACTTATCACAGAATTATGCCTAGAAAACAATGTCGTGAAGATAAACATTTAAAGAGAGCAAATTAATGTAAATACAATTTTCGTATTTGAAGTATCATTTTAACAACCGATTCGCTGAACTCAACACAAACTAACAACCTGTTCTACCGAACCGGTGTGAACCGGCTGAATCCCACCACTGCCTATATCCTATATTTTCAATCACTCATTGTCCTCGCTTGTTTCAGTGTCTGATTAGCAGTTAATATAAATATAAGGTTCATTTTTGGTACATTTGACATACACCTATTCTGTACATGTCATGCATTGCACCCAGTCGTCTTCGGGTCTAGAAATTTTGTATTGTTCCAAGAAAACTAGACATAAGCAATTTTCGTCATCTTCAGAGCTATCCAATACTTTACTTTCCCCTTTCTTTCAATAACCTAGGTGTAATTTTTTTTATGCACTGCTTAGCCTTTCCATACAGTTTCTTTTTTGCTTTTTCTTCTTGAATTTGTTTTCTGCGTTCTTTTGCTTTTTGTTCTGCTCGAATTTTCTCTTTTACAGGTGTACTTTTTAGAATGGCAGAATTAAAACATTTACGAATAGGTCGCTTACCTTTTCGAGGTTTTAATTTAGGGAGTGGTCTTATTTCTGTAAGACTTATTACTGACATATTGCTATAATCAATTGCCATAGAATTATCTAATTCAATGAGATTTCTTACTTCTGAAGACGGTCCTGCAATCTCACCATCATTGATTAAAGTTATTTCTATTGCAGCCCTGTCATAATCTACTAAAGTAACTTTAACTCTTTCCGTACGGCTCTTCTAATTTTGCACTATTTTTCCTGAAATATAAAAATCTCAATTAAAAATTATGATGGGGTAAGTAGTGACACTGTCACAACGTGCCTCTTAGACTTCGTCACAACTAGCCCCACGTTACGCCAATTTGAACTTTATTCTTTAGTTTCCGAAATGTTGGCATGATTAACAAATGAAATAGATAGAATAACAGCTCAAAATATAAGCCTTTAAATAATGTTAGGGAAGTTTACATACCTCAGTATCGCTAGTGGCAATGACGATTAAAACGTAGGTCGCAAAATTTACTTTTGCGATAGAAAAGAAGATAAATATTTTTATCTCGAAATTAACGCAACACTATACTTCAAAACATACGCAGCACACTGAGACAATCAACCTCTTCACTCACATGACCCAAGAGGTGCTGAAACCTATTGGATCAGTCAGGAAGCTCGATGGCACAACTTGCCCCTGGCACAAATAATCCCGGTCTCCCCTACTGTCTACATTAAAGTTTGTCCAACATGACGCGTGAAGTAAGACTTTTAAACTGGAAAATTGAAATTCTGCTTTTTCAGAATTTAGTGTCACCCCCGATGTCATACATAAAATCACGTCATTTGCAGCCGCTGAAGAATTTCAAATTTACAATCCAGTCTTAACCCATTAACGTTGATCCTCCTTTATACTTCTTTTAATTCTTCGAAACCAGTTTTTGCCACTTTGTAATTTGGATTTATTTAAGCCAAATTAAGTAAGAAGTCATTACACTGTAGTAGAAATTATTATTTATGCGGAAAACTAAAACTAATTTTAATGGTAGATAGTTACAAATAAAACTGGCTAAATGAAAAAAAAAAATGTGAAAATACCGGCACGAAAATTTTGTGCTTTCAGGAAATCTTGACAAGAAAGTTTGATGTGTAAAAGCTCCTTTTTAAAATAATTTTAAAAATGCATTATTTGCAACTTTCTACTAAATTTTCGAAGTTGGCTTAAAAAACTCAAAACTTTATGTATTTGTTTATATAATAATAATGAAATTTAAAAAATCAAAAAACCCGACTGCGTAAAAAGCGAACTAATTATTTATCATCAATGTGAAAATATTTTTATATTACTTATCTTTTTTTTTATTTACTTGTATTCATGACTTTTAAGTTGTGTTTAATTGTTAGTTCCTATCTATAAACACTGTTTTGATGAGGTCTATAGACGTCTATGAAGGTTAGAGTTAAAGTAAATCTATAGATCCTACCTACACATTTTTCAGGTTGTGTAATATTTAAACGGATCTTCTGACAGTAAAATAGTCAATAAAACATCGTCTTCATTTTGAAAGACCTACCCAATGATATGTCACTCGATATGGTGCGTGAAAATGTTTTTTAGTCTCTACCGCCATTTTTTATTTTACGGCCGCTATTTTAAATTTATAAAATCAAAACCTTACCTATGACCACTGAACGGTTAAAACAAATCGATAGAGACATCATTCATTAACATCCATCCAGCCGTCGGGATATTTCGAAGATATAAAGAAATTCACATATCCAGATACGCATGAAACACAAAACCCTTCTTGGCAGTCGAGTAAAAATGGCAAGTTAATAGAAAGACAATCCTTTACAGTTCTTCTTAAATGTTTTTGACACAATTTCTTATAACAAACTTTACAAAATTTATAAGTATTAATATAAAATATGTACCACATATTTCATATTCTTAATTCCACTTATTTCACTTATTTTCATTTCGTATGCAATATTTTCGTATCATTACTTTCTTTATCCTTTTCAAAGAATGTAAGCGATTTTCTACGATTTTTTTTTTTTTAATTTTCGAATGTTACAGTTCCATGGTACTTATAATTTAATTGCATTTCCGGAGTTTATGTTTCAGTTTTTTATACATTTTCTGTATGCTATGTATATTTTCGTTAAATAGTGTAAATATAAATCGGCTATCGTATTTGTTCAATCCTTAATTTGTAATGTTTTATTTTGCTTTTTTCATAAGCGAATTTGTCATTTCCTATTTACGATGATACACATTTCTTTTTAGAAATAACAACAGTGCTGTTAAATATTTTCCGATTTAATAAATCTAAGAACAACGGTAATTTAAGTAAATGTATAAGTTGCCTTCTAGCTTTTGTGGTATCTTTGACGCGTGGTTATCAAGTAATTTCTGACGTTTTCGAGGTTGTCTGGAAAGAACTCTGAATATGGTGTAATTAATAGTGTACTATAAATACTTAATAACTTGAGTTTTGTATAAACTTCAATACGTTTAAATATTTTGAATATGGTTTTTTATTAATAACGTTTAGGGCAGACAGGGGCATATTTTCCACAGAGGAATGTTTTCCATCTCGTTTAAATTCTTAAATGTTCCGCTAACTGACGACAGCGGGTGAACTGGTTGAAGGGAAAACACTTCACGCACCATCTATAAAAGTTATAATTCAGTAGCTGCTGTCACTTCGTGAAGAGAGCCTTTTTTTCATGTTTCCAACAATGAGTAAAATTTCAGTTTTTTGTTAAAACGTATAATAAGTGTACTAGCGTTAAACGTACTGTTTTGAAATTGCATGTACTAAAAACGGACTATTTCTTCACGTAACTATGGATTTGTTTTGCAATTAAGTTATACTTCTATAAGTCGAGGTAGTGTAAAAGTTGCAATTTGGCGGCGGGACAGGTTTTCCAACAGCATATGGGGCATATATTCCAACTTGTGTCTCGTTGGAAAACGAACCACTCCTAAATCAGTTAGTCTTATTGTACAGAAAATCTATTTATTGTGCAATAAAATTGGCCACATATCCGTATATGAAACGAACCCGATGTATCATTTAGTCCTTTAAGTAAAACTACCAATGTAAAAACGAAGGTAAATTGAAATATATATACATACATAAAATGTTAACTTTATTCTAAATGGGTCCATTTAATTAATCCATTTTATGTTAATTATTTCTTTGTTGTCATTCCTACCTCACTGTAGTCATAAGCTACAAACTAGAGATCGCAATGTATATGGCCCCTTTAAAAAGCAAATTAATACTTCTTTTGATATCTGGGTATGCACAAAAAAAAGCCTATTTTATGACATGCCGTTCATTTTGGTTAGAGCTGTTCCACAGGCGTCAACACCAGTCAATATTATGGTGGTTTTTTAACTTTCGGGAATTTCTTACTGGATCCTGAAATATTTAGACTCGGATTTTATGCCATCTTACCTTTCTGAAAGGACTGGTTATGCTGTAGCAAATCTTGAAGACACCATCAATCCTGAACAGACTTCAAAATTGCCAGAACCATCGACTGTTCATAGCATTAATTCAAAACCACCAAAAGCATCAAATCATTCTACACCAACCCAGACTAGCACTTTTGAAGAAGCTGTTCCTTCAAGTTACACCCAAACGTTCTTTGTGGTTCTGAAGAAGCTGTTTCTTCAAGTTCCACCCAAACATTCTTTGTTGCTTATAAATAAGGCGTTCCTTCTACATCCAAAAAATACTCCCTACGCCAGAAGAAGCTAGGCTTTTTGAGAAGACTTCACCTAGGAGGAAAAACACGCTGTGGAAAGGAAAAAAGAATGTCGTCTATACTGTCTGAGTCTTCCGATAAATATCAACTGAAAATTGCAAAAACAAATTTATCAAAAAAAGGAAACTGCGAAAGGAATCAGATAAAACGGGCGCGAAAAATACAAAATCCAATTCCGGCTAGGCAGCTGTGTGGAGTTTGGGCCTTCATCTTCAAATGTAAAATGCATTAAAAGATCAAAGCCTAAAAAATGTATATAGAAATTATATCCAATTGATGAAGAAGATGATGTCTTTTAGTTTTAGGTAGCTTTCATTACAAAAAGCTACCTATTGCAGCCGTTCGGAGGAAAGCGATTTCAAAAAATTTTGGTATATTTTCATCGATCATGACCCCCAGACCCCGAAACCACCATCCGTTCAAAAGTTGATATATATATATATATATATATATATATATATCCATATATATATATATGGATATATATATATATATATATATATATCCATATATATATATATATATATATCTGACCTTTGTCATACTGTAACTCTCGAATTTATGAACCGATTTTGACGTAATTCGGTATGTACATAGTACATACCAATGTCTCGACCGAGTTCGTTGGCCAGCTTCATCCGCCATTTTGTTTCAAAATGGCGGCCATTTAAATTTTTTTTTAAAAATTTTAAATTTGAAATGTGGTACCAAAGAATTGAAAATGGAAAAATATTTTTTTCTTATGTATTTGACCTTTATACAAAGATTCCGGAGCAGTTTTTGTTTCGTCTATATCTTAAAAAATGGCTGAGTTATAGCATTTTGAATTTCTAGCGTGGCTGACATTTTGAAACGTCCTGAATTTTGTCACGCGATAACAGGCGTATTTATGAACCGATTTGGATGTACCTTGGAGTGTACATAGTACATACAAATATCTCGACCGAGTTCGTTGGCCAACTTCATCCGCCACCTTGTTTCAAAATGGCGGCCATTTAAAAAAATTAAAAAAAATTAAAATTTAAAGTAAGATACCAAAAAATTGGAAAATGAAAAAGATTTTTTTCGTATGTGTTTGACCTTAATACAAAGATTCCGGAACAGTTCTTGTTTCGTCTATATCTAAGAAAATGGCTGAGTTATAGCATTTTGAATTTCTATTGTGGCTGACATTTTAAAACGACCTGATTTTTGTCACGCGATAACAGGCGTATTTATGAACCGATTTGGATGTTACTTGGTTTGTACATAGTACATACCAATGTCTCAACCGAGTTCATTGGCGAGCTTCATTCGCCATCTTGTTTCAAAAGGATTGCCATTTAAAAAAAAATTAAATTTAAAATTTAAAATGAGGTATTAAAAAATTGGAAAATGAAAAAGATTTTTTTTATGTGTTTGGCCTTGATACAAAGATTCCGGAGCAGATTTTGTTTTTGAAAATTTGTTCTTTTGTTTATATCTTAAAAAATGGTTGAATTATAGCACTTTCAATTTCTAGTATGGCTAACATTTTGAAACGATCTTGTATTTGTCACGCGATAACACTCGTATTCGCCTATTTCCATGTAAAAAGGCATGTGGATAGTATACATCAACATCTCAGCCAAATATAAGTTACTTTAAATAAAAGCAGCTTGGATAAAGCTGACTAATTTCGCGAAATTCTCATTCATAATGATTTAGTATTGATAAAAATTAGTATTGAATCTCCTATATTCGGTTTCCACTAAATTGAGCTTCTTGTGTTTGAATAATATAAGTTGGCTTTTTAAAAATAAGGAATTTGAAAGCTACCTCTTCCTCCCGGCACTGGTCGGAAGGACTTTATTGCTTTGAACTTTACTCCGAATCGAAGGCAAATGAAAAGTGGGTTCGACACCAGAATTGGACGCATGAAAACTTTAACAGAGAAGATTTTTTTCGTTCATTCTTATTCAGACAATGATAACGAGTTTTGCTTAAAGAAAATATGTCTTTATGAAATTGTTAAATTACAGTTTTTGTAAAATCAGTTAGTGGCATTTAATTTCTATATTCACTTAATTTAATATTTAATGTAGTACTGTTATGCCTTTCTAGTTTACAATAAAAAATACGTGTTAATTAACAAGTAGAATTTATTTCCTTTCTTTTACCATTTAAAGCATAGTTGGAAAATTTGTCCTTGTACATTTTTAGTAAAAAAATCTTCTCGAAACGGTAAACTCAAACAATCTCATAACAAATTAAATAAAAAAAAATCCTATGAAAAAATTCGAAATCGACTTCGAGTGTCATAACTGCATACATAGATCGTTCTAATTACGTATAATACGATTTATTTATGAAATTAGAGAAATTTGTTATTTGATATCAATTTACTATTCACAATAATTCATTACAATTTTATCTAAATTTAGGTATTTAAGAACAGTGTTGCCAGTGGGTTACTAAAAAAATTGCAGATTTCCTGATTGGAGACCACTCTTTTGAAATGGTAAAATTTGCCTTATTTAATGACATATTAATTAAGACTGAAACAAGGGCAAATGTACCATTTAAAAAAGTGGTACCAATCAGGATATCTGATTTTTTTTTTTTTTTTTTTTTTTTTTTTTTTTTTTTTTTTTTTTTTTAAGTAGTCCACTGGAAATATTGCACAGAGGCACCTTTTTGGGAAATTTTTAACTCCGTGTGCAGGGGTCTCTTAATAATTCAACCGACAAACACACACTCAAACATACATCTTTATTATTACGTATAATGCGATTTATTTATGAAATTATAGAAATTTGTTATGTGATAACAATTTATTATTCATAATAATTCATTAGAATTTATCTAAATTTAGGTATTTAAGAACACCAATATTCACATTTGATCTATTAGAATATGAAACGGTTGTACATGAAAAATCAGATAAGGAATTTATATTCAGACATTCAATTAAATTTGTGTAATAGAAGTACAATAATCAGTTTACTTTATTACTCTTTCAAAGTAAATGAAATCTTTGAATATGTAATTAACAGCTTAATATACACTGCTCTATTACGGATTTAAGGATACATTTATTAAAAATATCTTTTATGTTTTATGTAATTAAATTATCCAATTAAACAATCACTTTATTTTAATTAAATAATTAGTTAGATTATTTAAATATTAAGAAATGTTTTGAATAAATATTTTGAAAATATATGATAGTAGTGTTATCTGAATATACACTAATTAATTGAATAACTGAAATGATACAGAGTATTTTAATTAAGAATTTAAGGTAATCTTCAATAACGAATTTAAATTAAAATTATTTTCCTCTTAATTATAAATACTCAATTTGTTTCTACCTTCAAATATATTTTTCTCTTTACCATTAAAGGGTTTTTGTATCTACAAAATTTTGTGTTTATTATGTGGGTTATTTTTTGTAGAAAGATGACATTTTATATTTGCTTAGTTCAATGATTTTATTTAATTATGACATTTTCATATAAAAAAATTATGAGAATGTAGTACTTCTTTACCATCTGAGATTACAGTAACGATAGTAATTTCCTTCTATGAATACTGAACAATTAGCAAATGGACGCTTAAAGAGTTTGTATGAATGAGTACGTTTTTTACAAACATTTCATTAAATTTTTTTTTATCATAAATTGATACGCCTATTTCTATCAGTTGCATTTTTACCGTAATTGTAATCAATATATTTTTTCGCTACAGGATAAATAAAATTAATATTTCATAGGAAATCATTCAGTTACTTGTTTTTATTTCAATATTTTATATTATACATAATTATATATTATATACATTATATATAATATACTAATTTTCACACTTAATTTTGTTTTCTTAACAATAAAATTTAAATGTCAATACCAAAGACACATATTTAGAAAATATCATAATTGAAAACTATTAAAAAATGTTTTAAAATTATTTTCATTATTTCGTTTTCTACATACGATACTTTCTTCCTTTTTAAATTAATAAAAAAATAAAAAATGCATAAGTATATTATATATATTAGACAAGAATTAAAGTACTGTTAGTCCAAATAAAATCTTTAAATTGCGTTAACGGTGCAACTAAACTGTCAAATGTTATTAGTATAATATTATTTGACAGCTCATTTGAAACTCTAGTTGCAATAATGAGGGAAATGTTTTAATAAAATATTTTAATAAAATATTTTACCAAACTCGCTGATTTCTTATCCTTTTTTTTTTTAATTGTATGCATCAATTTTCTTTTAGAAAAAAGGTGTTGTCTCATTTATGAATGTAATTTATTTGAAAAAACGTATCACAATTTTCAGTAAAACATTGTGATTTGAGTCAGCATAAAAATCAAACTGTTTGTACAGCTAGAAGGTCAGGAGAAATAAAAAACGCTACAGCACATAAAATTCAATCCCAAATTATGGCAAAGAAAAACGAAGATACCCACTCTTTTAGGAAATATGTATTCTTTCAATTTATGTTTACAAAAAATTCCCAGGTGTCCGTATTCATAATTAAATTGAACAAAATTTTTAAATTTTTAATGCAAATATTAGATTTTTGTAGAGTATTATGATATTATGGAACATTATTTCCCATTACCAAACCGATAGTCAATCTGTCAAAAATTTAGCAATTATGAAGTTTTACTATTTAAAATTCGTAATCTTAATTCTATTTTAATCGTGATAAAACTGATCGCAAAGGGCGTGGATTTATAAATATAGCTCAAAAACTAGATGCCGGAATAAGCTGTTATTTTGGAATCAAATATTGGAAGATTCTATATATCTGATCATCATAAACAATTCATAGATACAATTTATACATTTTTCGGAAATTAACTATTGGAATTAAATAGTTTTTAACCTCTTCGCTACTGAGTATTAATGAAGTATTATTAATTATTACTGAATTATTCTTTCTCCAATTTGATTTCAGAGCAAGGAAGTTTTAATGAAAGAAATACATTTTTAATTGGGCCATTTGTTGAGTCTTTAACTAATATCCGAGCCTATTATTAGAAATTAAAAATTCTGAGTCACGGATGTATTAGGAGAGGTTTTGGACATTTTTCACAAAATTTTTCAGCCTCGTACGAACCTTAAATTTCACTAGCCATTGGAAAGACACACACACACTGACAGTCACAAAGAGCTAAACTTTCTTTTATTAGTATAGATTATTTGAAGAACATTTGAAAAAAACAATTAATAAAAAATTGATGATGTGGCTCAAGTTGCGTGAGTGGATGTCTTAGCGTGCACGCCGAGCACTTCCAATAGGGCGGTATACGATAGATCGCCAGAGTCGTCTGTGATCAATTTCCGTTAAGAATTATTCCTTAAGTAGGTAATAGTGTCTAGATCTTCAAGCACATTTTGTTCAAAAGTTGAAAACCAACAGGGTGACAGCCATTTCAAAAAACACTATTTCTGCCCCACTTTTTTCGCACTTTGGCGTGCTTGGAAAAATATTATTTTATGCAAAAATTGCTGAAAGTGTTCCAAGCTCCAATAACTTATACGTCTTTTAATATAAAAAAATTGCAAAATCATTTAATAGTTTCGTTTTCTGAACACTCCGTGTTTTGAAAAAAAAAATCAATTTGCGTAAAATACGTTTATATTGGACCAAAACCGTGTACGCCTACGAACAAGCTGCACTAAAGCACTAATAATTGAGAAAGAACTTTCATTTCAACCAAATTGTTTTACATGGACAGTATGCAGTCTACAGAAGTAGAATGTTTAAAAAATAATCGACTTTTTCAAGAAAAAAAAGCAATTCCTTCCTTAAGTAAAATGTCATCGCTTGAAAAACAGCACGGTTTTGTATAACAAATGAAAATGTCACACATATACACATTTTTTTTTTTTTTTTAAATCTATTTCCTTAACGATGGCAATACTTTTAATTGTTATAAAACATTAAAATGTATATCTTAAATAAATATAAGAGTAGGCCGTTTTTTTAATTATTCTTGAGTTACGTTACTAATTAATAATTAAAGTATGAAAGAAAATAAATAATTAAGTGCCATTAAATATATATTTACTTACCATACAATTAATATATATATATATATATATATATATATATATTCTGAAAGATGTCCTTACGTAATGAAATGTGATGATGCATGTATGCGTAAAATACAAAAGATCGAATTAAAGATATAGAATAAAACAGGAATTAACATGATACAATGTTAATGCCTGCTTCGCGTGACTGATTATTTTCTCTACACTTAAAATCCATTTATGAAGGCAATAATTGTCAAGAAACATTTGACTGAAGCGTGATGAGATAATTTTAGTGGTGGGAGTTATTAAATCTGCGTTAAACGAATTACATTGTATTTATTGCACAGTGGGAAATTTTACATAAATATAATAAATAATAATAATAATAAATGTAATTGCATGAAATCAACTGGTTATAAAATATTTAAAAATATTCAAAATGTTTTAATATTAAAATATTCTTAAGATAATTAAAATAGTCTTATATTAAGTGTATATTAATTTGAAATTACTGTTATAGTTCATGAAAAATAACTAGTGATCATCAAGAAATGTTTTTTGACAATGAAATGACAAAACCATTATTATTATTATTATTATTACAAATATTTCAATCTGAATTTTATTGATTTATGTTCACTTAGTGTTTAAGCAAAAGACCTTACATTTAAAATGCGTAAGAAGCTAAATGCTATCTATATTATAAAGGACAAACATATCTGTGCGTAATGCATACGTCATTCTGCGAATGGCAACACTTTGAAATTTAAAATGAAGTTTTGGTTTTGCAATTTTCTCTACTGCAAATTTTTAAACTTCTAAACATCGCACATTTTAAATTCTTACACCGTCGTATGAGGAAAAAAATGCTCTTTTAAATGCAATTTGTTTGAAAGCTGTATCTCAATTTAATTTTGAGATATTAATTTTTTTGTACTTTTTAATACATTTTTTGTAATTGCGGCAACTTAAGAACTCCATTTCTGTTGAAAGACGTGGAGGGTTGAAAGTAAAGGGAAACTAATCATGGAAGAAAGAAAATAATATATTACTGTACCTTTTTGTTGCCATTTTCTCATAAAAACTGAAAAAAATAAATTGAAATTAAAATACCTGCTATGTCAGCGATTTTTAAAATTTTTATATATCGCACATTTTCAATTTTTAAACCGTCAAATAAAGAAAAAAAAATCTACTTTCAAATGCAATTTGTTTGAAAATTGTATCTTAATTGACTGAGTTATTATATTTTTTAAATAACTAGCCGCCCGTGGCGACCAATTTGGTCTCCCTTAAATGTATGCTAGGCATTGTATCATGTTACTTTTATTCATAATTTAATTTACTTGCTCAATCCTTCGCGAAATTTGAAGATTCTGATAGAGAAATCGAGAACTCGCTACAGTTATGTTAGTCGGGCACAGGTGATAAATCGCCAAACATTGTACCCGTCGCATTTTTTTTTCATATTTCATTAATTCTGTTTAAAATATAATCCTTTCACTCATCTTATTTAGAATGGATGACTTTAATTTAAAAATAGAACTTTTAAAATTCATGACTTTCATTTAAAAAAAAAAAAAAAAAAAAGAATAAATAATACCATAAACCATTTAATTTCAACATCAAAGATTGTTTTAATTTAGCCCTCGAGAAATAAAAAATGCTGATGGCGAGTTAAAAAATGCTATTGGCGAGAATTGCACCCAGCTAACATAAAAGTACGAACTCTTTGCGGTCATAGACACTTTTCTGTAGTTTTATTTGAAAAAAATATTTGGATTAAATCGGTTGCCAGAAAAAAATTTCTTTTCTCGCTATGGACCTTTTCTTTATTTCGCCAAGTACCTATACTGGAAAAGCACCTTCATTTATTTTTTTATTTATTATAGTTTAAATTAGATGAATAAAAGACGGCACAGGTGTCATATACGCACTACGTTGGCACGACTATTTTCTGACGCCAATGTCATATACGCACCGGGGTACATAACCCGGATGTTGTTGTTTATTTATTAACAAATTTTTTATTTACTTTTATTTTACTTTTTAAAATTATATAAATTGTTTTATTCTATTGTTATTAATTAAACTTTTTATTTATTTATAGTTTTTCACTTTTTTAAAATATTACACAATAACCAATGAGATGCGTTTAATTCGGGCGTTGCCATTAAACAATTAACCGCCAATTGTTTACAATTAACCAATTGAACAATTAACCAACAATTAATCGCGATTTCTGTGCCACGTACGATAGCGTAATATATATATATAGATTTTCAAGCATAACGTATTTGTAAAAAGTTCAGCATATGTTTCAAAAGAAAAAGTTTCAGTGCGCTATACTGATGACCCGGGTTCGATTCCCGGCATGGAATCTTTTTCACTAAGTTGGTCTTTGCGCCTTTTAAGCAAAAATAATTTGAAATTTGTTTTTCTTTTGAAATATTGTATTCAAGGCGAATGTTTCTCCCTGGAAAATTTTCCAAATATTAATTCAGCATATGTTTTCATCTAATGTTCCATAACAAAGTTAAAACTTCCTCTATAGAAAAATAAATAATTTAATGTAAATAAGAAACAAATTTAACAGACATGTGATTGAACCACGCGCTTATGCACCAAAATGATCGGAAAGACTGACGTAAGTCGCAAAATCTTGGGTTAATAACTCCTGGCATGCGGTGCCATGTGAAAGTATCGCTTTTAATAAATTTCAAAACTTTATTTGATTGCATAATTGATATTTTTCATATAAAAATTCTTTTTGATGTTAGTGGGCAATATAAAATATATATTACATGTAAAAAAATAATTAGATTAAAAAAATAATTGGTTATCACCTATATTCTGTAACCTGAGGAGCTCGGGTTCGATCCCCTAGTTAAATATAATATACCACTTATAATATTTTTTATTATTTATTAGTGATGCTATGAAACGTTATTCTATGAATAACGTTGAATTATGTTTTTTATATATATATATATATATATATATATATAAATTTTCTAAAATTAATATGGATTTCTATTTTGCTTAGCTATATTTCGTGGATTAAATTGTGTTATTCTTTAAAATATTAAATATTAAAACTTTGAACACACAGTTTTAATAATACAATTTACCATAGTTTTCTGGAGTTTTGGAAGCTTTAGTTTGTCCTGATTAATGAAAGTCATAGTTAAAATTTAATAATTACTAAAATGGGCCAAATATAAATGCACTGTAGAGTGTATGTTACTAGCATATACATCTATATGCACCGTAGTTTCTTATAAATTTGAAATAATAGAATTTTCAAATAAATCTACATGAAAGAAACCAGTATATAGATTCACCCGACGAGACTGCGGTGACAAGTTGATAAGAGGCAACTTTTTTACTCGCAGATCTTGATGTATCCATATACTATGTTGTATCCAAATAATTTTCAGTTTACGTGATATATACACACAGTTTACTTAACATAGATGCACATTACAAAATATTTAGAATACACTGTAAAATGTACACTGCAAAAACACTGTATCCACAATTACGAAATTAAAACATTGTATATTATTATGTACGTAAATCCCACATATGGCAAAAGGAGAAACCAGTCCTTAGTCAGCAGTGTTAGCAGTAAGGTCATTGTGATGACCCCTAAATGCGATAACGTTCTTTTTCTTAAAATCTTAATGCAAGAATTATAAATAAATGCTATATAATGAGACATCCGATCTTAATGAACAAAATCCGAAACATTTATCTGAATTTAAAACGTTTTTTGTTAAGGAAATTTTCAAATACACATCGTTCATTTTATAGCGCCCCCATGTTTCGTAAATTCAACAAAAAATGCCGAAATAGGCTCACATCTCAGATAAACTTAAGAAAGAGGATCAGTTTTCGGATTAGAATGTAACATAGTCTACGCAGTTTGGGGATTTTGTTTTCTGCAAGTATTTAATAGCGACATACCGACTGCTGTAAATACGTAGAGACATTTAGTAGATCAGCGATGTAAGTTTATATTATATATTTCATGTATTGTATAAAATCATATTTAAAGCAAATATTATGTTTAATTGTGTTGAGTCAGCATAATCCTCCTTTAATATTTGTCTTTAACCAGGTACATAAACATGTATTTTAAGATGATAAAATACGCTCATTTAACACTTTTAATTAAAAAAAGGGTATAAGAAACGCGGTGTATAAACCAGTAATATTATATAGACACATATTTAGGAAATTTGCAATAATTATATATGATGGAAATTCTGGAAAATCTTGTGTAACTTGAAACCTCTTAAATAATTTTTATTTTAATGCGGTTATGTAAGTTAATTTTACCAAAATTATAATGGTGTCTCTGATTAAAACATGCAATTGAGTTATGCCCTGGTTTAGGAGTCCATAGTATTTGTCTACATATTTCTAAAATCTGATATCTTAATTCTGTTTTCATTTTTTACTCATTATAATCGACATTTTCTACTTTTAAATTAGAAAACGATAAAAAAAAATAAAACTATGTTTATCTAAATGAGTATTTGTTTACATATACGTATTTTTAGGTACAGAGAATGTTAATTGTTTTTTGAAAGTGCAAGAAAAATGAAGAAACGGGAGTGGAGAATGTCAGGCACAGGGCTTCCCTTTGGCTTTATCAGAATTATTAGAAATAGTGTACGATTTTATCTATTTATAAGGCTGATATATTTATCATGTGACATTTTATAATAAATAAAGTTATATGTAATAAATATTTTTGTTAACAATATTATAAATAAATACTCTTTTAACCTGCAAACTCCAATCTAATGCGAATTCGCACCGAGCGAAATGTCGGTGTTTTTTAAAACATGCTTTCATTAATTTATATATTTCATTAATAAAATAAGACTTTGGATGAAATCCAATATCTCATTTTGATTTATTGTTAAATTTCGTATGTGAGCAAAATTATGCGGATTTGAAGTTATGGAAAATCGAATCGCACTAGTGTAGAAATTATGGTTAATATTCACGTGCGATTTCCGAGAATTTTAAACGAAGTTTTTCACGGCAATCATTTAATTGTAGTTATGGCCATATGTCTATGGAAAAGAGGGATGAGAGTTATTTATAGTAGGAAAAGCATTATACACCACATTCAAATGGCATTACGGAGATTTTGCTTATTAGCAGTGTAAAATTTTCAAACAGAACGTTGCTGCGCCGTCCGGGATAAACAGCTCAAAACTGATGGGACTTTTGTAAAATATGAATATCGAATTGTGCGATGTTTAATTATAATGTATTTAATATTATGCATCTCAGTTAATGCTTTATTATTTAAATTAGTATTAAAGAAAGTTTATTTAGTAGTTCAATAATCAGCTATTTATCTTTCATTTTTACGTATTTCAACTCTTTATTAACAATTAACTGCTGTTAGCGGTCTCGTAGACCAGTACATTTTTGAAATTTCAGAGTTAAACTTGTAGTTTCCCGTTAAGCTATGAATACTAGTGACATTTTCTTTCATTTGGAGCCCTAGAACTATTGCTAGAGATTCTGAATATGTGAAGTTTAGTTATAATTGTCCTGTACTGGTTTAGTACAGAACCAATACTCTCTTAGTTAACAGAGCCTTTCATTCGCCTTTTAATCAAGCGGTCACGGAGACAGCTCACAGTAGTTAGGCGACAAGTCCTGTCACAGCTGTTAAGGGTTAAGTAACTCAACAAATAATTGCAATTAATCCTTAACTGCTGTTTGTGCTGATTTTTTTTTTCACAGTTTAACTTGTAATTTCTAGTATAACTATCGACACAGTGAAATTTTCCTTCATTTGAAGACATATCCTTCATTTTCAAGTACAATTGTTTGAAATGTTTGAAAAAGAGAAATTTTATTAGAAATAGTACGTTACAAACAGTAGTGCAAAAACAGTAGTTTATGATTAACTGCGACTTTTATACATTTTTCAATCGAATGGTTTCGCAGACCGCTCACAATTGTTATGTGGCATTTTTTCTGCAACAGCAGTTAAGCGTTAAATGAACATTTCAGATGAATTGTCATGTGTAAAAAGAATTATAACATTTAGGACTATGGACGCCTCAATTAGGTTTTAACTGCCGTACATGCAACAAATATTACCTAAATGCGACAATCGTATATTGTGGTTTTATACTACAGGTAATTATTATATTTATACAAAACAACTTAGTTTTGAACTATAGGCACAGTATTCAGTAATTTGCCGCTTAATAAAATATATATTTATATAATAAAGTGCTAAATACACCCTAAAAGCGACAAAACTGCGGGGAATTGCGTCTCATTTAGGAGTCTTGCGACGGGATTTACTGTTTTAAAAAATGAGTTGATTCACTTTTTGTAGATCTACAGATTTTTTAATTTTCCTAAAAGAAAGATTACATTAATGGAATATTTGGGTGCATTGGTAGAGCTTATGCGAATTTTTTTGTAAGTTTATATGAGGACGCGAGTTTCGAAACTCGCATTATCCTCCCCCACTCACCCCCCCCCCCCCCCCAAAAAAAAAAAAAAGTTCTTTCAATCAATATATTTTATTAGTAAAGAAAAAAAAAAAAAAAAAAAAAAAAAAAAAAAAAAAAAAAAACTGGTTCCATTCTGTATTTCTGACTTTGTAAAATCTCTGATTACAATGAAAACCAATGGACGCAGTTAGACGTTTTTCGCGATTTCGCAAAATTTGAATTTGTGGATAAGACGAATTTTGAAACTCATGTCCTCATACATTTGTGGTAAAGAACATTCAAAGGTATAAGGTGATATGCGGTCGATAACAAGCGGCAAACATATAAATATGAAGCTGTTTTGTTAATTGACAGTTTAAAGTATTAAAAGCACAAAAATGAATAAGTAAAGGTTTCTATGCCCAAAATTAAGTCCTTTAGTCACCTTTGGCAAGAAATTATGTGTGTGCTCATCGTATCAAGCAGTCAATACAATAGTTTTCTTTTAAAGAAGAGTGAAAAATAATGAGTTTTGTTATCTTTTATTTCCTTGTTCTCTGATGTGTCCGTCGGTTAGCATTACCATTATGGACATGTACTCGAATCCATGAGAGAAGAATATTTTTTGTTAGCGGACTGTATAACATGAACTTGAGCAAGAAAATCCTAGCACTTTTTTGGTTGTCTATATTTGCAGTTAGCAAGTTGACATTGCCGTAATCAAAGGGTGTTTTATATATCACTTTTTCATATCATTTTTATACATCACTTTTTCAATGATATCTTCCACCTTATCTAACCACAGGATTTATTATTTGCACACAAATTGTGAGATATTACATCAAACACTTTGGTCAACTATTTATTATATACGCTTTGTAATAGTATTTGTTGGTGCTTTATTTTTTTTACATTTCATTTACTTTAAACTCTTGTGTTGATTGAACAAAATAGGGCTAATTGGCAGTTACATAAGACGTATTTTATTTAATTTTCATTCCAAGTAACTATAAAAATATTATTGTTTCTAAAATGACGCTCTTAAAGATTCTACTACATTACACAAAACTCTTCTTTGGACAAAACAACAACTGTCGTTTCGTAATTGAAGATCAGTTAAATATATTGCGTATAAAAATCTTTAAATCTATTCTTATTAAAAATGGAAGAAACTATACATAGATTTCAATGACGTTTTGTACTAAATCACATTACATTATATGTAAGCAATGTCCTTCTTCAAGTTTAATACGCCCTCATTTTTACTATTCATGCGAAAATTCTTATAGTTTTAGAATTCTTTCTGATATCAAGCAAAATAGTTTTCTTTCGAAATATTAAACAATGCACTAAATATATCATTTTATTATAGTGTACATTTTATCTAATTTTATTAGAATTTTTAGTTCATATTAAGTATAAATAAAAGATGATTCGTGCATAGTAAAAATTTAACTTTTTAAAAATGAGTTAAAATATTGCTCTGTTTCGTTAAAAAAGAATTATGCAGAAAATATAATCTTATAGAAATAAAGAAAAAATACAGAAATAATATACAAATGTAGAAATATTAAAATCTTACAGAAATATATATATATAAATGCAATCTTACAGAAATAAGGAAAAAAATATAGAAATAATATACAAATGTAGAAATATTAAAATCTTGTAGAAATATATGTAAAAAATATATAATTTTACAGAAATATAGAAATATATATATAAAAAAATACAATCTTACATAAATGTAGAAATATATGTAACAACTCAGATCTTATAGAAATTGTATAAAGAATATAATATAATGTAAAATTATTAGAATTATATAGAAAAATATAAAGTTCTTGTTTTTTGTTTTATTTCATTGTTTAATGACAACTGCTACATATATATCAGAACAAACAATAAACTATACCAATCTCAATATTCTGTATGTAGATTCAATAAAGCAATCAGAAAATAACGAAAATGAAATCTACATAAGAAAATTAATTCATTTCTTAAAAATCAGAACATCATGTTTTAGAACGCGGGGCATAAATCGATTAAAAGCGTTCTCAAAATATATGTGAAAATTTAAGCATAAATAATTTATGTATTTATGTAATTTTTAATGCAGTGAAATATTCTTCATTTTTTGTATTTTAATGTGTCAGATTTCTTCTGGATGAAGGAAATTTGACAAAACATGCGGAATGTTACGCGAATGGATGAATAAAATCACAGAATAATATAACACAAAAATATTTTTTCAGCCTTTGTAACATAGGACGCAATTCGGTTAGCTACTTATCTCAAAAGACTTCTTATGTGACAAGGATTCTTATCAGGCTAAAATTATCATCTGCTTAACAATATAAATAGTTTTGTTTAAAATATAGAGCTATTTACGAATTTAGTATATGTATCATTTTATTAAAGTATTCCCAACTTTGTCGTGGTTTAACATTTTTCTGGGGAAAGATTCGATGATTTATTAATAAAACTCTAAAGAGAAAGGGAATGAAGGTTTTGAAAATATACACTACTCGAAAAACATTAAAAGTAATTAAAAATCGTTAACTGTTTTTTTCCTGTTCTAGAAATAATATCTAATAATTTTCATCGTTAAAAAAGAAAAAAAAAACTTTTTTATTCTAAATTATGTTTGCTTACAGAAATTTTGTAAAATTTTCATTTTTTTTTTCTATACTATTCTCTGATTTTCTACCGCGGAATTCACGTCACAGTGAAACCCCGCCTCCTTATATCGGATTGGCTGCTGTCTTGCCTTTTCTCTCTTTTTTACTTTTATACTAACACATGCGTTGGCTTTGCACTACAATTCTACTTACGTTTACCTCTTTTTACATGATGTGCTATTCAAATACTGATCTACAGGGCGTAGATTTAATCTCCAAATGTGAAGCCCTGGAACTTTCAGCTGTTTACTGTTCACAGAAATTTTAAATTTGGATTTTATTGTGGAAAGTGTTATCTTATTTAAGCATCGTACTTGCGAAAAACAAATAAAATCGACTTTCTATAAATATTACAGAAATAATTTATTTCTGATGGCATTTAACTCAATGATATCCAGTATTTTGTCTCGTATTAAGTCTGTAAAATTAAAATATAGTTTTATCCAACAATAAAATTTTTAATGTATTTCAAATTTCTACTTTTTTATATAATAAAAATGTATCTTAATTAATTTTATTATTCTTAAGATAGCTCTTAATTATGTTGATGTTAGTGAATAATATTTGTTAATGAATAATACAATTCAAGATTTGATGCAATTGAAAAAAATAAATATACTAAATCTGAAATTTAATTCGTGAATTTTAAAATATCATTGCTAACAAGGCGATATTGAAAAATTATCCAGGTCAGGATTCGAAAGTGGGTAATTGGTTCCATTTCTGGGGCGTGATTCATGGTTTAAATTTTTTTAATATGAAAATATACTAACTACACTAAAGAGAATAATTTCAATCTTCACTAGATTACTAGTGCTGGGAAGTTCTAGGCAAGTTATAAAATTATAGCATGTTTCAGTCTTAATGAACAAAGCAAGAAAAAGCAGTGGAGTAAACGGGTAAACTTCCCATTTTTACCTTAATGTTATCGATTTGCATGTAAATGATTAATGTTCAAGATCGTATAGGTTCCTAATCGAAGGTGAAAGTAATTTATTTTCATTGCATACAATAAAGCTACAATTATCAATTAATTTAATTAATTTAATCCAAAGCGCTGTGCTATTTTTTGAAAGATTATAAAAAGGTTCAATTGTTTCTGCAAGGCTTTGCAATGGGTTTATATGTTCTTAGGGTGCATTTAAAGTATCTTTAAGTCACTGAAGCTTTTCAAAATATAGATAGATCGGAAAATATGAAGCTAAAGTGTTTAACTCTATAAATAACACAGCATTCTGAAATAAACGAAAAATACCAATTTTACGAATAATAAGGATGTTTTTAACTTCATTTTTACTGCGTAAACGTTTATGAAATTTACATCAATGTTCTGAAATTCGTGTAGAAGGACATTTTTTCCGGTTTAGAGCAGGTATTTGAATAAACTATTAAATTTTGATCTATTTAATATAATAATACGATACTTTAAAATAAATATTTTACATAAAATGTCACAATGTTTAGCATCATATTCAATTGTTTATAATGAAAAAAAAAAACAAGTAAAAAATATTCTTTATTACTTTTTTTTTTCAACAAATAATTAATATCCTAGAAATGTCTTATTTTTCAGAAAATATTGCTAAGAAATAATTACTAAAATTAACGACATACAGTTTAAGTCTTAAAGCATATATTTTACAGAGTTCTTTTATACTTACTTGCGGTTTTAAATGCTTTAAATTTAAAAAATATATATATTTAAGATTAAAACCTTAAAGATAGAAAAACATAAACATAAATTACTTGTGTTGCTTAAATTTATATTAAAAAAAAATGTTGCCATACTTAAAATATTCAATGAAACTAATAACGATATAGATGAAGAACTTTTCTGTTGAAAATGTTTAATAATAAAAGTTATCACTGAGTATTCTGAAATGAGATGATACACTTTTGAAATATTAATTGATACGAAATACTAATTGATCGTATGGAAATAGTTTTTATGGTGTAAAAACAGTGCTATTTTTTTTAAATGAAATTAAATACACATCGATAAAACTATATGGGTATTAATTTTCTTGATATATTTGCTAATTATATATTTAAATAAATAAATACAATTAAATGTGATTGTTAAGAAAAGCATGAAATAATTTTAACGATTCATAAAGAAGATGATGATATTGAATAAATAGTAGACAATTTGACCAAGTTTTACTGAAGGTTTTGGTAATATATTTACTTTATTATTTAAGCGTGCGATTTCAAACTTTTATTTTATTTTTTACTTAAATTATAATTTTGGATTTTCTTTGGATTTCTCTTTTCTTTTCTTTTCTTTTCTTTTTTTTTTCTTTTTTTTTTTTTCTTTTATCATACTACTTGAGGATAACAATTAACATTAAGTCCCTTGGAATATTATAAAAATGTATGATTTCTGAATCCTTTGAAGTGAATAGTCAATAACGTGTAGTATTTTGTCTCGTATTAAATCTATGAAAAACAAAATACAATTTTATCCAACAATAAAAACAATTAATACATTTCAAATTTGTATTATTTTTCTATTTGATAATATAATATCATATATAATATACTAACTGTTACACGTGACGTCGTTCACGTAACATAAAAAGAAGAAATTAATTAGTTAAGCAAAGCATTTCCCTTCCGATAATTAAAAACATATATAATAAACTAATTCTTTATTACATTTTATAGGAGACAATCTCTCCATATATATATTACGCTATCGCACGTGGCACAGAAAGTGCAATTATTTGTTAATTGTTTAATGGCAACGCCCAAATGAAACGCATCTCATTGGTTATTGAACAACATTTAATGCATCCCCATACTTATAAGGGGGTTACCATAGGGCACCCTGTTCTGTCGCCAAATACCGCCAAGTTTGTCGTCAAAAGTGGCGCCAACTTGGCAATATCTCTAATATTTCGCCATTGTAAACCAATAGGGTTTACTTGCTTACAGAAAATCAACAAATTGAGATATTCTAATGCAACAAAAACTGATATTAGCTTAAGAGATTATATTAATTATATTTAACCCTCTCTCTGCGTATTTTTTTAAAATCAAAATAGGATAAAAATTGGGCATTTTTTTATTACACGTTTCAAATCTATATATAGCTTAGAGTTTAAATATGTAAACATTTTTTGTAAAAGAGTTCAGGATATTAGATGGGATAGGATATTAGAAATTAGGCGAAATCAAGGCTGTCACTGGAGACTATTTTTCTAGTCTCGCACTACTATTGTAAAAAAAAAAAAAAAAAAAAAAAAAAAAAAAAAAAATCAATTTTTTAGTACAGTTATCTTGTAGATGTTGTTAAAGTCTATATGGAAATTTCGTACTTAAAAAGGGATCCCAGTTGAATTAATAAATAGTTGCTAGTGGAAAAAATGAATGACCGAGGAAATCTCGGATTGCACAAATTTTGCTACTTTTACGTTGCCGGGGGAAATCTCAGGTTGTGCAGCGATAGGGTTAAGGGAGTCCAAATAAATTAAATTATGAATAAAAGTAACATGATGCAATGCTTAGCATGAACAAACTGGTCGCCAAGGCCAAACTGGACCAAACTGGTCGCCAAGGGCGGCTAGTATGAGTAATTTAAGGTATTTCTTTATTGTAGGATCATTGACATAACTCAGGTTTATACGCTGAACCAGGAGGTCTGTTTACATCATGAAGTACCAAGAAAATGGCACAGATGTCATATACGCACCGGGGTACCTAATTGTTGCCAAAATAGATTATTTTGCTTGACATGGTAACCCGGCTATTGTTGTTTATTTATTAATAAATTGTTTATTTACTTTAATTTTCTTTTAAAATTACATAAATTAATAAATAAAATGACTACGAACCCGATTACAGAACATAACTTTTCTATCTAGTTAATTTTTTACTTTTTAAGAATGAAAACACACATTCCCTGCTAGTCATTACGTCATTTTTGACACTGATAATTTTACTGTGCATATTATTGACATTTGCTATTTCATTTGCTCTTCAAAAGTTTTTATTTTTATTTTTAAATGTTAAATTAAAATTTAAATCTTTATGTTAACCGTGCGCAGACATAAACCGTAAGCATTGAAAATAATTTTCTTTAAATAATAAGAATTAATACAATAACACAATCTCATTTTATTTCAACATCAAAGCATATCCGTTTTATATTCCATATAGGCCGTCACATTTGCCTTCATTCCGCACATATACTCAAAATTCATGCACCTTGTATTATTAAATATACTGGAAAATTTCCATTTTAATCTTTCAATCAGAATTTAAATTATTATTCTGGGTTTTTATCTTTTGGCAACGAAAAAAGGAAGATAGTTAAATTTTATCGGAAAAATGTCAATTCATTGCGTATGAAAAATAATGAAATTATGGATTATTAAGCAAAATATTTGAATAAAATTAATTAAACATAGACTATGTTCATTTCCAAGTTGTAATCCATCTACATCTAAAAATGCAAAAGCATGAATCCAGCCGTTTAGATGCAGGGCTTCATTCAAACTTTCGGACACACTTTCGGACAAACTTTCGGACACATTTATAATATTATAAGGATTTTATATGACATTTATTATGTTTTCGTTGGTGAATAATATTTGTCAATGTCCAATTTGCTATTTAATGCAAAAAAGAAAATAAAACATACTAACGAAACTTTTAAAATTAAGAATTTAAATATCCATATTTACTAAATTATTAATAATGTGAATTATTAATACATGTAAAAATCCATGCAATATATATTTTATGTATTTCGAAAACGAAATATATTTTATAAACTTGGTTATTTTTTCTTTTTTTTTCAGTTGCAAATAACTTCTGGGTAAGTGAATATTGACATTCGCAGCGGAACATTACGCGGTTGGATAAATGAAAACCATGGAATAATTCATCCGTCAAATATTTTTTCTTACGTACGTAACTTTGCCCGCATTGGATTAGCAACTTATTACAAAAGGCTTCTTACGTAGCAGGGGTAATCTCCAAAATTATCAACGAAGCGTATAAAATGTTCAATCGTTTCTGCAAGACTTTGTAATGGGTTTTATTTGATCTTAGGAAACATTTGAAATATCTAAAGTTAAGGCTAGAAGTCAGTGATGCTTTGTAAAATATAAATAGCTCAGAAAGCATAAAGCTAAGGCGTTTAACTGTAAAAATAAAAGCGTCTATTGAAGTATATTTACTTTGCGAAAAATAAAGATATTCTTAACTTCTTTTTTTACTAGGACTAAGAACTTTGCATTAAAGTTCTCGAATTGTTGTTGAAGGTATTTTGTAGATTTATATTAGGGTATTTAAATAAATTATTAAATTTTGATCTACTCAATATAATATGCAGGTTTTAAAATAAATTTGTTATATAAAATATCATGTGGCAACTACGGTGTGTGGTTTAATATCATGTTCAATTGTTTTTAAAGAAAAACTAGGATGTGCCGATACCGAAACATTCTTCTATCTTATATATTTTAACTGAACTAACTTTTGGCATACTATGTCGTATACATATAAGTCTATAGCTTAGTTTAATGTTTTATATCTTAAAAGGTAACGAAGTGTAAGTAAGATTTTAATGCTTCACATAATTATAAGTATACATTTTATAAATATTTTGACGACTAAGAAAAGAAAGAGACATCATTTAAGAAGAGTAAAAAGAAAAAAGAAATAAAAATATTAATTTATTAAATAGATATTTTAAAAATACGAATACATCACATGCGCATAGACTTAAAATTACCGAAATGAGCTTGGAAGTTGAATGATTAGCTAGCAGCCTTAAATGTTTACTGTTTAAAAGAGAAAAATAACTGTCGATAGATTTTTTTATTTACTAGTAGTGTTTAATTAAATGTATTTAATTGTACTTGAAGAATTTCAAGTTATTCCACAATTAAATCACAGTTCACGAAATTGTTATAGGGAGAGCATTATTATAAGAAGTCAAGATTCCACTTAAATCATATTAAAGTCATCATATTTCACAAATAAAAGTTTTTACTTTTGTGTTTATCATTTGTAAATAATCATCATCACTAGAACTTTTTGTAGATTATTATTTACAGTTCAAATATATACATAATGTATATTATTTACATATTTACAGATGAAACATATTTAGTTGCTTTGCTCCTTCTAGAAGTCATGATTCTAAATACAATTAAATTTCCAGCAACTATTTTCTTCTATTAAGAAGCCATAAAGAACAATAGCATGATTTTATGCTCGAGATAAATTTTCCTTTTAAAATTAAAACAACATTTCTTCTAATTTTAGAAGACCAAGAGAAAAAATGCAGTCTACTTACTGCGTTCATATTTTACATTCACAAAACCAACTAAAAAGAAACAAGAAAGAAAAAATGTCTTTTAATATCAATTCTCTCAAACGTCACGTGATCCTTCGCGGCGCCCGCCTGGCTAAGAGAGGCCCGCGAGAGAAGGTTGCAAAATATTCCACAAACTCCCCCCCGATGAACAAGGGTTCATCAAAATGGGGATTCAAATAATTAAAGTAGAAATAAAAATTATTCTAAAAAATTATCAGTTACACTATACATAAATACAATACAAAATCAAAATATATACTTACATACTGGGCTTCAATAAAATAATAAAACAATTTAAAAGATTTGAGAACAAGTTTCCGCTACTAAAAATAGAAAGAACAATTTAAATCTATACAAATTCTAGAATATTCCTCACAAAAAAAATTAAACTAAAAATTAGACATATTATCAAACAAGAAACTTTCTTTTTTTTTTTTTAAGTGAAAAAAATAATTTTTTTTTTTTTTAAGTCAATAAACAAAAGAGTTCTTGAGTCTCTAATAATATCAGTTTTTTTTTTCAGTTCTATTAATAAAAAAGTTCAGACTTTTTTCACTTCTAAATTATACACAAGAATCAATAGGTCTTTTAATATAATGTTCATATGCATAAGAATCACATCATATATTTCAAAGTCAGAAGTATTATTCTGGTCCGTGTGGTGAGCAGATTGTAAGTTGAGAAGTACTCATTTTTCAAGCGCTTCCAGAAATGATTAAGAAGAGTCTCACGTAAACGGAAGCATTTCACTAAAGATTCTTTGGTTGCTAGTAAAATCAAATCGTTCACTTTTATGGTAGGTAAACACAAGATATGTTTTAGAGGTGCTCTAACTTGTTCACCAGGGCGTGCGTTAGATTTCTTCCAGATTGCACGTTTGTTTAGGACTGATTTTATGCGCTGTCTAGATTTTGAAATCCAAAACTTTTCACAAGTTTGCACTAATGTTCTGGGCTCTTCTGAATGAAAAACTTTTTCATGTGCATCTTTCACGATTAATTCAGTCAATTTATGTTTTGCAGGAATCACATCAGGATGTTTTTCATAAAATGAGGAATCAGACTTTTGTAACCGTCCTCGTAGCAACAGCAAAACATCATCTGACAACATAGGATTTAACTGTAGAAGATTCGATTTACTAGGGATACTTTTGTTACATTTCAAGTATTTTGTAACTTCAGGGAAACTTTTTTCCTGCACCAGCTTTAACCAAAAATTTTCAGCATGTAACATTTCCTCAGCTGATAATTCTGAAAATTTTCTTTTTTCTACCTTTAATTTTACATTAGAAATAAATCTAAATATCCATGCAGTTACTCGATACAATTTCTTTAGGGAGCTATACTTTTTAAGAATAAAAATGGGAATTTCATCAGCTTTATTTGTTTGAACAACACAAGAAATGGTTGCTGATTTTCGAGACTTCTCTTTAGAAACATCAGGTAATTGTGTAGCAACAATTTTAACACTAGGCCACTGATTTTCAGGCAAGGAAAGAAATTCAGGAACATGCACATTAGGGTTAGCACCAGGAAAAATATGCAACTGGTGATGCTCCTTTTCCATGATCAGGTTGCTAAAATACTGCCAGGGAATTTTCAAGTGAGCGAGATCAGGGATTTCTGAAAGCCAATTTTGCCAATCATTTTCTAGTTCACCACAAAAACTTTCATCCCATGATATTCTCTTTATCCACAATTGCTGCAAAAGGTATTTGACACGAATAACAAAAGGGGCAATAAATCCGGCTGGATCAAACAACGTAGCTGCAATTTTCAAAACGTTCCGTTTTGTACAAGAATCATTGCTTAAATTTTCTAACAATGGTCATAATTCTAGTCCTAATTTATCTTCTGTATTGTTCCAGATCAATCCTAAAATTTTCAAGGAAGTATTTGGGGGTTCGAAACTCGAAGCAAGAATGTTTTCATCATCTAAAACATTAGAATTCAAGTTAGGGACATGATACAAACAGTCGTTTAATGATAGAGAATCACCATATTTGGAAGAAGCATCATAGACTATGCGCATTTTTGTTGTAGTTTTATCGTCACGGATAACAGGTCTGTGTGGCATGTAATAGGAATTATTAGAATCTTTCTCGGTGCACAATTCTATTACACCCTCATTAAACTGCTCTAGTAAAATGGAGTTATATTCCTTAAATAAAGAATCGTTTTTCAAGAATTTATTTTCTAAACTAGAAAACCGCTTCTTTGCTACTTCAAGATTATTTCTAAGTAATTCGCGAGAATCTTTCCACAATAATTTTGCTTCATAACGCCCATTTACGAATTTTAGATTTTCTTTAAATTCTTTTATTACCTCATGATCGGTAATGTTCTTTTCATTGCTTTCAGCAATGCCAATTGATTCAAGATCCCAAAATGCTTTCAGTTGGGTATTTATATTTTCAACTGAAACACGCAAACAAGCTACTTCTTTTTTATTAGACTCTATTTGCCCTTGCACCGTATGACCGAAAATAGTTTCTGCAACGTATAATTCTTTTGTCAATTTTCCCTCGATTCCCTTTAATATTTTCCACAAAAAGTCAGACCCTAGCAAAATATTTATTTCCTGTTCAAGACCTGTATCAGCAGGCTTAAAGCCTCTTGTTCTCATTATGTCTAGAAGTTCTGGTTCTAGTGTTTTCACAGAAGCCCCAGTTATATTATCAACCACAAGAGCTTCGATATTTATCGAGTTAATAGGTTGCACAACACTGGATAATTCTAGAGCAACTACTTCATAACAAGATTCATAAGGGCGTCTCCGCCCAAAAGGATAAACTAATAAATTTTCTCTTCGCAATGGCTTCAATTTTAATTTTTGTACTAGAGATCTCTTCACAAAACATTTTTCTGAACCACTATCACATAAAACGCGAGCCAACAAGCATTCCTTACCAGCAGACACAGAAACTGTACAAGTCTGCAATAATGTTGCTTTATTTTGTTTATATTTTTGTTCCGACATCATAGATACAATTGCACCTTTCATTTCTTTTTCAGGATTTTCTTTTGCTGTTTCTTTAAAACAAAACAAAGTACTATGGGTAGTGTTACCACATTTGGAACAAGGGTTAATTTTTGTTCTACAATTAATTGATAAATGGGACTTGTAAAAGCATTTGTAACAGCGACCTTCTTTCTTTAATTTATATCGTTTCTGTTCATCAGTGAATTCTGAACAATTTAGTCCTACATGATCAGAAGACTTACAAAATATGCAAAACTGTTTTGTAGATGTATTTAAAGCAGCAGCTGAAGGTATATTTTTCTTTTGCGGAAAATTTTGATATTTACTTGAAGGATTTTCATATTTAGTTTTAGAATTTTCATAAGTCTTGGTTTGGGAATTGTTTACTAAATTAGTAGCTTCACGACATCTTAATTCCGTTTTAATAAAATTTATTAAATCGGTGACTTCACAGTCCTTATCGGGGTCACGTTTTCGATGGAAATCTAGTATCAAATTTTCTGGTAATAACCTTAATAAAATTGGTAGTAATAAATGGCCGTAAGAGCCTGATGTTACTCCTAACGCATCAAGATTTCTCATACTAGTTTCAATATTATCGTACAGCTTCCTTAAAGAAATAACATTGTTAGAGGATTTCACTGGTTCAAGATTTAGAATTTTATTCATGTAACAGTTTATGATATTTTCCCGCTTACCATACCTCTCTTCTAACAATTTTAAACAAGTAGAATAATTTTGATCTGTCAGTTCAAAACCAGATACAATATTATATGCAGGACCAGACAACAAGGATTTGAGATATTGGAATTTTTCAATTTTTGATAACGATTCGTTTGAATCTATCGCACTAGTAAATAAATTAAAAAATTCTAAGAACTGGCTTGCATCACCAGAAAATTTTTCTATATTAAGTTTAGGAAGCTTCACTGCCGAAACTGGTTTACTTCCGATTTTTGAACCGTTACTTGATTCTAGTACAACTTTTGGTTCAGTTTCGATTTTACATTTTTTAAGCCTCATCTTAATTTTAAATTTCAAACTGGATATTTTTTCAGAATATTCTTCTACCGATTTTAGTTCTTTTTCATATTCAGTTTTTTCCTGAATTAGCTCATCTATTTCGGAATCTAATTCCTTTAGTTGAGCTTCCTTTTCATTTACGAGCTCTAATGATTCCATTAATGAGTCGCAATCAGTTTTATCAATATCAACAGATAATAATGTATCACATTTTGTGATTAATTTCGTAATGGCTGCACGAACAGTAGCTCTTTTACTTTTTAACTTATCAGGCTTATCCATGTTTAAATTTAAATTCAATGTTCAAAATAAATGATCATGAAAAATGTATATTTTCAAAAAATCAACAGTCATGCAGAATAATAAAGGTATTTCTTACCTTTTTTCCCGGTTGTTGAGGCACCAAAAAACTTGAAGAATTTCAAGTTATTCCACAATTAAATCACAGTTCACGAAATTGTTATAGGGAGAGCATTATTATAAGAAGTCAAGATTCCATTTAAATCATATTAAAGTCATCATATTTCACAAATAAAAGTTTTTACTTTTGTGTTTATCATTTGTAAATAATCATCATCACTAGAACTTTTTGTAGATTATTATTTACAGTTCAAATATATACATAATGTATATTATTTACATATTTACAGATGAAACATATTTAGTTGCTTTGCTCCTTCTAGAAGTCATGATTCTAAATACAATTAAATTTCCAGCAACTATTTTCTTCTATTAAGAAGCCATAAAGAACAATAGCATGATTTTATGCTCGAGATAAATTTTCCTTTTAAAATTAAAACAACATTTCTTCTAATTTTAGAAGACCAAGAGAAAAAATGCAGTCTACTTACTGCGTTCATATTTTACATTCACAAAACCAACTAAAAAGAAACAAGAAAGAAAAAATGTCTTTTAATATCAATTCTCTCAAACGTCACGTGATCCTTCGCGGCGCCCGCCTGGCTAAGAGAGGCCCGCGAGAGAAGGTTGCAAAATATTCCACAGTACTATCTATAAAATTTATTATTTACATTTAATTCACTTTGATAATAATTAATTTATTTACATTTAATAAAGGTTATTTACATTTGATAAAGTTACATTTAATAATACATTTAATAAAGTGGAGTCTGTACAGTATAGAGATGCTGTTTTTCAGTGTATTTAATTGATTACCATTTTTCAATCTGATTCTTCAGAACTCTGTTTTTCATCTTCTTCATCACACTCTTCTTGTTTTATCAGGGCTACCATCAGACCTAGTTGGAAGAAGAAGTTGTAGGGTATCGGTACTTGCTCTTTTCCCTTGGTCTTTGTCTAGAGCAGTTTATGAAAGGATCACTGCTTAAAACCAGCCAATTTGGAACAACTCTATTGCAAACTCTATTGCACTTTCTTGAGTACTTTGTACGGCACTGTCTAAAGTGTTTGTTTCTGGCCTCGACGGCTTCTTCTGGCCGTTGGTCAATAGCTACGACTGCTTTCTTTATTATAGTGCCACAATGAATCAAAACCTTGTGCATTGTTGGAATTATGGGGTACCAATTGTAAAGGTTCACATACAGTCTTGCTGTTTCATCAGCAGACGTTTGGAACCTTTTTCGTCAATGCGATGCCCACTTGTTATGACTTCAAATATTACTTACAACCTTTTAATCATTTCTGCGTCTACTCCAGACTTCTTTAATTCCCTCCTTTCTCCTCTTTTTTTCTACCTATGAGCCCACGAAACTAATTGGAGAAACTGTTTTTAGTAAATAAATATTTACAATTTGAAGCCGATCTGATATTTCTATCAAGCGGTATTGAGTTGCGCCCATATATACGTACTTACATACGTACTTACATACGTACGTACATGCATACATACAGAATATGTAGTTGCAGAAGCTCTCAGGCAGTATTCCGTAAGCTAGAAACCTGCAATACGAGACTAAAAATATAGTTTTTATCTCTTCAAATCGGTTGCCGCCAGAAATGGGATTTAAGTAGTTCCCCCGTAGAAACATTATATAAAAAATGGCAACAATATGCGGAACATTTTTTTTTGCAGAAATTGGTACTCGAGGCTATAAATAATCCGATTATAATTCAAACATGGTCCGTCAAAGCCCGGCACATATTTAAAAAGCTTTTGATATGTTTAAATCGGTGGCAAAAACGCTTTAAAAATAACCCTTTTGCACATTTAAAGTAGTATTTTTTTTATAACATTAAAAACTAAACTATTTAAATTACCACATAGTTTAACACTAAACTCTGACCTTTCTTAAACACGTAAGCCATGTTAGTTTCAATTCAATAATTCATTGAGCCGCAAAAAATTACGTTTAAACACAACAACAATGTCAAAAAGCCTCAAAAAACCACGTTTTCTCACAAAGAAACTTCCATTGAGGCCAGTAGCCACCGAATACAACTCAGGATCCTAAAATAGAGATAGATCGACGCACTAATTAGCTCTTCAAAAATATGATTTTTACAATTGTTCACGAAATTGTATTTTTTTGCATTTTTAGCCAGGTTTTTGGGTCAAATACTCCACTGTGCTCCGGTGTACTAAAGAAATAGGAAAAATCAAGAAAATTACACAAAAATAGCCAATGACCCTTTCGGCGGAATATTTATAAATTCAGTGAGGACCTTCTTGCTTTGGACAAAAACATACACAAAAAAATTGGTTCAATTCTATGCATAACTTCATACACTTTTCGATGGTAAAATATTCAAAAGGGCACAAAAATCGTTATTACAGTGCTTCCTTACTATGGTTTTGTTTCCAAATTAATGAAGGTCCTGCTTGTCATAGCCAAAAATTTAAAAAAAAGGTTCAATTCTATGCATAACTTCATACATTTTTCTATGATACAATGGCGATACACGGGCACACGGACATGTGGACATGTAGAAAATATTTTCACCTATATTCTGTAACCCGGGAAGCCCGGGTACGATCCCCTAGTATATATAAAATCCTAATGAAACCAATTTATGAAACGGAAGTATGAATCGACTGATTAAACAACTGATTATGTTTCACGGCGATTTCTCCTAAAATATGGAATACTTTGCGATGAAATTAACACCAAAAGTCAATATTGATCCGCAGATTTCAAAACTGGTATTAAAATTTTTAAATTCGAATTAGTTTTCGAATATTAATTTTTACTAATTTTATACACGTTTTTCTAATGATGGCAACTCGAATTTTAATCGAACAGATATTTTTTTTTTCAGATTTTAGAAAAGGTTACTATTTTAAACTAATTTGGCGAGAAGTTTGGCCTCCCTTAAATGTATGCTAAGAAATGTATCATGTTACTTTTATTCATAATTCAATTTGTATTTCATTATCATTTTATTTAATACAAACAGAAACATTTAAAATAAATGGCTTTCACTTATTTATTTTTTTTAAACGAAATCAAAAGAAAAGTATTAGGCACAGATGTCATATACGCACCGCAGTACCTAATTGGCTCCAAAACGGCAATATTTCGGTTGTCATGGTAACCCGGCTATTGTTGTTTATATAATAATAAATGTTTATTTACTTTTTTTTTAAATTACATAAATTGTTTTGTTCTATAGTTAATTATTTTTTTGGGTTATTATCCTTAAAAAAAAATAATAGAAAATAATTAAAAAATACGGTACTACTTAGTTATTCCATCGACCCATTTCGGCAAATTATACAAATTGACATAATTTTTATTTTAATTAACGAAAGAACAAAGAAAATAGTATAACATTAATAAATATACAAATAAAACGTCGAAATAAAAATCACTTGATGACGCAAAGACGTGTAACTTGCTTAAAGTCAAGTGAATGTGACATTTACGATCATCAGTTATTGGCATTTAATCTTATAGTTTGGTGATAGATTTTTGGTCGACGGGATAACTAAAAAGTACCAAAAATACATATGTAACTGGTATTCGAAAACGAGGATATCGCCAAATTTTCGTAAAAAAAAATCACGCCAAACCGGGTGCGTATATGGCATCTGGCCAAATATTAAATGATGTAACAAACGGTGACATTTAATTTCAACTTCAAAGCAATGTTTTAATTTACCACTGGAAAAAAAAATGCAACTGGCGAGTTGAAAAATAGTTATTGGAGAGATTTGCACCCGGCTAGCGTAACAGTACCAAGAATTCTTTGCGACAATGGTTTTATGTAGTATTATTTGAAAAATAAATTGATTTTTTTTTTTATCGAAATGGAAAACTTTCGGCACAGATGCCACATACGGTCCCATATTGGCGCTATTCTTTTCTGATGCCAATGTCATATACGCAACGGGTACTTAATTGGCGTTATAGTATCGTTATTTTGCTTGATTTGATAAGCCAGATGTTGTTGTTTATGCTGTTGATGTTTTCCCCAAATTAGCGTCGGAAAAAAATCACGCCAATATTATGATATCTGGGCCAAACTTTCATATGAAAAGCGAAGGGATCAGAGCGTATTTATTTATGGCAGTTACATGACTTGGACTATTATAATATAGATGAAATGATGGCGGTAGAATAATATTTAGCGACTTATCACCTGTACCAGGGTAATATTAAAGTATCAAAATGGCACCAGGAATATAAAAAGCGAAGTGGTTCGCCCGGAACTGTTGATGATAGTCGCATGACTTAGGCTATTGTTATAGAAATTGTTTTAAAATACTGGGAGACAAAAACTCTGTACACTTAATTCCTTTTATTGTAGCTTTTTTTCAAATGTTTATCTGATCCTCTTTAATCAAACACGAAAATAACCATTGGATGTCTTAACAGCAACTGTTTCGGCCTTAATTTTTGAAATCAAAGGAAATTGAATGGAAACCCGTTTACAGGGAGATCTGCAGAGTTTTTTTTTCAGTATAATTCAATCTTCTATAATATTTTTTAAACCGGACAGATTAGCGTTAGATTCTGCGGTGTCTGATCGGGGGGTGGCCAGAGTAGCTTGCAGGAGGCAGAGCCCCCTAGTGTTCAATATAAAAAGGTTATCCCTGAGTTTGTAATAACACGGTATCCTTTTGAAATACTAATTGAATAGTCCATATTAAAATAGATTTTATGAAGTAAAAATAATATTACTTTTTAAATGAAGTTAAATACTTATCGGTGCATCTACATCGAAATAAATTTTCTTGGTATTTATTGTTAAGCATTTAAATAAATAAATGGAATTAAATGTGATGGTTAAGAAAATCATGAAATAATTTTAACATTCATAAAGGATTTCATAATGTTGAATATATAGTAGATAATTTGACCAATTTTTACTACCTGTTTCGGTAAAACATTTCACATGTTTTATTATTGAAAGATGTGATTGCAAACTCTGAAATACAGTGATATTTTTTTTATATATATATAAATATGTTTAATATGTTTAGACGAAATTATATATGGAGAAATGACATTCAGAAAAATAAAGAAAAGTTGTATAAAAATATTTTCGTATATTTGATATTACTCTTCAAAAGTAATTTTATATAAAAGTAAATGTAAGAAAAGTATTAAGTTTCTTTTTGTCATTATGATAAATAATTAGTAGGACTTTAATTTTTTGGGATAGGAAACTGGAATACATATCAGATATAGCATGCTTTTTTAGTCGTGTAATACATTGCAAACGAAGAAAATGACATTGTTAATCTATAAATATATCTATATCTAATATATTTAAAACACAAGTCTACTTTAGTAATGAACTGCGTTGAGCTTTCTACTGACCCTATTTCAATAATTTATTTTTGTGGGTTAATTTAGTGTAAGTTGTCCGGTTGTAGATGTTCGTCACTATCTGCTTTTTCAAAATATTCCCACTTTATTATTCTAATTTTAATTTTAAAAGTTTTTTATTAAATTTACACAAAATGGCGCTTGATTTTTCCATTGTTAGAGAAAAAAAAGAAATAATGGGTTATATTTATCATTATTGATATATTCATTGATTCCATTATCTCATTACATGGGTTATATTTATCTTTATTGATTTAATTATTGATTCCATTTTCTCACTGCAATTCAAAATAACATTTTTGTAAATTTTCAACAGAAAATGACGTTAAGCTTTCAAAAAGACGCACTTTTATTCATAAAGGTGTTACAGATTCAATATTTTTTCATTCCACTGATACTGACTTTCAGACACAAGGCGAAATGCTTCAGTGAGTGAAAATGACGTCATATTTAAAAAGAAACGTTCCTTTTCATTGATAAAAAATAAATATTTTACTGATAATGCGTCAAAAAGGCATAAGATTCTGGAAATTTCACTCACTGACACTAAAATTAGAACATCAAATGAAATGTGCGAATGTCAACGTGCTAAGTTATGGCTGACAAACGTAACTACAAGTTTGGAAATATATTTATTAATAAACTAATGCTCTTTAAAATGTCTTTTAAAGAGTGCATATGGATAGCAGATATGCGTATACAAATTTTCAGATGGTGGAAATGACGTTAGGTTTAGATTTCACACTGTTAAAAATTTGCAGCATTCTGTCCAGCCATTCGACCGTTTTTTGAAAAAACGGTTTCATAGCCATAATTTAACTATATTCTGACCATAAAATGGCCAATAATATGGTCAGAATAGTGTTAAATTACGGCTGTGTAGCCGTTTTTTATAAGACTAGACAGAATGTTGCAAATTTTTAACAGTGCAGGAAAAAAGAAAATTCTATGATTGTTTTAAAATGAAATCATTTTTACGGATTTTTCAATGGTTAATACCAAGCATAAGAGAGTTATATGATAACTTCGTCATAACTCATTAAGTATATTAATATATTTTAATTTTCCAGTAATTTAAGCAGTTGGATTTTAGGAAATAGTATTTTGGAAGCTTTAGGTTAAAAATTATATTTGTTTTAAGAGTTAAAGTAAACAATGTAGGGTGGAATTTTTATTATAATTATCTTAGTTGATTTAATAAAAATGCAATGTGACAGGTCCTTTTTAAACATTTTCTTTCGTCGAAATTCGAATGGTTCCACATCGTATTAAATTAAAGAGAGTGAAATAACGAGGAAAAAATTATGTAAATAATCCTTGAACTAATTGAAAGATACAGAATCTTTGTAGTAATCCTAAAGTGTATATAGATGTTTGTGAAATGTGTTTGAAAATGTTATCAATTATGAATAAAAAATTTTAAAATATAAAACTACTGCATACATGTAAAAAGTTATTTATAGAGTATTTTCATTATTGTACATTTCGTTCAAATAAAATTAAAAACTAATTATTAAACATGTCGAATTAAATAATTTTTAAAACATTATATGCTACTAAATTTGAAGCATTTTATAATAAAATTTCATGCTAAGATTTTTTCTCATTAACGTTTACATGTTTATGGCATTTAGTTTATCTGTATGTTAAAGAATGTCGATTTCGAAACGATAAGAAAACATATTTATATCGAAAAACACTATAAAATGTAAAACATTCTAGCATGAAAAGTGAGATAAATAAATGATCGAACGAATTATTTACTCGCCTGAGAAAAAGCAAAGTATTTATAACGCGATTGCAGTGAAAAATTGTCTAAAGAATAAATCATAGAAAAAGTTGATAAACTTTCACCGTATGATGGAATGCACATTTAAAAAATGCTCTTTCATGCAAAATGGTAAGACGGTACAAACGAAATTAACATATACAGTGTTAAACTTTTTATGCTGGGGTGAACAGTCTTTTAGTGCTCTAGTAGCTGCAACCATAAAATGGCGAAATCGCGTTCTTAAAATTTGGTGATCCGGTTGAACCCATATATTGGTACGCAGTTTCACCATCCTAAGGTAGCAGCTATTGCAACATCAAAAGATGGATCATCATAGCACAAAATTTTAACAGTGAATGGTTAGAACATGGAGTTTGCATTACCAGACAATACCGTTTTTAATAGAAAACAAAAGGTCTGCTAATCAATTTGTTCTACAATATATAGGTACGTAAAATTTTCTTTTCTTAGAATTAAAGAAGTTATTTTTTTAAATTTATGTTCTCCAGATTAGGTATTAGATTATATCGTACTGATGTGCATTAATTATGTTATTTTACGTTTACTTTTATTTTGAAAGAACGAAAACTGCAAATTTATGTTCAAAGTATAATTAAAGATATTACTGGCATATGTGCTATAAACCTACATAATGGAACATTCTATGATAGATGTAAATAAATATTTTCATTATCTTTTTGTATCTCGTGGTAATAGATATTCTAATATTGACATAGATAGATCATTTTTTAATTTCTAAACAATTTTTTTTATATTTTCGTAAACACAAACTTTTGAAATCGTTAAAAATAGAAATATTTACCTTGCGTTTCGCAGTATGTTTATATTCATGTTAAATTTCATTTTGTTCCATCTAAAATCATTTAACAATAACTGTCAAAGTCAGGTTTATATTCCTTTACAACAGATTGCTGATTCGACATACTATGAATCAAACTATTAATCAGCAACATTCCGGAACAAAACGTACTTGAAATTATTCATTGGCATCATTTATGTAACTAAACCGGAGAAAATACAATTTATTGATAATAGTCTTTCAAGCAGCTTTGTAATAAGAGCTGTTATTATCATCTTTTGAGTAGAGTCAAGAGGGTAATTATGACCAAGGGGTAATTGTGACCGCCAGATGTAGAGGGAGCTGTTGTTCACAGGCATGATGGAAAACTACTTCCTGATTTTTCGAATAAAGAAAATGTAAGAGAGATAGCAGTTTTAATTAGTTGTGGAGATGAAGTACCATTAATAGAAGTTCTTCAGTTTGAAAATAGTATTGAAATAAATCAGGCAAAAGCTGTATTTTCAGTAGATGAAGAATTGGAGGAAGTTGATATAATCCAGGCAATGTGTCTTGATACCACTGCAGTAAACACTGGTCGCCTCATATTGGAGAAATGTGTGTATGGTAAAATTTTGTTTCAAGACTATATATTAACCTCATAAAGTATATTTGATTTCAGATATTCTTTATCACTACTCTGAAGCCTTTTTGATGTCCGAATAGCAATTTGAAACTAGTCTATCAAAATTTCTGATAAATAGATTCGTCACTTTGGAGTCCAAAGTGGTCTCAACTACCCCAAACAAATATGCATAGGTAAGTATAAATAGAAAATATAGTGGTCATAATTTCCCCACTTGTGGTCTTAATTACCCCAAACTTTTGAGATTGTGAGTTTTCGAAGGAGTAATTATAATCATTCCGTTGACTTAAAAAAACAGCTATGACAATAAAAATTTTCATAAGGTGTTCTTAAATGGTCAAAGTTACTTCCTATGAACTAAAAACACCACTTTTCCAAATAGAAAAAAGTAAAAACAATAACAATGTTGAAAATATAAAAAGTGATCATAATTACCCCTCCTGACCCTATATAATAAAAAAAAAAAAAAAAAAAAAACAGACATATTAGTTTCTTTCGAAAACATTTAATAATAAAAGCATAAATCAAATTAATTTTATGCAATTGATAGATTTCCGTGATAGACACGTCCAAATTAATAATCAGTATGGCTGTATCACAAATCCGTATCGCAAAATGTTGACATTACTGTGTAACACTGTAACGTCATTTATTTAACTAAATAACTTTATTTGTAACGTGCAGTTTTTATTCTTTAGGAAACTTAATCACTAAAATGAAATATAATTATTATCCCCTATCAAGTATTTCCATTACAACATCTGTTATTTTAAATTTCTTAGAAGACAAATTGCATAAAGTTATAATAATGTACAAATGAATTAAATAGTATGTAATTAGCTAATATATGGAAAACTGGTAACAAAGTAAATAAAAAAATAAGAAAAAAATATAAATGTGCATGCATTTAAATATGAAGTATGATTTTAAAAGCAAACCAAGAAATCTACCTTTAATTAAATGATTCTATTTCATTTCGTCTTTTCAAAGTTTTTTCATAAAAAATCTTAAATCAATATCGAGATTAAAATTGAAGGATAAATACTGTATCAAGCCCAAAGCATTGAGGCGAAGATATTGCACTTTTATTCCCAAGTAACTTTCAATTTTGTTTTTGAACTTTATTTTTAAAAAAATTAAAACTTAATTTGTTTATATATGAAAAATTTGTTTACAGTTAAACTTATGTAAGATGATTTTAAAGAAAAACGAATGGCCCTTTTGTCAACTAATTTAAGGCTACTGTCCCTGCCGGTAAGTGAAAGTAACTTCATAAAAAATATCCGCTACCAAAATAGAAAAAATAAAAAAAAGGTACGATGTAGAGATGGGTCTCGGCTATCCAATGAACAAAAAAAGCAATTTAATAAATTGCTTTAATAAATGCAACGACCATTTGGAAAATGATTTTTTCGAAGACTAAAATTTTAGACATAAAAAATCGCACGGAGTTGATCATACATTATGTACGCCATGAATTAAACATTAATAGTGTTATTAACGTAAAAATTGCAAGCGACAAAAATCGCCTGCGATTCGTCAGATTTCTTAAAACTTATGTATTATCTACCTGAAACTTACGTATTATCCAAGCATTTCATTGGCTGTTCGGGAAAAGGCTTTTCCATCGACCCATTTTAAATGAAATTTCATTCTTAAACTTCTAAACATCCCACAATATTACTTTTTAGACCGTCGTATAGAGAAAAATATGTACTTCTAAATTTAATTTGTTTGAAAGCTGTACCTCAATTTGTTTCTGTGTTATTAATTTTTTTGTAGTCTTTAATATCACTTTTCTAATCGTGGCAACAGAAGTATCCATCTCTGTTGAAAGTAAAGTGAAATAGAGATTACTGTATACCAATCAGAAAACGAATAAAATGCGGATAAAGCAATAAAAAACTTCAGATATGCTTTTGATTTCCCACCCTGACGAGGACAATAACCATTTTTCCAAATGGTTAAAAAAAATATTTAAAACTGTCAAAATGCATTCGAGATATTAGATAAATACCTCTCCATAGGATTAGAATTAGCTCATGAATGCCTTCGTCGGCAGGAGCAGGAACCTTAAGAATACACTATATTAACCAAAATACCCCATGTTACAAACCGATGTTAAGGAGAAATTTTTCTTCTATAAAGAACATAAATTTAAGAAACAATGCGTATTCTATTCTGCATTATGAGTCACCTTGAAGTACAGTCGTGGAAAAAAAAAGTAAACAACCCTACTAACTCCTCAACAAATTATCGTAGACGAAAGTTACTGGTACCGAACGATTGGAAATGATATCTACTTTTAAATGATGTATATAAAATTTGCATAGGGGGCTATCTACATATTAAAACGAATCCAAACTTTATTTTTTTTCAATGGCAATACCCAATTTTAACCAGATATTTCAAATCTTCGGTTAAAACTATGCTCAGATAACAAATTTCAAGTCATTTGAATCATAAGTTTTTGAATTACAAACATTAAAAATTTAGTGCTTCTAATGTTAAATTACATTTTCATATTTTTATTTATATCTCCTGAAATTATGCTCCTAATGTGCTATTTTTTTGTGTAGCAATAATACTAATATAACCTAACATAAATACGTTGCATTTGCTCTTTTTATAATTTTATGATATGAATTATGAATTATGAAATTAATATTCGATAAAATTATGAATTGCAATCTATGGTTTTGTGATGGATTTAGTTTTATTAATTCCTGCTTTATGGAAATCCAAAGTTTCACAATTTTCTTCCAAGTAGTTTCCAAATTATGCTTAAAAAGGATGTTTTAAGAGGCCGTCTGTGGTAGAAGTGACTAGATATTTTGAAATTTCTTCTGCTGTCGTGTAATCTAGCAGGCTTCATTGACTGCTTGACTGGTGCTTAAGGTGCCTTGATCAAGAAGGGGGCTCTCTCGGTTAACAATCGAGTACCGAGTCAATTTGGATACAGCTCTGAAAATACGCTCGTTTTAAAATAATTTATTTCTCGGAAACTTATGGTACGAATTGCATAAAAATTTATTTTTAGGCTAATTAGAAAGGTGTAGTGTTCATTTATGCTGTCAGAATTGCGTGGTACTATTGAAAAAAAACAAACTTGTGGCTCGTTGTAATAAGTAGATGGCCCCTAAGCAAATTTTATATGCATCATTAAAAAGTAGACTTTATTTCCAATTGATCAGTACCAGTAACTTTTTTCTACGATAATTTGTTGAGGGATTAGTAGGGGGTGTTTACTTTTTTTTCACGACTATACAATATAAAGAAAGAAGAGAATAATAATAGGTTACATTTAGTTTTATTCCAGCTAAACTCATTTACCATTAACAGTTAAAGTCAGGTTTATATTCCTTTATAACTGATTGCTGATTCGACATACAGTAAATTCAACTATTAATCAGCAACATTCCGGCACAAAACATACTTGAAATCATTCCGTTTCTCAATGGCGTCATTTATGTAACTAAACAGGAGCTTGGATATCATAGCACTTTCATCAATTAGGTAATTGCAAATTCTACTAAATACAATGTATGATAGTAGTCCTTCAAGCAGATTTATCATAACAACTGTTATTATTATCTTTTCAATATATGATTTAAAAAAACAAACGAAAAACAGACTAAACATGAATAACAGAAACATTAGTTTCTTTTGAAAATAAAAGCATAAATGAAATTAATTTCACGAAACAGATTTTTAGACAGATTTAAATAAATAACCAATTTTATTGCGGTGTCATACGTTGTTAACGTTATACAGTTACATTGCAACATCGTTTATTTAAATAGATGGCTACATATGTAACATGCAGTTATCATTGTTTAAGAAATTTAATCCTTAAAATAAAATATAATTATTACTTCCTTCTAGGTATCATCATTAGAACGTCTGATAATTAAAATTCCATCCAAGATAAAATGTTTTACCTATTTTTATAGCTATGAAAATTAAATAGTATCTCATTAGCTGAAAAATCGGGGGAAAATAATGAAGTAAAAAAAAAAAAGAAAACATAAATTCACAAGCATTTAAAAAAGAAGTATGTTTTGATAATAAAACCAAGATCTACCTTATAATATCTTAATCTTTTTCATTTCGAGTTTTTTAAAATTACAAGATGATCGTATAGATAATGGAGATCTGCGTAAGCTTCACGTGGTTTCCGAGTTATTGTACACGGCGCCAGCATCGCATCCAGAAATAAGTAATATCTACTTCCAAATTAAAAAAGAACGACTCTGCATAGAAAGTAAGAAACGAAGGAATGTAAATAGAACGTGGTAGAATGAGATTGAAAGAACGGCATAATAAAAGGAACGTGATATATTTTCGACGAATTAAGTTTCTTTTGATGATTTAAAACGACGTGAGAATTGTGCCCGTAATGTTTGTCAAATGATACACAGCATAGTTTTATGTAATAATTCAGCGGCGAAGAAAATCAGTGTAGTTTTTATTCTATGTTGTTGTTATCGTCCTATCATGTCCAAATAAATATGTATTAACTGTCTTCAACTTGTCTAGTATCTCTGGAGTTACCTCACAAAAGTGGGAAGTTGGATGTAGCTATTTTAACTGAGACTTCTGTGGTACTTTGTGTGGTAAGACGCCACCAATATTTATCAGGATTATTTAACTTTAGTCATTTCGTCATCCAAGCTGGATATTGTTCAAAACGGTGAGTCCACTGTAACATATTTTATATTTTATTACGAAGCTATTAGATATCCCCGACATGGCATTTGCGTTAACAAATGGACGAACCAATAAAATTAAATTGTTGGATACATTCGAAACAGAAGATTATCGTTTAAATAGAAAAAGAATACACGACGTTTCTGGTTTCGTTTTTTAAAAAGACAGCACTATTTAAAATAAAGTAACTCAAGTTCAAGCAGATTTTGCGTTAAAATATTTGATTACAATTTGTAATTTACTCTGCATTAATAATGAAGGATCTTTAATTCATCTTGCAACTCGGTTAAATACATGTCCTTCAGATTTAAAGCTTTCTACAAGCTAATATATTCAGAATGAAAGTGATACCGACTCGGAACCCGAAATACCTTCAAATAGTAATACTTCAAATAATAACACTGAATTATCAAATTTCGATAAAAATAAGCAACTTCATGTTCAAATATTTTTCTCATCTAATAAAACGTTTGTCATATTGAAAGTATTTTACCTCCTTTTTATGGTAGCTCTTTTCAGGATATTAATATTTGGAAGTAATTTTGACTGTCTCACTAACATGTTTAATTTATTTGAATTTCAAAATTTATATTTGCTAAACGCTTCTTACGAGAAATAAACCCGGCTTTTAGTGCAAACAGAATTTGATATCAATTAGTTTTACAAACTGAAAGAACTTTGGAAGTCATAATTCAGAACCACTTATAATACTGTCGAGTTGCATCATATATTAAATAAACGAAAATTAGATGATTGTCCTCCCAGACGCCTACACTGGGCGCCTACACTTTCTGTAAAATTACAGAGAATCTACGAGTAATCCATTATCTTAAGTCTTACGTAAAAGTTTAGAGATTAGAAGAACAGAGATTCTGTTAAATAACAGAAAAGTTATTCGGTAAATTCACACTAGATCCTAAATTAACATTGTGAAAAATATACAAGACTCTAAATTTAATGATAATAATTTAATGTATTACAAAATCTTTAGAGAGCTTCAATGAATTTGAATTTTTCGAATAAATTTGAAATTCTTTACCATATAATATTTACGCAGTCTGTTTCTAGCCGTACTGGGGTTTGAATCCGAGACTTCAAGATAGGAGAAGAACGACTTACTGACTGAGCTATAGGAACTGTTCTTATTGAGTACAAATTATGTCTTTTATGATCCGGCGGAGGAAAATCTACTGTACTAGTACTTTTCAAAGATTTCGCTTCAAAAATATTCATTAGAAAATTCGTAAACGGTTTCTTTTAATTCATTTTAGACCGTTACATAATATCTGTTATTTTTTAAATCAATTTTAATTTTTTAACTAGTTTCAGTAACAAATTAAAAAATTCAATAGATTTTTTTAATAAAAAAATTTGAATCTTTTTTTTTTTTTTTTTTTTTTTTTTTTTTACCAATAATGTTCTAGAGAATTTTTCGAAATTGTCGTACACTATTTCTTTTTTAATGCGCTAATATTTTTTAAAAGAATTTTTTAGTAAGAAATAAGAGAAAGAAAAAACAGAATAAATATAATTTATTATTTATAAGTGATTTTTGACGCTTTTATTATTATATTCATTTTGTGTAATATGTTTCAAGAAGACTAATATATTTTTTATAACGCATTTACTTATGAAATAATAAGAATAATAATAGCATTGTGATAATAATAACAGCTTTGAAATAATACTAAGCGATTTACTTTTAATATTACCATGCTTCTGGCATATGGTGAAGGAAACAATTGCAGAATTTATTGTCGATAAAAATCCCCACTAACTCTGAGGACATGATTTTTTTTCTCTTTCAAAATTATTCTAAGTTGTAAAAAAACAATTTTTAAACTAACTGTTTTTCTTTAATAGTTCTAATAAAATTGCAACATAATTTTAAAACGTATGTATTTTGAATTGTAAGTTTTAACAAAGATAATCATATCTTTAAATAAAGACATGGAAATCTCAAGAGGGAATTAGATATAAGATAAAAGTAATGTTTCTAAAAGGACGACCAAAAAACACAATCGAATGCATTTAACCGAGAACTAGTGTAAATTTACAGAGAGCGTCGCTATTTTCTGTGTCTTTCAGAAATTTATAACAGTGTAGTGCCAATAGTGAAAGGTTTTGACGAAAAGAAAATTTTCGAGTTGTTTGAGAACGAGTTGATTATATGGAGGTAAATTCTAAAACATATAAATATCTCCCCCCCCCCCCTCCCAATAATAGATGGCACTATTGGTCAGTTGAATTTTGTAAAAGTATTTACCACACTTGATCATAAAAATGCATTTTATCATGATGAAGTATAAGAAAATAGCAGAAAATACATTTCTTCCGTAACAAATTCTGTTCAATTTGTATTTTTGTATATGAATTATTGCCTTAGCGATGTTCCTTTTATATTTCAAATATATATTTATAATGTATTTTGAGATAAAGTTAAAAAATGCTATAAAAAGTGATAGAAAATCTTTATTAAGATTGACGATCGTTTCGTTGCACAAACGGCAACATTTTCAAAATCATTCAACGATAGAAAATATTTTCACATAATTTAAAAACAATAAACATAGTAAACAATGTCACGCGACATGATGCATAATGAAAAACATTGTAAACATAGAATTAATTTAAAAGATTAGATTAGCTATTGGTGAGCGTGGATTAATTTTCAAAACAATAACATGGTAAACAATGTCACGAGACAACATGCATAATGAAAAGCATTGCAAAATATAAAATAAAAATAAAATTATCTTGGCTATTTGCGAGCGTGGATTAATTTCTACTATTGTTACTAAAATTACATAGCATCTCTTTCCAAATTTTAGGTAATTCTATGGACACTGAATCATTGCAAATATTCTTGTTGCGTAAAAATATCTCTATTGATTCTCGGATTATGGATGGTAAATAAAATCTTGATGTATAAATTAACTTGCTATTTTTAAAATCGATCTGTAAAGGTTCTTCGCTGTATAATCTGGCCAAAGCTGTGGTTCTTCTGTTGTATTTGATGTCTGCTATATGTTCTTTGATTCTAGTTTTAACTTTTCTAGTTGTCATACCTATATAAAACTGCTTGGTTCCATCTTCTTTGGTGAAAGGTATTTCGTATACTCCCGATAACTGGTTTGACTCAATTGGATCTATTTTCTTGTATACTATATTTCTTAATATCATAGAAGGTTTTGCGACTAGGGAGATATTGTATTTGTTGAGTTTATATTTCAGACGGTCGAAGAAACCAGGAAAATATTGTAAAGTGGATATCATGGAATTTTGTGGATTGAAATTTCTTTTCTTGTTATTCTTTAAGCTCTTAATTAATTTTTCTATGGTACTTTCTTTGTATCCACTGTTTCTTGCAATATCATATATTTTATTTATTTCGTTATTTAACTGTACGGGGGTACAAACTGTGAAAGCTCTATGAATATAATGTCTAAGTGCAGAAACTTTGTATGAAAAAGGTGCTTGAGCATTATGAGGGATAATGCATTGACTGGCTATGGGTTTTCTGTAAACAGTGCGTTATATTCCTTTGTGCGTCTTGATTAGTAGTACATCTAAGTCATTTTGTTCTATTCCCAATGTAAATTTAATTTTAGAATCAAGGCTATTAATCTGGTTTAAAAAGTTATTGAGCAAGGTATATGCATGTTGCCAAATGATTAAAATATCGTCTACGTATCTGATCCATGTATGGGGAGTATAATCCAATTTGTATATATCTATTTCAAGAGGTCGTAATATGAATTCAGCTAATAATCCTGATATAGGATAACCCATTGTAGCTCCGTTATTTTGTTTGTATATTTTGTCGTCGAAAGTGAAGTAATTATTATTAACTATAAGATTAAGAGCACTCTTAAGTGTAGATTTCATACTTTCATTAATACTCTCCATGTGGTCAATGCAGTTATTTATATTTGTAACGGCTTTTTGGGTATCAATAGATGTGTATAAAGAAACTACATCTAGACTGGCTATTAAATAATCCTGAGGTAAATTAATGTGATTCAAATATTGAATGAACTCATACGTTGAATTAATTACATGATCTGAGCTGGGCAAAATATTTTTCAATAAAACTACAAAAGCTTTTTCCATAAAATATGTGGGGCTTGAGCCTTTAGTTACTATTGGCCTTATTGGCATATCCATTTTGTGGTGTTTGAGTCTGCCGACAATTGCTGGGATTACTGCTAACTTATTAATTTTCATTAGAACTTTCATATTATCAGGCCAGCTTCCTTTATTAACCAATTCATTAACTTTTTTGTTGATTATGTTAAGTGGATTCTTCTTGATTTCTTGACAATCCATATTGTTAATGCATTGTACCATTTTATTTTTATAGTCATCTGTTTTTAATATGGCTAATTTATTAGATTTATCCGTTTGGATTAAAATGATTTCTGGATCAAGTTTTAGCTTTTTCAAAGTATTCAATTCATCTTTCGGTATACTTGTGGGTTTCTTAATTAACTTATTCAGTTCATGGTACATAACATTGCGAATTTCTTCTTTATGATCGTTATGAGTTGACATTACAATACTTTCAATTGCTGGAATGAGAAATTTTAAATTAGGCTTAGTTGGAAAAATGTATTTTGGCCCTCGCTCAAGTACTTTTATTTCATCTTCCGTTAATGGTCTGCTAGATAAATTCAGAAATTCCACTGGTTGGCGTATATGGTTGACATAGGACTTTTGTGCGTTGCAAAGATTTTCTATCTTGCGAGCTTGTACCCTTTCTTTTAACCGGATTTTACCGTATCTATATTTTCCAGGCTGTTCATGAGAATATCAAATATATATTGTGGAGTAGAGGTTGCAAATTCATAATATGAATCTAAGGTTCTCTGTTGTAGTTTACTAATGTAGGCACACTTCTTTCTAATACATAATAATAAACATTTACTCACAAATTGTCTATTAAGATTAGTAAAGTTATAATTAGCAAATTTATTTCTGTTTTTCAAAAATGATGGAATTATGTTCCTACTTCGGCATAATTTAAGAAAATCCAAATTAAAAGTTCACGATCCAGGCGTAGTCTTTCATATTTGAAACGCGAAAATATTTTCTTATCAAACACTTCAAACGTATTCATTCCAGCTTCAAAGAAATGTTATAAGCACATGTATAATAATAACTTAGAAACAGATAAAGTTAAAAAATGGTATAAAAAGTGATAGAAAATCTTTATTAAGATTGACGATCGTTTCGTTGCACAAACGGCAACATTTTCAAAATCATTCAACGATAGAAAATATTTTCACATAATTTAAAAACAATAAACATAGTAAACAATGTCACGCGACATGATGCATAATGAAAAACATTGTAAACATAGAATTAATTTAAAAGATTAAATTAGCTATTGGTGAGCGTGGATTAATTTTCAAAACAATAACATGGTAAACAATGTCACGAGACAACATGCAGAATGAAAAGCATTGCAAAATATAAAATAAAAATAAAATTATCTTGGCTAATTGCGAGCGTGGATTAATTTCTACTATTGTTACTAAAATTACACGCTCGCAAATAGCCAAGATTATTTTATTTTTATTTTATATTTTGCAATGCTTTTCATTCTGCATGTTGTCTCGTGACATTGTTTACCATGTTATTGTTTTGAAAATTAATCCACGCTCACCAATAGCTAATCTAATCTTTTAAATTAATTCTATGTTTACAATGTTTTTCATTATGCATCATGTCGCGTGACATTGTTTAATATGTTTATTGTTTTTAAATTATGTGAAAATATTTTCTATCGTTGAATGATTTTGAAAATGTTGCCGTTTGTAGAACGAAACGATCGTCAATCTTAATAAAGATTTTCTATCACTTTTTATAGCATTTTTTAACTTTATCTGTTTATAAGTTATTATTATACATGTGTTTATAACATTTCTTCGATGCTGGAATGAATACGCTTGAAGTGTTTGATAAGAAAATATTTTCGCGTTTCAAATATGAAAGACTACGCCTGGATCGTGAACTTTTGAATTTAGATTTTCTTAAATTATGCCGAAGTAGGAACATAATTCCGTCATTTTTGAAGAACAGAAATAAGTTTGCTAATTATAACTTTACTAATCTTAATAGACAATTTGAGAGTAAATGTTTAATCTTAGATTTATATTATGAATTTGCAACCTCCACTCCACAATATATATATCTGATATTCTCATGAACCGCCTGGAAAAATATAGATACGGTAAAATCCGCTTAAAAGAAAGGGTACAAGATCGCAAGATAGAAAATCTTTGCAACGCACAAAAGTCCTATGCCAACCATATATGCCAACCAGTGGAATTTCTGAATTTATCTAGCAGACCATTAACGGAAGATGAAATAAAAGTACTTGAGCGGGGGCCAAAATACATTTTTCCAAGTAAGCCTAATTTAAAATCTATCATTCCAGAAATTGGAAATATTGTACTGTCGACTCATAACGATTATAAAGAAGAAATTCGCAATGTTATGTACCATGAACTGAAGAAGTTAATTAAGAAACCCACAAGTATACCGAAAGATGAATTGAATACTTTGAAAATGCTAAAACTTGATCCAGAAGTCATTTTAATCCAAACGGATAAATCTAATAAATTAGCCATATTAAATACAGATGTACCAAATAAAATGGTACAATGCATTAACAATATAGATTATCAAGAAATCAAGAAGAATCCACTTAACATAATCAACAAAAAAGTTAATGAATTGGTTAATAAAGGAAGCTGGCCTGATAATATGAAAGTTCTAATGAAAATTAATAAGTTAGCAGTAATCCCAGCAATTGTTGGCAGGCTCAAAGACCACAAAATAGATATGCAAATAAGACTAATAGTAACTAAATGCTCAAGCCCCACATATTTTATGGAAAAAGCTTTTGTAGTTTTATTGAAAAATATCTTGCCCAGCTCAGATCATGTAATTAATTCAACGTATGAGTTCATTCAATGTTTGAATCACATTAATTTACATCAGGATTATTTAATAGCCAGTCTAGATGTAGTTTCTTTATACCCATCAATTGATACCCAAAAAGCCGTTACAAATATAATTAACTGCATTGACCACATGGAGAGTATTAATGAAAGTATGAAAACTACACTTAAGAGTGCTCTTAATCTTATAGTTAATCATAATTACTTCACTTTCGACGACAAAATATGCAAACAAAATAACGGAGCTTCAATGGGTTATCCTATATCAGGATTATTAGCTGAATTCATGCTACGACCTCTTGAAATATATATATACAAATTGGATTATACTCCCCATACATGGATCAGATAAGTAGACGATATTTTCATCATTTGGCAACATGCAGATACCTTGCTCAATAACTTTTTAAACCAGATTAATAGCCTTGATTCTAAAATTAAATTTACATTGGAAATAGAACAAAATGATACGCTACCTTACTTAGATGTATTAATAATCAAGACGCACAAAGGAATAGAACGCACTGTTTACAGAAAACCCACAGCCAGTCAATCCATTATCCCTCATAATGTTCAAGCACCTTTTTCATACAAAGTTTCTGCACTTAGACATTATATTCATAGAGCTTTCACAGTCTGTACCCCCATGCAGTTAAATAACGAAATAAATAAAATATATGATATTGCAAGAAACAATGGATACAAAGAAAGTACCATAGAAAAATTAATTAAGAGCTTAAAGAACAACAAGAAAAGAAATTTCAATCCACAAAATTCCATGATATCCACTTTACAATATTTTCCTGGTTTCTTCGAACGTCTGAAATATAAACTCAACAAATGCAATATCTCCCTAGTCGCAAAACCTTCTATGAAATTAAGAAATATAGTATGCAAGAAAATAGATCCAATTGAGTCAAACCAGTTATCGGGAGTATACGAAATACCTTTCACCAAAGAAGATGGAACCAAGCAGTTTTATATAGGTATGACAACTAGAAAACTTAAAACTAGAATCAAAGAACATATAGCAGACATCAAATACAACAGAAGAACCACAGCTTTGGCCACATTATACAGCGAAGAATCTTTACAGATCGATTTTAAAAGTAGCAAGTTAATTTATACATCAAGATTTTATTTACCATCCATAATCCGAGAATCAATAGAGATATTTTTACGCAACAAAAATATTTGCAATGATTCAGTGTCCATAGAATTACCTAAAATTTGGAAAGAGATGCTATGTAATTTTAGTAACAATAGTAGAAATTAATCCACGCTCGCAAATAGCCAAGATAATTTTATTGTTATTTTATATTTTGCAATGCTTTTCATTATGCATGTTGTCTCGTGACATTGTTTACCATGTTATTGTTTTGAAAATTAATCCACGCTCACCAATAGCTAATCTAATCTTTTAAATTAATTCTATGTTTACAATGTTTTTCATTATGCATCATGTCGCGTGACATTGTTTACTATGTTTATTGTTTTTTAAATTATATGAAAATATTTTCTATCGTTGAATGATTTTGAAAATGTTGCCGTTTGTGCAACGAAACGATCGTCAATCTTAATAAAGATTTTCTATCACTTTTTAACTTTATCTGTTTATAAGTGATTATTATACATGTTTTTATGTATTTTGAGATTTGTTTGATGAAAAATTACGTATTGTTTATACGTATGACTTCATAATTCCAGTTGAAAACGAAACTGGAGGACTCAAGAAATTGCAACGCGTTATTACCACTGATCCGAATATGGTTTAGAATTACTTACATGTTTCTGCCAAAAGGAAAAAAAAATCTTTAAATGTATTTTTAAAGTTTTATACTGATTATGAAAAAAATAAAGATAGAATTACGTGTGCTTCAAAATTGAAAGTTTCTAAAGAGTCTAAAAATTTCTTAAAAGCACTTGAAATAACTCTTTGTCCAGTGATAAATTGATTTCTTGGGTGTTTCATTAAAAATGGTCAACTTCAGCCATCTCCTTTAAAAACGAAATCTGTCCTAAACTTTTCAGAACCGAAAAGGGTTTAAAATTTATATTCATTTTTTGGGTTAAGTTAACTTGATATTTTCGTAAATTCACTCAAGGTTACTCTTTAATAGCTAAGTCTATAACATATCTCATGACAAAGGACAGTAAATTTTACTTCGGGGATAAGCAACAAAATGCATTAAATCAGCTGACGCACATCCTTTCATCAGATCCAGTTTTAGGCATTTATAAACATAGTAGTGAAACAAAAATTCACTGGATTGCATCTATTGCCGGTTACGGAGCAATCCTCCTCCAAAAGTCTTCTATTGGCAATAAATTTCAACCTGTCTGCTTTATGAGTAAAAAATCACAAAAAAATGAATGTAAATACTCGAGTTAATAGTTAGAAGTTTTAGGTGTCATAGAAGCTATAAAACAAAATGCCGTTTATACTCTAGATATTCCTTTCAAGATAGTCACGGAATGCAATGCATTCGCCCAAGCCATGAATAAACTAGTATGATGTGGCTATCCCAAAACTTTCTTCTATATAAATATGTAAATTAAATCATTTAAATAGTACAAGAAATAACATCGATTTAGTACCAATTCATATCAAAGTATACCTGAATTTGAAGTTCGATGAAAATTCGTGCATTAGTTCTTGAGATAGAGCTATAGCGGAAATTCTGAAAAATGTAGCATAGCAGCGCCACCTGTTGAGCAATTTACACCAAAACATAAACATCACTAATTGATATCAAGGTATACTTGAATCTTAAGTTTGTTGAAAATCCAAGCATTAGTTGTTGAGATAAAGCTATTGCGGAAATCGTAAAAAATGCAGCATAGCAGCGCCACTTGTTGAGCGATTTACACCAAAATGCAGAAAACGTCAGTTCATGTCAAGGAATAACTAAATCTGAAGTTTGATGAAAATTCTAGCATTGGTTCTTGAGATACAGCTCTTGCGGAAATCGTCAAAAACGCAGCACAGCAGCGCCACCTGTTGGGCGATTTACACCAAAAATTAAACAGCACTAATTTATATCAGGGACTAACTGAATCTGAAGTTTGATGAAAATTCGTGCATTTTTTCTTGAGTTAGAGCTATTAGGATAATCATGAATAATGCAGCATAGCAGCGCCATCTGTTGGGCGATTTTCACAAAAAAAGTAATCAGCACCAACCTATATCTTGGACTAACTGAATCTGAAGTTTATGAAAATCCGTGCAGTAGTTCTTGAGATATTGCCATTGCAGAAATCGTGAAAAATGCCACATAGCAGCGCCACCTGTTGCGCGATTTTCACCAAAAACTAATCAGATCCAGTTTATATCAAGGTCTAACTGAATATGAAGTTTTGTGAAATTCCGTGCATTAGTTCTTGAGATACAGCGCCCACAAAATTTTTGTCACATACAGACTCACAGAGTGACAGAGTGACAGACAGACATTTTCTAAAATCCATCAAATCGTGTTCAGGACATTCTAAAACGTATAAATCCGTCGAAAACCGGAAGTCGAAAATTTTCACGAATCCAATACTTTCTTCTTGTAAAGACAGAAGAAAGTAAAAAGAACTATGTACCAATACAGTTCGATGGGCTTTAATGTTAGCTGATTATAACTATACAAACGAACGCAGACGAGGTACACGTAGGCGCCATATCGTCGCTTTAAGTAAAAATCCGATTTGCACGATCATTCAACATACTTTTAATTCCAAAATCATTCAGTCACAGACCACTGAAGAGCATATACAGGCCATCAAATATTTTTTGAAAACGAAGCCATATGACAACTATTTCCTTATAAATAACGTTCTTTATGAAAGTCACAAAAGTCTCGATCTGATATTTGTGGAGGATGAAATGCAGCTAAATGTCATTAAACATGTTCATGACAAAGGTCATTTTGGTTGGAAACATTGTGAAGAACTCTTTAATTAAGAATTCGTCCTGCATGTCGAATAAAATTGATAAAATTATAGAAAATTGTATTACATGCCTTTTTTATACGTGCTTTTTATATTATACTTCGATACATGGGAAAACAAGATCTACGTCCCTTACCTAGAGAATAGACTCCTCTCTTAACTTGCCATGTCGATATCTAAAATTAATATATACAAGGGGGCCATAATTAAACTAAGAGTGCTCAGAGTGTTCTGTAGCGCGATGTAATTGAGAGATTGACACCAAATTTTGTAAGTGAATTAAAGACGGGGGACAAAGGATTCCGCAAAAAAAAAAAAAAAAAAAAAAAAATATTTCAAAAAGTTACAGCTAGGGGAATATGTGGCGATGTGTAACAGAAAAGAGAATTTAAAAAAATGCAGAATCAATACTGAAATAAAATTACTTTTTATTCAGCAAATTTAACGATTTTAATATTGATTCTGCATTTTTTAAAACTAGCTTTTCTGTTACAAAGCACCACATATTCCCCTAGTGGAGACTTTTTGAACTATTTTTTTTCAAGGAAACTTTCGTCCTCCGTCTTGTTTAATATTCTTAGAAAATTTGGCGCCATTCTCTCAATTAGATTGCACTACAGAGCACTCTGAATGCTGGCAAGTTTAATTATGGCCCCCTTGTACTTGAAAAAGGTAAAGAATTAGTGAAAAAATATTTTTTCCCATCATAACATGCATGTATATACCGCTCTTTCTCTCTACACATACATACGCAAAGATATGGATATATATATATGTGTGTGAGAGTGTCTAAAATATTATATATTCATTATATTTTTCTAGCAAGAATTATTTTTCATAATATTCTCAGTATTCTAATTCGTTTCTCACATAAAAAACAAAAAACAGAGCATGACTCTGTAGATAACTTAAAAATTCAAAAGGGATCTTTTTATTATCTAAATACGAAGCAGAAGTGGATTATAATCAAGAATATTAACCATTATTGAGGTAAAAGTATTCGGAACTATAAATTCGAATTTTTATCCTCATTTCCATTTATTATTATTGCATGGAAGAGAATTTGCGCAAATCTATTTGATAATTTCCAGATAAGGAGTTATTTTTAGCAGATGGTTTTGAATTTCTGTGAATTAACTCGACGAAATCTTTTCCAAAAGGATTTCAAAGGTGATTCAATGGTTTTCTAAACCAAAAACTGTTCAAATGAAATTTCTATTATTATTTTATACAATTGTATTTCAAACAATAGGAACAGTGGTCAGTAATACGTTGTTAGAGTTTTCTTATAGGGTAATATCTAGTATATTTATTATTGAGTACACTTTCTTTAAAAATTAAAAAGAGCACATTTTTTGACCAGATGAGTGTAAAGAAGTTTTTAAAAAACACTTATTATATATAATTTTGCGATGTGTGAAGAAAAAATACTTTTTGTTTTAATAAAATGATTTACGCAAAAGTTACAATAGATAATTGTATAAGTTGGAAAAAATTTTAATCTTTTGTTATTGGGTTCATCGTGGAACATTTGCATTGAACATGATTGTTTCCGCAATTTATAGGATCTAAAATAAATCTGGAAACCATTAAAACAAAAATATATGTTTATAAACAGAAGCTTTATAAAAGAGGTCAGTTTGGGTAGAAACCGATTACGAAAGGTTAACCTCGAAAAAGAATAGTTAGTTACATCGTAGGAAGAAAAGTAATGTACAAGTAAAATCTGCATTTATTCAATAAATCGAATATTCAGACAGCACAAAAGAAATGGTGTAAAAATCTACATTTATTATTTTTATAAAATAATTTACAGGAATTTTACAGCATAGAATTTCATGAAATGCCAAAACGTGTCAATCATCCGTTATCGGTTACTTTTTTATCCGTTGTCGTTTAGCATTGAGAAATGACTTTTTACTTACTACGGCCTATTTATTTAAATAACAATATTTATTTTTATTTATTTATTTATTTTAATATTACAGGACGATTAAAAGCTGCCATGAATTTTATTTTTATCTGTCTCATTCTCTAAAAACCTAAATTTTAAACTTTGTTGCCGCTAACTATTTATAATATATATTTTTTATTACTTGAATTTTATTTATATTTTTTTAAATATTAAACCCGGGTATCATGATATTTTCTTTGATAACTCTTATAAGAATTTTTCTTTCTTTCCGATTTATTTCTTTACGGAAAAGAAGAACAAACTTTTCTTTCAGACACACACACACACACATATATACACACACATTCTTGATAATGTTCAGAAAATATAACGAAAAGTGTAGATCAGCTCAATTTGTTTAATTGATAATTACATGAAAAATATTTTAGCTTAAATATTTTATATATAAAATCATTATTTTTTTCGAAATATTATTGAGTGTTAAATTTTATTTAACTATAAATCATTCAAATAATAATAATAATAAAATTAAAATCCTAAAACTATTCTTTCTAATAAAATATGTAATAACAGAAATGGATTATTGACAAAAATATTACACATTTTGCCAAGCTTGGGTTCACACCTGCGCCCGCTACAAAAATTCTGAACTTTAGTCTGTCGCGTTAACCCGCTAGCAGGAACACATTTTTCTTCTTTCTAGATAGGAAAGGTTTGAAAAACAGTTGACGCATACGCAATTGTCCCGAAATTGAGTTTTGATCTTACAGAAATTGTTTTGCATTTTAATATTTATGATACCTTAATTTTTCAAAAAAAACAGCTACAACTTAATATGCTAATTTCGAAATCTTCGTATGTAACTATTGGCAATTCATAAGTCGGTTATAACTTTTAGCACCAAATCACTGTGTTTATCTTCTGTGTGTAATATGATCAAAACAATCTGGCACTTCCGAAATAAACTGTATCTAACTCTTAATATGAGACATTAAATTTTCGAATGGTTAATAATGTTTAAAGAGTCAAATAATATTAACTTTATGAAAGAATGAAAAGCTACTTTACAGTAATCGAATATCACCTGTTATGTGATAGTTCAAATCAGCAAGCCTCTTTGCGCATGTGCAGTGCGTCACTCCAAAGGCAGTACTTATTGCGCATACGCAACTGTATAAAATTTTAATTTAAAGTTACGCCATATAAAATATTTCAACAAACGAATGTACGATAGCAAATCTGTTGTCAAATATCTTTCATTTAAAAAAAAAAAAAAAAGACTTGTGTAATTTGATGCAGTAGTTTCTTCTCACAGACTGTCGAAAGAAAACGCTTACCATTTTAAATATACGAGGTGGAACCCGCCGAATTTCGACGAAAGAAAATGTTTAGAAAGGAACTGTTGTATCAAATTTATAATACATCAACAACAATAATTAGAATAAAAAATCCATCTTACACTTGTTAATTTAACTCTCCAAAGACATATTTTAACCTAAGATTAACAAAATACTTTTTTCATAAACTTCAACTGTTAAAATTATTGAAAAATTAAACTTTATTCATATACGTCATCAGTAAATTATAATCAAGATAAGTAATTTTGATTAAGTTATTAACTGATGCTTGGTATTACGGAATGAAAAATCCGCAAAAATGATTTCAACTTGACATAATCATAGAATTTTTCTACCTTTACATCTAAACCAAATAAGGTCATTTTCTACGTTTCACATCCATATTCACCATTTAAAAACATTTTAATGCGAAATAGGTTATTAATAAATATATTTTCAAGCTTGAAGTCACGTTTGTCAATTATTACAACTTTTCATGTTAAACTTCCCACTCGTGATTTGAGGTCTTAGTATAATCTCTGTACCTGTGCGTAAAAATTCCAGAAATTTATAACTTTTAGACATATTCAAGGGGAAATATCTCGTTTTATCAAATAAAATTATCGTTTACTTTTAAATATGACGTCATTTTCAGTCGCTGAAATATTTTGCCTATTGACTCAAACTCAATATCAGCGAAATGAAAAAAATAGGGAAATATAACAGCATCATCAGGAAATTGTGTCTTTTTTAAAGCGTAACGTCATTTTCTGTTCAAATTGTTAAAAATATATTTTTAATTGTAATGAGAAAATGGCATCAGTAAGAATATAATGAATAAAGATAACTAATCCACTTTTAATAGAAATGAAGTACTTCAGTTGCCACGATTAGAAAATTGGTATTAAAAACTATAAAAAAATTAATATCTCAAAAATAAATTGAGATACAGCTTTCAAACAAATTGCATTTAAAAGTGTATATTTTCTGCATACGACGGTGTAAACATTTAAATTTTGGGATGTTTAGAAGTTTAAAAATTTGCAGTAGCGAAAATTGCAAAAGCGAAATTTCATTTTAAATTTCAAAGTGTTGCCATTCACAGAATGACGTATGCGTTACGCACAGATATGTTTGTCCTTTATAATATAGATAGATTACGAAAAAAATCTACACTCCAGAACATTCTTATAAGATTTTCCAGAAAGATATATTTATGTATATTGAAGCGTCTGAACAGTATGAATAACACCAGGAAAGATAAAACAATTGGCTATAAAGCTCTGCCTGTGAGAAAGTGTGAATGTTTATCAGATTGCACGATAAGGGGGGAGAGGCGGGGGTCAGAGTCAAACATAGCCAATATCGGTAACTTTAGAATGAAGCTTTTTTCAGTTGTGAAATTTTACGTCTACCATCCTGATATACAAGTCATATCATATACAAGTTAAAAACTAGTCGGATTGCATTTACGTAAAAACACAGTGCTGTTCATGCAGCTGAGATACTAATTATTTTTTAGTATTAGAAACGGAATTTCTAAGCTTTTTTTTTTTTTTTTTTTTTTTTTTTTTTTCAAAAACCAAAAAAGAAAATGGCAAACCTATGTTCAAAATTTCATGAAATCACACATTAAAAGATTGAAATTTCTTCAAATAATATTAAAAAACCTTGCATTCACAGGAGTGATCCGGCAAAGTGTTTACCGCACTGTAAAAAAAAAAAAAAAAAAAAAAAAAAAAAAAAAAAAAAAAAACTACTGTACATTTGCCAGAACAAACTCGATCACAATGAATGTACTGTATCTTTCTTTGGCTTCCTGATTATATTAACATGGAAAATACAGTAGTTGCGTAAAATTAACACCACAATTTGCTGGCAAATTGGACGCATTTTTTTACAGCACAAACTGCTGTCGTCCAAATTGCCAGCACATTGTGCTGTTACTTTTACGCAACTACTGTATTTTCCATGTTAATATAGTCAGGAAACCAAAGGAAGATACAGCACATTCACTGTGATCGGGTTTGTGCGCGAGATGAACAGTACTTTGTACTGTGAAAATGTCGTTTTTTTTTACAGTGTGATTTGTTGACGTTTTGCTTGACACTTTTTTAGAGTATGTATTATTGCCTACTTTCACCATAAAATGTCTTGAATAGTTGTAATATAGGAATATGGAAATACAGCATAACACAAAAATATTTCCCTTAACCATCTGGCTGCTTATCCTGCAATTTACAAGGGCAAAAGATTTCTAGAAAAAGTTTAAATACTATATAATTTCTGAATCAATTTTGATTTTAAAAATTCCACAGTCAAATAATAAGAATGCGAATGATAAATACGCTACATATTTTAAATACATGATGATATCAAATATGTAATAATGGATAAGGTACAGGTCGAGTACACATTGGTCGAGTGGCTTTTGACAAAATAAAAAAAGCAGTCAGACGATTAAAAAGACAATCTTATCATTTTTTTAAATTTTTTAACAGGATCATACTTAAAATTCATATTATACTATTGATGAAAAATATGTTATTAATCCATACACTTAATTTCCTCTCACCAGTTTCACTTTGATAGAAAGTGTATTATATTAGAAGCTCACACAACGTCATGCTTGATTCCAATACCCTCTTGAGACCCAAGCTCGCATTTTTCGCCCAAATTTTACCATTTTTAGGATTAAAGCTCTTTTTGGGGCTCGAAAACTTTATATATATTCAATTATTTTTAAAACTAAAAAATATATAGAGTTTTGGCTTGTTCAATATAATGGACAATGGGTCTTAGTCCTGTAAAAATCTTATTATTGAATTACATGATTCTGAATGAAAAATTCTTAATTGAAAAATATTCTTTCCCTATAAATGTGTTTTTATTGTTCATACATCACCTTCAAACATTACGCAATTTTAATTTTTTTCATTATCAAAGAGAAAAAGTATTTTTGGATGAAATTTATTTGAAAAGTATAAATAGATTTAGAGACTTTGTAAATAGTTTTTAAAAAAAGAATTAAAAAAAAATCTGTCACATCAATAGAAGTTTTTTCTAAAAAAAAAAAAAAAAAAAAAAGTTAGTGGCATGGTTATCACAATTGACATTTGGATGCCAAAAACAAATTAAAAAAAAAACAAAGTGCAGTTTATTTGTAATCTTAAATTCTTCCCTTCTGTTATATTTTCTTTGAATTTTTATTTATGTTTAAAAATTTTGTTTGATTATAAATGTGCTTTTATCGTTTATACACCACCTTTAAGTATTGCACAATTTTAATTTTTTTATTATCAAAAGAAAAAGTATTTTTGGATGAAATATATTTGAAAAGTTTAAATCAATTTAGTGACTTTTTAACTAGTTCTTTAAAAAGGAATAAAAAAAAATATATCATATAAATAAAGTTTTTTCTTAAAAAAATTATAAATAGTTAGTGGCACGGTTATCACAATTGACATTTGGATGCCAAAAGGAAATTAAAAAGAAATATGCTGTTTATTTATAATCTTAAAATATTATCTTCATTTACATTTTCTGTAAATTTTTATTTCTGTTTAAATTCGATTAAATTAATTAATTTAATTATAAACAACATACGAACAGTAAAATTATATAAAAAGCTTGAAATTATTTTTTATAGTTAAACGAATATACAAATACAAGTTGCATTTCATGCACACAACCTTATTATATTTCATACTTATCAAGTAAGATAAGATCGCTACATACCCTCATAGCATGCATGGTCACAGTGACGTCATTGTGACGTCACTGTAAGTCACTGTGGTCACGTCACTGTGACCAAAATGCCACCACTCAGTGATGTCACATTGTGACTGAGATGTGAACTACTTAGAAAACTTTAAACAATTATAAAAATTCTTCAAAACATGTTACTTATTGTAAAATTTTATTTTTCCGGCAATTAAAAAAATATTGTAACGTCACTGTTATGTCACTGCATGTAACGTACGTCACGTCATATATGTGACAAAAAAACCACCATATTGTAAATAACAGTGTGACAAAAATATTAACTTCAACAATTTTTGAAAATGAAGAGAAATATTTAAAACATGCCCTAGTTACAGCGGCATAAGGAATGAATATTAGTGGACAGCAAATAGTAAATTCGGACACGAAAAGAAGGGGAGGGAGAAAAAGAAAAATGCACGGTACAAGTATGAACAAACTAGATTTCCATGCTATATTTTATCAATTTGATATCTAAGAAGTGAAAGTATACTTTTTTCATGATTTCAATTTTATCTAGCATTGCAATTTAATATAATAATACATCACGGATTGTTATTATTATAAAAGTATTTCTCAGAAAAATGCTATGTGCTGGAGCAATTTGAAACATATTTAGAATTAGAAATATTAAATCTATACACTTTACATATTTAGTTTGCAGGGAGGAAATTTTTTAACTTTTTTGGCGACCACTGGTCGAAACACTTCTGTGATTTCAAACTAAACAGTTTCTATTACAGTTAAGTCTGCAGATTTTAATGAGCACGCAGAAAGAATTTTCAGAGTTTAGTCATATATGCATTTATTGCTTTATAATTTGCATTCAAGTCATATTTTTTTCCTGTTAATCTATTTTTAGTAACTGTTTTTCTTTTTTTTTTTTTTTTTTTTTTTTTTAAATTTACTTCCTTCAGCCTTTTTAAATAAAATTAGCCTTTTCCGAAAAAAATATATATATATACAAAATTTATGCAAAACACATGATATAATTAATTTTTCGCATTTCCAAATTGTGTTTTAGAGGTATGACTTTTAAAAAAGTTATTTTACAATTTTTTTTTTTTTCTGCAGAAAATTAACATGAAAAGATTGACAGATTGACAAAGAAAAATTTTTTATCCTCGAAAACATTTTTTTTTATTTATTGAGAAGATATTTTTTATTTATTACGCATGAAACAAATTTTACTTAAAAAAAGTGGGGTGATATTATTACCATTAAATTTATTTTTACACATTTTAAAAATTTAAGCAGTGTTTTATCTAATAAACTTCCGTTTTCAAATGAATTTTTTTGAAACTAATAAAAAAGAAATGGTAAAAATGCATTGGAAAATTCTTCAAATAGAAAATTTTAATTACAGACTAACTCATAAAACTATTCCGCCTGAAAGTTAGGACTGCAAATAAACAGTAAAATCAGCTGCTGAAGATCGTCTGCGTCGGATATGACCGCAACCGCAGGGTAAACAGAGAACATTTTGTAATACACGCGGGAAAAGAACATGACCAAGTCTACAATGTCAGCTTTTGTTTTTGCTTTTTTAAATGTAAGAGAAAGATGTCTGCCATTTTCGGGCAAAAATACTCGGATATTATTAATTTACAGCAAAAAAAGGTAAGTCTTATTTAATTTAAATTTTTTATTTCTGTTTGTATATTACGATTATGAATTAAATAGTTTTATGTTATACATATAGAACGTGACTGATCTGGAATTGTTTTGAAGCGAAATTTTCCTAATCGACACTATTTTGTAAAATGTGTTAATCGGCCATCGCTCAAAAAAAAAAAAATCATGTCTACATTTATAGTGGGATGAATATAAACATTAATTTGCAGTTACTTGAGATTGAGACAGTGATGTGGAATTTTTTTCGGCTTCTTATTTTTTTTCTGATTACTAACACTCATATAACAGTATTTATCGCCATTATTGTTTTGGAGTTAAATATTATATTGGAATAGCATGATATTACGAAACTGTTTCAGTTTAGAAATTAACATTATAGTGGGAAAATGTCTTTTTACATATTATAATAGCGTAACTTTTGAAAGATTTTTTTTTTTTTTTTTTTGCTAATAATATTTTAAATTATTATTTAAAATCCTGAATCTTCATACCAATGTTTTCAGATTTAACATTTGCCAAAATTATAAAATAATAGGAATTCCTTATAACATATGGAAAGATTTTTGAGAAATTGCTAAATCTAATAATGCATTTAATTCATCTATTGTAGTTAGTTGTTGTTTAATAGTACAATTAAAAATACTAATTATTATTTTTAGTGTTTTTCAAATTGGTATATCTATTTATTTATTTTTAATTGTATGTAAGCATTTTTTTTCTATTTGCGATTTTAATCAAACATTTAATTATAGACATTCAGAATCAGTTATTAAATTTTCTTCGGTTGTAAACTTCATTTTCGATACACATAAATATTGGCATTAAAGGCGTATTCGAAAAAATATTTTTCCACCTTCAACAGCTCGATATTTTCTGAGACATTTTCAGACTCATTTTTAAAAGTAAAAACATGAAACTTGCTGAGGTGATTTTTGAAGAGATGTTTAAGAGGCCGTGTGATTTCATTTTCCCCTCAATTCATGAGAATTTAAGTTTTAAATAATTATTTTCTCAGCAAGACCTTTTTTTTTCATTCCCAGATCTTCCGCTGTGAAAAATTCGGTTCAAAACGCCTACTTTGACAGCATTTTTTTGTAATATTTTCTGCATTTATCAAAAAATCGAGAAGCACGGCACATTAGGTAGTTTCTAAATAAGAGAATTTTTCAGTTTGATGCGTTTGAGAACAAAAAGGAATTTAAAATTGAATCAGAAAATAAGCAGTTTGGATTTAAATACACCCTTAAAAAATAAAATATTATATTTAAGCATTGAAATAAAGTGTTTTTCATGCCTGATAGGAAGCTTATAGATTAAACTGCTTTAGTATATATTTTTTAAAGTTCATTATTTTACTTTTATATTTCCTTTCAATCATTTATTTTACTTTTATATTTCCTTTTTAACACCTTTCAACAAAGTTGAAAAGTGTTTATGACTTCGGTCTGTCTAGCCGTCTGTCCGCGCTCTAACTCTCGTAAATATACTCGGATTGTTCGGAAATTTTTAGATGTTATTGACCTTTACCATAGCACGGTCCCTATGTGTAACGACGTTTGTAGCATGTTTAGTTCATTTACAGGTACAGTCAAAAGTATTGCGTTACATTACGGCCTATGGGAAAAAATCGTTTCAAAGGTTTTTTCATGATTTTACACGTTTTCATACAGAAAAAAATTGATATGCATTTATGAAACGTACTAAAATATGCATTCTGAAGAATACGAGATGCAAAGAATAGTTATTGTTCATTTACAGGGCTAAAAAGAAATTCCAACACATAATGATATAGTGGTGGAGGGAATTGTTTGCGGCGTACTTTAATTATGGTAATCTATTTCATATATAATAAAAATGATATACGTCTCTGAGGTTTACATACTATAAATTTTTCATGTAGAATATGAAGTGTATATAGCATTTACAGGCACACACAATATAGTTCAGATACTATATTGTATCCGAAGTACTGTTCATTTGTGATGATTGCTGGAAATGCATTTTTAATTATGATATGCGCTTTTATGATTCACTATATTTATGCATAGTATATGGTGTATATAAATGCTATAATTCATATACAGGGCTACACAAAAGTATTCGCAAGGATTACTGGGTATGAGTGCAAGTTACTTAAAGGTGATTTTTAAATGAGTTGTGCATTTTTACGCTGAACTGAATTTAATTTACTGTTGTATAATATAGATAAAATGGTATACAGGGTCATGCAAAGAATTGGATACATGGCCGTCTATAAATTAGAATTTCTGGAAATGTGATTTCAGCTGTTTTAAGTGTGTTTTAGTTTGAATTAAATTTTAAGTAAACGGTGGCGTGTAATGAAGGTTCTAGGTCAACTACAGGGTTGTACAAAAGTATTAAAGTATGTTTCCATATATTAGTATAAATTGCTGAAAGAGAGTCTCAACCTGTTATGCGTTTTCTTGCTAAACTAAATTATCCCATTATATAATATATATATCAACCTACAGATCAAATACAGGGCTGTTCAAAAGAATTGGAAAACCTATTTAGCTATGGACAGTAACTGCGGAAATGATTTTTTCAAATGTTTTATGCGTTTTCTAAAATGTTTACTTAGTTCTCTTATTTACCTTATTTCCCTAAATAACGAAGTCTTTTTAAAGCATTCGGGAAGTGTTGGAAAGTGTTTTATAATCTATGCTTAACGCATGATTTTTCTTACTTGTTTTTTCTATTTCCCAGATCAGTCTTTTCCTATAGAACATACCAAATCTATTTAAGCTCATATTCACAAAATACAATTTACACGGAAATAAAAAATTTAAATAAATATGGCTTACGTCGTATTTAATAAAGCAAAGATTAATCACAACCACAACACCTTAAAATCTTATACATTCTTAATATCAAGCTTGAATTCAAGATCAAGCTTAGAACTTAATAAAAAAAGATGTCAGTTGACAAACATTGTTTTTTAAGTGGAAAAATTAAAACTATTTTAGAAGAATAGGACTCCAAAATAGCTATATTTTGCTAAAAAGTACGGTAAAAAGATACGATTTTATATCTCAAACAAAACTTTATTTTAAAATTGTCCATTTTAAAATTCATCACAATATTAATACTTGGAAATTTTTCCACAAAGAAATATTCGGTTTGCATACAATATTTCAAATGAAAATCAAATTTCAAATTAATTGCTTAAAAGGCGCAAAGGCCAACCTAGTGAAAAGAGTCCATGCCGGGACTCGAACCCGTGCCATCAGCATAGCGCACTAACATTCTACAGACTAAACCACATGGAACGACACTCAGCCTGGAAAGTTTCTCGCTATTACATGCTGGCAAGGCTACAAAAGCAGCATAAGATGGGATATTTATCGTGAGCCACCGACATGGGGCGAACACGAAACTTAATTAAATTCAGCATCGATTGAAACTATATTAAGACTTCGAAATTTTTCCAGAGAGAAACATTCGCCTTGCATACAATATTTCAAATGAAAATCAAATTTCAAATTAAAATTGACTTTTAAGCATGTAATTTGAAATTTGATTTTCATTTGAAATATTGTATGCAAGGCGAATGGTTCTCCCTGCAAAAATTTCCAAGTATTAATATAGATTCAATCGATGCTAGATTGAATTAAGTTTCCTGTTTATTCCATGTCGGTGGCTCACGATAAATATCCCATCGTGTGCTGCTTTTGTAGCCTTGCCAACATGTAATTGTGTGAAAAATTTTCCAGGCTGGGTATCGTTCCGTGTGGTTTAGTCGGTAGAATGTCAGTGCGTTATATTGATGGCCTGGGTTCGAGTACCGGCATGGAATCATTTTCACTAGGTTGGCCTTTGCGCCTTTTAAGAAATTAATTTGAAATTTGATTTTCATTTGAAATCATCACAGTGTTTATGACAAGTTCGTCACAAATGACACATATTTCACATATTGGTCACAATGTGACTTCAAAGCATTGTCGCTTTCGTCACATGTTCGTCACAAAATTAATGCCAAAGTAGTCACAAATGTCACACTTTTCACAAATTAGTCACACTGTGACTTCACAGAGTGTTCACAATGTGACGTCACAAACGACCTCTAAAACGGCCATAACGACCTCGCATTCTAGTCACTATGACGTCACATCGACGGTCACAAAGTCACAGTGTGCCTTCACAACGACGTCGCCGTGACGTCACCATGCCTTACGGGTAGGCTTCAAAAACCAGATTTTTAGCGTCAAGTTTCTATTTCTTTGACTACAAATTTTGCTGACATCAGAAGTGTGTTTTTATCGTTTATACGTCACTTCCAAATATCACATAAATTAAATTTTTGCATCATCAAATAGAAAAAGTGTACTTTAACTAAGAAACGTGTTAATCAATTTAGTAATTTTGAAAAAAAAAATTAATAACATTTTTTGTTTTCTATCTCTTCTCAGCACCAGTCATTTGTTTGTTAGAATAATGATAATAATTAGTGGCGCAGTTACCACAATTGGCAAGTAAATGCAAAGCAGAAATTTATAAGAAATCAAAATGAGTTTGTTTATAATCTTATACTGTTATCTTCAGTTATATTTTCTTAAAATTTTTGCTGCTAATTAAATAGGATTAAATTTATGCAATTATAAATGGCATACTAATAGAAGAATAATACCAAAAATAGTTAATTGTAAATATTTTAATATCAATGAGTAAAAATAAAACATAATAAAATATTAATTATAAATATCTATATTTTCCAAATGCGGAAAAATATATATGTAAATTTCACTGTAATAAAAAATGTAGCAATTTACTGATTTAGAACAGACATTTTATCAGTAAAATTATGCATTTTTAGGTTAATATTTAAATATATTTTTTTTATTTATTTAAGAAATTATGTTATCTACTTCTGTATCTATCATTTATTTGAATACTGTGTTGATTTTTAAGTAAAAACTAATGCGTCTCTTCAGTATACAAAAAGAGTCTAATATGAATAAAAACAACTGACGAAGACCCAACGTCCAATAGAATGGACATTACCAAAAACTTTGTTTATTCTCTAAAATATACATTAGATTACTTAAACTGCGATGTCATTTCATTGACACAACATTTAAAATTACATGTGTGTAGCATTAATATCAAAAGACTATTAAAAAATATATAAAATTAGCGTTAAAACTGTCTGCTTACCTTCAAGAGTCTTTCTCTTGTTCTCTGCCACTTTCAAATGATTAAAATACCTATTTAGCTGCATATTTTTTACTATTTCGGCATACAGATAGTAGCACTGGACTATCTAGTACAGTGGACAGCAAGTATTTACAAGTTCCAATTGAAATTAAGTATTTTATATAAAAAATAAAAATGTCCAATAGAATGGACGCGGGGTCTCAGGAGGTTAAAGGAAGGCACATTTTAAAAGACATTGTCAGAATTTTTTTTATTTGCTAGAAATAGTTAGTTATGCGTATTCAAACTTCATAATATGAATATAAGCATCTCCCTATTTAAAAACAAAACACTAACTAACGCTATCACCATTGCCGTATACGAAATTTTTGCGACCGGATGTTTTTCTTCGCAAATATTATGAAAATCTCCGCATACTAAAATATGAAAATGAGTAGTATTATATAGTTTGATAAATACACTGAAACAGGCAAATCGAATAATTATTTAAAGATTCTTTTTTTCATGTTCAGAAAATTCATTTTTTTTTAGATATTGATGCTAATTTGTAAAACAGCGCAAAGAAAAAAAAATCTGTTTACACGGGACTATTAAAACAGAAATGCAAGTTTAGTATAATAATTAAAAAACTAGGCGTTGAAAGCAGGAATAGAGAAAATTACTTCATAAAATTTTTATTTATGCGGGAATATTAAAAAAAGTAAGAAAACCTTAAAATATTTATATTATTACACGCATTTTCTTGTGACAATTAAATCATCATATAAAATGCCCAAATGTGAAATATCATCATAATTAACCCTTAAATGCCTGAGTTTTCAAATATCATTGTAATAATGTTTTTCGGCTTTCATTTTTTAAACAAATCATGGGAAAAATAATTTAAAAAATCATATTTTGTTTTAAGTAAGGTTTACGGCTAAAAAAATAGTTTGTTACTAATCGGCAATACTGGTGTTTAATTGAAAAAATAATTTCCCTTGATAAAATTCTATAATATTAAACGCCCAAGAATTTTAGTAACTATAAAAAGAAATAAATTTTACTTGCTCACTGCAGGTTAAAATAGGGTATTTCGCAAGCTTCCAAACAAAACAAAAAGAACAAGTAGCAACAATTGAAAAAATAAATCTATCTTTATTCTTAAACAGCACAAATGTTCCCATCTACATATTGAAAATCGATTTAATAATATTTTCAGAATGTATTTTATTGGCAACATTAGCCATTATAGCTTCAATGTTATTCTAATATTATTTTAGAGCTTAACTTGGGTATGTTGCCGAAAATCAACAACAGGCATTTACACGTTTGAAAAACGTCTAAAGGTAAAAATTAATTCATATTTAAAAGCTCAAATAATAATTTTCCAAGACACTTTTAAATTGAGTTATATATTTACGCGGGAACCTTGAAAGAGGGAAAAAAAAACTTCAAAATAATTAAAATATAAAATATATAATGTGACCATTAAAAAGTTCACAGTTTTATTTAAAGGTGACTAAAGTAATGAAAAAGATGTTACAAGTTTAAAATATACATTTTATTTAAAATTCTTAGTACTTTCTTCCAAGCTCATCATCACAGAATATTTTAACAACTAGTTGTTGTTTATTTATACAAATACGTCATCTGAGAGCCAATAATTACCTTAATAATTGGAAAGCTTGAAATCACTAAGATTCTCTGATGATGAGCTTGGGAAACTTGAAAGTACTCATAAGTTTTAAGTAAGATGTATATTTTAAACCTGTAACATCTTTTTCATTACTTTAGTCGCCTTTTAAGTAAAACTGTGGACTTCTTAAAGTTAACATTATATATTTTATTTTGAATACAGGTAAAAAATTGCGTTTCGTCTCATGATTTTATAATTAAAATATTTACGCGAAATGCATTTAATGGTAAAAATTATGTCATATCGATATATTTAAAACTACTTTCTTATGGACAATATTCATGGGGCATCACATTGGGAATCATATGATGTTAAAAATAAACGCGGTTAGCATATTTTTTAATATGCTGCATCACTTGATGTAGTATAAATCCAAGTAAATGCATATGAGAAATACGTTCAATTTACTTTGCATGAATTACTACTATCAGACAAATAATATTAGAAATTATGTATATAGTTATCAATACAAAAACCCTTACCGGGTTAAAAGTTTGTGACGCAGCGCTTTATCTTATGCTCTAAGAATTTTAAATATGGAACTTAAAAATAATGATATCAAATTTTGAGTGACACTATGCTATTAATTATAATATCTATATACATTAATTTCATCATTTTATTTTTTTTATAATTGCATGCGCAAAAATTATGTTCATTTTAAAAAGATGTATAAAAGTTTATTCATTGATGCATTATCATCCGTATCTCTCATAAATTCAAAATATGAGTTTGAAAAGATATGATATCAAAATTTAAGTGACGACTTGATGTTGCTTAAACCGATTAGTTTTAAAATTCAATTTAAATTTTCTTTTGGCTAAATACATTTACACATGTAAACAATACTTTTCCTTTTACAATGCACTGTTGAATATATTACATTCACTGAATCTATATAATGCACTGAAATGTATTCATTTGAATAAATTGATTTATCTTTTGTGCCACGCTATCCAAAAATCAAAAGTAACATTTATGTAAATAGTTTTTGCGTCATTGTATACAAACTAAGTTAAATGTATGCAAATGGATAATATGACGAAAAAAACTATTTACATAAATTTTACTTTTAATTTTTGGATAGCGTGGCACAAAAGATAAATCAATTTATTCAAATGAATACATTTCAGTGCATTTTATAGATTCAGTGAAAGTAATATATTCAACAGTGCATTGTAAAATGAAAAGTATTGTTTAGATGTGTAAATGCATTTAGCCAAAAGAAAATTTAAATTGAATTTTAAAACTAATCGTTTTAAGCAACATCAAGGCGTCACTTAAATTTTGATATCATATCTTTTCAAATTCATATTTTGAATTTATGAGAGATACGGATGATAATGCATCAATGAATAAACTTTTATACATCTTTTTAAAACGAACATAATTTTTGCGCATGCAATTATAAAAAATAAAATGATGAAATAAATGTATATAGATATTATAATTAATAGCATAGTGTCACTCAAAATTTGATATCATTATTTTTAAGTTCCATATTTAAAATTCTTGGAGCATAAGATAAAGCGCTGCGTCACAAACTTTTAACCCGTTAAGGGTTTTTGTATTGATATCAGTACTTTTTTTAAGTTAATGATAAAAAAATAAAACAACAACAAGAAAAATTAAAGAATAGACAAAGAATTCATAGTCAGGATTTCTATTCACCTTCAATCTCTCCCCATCCCTCCCGCAAAAAAAGATGCCTCATATTTCAATTTTAAAGAGCACTGTGCTATGAGATTTTTTTAAACCACTCATTGGTAAATATGGAAGTAATTCACAACATGCATGTTTAGATGGTATTTCTGTTGGTTTGTTTCAGAGATATAAAAAACTATGTTAAATTTTACTAAACAAAAAATTTACTGTCTTAAGAAAAATAGCAAGAAATATTGCTCTTTAAACATACATATATATATATATATATAAACTTCCACCATCCTTCTTTAAAGCTCTTTATTGGCAATAATAGTAAATCACATAAAATAATCTCCTGAGCCTCAAAAATTTCACTTCTCCCTTCTCACCGATCTCTCCAGCTTAACTAAATAATTAAAATGTTTCAAACTTTAGTTTGAAAACAAAAATAATAATCTGCAATATTTGTTGATCACTAACATAAATAAATAAAGCCCTAACTCCCCAAATGTACATTTCTCCTCTCCCCCCCCCCCCCCTTCTACTGCACAGCATTAAAAAAAACACTCGCAGATATTAAATCTTTAGGGTTTTTGGTGAGTGAATTACATATGAAGATAAATACGATAGATCTTTATAACACACCTTGGGATGAGAAGTTCTGTATATTACAGAATTTTGCATTATATAGATCATATGTCATTCATCATTAAACTTACCTTGTAAACGTGCTTTAAATTACATTCCTTGGAACTAGAAATAGTGAAAATTATAAATTTTACATAATAGTATAGGTGTAGATTCCCAATATCTGGAAGGAGAAAGTGGCTTCTAAACCCAAAAAGTCCAGTGGCCTCATTGTAAAACAAACACATAAAAATAATTTAGTGTTTGTAAGGGACTGAATTCAAAGTGGAAAATAATTTATTTTATATATACATATGTCTATGTACAAGAAAACACAGACTAATTACATCAAATGGGTTTGTTTAATTTAATCACAAAATTCTTTAAATTTAATTATTAAGTCTAATACAAATCTTAAACTATGTTCATTCAGAAGATATAGTTGGACAAGATACATTTTTTAAAAATGTAAAGATAAGCAATCATGGTAGTGGGAAATATTAGGACAACAGTATTTCTAATTTTGATTTTATCGTATAACATTACATTAAAAAATTTGTGAATGTGAAAAATTATTTAGCGCTATAAAAATCAAAACACACTTCAGACGTTTGTTTTTCTATGTAATACAATAGTTTTCTGTGTTAAACAGACCATTCTGGACTGAAGGAAGGAAAATACACTGATTTCATTTTTTTAAAAACGTGGAAATCCACCATTAGCAGAAAAGGAGCATCCCTGTATAACGTATGGCGACTGAGACATTGAAAGTTTTCGGCCGAAGCAAAAAATTTAGTCGTCACATGGCGTCTGTGAATCTGCACCTATACATAATAGGTATAGATCACAGGGCAAAAACTAGCCTTTTTTGTACCCGGGGCAAACATGGATTTTGGCGCTTCCCCCCCCCCCCCCCCTCTTCTGTAAAGTATATTTACAAAGATAATTTTATTAATTTTCTAATAGCCGACTTATTTTAAAATTTAAAGTATGTAATCATAAGACATGTTATTCTGAACTATGTAATCTACAATGGCGGGTCCAAAGGGGAGGACACGGGGGTCATGATTCCCCTCTGAACACCAGCAAAAATTTTCTAAAGAGCATTTTTAAAATGAAATATACAGTAGAGTCCCGATTATCCAAGTCCTGCTTAACTGAGTTATTTTCTTCTGATGGATTGATGGCTTCCATTTCTATGAAACAGCCATTATAAATGAAGTGTTAGGTAAAGATGAAAAAGCAGCAGTAAAATTATCGTAGATCGATATAATATTATAATTATCGTAGATCGATGTAATAGTAAAATCTATTCATCGTTGTCCGGTCATCCAAGGCTGTCGTATAGATGGCTGATGACTTCCCCAACATGGTTTATTAGTGAGAAGTTGCAGACTCAGGCATCGGCCGGAGTAGCTCAGTGGTTAGAGCAGCAGTCTTGTATACTGTGGTCCCGGGTTCGATTCCTGGCTCTGGCTAATTTTTCACTCCAGTTGGGTTTATTGTATTTATTGTTTGTATGTCTGTATAATATTTATATATACCTTCAAAGTTTCATAGTTTACATCTGTGATGATGTGCAGATTTAACGCTGGTAGCTGGGTGGGTACCCGAGCAGATACCCACTACAACCCTGAAAATTATTGCTTGTTTTTAGCACAACATTTATTTGTGTTAAATGCTTTCTCGTCAATTCTTTATATGAAAAACAAATACAGGAATAAACATAAACATCGAATCTGATTTATGTCTAAAACTAAGATTGAATCAGATATGAGAAAGATGTGTTTGGTAAAGCAAGCATCACCTTTATCATTAGCAATACAACAGAATTAATAGTCATCCTAGTGCATATGTATCAATCTATACCAATATGCCATTAAGTATTGTAGCTTTTTTTAAAATCAAAACACTATATTTTGATAATGTACATATTAATAATATAGTAATAATGATACTAGTACTTTTTACTTGAATGTTAATATAAAGCAGTCAATCTAAGTATACCAATTTAATAAAGTAATCATCCAATTAAATACAGTAAAATCTGCTTAGACGGAGCACAAAAGACTGCACAAATACCTTTTTTAGACATATTCCATTTACACAGGTTTTTCTGTAATAGCATGGAGTTTGTAACTTGGTGGTATGCGGAAGTATGAACTTCTATTCAGTGGTGCGTCGATCTAAAAGTTCGGGAACCCCTGCTCTAGAGGGTAGCAATATTTCTAAAAAATGGATTGCAGGCTCTTTTTAAGAGCAAAATTCAATGTTTACATTAAAGAAGCTGTCTGTTATACAGAGAATTGCATTAAAAGATCTTTTACTGCAACAATGCTTTTACTACAATGCGGTCCTTTGACGAAATTCACATTTATCTCGTGATCCTTTGATGAAATTCGTGTTTTTTTACAATCCTTTAACGAAGTTAATGTATTATCTGCAATCTTGTGTCAAAATTCGTGCGTTTTTCAACATGCTGTGACAAAATTTGTGTTTTTTCGCAATTATCTGACGAAATTTGCGTTATTCCCGCAATCCATTGACGAAATTACAGTTTTTGCGGCCTTTGGCTAAATTTGTGTTTTTTTCGTGTTTTTAATCAATCCTTTGGCGAAATTCACGTTTTTAACCAATGCATTGACAAAATTCCTGTTTTTCGGCATTCCTTTGACAAAATTCGTGTTTTTCAGCGATCCTGTGATAAAATTTGCATTAATTTCGTGATCCATTAGCTAAATTCGCATTTTTTATGATCCTTTGGTGAAGTTATTGTTTTATCCACGATCTCGAGGCTAAAATTCGCACTTTTTCTGTAATAGTGTGACAGAAATGTTTTTTCCGCCATCCTGTGACAAGAGTTTTTTCGCGATCCTTTGACGAAATTAGTGTTTATTTCGTCATCCTTTGGCGAATTTTGCATTTTTAACGACATTAATGTTTTATCCTCGATTCTGTGGTGAAATTCGCGCTTTTCCCTCGATCTTGTGACAAAATTCGCATTTTTTCGCAATAATCTGACGAAATTTGCGTTTTTTCTTGATCATTTGACGAAATTCATGTTTTTTTTTTTTAATCTTTTGGCGCAATTCGCGTTTTTCACTATCCTTTAACGAAATTCATTTTTTTCTGCGATTCTTTGATGAAATTCGCGTGTTTTCCACGATGCAGTAACTAAATTCAAGTTTTTTCTGAGTCCTTTGACGAACTTCGCGTTTTTTTCGTTATCCCTTGGTGAAATTCGCGTTTTTCCGATATATATATTTATTTGGTGGGCAGGATGATCGGGGCCGTTTCCCCCCCTCCCCCCCCCCCTTCCACTTCTGTACCCGAAAACTTTCGGGTTTCCGTTTGTTTGTATTTTCCGCAAAAACTGCCATAAAAAAGTTAGATTTATATTTTTTTGGAGGTGGGGGGGGATCAGCGTGATTATCCCCCCCTGCACCTACCATAGGGATCTGCTGGATTCGCACCTGCCATAGGGACACTAAATGGTCAAAAGTGACTATTAAGAAATTGTCAGCGGCTACCTTCCTACAAGGTCAAAATATTTTTTTTTCAAGAGAAAAACATAAAAACTGCCTAATATTCATAAAATATTGGTTGACGGTTTTTCGGGTGCGAGGCCCTGTGCGACCGCACCTGTCGCACACCCGTAGGGACGCAACTGTCGGTATGAGGTAAAGGAGAATGCAATAACTTTGAAACGAAAGATGTTTGTACTTTCGCTGAAAAAAATAACAACATGTAAATATACATTTTTTTAAAGGAAGAAAAAGACGAGGTTTGTCGTATAAATTTAGCGCCCCCTCCGTGCCTGGGGGTGACTGCACCATTCGTACAGCCCTGCTGAGACATATGTGAATCTGACAGCATAACAAATAGGATTAAGCTTTCAACCTGGTCAAGTTATGCTAATATATTATCATGGTGCAAGAAGTTCATCCAAGCTAAGACTGACAAAATTTCTGAGTATTAGGAATAACCAAATGTAAATAAGGAAATGTAAATAATTAATTTCAAATCCATCTGCTCGCAAGAAGTACACAAATAAATATAGATTATCTATCACTTGAAAGTGACAGCACTTCGCACTCAGGAATTCACGTTTGTAATCAAAGATAGCTGGCGCTTTTAGACCTGCTAATGTTTGTAAACAGTTCCACGTGAACGCGGTTATCACTGCTGGCTTTCGCTTGTGTCTTGTGTTTGCCAAGTGTGAATTGGTTACTTGTGGAATATTTTTTTTTTTGTTTTTCAAGTCCCTTAATGGAAAATCGGCTTACTTTAGTATGTTTGTAATGTAGGGTGTAAAAAAATATAAGTATTTTTATTATTATTATTATTAAAAATGGATTTTATGATTGTTTTTCTGTGTTAACCTTTTATGTCGCAACGATATTTTAAAGTAACATTGAAATTACTTTTCATAAAATTCCTTTAATACATCGATTAGTAGTAATACAGTTTAGAATCAGCTATAGATACATTATTTTATCTTGTTTCAAAATCATTATTGGTTGCACAAAACAAAAATATTTTTAAAAGGATGATTTCTTTTGCCTTTGCATCTTTTCAGTTTTCTTGACGTTAAAATATTAGGGGGGGGGGGGGGGTTCAGTTCGGAAATATTTCTATTGTAAGAACATTATATTTGTACATTTCCTAATTCAACAAAATACTAAAAAATATTTTTTAAATAAAAGATTTGAGTGGAGTTATAAATATTGCACAAAATATCAATAAATTCAAATTTAATTAATTTTATTTGACAAAATCCTTTTAAAATTTATTAAATGATTATGTAAATCTTCGAATATAGTTTAAAAAGTTCACGAAAAATGCTTTAGAAGATGAAATTTTCATGAATTCATAATTTGGGACATAAAGGGTTAATTGCCGTCAAAATTGTAGGTTTTTAAAACAACCAAACCGGTAATTAGGATATTAAAGAATATTTTTATCGTTAATTATTAAAATAATAGATGGTACTTGGATAAATAATAAAAACGATAAATAAATAATATCATTAGGTAATTTAATGCATGGAATTAATAGAATTCTTAGAATATAACAAATAAAAGAAATTTCATGGCAGTTCTTTATGTATTTGTAATTTGTAAAATTATTGCAGTTGCATAATTCTAAGCTGATGCAGATATATGTGCATTAACAACGAAAATAATAATAATATCTGTTAATTCACACATATACAGAGACTAAATATAATCATATTAATGGTTAGTCATACTTTCTATCAACATTAACTACCCAAAATATTAAAGAAAAAAAAGACGAAGAAAGACATTTAGAATATATAACACATGCTAAGTGCATTATGTTTCAATTTCTAATTTGTAACGACTCCGAAAATATTTATAATCATCGATAAGTTGACCATTTTGAAATTATCGTGATATTTATTAACCTTGATTGGAACGTAGCTCTTCCAATTAAAAAGCAAAAAAAAAATTGTTACTTTTCATCTTTTATCAATTGCTTTCTTTCATATGTTGTGCTAATCAAAAAGTAGAAAATATTTTATAAACTTTTACTGAAGTAGTTCTTCCTAAACATTTTTATACTAATTAGTTTTTTTTTTTTACTTTTTTCCATTCTCTTACTATAACTGTATAAGAGATGTTATCATTCTGAAATTTTCTTTTACCTGCAATTTATTATGTACTTATTTAAAAAAAAAACAAATAAGAATCTTTTATTTATTTATTTTATTTAATCTAAAAAAAATATTTTATTTGTTGTGCTTATTTTCTATAAAAGAGTGAATAATTTGATTATTCAAAGAAAGTTTTTATGACGATGACCAGATTTAATTAAAGTTTTAAATGAAATGCTTTTTAAACCTGGTAACATCTATTTTAATATATTTTCACATCATTAAAAAAATATTTTAATCTATTATTTTTTTTAATAATCTGATTTAAATCACGATTAAATTTGAACAAACTGTCAGCCTCAACGAGACATCGGATTTTCTGCTGATCAAAGTTTTGTTGCCGTTTTTAGAGACGACAGGTATTTTATTTTTTTCATTTCGAAATAAATAAAAGCTTAAATCGGGATTTTTCGATTATCTAGAGTTGCATTGGGGCACATAACAGCATGTATTATCTTTTTTTTTTTGCGGTTTTATTCATATTTATTAAGAATTAAAAATCCCAAATGATATTTGACTCACGTTAAGTAATGCTAACGCGATGAAAGAAGCAGTGGTACCCTTTAGATCTCTAGAGGGCGAGTTTTTTGTTACAAACGCGAATAACTAAATGTAAATAAGGGAATATAAAATAATTAACTTCAAATCCGAAAGGAAACAACGACTTAAAACACTAAATCCATCGTTATAGCGCAATTTGTAATTTCTGCTCGCTACACAGCTAAAAATTGATTATCTTTATCTATCTACTGAAAGTCACAGCCCTTCGCGCTCATTGGCGCGATGTGATGACGTCAAACCTACTCATTACGAGGCTAATGTTAGCCTCGCACTCACTAATCCCAGACGAGAAAATTACCAGAGATTAATGGTTGACTGGGTATTAACGGAAACGAAAATGTCAAAAATAAAATGAGTTTTACCAGATAAAAGATATGTCTTATTCAACTCATCTTAATCAGATTAATATTGTATATCAATTTAAAGAAAATCGTTAGAACCGTTTTCGAGATTTTCAAATCAGGAACTTCTTCCATACCATACCAACGTTTTCGCTTCAAAAATGGTATTTAGATCTCAAAATATACTGCACGTAGAAATGTAAAAACTTCAGTATACGATTAGACTTCAGATATAAGACTGTTCTAGAAAATTCAGAACAATAGGACCTATATCTGCTGAGTTATTAAAAGGCGGCTTTTCGCGTTTTCTTTGATGTGGAGTTAGCTGTATATATGAGTTCCGCCATTTACGAATTCTGAGATACGATACGATACGATTTTAACGATACGATACGATACGATTTTACGCTTATGGCTGCGTCACTCGGAATACTACCGTCTTCCATGATTAATTAAAATAATTAATTTACATTTTTAAAGTAACCTGAAAATATGCAAGATGGGCATTAATATAGAAATAAGAATTCTTGCATAAGATATATCAGTTCCTGGAAACATATAAAACGTGAAAAAAACCTAAAATATAATAGTGAAATTTCAACACACGGTGTTTTCAATACTGGGGTTCTGAATCGTATTTTCAAGCATACTGAGATTTTTAACCTCGAGCCCAAATTAAAGATATTGTCCATAGTGCTGTTTAAAAAATCGGATAGGCGACGACATTTTTAACCTAACCATTTTGCACAATGTGACATTTAAATGTATAATTAATTGTTCTTACTTATCAATACCCTAAAGAGCAGTAAGCTGTCGCAACAGCGGTGAATGAGTCCATGGTAACCGAAAAATGCCCTATTCAACGGAAAACATTGTGACCCATTACAGGAAACAGTCGTCATTCTTGATAACATCATTCAATTATCCGTAATTGCATAATCTTTTTAAAACAGGATACTTTACCATGTATTTAGAGGATGCGAAGTCTGAACGTGTTTAGCGAGCGTAGCTCGCAGGGTGCAGAGGTGCCTAGTAAGAAAAAAAAAATAAATAATTCACGTTAAATAAAATAGCAAATCACAATGTTTGGCACTTTTGCGATAAAAATCCTTTGCACGATCAGGATTGATATAGATGAAGTATTAGCACATATTTTTGGCGGGGTTTTGGTATAACGGAAAAGTACCGATATTTTAATGCATAACTTCCGAATAGGGCGAGTTAGGAAGTTTTTTAAGATCTATATTAAGTATATGAAGTACTCAAGTATAAACTATATACGAGTTGCTGTCATGATGCAACGTATTTTCGCTACTCCTACTGAAAACTGCCAATTTAGCAAAGTATTTAAAGCATAAAACATAGCAATAGAAATTAAATTAGAGCTAGTCAACGTGTTTACAGGAATAATACATTTTTAAGTAACACCATGCTGGTTATCAAGTTCGGGTAATACTTATACAAAATATCTTTCAAATGTAATTAAATTTAATAGTTAATATTTACTTCAAGGAATAAAAATAAATACTATACTAAATATATTTTAAATAAAATTCCAAAATTTACATGTTTTAATGCAGTTTACATGAACGTTTAATCTAAATATCTAGAACATATAAAATGTATTATGTCACAAGTTCCGTTTTCTATTTGTAATATGATGTATTACAGCAATTTGCCTTTATTATTTATTCTTTTGTGGAATCTATAACTGCTAAAATTAAGAAGGAATAAATAAACAAAAAAATGTCAATAACCTACCTGTCAAATGTGCTATATACTTTAAGAAATTTACACAGAGAAAATATCATTGACGCTAAATAATGTTCCCAACACGTAACATAATCAACTCTGAATGAAATTGGAAAATCTTTTCAGAGACGCCAATTTCAAAAATCACAATCATAGTAATTTTAATCTTTAACTTTTAATGCAAGCTACCTTAAAATATAAATAATGGTAATTATCATTCGCATCGTGAGATTTCTCTACTAGCATTAAACATTATGAAAATAAAGACATTAATGATATTACTGAGAAAATGTAATTCCTTTTTGTTATCTCTAATTTTGTTTTGTAGTATATCATCTTATATTTATGCAATTGTACAGCCAACTAGAGGGTAAATAAACACGCGAAACATGCATTAGGGAAATTCAAATAAGTGTTTCATTAAGTAGATTTGTTCGCACAAGCCAAAATTAGGAGCTGTGTAATTTTTCCCTTTTGTTACAATTATTAAACGCAAAAATAAGTCTTAGTTCGAAAAATTAGATATGTGATTTTGACCACTGTACTGAATACATACTCGTACTTTAGCAACTATTTTTATATTAATTTAACCCTTTACTAAAGAATACCGTCTTATTTGCATTTTTTATTGTCCAAACGTGTTTTCGCCGATTATTTTTTAGCACAACTTTTATATCAAAGTTTGTTGCTGAAATTTTGAGATTAGATAAAAAATAATTTCATTTAGACTTCTTCCTTTTACTTAGGTATAATTTAATTTTTTTCCCGAATATGTTCGTATGAAATATTCAAAATCCTTCAATTTAGTCTTAACATAATAACTAATTAAATAATACAAAAAGTTTGCCAGTAAAAATGAAAGAAAAAGAAAAAATACATTTGGACATTAAAAATATGGCGGTATTTGTTCATTATGGATTAAAGTTCGCCCAAATTTTCTGGTACATTGTAAGATATATAAACAATTTCCAGACTAAAATAAAAAAAATAAAATTTTTGCACCCTCTCAGCGGTTTGCCCGTATTTTTTCAGTTTCCCTAAAACAACTTATATTGGTTGTAGCCAAAAATAATTTTAACAGACTTGTATTTTAAGATGTTTGTCAAATAAAGGGGTATCAAGTGTATATTAGAAACAAACAGGGAAAGAAAATTTAAATTAATAGTAGTTTTATAAGTATTTTTATGAAATGCATGAAGACCCTCAAAAGGCTCAGAAGATTAATTTTACCAAATAATTCTAAACTGTATGACTTCAAACTAAAGAAATTATTATTATTATACAGGTCGTATTATGAACGTGCATAATGGAACTTCCAGCTATTGCAACCATTTTAGAGGTGTAATTATTCGAAAAATAAATACATAATGTCACGCACTGATTATTTAAAAAAAATTCAGAATATCAATTTTAACAAAAATTGTAAAAAAAATTAATGAAAAAAATCCTTCCCAATGAAATGTGATTTTTTTTTTTCAGAAAAAGTAAAAAAATATCAAGAAGAACTGATAGAAATTTATGATTTTCGTATTATATTTTTATATGCTAAGAGTTACATTTAAATGTTTGTTTCATTTAAAATAACCTTAATTAAAACATTTCATCAATTGAAAATAATAATGCAGGGTTATTGCAAATGAATCATCGTGTGTTGATCCGTTACTACGTGCGAACTAGGAAAAGTATATGTTTCCATGATAACTCAAACGAGAGGGCGTTAACTACAGTTTCGCGCTGTGTATGTGTCACACGCGTGTGCTTGCCATGGTTGCTACGCGAACGTCATATTCAAAATCGCGACACGACAGCAGAAAGCGTTTTGTGTACTAGAATTTTCTAAGTATGAATTACTTATAACTGTCCAGAGAGCATTCCAAATGGCATACAAATGCAAACCACCAAATCAACAAAGCATTCTGCGCTGGTATTGACAGTTCAAAGAAACCGGTTGTTTATGTAAAGGCAAAAGTTCCGGCCGACCAAGCGATATTGAAGATACAGTGAACCGAGTTAGAGAGAGTTTCATCAGTAGACCCAAGAAATCAACAAAGATAGCCGCGAACTTTCCATTCCATAGCCAAGTGTGTGGAAAATTTCTGCTGTTCAATCGCTATAATGAATATGACGTTCACGCAGTAACCATGGCAGCCACACGCGCATAACACATACGACGCTCGAAACTGTTGTTAACACCCTCTCGATTGAGTTGTCATGGAAACATATAGTAACGTATCAAAACCCGATGATTAATTTGTAATAACACTGTATTTACATTAATAAGTATTTGTCTACTCTCAAAGTAATTAAGTGTTTTTATCAGCACATATGTGGTTATGTAATACATTTGTATAAGTTGGTGATTTTTGTAAATATATTTGATATCACTAATTATAAACCTTACAGGAATAATTAATAGTTTTGCAAATTTATAAAGCAACTTACACATAAATTAAATTCACATAAATTTCAATTCAAAAACTCAAATGAAATGGAAATACTTTTTGACTAAAAGTAATTTAATAATTAAACTTGTGTAACTGTATGGGAATACATATATATGGATTTTATTTTTTTTTCGATAAAATCATCTATGCTTTAATATGTAATCGAATATAGATTTATATACTTGCATTTATCAATGTAGTTATTGAAATAAATCTCAGTAAAACGCCTCGTATTTTCATTCAACTTATACATGACTATTATTTCCTAAATTATAACGTTTTTATATGCTCTTTAACCAAATTTACTTAATATCATATTCAAATAGTTTTTACATTTTCGAAAAAAAATAACATACAAGATATTTCTTAGCTAAACTTATCCTTCAATTCTTGAAAAAAATTAAAAATCTGTGATATCGTGACGCAAATAGAAGAAATTAAATCGTTAGTCGTTAAAAATTAAAAAAAAATATATATATATACATTAGAGTGTCCAAAAAAATGAAAGTCGTTTTATTTTTTTCGCATGCCCTCTCATATTTTTTCCTTTTATGCCAAAACAATTGTAAATAAAGTTTCATGTAATTTGGATCACGAGAATCCCGTGTCGACTTGCATCTAAATGTATCACTCATTACTTGTGTACTTAGCGAGCGAACGCTGACACATGTCACTCTGTCACCTGTCTGTAGCGGAGCACCCAGCAGCTAGCTGCAAATGAAAAAGATAAAACAAACAAAAAAAGAAAGGTTTTGGAATGCTTGTGACAATGCGCAACCCGTGAAGAAACAGTGCGAAACCTGCGAAACGTGTCAGTAGTTAGTACCAGTATAATCAGGACAGCGCACGTCTATGTGTCAATGTGCGTATAATTCAAAGTTAGTCTTTTGTTAGTAAATATCAGGATAGTTTTTAATCAGAGAACAGAACATGGCAGTGGAATTGTATAGTTCTAAAAAAGTAATATTTTTAATAGGGAAAATTAAACATGAAATAACGGGTTCAAAACGTCCGTCTAATGGACAAGTTCTCGCAGTTTTGTTTTACAATATTCGAGTAGTGAATTAACTGTTAATGAAAATGAAAATATCGCTATTCCTGAAAGTATTATCACTTGGGAACAGACGCACATGCCTAAGAAATCGTTGAAAAATTGTGTGAGGAAGCTTGTTAATATATATAAAGTTTGTAGAAACTTACAAAAAAATGCAAAGAAATTACAAGACGTACTCCACCGGCGAGAACAAGAATTTGAAACTACTTTAGACAATGTGTCCGGCATTACATAGGGAAGTGCTTTCCTTTGCTTGCTGCCATCATGTATACGATCTGGTATTAAAGGCTGCATTCGAAGTGAACATTAAACAAGTGACAACAAGTCCCGATATTACACTCTTTAAAAAGCACAAAGAGAATTGGAATAACATCTATCCCACTTAAAAACAGTGCTAGGGAGAAAGAGTGGAATTGTTCTAACCCGTATCAGAACTTGGCAATTTGCTTGAATTTTACCGCTCTGAACTTTAAAATGTTATGATCAGAGAGGACTATCGAGAGTTGATCAGAATTTCTGTCATATGTTTACGTGGAGATGCAGCAAAAAAATTAAATCAGACCTCTGGGCGTTATGTACCAAGCTAGATGTATGCCCTGAGCGGTTTACTCCCTTAAAGTTTCGCTATTTAGTTTTCATCTGAAGTGAAACACCATAGATAAGGAATAACTGTTAAACGTCTGTTTGTTATCCCGACAATCTAAACATGGCTTCAATACATTTTGGCAGTTAAAGAACCCTAAAAAGATTTGTGCTTTTTGAAATCTTTGAAAATCTACACAAATGTGAACGAAAATGTCTCGAAAGCTGCTTTACAGAAATTTATCCAGCAGCATTTATGGTATTTGACTGATGAAATAGCAGTATTAGCACTTTTTGATGGTGATGATGTTGACAAAGAAACAAAATTAAAAATGATGACAAATTTAAATAGAGAAAATTTCTCAAGCATTCCATCGAAGGAAGAAAGTGGTTCAATGTATGGCGAGTTTCATATATTGATTTTGTAATTGTTTATTTAGTTATTCATTTATATCAAGCGATTGTTACCTGTTCTTTATTTATTTATTTATTTATTTACAGAAAAAAGCATCGATGATCTCATATCTGTCAAAAGCCATTCATTGTTTTCAAGACTCAAAATTTATGATATTTTTGAAGAGTCCCTCTTCAAGGGAGATTAATGCTTCGTTTCCCGACGCGAAAAAGACGATCTCTATGCTCAGAGCAATGAACAATACAGCTGAAAGAGCGGTAAAATTGATGCAGGACTTTCATGATTTAATAACGGTGGCGAAGGAACAAAAACAATTTCCGTTATGTTGCGTACAAGAACACACGAAAGTCTATCCCGACTGTAAAAAGAAAACATTGAAAAGAACATAAGTTCAGTAATGTTTCTTCTACAGTAATATGTTAAGAAATATCTTCTTTGAATAAAATAGTGTTTTATGTACCAAAGAAGCATACATTTTACATCTTTCCATAGTATTCCCCATGCTAGATTTCATGTTCAAGTTTGACCTACAGTCGGCACGGATTACCATTATCTGTTTGCAATAATATTTTTTATTTATGTTTTTCAGGTGAAATAGAAAAAAAATAGAGGGTATGCGTATTTGATCTTTCCAAAAAAAAAAAAAAAAACCTTGAATCCTGGGACACCCTAAATCAAAGAAATATTTTACGTTCATTATAAATAATAATTTTTATTTATTGTAAATTTGTAACTTCCACTGCACCGGATTTGAAAATTCTTTCAATATATTTCATCTATACTAATATTATAAAGAATTAAAGTTTGTTTGTTTATTTATTTATGAGGTAATCTCTAGAACTACAGAACCGATTTCAAAAGTGACGGCATCGAAATAATGTGTTAGTCCCTGTTCTAACGTAAACTATATTTTATGTATATGCCAGTGCTCTAAATGAGGTGTAGGAGCAAAAAACCATCTAAAATGTTACTGACTGGCCTAGAAACATGGAATTTGAATTGATAGTTACTTATAAGATATAAATGATCTCTAAGAATATTTCTTAAATAATTCTAAATTTAAAAGGGGTGAAAATGCTCAAGTAGCGTTCTAATAAACTGTATGAGTTGCGATTTCTACGGAATCTTAGGCAGTACAGACCCGATTTATAAAATAAGGGTGTCAAAATGATGGTGGCAGCCCTTGCTCCAACATAGGCTATATTTTATGTCAGTGCCACTACCCCAAAGAGGGTGCAGGAGCAAAAATCGTTCTAAAAATGCGATTTTCGTGTTACTGAAGAAGCTAGATACTTTACATATAACATGGTCGTTACAAATATATAAACGGCTTCTAAGAACTGGAGAAAATAAATTCGAAATTTAAAAGGGGTGAAGCGAAGTAAAGGACAGAAAAGCGTTCTACAAAAGTTCTAAATTACGATTTCTATGCAATCTCAGGAAATAATAAACCGATTTCAAAAGTAATGGTTGCGAATCAGTGGCGACAGTCGCTGATCCCACACAGGCTATACTTTATTCCAGTTCCGCTAACACCTGGGGTTAGCAGGAATAACAACGTTCTAAAAAGGGCCTTTAAACATTTTCTAAATTACGTTTTCTGTGGAATATTGGGAAATGCCAAACTGGTTTCAATATTAATTTTGTCGAATTAATGGCGACAGTCTCTGTTTCAACATAGGCATTTTATGTTAGTACCACTACCACCTGAGAGGTGGTAGACCAGAAACTTGGACGAGAAGCTTGGAATGTGACATGATGGTTAATTTTCAGATGTAAATGTGTTCTAAGAACGGTTAAAAAACTTCAAAACTTCAAATGAATACTGAAATAAGCGTATTAAATGGCCACAAAAGCTTCAAAATACTTTCCAAATCATTATTTACTTAGGATTTGTTTTAGTTGTTCTTATTAATTTAATTCTCATTTCTGCCTTATGTAGTGTAATAATGAAGTTTAGTGGCTTGATTAGTATCTTTTGAATTATTCCTGAAAGTATAATTTCTTCTAGTAAAAATTAGACATGCAAATATCACATCATATTTCACCTATTACACGAGAAAAGCCGAGGGTTTTGCTACTTTTTCATAAAACACAAATATATCTCATATTGTAGCTATTATGTAAGACTTTAGTAAAGGTTTTAGACGGATGATCTTGATGTGATATGTACAATTAAATTAAAGTGATTAAAACTTCTCTTTCTTTTTTTTCTATTTTTTGACTATATTTAGAATTTATGACAAAATATGTATGCTAAATATATTTAATTTATCTGGCTATCGATCTACAGTTAAAGAAAAAAAAAAAAAAAAAAAAAAAAAAAAAAAAAAAAAAAAAACATAAACATAAACATAATTAGCTACATGTTTATATGTAACATGTAAATAATAGATATAGATTTACGAGATAGATATAAATACAATGACACAAACAAGAAGGTTGACGTATGCGTAGAAGCAGACATATCATAGTTTGATAATGTTAGAGACATATAATCATTTTTATATTTAAAATTTTTTATAAGTGTTCTTTCTTTTATATATAAACTTCTCAAGAGTCATATTTAATTTTTATTTTACTCTTCATATAATATATTTTATCTATCCATGATCAACTTTCTGAAAATATAAGAAGAATATTATTCATATTCTTCTAAATTTTGTGTAGTTTGCTCGTCTAAAATATTTTCCCTACACTATAATAATAAAACATAGCATGGATATTTTTACAGAAAAATCAACTATTTTGTATATGCTACTGAAATAAATGCAAATATTCCCCTATACCTTTTTTAAAAGTTTAATTTTCTTCATAAACTTGCATTTATTTAATTATTATTAAACATAAAGCAACTCTTGGAAATAAATATTCTATCTGTGGAAAAGTTTATTTTACTAACCGGTGTTGGATTCCATGGTCGTTAAAGAAGTGTATAAAAGACATTTCCTCATATTATTGTCATTGGATGTTTTTATGTCTTTATAGCTGTACGAAACAAAACCCCTTCAAAAGCAACCTATGTAGAAGATTTTTATCTGAATTAAGAATACATTTAACAAAAATATCAATAAAATCATTGCCTTTGAATCCAATTATATATTGTAAAAAATGGCAGATGTTTCTTCATCAACACAGATTTACCATAATCAAAAACGAAAATTTACAATAACCTTTTCCAAGTCACAGAAGATTCCTTTACCTTTCAAAACCTCAGAAATTTATTTATTTATAAAATTTAAAGAAAAATTTCAAAAAATTATTTTTTATTAGCTGCCCATTATTTTCGGAACCTTTTCTGAGTAGCTTTTACAGTGCAATAATACGTTTTCTGAAATCAGAATATCACTTCTTCGAATGCTAACAATTCTCAGGTAAATATTTTGATATTTAGCATACATGTTTAACAGACAAACATACAAAACTAACAGCACTGACATATGTAATAATATGTAATCGATGTGATTAACATTAATTATCATTATTTTGTTACTATTCTATGAACAAATTAAGTTGTGCAGCGGAAAATGTTTACTTGAGAATTCATATAATCGGGTACAGAGAAAAAACGGGTACAGAGAACTCATTAGTGCATTATAAAAGCTACTAAGAGACGTCTCCGAAAATTACGGGCAGCTAATAACAATATATTTTTATAAATTATTTTTTAAATTTTGAAAATAAATTGTTTTTCGAGGTTTCTAAAGATAAAGGAAAACTTTTCGGAATCGTGGGTGACTCGAAAGAAGTTATTTTAAATATGCGCTCATGTTTATTGTACATTTACATATATTAAGAAACATTCCTCTTTTTTGCTGTGTATAAAATACTTTAAAAAAGTCAATAATTAAAAATTATAGCTAGTTGTTTTTTCCAGTTTTAATGATTTTTTTAATTCCATTCCTTATTGTCAAAAAATAATAATAAGCATAAATGCATGCATACATTTAATGATTAAAGAAAGTGTAAATCATTTTTATTAGATATCAGCATTTTTATGGTACATTAAACCCATAAATAAATTAATTTTTAACAAATAAATTAATTTTTAACACAATTATTCAATTGGTAAATAAATCAAAGAAGTGGTTGAAAAATGCCTGGTCCAGCAACCCTGGTCCCAATCCTCGCCCGTAAGTTTTTCATCCACTTGGAAATTTACAACTTTTAAGACATTAAAAAGTTTTACTTATTATCAACACAAAAATTTTATGTAAAAAAATAAACGATAGATTTTTATTAGTTAAACTTAAAGTAAGGCTTTAAATGAAGTTACAAAATTTTACTGCTGGTATATTATTAGATAATAAATATCACATAAATATACCAGCACTAAAATTTATAAACTAAAAAATTATTTTATGCACATATATTTATTATATACACTTTAAATAAAGTTGTAAAATAGTTTTGTAAGAATATTATAAGGGAATAATTATAAAAAAGTTCAAAAAATATTGGGAAGACCTCAGATATTTATAATTGTCTATTTTTGTTGTACTAAAACTAACTTCTGAAGTTCCATCATTTCATAGCATGCGTCCACGCATACAACTGTAAAATAATAATTATCTATAGAAAGATAGATAAGAATAATTTGAGACAATGCTAATGAATGTTTCGAGTTACAGATTTTTTTTGGTGCAATTAAAGTAATTTTTTAGCACAATTATTGATAACCAAGTCTTTACTGTAGTGTTATGAAATAATATTAGTGTTGAAAGTTGCTAAATTTACATTAAAAATAAATTTTATTGCAAAATGCTTTCTGAATTTAAATATTTTTACAGCATGAAGTGTTAACACATAAAGTGTCAAGTACTACCAATCATCGAAATAATGTAGAAAATGAAGCGTGAAATAATTTGAGATAATGTTAATGAATCTTTCGCATGACTGATTATTTTCCGTGATCCGATCTTGATTCCTTCCGATCTTAAATTATTATCAAGATTATATCCCGTACACTTTAAACCAATTTCTTAACGCAATTATTGTCAAGTGAACTTTTACTGTAGCTTTTTCAAACAATATTAATGATGAAGGTTACTAAATTTCCATTAACATATCTTTTATATTTAAAAAAAATCTGAACTTACTTCTTTTTATACTATGAAGTGTTTAAGTATGGAAGTCTAAAAAAAAACTGTCAAAACACAGATAGAAGAAAAAACGTGAACGAGGCAATGTCAGTTAATATTTTGCCTGACTGATGTTATTGTCAAACATAATTTGACTGAAGCATTATGACATAACATTTGTGTTGAAATTGTTAAATTTACTGTAAAATATGTTACAGAAGAAATCATATAATAGTATGAGACAGCGTTCATGAATGTTTCTCGTAACAATTTTTTTTTCTATACACTTAAAATCAATTTCTGAACGCAATTATTGTCAAGTAAATTTTGACTGAAGAGTTGTGATGTAACGTCAAATACCAATCATCTAAATAATGTTTAGAATAAAGCATGAGATAATTTGAGATAATGTTAATAAATGTTTAAAGTGATTAACATTGACAAGTGACTGATTATTTTATGTGCATGTAAAATCACTTTCTGGACAGCATTTTTGTTAATTAAAACTTTATTGGAGCGTTAGGAAATAATATTAGTATTGAAAGAGGCTAAATTTACATTAAAATAAATTTTATTCTAAAATTCTTTATCATCATCCATATTTTCAAAGCACGAACTGTTGACGCCTAAATATGTCAAACAGCAATAATCGAAATAATGTAGGATGGAAAGCGTTAAATTATTTGAGACAATGTTAATGAATGTTTCGCGTGACTGATTATTTTCGGAACTATTAAAATCAAATTCAAAACGCAATTACTGTCAAGTAAACTTTTACTGGAGCGTTATGAAATGATATTAGTGTTGAAATGTTAGTAAATGTGCAAAAAAATATGTTTTATGAAAAAAAAAACTGAACTTTAATCTTTTCGTACTATTAACTGTCTATGAATAAAAGTGCAAAATACACATGATCGAAATAGAGATAGAAGAGAAAACATGAACCAATATGAGAAAATTTTAATGAATGTTTCGTGGACTGATGATTTTCAATAAACTTAAAATCAATTTCTGAACGCGATTATTGTCAAGTAAATTTTAACTGAAGTGTTATGAAATGATTGGTCTTGAAATAGTTAACTTTGCAGTAAAATAGGTTTTATTGAAAACCATATTCTGAACTTCCATCTCACGCCACTTCTATGTGTAGACGCATAAAAGTTTCAAATGCCAATCATCGTAATAATGTAGAGAAGAAAGCATGAAATATTTTGTGACAATGTTATTGAATTTTTCACGTGACTGATTATTTTAGGTATACTTAAGGTCAATTTCTGTACGAAATTATTGCTAACTAAATTTGTGCTGGAGTACAACTATAGTGTTATAAGTTGCTAGATGTGACTTAAAATATGAATTAAAAATTTTGAATAAAAAAAATACTTTTCTTTTAATTTCTGAACTTGCATTGCTTCATATCATGAAGTGTCGACGCATAAAATTGTCAAATACAAGTGATCGAAATAAAGATTAAGAAGAACACATGTAACAGTATAAGACAATGCTATTGAATGTTGTAATGTGACTGAATATGTTTCATACACTTAAAGTCAATTTCTGAACGCAATTATTGTTAAGGAAATTTTGGCATACACGTTATGATATAACATTCGTGTTAAAATTGTTAAATATCCAGTAAAATAGGTTTTATTGTCAAATATATTCTGAACTTCCATCGCATCATCTCATCATGTGTCTACGCATAATAGCAATCATCGAATTAACGTAGAGAAGAAAGCATGAAATAGATTGAGACAATCTTAAAGAATGTTTCGTGTGACAGATTATTTTACGTACACTTAAAAGAAAATTTCTGAAAGCAATTATTGTCAACTAGTACTAAAGCTCTATGAGATAATATTACTGCCAAAAGTTGCTAAATGTGAATTTAAATAAGTTTTATTTAAAATAAAATATAAACTTCCCTCTTTTCATATCAGGAAGTGCCAAAGCGTAAAAATCTGAAAACAAGCGATGTCTTGAAATTGTTAAGTTTGCAGTAAAATATGTTTAGATAAATTATAATAATTGTGTTAAATTAATCTAGTAAAAATAGATTTTATTGTAAAATATATTCTGAACTTTCATCACATCATAGCATCATGTGTCGATGCATAAAAGCGTCCTATACCAATAATCGAAATAACGTGGACAAGAAAGCATGAAATATTTTGTGACAATGTTATTGAATATTACACATGACTGATTATTTTAGGTACACTTAATATCAATTTTTTTACGCAATTATTGCCAACTAAATTTGTACTGGAGCCTTATGAAATAACTTTAGTGTTATAAGTTGCTAAATTTGAATTAATTTTCTTTTTTTTTATTACAAACATCGAATTAATATAGAGAAGAAAACATGAAATAATTTGAGACAATCTTAATGAATGCTTCATTTGATAGGTTATTTTAGGAACACTTAAAAGAAAATTTCTGAGCACAATTATTGTCAACCTAAACTGGCAACCTAAGCATGTAATAGTATGATACAATGTTAATGAATATTTCGCGTGACTGAATACTTTCAATAAACTTAAAACCAGTTTCTGAATGGGATTATTGTCAAGTAAATTTTGACAGAAGCGTTATAAGATTGGTCTTGGAATTGTTCAATTTGCAGTAAAATAAGTTTTATTGTACAATATATTCTGAACTTGATCACATCATAGAATCAAGTTTCGGCGCATAAAATTGTGAAATACCAATCATCGAAATAATGTAATGCGCGTGGTGCAAAACACCCCGCACCCGTCCTGCCCGGTTAAAATCAATTTCTGAAAGCATTTATTGTCAAGTAAATGCTGACGGAAGCATTATAACATAGGTGTTGACATTGTTAAATGTGAAGTAAAATAGGTTTTATTGGTAAATATTTTCTAATATTCCATCGCATAACAGCGTCAGGTGTTCCCGAATAAAAGTGTTTAATACCAATCATCGAAATAAAGTACAAAAGAAAGAATGAAACTAGAAAACAGGAATTCTACTTTTTCAGAATTTAGTGTCGCCTCCGATGAAAACAAAATTTGTATGTATATAAATATAGCTATTACAAAACACATTTTAGTTTTAAGACATAAAACACACGCTTTTATTTTACACGAAATGACGGCATTCGGATCCGCTGTTGAATTCCACATTTGCGATTGAATCTTAAACAACACCTACTGTAAAATATGCATCGGACGTAACTATCGCTGAATAACACACAAATACCAAAAAAGTGATGTCTTCATTCACGAAACTCGACAAAAAGAAATAGACAATCTAATGATTCACATACCTTCATTTGTTTGTAATATTAATATAAATACTTAAAATTAAATATATTTTATAATAGCTCCATGTTTTATCAGAAATCATTCATTTATGCATTTTTCAAAATAGCACGCATTTTAATCGCATTTTTTTCAGTTGTTCTTGGAAAATGGCAACAAAAAGATATAATTACTATTTTTCAACTATTTTTCTTTTACTTTCTAGAGAAATGGAGTACTTGAGTTGCTAACATTAATCAAAAGCCGCTAAAAACGGCAAAAAAAATTAATATCTCAAAAACAAATTGAGATGCAGTTTTCACACAAATTGCATTTAAAAGTACTCTTTTTTCCAAATACGATGATATAAAAATTTAAAATGTGCGATGCTTAGAAGTTTGAAAAATTACAGTACATTATTTAACCACACAGTGATACATCTGCTTTGTTTTACGGCTGGCTTATATAACGGAATGTTACTTTTTAGAAACGACACTTTAATTGCTGGCAGAAAAGAATAGCATATCGGTGTTAATAACGTGAGCCCAATGTTAATGAATATTGCGTGTAACTGATTATTTTACTCGCACTTAAACAGCAACTTCTGAACGCAATTATCGTCAGCTAATTTTGTACTGGAGCGTTATGAAATAGTGTTAGTGTTGTAACTTACTAAATTTGAATTACAGAGAGTTTATTAAACAAAACTAAATCTGAACTTTGCGTAGCATGAACATCCAGGTACTCTTCATAGCATGAAATATCGACGCATTAAAGTGTCATATACAGTTTATTGAAATAAACATAAAGAAGAAAGCATTAATAGTATGAGACAATGTTAACGAATATTGCGCGTAACTGATTATTTCAGTCGCAATTAAAAATAATTTTTCTGAAAACAATTATCGTCAGGTAATTTTGTACTGGAGCGTTATGAAATAGCTTTAGTGTTGTAAGTTACTCAATTTGAACTACAATAAGTTTTATTAAACAAAAAATAATCTGAAATTCCGTAGCATGAACATCTCATGAACTCTTCATAGCATGAAGTGTTGAAGCTTAAAAGTGTCAAATACAATTTATCGAAATAAAGATGAAGAAGAAAGCATGTAATAGTATGTTAATGAATGTATAGACAATGTTAATGAATGTTTCGCGTGACCGATTATTTTCCATACACTTAAAATCTAGTTATGAACGCAATTAATGTCAAGGGAATTTCCACTGAAGCATGATGAAATAATATTAGAGTTGAAAGTTGCTAAGTTTTCATTAAAATAAATTTTATTGTAAATATTTCACACCGAAAAATTATATACTTATAAAAACAACAGAAAATTAGACTTGCGTAGATTTAACTGTTTATTTACTTAAAAGAAATTAAAACTTTTTAAAGAACCTAAATTTGATACAAATGGCATAAAGTTGACAAAGTGGGCTATTTAAATCTGCTCTGTTATCGGTATAAGATAAAAGAATATTACTTTCTTTTGTTTAAATAATAATTGTATGTAATATTACTATACATAGATTTAAATATTTAATATATTTTAAATGATTTATAATTCTTTAATGTTCTTTAATTCTTTAATAAAATTTTAAATGTAATAATAAAAAATGACGTTTATAGTGAAAGCATCACTTGAATAAAAAATTAAAAATAGCTTATTTTTAATACAATCGATTCCTCAAGCATTGTTATTTATACAATATAAATTCTCGTTATCACAAATAAAATGTTACTTACCAAAATAGGAGAGAATATCAATACTTGTAACCCGAAGGAGTTAATCCATGTAATAGAATAAAAATAGCTAAACATTTAGTTTCACTAATGCTTAAACATAATAGTTAAACTTAATAGTTAAGGATATTTAGATTCCTTCTTTGGCAAAGAAATCTGATGATAAAATTAATAGATATTTTGCACCAGGGAAGCACATTTAATAATATTATAATATTATTTAAATTTTCATTACTTAGAAATCTCTAAATATGTTTAAATAACATTTAAGGAATATTTTAATTTACAGTGAGTTTATGTAAGAGAACAATTTGCTTACTTAAATTATATGATTACTTTAAATATGGAATTTGCTTATTATTTCCTGTAAGTATATATATATAAATCAAATTAATTATTTGCGTGATATTACTGCGGACTTTTTTTTATTGACTATAAAATTTTAAATATTATTTATTTTTTCTATGTAATTGCATGCATAAAATAATGAAATTTATATTGCAATTAACACGAGAATGTTTGCGTCTTTTCTCAGAATGTTATTAGTCGCGCTCGCATATTTTGCCGCCTGTCCTCAGCATACAGAAAACGGAAAATAAGAAACATTTTTCACTTAATATTCGAATATGTTAAAAGTTTGCAGTATACTTAAATTATACATTATATTCATGAGATTTGGAATAACGGGTAAAAGTAAAAATGAAATGACATTAGTGATCGTTGGGCAGGCTTTTCACCAATTTCAAATTTACTTGAAAAAATGTACCTTAACAAAAAACAGAGATGTTTTGCTACTTCACTTTGGTGGTGGAGAAACTTTTAAAGTCAGCTACATGGTAGTTCTTCATTGTATTTGTTAAGAGATATGAGTTAGGATAATTTAATTTATATAGGCGCAAAAAGTACGACAAGCGACTACAGAAGGGTTAATAAAATGTATATTAAGCTTTCTTTTAATATGACAAACTAAAATATATATATATATATATGTATGATTATTATAAGATTTAAATTTTTACTATAAATTTTAAATTTATTTTTTTCTTTTATGTATAATCTATAAACAATATAATAAACAGTATACGGTAAAGCTAGGAGAGTCTGCGCACATTTCAAAAGAATAATACTAAAAAATATAAATATTATTTTTTCCCTAAACTATGCATGAATAATTTTGACTTCATTTGTCTTTTACGCATTTCCATTGTTATTTTGTTGTTATGTTGTAATTTAATAGAACAGCTGTAATAAAACCAAGAAAACTATTTTGCGCAATCTCTCCTTATAGGGCTGGTAAGATTGCACACAGAAGATTTAGTATAGATAGCTAGAGATTGTTATTAATAATAACTACTATTAAACTGTTAAAAATACTAATTACACTTAATCAACATTGTTCTGAGGTTTTTGTGAGTAAATATTATTGTATTAGGAGTGAATATTTCAACGAAATGTTTAAATAATAATATAAAAGAAAGAATTTTAACAACAGTTAAAGAAATTTAGTTTAAGTAGAAGATTAGAATATCACAAAAAGCAAGCCCTACTAGGATTACAAAATAACATTAATCTACTTGATAAACTTCAAAATTACTTCATTTTTATTTCCACAGTTTCATTGTATTTTGTTTGCTAACCGAACTTATCATCGTCCATAATCGATGCACTTATTCTTATAAATCGTGCATCTTTCGTGCGATCACCTACAACAAGCAAAACAGGCTCTGGTTAAAGGTGTCTCCTGGTACAGTTCCAGACATTTAATGCACTCATCGTCATTGACCTTCGTTTTTTTCTGTCGGTTTTTTTATCCCAATTTTTCTTAAAGCACCTTATCTTCAACTTTTTTTTTTGTAGCGGCGTCCTTTTTAAGTCGTTTTTCCTCTATATTTTGTGGATCAGTAACATTAGTTGCACTCTGTTTCCTTTTTGATTTTGATCGTATTAAACTACTTGGAATGGATGAAAGTGGAAGGATGATTCCGAAACATTGTAGGTGTTATTAGAAAATTTATTTCAGTTAACAAAATTAGTTTATTAGTAAATTAATTGTTCATAAAAATATATATATATAAATATTTAATTAATTTATTTACAAATAGCTCCATGTTTTATCAGAAATCATTCATTTATATATTTTTCAAAATAGTACGCATTTTAATTACATTTTCTTTCGGTTGTTATGAGAAAATGGCAACAAAAATGTATAATTAAAATTTTAACAGTATTTTTCCTTTACTTTCTACAGAAATAGAGTACTTCCGTTGCCAATATTAAGCAAATGGCTCAAAAAACTACAAAACAATTAATATTTCAAAAATAAATTGAGATACCGTTTTTTAACAAATTGCATTTAAAAATACATTTTTTCCCGATACGACGATATCAAAATTGAAAATGTGCGATGCTTAGAAATTAAAAAAAAAATCCTATAATTTATTTAATCATAATGCTTTGTTTTACGGCTGGCTTCTGTAAGGTAACGTTATTTTTTGAAGACGACACAAAATAAGCTGGGAGAAAGAAATCGCATACCGGGGGCTAAAAAAATTCGAAGTCAGATTACGTCAACGGGTCACACAATTATGTGGCGCAGGCTTCGGCTTTAAATCACAGAAAAATATGGAATTGCTTTTTATTTTTTTCTTAGAATCACCTACACAATTATGTAGACCGGGTGTAAGGGGTATCATTACAATGATAAACCGATTTCAAAAGTAATTTTGAAATTCGCTGGAGATTGTTTAATAAAAACAACACCAATAAAAATAGGAAAAATGTGTTTTTGAAGCAATTTTTAATGAATTTACTTTTCTTTAAAATGTAGTTTACAACATTTGTTATATGGAACTATAAAACCTCCACAAAATAATTAGTTTGACTGACTTATACTTATTTTTGATAGTTTCTTTAGAGGACCGTATGCAAACCATTGTTCTGACAAGTTACGCGGCAACGTACTTCAATTTATCATTATAGAGTATAACAATATACAATGCGGGATGAAAATATGTAACAGTTTATGATGAAAGAAATTACCTGTATATATAATGATATTTTTGTGACAATTTTGAACTATGATATTTTGTGACAATTTTCCTTGACTATCTACATTAAAAATGTCTGTTTCAATAAAAAAGTTTCAATAAGAAGAATTTCAGTAAGAAGTAAAGGAAATTATACAAATGAGATTACATGGTATATTATTACTAAATAATTATAACGTATACTACTAAACTTTTATTAATAAATGAAACATTTACACGATAAATAATTTATGTATATCTGTCTAAATTTTCTTTTGAGTAAGATACACACTAAATATTCCGATTTTATTTCTATTTACGCTATAATTAATTACATTGATGTCAATATCTCTTAATAAGTCGCAAAGTTAAAAAACCTATATTAAACTTTTTGACGTGTTACTATAAAATTTATGAACAATACTTTGGTTTAGAAAATAGTTAGTGATACTGGGGATGTTAGGAACTCTTTTGACTAGCGAATAAAATCGCGAATTTTTCAGATTTCTTGATCATAGAAATAAAAAAAAAATAAAACAAAAATACTATCAATACATAGGTGATTTTTACATAACAGTGACTTTTATAACGGGATCACCACGAAGACGATCATTTCCAAATGATAATGGAAACGAAATAAATCCTAGCATCCGCTGAAAAATTGTGAATAGATATACATAAAAATATAAATATACTAACAAAGTGAACAATATCCTTTGTTGAATGAATGGTACATGAAGGCTTCGTTATTGAATAAATTATTGTTTAAATGGCCAGATATGTCCCATCTTATTAAATAATATCAAAGTATCCATTAACGATTGTCTGGGTTTACTTAAGATTTCCTTAACTGTTTTCGTAAGATCATAATTTAAGAAAAAAGTATATCGTAAAGTGCAAATGCAAATGTTTTTTACACAAACAAATTTACATATGCGTAAATTTTAAATATAAAAAGAAATTAATTGAAAAAAATGTTACAAACAAATAATAATAAATAAAATTTTTTTTATCAAATTTATCAAAGGGTCTTTCTTGTATGTAATTTTCAAGCGACATTGTGTAATGGTGAATTTCAACGCCAATGCCGCATACATTGGTAGGGAATATTTAACTTTGTATTAATAATATTTTGTTTTGTTTTATTTAACGAATATGTGATAACCGTGCGAAGAATTCTCACTTACCTGCCACACTTCCATCCTTTATCCCCCAGCATCTCAGATTATCTTCAATATTTAAATTAAGTGAAATTTGAAACAAATACAGTAATTTAACAAAATTCAATATGCGATGTCAGGTGGTGCTACATCCTATCAAATGACACCTCATTCATCATTGTACGCTACATAATATTCAAATTCAGTATGCGATCTCAGATGTGACAAATAATCCTATACAATGATACCTCATTCATCGATGCATTCTACATGTTCCATGAGAAAAAAGGTATGTTGACAAAAAAAATGTATATATTACAATTTTATTTATGTTCGTAAATAAAAAGTAAGGAATCCCGCAGAACTTATCGGCCCCCTGCTTATATAAATTAAGATAACACACTATATAGTCAAAGGTGACCGGCCAAGTTTTGTTAAATATCTAGAAAACTACATGATGAAATATCCTGAAACTACAGGTGTGCAAACAGAGTACACGTCATACATTTACATGAGGATTTATTCCCGAAACCCAGTAGGGGGACGTCAACAAATTGTAAAAGAACGAATATCTTTTGAATAACTGTAAATACTAGTATAACAAGAACTTTCAAACTGTAAATTATGATTAACTGCCTTATTGTGATAAACTGTGTACATTTTTATGAGGATAACATACATCCTCGTAGAGAAATTAAAGTTTTTATAAAAAGAGCCCCAAGATTTGCCAAGTTTTTTGCTAATAATTTATAGAGTTCTTAATATAAAAAAAAGTTATTTCCATGGAATATGACAAACAACATTGTACACAATGCTCTGCAATCAGAATTAAAAAATAATAAAAAAATTATGAAAAATGAGCGCGTTTACTAAATAATGATTCACTTTACAGGACCGAATGTAATCAAAATATAATTTGCATAACGTGTTAGCTAAATGTATAGAGCAACTTTTGTGAAAGTCATAGCTTGAAAAGTCTGAAAATCATCGTTGATAGAATAAGCTCAAAATCCTTTATTCCCAAAAGGAAGCAAAAAGGTAAGGTGTTCTATCCAAATACTGTAGAGCGTGCAATATTGCATATGCTATATTGACACTAATCAAAGGATATATGGATACAGCCACTCATCTTTTTGCTTCATTTTGGGAACAAGAAATTGTTAACTTATTCTGTCAACGATAATTTTCAGAATTTTCAAACTATGCTTTGAGACTTGTACAAAAGTTTATCTGTACATTTAGCTAACATATTATGCACATAATATTTTGATTGCGTTCAAGCATGCGCAGTGAAATATTATTTAGTAAACCTGCTCATTTTTCATGCAATTTTTATTATATTTTAAATCTGATTACAGAGTATTGTGTGAAATGTTCTTTGTTATATTTTTGAAAAGAACTTTTACTTATATTAAGAACTCTGAAAATTATAAGCAAAAGACTTGGCCAAATTTGAGACTGTTTTTGTGAAAACTCAAATTTCTCTTCGGGTAAACATTCTGTCCTCATAAAAATTAACACAAATTATTACAATAAGCCTTATAATCGTAATCTACAGTTTGAACGCTTTTGCTACATTAGTTTTGACAGAGTTATCCAAAAGATATTCGATCTTTTTCAATTTGTTCAGGGTCCCCTCTGGGGTTTTGGGAGAAAAATCTTCGCGGAAATATATGACCTATACTATACTGTATGCAGGGTGTCCGGTATCAACGGTGTCCAATGGATAATTCCTAAACCGTTAGTCATAGACATATAGTTCCAATTACAAAAATGTTTTAAATCAGGTAAAGAAATATTTTAAAAGCTATTTGGGTCAATAAAAACATTTCTTTAAAAATTACGAAATTAAAATTTTTATACGGTCCCCCGGTCCTATAAGTTATATTTAGTAAAATTTTCCCATTACACAGGCAAGTAAGACAAAAAAGTCCCATTCATAATAAACTAAAATTGAGCGAGTTATGAAACTTTAAAAATACATTACTTATGCCACTTTTCTGCTCTGAAAACAAATGAGTTCGGCTTGGCTTTGAGTTGACACATACCAAGTGCTTAAAGTATTCGAAGATCTTACTTCATGTGTATCTGCGCTTTGAAAAAAATCTTACAAGTATTACGATTAAGATAACATTTATTGAGATTCAGATTGGCTAAAATAACAGATGTTTTATTTTGTCAGGATTTGAGATTTCTTTTATGGTTTCTTTTAACAAAAATTGTGTTATTTTTAGGTTTTAAGTTTTTATGTTACTTCAACGATCGTAAGTATGTTTTTCCAGTTCAAAATTTGTACTCGAACGTTAACTCACTTTCAAATATCCGATCAAAGATTATATTTTACATACTGGCGCAAATCCTATAACAAATAATGTTATTATGATTTTCGGTGGTTACTATTTATACTTATTTTACAGGGTAACACAAAACTTTTCGGATAGATTACCGCCAAGAAGATAATAGATTAGTTTTAGATTAGATAATACAAGACTGCGATTGTTGGGTTTTTAACTTTTATGTATTTTTTAGTACTGAATCCGAAAATGACCTTAATTTTTAACCATCATGTCAGTATATTTCGCAAATCATAAACTGCCAAATTTAAGGAATAACAAAAACCGTATACTATAAAGTAGAGGAGTTGGCTATGTTTTTTTAACTTTTGATAATTGATTTTTAAATATTCTTTAGCACTGAATCTAAGAATGACTTTCATTTTTAACAATCACGTTAGAATTATTTTGCAAATCGTAAATGTGTAATTTAAAATATAGCGAAAATCTCATGCTGTAAAACATATGTAAAATGTATTTTATTTTATTTTATTTTATTTTATTTTATTCAATAATTTATTCGATATTTTTGCTTATCCAGGGATTCTTACAGCTAAACAGCTGAGTAATCCGATGATATGGGGGAGTCGATTCAATTTTAACTTTGAAATTTGCAATTTGCGGAAAATTATGATATGATGGTTAAAAATGAAGGTCAATTTCGCATTCAGCGGTACAAAATAGATAAGAAGCAATTCTCAAAAGCTATAACACATGACATAACCCAACTTTTGCAGGCTAGTGTAATCTAATAATATTTTAAAATACGTTTCATTTTGTAACGAATTGAGGCTGTTAATTTAGCATAATTTTATTTAACAAAAATTCTGTTTGTTCTTTCTTCTTAAATGTTTACTACAAATTGTATATTTTGCATTAATATGTCAGAATGACTAAAGATTTCAAATTTATATTGCAATGTTAATTTCACTCTCAACCATTTTTTAATATATCTGACGAAATTATATTTCGACTAAATTTGTGAATGACCCCCAATTTGTAACAAAAAATATGCTCCAACTTTAAACAGCTATTACTCCGTCAATTTTAATTGTAGAATAACGGGACTTTTTTGTATTACTTGTCAGTGTCAAAGGTAAACTTTACTAAATATAACGTACAGAACCGGGGAACCGTATAAAAATTTAAATTTCGTAATTTTTTAAGAAATGATTTTATTGACCCAAATAGCTTTTAAAATATTTCTTTACCTGATTTAAAACATTTTTGTAGCTGGAACTATATATCTGTGACTAACGGTTTAGGAATTAGCCATTGGACACCGTTGTGACCGGACACCCTGTATATATATATATATATATTAAATGTTTAGTACTTTCCGCACAAATTATATCTAAACCACATATCATCAATTATATGTGCTTAAAATATACAGCAGCGCATAGAAAATACTATATATTAATTTTTATATAAAATATAAATTTTATTGGAACATATTTCGAACGGGGTTTATTTAATTTTTAAGCACTTAATTTATTCAGTAAAATAAAAATAATAATCCACATTCTGAAATATTTTATGTTTTATTGACTTCTATAATCTTGATATACGTGTTTTAAACTTTTGTTTCTCCACAGCCCACGGGGACATGTAGATAATTGTCTGCGGCACAGTTTAAATCAGGATACTGAAATAATGTAATAAAATACATACTAAACATAAGTAATAAGTTATACTTCTTTAGTTTTATACTTTGCCACAACTGTTTATTAATATTCAACTACTTATTAAATTATAAAATATGGAATTCAAATTATATAGTTTTTTTGTTAAACGCCATTACTATAAATATATTTTGATATCACCAATGCGAGATGTAATGTATTAGTAAATGTATGGGAAATACAAGTCATAAATAATTTTTGAATTTTCTCATAATTTTCTCTATAAAGTATATTAACAATTATATTTTTTGTTTCTTCTTTTTAATTTTTACAGAATGGAAGACGATATTTTTAAGTTCGTAGAGGAACATTATGCTTATAGTCAAATGTTAACCATAGAGTAATATATATGCATAATGTAGTATATTTCGTAATATTCGTAAATTGGTTTAGTCGTTTTTATGGTATCACTTTTATGTTGTAGAAACAATCTCAGAAATTGTCAGTGAAGCGAAGACAAGTTACAATCGTTTCTGAATGGCTTCGAAAGGAATTTATTTCATCTCGCCGGGTATCGATACCCACCAAGATGAAATAAACCTTTTTCAAAGCCATTCAGAAAGGGTGAGGCCTTATGTACGCTTCACTAACCTTTTTGTAGATTGCTCCAATCCTATAACTAGTCATTTACTAAAACTGGGAACTCTTTAACAGAAAAAAAACATCAGAATAATTAAACTTTTATAGAATTAAGATGAAATAATATATCCTACAAATAAAACTATATTTTATTCTTGCCAAAAATGAGGATTTTTTATTTATTTATTTATTTATTTTTTGCCTACAAATGGTAAAGTATTTACTTTAAAAGTACGCGTTATAGGATATAATTTTTAATAATATTTTATTGATTTCAAATGTATATTATAAGAATTCAAATGAAATAAGATTTTCGAAATTTACTATGATAAATATTTTTGACATAATTGATGCGTACTATTTTATTAACAAATAATTTTAGAAATTGAGCTGTTACATAAAAAATTCAAGCGCAAGAAAACTTTTTTCCCCTAAGTTTCTTCCGTGAAATACATATGAAATATCTCAGAGAGTTTCTGAGAGAAGGAATTTTGAACCTCTTAGGGGAACGTTATGCGGTTGGATAAATGTTGACCACAGAATAAGTCGACCGTTAAGTATTTTTTGCAATGTTCGTAACTTTGCAAGTACTGGTTTAGCTGCACTTATCGAATGGATTCTTACGTGGTAGGAATCGTTTCCGAAATTCTCAGTGAAGCATGTAGAAGGTAACATTTTTACAGAATGGATTCAAAAAGATTTTTTTTATTTCCTCTTGGAAAAAATATACAGCGTGTTTCAAAGCTTGTCGTTTAAATTTCGTGGTGAGGTAGGTAGGGAATACATAGGAACGTATGTCCTGAAATGTGCGCATGCGTATGTACATGGCACAGTGAGTACCCAACCTTCCATTGCATCCCAATCATACTTTTGACTTTCCTATAGCTAGTATCGTTTCTTGTCCTATTCCCATTTTTCATTTGGACTTCCACGGAGCCTTTGTCTTTAAAAACTCCAAAAATTTCGTTAATAACGATTAAGAATTCTGGTGTGAAACCAAAATTTAAAAATTCATGAACGAAGAAAGTTTAAAATAATCAATACAATAAAGTAACAAAAAATAAAAAAAATAATAAATGAAAATGAAAAGGAAAAGGAAAAAACAAACCAATAAAAATAATAATAATAAAGGTTTAAAGAGCCTGAAAGAACAAAATTAAACGAGAATTTTCCAGGCGTCAGATAATGAAGGCGTTGAATAAATGTATTAACGATATTTTTTAAGTGGAAGTCCAAATGCGAAGTGGAAATAGGAGAAGAAATAATACTAGCTTTAGGAAAGTCAAAACAATGATTGGGATGCAATGGAATGTTGGGTATACACAGCGCCCTCTACATACACATGCGGACATTTTCGGACATACTTTGCTATGTAAAATCGGTTTCCTGACATATTCCCTACCTCCCTACGAACTATAAGTTCTGAATCAACCTGTATTATAATAATACAAATTCTATGAGCTTTTCTGAACTTTGCTGTGTTAAAAATATTTCGAAATAATTAATGTAGGACATTTCATTAAGAAATAATTTTAGAAATTGAGTAATTAAATAAAAAAAAAATTCAACCGCTAAACAACTTTTGTATTTTTCCAAAATTTCTTCTCGTGCTATATACAGGGTGTCCGTATTTAAACGACCCTACTTTAAAGTTGTGTACAGACAAAACTATTGTTCATAAAGTTGTGAAATTTTGTGAAACACATAATAAAGGGATGGGAATTTGTTTCGGCTAAAAAAATTGCAAATAAAAGTAATTCAAAATTTTGCCACTAGAGGGTGTTTTTTAATAAATTACACATTTAGCATTACGATTGTTTAAAAATTTTACTTATTAACTTAACCTTACTCTAAATACAGTTTTTCACGACATTTCCCTAGCATTTCGCAGAATACACTTCGGTCCACTGTGGAACATGCTACCTTACGATTCCAGATCGTATCTGAAAATGATGAAAATCATGCAGAACATGTTTGGTTATAACAAAATTTGTTAAACTATCGCAAATGTATGCTTAATGTGTAATTCGTTAAAAAATGGCCCCCTATTTTTTTTCCGCTCACACATATTTCCATACTTTTATCATGTCCTCCAAAAATTTTCACAACATTCTCAAAAATGTAGACAATTTTAAAATAGGGTCGACTAATTATGAGCATCCTGTAAATACAATTTCTATACAATTCCTGTAAATACAATTTCCTGTAAATAAAATTTCTTAATGCTAAATATGTAATTTATAAAAAATCACCCTCTGGTGGCGAAATTTTAAACTAGTTTTATTTATATTTTTATAGCTTAAACAAAATCCCATACCTTTATTATGCCTTTCCCAAAATTTCACAATTTTATGAACAAAAGTTTTGTCTGTAGACAACTTTAAAGTAGGGTCGTTTAGTTATGGACACCAGGTATATGAAATATCCAAAAAAGTTCCAGAGAGAAGAAATTTCGATGCTCATAGCAGAACAATATGGGATTACTTAAATTTTGATTAGAGAATAAGTCACCAGTCAAGTATTTTTTTACAACGTTCGCAACTTTCACCGTACAAGTTTAGCAGTTTTTATCGAATATCTTCTTATGTGGTAAAAATCAGCAACCAAATTACCTGTAAAGCTCACAGAAGCTACCGTCGTTATCGAATGGCTATGAAAGGCTTAGTGTTTCACAGACATTTCTATTTAAACCAGCGTCTCATTGAATGTATAAAAAAGAAACAATCATCGGGAAACATTGATTTTTATAGAATTAAGTTGAAAAAAATATTATTGAAAATAAAAGTATATCTTATTCTTGGTATAAATTACCCTCGAAAATGTTAAATATATATATATGTATACTCATCTTTTAGCATTCCTTATATTAAGCTGTACTAAAAATGATTTACATAACAAAATTTCAAGGAATTATTGAGTAGTATTAAAGTTTCAGAAATGCAGCGCGGTTTATCCAGGTATTTGATATTACAACAAGGAAGCATAGTAAAATATTTCTTGATTTCTAGTAATGCTCTTCTGCCAGAATTACTTTATTATTTATGCCCGTTTACGTTTCATAGAATGTTTAAAACGTCTAGTTTAATTAAAGATTAGATGTATATACTGTTTAAAGCATTGTAGCCCAGTGGAGCGCAGAGGCTCCATCATACTACGTCTCATGTATCACAATGTTCACAAACAAGAAAATATTTATTAACAGATAAACTAGTATAAAAACAACCTACAAATAACAGATTGAAAAAGACCATTTACAGAACATTACTTCCTTTCAATAGATGCGACCTTGGTCTGCCGCCCCGCAAGAAAATAATAGTGTTTCCTTGATTTGATTTTCCTGGTAATGTTTCCTTGATTTCGGTCAAAAAATTTTGTTAAACAAATTCGTTTCATTGAACAAAACTTCAAGACAGGGGAAAGATTATAAGCATAAAAGGCACAAAAACCATATCTACTCAGTATATTATGTATGACAGATTTTAAAAATTAAATTGAGTGATTTTTTGACAGCAATTAAAATTTTTTGTATATGGGTATAAGAGTTAATTCCTAAAAAGTAAAATATATTTTTCTGTGTAATTATTTAAATTAATTAAATTAAATAAATAAATGAGAAAATGATATATAATAGTACTGTTTGCTCTTCGATAGTAAGGAAATTTTGTTCAAATGGTCAAATACAGCGTGTCTTATTAACAAATAGTTATAGAAGTTACATAATTATATAAAGAAATTCAATCAGTAAAACTTTTCTGTGAACTTTCCGAAATTTCTAATACTAAAATATAAATTATATATTTTAATTTTTATCACGTGTTTAACGTTCCAGTAAATTACTGAGAGAAATAATTTTGAAGCTCGTTGCAGAAGTGTATGCGTTTTGGTAAATCTGAATCACAGAATAATTTATCTGTAAAGTTTTTTTTTTTTTCCAGCATCGTTAACTTTTCCCGCATAGGTTTAGCAGCTTAAGGTAAAAGTCTTTTTGTGGTAGGAACAATCTCCGAAATTATCATCGAAGCATGCACAATGTGAAACCATTTCTCAAACGCTTTGTGATGGCTTTGTTTGTTCTTAGGAAACATTGCAAATACTTACAGTTAAAGCGCTCTGTCATTGAATCTAAATATTAGTTGTTAATTTTAAAAGAAAATATAAATATTGTTGAAACAATGACGCAACATTAATGAATTTATTTTATTTATAGTTATCTTTTCACAAATCCGATTCAATAAAAAAATAAATCCATATTAAAGAAATATATTTCATTGCATTAACTTTTTGATTCATTAGAGATTTTAGCGGAATATTATGTATTTGTGTAAATGTTGAGTCACATGTAATGTCTGCAATTTTCGCAACTTTTTCCATACAAGTTTAGCAGTTTTTATCGAATGACTTCTTATGAGATAAGAATCGTCACCGAAATTGCCAGTGAAGCCCTAAGAAGCTACCACCGTTTTTGAATGGCTATGAATTGACAAAAAGGACGCTTGAAAATGTAAAAAGTAAAAAATAAATAAATCGATAAGTACGCAGCTTTTAACATTCCTTATATTAAGCACTAATTAAAAAAAAAAAAAAAAAAAAAAAAAAAAAAAAAAAAAAAAAAAAAAAAAGATTAACATAACAAATTTTAAATAATAAGCAAATATTTTATATATGACAGATTTTAAAAGTTATATTGAATGTTTTTTTGACACGAATTAAAATTTTGGGTATATGGATAGTTAAAAGAGTTAAATCCTAAAAAGTAGAATATATGTTTCCTGTGTAATTATTTAAATTAAATAAATATAATAAATAATTAACAAAATAATATTAAATAGTACTGTTTAGTCTAATTAGTAAAGAAAAGTTGTTCAAATGGTCAAATACAGCAAATAATTAATGAATTAATGAAGTCTTATCAGCAAATAATTAATGAATTTAGATAAATATATAAATAAATTTAAACAAGAAAGCATTTCTGTACATTTTCCGAAATTTCTGTTACTGAAATATGAATTATATATTCTCATTTTTATCCTGTTTTTAACGTTCCAGTAACTTTTTGTAAGGAATAATTTTGATGCTCGTTGCAGAACATTCTGGGGTTGGGTAAATCTTAACCAGAGAATAATTTACCCGTAAAGTTTTTTGTTCCAGTTTCCTTAACTTTTCACCGCTTAAGTTTAGCAGCTTATGGCAAAAGCCTTTTTTGTGGTAGGAACAATCTCCAAAATTGTCACCGAAGCATACACAATGTCAACCATTTCTCAAACGCTTTGTGATGGCTTTATTTGTTCTTAGGAAACACTGCAAATACTTACAGTTAAAGAGTTCTGTCATTGAAGCTAAATATTAGGTTGCTAATTTTAAAAGAAAATAAAAATATTGTTGAAACAAAGACGCAACATTAATGAATTTATTTTGTTTATAGTTATCTTTTAAAAAATTCGATTTAATAAAAAGATGAATCTATATTAAAGAAATATATTTCATTTTATTAATTTTTTTAGATTCATTAGAGAGTTTGCTTACTCCATTTTGTTTACTCCCTTGAGAACTAGTCGATTTAATTTCCACGGCAGTCTTAAAAAATGCAATTCATAACACATGATTTAAACACGCTTCAATTTATCATTTATAGAGATAATTTATCTTTTTTTCTGATATACCCTTTAATATGTTATTGTTTACTAATCTATGCAAAATTTGAAATTCAGTGATTCAAATTTTCTTCTAAACTTCATTGTGATAAAACTTAGCTGGAATTATTAATTACGTGGCACTTCCTTTATTAAAAAACTATAAAACTTAAGTAATTATATACAAAATCAAGCGATAAATAACTTCAGTATTTTTTATATTTTTTTACCCCCCCCCCCCCCCCTCCACCGCCTTTAAATCTTCATTTAGCCTTCCGGAATATTTTTTTATTTTTGCGAGCAGGTATTTTGAAGAAGAGCGTTATTCACTTCGTAAATACATAACCAATTCGTGCGCAAAGTCTTTTTTGAGATACGTTGTGCGTGGCAGGGACAATATCCAAAAACGTTACCGAAGCGTGCGGAAATCCCCATATTTATTTTTGTGCTTAGTAATAGATTTACGTATTCTTCAAAAGCACCGCACTTACACTATAAATATAAATGTGTAAATTAGTCACTTTTATATACATATATGTGTAAATTTGTAAAATTACACACTTTTCATAAAATGTACATTCTTGTCGTAAACATTTATCTGTATTAATTGTGTTTATCGGCTTATGGAATAGTGTAAGTTGTTATCAACTCATTAACACAAACAAGTATGTAAGCGTAAAAAAATGTATGGTGTGGGCTTGGTATTATAAATTTTAGTTTTTTGGAACTGGTTTTATAAATTTTGCATATTACAGAAATACTTGTGTATTTTACATATTACAGAAATATCTGTGTATTTCGCATATTACACTGAAATTTGAGTAGGAATATTACACAATACTATCCGCATATACTGTTATACATACGCAAGAACAGAATATTACACAAAAATATGCGTACGTATTTTACCTATATTTATGTGTAAGAACCGTATGTTACACATGATTATGTGTACTTATACGAAAACAATAAATATCGAAGTATTCCTGGCGTCACAATTTCTCCATTTTATTGAATTTTTAATTGCATTTTAATGTGCATTTATTTAGATTTTACAGGTCCTGTGCATAAATTGTGAATACTCAATTTTAGCACTCCAAGACAACTTAAACAGAGTTATTGCATGCAATAAACATAATTCCAGACGATGTTTTTTCTCTTAAATTAGGGGTACACTATTTTGTGGTTTTAAAATTAATCTGCCTGAAACAGAACAAATACACAAAGAACATGCATTTGCCCTCCATGCAAATATGTTCTCAACCCAAAACATATTTACTTCAAAATTTACATTCCAAACTATAAAGTTATTTACTATGTACTCCAAATCAATCGTTTTTGTTTGTTACACAGATATATGTAGTGCATACTCATGTGTTTTTTACACGTTAAACTGTGTATTTAAGAGTTACCTAATAACTGTATGCACACTAAAGCAGCTCAATGTGCTATCATCAAAATACACTGAACAATGTGTATTTTGAAACTGACACATGATGCGTGTATTTGACAATTTACACATATAGACAAACCATTTTTGCATCTTCAATATACTTGTTTTAATATGTAAATTTGCTCATTTATGTTTTAGAGTGTACTTATTGTTAATGCATAGCCATTAAAGCTGTGTAAATGTATGTATCACGTATTAGATCTAGTTTTATGAAAACAATTTGCGATTTGTTTACTTTTTACTGAAATATATATTTTACTACATTCGTAAGTAAATGTCTGTAATCCAAACATCTTTCATGATATATTGTTAGCTAGATGTCAGCTAGATGAAGTGTTTTTTAACTTTTGTTATTCTAGATCACACGGGTACCCGTCGCTAATCCACGATGCACCTGAAGTTATGATTATAAACAACGGAATAAATAAACACAATGAAAATATATGTAATAATTTATATATTAATAAAGTTATAAGTTTTCAATTTTTCTATAGTATTTTAATAACATTTAATTATTTTCTAATCTATTACAAAATATTGAAACTGAGTCAAGAATTTTAAACATTATTGTGATAAAGATAATTTGAAATGATTGATTAAATTGTATTTAATTAATAAATAACTGTCGAACCAAAGTAATTATTAGCAAAATCCAAGCTATAAACGCGTACATGCGGTGTAATTTTTCTAATTGCTTGCTCAATACACATATTAAATATATTTTTTTATTAACATTTAATATAGTTTCGGAAAGATGGAATTTTGAAGATTGTTCCGAAACATTATGCGGTTGGGTAAATGTTAACCGTAGAATAATTCATGCGCAAATATTTTTTTTCTTTCAGCTTGTGTAACTTTACTTGCATTGGTTTAGAAGCTTACATCAAAAGACTTCTTATGTGGTATGAACAATCTCCAAAATTGTCACCGAAGCGTACAGAACGTTCCACAGTTTCTGAAAGACTTTATAGTGGATTTATTTTCTCCTACAGAGTATCTTTGATACATAAGTTAAAGTGGAGATTCAGTGAAGCTATTAAAAGTAATAAAGCTTTTGGAAAGAATTTATCTTTTAAAGAATTCAGCTGACACGATTTTTTTTATTATTTTCAAAAATAAAGAAACCCTTGTTCATTAATTTTCATTTTCTTAACAAATAAAATTTTACCTTGCAATGCCTAATAAATACTACGCCAATTTAATCAAAATTATTGAGCAAGCTCATATATATATAAGTAGAAACGAAATAGCAATGTTTACTACATACACTTCATTCACTTCTTACAGTTTTTAAGAAATTACCTCATTTACAAAACATTCTAATCCAATATGTTTTATAAATTATATTTTTAAAAACCTGTAAAAATACTTTGTTTTATTGTTTCTTTGAATCTAGTCTAATTCAAGGTAAAATATAATCATGAAATAAGAACAACTAACACGTAAATGACCAAAACATAAATAGATGGTAATTAGCAGCAAAAATATTAAACAAAAAATATTTTACATTAAAAGAATCACCAAAAGATGGTTGGTTGGTTGTATGAGATTTTAAGGCGCGAAATCCCTTAAAAGACATTCTGCGCCAAAACAAGTATTGAAAAATACCAAAAAGTGCGAAAACCAGTAAGTAAAAAAATCTGGATGGGGTATTTCATCCAGATGCAGTCAGACAAGTGTAAAAAATTAAAATTTATATCCTAAAAATAGTAGATTATACAAGTAAAAGTAATGCGATAAAGAGTGGGATCTGGATGGGGTTCACGTCCAGATGTCATAAAAGTGTGAAAGAAAATTCTCAGTTGTTAACCACTCATGAAGAAAAGATAGGGACCATATGGGAGGCTTAACCAACCCACCAGTTTTCATATTTAAAAGAATTTCACAGTTTCATCTATAGGTGTCAACCAAAGCTATTGGAATGCTAAAACAACAGTCTCTGATTCATACAAATAATCCAAATAGGTTTAGAAAAAAATCTATTGGGAGGCGTTTTTAACCTAAAAGTTATGTTTTTTAGAAATATTTTGTAAGCTGTTTTCAGATAAAATATATCATAGATACTTAAGTAAGTAGGTTTTATGTAATGCAGAAATATCGAGCTTTCATTCCAGGCATAAAGATTATACAGTAAGTTAGGTTTAACATAACAATGTGCTATTCTTTGGAAAAGGGCTATGTAGGGAGGCTTGACCCAGTCAGTGTGAGGGAGGGTTGACCAGATGTTCAAGGATCCCTTAATACATTCACGACGGGGAACGAGAATTCTCGTTTTCATTCAAAAAACATCATTGACTAAGAGCGTGGCTTCTACCTTACAGAAAATGCATTTATATCATGTTCTTCATATTTTTTTAGATTGTAAAACATTTTGGATTAAATTCCTATAATGAAAGATATTTACCGATGCTTAAACTCGATAAACAAAATCTAGAACACAAATTTACACAAGACTTTCAGAACAGGGAAAAACTTCTACTGTTTTAAAATTCAGATTTAATAAAAATTGCCCGTCGTCAGTGTGTTAATTTAGGAGGTTTTGAAAATACTTTTATTATACACTGTGCATAATGAAAGATTAATGTTTATGTATAAAAATGAATGTAAATTTATTATGAAAAGCTACGGGTGATGGAAACGAAAACCTTTAAAACTGATTAAAGAAATATGTGGAAAATTGCTGTGGGTCAATCCATTTCAAGTGGTCCAGCACTGGTTGCTCGACCATTTTTAAAAAATCTGAATTTTTTTGTACAACAACACTAACATGATGTAAGTTCAAAATAACTATTATTTTAATTTTATTAGTTTTTGTTTCTTCATGGCGGCCGTCTTTGTTTCATCGTCTGGAGCAATTTTCTCACAAGAAGGGTTTACGGAATTGTAAATAATCCATTGTCTATTTCTCCAATTCAAGTGCGGATTAAAGCAATTTGTACAGAATACATTGGGCTAAAAATTTGGTAATAGAGTAGTTTCCAAAACTAATTGCTTATTGGTGAAATTTAAGCGTAAAGTTTCAGTTTTTTTTTTTCAAAAATTTGTCCGTTTACAAGAGAAAAATTTTCTAGCAAGGAAAACTGTCAACATGACACTTTTTTTTTTTATATATATAACTAGGCCAAGTGTACTTGTACTCACACGCAAAGTTCCAGAAATGGAACTTGCTTTCTCTTCACTGAAAAAAATCCTATTTTTTTCAAAAATGTCAAAAATCGCCCGTTTAAGGCTTTGATATCTCTTTTGTGGCACACATGTTTTTTTTTTTTTTTGTTAGTTATTAAGTTTTGTTTATAATAAAAATTTAATTACTAATTTGCTAATCAAAATTATTACTAATCTACATATATTTAAATTTATTACATTACATATGCTACAGTTAAACGCAAATATTTCGCAGTTTGTCTCGAGATATTTTAAAGAAGAAAAATAATTATTTTAGCCTTTCAGAAGTGTTTGAAAAAATATGAGATTTTTATTAAATTTAAAATAAACATATATAAACGAATATAAAAAAAAGTGTTGCTGAAAGTGTGTAATATTTAAAGATGCCATCATTTACACACGCGTAGCAAATAGCTTGTGCAGCATAAGCTTATTAATCAGTAACATTGTGTCACATTAGATCCTCGAACCTGTTCTGTTTTATTTTAACGTCTTTTGTGTAACTGTGTAGCTGTTATAATGTTTTCATCATTAGAGAAATAAAATTAATTATTAATAAATCATTTATTGTTGCAACCAGACTTCATTAGGATACTCATTAATATATTTTCTTTAAAATTACAACGCATACGGTACGGATTTTTTTTAAGTATATAAATATAAGAAATAATTTACTGAAAAATAAAATTTACGTACATAATATAATAAACGGACTAATACATGCTATTCTATATTTATCATACGCTTAAAAATGTACATACATTTGAAAGCTTTTATCAATAGCTCATTACCGGAAAATATTCTAAAATCTTAAAACTAGTATAAACTTTAAATGTCTGATTCAAGTCATTGTGTAAAACATGTGGTGTCTCAAGCAAGCTGTAAGTTGCAATAGAAACCGTCCCGGTAAATTAGAATCATTAGAATTTTTTTTTTTTTTTTTTTTTTTTTTTATGAAATTTAAGATGATTCTATAATTTCCATTAATATTAAGAATGCCGGTTAAAAAAAAAAATAATAATAAATAAAAAAAAATAATAATAATAAAAAAAAAAAAAAAAAAAAAAAAAAAAAAAAAAAAAAAAGGATAATAAAGAGTTAGATGTATTCGGTCAAGTAAAGCTGTCGGTTGTACACAAGAATTACCTTCGTTTAAAAATATTTAATCATGAAAGTTAGGTCAAAAAGACGTTTTGAAGTTATTTTTTTAAGTATATACATCTAGTAAACATTGCCTGAAAAATAAAATATATTTTCTTTTGGTTTCATCTATTTATGTAAATATGTTTTAATTATGTCTTCTGTATTCTTAAGAATATCAAATACTTTATTATATTGTAATATAACATTACGCAAATGAAAAAGCTATAACTCATTTTTTATATATCAAAATATAAAGAGATTTTAATTAAATTTAGAGGTAATATTTCAAATTTTAATTGCTCAAAAGGTGTACGGGCAACAAAGCATCCTAGCCAAGTCTCGAACCCGTGTCATCGGTATAGCACGACAGCGTTCTACCAACTGAACAACTTGCAATGACACCCAAACTGACATTTCTCAATATTATATGTTGGCAAGGATTCAACCGCAGCACAAGAGGGAATATTTTCCCGTGAGCCACCAAATCAAGGGCAAACACGAAACTAAAGAGAATTCAGCATCGACGAAATTGAATAAATCTACATAATTCTCGGAAATTTTTAGGTGGAAAATTTCTCACTCCTTGCATTCAATAATATTTCAAATTTTAATTACTTAAAAGGCGTACAGCCACCAAAGTGAAAATGTGTCTATGACGGGACTCGAACCGAGGACATTGGCCCGGGTTAGAGTCTTAAAATTTGAAGAATTATAGAATGCAAGGCTTGAGAAATTTTCTATAGAAAAATTTTCAATTATTATGTAGAGCTTAACATGAAAATTTCTCACACCTTGCAATCAATAATATTTCAAATTTTAATTCCTTAAAACGCGTACAGCCAACAAAGGGAAAAAATATCCATACCGGGGCTCGAACTGGGGTGATTGACCCAGATTCGAGTCTTAAAATTTGAGATATTACTGAATGCAAGGCTTCGGAAATTTTCTACAGAAAAATCTCTAAGAATTGTGTAGATTTAGCTGTTTTATTGCAAGACAACTTTAGACAAATATGTACACGAAATTTCTTTTTCATAATAATTAAATTATTAAAGTTTTCCGGTATTATGAAGTACATGTACTTATCTAAATTTTTATCAAGTTATTCATTTCTACAGCTATCATTCAGATACACACAAACAAACACACACACACATATATATATAGTACCTATATTGATTTAATATTAATTTATATAATAGTATTTAATATTTCAAGTGTATCCTCAGCATGCAATACTGTATTTTGTTTAAGTCTTGCAATGGAGTCCTGTATAAAACTGCATACGAAAACAGTAACTGAATAAATTGGTGAATCGATTCTTCTTTCAGTAGCATACCAGTGTATTCCCTGGCGTCCTAATTTTGGGACGATTTCTTAAAAAAAAATCCCATTACAAATTGCATTATGATATCCTTTCAAATCTTAGTAAAATATATCCTTAGTATTTGTTTTCAATATTTATCCATAAATGGCAGTGCAGTTTTAAGAATAAAAAGGTGAAATAAATGATTGTTGTAGCGCAAAGTTGGATTTTATTGAAATAAAATGGCACATAAGAAAAGGTAAGATATTTCTTTTATTTTTTTTTTTTTTATCAATCATTTTATGAGTGGTATTATTTATGAGATGAAACATTATTTTAGAATACGTATTTTTGCATTTTTTCAGATTTCTATTTTTTTGCTCGAATTTGAACCTTATTTATATATCGTCCCAATTTTGGGACGCTAGGCACGAATGGGTAGGGGTTTTCTCCGTTACTGTCTGTGCATTAAATGTATGATTTATGCCGTTTATTTTGTTACAAAATGGTTACATACCACTTGGAATATTATTTGGTTATAAAATCATTATTCGGATTATTATTTGACTATTCTTTGTTATTACTATAGGGGGGAACAGGGGCTGGGCTCTGTTCAAGAACAAGACACCCACCCCTTCCTACCCTTAGCTACTGGCTTAGTAAAAATTTATATCATACCGTTATGTTTTGTACTTAGTTTAGTATTTGACATCCTGAGAATACTAAAATATGTACAGAAGAACCTCAATTATGTGACGTAATTGGGTCCGAACCGACAGCGGATAATCAAATTTCCGGATAATCGAGAATTTATCAATAATCATCTAGTTTAATATGCAACATCGTCATCGAACTGCTATTAGGACTATTTAAACTGCTTAATAAACATTCAAATTTAAATTATACATGAAAATAATTTTATTTGCTTAGAACAGGGACGTGTACACGGGCGCGGGGAGGGGGGGGGGATAATATTCACGGTATCGGATCTTGCGGGAGCTCAACCTAATTTCACTGGAATTCGAAGAAAGGGGAACCAAAATGTTTATCTCTACTCGTGGTTTGAAAGGAAACACTTGCATACACAAAGAATGTAAAAAAAAAAAAAAAAAGGAAAAAAAATCAGGATATCGACATCGGTTTACAGAGAGTTACGGTTACACGAGGGTCGGATAATCGAAGTTCTACTGTACAATATATACTCGTGTGTAAAACGAAGAATTTTTGATAATTTTCTGCAAGGAAATTGGCGGGTAAACTTATATGCAAGTCAATTACATAAGCCAAAAAAAAAAAAAAAAAAAAAAAATAAATAAACCCTTCGAATACTGCAAATGTCTGATTTTTTGTGTATATAAATAATAAAACAATATGCAAAATATACAAATAATAATTATTTATTATTAAAAAAATTTCAGTGATTTGTTTTTGTTTACTTACTAATTTTTCGCATTAGTAAGTGAAATCTTTGGTTTGATTTTGTGCGAAATTGAAGTAAAAAGTTAGGGGGTCGACATACGGGAGTTTTTCAATTCAAAAGTTAATGGGTTGGCGTATATGCGGGTATATACGGTATATATACTCTATTAGTAATTATTGATTATTATAAATATTTACTATATAAATTTTTACTATGTCAATGGCTGATGGTGAGGAGGAAGGTGGTCTTGTTCTTGAGCCGACCCCCCCCCCCCCTATAGTAATAATAAAGAAAAATTTATAGTCAAATAATAACCAGAATGATATATAACCTTTTTGAAACATATTAAATGGCATAAAACATAGATATAATGCTTAGACAGTAACAGAGAAAACCCCTACCCTTTCGTGCCTAGTGTCCCAAAATTGGGACGTTTGGATTTTTATATGTTAAATAAATATTTTTTCAAAGAGAATTTTTTTATATTATTTTCTACGTTCATTTTACACCATTTACTATAATTAAGCCCAATATTAAATTCAGGCACTAATGGGTTAAATATTTCCCAGACTAGGTACATACATAACACAAAAATTAAAAACAAAATAGACTAAAACTGAGTAATGAAGGTACTGAATACTCAGTAATGAAGAACATCTGCGAAACCCTAATATATTTTTTTATAAAATTAAGAGGAATATTTTTTTTAAATTGTATAAATATATAGATTATAATTGGGTATATATATATATTAATATTAATATCAATATATATTAATAATATATATATAGGAGAGACCGGGGACGGTTGACCATAAGGGAGGCTTGACCCAACCTTCAGTTTTCAAATTTGAAAGATTTTCAGGGTTTTACCAATTAGTAGCAACCAAAGCTAATGAAATTCTCAAACAATAGTCTTTGTTTCATAAGATAATTGAAGCAGCTGTGGGAAAATATATTGTGAAGTGTTTTCACCTTTAAAAATGTATTTTATGGGGGAAAAATATAGGGTTTTTTCAGATAAAATATATCATAGAAATTTAAGCAAGTAAGTTTTAAGTAATGTAAAAATATTGCGCTTTCATTCCAGGCACAAAGATTGAAGAGTAAATTGGGTAAACATAACCATGTGCTATACTTTAAAAAGTGGCTATGTGAAGAGGCATGACCCATTCGATGAGGCGAGGGTAGACCAAATGGTCAAAGCTCCTTAATTAAGTGTTTTTAGAAAACCTTTTATTACAAACATTACATACTAAAGTGTTAATAGTTATATTTCTAAAATAACGTACATTTATTCTGTAAAACTACAGTAAAATCCGGTGATTGGTAGAAAGGTAAATGTTTAAAACTGTTTCAATGAAGATCCGAAAAATTGTTACAGAAGCAAGAAAAAATCTAAGGAAATATAAATTGAAAAGGTTATAATAACTTTCATTTTATTTAAATAGTACCCATAGGAGGTTAATATAAAAAACAGAAAAGAGTAAAAGGGATGAAAGTAGCAACCTTAAGAAATATCAGGTATTCATCAATCAGCAAAAGAACATATCACTGATCAAAACCCTTTAGGAAAGCATGTAGACAAATTTCTCCAAGATGAAGTCAGTGAGATGAAGCCAAAACACAACTAATGTTGCCAGATCGAGTGTCACAAGAAATGGTTGTTTAAAACCGAATTTCTCTCTTGTGCCTTGAATTACGTCTAAGATGGTTTATTTAGACATTATCTTTTCACTAGGGTTGTAACTTAATAAGCCGGTATAATATGTGGAATATTACTAAAAGGGAAATTTATATAGAATAATTTTAACCTTGGAGAAAAAATTTAAATTTTATAATATATACATATACATATACATGAGAATTTTAATTCAGATTGGCTAAGAAGCGTAAACCAAACAGAGTAAAAAAATGTCGAAGCCAGGATTCGAACCAGGTTCATTTACATGAACCCTTTCCGGTGCAGAATAATTCTGTTTAGACACTGGTGAAATAATGGACTGACACAAGAATTTATAAAGGAATTTATTTGAAAATACGGACTTGCTTATTTTCACGTATAATATAAAAGGAAAATTTTAGTTATATATTCTTGGTGCCGTTTGTCAGTTTTGGAATTTAAATTAGGTGTCCTTTTTTAAGGACACTGTCCTCGAAAGGGTTAAGCGTCAGTGTTCGAACATTGAGCAACTTGGACGATATCGATCTATGCACTTCTAACGCGAAATTACGTTAGAAAATAATAACTGAATAAATACATAACAATTTTTTCTTGCATTATAATAAACACCTGTATTTTTATTCCATTATAATATACATCGCTTGTCGGTATATCTATCTATGTCTTCATATGTGTTTATTTAGCTTTTCGCTTCTACCCCAATCTCTATCTAGAATAGCTATGTAATTTAATATTCAATTATTTTTAAGAATTATATTTAAAACTTATAATCATAGCATTCAGCACCATATTTTATTGACAATTATTTTGTAGACGACCTGCATACATAATGCAAAAATTCAGCGAAAAAAAAAAAATAAAAATAATAATGTAGCATTTAGCTTGAATCAGAAAAAAAAATAAACTTTTATCTTGATATAATTAATTTACAACTCCATAAACTATCCAGAATTTATTAGTAATTTCCATTTATTCTCAAAGTATAAAAGCATATTTGTGCAAAGCTGTTTGATTTTTCGAATATAAAGAGCTATTTTTAGCATTCTGCTTTCAATTTCTGAGAATAGGATAAACGCTTTTCTAAATTTATTTCAAAAGTAATCTATCTATTATCTATTATATATATATATAATCCAAACGGAAATTTCGTTCCGAACGCCGAGATTTCGAGTTCTACCGCATGGATTTTGACGGAACTTATACCGTTAGATAGGTATCGTTTCAGGGAAGGTTTTAAGCTATAACACATCATTCTACCTAGATTAGTTATAGAATTAGTACGGAAAATTATTTTATATTGAACTTTGTAACTTCATATTTCCTTAAATATCTGGGCTCCTATTGGTCGTAGAGCTTAGATCTCGCGCCAAAAGTAGCTCCGAAGCACCCAAGCAAACTTTTCCCCGCGATTATTTTGGCGTCTTCCGATTTCCTCTAACTCTATTAGGGGCCCGCGTAGGGCCCCTTTAACATATTTTTCGTAGTAATTTCAGCAATTATCTTACATTATTCGTTAAGACCGCCACCCTCCCGATTCATGTATCTACGGAAAGGTTGCACGAAGGAGTTTCGTTCGGATACGCTTTCGTTAAGAATAGAGTGCGCTCCCTGGTGGTGGAATGTGGAACTAACATAACGCGATATTGTTAAAATTGGGAAATCTAACAATGCGATCTGTTTTAAACTTTGAGATAGTTCATAACACATAATCTACTATCTATTCTATTATATATATATATAAAATCTATTATCTATTCTATTATCTATTATATATATAAAATCCAAACGGAAATTTCGTTCCGAACGCCTAGATTTCGAGTTCTACTGCATGGATTTTTACGGAACTTATACCGTTAGATAGGTATTGTTTCAGGGAAGGTTTTAAGCTATAACACATTATTCTACCTATATTAGTTTTAGAATTATGACGGAAAATTCTGTTATTTTGGGCGATAAGGTTACCATTTTATTTCTTGGCGAAATTCATCGTTGATAAAAAAAAAATTGAAACGGCTATTAAACCTCGAAAAATAAAAGAAAAAATGTTACTAATTTTATTTAAATGAAAAAAAAGGAAAAAAAGAAAAAGAAAATCCGTTTCAATGAGTGATAATATTAAAAAACGGAAACATTTAATCAAAACCTGAAAGAAATATTTGTAATGCTTAAAAATTAATTTAATAAGAAATATTACACTTGATACGCAATATTTGGCTCTTTATCGCTTGCGTTAGATATGGAAACGAATCTGAAAATTTGATTAGATGAAATTTTAACGACATTTTCTTTCTGTTCTGCTCTTTTCTTTTTTCTTTTATATCTAATTGTCCCATCACGTGACTTAAAGAAGAAACAAGCAGATGTAATTGTGAGTCACATGTGTAATTACTATTTGTTTCTTTACAATTTTTTATTTTTCTTTTGTCGCCAAACGATGTGATTTTAAGCCAAAAATGCATAAGCGTGACATTAGCTTGAGGATGTTCTCACAAATGGTGTTTTTTTAGGTGAAAGAGATCATTTTTTGGGTACATTTTCATATTCAATTGTAACTTATTTAGATATCAGTTCTTATTTAAAAAATGGAATCGAATGCTTAAATTTCAGTGTGAATCTCTGCCACACATACATATTGTAAAATAATTTCATACTTTTTAAAATGTTTTTCGCCGTAATTCCGAAAGCATGTGATATTTATAAACTCGAACTCAGATCAACGAATATTACCCATTTTATATAAGCAAATATTATCTATTGTTTATTTCATTTTTTCTCAAGTCATATCGCCAATTTCATTTATAGGAAAATTCACAGATTCGAAATCTAGGAAATAAAGAAAATTTTTAAGGAAATTTATGTTTTAATACGTTATTACTATGGAAAAATTCAACATTTTGAAAAAAAAAAATTGCAAGTCTTTTGTAATTCGTCATTTCTTCTTCGTCTTTCTTCGTACTTTCTCCTCTGTTATGTAATATTTCAAATGATATTCGACTAATTTTCGATCATCGATTCACCGCAAAATCGCATATCTAATATAGTATATAAAATAAAGTCTGGATTAGGGGACTAATTTACGCACAGCGAAAACTACTGAACCTAAAATCTTGAAAATCGTGGTAAAAATACTTCTTATGACATAAACTTCTGCTAAGAAAGGATTTTCTAAAGTGTCACCCCTAATGGTTTTTGCACGGGGAGGGGGAAAAAATCGAATATCAAAATTATGCGTCAAATGATAGCATATTTTAATGTAGTTTTGTATGCTGAATCGAATGCTACCAAATAAATTTTTATAAGTCCAACAGTTCATGACACATTTCATATTTTTCTAATTTGGCGGTGTCTTCGGCATCTAAACCTCAAAATATCTATCATTACATCCGTTACTCTAGCAACGGAAAAAATTCAAATCAACCCTTTTGGCTAAAAAATAAAAACGGCTCTATGAGTTTGAAATAAAAATGCAAGCATCTTAATTTTTTTTTAAAAATAGTGATTTTATGTAAAATAAAAGGGAAAAAATTACTGAGAATTTAGCGTTATAAAACAAAAATGGAAAAGGTACTACTTAGATATTCCGTCGACCAAAAATCTATCGTCAAACTATAAGATTAAATGCCAATAATGGTTGATCGTAAATATCAAATTCACTTGAATTTAAACAAACTACACGTGTTTACGTCATCAAGTGATTTTAATTTCGACGTTTTATTTCTTTTTTTATTAATGTTATACTAATTATTTGTTATTTCGTTATTTAAAATAAAGATTATGTCAATTTATATAATTTGGCGAATGGTTTGGCGATTTATATAATTTGGCGAAATTGGTCGACGGGATAACAAGTAGTACCAATGAAAATATTTAAGTATGAAAGCAATGTTTGTAACGACTTAAAAATTATTTTCATATATATAAACTCGGTTTATGGCATCAGATGCCGTCATCCGAAGAATCTACAAGAGTCTTTTTCCATTTTTTTCCGGTCATAGGTTCCTCAATGAAAGAAATTGGAATTGGAATAATATTGTGCGATTTATAAATTGCTCCTCGATAAGAAGAAAAATGGGTACATTTATAACAACCGTGCGCACATCTCGCTGATAGCATTTTTAAAATTCCCAGTAGCAGTAGTTACATTTTGCGTATGTAAATTAAAAATATTTTTTTGCTTTTAATTATGGCATTATTTCCTGTTATTGTTTATCTTTTCAGTTTTTTAAATGAAATTAGTATAAGGCATGCATTTTAAATTAAATGAGTGAAAGGTTTGTGTTTTAAATGAAAATAATAAAATAAGAATATGCTATGAAAACAATCTTTATTGATTTATTACCTGCGCCCGGCTGACATAAAAGTATCACAAAAGCCACATATTCACTTTTCTTTGAGTAGTTGCTCATGAGAATTCAAGTTAACCTTCCGTAATCGGATACTTCACATATTGGTCTATTAGCTTTAATGTTGAAAGCATCGTTTTTGTTTGAAGCGAAAACTTTACTATGAATTCTATTACACAAAATCGCATCATCATCATCTACTATATATTTACAACGGAAATTTGTATTTCATTACGATTGTTTATAATACTTTCGTAGGATATACCACAATTAGTTAGGTAATAATTTTGGAAAGGTTTTTGTGTATACATATTGTTCAAGGGTACTTAGTTATAGAGCAACAGTAAAAGTTCAAAAATTAAGTGAACCTGATTATGAAAGTTTAGCCTTTAAAAAAAAATCTACAGAACATATTTTGTTACAAGTGGCCCTGTTGCATGACTTTTAGGAATGGTGTTAGTATATACGATTTCATTATATGTTGATTAGTTACAGAGGTATTAATTCCTGTTGTCATAACGGTCTCATTACCCGACCATAAGTGCGCTGTTTATAATCAACTAAAACAATTACTTCTTAATTGCTAAATTTTGTCCAACGCTTAAGATAACATTATATCTCAATGGCGTTCGCATCGTTTTCAGTAATGTGCAAGGTCAAGCTGAAGATCCATATTGTTTAAAATACAAGTTCAAATTCACCATTTAGTTTAATCCAAGGTTCATTTGGAAATATTGACCAGCGCAGCGGGCATAGCCTGCTAGTCTATTTATATAAAATCCAAGTCTCTGTGTGTCCCTCACGATTCCGGTACGACCACCTCATTGAAATGAGTAATTGTTGAAAAATATTAATGCAGGGTTACCACAGTAGCGCCAGATGTTGGCCAACTTGGCGATAGCTGGCTGATTTGGCGAAATTCCCATTTAAAACCATTAATCTTTCATAAAGGAGGTCACCAAAATTTAATTTAAACTCCGCTCTTATGAGATATTTTTTCAAAATCTATGGGTGAGAATTTAAAGTACATCTTTACATCTTCCTCCCGATGCCACTAATAAAATAACCGCCAATAGACGACGCTGTACTGTATGAGCTCTTAACTGTGCTATTTTAATGTGCTTTAGGTACTTTTCCAGTATAGGTGCCTTGGCGAAAAAGGAAATTTGGCAACATATTTTCCGGGAACCTATCCACTGTTTCATTTTATATACACGCGCATTTTTTTTCGATATTTATACGATTTATTTAACATAAAAAAGCCGTTTCTCTAATTTTATACAGAAACAGATGTAACTTATACATAAAAACATGAATAATATACATATAAAATAAACATATAAAAAAAAAAAAAAACTCATCAAGTTTGTTTTCATAGCTGTTTATATGATTTGACAACAAATCTCAACATTTTTCCCTTATACGGACACCATGCCAAAATGTATGCTAATGCGCTAATTATTTCAAAATGCTAAAAGATATTTGTAATTTTATGCCAGCAGTTTAATATGATTTTTATTTTATTGCTTTATTTTATAACAGTTATTTGTTCAATTATTTTAAGTATATATTTGTGATTTAATGAAATAGTTCGTAAAAGTCTGGAATTTTCAAATGTTATATTTTTTAAATGCTCACTTTAGTATCGACAATATTTTTTCTTTTATTTTTCAAATGCCTCAATTCACGTGATTTTCATTTTGCGCCAACTATTACGCTTGGCGACAATGGTATCCATATAACGGAAAAGTACCCAAATCTCACTTTCTGATGCCCAAATTACACCAAGCTTTTTTAAAAAAACACCAAAGCCCCTACAGTGGAAAAATATCAAACTGTCTATTATTTAGCGCTATCTGTGTTATAGTTTATACTATATGCAAGGTGAGTGGAGCGAAGAGTTTAAACATTAAAATTAAAGTTTCGGCACAGATGTCATATACGCCCCATGTTGGCGCGATTTTTTTTTCTGACGCCAATGTCATATACACAACGGGTACTTAACTGTCACCAAAGTGTCGTTATTTTGCTTGATATGGTAACCCAATTGTTGTTGTTTATGCTGTTGATGTTTTCGCCAAATTGGCGTAAAAAAAATCGCTCCAATATGGAGTATATATGACAACTGTGCCAAAGTTTCTATAAAGCAGTATAAGACTAAAAAATTAAGAATAAAATAAATGCAAAATAAGATTAAAGAAGAAAGAAAAATCATGCGTTAAGCATAGAATAAGAAACACTTTCCAACACATCCTGAATACTTTAACAAAACTTCGTTATTTAGGGAAATAAGGTAAATAAGATAACTAAGTAAACATTTTAGAAAACGCATAAAAAATTTTAAAAATTGATTTCAGCAGTTACCGTCCATAGCCAACAGTACCGTTATTACATGCCACTATTTAGCTAAAATTTAATTTAAACTACTCTAAAAGCTACTGAAATCACATTTCTAGATATTATCATCCATAGACGGTTATGTATCCTATTCTTTGCGTGACATTGTATATCATTTTATCTATATTTTACAAACATTTCTAAGTAAATTAAATGCAGTTCAGCGTAAAACTGCATAACGCCTTTAAAAACCATCTTTAAGCAATTTAGTCTCATACTCAGTAACCCTTACGAATTCTTTTGTGTAGCCCTGCATATGAACTGTAGTATTTATACACATGATATAGTATGCATAAATGTGTAGTGAAATATAAAAGCGCATATCATAATTAAAAATGCATTTCTAGCAATCATTGCTTATGTACAAGACTTCGGAGAAAAGTTTCTTGCCGAGAAAGAAGTTTGCCAACGTATTTTCTGACAACCTATTTACTGCTTCATACTCACAAGCAATTTTTTGCATATATATATACAATTTATTTAATGTAAAAAAAGCTGTTTACCCATTTTTATAAAGAAACAGAAGAAATTTTTGCACAGATATACGTCATATACTTTTTTTGTGTTTGTCATATACGCATCGGGGTTGGCGTGATTTTTCTCTGACGCCAATTTGGCAGAAATCTCGCTTTCGAATACCAGTTACTTATATATTTTTAAATTATTTGCTATCATTTTGAAAAGGAAATAACTATAAATAAATAAAAGTTTGAATAATAACTATAGAACAAAACAGTTTATATAATTTAAAAACAGAAAATAAAAGTAAATAAACAATTTATTAATAAATAAAAAACAATAGCCAGGTTACCATAGCAGGCAAAATAACACCATTTTAGCGCCAGTTAGGTATCCCGGTTCATATCTGAAATCTGTGCCGTAATTTGTACATAAAAATATGGTACTTTTTAGTTATCCCGTCGACCAATTTCGCCAAATTACATAAATCGCCAAACCACTCGCCAAATTATACACATTGACATAATTTTTTATTTTAAATGACGAAAGAACAAATAAATTAATAAAACATTAATAAAAATACAAATAAAACGTCGCATTAATGGTTTTATTGGCCATTACAGGCATTTAATCTTAAAATTAATTAATTAATGGCAACCATTATTGGCGTTTAATCTTACAATTTGGCGACAGTAATTTGGTCGACGGGATAACTAACAAGTACCAAAAATATATTATATATATTTAGAAACAATTTTTTTTATGTATATAAGTGCATATATAAACAAAAATAAAAGTTCATTAGATTTGTTTTCATAGCTGTTTATATATTTTGGCAACATATCTCACTTTCTGATGCCCGAATTACGCCAAGCTTTTTTTAAAATTGCGCTATAATGGAAAAGTACCTAAATAAATAATTAACAGAAATAACCAATTATACAAACTAAAACTTTTTATTTCGAGATCAAAGCATTGTTTTTAATTTCGATTAAAAATATATATATCCTTGGATAACTTTAGTTAAAATTAGGTTCACGGATTAATATCTCATTCCATAAACCTAAACAAACACAAGTGATTCATTCATCGTAAACCGTAAAAAATATTAAATCATTGAGGTAATCATTCACAAAGTAAGTTCTCCAACAATCAATGGACAATTCTAATGACGTCATAGTAGGTAAAATGGTGCCTTATCATTTGTTTATGGTTTGAAATCACAAAGATTTAATTTTGCCATGTCTCTTAGTTACATTATTTTATTTGTCATATTTATGAGCTCAGAACAAAAGCATATTTTTTCATTATTTAGTTATTAAAGATGGAAAAAAAATTATAAATGTGCATGATTTGAAAAATTTAAATAATTTTCTTTCTTAATACTAAAAAATAACATCGGGAAGTAACAGCGAGTTTAAGTTAAATAAGTTTAGCTGTTTAATTCTGTTGTAATATTCAAAATAACTGTATTTATTAGATTTCAGTAAACAGCATCAGGGCCCGATTAAACTTTGAAGTTAGAGTAATTACGATGTCATTTCAAGACCTTACTTTTGGAGAAGCTTTACTAAATTTCACATATACATGGAAACTCTTCAGTGTTAGAAATATTATTCCTAGGACTGGCATAACATGAGAACGGCCTGCAATTTTACACAAGTTTTTAAAAACTACTTTATATCAGAAATTTTACTAAAAACTGGTTACTTTTTTGTTATAGAGGCCCACACTATTAGAATTATGACAAGTTGCAGCCAATTTCGCCAAAGTCGTAAACAAGATCGTAAAGCACACACATATAATACCATATAATACCATTTAATGAAATCGTATACGATAATTTAATAGTTTTTACCTTACTTCAAGTGTGTAATTTGTTTGTTTTTAAGGCTTAACAATCTAAATTGTCCAATATATGAATTTTAAAAAAATGTAAACAAAGATTGAATAGACATGACCGCAAAGAGCCTCAAATCTGCATAACACTTGGAACCAAACTGTGCAGATTAGTGGTCTTCTACTGTACACAGTTTTTCATAAATGTGGTTCGTTCTTAAAATGTGTTATTTTCATCTATCACTGCGGAACAAACGAGAAAACTCATATTCTTGCACATGAGTTGTATATATCTTTATATCTAAATTTCCGTCATTTTTGACGGGCTACCTTTCTAGTTATATATATAAAATCCAAACGGAAATTTCGTTCCGAACGCCGAGATTTCGAGTTCTACCGCATGGATTTTTACGGAACTTATACCGTTAGATAGGTATCGTTCCAGGGAAGGTTTTAAGCTATAACACATCATTCTACCTAGATTAGTTATAGAATTATTACGGAAAATTCTATTATTTTGGACTCTGTTACTTCATATTTCCTTAAATATCTGGGCTCCTATTGGTCGTAGAGCTTAGATCTCGCGCCAAAAGTAGCTCCGAAGGACCCAAGCAAACTTTTCCCCGCGATTATTTTGCCGTCTTCCGATTTCCTCTAACTCTATTAGGGGCCCGCGCAGGGCCCCTTTAAAATATTTTTCGTAGTAATTTCAGCAATTATCTTAAATTATTGGGTAAGACCGCCACCCTCCCGATTCATGTATCTACGGAAAGGTTGCATGAAGGAGTTTCGTTCAGATACGCTTTCGTTAAGAATAGAGTGCGCTCCCTAGTGGTGGAATGTGGAACTAACATAACGCGATATTGTTAAAATTAGGAAATCTAACAATGCGATCTGTTTTAAACTTTGGGATAGTTCATAACACATAATCTATTATCTATTCTATTATATATATATAAAATCTATTATCTATTCTATTATCTATCTATTATATATATAAAATCCAAACGGAAATTTCGTTCCGAACGCCTAGATTTCGAGTTCTACTGCATGGATTTTTACTAATCTAACAATGCGATCTGTTTTAAACTTGGGATAGTTCATAACACATAATCTATTATCTATTCTATTATATATATATAAATTCTATTATCTATTCTATTATATATCTATTCTATTACATATATATAATCCAAACGGAAATTTCGTTCCGAACGCCGAGATTTCGAGTTCTACCGCATGTATTTTTACGGAACTTATACCGTTAGATAGGTATCGTTCCAGGGAAGGTTTTAAGCTATAACACATCATTCTACCTAGATTAGTTATAGAATTGTTACGGAAAATTCTATTATTTTGGACTTTGTTACTTCATATTTCCTTAAATATCTGGGCTCCTATTGGTCGTACAGCTTAGATCTCGCGCCAAAAGTAGCTCCAAAGCACCCAAGCAAACTTTTCCCCGCGATTATTTTGCCGTCTTCCGATTTCCTCTAACTCTATTAGGGGCCCGCGTAGGGCCCCTTTAAAATATTTTTCGTAGTAATTTCAGCAATTATCTTAAATTATTGGTTAAGACCGCCACCCTCCCGATTCATGTATCTACGGAAAGGTTACATGAAGGAGTTTCGTTCAGATACGCTTTCGTTAAGAATAGAGTGCGCTCCCTGGTGGTGGAATGTGGAACTAACATAACGCGATATTGTTAAAATTAGGAAATCTAACAATGCGATCTGTTTTAAACTTTGAGATAGTTCATAACACATAATCTATTATCTATTCTATTATATATATATATAAAATCTATTATCAATTCTATTATATATTATATATATAAAATCCAAACGAAAATTTCGTTCCGAACGCCTAGATTTCGAGTTCTACTGCATGGATTTTTACGGAACCTATACCGTTAGATAGGTATTGTTTCAGGGAAGGTTTTAATCTATAACACATTATTCTACCTAGATTAGTTATAGAAGTATGACGGAAAGTTCTGTTATTTTGGACGATAAGGTTACAATTTTATTTCTTGGCGAAGTTTTTTGTTGTTGAAAAAATTGAAACGGCTATTACAGCTAGAAAAATAAAAGACAAAAAACTGTTACTAATTTTATTTAAAATCTTTAAAAAAGAAAAAAAAGAAGAAGAAAATCCGTTTTAATGAGTGATAATATTAAAAAACGGAAACATTTAGTCAAAACCTGAAAGAAATATTTGTAATGCTTAAAAATTAATTTAATAAGAAATATTACACTCGATACGCAATATTTGGCTCTTTATCGCTTGCGTTAGATATGGAAACGAATCTGAAAATTTGATTAGATGAAATTTTAACGACATTTTCTTTCTGTTCTGTTCTTTTCCCTTTTTTTTATATCTAATTGTCCCATCACGTGACTTATAGAAGAAACAAGCAGATGTAATTGTGAGTCACATGTGTAATTACTATTTGTTTCTTTACAATTTTTTCTTTTTCTTTTGTCGCCAAACAATGTGATTTTAAGCCAAAAATGCATAAGCGTGACATTAGCTTGAAGATGTTCTCACAAATGGTGTGTTTTTAGGTGAAAGAGATCATTTTTTGAGTACATTTTCATATTCAATTGTAACTTATATAGATATCAGTTAATATTTTAAAAATGGAATCGAATACTTAAATTTCAGTGTGAATTTCTGCCACACATACATATTGTAAAATAATTTCATACTTTTTAAAATGTTTTTCGCCGTAATTCCGAAAGCATGTGATATTTATAAACTCGAACTCAGATCAACGAATATTACCCATTTTATTTAAGCAAATATTATCTATTTTCTCAAGTCATATCGCCAATTTCATTTATAGGAAAATTCACAGATTCGAAATCTAGGAAATAAAGATAATTTTTAAGAAAATTTATGTTTTAATACGTTATTACTATGGAAAAATTCAACATTTTCAAAAAAAAAAAATTACAAGTCTTTTGTAATTCGTCATTTTTCATTCGTCTTTCTTCGTACTTTCTCCTCTGTTATGTAATATTTCAAATGATATTGGACTAATTTTCGATCATCGATTCACCGCAAAATCGCATATCTAATATAGTATATGAAATAAAGTCTGGATTAGGGGACTAATTAACGCACAGCGCAAACTACTGAACCTAAAATCTTGAAAATCGTGGTAAAAATACTTCTTATGACATAAACTTCTGCTAAGAAAGGATTTTCTAAAGTGTCACCCCTAATGGTTTTTGCACGGGGAGGGGGAAAAAATCGAATATCAAAATTAAGCGTCAAATGATAGCATATTTTAATGTAGTTTTGTATGCTGAATCGAATGCTACCAAATAAATTTTTATAAGTCCAACAGTTCATGACACATTTCATATTTTTCTAATTTGGCGGTGTCTTTGGCATCTTAAACTCAAAATATCTATCATTACATCCGTTACTCTAGCAACGGAAAAAATTCAAATCAACCCTTTTGGCTAAAAAATAAAAACTCCTCTATGAGTTTGAAATAAAAATGCAAGCATCTTAATTTTTTAAAAAAATAGTGATTTTATGTAAAATAAAAGGGAAAAAATTACTGAGAATTTAGCGTTATAAAACAAAAATGGAAAAGGTACTACTTAGATATTCCGTCGACCAAAAATCTATCGTCAAACTATAAGATTAAATGCCAATAATGGTTGATCGTAAATATCAAATTCACTTGAATTTAAACAAACTACACGTGTTTACGTCATCAAATGATTTTAATTTCGACGTTTTATTTGTATTTTTATTAATGTTATACTAATTTATTTGTTATTTCGTTATTTAAAATAAAGATTATGTCAATTTATATAATTTGGCGATTTATATAATTTGGCGAAATTGGTCGACGGGATAACAAGTAGTACCAATGAAAATATTTAAGTATGAAAGCAATGTTTGTAACGACTTAAAAATTATTTTCATATATATAAACTCGGTTTATGGCGTCAGATGCCGTCATCCGAAGAATCTACAAGAGTCTTTTTCCATTTTTTCTGGTCATAGGTTCCTCAATGAAAGAAATTGGAATTGGAATAATATTGTGCGATTTATAAATTGCTCCTCGATAAGAAGAAAAAATGGGTACATTTATAACAACCGTGCGCACATCTCGCTGATAGCATTTTTAAAATTCCCAGTAGCAGTAGTTACATTTTGCGTATGTAAATTAAAAATATTTTTTTGCTTTTAATTATGGCATTATTTCCTGTTATTGTTTATCTTTTCAGTTTTTTTAAATGAAATTAGTACAAGGCATGCATTTTAAATTAAATGAGTGAAAGGTTTGTGTTTTAAATGAAAATAATAAAATAAGAATATGCTATGAAAACAATCTTTATTGATTTATTACCTGCGCCCGGCTGACATAAAAGCATCACAAAAGTCACATATTCACTTTTCTTTGAGTAGTTGCTCATGAGAATTCAAGTTAACCTTCCGTAATCGGATACTTCACATACTGGTGTATTAGCTTTAATGTTGAAAGCATCGTTTTTGTTTGAAGCGAAAACTTTACTATTACACAAAATCGCATCATCATCATCTACTATATATTTACAACGGAAATTTGTATTTCATTCCGATTGTTTATAATACTTTCGTAGGATATACCACAATTAGTTAGGTAATAATTTTGGAAAGGTTTTAGTGTATACATATTGTTCAAGGGTACTTAGTTATAGAGCAACAGTAAAAGTTCAAAAATTAAGTGAACCTGATTATGAAAGTTTAGCCTTTTTAAAAAAATCTACAGAACATATTTTGTTACAAGTGGCCCTGTTGCATGACTTTTAGGAATGGTGTTAGTATATACGATTTCATTATATGTTGATTAGTTACAGAGGTATTAATTCCTGTTGTCATAACGGTCTCATTACCCGACCATAAGTGCGCTGTTTATAATCAACTAAAACAATTACTTCTTAATTGCTAAATTTTGTCCAACGCTTAAGATAACATTATATCGCAATGGCGTTCGCATCGTTTTCAGTAATGTGCAAGGTCAAGCTGAAGATCCATATTGTTTAAAATACAAGTTCAAATTCACCATTTAGTTTAATCAAAGGTTCATTTGGAAATATTGACCAGCGCAGCGGGCATAGCCTGCTAGTTATATATATATAATCCAAACGGAAATTTCGTTCCGAACGCCGAGATTTCGAGTTCTACCGCATGGATTTTTACGGAACTTATACCGTTAGATAGGTATCGTTCCAGGGAAGGTTTTAAGCTATAACACATCATTCTACCTAGATTAGTTATAGAATTAGTACGGAAAATTCTATTATTTTGGACTTTGTTACTTCATATTTCCTTAAATATCTGGGCTCCTATTGGTCGTAGAGCTTAGTTCTCGCGCCAAAAGTAGCTCCGAAGCACCCAAGCAAACTTTTCCCCGCGATTATTTTGCCGTCTTCCGATTTCCTCTAACTCTATTAGGGGCCCGCGTAGGGCCCCTTTAAAATATTTTTCGTAGTAATTTCAGCAATTATCTTAAATTATTGGTTAAGACCGCCACCCTCCCGATTCATGTATCTACGGAAAGGTTGCATGAAGGAGTTTCGTTCAGATACGCTTTCGTTGAGAATAGAGTGCGCTCCCTGGTGGTGGAATGTGGAACTAACATAACGCGATATTATTAAAATTAGGAAATGTAACAATGCGATCTGTTTTAAACTTTGAGATAGTTCATAACACATAATCTATTATCTATTCTATTATATATATATATACAATTTATTATCTATTCTATTACCTATTATATATATAAAATCCAAACGGAAATTTCGTTCCGAACGCCTAGATTTCGAGTTCTACTGCATGGATTTTGACGGAACTTATACCGTTAGATAGGTATCGTTTCAGGGAAGGTTTTAAGCTATAACACATCATTCTACCTAGATTAGTTATAGAAGTATGACGGAAAGTTCTGTTATTTTGGACGATAAGGTTACCATTTTATTTCTTGGCGAAGTTTTTTGTTGTTGAAAAGATTGAAACGACTATTACACCTAGAAAAATAAAAGACAAAGAACTGTTACTAATTTTATTTAAAATCTTTAAAAAAGAAAAAAAAAAGAAATTCATTTTAATGAATGATAATATTAAAAAACGAATATATTTTATTTAAACATGAAAGAGAATGTTCGTAATACTTAAAGAATTACTCAATTGAAATATTGCAATTGAAATAATATTTGGCGATTTATCTTTTGCATCAGGTTAAGGAAAATGCATCTGAAAATTGATAAAATGATATCAAGGAAGTTCCCCATAAGCGCATGCTCAGCATTATTTGAAAAAAAAAAAATATAGAATATTCTTCTCATAAATATATATATATCCATAAAAAAATCGGCAGAACCTCTATTTAGCATTCCTAAAAAAATAATGAAAATTTCATTTTTTGCGATTTAGCGCTGGATGGCGACACGATAAAATTTTGAATAATACTATGATAAATATTCTAGAAAAACTTTTTAAACTCTCGATACGAAGTTAGTTTAAGTAAGTTTAACTTAAATAAATACATATTTATAACTGCAGTTTTGTCATATACATTTATATATGTAACAATGAAGTTTAACGATCGTATTTATGCCGTTTACAATGAAATTTAAATGGATTAAAAGTGTTTCAAACTCAAATTAAGGTCCGATTATGAGCATTGGCAATTTGACTTCGATATTGTTAGTGTCAGAGACAACAAGAGAGTTTTATTGCCATGGAAACAACAATTTAATATCGAAATGTTTAATGATAGCATTCTTAATTAAAATACCCTTAAAACTTATCCAGCCGGTGACACCGTATAAAATTAAATAGCTCAATACAAGTAACACGCAATTTGCATATATTATATAAGCTTACAGCAAAAATAGTAAACTAATCCACAGTTTAAGTTTAAATTCATTGATCATTAGGCATTTAATTACATATTTAACAAGGAATTTATAAATGCATTTCAATCTCTTGCATTTGGCGAGGAAACCTATTGGTTCGCCAAAGAGCGTCGAGCGTTCGTCTGTTCGCGCCAAATACTCGAAAAAATATTTTTTTTTACGGATTTTCTACTGCGATTCGACCGCTATATTTTTACCGATCTTTTTTACATACATGAGTCATTTTATTAGTATTTCCTTTTTCAAAATATTTTGAGTATGCGTTTTAAGGAGTCCTTGTGAGTAACAATTATTATTATTATTATTATTATTATTATTATGTATCTCTTACAGAAAAAACTAGCAGATGTAATTATAAAAATAATGATATTACATAAATAGCAGTTAATATTATAAAAGTGGAGTCAAATATTTAAATTTTAATGCAAACGTTTGCCCCCCCCCCCACACACACACACATATTAGAAATTATTTAATTTCAGATATTTAAAATATTTTTCGCGTACTTTACTACGGATACATGCTATTTTGTTTTTCCCCAAACTTATGACTTTTATAACCTCGAACTTAGATCAACAAATATTGTCCACTCTCTCTTTTTTTTTTTTTTTTTTTTTTTTTTTTTTACATATATCGCCAATATTTCTTTTAGAAAAGTCTACTGTTTCAAATGTTAAGTACTAAAGATTATTCTTAAGAAAATTTATGCAATTTTGCGTTATTAATACCACAAAAGAAAATATTTTGCTTACTGATAAAAATTGCTTACTGAAATACATTTTCGATTGTCTTTTTAATTCGTCATCCCATTTTCAGTTTTTTAAGGTTTTTGATATTGGATTAATCTTTCATAATCAGGTTACCTGCTAATTAGTGTATTTACTGAACTATTTAGATGTTTCTTTTATATTTGAAAGAGTCAGATCAGTGACCAGACAGTGACTGTCAGACAGTGATCGCGATTGTAGAAGATTACATGAAATTTGTATTTAGCTATTAGTAAATTTATGTTTTTTCATTATGAAGCAAACGGAAAACAGAAGATTTAGTATTATATATATATTTATTTGCAGTTATTTTACTGTCACTAAAAAATAAATACTTGGGAAAAAAATTTGAAATTCCAATGGTGGCTGGTGGAACAATATTTGTTGATTTATCATTTTAGCCTGGATAAGAAAAAAAATACCTGAAATGCAGATAAAATTGAAAATAGAAATCATTATAAAGCAAGTTCTTCTGACGCACAATCCTATTCGCTAAACTGAGGAAAAAATTAATGATTTTAGATTTATTTAGGCAGCAGACTGAAGAATAATGTAATTTTGAAAATAAAAAGTGTATTTATTTCTCCGTGTTATTGCACTCTTTAGAGAAATGAAAAACGGTCTTCGGTGCATCAAAAAGATTATTTCGTTATATTATAACGTGTTAGGTTATTAAGTTTTGTATAACTGACTTTATTTGTCATTTACAAAGACTATTTTAGGCGAAAGATCTATAATTCAGCCAACAGCAATTTGACTTTATTTAATGGGATGTAGTCTGGCGCATAATTACGTATGTTTTACGTGTGTTAACTCTGGTAAATTTGTAACCATATAGTTTGGAAACACTTCTAATGTTTGCCGTAAAACTTAGCTGTGCACCCGATTATGGACGATTGGGAAGATTTTGATTGGATGAAAACAAGATGTTTATTTTTCTATCATAATGAGTTATCGAGGTTTTTTTTTCAGGTTAACAGTTACATAATTGCAAGTGGTATATATATATAAAGAAAATGGTAATGAAAATGACATTATTTTAATTTTATTCAAACACTTCATTTTTAAATATCCACTTTTATGTGATTCACATTTCTTTTAATGAAAGTTAAAGACATTTTGTGTGCAAACAATTTATTACATTTTTTTTACCGTATTTACGCTGCTGTAATCCGAAGATAGAAAACTGCAGTCGACCTGCTAGAAGACGTGTATTACAAAATATAATGCAACGTAGAGAGAAATTGTATTTAAGCTACCAGAACCACACATAGCACCAAGCTGAGAAGCCCGGAGTTTAAGAACTATCAAACGAAAGTGAATAATCCGAACATAAGTAATGTTCAGTGGTCACTCTCTGCAATCATTGTAATTATCTCTCCTTTTCGTAGTGTGGTGACTAGAGCATGGAACTATTAATAAAGAGGAATTGACATATCCGTAAAATAGTGAAGCATCAACTGTAACCGCGGTCGAAGGGGTTGTTTACCGCCGGTGGAAACTTCCACCAGTAAGTTTATATAGAAAATTTCTCCTTATTTAAAAGCCTAATTATTGCAAAATTTCAGTCATGAATAATGGTAGAAACAGATTTTCATTTTTACTGGTAGCAGTTTATTTTGGTGGTAGCCCCGCCCTGCGTTTCCGCCATATTGTGACAACCAGGATAACAAACTGACAGTTTTCATATGGACATTGACACCAGTAAGAACAAATAGAAATTTTGGCCACATTTATCGGAAAAAAATCCATGAATAAGACGCTTAAATAAGAATAAATTTTCTATTCAATTATACTGATGGGATGATTGCCCCGGCGGTAATCAGAAACTCAAGATACGATTTTCAAAAAAAGTAGCCGCCATCTTGTGACGACCTCCTCAGTTATTTCACTCGCACCTGGTAAGTAGTACACTATATGTTTCCTCCTCTTTATTCATAACTCCATTGACTAGAGAACATTTTAACATTTCTGATTATCACAACGGCCGTATTTTCTTCCAACCTCTACTTTAAATATATACTGTAAAAAGAATTTCTTCTGAATAGTCCGAATTTTGCCTAACCCATGAGATATTATAATAGCAGCGTTCACATAGTATTCAGCAAATGCGGAAAGATTTTCCCGGTGAAGGTCCATATTAATTTAAAATACAAGGTCGAATTCATAATTTTGTTTGATCAATGATCATTTGGGAAATGGACCAGCGAAGCGGGTGTAGCCTGCTAGTTCAATCATAATAGTTTTGTAAAGGAACTTTACTCAAAGAACATTTCTTACATTTATTTAGAAAAGTGTGATTCATTGAATAGAAGCAGATTATTGATTTTAACACAATTATTTTAATCTTAGCATTTCTCAAGCGATGTTATGTAAAAAGCACTAGAATAAATACATAATCAATTTTCCTTGCATTATATTGCATTCATGGGGGATTTTCTACCATTATAATATGCATCTGTTGTCAGTATACACATCTATTTCTTCATATCTATCTATCTAGATTTTTGTTTCGTATAATATTCCAGTATATACAACCCATACTTTTTTAAATTGTTATAACAGTACTCAATACCATATTTTATTTACAATTATTTCTGAGACTAACTGCATGCATAATGCAAGAATTCAGAAAACAAATAAGGAGAAATTAGAATACCATTTAGCTTCAATCGCATGAAAATAAACCATTGTACTGATATAATTAATTTGAAACTCAATAAACTATCCAGAATATGTTAGTAATTTCCATCTATTCTTTTAGTATAAAAGCGCATTTGTGCAATGCTGTTTGTTTTTTCGAATATAAAGAGATATATTTAGTAGACTGTTTTCAATTTCTGAGAATAAGATAATCTTTTTTTCTCTAAATTGATTTCAAAAGTAATTTGTTTAGTAAAGGAAAAATATTCAAAGAACATTTCTTACATTTATTTAGAAAATTCTGATTTGCCAAATAGAAGCAGGATATTGATTTTAGCACAATTACTTTAATTGATAAATAAATCGCACAAATAATAACTTTTTAACTAACTGAAAAAGTGTCCAAGCCAGGATTCGAATCTTTCGATGCCTTTTGCCCTAATCTGATTGCTTCTTGTGATTTATTTACCTGTTGGAAAGTTACAATTCGTGTTCTTTATTTACCAGCTAAAATGATTGTGTTAAAATGTACTTCATCCACTAAATTACTGACCCATTTTGAACGTAAATAATAGAAAAAACGGTTGGAGAAAAGAATGCGACGAATTCTGCATTGTTGTTAGAAAAGCATACAAATTTTAAATTACATTGTGTTCAAATATGTCAAAATTTTGGCAAAATATGGCGCTGGCGGCAGCTTGATACAGGAATACGTACAGAAAGTCTAGTTTTAAGACAATCGTTGTTGAGTGAATTCATGCTAAAGTGTGCTGTGCAAAGATGGTGTATTATGTGGAACAACGAATAATTTTTATGCTAGAATTTTACAGGCTGAATCATGATGTGATGAAAATCAGGCAAAGATTTCAACGGAAATTCAATGCTACTAATGGACCGGTGAAGAACACAATTAAAAGTTTGTTTGAAAAATTTAAACGGAGTGGAAGCGTGGAGGGCGATCGTGCAGGAAAGGTATTTTTTACCGCATGAAACAATATCTGAATTTGATAGGGAAAAGTGCCCTAATTTCGTCCTTCTTTTCTTCTCCGGTTCTGTGAATGTGGCGCCACTTATCACGCAAAGAACAGAGAACGGTAGGTAAAAGGAGTCATTAGTGAATTTTTCGTTCACCAAGACACATACATATATTAAACACTCTGGATTTCCTATTTTTAGAAGACCTGAGTTCTTATTACATCGTTTGTAGAACGTTATTTACTGTACTGTAATTATTTATTTATTATTTCTTACACAGGTAAGATGCTGACAGTAGCATGCAGTGAGTTTTAGGACGGTTAGTTCATTTTACGGGATCAAAAGATCCGTAATATTGGGAAGAAGCGTGGTCCCAATTTCGTCCCTCTATAAGTTCTTATTTTCGTCCCGGGAACGAAATTAGGAATGCTTTTGCATGACTTTTTTTTTCAATTTTCTAATCATGATTGGTTGGCTAATGTTTCGTTATGTTATTCTTCCAAAGACATTTAGTACATTTCTTCGCGCCTTAATTTAATGTAAATTACCCATACTTACTTATTTAGAAATAAATTTTAATTTAGTTGTAAGTTAAACCTCGGCGCATTTGATTTTTTGAGGGGGACGAAATTGGGACCATTTTTTTTTCTTTTGCCATATATAGATATTTTTGAAAAAAATCGCATTGTTAAACATTTTTGTACGATATCTGCCTATGTTTTTGCGTGCGTGGGTTGTTAGCTTATGTAAAATCCAAATTCGGTAAGTTTTCACTGAAAATTGCTACAATTTGGGCCTAAAAGTTATTGGGGGGGGGGACTAAAATAGGGCACCTTATTACACTTAAAATCCAAATTCGGTAGGTTTTCTCTGAAAATTGAAACATTTAGATCCTAAAAGATATTGGGAGGGACTAAAATAGGACACCTTACTTTATCCAGCAGTCCAACAGGCTATTCAAACGCGGACTCGGTCGTCTGTCAGGAAAATTGCAAGAAAGTATGGGCTACGAAAATCCCTGACACATAAAATCATGAAAAAGAGTTTCCATACAAGATTCAGGCCCCTCAACCTCACAAAGTTTGCACTGCTAATCGAAGAAAAATATTCGCAAACGATTTGCTTCAAAAGATTAATGGTCATGGGATTGATGTGTTACAGGTATTATTATTTTTTTTAATCCGACAAAGCCATTTTTACTTCAACGGCTTTGTGAATAAACAAAATTGGCAAATTTTGGGAAAGGAAATTCCCCTATAAAACTGTACAATCATCATTTCATTTCCAAAAGTCATGTTACGGGCCACCATACCCTCTATAATGTGTAATTATGTATACTACGTTTTCTTGGAGTTCCATTACCATCAATTTATTTTGTTCAGCTGATTCAGATATAAAGATCTCAATATCAACAAGTTTTTCTGGCTGAATTGTGTGCCCGATAGTTTGTCCGAAAGTCGACAATTGTGTTTAAAACGAGAGATGTAAATATTTGCAGTAAATTATGTGTATCATTGATTAGAATTCGAAACTTAATAAGATAAAATATGAAGATACATTTAACACAATCATAAGGACATTTTTCGAAATTCTACGAAAACACTTCTCATTTTGCTTTAGTTGGACGTTTAAGTTATTCTAAAAAATTAAGAAACAAATTCCGAAATTAGAATTTTATGAATTAAATACAATAAAGGGCTGTAAATATATTCTTATGTTAATAGAAATATTAAGTACTAAATATAAGTAAAAGAAAAAAAAATCGTTCTTTAAAAAGCAATGTAATCATTTATGTAATTATGTATTTTTTTTACAAATTAAAACTTGGAATATGATTAAATTTACGACAATACTGTTATAGTGTGATTATTTCGTATATCAGTCTTAAAAATCATTGTAAATATAGGAAATAGAAATCTTTATCATTAGAATATTTAATTTATAATTTTTGATGTGGTAGGGGAGACTAGGGAGGTTTGATACACATCTTACAAAATGATTTTCTATTTTTTAAATATTGAACATAGAATAAAGTTTTATGTATCATTTTATCCGTTATACAATCAACAGCAAAATAAAATGGCTACATAAGTGTATCATATAATAAATTTGAAAACTGGTTGATTTTAATCATGAAAAAAAAATGGGTCAAGGCTCTCCACATAAGGGAGAGTTGACCCACTATATGGGAGGCTTGACCCACTTTGTTTTATAATACACTATTTGTGAAGAGAAATAAAAATCAGTTTAAAAAAAGCAAAGTAACTTTATTATACATGCTTTAATTATTATAAAAAATACTTTTTTTTTTTAAATATGAGGCTTAAACATGACTGTTAAGACGCAATCGTAAGTCAGAGGAGAAAAAAATTGTTTTAAACAGGATTTTGTATGAGCAGATATATGTCTGTACAGCAAGAAAAATGAAATTTTAATATTTAAGGCAGTATTCTATTAGAGACGAGTTCCGTTTTCATAGTGTTTCATGTTATTATATCCGGATTTAGGAGCCACTGTTCCGCTTTTTTATCTCCTTGTTCAATTTTTGTTACACTCGATCTGACAACTCTAGCTGTCACATAGTTTGGCTTCATCTCACTGTATTCACACTGGTGAAATTTTTCTACATACCTTCCTAAAGTTTTCGATCGATGCTATGTTCTTTTGTAACCGCATGAGCACTTAACTTATAGTTAACATGATTTAAACCTTTAAAGGACAAAGTACTTTCAGTACTAAAATGTTCAAATAAATGACTGGCACAAACAAATTTATTTGGAAATAAGAAAAGGGCTATATTTCACATACATATCAAATGGAAAAGATTTTAGCAAAATTGTTGTTCCATTGCGATGTTTCGAAATTAAATTTAAGTGGTTTTATATACATAACACTGCCCCTCAAAGGGTTAAAACTGCTGCTTTTATCCTTTCTAGTCCTTTCTAGTTTTTCCCACTGTTTTTATTTACCTTTTGTAAGCAATATTTAAATGGAAAAAAGTTCCTATCAACATTCCCATTCTCTAGCAATTTTTCATATTTTTCTATAGTCAGTTTTAAACATTTTTTTCTATCACACCATTTTACTGAAGCTTTACAAAATAAATTTACATTATTTTATGAATATACCATTAACTTTTCATTATGCACAGTGAATAATAAAAAGATTTCTAAAACCACTCAATTAAGGAAGCTTTGAGCATCTGGTCAGCCCTCCCTCACATTGACTGCGTCAAGTCTCCCCACATAGACCTTTTCTAAAGAATACCACATTGTTATGTTAAGCCTAACTTAATGTACAGTCTTTATACCTGGAATGAAAGCTCGGTACTTCTGCATTACTTTAAAGCTACTTCCTTAAATTTCTATGATATAATTTATTTGAAAAAAAGCTTACAAAATATTTCTAAAAAACACAACTTTTAAGTTGAAAACGCCTCAAAATTGATTTTTTTCCACACCTATCCGGATTATCTCTATGAAACGAAAACTGTTGTTTGAGCATTCCAGTAGCTTTGTCTGACACCTATTGACAAATCTCTGAAATTCTTTTAAATATGGAAATTGATGATGGTCAAGCCTCCCGTATGTTCAACCGTCCCTAATCTCCCCTATATATAATTTTTTTAATGAGCAACATAAATAAAAATAAGTTTAGTTAAGGATAAAATTGTAAAAACGGAATAAAAATAATATTGACATTTATACCCTACATACAAATAATATTGACATTAATACCCTACATACAAATAATATTGACATTTATACCCTACATACAAACAAATGTCTTAATTTATCTATATATATAAAAGCCGTTCTCTGTGTGTATGTCCTTTATACAAATCTTCAATTTTAGACCGATTTGACCGAAACTTCATGTATATACATTTTAGAACGTGGAAAAGATCACTGTCTACTTTATAAAATCATCAGTCCCATATTTATCCCGTTTTTCTACCATCTTCCATTATTCACATTATAGAAATATCTCTTTTTTAATTTTTCTAATTCAACCGTTTCTTTCCTGTTGCCATACATCTAAAAAACTGCTCAATAAAAATAAAAATAAAGATAACTGGAGTACTTTGTTTTATAAGCCAATAAGAATTCAGATTGTCTTACTATATTTTTGCTGTTTTTGAAATTGACGTCATTCAAAGAAGAAATGCACATTTTTCATTTATGTATGTAAAAACATTAACTAAGCGTGTGTTAAAATGACGTAGTACCTTAGTTGAATGTTTCTGAAGCTAAAAAATATACTTCAATGAAGTCGTTTCAATATCCAGTAACCAATTTAGATATAAGATAATAATAAAAAAAATCGTTTGCTAGCTATGACATCACTTTCTAACTTTCCAATAACGTTTTATTCTGAGGGTAATCTCTTGATCTTCTGAAATTATTTCTTTTTATTATCATCCATAAAGTGAAGGCTTTATTTTTAAGCCACGCGAGCTAAAATTTCAGTAAATACAAAATGATTAGGGTACTTTTATTGCATTTTTCTCTGTATTGTCACGGAAATCGTATTTTACTGTCATACTTACTGAAGAAAACAAGCATTCTGGTTTACTATATTATGCAATACTAGTAGGATTACCCGGCGTTGTTCGTATCAATTATTAGAGTTTTTCCAGATATAATAATTTAAAATGAAATAATACGACAATAATAACTGATATTTGTGCATTCCCGTACACAAATCAATATAAATACAATCAGAAAATATAGCATTATAGTATCGTAACCATAGTAGAAACTCTCAGCTTTAAATATCCGAATGCTAGTTTTCTTGGCTGGTGTAATAGAAAAATGTATGATTTTCCTGATAATACGAAGAATGAAAATCAACCAATTTGCGTAGTATTTAGTAAAATTTTCGATGGTATAGCATATATAAATGTTATAACGTAAAAATATAATAGTGAGTAACGCTGACATCATTGTGATGTTATCAACGACCTAACCCATAAATTGTGACTTTACTGTAATTTTTCTTAACTTCTAAACATTCACAATTTCATGTTTTACACTGAATAGGAAAAAATACTTTCAAATGATATTTGAAAATTATATCTCAATTTTCAGATTTTAATTGTTTCTAATTTTAATACTGATCATTAAAAATCATAAAACGGAGATACAGTTTTCTGAATTTAATGGATTTTTAATTAATTTTTAAGCATGGATCTTTTTATATTTGCAACCCAAAATTACGAAAGAAGAAACCATTTGCTATTAATGCAATATTACAATGAAAAGTCATGTCCATCAGTAAGGCTGGCATCATATTTTTGGTGACAATGACCTAACCCACAATTTTTTACTGCAATTTGTTAAACTTCTAAACATCACACATTCGATTTTTTTTAACGTCAAATGGAAAATAAAAAGTACTCTCAATGATATTTGTTTAAAAGTAATTCTCAATTGACTAATGTTTTATGTATTTCATAATAATTTTTAAACAAGAATATATTTTTTTAATATTAGTGCAACCCAATTACAAAAGATTACTCTCAAAACAATGTAAATAATTCATCATTTGAGAGGTTTTTTTTTCTTTTCTTTTTTTGGTGCATTATTCCACAACTAAATCGGCAAACGAAATGAAAGCCTAATAAAAAAATAACATACGAATTTAACAGATTTCAAATCGAACTTTTCAAAATTATCACTTTAATGAAGGTTGCTGTAAATAGTTTTAAAAAGAATTACGATTGACCGCTTGTTAATACGAAAGTAATAAAAATTATTTTTGGTGTAGCTCTTAGGGATTCTAAAAAATATAGTAAATCTAAAAAATCTTTTAGTATTTTAAATAAAAAATAACAACAAGAACAACAACAAAAAATGTTGAACTATTTTTATTAAGGATTATTAAAATGTCCTTAAAAGCAATCTACTTCCATTTGGAAACATTTTGGAAGGGATAACTGAAAATTCGAAGAGGAAAATGCGTCGATTCACATCTGCCATTCAACAACAGCTTGGTTTACGCAGAATTAAATAATAGTTATAGACTGGCCAGCTATCAGCCCAGACCTAAATCCAATTAAAAACCTTTGGGGAATACCTGCATGAGATGTATATGCTCATGGTGGATAATTTTCTACTATTCAGGAATTAAAGCAAAACGTAGAGCAGAATTCGTTCTCAGCCACACATTCTCCAAACACTCGTTTGAAGCTTACTTGATACAGTTTTCAAGATATTTCAAAGAAACAGACCAAAATTCGAATTTAAGCGCTAAAAACTCGAAAAGTTCATATATTTTTTGTAACAGCCTATTTTGATTTTAATTTTTTACAAAAATTCTGTAAAACCAAACTGCATTTCTTTGTTGTCATAAACTTGCATTATAATTCCATATGCTTATTACTTTTTTCGTGATTGTGGCTTCATTTTTTTAACTGTTATTTCAAAAAATCGCCTGCCCATATACATTTGAGACGCACTGTACTACGGTCAAATAATGTATGCAATATATCTGTAATATATAGCCTCTCAGCTTGTACTCATAATATTTATTACTAAGATTATGTCAGGGTTTTCACTGTAATGAATGGTTAAGAGGAAACAGAGTTTATTCCAAAAATAAAATAAAATAAAATAAAACGCAAAATATGTCTCTTAAGCTACTTAATATTTTTACTTCCATGGAAACCTAGCATTTAAAGAAGTAAAAAGTAGTTAGCCGCAATGTTGAAAATTGGTAAGAAGTCGCACGAAAAAAAACAGCATTTTAGGCTCACGGAGTTTAAACATGTACATAAATTTGAGTTTTAAAAGGATTGACGGATTTAAGATTTCAAATGTATTGCAATTCTATATTACATTATAAGATATACGTTCATTGAAACAGTAAACATTATTGGCAACACATTTGCTAGATTATCCCAGCGAATTGAACAAAATTTGCTCTTATTTCACTAAATTTCCGTTTTTTAATGGAAGATCTCGGAATTATAGAGTGGAGAATTTTCTGTGAGGAAATGGACATACATAAAAGATTCATTTAAACAGAAATGCCTAACTTTTATGGGATTAATCCTGTGGTTTGATAGAAATGGGGGTCAGATTGGAGAATGTCAGTTCACTTCACCTTAAATTAATGACATTTAGGCTTTTAAGGTAAATTTATTTTTAAATAAACGAAATAAAATAAACCTGAAACTTACATGGTAAATCACGAATCTTCATCGGGGTGTAGCTATTTTGAAGAAATTTTTAAATATAAATCTAAAAGTTAATAAAAAATGAAATTCTCATACGTTAGCATGTGTAAAGATATTACGATTTCTTTAATTTTCCACATTGTCATCGTCACCAGCGATTTTAATTTGAAGGAATTCATGTATCTATATTATAAAGGCCAAACATATCTGTGCATAACGCGTACGTCATTCTGCGAATGGCAACACTTTCAAATTTGAAATGAACTTTCGTTTTGCAATTTTCGCTACTGAAAATTTTTAAACTTCTACACATCATAGATTTTCAGTTTTTATACCATCGTATGAGGAAAAAAATGTACTTTTACATGCAATTTCTTTGAAATATGTATCGCAATTTATTTTTGAGATATTATTTTTTTATAGTTTTTTGTATCAATTTTGTAATTGTGGCAACAGAAGTACTCCATTTATATTACAAAGGACAATAATCTGTGAGTAACGCTGATATCAGTTTGCAAATAGCAACGCTTCACGATGAAATTCCGGTTTTCCAATTTTCCTTTCTGCAATTTTTTAATCTTCTGAACATCGCACATTATAATTTTTTGCACTGTCGTATAGGGAAAGAAATCTACTTTTAAATGCAATTTGTGTCAAAACGGTATCTTAATGGACTGATTTATTATGGTTTATAAAATAATTTTCAAACGTGATTTTTAAAATTTATCTTGATCGGGCACCAGCGGGCTCCATTACGAAATATTAATAAACAATTTGCATATAAAAAAGAGTTCAGAATTTATCTACGGCTAATTATCTACAATGAAATTAAAGCTTCGTCAAACAATAAGTAAAAGAATAATATATAAAAAAGCACGAATTTAACATATGTGTAATCGAACAATTTAAATTTTTAGAGCCGAATTGGGAAAAATATGGGCTTTTAAATGTAATTTGTATGAAAAAGAGTTGCTAGGCAACTGTTAAAGTAAAACGGAAAAAATAATCTGTTTATTGAAAACAAATGACAGCTTTTTTAGACATCTTTCCTGAACTTTCTACTGAACCAATTATGGTAATTATTCTTTTTTAAATGAAAGCTGTTCATTTGTAGATGAACTCGCACTAGCTATTTTTCTAAATATTCCCACTTATATATTTTAAATTTAATTTGAAAAGTTTTTTTGAATTTTCATAAAAATAGTAGCAATCGTATTATTTCCACTATTGTAGAAAAAAAGAAATGTTGGGGTTTATTTATCCTTATTGATGCCATTTCATAATTACAATTAAAAATAACTAAGTCTCAACAGAAAATGACGTCACGCTTTAAAAAACATGCATTTACTCTCATAAAGGTATGTTACATTTGAATATATTTTCTTTCGGCTGATATCGAATTTGCGACACTTGGCATAATGCTTCTGTAAGCGCCATATTTAAAAGAAAACAATCCTTTTCTTAGATAAAACTATATATTTTACAGCGAATACATCTAAAAGACATCAGTTTCTAGAATTTGTAGTCAGCGGTACTGAAATTAGAATCTCAAGCCAAAAGAATAAATTTACACATGCAAAGTTGTAGCTGACAAAGGGGACTTCACGTTTGAAAATCTATCTTATTTTATAAAGGAAAATATGTCCGTACGTAACGCTGACGTCATTTTGAGAATGGCGATGCTTGACATTTAAATTTCGGTTTTGCAATTTTTTCTACTGCAATTTTTTTAACTTCTAAACATCACACATTTTTAATTTTTACACCGTTGTATGGTGAAAAAATCTACTTTCAAATGCAATTTGCTTGAAAACTTTATTTTAATTGATTTATTTATCATGGCTTTTTAAATAATTTTCAAGCATAACGTTTTTTAATCTATCTGCATTGCGTGCAGGCTCCATTACGAAATAAACCATTTGCACGTAAAACAATATAAATAGTTCAGCATTTGTCCCTGACTAATATTTCATAGTGAAATTAAAACTTCATCAATCTCTTATATTAAAAAGTGAATGTCCGTTTGTATTTCGCAGCTGTCTCTCCTAGAATATGGAATGTTAGGTAATCAAATTGACGCCAGTTATCCACATGGGTGCAAGGATGTCAAAATTTGTTGTATAATTTTAAAATTTGATCAGTTTTCGATATATATATATATATATATATATATATATAATGACATTTATGTAATGATGGAAATTAAATTCCTCCTTTTAAATTAATTAAAATAAAAAAAGAAAAAACAGAAAATGACAAGGGTTAATAGATATCATTGTTTGACATTATTTTTAAATTGAAATTAACGTTTATTTGAATGAATAGGGAAAATAATAATATGATTGAACAGTATTTTTCAAGAAAACGTCACGAAATACAAACTTATGTTCGCATATATAAATATTAAACAGAGATACAAGAATAAATACAATAAACCCAACTGGAGTGAAAAATTATCCAGAGCTTGTAATCGAATCCGGAACCACAGTATTCCAGGCTGTCGCTCTAACCACTGAGCTACTCAAGCCGATACCTGAGTCTGCAATTTCTCACTAATAAGCCATGTTGGGGGAAGTCACCAGCCATCTATACGACAGCCTTGGATGACCGAACAACGATGACCGGACATACGACCCTATACGACCGGACAACGACTCAAGTAGCTCAGTGGTTAGAGCGACAGCTTGGAGTGCTGTGGTCTCGGGTTCGACTCCTTGCTCTGACTAATTTTTCACTCCAGTTGGGTTTATTGCATTTATTGTTGTACGTCTGTTTAATATTCATATATACCGTTAACAGTTGAATGCAGGCGTTATTTATCTGTGTTTTATTATATATTGTAGTGTGTGTGTGTGTGTTATTTTATGTTCACATATTCAAGCTTCAGGAATCCGTTTAGGTTAATAACAAAAATTCGATTATCGACTGGAACATTGAGATAAATTCTGTTGACGTCAAAAGAAAAAACATCGTAATCGAACATCATTATTTTGATTTAATTTTAAGTTGAAAAGTAGATTTTCAGCTATTGCCTTAAGATGCTATTAAAACATTTCAGAAGCGGACATTAAAAACGAAATGTTTTAGCAATAATTTTTTTTTTCTCTAAATATTTATTTTAATTCATAAATATAAAATGTTCTGAATAAATTCGTCAAAACAAATTCATTTTTGTATAAGTTGACCCAAATGACAACATTTCTATCAACTCCGAAATTCGAAGCAAAATCTTGGAAGAGCGAAAATCTTTAGGCAAATAAAGGTATGGAATATGTGCATTTTTATTCGGAAAACTTTTAACTTAAAGTGTAAATATAACTTATTATTTGAAATATTGTATTTAATAACAATTAATACTTTAATTACTTTCTAAATTTACAATAAATATAGATTTCATTTTTCGCAAAAGGATCGAATGATCTCATGCAATTTAAAAGCAACACAACGGGTTGCCACTCAACTAGTTTACTTAATATTGTTACTTAAAATGAGGGTGTTTATTTAGTCAAACACTATGTGTGACTAAGAAGATGTTACAGAAAATAAATTGAAACTGTGGAACAAAATAAAGTAAATAAGAAATATAGTACGTAATGAGTCATATTTAAGTCATGATCTATTTTTCTATTTCCTCTACAAAATATTATGTATTAAAAATTATTTTTTAATACATAAGAAATAAATATCATTTTTTTATATTTAGAAAGAAAAAAAATGTCATTTTTTTATATTTTTTAATACATCACTCTAATAGTTAGACAATGTTTTTTTACCCTTTATCTACTGACGGTACTGATAAGTACCATTAAATTCACTTTTTTTAAAAATTAATTTAATACTCGATTAGTACTAATTCAGTTTAGAATGAGTTATAGATGCATTACTTTACCTTGCATTATTGGTTACACAAGATAAAAATATTTTTTAAAGGATGAGTTATTTTGTCTTGCATCTTTTCAGCTTTCTTGGTGTTCGGGGAAGGGGAAATTTTCAATTCGGAAATATTTCTATATTTCTGTTGTACGAACATTATATTTATGCATTTCATAATTCTAAAAATTTAAAGAAAATAAAAGATTTGAGTCGGCTTATAAATATTGCACACGATCACTTTAAATTCAAATCTAATTAATCCTTCTAAATCTTTCAATTGCTCTGAAATACTTCTAAAAATTATTAAATGGTTATGTTAGTCTTCTAATGTAGTAAAAAAAGAAAAATAAAACATGAAAGATGCTTTAGAAGATAAAATTTTCATGAATTTTTAATTCAGTACATAAAGGGTTAAATCCGTATTTGATCTGTATGCAAAACTTTTCCTCTTGTATTTTAAAATAATTATGTTTTTTTTTTTTTTTTACCAAAGCTCATACAATAATACTCAACATTTTTCCTCTTGATTGAAACGCAAAATCATTAACGATCTATATTCTCGCTTTTTGGGCTTTCAAAAATTTGTGAATTCTAGATACAAGGGAAATTGTACATATTTCGGGTTATTATAAAGAGAGGGGTGGGGATAGAATATATGAATTAACTTTAAGTAACTTTATATAATAAATTCGAGATCCATATGTTTTCGTTAAATCCTTAGCAAAAATTAATAAAAATATATAAATAATGAAAAATTTGCTATGCGCTTGAATCCAATCAGCTACAGGTCATATATTTTATAGTTTGTAGTTCCAAAAGTCGTTGACATGGCATGCATTAATCAGTTTTATTCGAATCAGGTTTCAAGAAATGTCCAGGCCTCCTTTGTTTTATTCAAGAATCATGTTATCGTTATAGGGTGGTGAGATTTTAACACTATTAAATGAACTTCATTTACAATTTACCATCAGTACTTATACAGTAAATCAACTGAATGTGCTAAAGGTATGTACTTGAAATTTGTAACGTCATAAATCTTGAGCATTTCCCTAAAGTATTCGTTATTATGCAATTATCGAAGAAAAAATATGTAATTCAAATTTTAATTAGGGAAATGTTTCAGGAATGCATGTAAAATGAAGAAACAATATAACACAATGTAAATCGCGTGAAATTCTGTGAAATTTCAATCACACACAATTGCATGTAGTATTTATAAATTTAAACACAAGTAATAGAAGCATTCTAATTTTCTAATTTTACGAAAGAAATTTCCCACAAAATTATTTTTGTGTTAAAAATATCGAATTGCTTTATAAAAAGCGTCATTTTTTTATCAATTCACGAGCTTATCCCATTACCCGCTGGTGTTGCGCTGACGCAACGGTAAAAATGAATGCATATGCCTAAATTAACTAGCAAGATATCATTTATTTTTGAATTAAAAAATTTCTATATTTTATAACAGAAACTTTGACCATTAAATTAGGCGAATATTATATTTCGAAATCTGTGTTGACAAACGTTTTTCAGGAAAAAAGTTTAAGATCCCTATCTTATAGCTTCGGCGGTTAAAGGGTTAACATTTTTTAAACAATTAATTATGGTCGCAATATTTAAAAGCTAATTTTGTTAGCTCTAGAAGATATCAAAATTTTAGCAGAATATACGAAATCATTCACTTTATAAAAGAGGCACTCATTTGTAAGTAAATCGTTCTTTCAAAATATTCAATAAGACTTCATGAATACAATGACACACCATTTTAGAAGCTTTTCAGCATACAACGTAACACTTCGTTGAAATTCAAACAATTCAATGTAAATTAAAAGTCTAGACATCTGAAACTGCTATGTATTATTTAGAGAAACAGTTTGAGTGTGCGAAATTCACCCGTAATTTAAATATTTTAGAACTCCTTTTATTTGTCAGGTAAACACCTCTTAATGTTACTTTAATGATCTCTGTTATAATATAAGTAGTGTAAATAGAATGCGATAGCTTCTGAAGGATGTATTTCAACAAATGTTCATATTTAAAATTTTATACTTATAAGTACATATTTTGTATTAATCATTGTAGAAGTATTCCCATAGATGTATCTTAAACTATTTCGTGAGATAAATATAAAAATACATAAAATATCACTTCTATGTATTTTTTGTAAGCAGTCGTAATTAAAGAGCAAAATTACTGCTTTTTATGTTGCAGTTTTTTGTAACGAAACATCGTCTTAATTGAGAAATAAAATTTAAATTGCATCTGATACACGCACAAAAAATTCCTTTCATATCAGAGAGAATTTTGCATTCTGAATAAGTTTTTTACATGTCTTCAGTAACTATATTTTCAATTGTAGAATTACCTTCTACATTTATTCCTTCTCCAACACACATATTAAACGTATGCTATATACAATCTCCTCACCCTCTCTAATTATGGTTTGGAGGTGGCATGTATATTATAAAAACCGTACAGTTAAATATAAAATATACCGCCTTATGTAGAATGAATAGGTATCATTTTCTAAATACCTAAATTAGAAGTATAAATTTCAGAGTTATACGAATAAGGTAAACAAATAAATTGAATAGACGAATTGATTAGTATTTCTAGTCTATAGTTTACTTGCTGATTACACGATACTTTATATTATGAACCCTTTATATTATGAATCGTGAGAAATTATCACTTGATATCGAGAATTAATTCATAAACTGGAAATATAGTTACTAAAACTCACTTCTCTTGTTCGCATTTATTTGCAGAGATTTTTAAATATGTTTGACCACGATAATATAGGAAAACGCCGTTGAATTTTAAAAGGGATAATTAGAATTCTCTCTAGCAAAGGGAACTAGAATGATGACATTTTTTATGAGTATTTTTTCTAGAGGCACAATTTACTTTCTAGATGCCAGTGGTAGAATTTGTTTTCATTGTAATAGTATTTTTTATATATATATCAACACAAACAATTATTTTAGACGTCATATTATGTTCTTTTTGTATAAAGTGTAATTCAGAATAAGAAAGGTGAAGTCATTAGACAGATAATTTAATAATTATGTAGAAAATTGCGTAATCAAACTTTTGAAATCAAAATTGTGAATTTTTAATATTATTGAAATATACCTAAATTTAATGTAAAAACATAAATTTATTTTTAATTGTTCCAAACAGACTGAAATACACTTAACAAGCATAACTTAAAAACTACTTGGTGGTATAAACTGCAATTTTCAATAGACATAGCTAAAACTTCTAGAAATTTTGTTTAAATAAATTATACCCATATTCTGTTTAAATAACTTACACATATTCTTATTTCAAATAACTTATAAAAACGCATGAACTATGCAATAAGTGTATTTGTATAGAAATTTTGAAGAAACCTTTGCTTTTAAATATATTTGAAAACATACACTATCAAATAATTTGTTATTTTCACTGTTGTTTGAAAATATATATAATCAAATATTGGATGAAACAATTATTATTTATTAACTTTATATAAAAAAGCGTTCATGAACGGTGCTTTTATGAGACATAACATGTCAAAAAAGAGAAACAGAAAGATAGGGAGGGGGGGGGGGTAATTTCAGCTGATTTTTAATTATGTTAAGTAAATGTTAATTAATAATAAATCTTTAAACTTTGTCTTTTAAAATCTGAAATTTCATTTAATGAACGAAAATTATGCCTTACCTGAATTTGAAAAAATTCAAAATCGATAAAAAATGTTGAAAATATAATGAGAGTAAAGAGTAAAATTTTTTAAGTATTTAACATCAATGACGTTTTTTATTTAAAATTTCCAAAAAAAAAAAAAATATTATGCCGTAATAAAGAATTTACTGACAAAAGAACCAAAAATTGCAAATTGTATAAGCAGTCAGTTTTAAAAAAAATTAAAGCTGTACTATTAAGAAATATTTTTGCTATTTCAGAGGAAGAATAAAAATAATAATCCTAAAGTATGTCTGTCTGAAAAAAACGCAATACATAAATTTAAAACATTGCCTCTGTATCATTAAATACTTGCTTTTAACTTTATTCATTCCCACCGAAAATGTAAATGCAGTATTTTATATTTTTGTATAAAATTTTATAACAGTACTGAATTTTAATTTTCTACAAAAATATACATACATATTAATAATTTGTTATTTAATTTTATAGCTTAATAATAATAATAATAAACTTTTAGTAACACAATAAAGAATATATATCCTTTTTAGTATTTTCAATGAAAAACGTGACAAATATTTTAATGTAATATACAAGATCATTACAATAAGAGCATTCTTGAACATATTGCATTTCGCCTGATGCATATGTGTCTGCACTTCAAGAGGGATTTTATTTATTTGAATTATTTTGTAAAATACTTTAAAGTGGTATGGACTTTTTATAGCACCATTAAGTTATTTGCGTCATGTTTTGACGGGTACCATCTAGTATTTATATTAAATTCGTTATTAATTTCATGACATAATAGAAACAATTTTTGTTAACACGATAAAGAAAATATAGATAATATTTTTAATATTTTCAATGATTTTAGTTTTACATAAAAAAAATATATTTAACTAGTTCTCAATCAATCGTAAACTTAATCACACAACGCGAAACAAAACAAGATCAATAATCAAGAGAATTAACATTGTAATTTAGTCCGCTGTTATATATATAGAGCTAAATAGTGCAGACATATTGCATCATGTTGATGGTTCTGTTTTTGTATTGCTTCAAACTAATTATCATTTCTGATATCGCCTGTTAAGCACACCCAAAAGTAATAAATAAACACATTAAATCACTTACTCTTCTCCCAAAATTTTGAATTATTTAGTGTATATTTCTTTAGAAATCGACCTATTCAATCACTTCATTTATGCGTATCTATCTATATATATATATGTAAAATGCAAATCATGTCACCAAGAAAAAGTCCAAAATACTAAAACAATCTTAACATAATTGGAATATCATATTGATCTTGGCCGTGTGTTATATGATTTCATTAATGAATTACGTAGATTTTAAGTTTACAGAAACACATAAAAACAACAACAAAAAACATGCAACATTTGTTATGACGATAACGTGCGAAATACTAAACCAATTTGGACATGATTAGAATGTCATATTGACCTTGCCGTATGTTATATGAGTTCGTTAATGAATTATGTAGATCCTAAAGTTTGTTTACAGAAACACATAAAAACAACAACAAAAACATGCAACATTTTCTATGACGAGAACGTGCGCTATACTAAACCAATTCGGACATAATTAGACTGTCGTATTGAGCTTGCCCGTATGCTATATGAGTTTGTTAATGATTTATGTAGATTCTAAAGTTTGTTTACAGAAACACATTAAAACAACGACAAAAAATATGCAAGTTTAGTTATAACGATAACATCCGGAATACTCAATCAACTCTAATAGAATTAAGACAGTGTATTTATCTTGCATGTACCTTGCATGAGTTCCTTACTCAAATATGTTGCTCTAATAGCTCGTTTAGAGGATACACAAAAATTATCCGTGCCTTTCTTTGAATTGGCTTATATTATAGCTTACAGTACTTTTTAAACTGCGGTTGCAAGGAATCGTTAACTTATTGTTATATAATTTTCTAATATCCATTCTCATTCATTTAGTAAGCCTATTTAAATTTTCTCTGCAAATTACTAATCTAATTAAGACGGTGTATTTATCTTACAAATACCTGGAATGAGTTCATAACTCAAATACGTAGCTCTGATAATTTGTTTACAGGACACGTGAAAAGATTCTGATGGCACTTGGATGACTTGGTTTATATTACAGCTTTCGGGAGATTTGTAATCTATGATTTGAAGAAATAGCTAACTTTTTTTATATAATTATCTCATATCCATTGTGTTACATTTGGTAACCCTATTTGAAATTTCGCTGCAAATTTGTCAAAAAGGAGAAAATAGAAGGATCGAACAAATTGTTTAATTTGTATTAAACACAATGGACATTATTTCTATCATAATATATATAAATAAATAATCTAATAATAATAATCTAATATTTTGTTTGTCGTAGAATGATTTGTTTAAAAGTATGACAATTATAGTTTTAATTTACAAAACTAGAACTGACTTTTTTTTCAAATAATAATATTATTCATAATTTGTATTCGATTTTTTAAAACTAAGAAATTCATGGTAAAAGAATTAACTTTCTATTAAAATGTTGTAAAAACATTTAAACTGTTTCTATAACAATATATCTAATTATCCTAGATATCTATTCGTTAATAAGTTATTTATTCAGGTTTTACAGGTAAAAAATATTACCGATGTGAATGTTGTAATTATTTAAATGAACTATTCATCCGTTTCTTTATTTTTAATATCACAAAAAATAAAATTATCTTATGGTTCATAGTAAAACAAGTAACAACTGATGACTAAAAAAGGAAAACAATGAAAGTCCAAAAGAAGGAATTTTTCAAGAGAGCGAAAAAAAAGATAAATTCTTTATTCAGGTACTTACAGGGTTTTAATTTCCCTGATTTTGGCACTTTGAAACACAGGTGCCTAGCTTCCTTTCATTTAGTGTTTAATTAGCTAATATGTTTATGTGTAAACGTTTATTTTATTTATTTATTTTATATTTTTCAATTACTATTATTGATAATAGTTGATTAGCAGTGTAGTTTTAGGAAAAGAAGATCAACGGTGTACCAAATTTTTAGTATTAAGAACATCCTTGAAAACTTCTATGAACAAAATATTAATTTGCACCTATTGTGTGTTGATTTTAAACAGGCCTGTGACAGTATGAGCAGAAATAAGTTATTTGAAATATTAAAGGAATTTAACATACCTGATAAAATAGTTAAACTTATTAAATTAATACGAGAAAATACAAAAGCTAAAGTGGGTACAGGGGTGACTTTCAAGAGAATTTACAGTGAATTCGGGTTTAAAGAAGGTGATGTTCTCGCGACAATTCTTTTTAATTTATGCCTGGAGAAAATAATTGGAGGCATCTAAGCAACAGGGGAGGTAATATTATGAATCGCTCCCTACAAATCTCTTCATTTGCTGATGATGCTCGAATCATTGCTAGAAATAAGAAAGTCTTGATTGAAACATATAGTAAACTAAAAACCGAAGGGAAAAAACTAGGCCTCGTGGTTAGTAATGAAAAAACAAAATACATCAAAATGGTCCCAATGAAATCACAGGCAACAGCAACGTTAACAATAAATAATGAATTACAATTTAATGATGTAACAGAACTTAAATATTTAGGATCTATGATAACCTCTGATAATATGGTTGAAGCAAAGATTAAAACTCGACTTACAGCAGAAAATAGAAATTAACTTTCTCTTCGAAATATTGTAAAATCATCAATAATATCCCGAAAAACTAAACTTAAAATTTATACAACTGTTATAAAACCAGTAGTAATTTATGGTAGTGAGACCTGGATCACTGCACAAAAAGATGAAAAGTTACTTATTACTTGGGAAAGGAAGATCATAAGACAAATTTTTACACCTATTAAGGAAGGTAATGCATGGCATTTCAGGACAAATATGGAGATAGAACAGTTATATAACGAGAAATATATTATAAATGCTATTAAAATAAGAAAAATTCAATGGTTTTGGCCATCTAATCAGAATGAGGGATGAGAGAAGCACAAAAAAGATATATAATGGTTAATTAATAGGGAAAAAAGTATTTGTATACCCAGGAAGAAATGGAGAGAAGAGGTAGAGAAAGATCTAACACAAAATCATATTATAAATTAAAGACCAGAGATCGGAAGGTCTAGTAAGTTGTACTGAGGGAGGTCAAAATCCTTCATGGATTGTAGCGCCATTGTATATGTATGTATGTATTTTTCAATTGCTTAAAAATATCCCGTTGATGTAATCAATAACGACAATAGCAAGTTATGTAATGGCCACCAGCCGCCGCGCGTCTTATCACTGGCACTCTCAGCGTACTTCATTTCCCTTCGCATGACACATTCTACAACCGATATTTTTGTACTCTTTTATGAACTATTACTTCTGGGTTGACACCTCATGTGTTCTCCAATTTTTCAAACTTGGCACTTAAGATATTTTTTCGTAAAATAAGTTCCTCAATCAGAGTCCATCAATACTCTCATGTGTAAAGATGTAATCGGAAAACAATTTTACATGTAGGTTTACATGAATAAATATATAACAAATACTAGAACCGCGGAACTTTCAGGATACCTAAAAGTGTGGAGCGGGTCGATTTGACCCTAGATAGAAAAGGATATATAAATGTACACAAAATTATAATTTGGATATTTAAAACATATTTTTTTCTTATAATTATCAATATTTCTTACATTTACATAACATTGTATATATAAAGTCAGCAGAAATTACCTACATTTCAGAAAATAATATTAAAAATTGTATTTTCTTAAGTATAATAACATATATTTTAAACAAAAATAAATTTAGACTTCATAAACACTAATAGAAAATAGATTATACCATTCAAATAAGTTTAGACATTAAATCTAAGAATAATTTAAAGATATATAAAAAATACTAGCTACTTGCTAGTTTTACAGATTTATTTAATCAATTTATTGTATGCATTGCTTGCAAAACTTGGTAATAGGTTTTGCATATTTACCAGAAACATGTAGGTACATTACAATTTGAACAAATATCTTTAGTTTTATTCTTACTTTTTGAAGTGTGGTAACGGATTTGTTTAAGTTTAGTTTGCGGTTTTCTATAGTTTTCAGTGATTGCTTCGAACGCAAATGACACCGTTTTTTTAAGAGAGAGAAGAAACTGTTCTTCAGCTGAGACTTGAATAAATTAACATCTACTTATAGATTCCACTCTCGACTTTGTATAAAATTCAAGCACTAATATCAGTAACATGCAAAATATTATAAATTAGATGCACCGGCCTCCTACGTGCAATCAATAACATATACGTTGAATTTAGTTGCGTTGTATTAAGCAGCTGTATTAAGTATAGTTCTTTAGAATTATCTAAAATTTCAACAATTGGATGTACACTACTGATCAACAAAACGTTTTTATATTTTTTTTCCCTGGTAAACATTTCGGCTTATGTCTTTATGCGTTAGGACAATAGCCGCATGTAAATTAGATTTGACGTTTCTACAAAGACTGATATTTATCTTCTTGAGCGTTTTGCAGAGTCTATAAGGTTCATTTTTTTATCAACATCTGCAAGGAATTTTATACGGAATTTATCTGGTTTGTTAGGCATATACCAAGTAAACCTACTCATAGATTTTGAAAGTAATAACTGCTCATCTACACTTATGTTAGGCCCTGGTATATACCTAGTGAGTCTTGTAATTTTCAATGAAACGATTCCAGATATCATAAATGAGGGCAAATTTGTTCGTCTCAAGACGATTTGATCGGTTTGGTTTTATATCGGAGCGTAATTATCTTATTATTTCACAAAATGTTCGTATTGGCATTGTATTTCGTAAGAAAACGCCGGTCTAGAGTTCATTGGTCACAGACTATCTAGATCGATCGCCTTTTCTCCAATGTAACAATCCGTTCATTTTCATCAATCTGCCGATGAGCTTTATTTTGCTTACATTTCTTTATATGTTTCAATATCCATTCATTTACAAGAAGTCTCAAAGCACTTGGCGGGCTGCTGTCAATAATATTGCGATTAGTATGTGATGTTGGGCCACAAACTTCTTTCAAAACTTCGTTTTTCTCTTTTTGGTGCTTGTTCCCATTTCTACAAAGTTTCAAATTATCCGATCTTTGACAACTTCTTTATTTCCAATTGTGAATGCGCAGGTTATTGCAAATTTATTCTTCAGATTTCCATGAGTGTAAAGTGCCTTTTGCTGAAATTCTTGGTTCTTCTTTTTTATCTGATAAATAGGACAAACTTTCGTTTAATACTGATAAATTTTCATCTACATTGTGATGAAAAGGTCCAGAAATTGTGAGAGCATTTTCAGAGTCGTCTTTACTTTCATTTTTTTCATCAGAATTCAACCTTTTTTCATTTGCAGGCAGATATTGAACCTCGCTGCTCAAAACAAATAGACTGTCATCATTAATATCACGTTCTGAATCATTTTCAGATGAATACTTACCAATATTCCAAAGCTTCTTTGACGGTTATATTACGACATCGAGAAATCTCATCTGTACTTGAAATGGATACAGAATAAATTCAATTACAGTACATTTTCTTAACCCTCCGACTGTCTTGAAAAAGGGCAATATTGTAATGTTGTTTTCTCTGCAGTTTGTTTTAAATGCTAAAAAAAAACTGATTCTTTGAACATTTTATAAAAAAAAAAAAAAAAAACTTAATTACGAATATGAATGCAATCCTTGAAAGTATTAATCATTGTTCAATGTATTAAAAATACATTAAATAAATAGAATTATATTACTTTAAATATTGCTTGTATTGCAGTGAAACCTGGGGCTTAGTGAACGTATTAACACTGGCTTGTCAGTGAGGGGTTTAATAACTGTAGTAATTTTCTACTGCATTTGATCCCTCTTCACACCAAGCATATACCGGGTGTCCCAAAAAGGACTGACTGATTTTAAAATTCAAAACTTCCAAACGGTAACAGATATTAAAAAAAATTCTTGCAGGAGGGTTATACATAAAGTCAAAAGTTTTATTACAGTGATTTTCTATTTCAGTTCGAATTACAAACAATAGATGGCGCTGTAAGGAATAGTCGCTAAATACAGGCTCGATTTTTGGTCCTTTCTGTTGTTCCATGCAGAAAAAGGAGATGGAAATGTATTATCCGGGCCACGAAGTACCAAAAATCGAGCCTGAATTTAGCCTCTATTGATCGCAGCGCCATCTATTGTTTGTAATTCGAACTAAAATCGAAAATCACTGTAAAAAAACTTTTGACTTTATGCATAACCCTCCTGCAAGAATTTTTTAAATATCTGTCACCGTTTGGAAGTTATTGAATTTTAAAATCAGTCAGTCCTTTTTGGGACACCCGGTATGATCTTTATTGAAAACCTTAACTATTCCACTTCCGATTCTGGCCATTATAGGAATTCTGGGTGAGGCTGATGTACTTATTCATTACTTCCGAGAAAATGCATCTCTTTTTCTCATTTATGCGTAAAAACTTATTTCGGGTCAAACTGACCCGCTTCGAGCTTCTAGGTATAAATGGTTATAACTGGAAATTTATTTATGTTATTCGATTTTAAATCCGATAAGCTGTTGTTTACCTTAAAATATTAAAAGACATTAAATGAAATATTTTTTTCAAATAATATTTTTTGTGCGGCGACAAATTATAATCGATTTGGGTCAAATTGACACGCTCCGCGGTTCTAGTGTTAAACATAGGAAATTTCATGCACTTGCATAAATCTTGAAATAATAATGAAAAATTCTAACCAACTTAATATATACAATAATTATAAACATTTTATATGTAATTAAATTAAACAAAAATTCATAATTATTAGTTAAAGTTTTTAAGCATCAAATAAAAATAAGAAACTTAGATTTCCCTACAACTCCAAAACCATTTAGACTTTCCTATCATATTTTATTATACCATTTTAATCTAAAGATAAATTTTTCTGCTGACTAATACTGAAGAAAAATATATCTATTCAACGCAATTTGAATTTTCAAAGATTCGAAGCTGCTTTTAGCTGATTGTTTTCCAATTCTCAGATCTCTATAAGCTCTTTTCTAAATGAATTTGGAAGTAATTTCAAGAGAATGGCTTTATAATGCAAATTTATTCAAATGGAATTTGAAAAATTTCTTTCAAGAAATTTCATTCTCCATAAACATGCAAGAATTTACTTCTTTATATTTTATTTATTTGATGAGAAAAATAGTGAAAAATATAGTTCTTTTAATTCCTATTGTAACAATATTTGGTATAAAATAATAAATTTATATGTATACATTTACATAAATTACATCAACCAGATTAGAAAATTATGTTTCCAATATACAGGGTTCATTAAAATGGGCTGGCAGCTGCTAAATTTAACCATTAAAAGTTAAAGATATTGACCACGTACTGATTGCGCCGAAAAGCAGACAAACAATAGCGATTAAACATAATAACACAATTAAACCGTGGGCTAAATTTACCTTCATCACACAGACTCTTTATTATTTAGCCCATTTTTAGTGTCGAAGTTTATTTTTTTTCTGCTGTCCTTCTTTATTTTTGATAGTAAGTCACTAATTGCGTACAGGATACGTGTATGTGTGTAATTTATTCAATTTTCTTTTGTTATTAAATTATATTTTTCCACAAATATGATTTCCGTTACATTTACCTTATAACTAGATATTATAAACTATTATCCTTTAGCATAAAACGTCGATATTTAGGCGTGAAACTGTGTTGGCCCATGCTGTACGGGGCCGTTTTTTTATGTTACTACAAATTAACTTCTAATTAAATTGGCCGCTTTTAACAATTTGATTTTTTTATACTACTAGACATTGAATTAAAGAAGAATAAGGTAATAAATGTTATTTAGGCTGTTAATGCTTTAGCTCTAACACACATTTGCCACCGGTGTTTAAGTTATTAAAAACCGACCGCGCCCTTAATGTTAACTAACAAACTAAAAGTAATCGCTGATAAAGTCATTCTTGCCGGTGAGTAACATGTGAAATGAATAATTTCGCAAAACACAGAAAATGAACTTTAAAAAGCTCACTTTATCACTTAAAAGGTGACAAAAATAATAATATTATAAATGTTAAAAGTTAACAGTTAAAAAATTATACATTTTATTTAAAATGTCTTAGTACTTTTAACCTGCAATTCCCGCTTCCGTCATCAGAGGATATCTTTATTATTAATTGATGTTCCATTCATACAAAAATGCCAACCGAATGGTAAATGGTAAAATGGTAAACCAAAAATGGTAACCGAAAGTACCAAGAAATTTTTAATAAAATGTATATTTTTTGAGTTGTAACATATATATTATTATAATTTTTCGACTTTTAATATAACAGTCAGCTTTTTAAAGTTCATATTGTGCGTTTTATGATTGAATCAAGTTGTAATATTGAATTTAGTATTATTATTTAATGAGTAATGTCGTAACTACGCTTCGTTGTTATTGTTTGAATAATGACACATTACTGCATCGTTTAAGACTGCATTGATAATCAAAACAACTGAAATTTTAAATCAGATTTTAATTTTTTTTCTCGTTTTAACTCTTAAACAGAATGAAGGATAAACTTTTTGGGGAATTTTAATTGTTATATGTTATATAACAATATGTTATAGAACAATATGATTTTTTGGCACTGGGACAATTTGAGATAGCGCAGCGCCATCTTTCAGTAATATTTGCAACTAAATCAAGAATATCAAAGACTGTTCCCTAAGGAATGTCGCACCCCACATATTGCTTTCCTATAAAAATGAATAACTAATTTTCATTTTATGAATATAGAGAAAATAAAACGAAAAACAAAATAATTTAACGTCTACAGACCTTATGTGTACAAATGTCCTTATAAAAACTAAACTGTTTGAGGTTTTTCAATATACTTTACTTTTCTTCTATACCTCTGAATGTTTTATATTTTGGAACAAAAACAATATATGAGAGCACTGATGCTTATTTTTCATAAAATAAATGTTATTTGCAACTGAGTTTGCAAAATGTCTTCAAGACAGTGCGCCAAGAAAGTAAGAAATTTTCATAATTATTTAACTTAAACCTTTTACAATACAAAAATGAGGATTTCTAGATCATTATCTTTTCGAAAAACCTCTAATTTGTCATTGTGCTAATTTATGTTATCAATAGTTAAACTGATATCTTAACCTCCTCGGTTCTGAAGTATCATATGTGATACTTCATAAAAAACTTGTATATAAACAAACTACTTCTATGACAAAATAGTATATGAAAGTACTGACGCTTAGGTTTAAAAAAAAAATGTTATTTGCAACTGAGTTTAAAAAAATGCCCTCAAGACAGTGTGGCCAAGAAAGTAAGACATTTGCATAATTATTTAACTTAAGACTTTTATAATACAAAAATGAGGATTTCTAGATCATTCTCTTTTTGAAAGACCTCTAATTTGTCATTGTGCTAATTTATGTTATCAGTAGTTAAATTGATATCTTAATGTCTCGGTTCTGAAGTATCATATGTGATACTTCATAAAAAACTCATATATAAACGAAACTATTTGATTTTCTTACATTTTTACTTTAAATCTCTATAGCTGAATGGTTTTAACTTTAGATCAAAACCAAAAAATCGCAGCACTGATGCTTATTTCCTCATAAAATAAGTGTTATTTTTATCTGAGTTCGCAAAATGTATTCCAGACAGTGTGTCTAAGAAAATAAGACATTTTCATAATTGATTAACTGAAGCAATTGAAAATTTTTAGGATTTGTAGATCATTCAATTAATTAAAGGCCTTCAATTTGTTGCTGCGTAATTTAGGATATTTATAATTAAACTGATATTTTAATGGTCTTAGTAATTTTATATCCTTATGTGCGAACCTAATTTGCCAGCCCCCTAAAGTGACAATTTCAGGAAAAGGGTTTCTTCTGTCATCTATTGAGTCTTTGCGTTTGTGAAAAATCAATTAATGTGCATTCGCAGTGTTATTTTACCCTCGGTTCTGAAGGGGTTAAGGGGCCCAGTAGTTTTCGAATTATACATCTCAACCTGAATTACCAGTCCCCTAAAATATAAATTTCAGGAAAAGTTCTCTTTCTGACATCTATTGTGTCATGGTTGTGTAAAAACAATGGATGTGTCTTTGTTATGTTATTTTGACTTGCGGTCTCAATAGATTAAACACACATAGTTGTACAACCTGATATTCGGAAAAATAAATTATTTCATTCACTATAAAGACATTATTTTTTCTTATTGAAGTAGTTTTTTATAAAGTTCTTTTGAAAACAATATAAATGACTAAAACTTTTGAAGATATAATACAAGGCGTACGCGAAGTTATTTAAAATTTATATTCGTCCAAAATCACTTGAACATTTGTACACTTGAACGCGGAAATAAAAATATCTGTTCAAAATCACAACTTTGCACATTTCAGAATACTTATAAATTGTAATTTATAATTATCAATTATGTGCATTACAAATTAAAACTTGGAAGATAAGCTTGACTATTTCCGCGAAATATTAATTTTTATCCGAGTACATTTCAGTACGATGTTCAGACTCAATCATCCTTTTAATTGCAGTGAAATTTGGGTTGTGTTTGCATTTTTAGGTGCGTCCGTAATTATATAAATACGTAGCACCTATAGTTGTCGTTCAGTCCGTCCGTCCGCATATAACAGCGCAAAAATTACCCAACCGAATGGTCTGAAATTTTAAATTTATAATTGTTGCAAAATTTTGTCTAGTCATTTCAAATTTTATGAAAATTGGAAGCATAGATTAATTACAGGGACAGTCAAATTTTTCCGTTACATTACGGCCAATGGGGAAAAAAACATTCCAAGTGCATTTTAATGACGTTACAGCCTTCCGAATGGTCTAAAATTTTAAATATATAATTGTTTCAAAATTTTGTTGAGTCATTTTGAAATTTTATGAAAACTGGATGCATAGTTTAATTACAGGGACAGTCAAAATTTTCACAATGGGGAAAAAATAATGCAAGTGCATTTCACTTATGTTACAGCCTTTCGAACAAAATGAAATTGATATGCACTTATGATGTTCACTAAAATATACATTCAGTACATTATGCGGTGCAAAAAATATTTATAAAACTAGTTACAGTACAAACGCACCTCATTTGACACGTTTGACGAGCAATTTCCAACTTGTTGTATTGTATTTCATCGGCGTTTTTTATTGATTCTGAGCAATATAAATGGTTTGGGGCTTCTGGTTGGGTTTGGATCTCTCTTTTGGTTGTTGGTGATCTATACCTAGCATTTGAGAGACGTTCATCTAGTAGTTTAACTACTATTAAACGATAAGTCCGCATGTCCCCCACCAGCAGGTCTTTCGAAATTCCATTTTTAATTTCTGCATTTATTATATATTTTTTCTATCGGAATATAATTAAGTTTCAATTATTATTCATTAGCATATATTGCTTTTATTTTAGAATAGCAGCTTTAAATTCCAAAACCCATTTCATCTGAAGCGGAGATAGAAAATACAATTACCCTACTTCTTTTCCAGCGGTGAAGAAACGATGCACTGTCACTTATGCATCTCACTTAGGCAGAATGCAATGATCATGATACACAGTACGATGCTTCTTCAGATTGACAGGTAGGTATGCGAGTTTTTCGCAAGTTAAGTGTGTTTAACTTATTTTTAATCCTCCTGCCGATACCTTGTCCCCAGCTACGAGAAAAAATCGTTTGCATCCACACTTTGCCGGTTTTCCAGCTCTTTTAGTCAGTCACTTCGCATTCTACGAAGTCTTCATGCACGGCTAAATGCGGGGAGTTTTTCTTCTGTTACTGATTATTTCCAGCATCTTGCTTTATGCAAATTTTTCGGCAAATGTGTGGTATGACGTAACGGTTTAACTGAATGTATATATTGTGTAGTCGTGATATAAGAGGCGGCTCTGTTTTTTTTTTTTTTTTTTTTTTTAAAGGATTGTGTAAATTTAAGCCGTTTAAGAGCATGTCTATTTCAGTTAATTTGTTTTTTAAATATTTAATGTCTTAAGTTTTTCGACGTCGAAGTAATGATGTCTGTTTTTCCGATTTTAAATAAAACTATAAAAAGTTCGACGTATTTTCAGTATATAATCAGCTGGCAATGACTGCCTGCACTGCGTTTACTCTGCTCTGGCTTGAATTTAAGTTGTTTAAGCTCGATGAATTCTCACAGATGCCCACTAATATCATACCAATATGGATTATCAATAATTTATTTTTTTAAAGTAAAAAAATAAGAGGTACAAGTGAGGTAAAATATTGCAAAAGGATTGTTCATACACGATTATATTGAGGGTAATATATTGATATTTATAATCTTCTTTGGATTAGACTAAAACTACATATGATTACTAGAGTTTTAATACAAGATGTGCCACGTTCTAAGATAATCTGTTCTCTCCAAATAATCAAGAGGAATTTGAAATTGCGAAACATGACACACGAAAGTTTGGAATACATTTTATATTTCTTTTCGGTTTAATGTTCTTATATTAAAGTAAATTTATTCTATATGCCATAAAATATTATTTTATATTTTCAATTAATGACGACACTGCAATTTGTATTATTATTGTTTATCAAACCGATTATATGATATATTGATATTTATTAGAAGAGACTATTACTACATATGATTACTAGCGTTTTAGCATAACCAAGATATTTCGATTTCCCCACCTGTTTCAGAGAAATTTTAAATTGCGAAACATGACACATGAAAGTTTGGAATCATTTACATGTTTGTTTTTGAAATCATGCTCTAAAAGAAATACATTTTAATAAATATATTCTAAGAGCTGTAAAAACTTCTTTACAATTTAATTAACGATACTGCAATAATATTATTATTAATAGTAACAATCGATTACATGATATAGTGTTATTGATAATTGTCAATCAAATAGACTATTAGTGCATATGATCATTAGCGTTTTAGTACGAGACGTGTTATGTTTAAGGGGTCTCAGGACTCTTAAAGCTTTAAAATTTTCGAATTTTTTATTTTTTTAGATATTAAACTACTATCTTTTCTGAACATTTTGGTATAAATGTTTCCTTGAAATTCCTATTACAACAGAAGTTATGGCTTTTAGAATTATTCACGCTCAATAGCTGAAGCGGCGTTTCAGAAAATTTGATGTCAATTTTCTCCAAATGACGTTTTTGGGCATAACGCGCACGATATCTCAGAAACTTCTGAATTTTTTTTCATGAAATTTTCAAAGCATATGTTTCATGTTAGTCTGTATAAACTGAACCTAAAATTTCCTGCTTAGTGTTCGGAAATATACTCTTTATAGGTGATTATACTGTTGAAAATTTCTAAATTTTGCATTAACTAAATACAACTTCGTATTAAAAATAAAAAAATCCTTTAAATACAAATTTATTTGGGTTCAGCGTAATTATTACAATCCGAAGTATAAGTAGGACGCAAACTTTTCCTTCTACTTGCAAAATTTGTTTTGTAATCGTGCGCATAATCTGTTATGCCGAATTTCCACTCGTCAAATGTCTGACATTTTGGAGCCCACTGTAAATTCTAATTCTGCATCTTGTAATCTTTCAAATACTTGAAATGAAAGAACATACCTATATATTTCATCCCAATATAAAATTATGTCTTAAAATCAATTACATTTTAAGATATTATATGTTGAAAATGGTCTTTTTTTTCGATTTTTCCAATTTTAAGAGTTCTGAGACCCCTTAAAGAAATATGAAATTGTGAAATGTGGCTCACGAAAGTTTGGAATACATTACACTTTTGATTTCAATTAATGTTCTAAAAGAAATACTTATATAAAAAAACAAACTTAATCTATAAGCTAAATTTTTAATCTTTAAATGTAATGGCATTGCAACCAATTGTTTTCAAAATCTGCCTTTCAAGCTATGGTTGTCAAGGAAACGAATTCTTGTGAAATTGCGTTTTTCTTCATGATAGGTTTTTTCACCATTTTTCATATTTAAATTCTTATAACTAGAGAACAGTTTAAGATACAGGGTTGAAACTCGGAACATATCTTTTTCAATTATTTTACTTTAATTTTGAGCCAGCATATTTGAAAAAAATATTTACTTTTGAAAATATATATTTTTTTATATGTTGCACCACTTTTTTTTGTATTTTTTTCGTTAAATATATATTTTTTTTAATTAATATTTTTTTAAATGCTGGCTCTGAATTAAAATATATATATTTCTGTTTATTTAAGAGAAAAACAATTTAGATTCTACAAATAACATTTCGAGTTATAACGATTTTAAATTATACCACTTTTTCATAAATTTTAAATATATATTTTTTAAAGCTATGAGAAATTTTATCATTTGATTTTGTTTACAAATATCATCACAAAACTCACAAAACCATTTTTTGTGGTTAACCATCACAAAAAATTCAAAATTTTAACTCAATAAATAAAATTTTTGAAAATGTGTCCCTGACCCCCTTAAAAAAATTATGTCTTTAAGGTGAATAAATTATGTTTCATACAGCGAAACACTGTACCAATTGAACACAATTTTTCTGTAGAAATTACAGGAGAAAACTAATAATATTGCTAATAGGATTTCCTTTTACAAATCTTTTATTTTCAATGTAAATTTAAACGGGCTTGCACATTTTCAGATGTTAATAAATCTGTTTAGTTACTATTGAAAACTATTTTAATTTGACTAATAAATACTATTTTAATTTGACTAATGAATACTATTTTAATTAATTTAATACTATTTAATTGAATACTATTTTAATATGAACATTTAATTATACTAAAATGATTATATTTATTCAAAAAGGCAAATAATTGTGTACACAATTTTTCCCGAAAATATTTGCATTCAAAAGTAATTGGATTTATCTGCAAACTCATTTTCTCTTTTTTAAGAGATATATTTATAATCATATTTGGGATATTCAAACGGGATTTTAAAAGTTGTTCATTTATTGTAATTTTCTTAAAAGCGTGATTTCTTTTGCCATTTACCTTAGAAACAAATATTTGTAATCTGCAAAATAAAAGAATAAGTTTTTACAAAAAATACTTTTTTTCTTCTTTTTATAGATTCAGTGAATATTACTTGTTGTTCTAATTTACTTAGATAACGTAGTGTATATTTTTTCCTTATACTAATCGCAGGAGATGCTTAAAACTAGATTAAAGATGAGTTTTAAAATATACATACTTAAAATTTCCATCTCTTACATTTATTCATGAAAAAGGAAAACACAATATACATTTGAATCACAAAATTCTAAAAGTGAAAAACATGGCCACTTGAAATGCCACTTGATCAGACATTAACTCTTACTTTAATCTATGTTAAAAAATTAAGTTTAGGGTTTCAAAATCCTACCAAAATTCTATAAAATCTGCATTTCTCAATGCGAACACCTAATTTTCATATAATATCTGCTTCTTTACTATCTTTTATCTAACGATACCAAACGAGAATTTTATGAAGAAAGAGTTATTATTATGAAGGTTTAAAATTTGCAAATTATAAAGTTAAATTGACATGTGATTTTTACGAAACAGACTAGACTGCCGGTAGAATTTTTTTCAACATTTCTCAATAACTACTACATGAAACGTGCTGTATTACTCGATTCGCAAGACAGAATCTTTTAGAAATCGATTTCTGTTACAAAAATATATAAGTTATATACATTTTTCAAAAATGAATATCGAAAAAAGATATATTCTTCGAAGCTAAATTAAATACAGAAATATAAAATTAATTTTTATTTAATGAATATATAATGTGAAAATGTTCGATGAACTAAAGAAAGTTAACGTATTTTTTGTAAAACTAGGGGGTTCCACCCCCTACGAGTTACGCTCGCCAACCCCCGTTTATACACCGCAAACTCTAAAAGCACGCTTATTTGATCGGCTTTAAAATGTATCACTTAAATGTATCGTTTTAAGCCTTAAATGCCGGGTGTTGCCTTTCGGCAACATACCCAATTTACGCTTATAAATATTATTAGAATAATATTGAAGCTATAATGCCTAATGTTGCCAATAAAATACATTCTGAAAATATTATTAAATCGATTTTCAATATTTAGATGGCAACACTTGTGCTTTTTATGAATAAAGATATATTTATTTTTTCAATTGTTGATACATGTTCTTTTTGTTTTGTTTGGAAGCTTGCGAAATACCCTACTTTGTTCTGCAGTGAGCAAGTAAAATTTATTTCTTATCATAGTTCTCAAAATTCTTGTGTGTTTAATATAATAGAATTTTATCAAGGAAAATTATTTTTTCAATTAATCTTTTCAATTGCCGATAAGTAATAAACAGTTTTTAGCCGTAAACCATACTTAAAACAAAATATGATTTTTTTAAAGTATTTTTTTCCATGATTTATTAAAAAAAGAAAAAAAAAAAGAAAAAAAAAGCCGAAAAACATTTTTAAAATGATTTTTGGAAACTCGGGTATTTAAGGGTTAAATCTGACGTAATTTTAACCATTGTTTTCTTTCCTTTTTTAATATTCACGTGAAAATACGTTTGTTGTTAGAAAGGAAATATTATTTGCGCTGTCTTCGGATTCTCAACACGAGAGCGATGCCACTATTGCAGCAGCTTCAATAACATCTGCATTGGTTCAAAAAATCTCAAATTTATGTTGATTTTCTGTAAGCAAGTAAACCTTATTGGTTTACAATGGAAGTCTACGGGAATTTGGCGAAATATTAGAAATATCGCCAAGTTGGCGTCACTTTTGGTGAATAATTTTGGTCGACAAATTTGGCGATATATCTCCAAGTTGGCGACAACCTTTGCGGTATTTGTCAACAAAACAGGTTCCTCCCTATGGTATCCACCTTATAGGTATGGTGATGCATTAAATGCTGTTCAATAACCAATGGGATGCGTTTCTTTGATACAATAGTGCAATAGACATACAAATAAATAAGTTTTAAAAGTTTATCTCAAAGTATGAAATAAACGTCTCGTGCAAGTAAATTTTTAAATTTAAACTTTTTAGCAATATTGTGGTTTGACAATTTTTATTAATACTGTAATTATCAATTTTTAATTATCAATATTTTCCTGCTTGTAATATGTAATCATTTAATTTGGATTTTTTTCTCTGTTTATGATTTTCAGGTGTAAATAAATTTTTTATTTCAAGGAAATATTATTCTTTGCGCTGTTTTTAAATTTGGCAACAATTTAAAATAATATCCTTTTCTAAAAGTTGTAAAAAATGTCTCTCGAAATGCTGAAAATTTGAATTTAAAATAGAAAAAAAAAATAGGTCAAATGAAAAAAATAAATGCTACAAAACTTTTTTGATGGAGCGATTTTGGCCAAATTTAACATTAAATATATCTTAAAATAATTATTCGGTTTGAAAACTGTCTGCATCAGCGTGTTTATCAAACATTACTCTATAATACCACCGATTTTCATATTTTTTGTATGCAATATCTTTCTTAATATTAACGAAGAAAGACCTCCGGTCACAAAAAATTCAAAACTGGCAGCGGAATTAGAATTTTTTGTAAAATAAAATCTTCTCTCTGAGATTTTAAATAGAAATAATAACTCCGTTTACTGTTTATTCTAAATGTGATTTTGAGAACGGTTATTTGAGAATTCGGAATTTCTTTCTGTTGATTATTTTACATTGAAAGAACTTGATCAATAATCCTAAGCCTGGATTTAATGTACTACTTTAGGAGTATCTTCTGTCTAATATAGATTTATTGAGAAAGTTTTTCATATATTATTCGAAAAAATTTCTTTATACAATAATCTCTTGAGACCTGAAGTTGAAATAATACCGCAAAAACTCATTTTCTGTTTTTGCACAAACAAAATGACATCATAGATGACAGTAAAACGTATGTATCTGAAATTGATACTTTAGGGGGCAGGTAATTTGGTTTTACAAATATGAATTGTAAATTATTACCCCCCCCCCAACCCCCCCCCCAAAAAAAAAAAATCAATTTAATTATCAATAACCTAAATTCACAAAATAAAAAAATAAGGTCTCTAAAAAAGTGAATAATATGCAAAACCTCCATTTTTTTATTGTAATTTTTTTAAGTTAAATAATTATGAATATTACCTACATTCTTAGCTGTACTGTTTGGAAGACATTTTGGAAACTCAAGTGAAAATAACATTTATTTTATGAGGAAATCAGCATTTGTGTTGCCATTTATTGGGTTCCTTTTAAAGTACAAACATTCAGGCACGTAAAAGTGGAGTCAAAATAAGAAAAATCAATCAGTTTAGTTTTTATAAGGAAAAGAACCAAGGTACTCATTTGGGTACTCAGGACTCAAGAAGATAATTGTGAGATATTTCTTGCATTATTTCATTGTAATAAATTCTAATCTATAAAACTAGATTATTTATAAACTCAGATAATTTAGTAACTTTGTTGATAATATTTCACTCTTAAATTAGAACACAATTAAATATATATATATATATATATATATATATATCTTATCTTTAACTTGTTTATAATAATTTGTCACAAACTAAGAAAATTCTTTCTAGAATGAATTTAGAATTAAAAAGTAGGCACATTTAAATATCTAGTAAATTATTTTCCAATATTTATAAGTTTCACGGTGATTATTTGGGATTACACAAGTACCATAAATTAAATTTACATTTAATAAATTTTCGTACTCATTTCGTACTTATGGAAATTGTAATTTTTTTTCTCATATTATTGTATGAATTTTCTTTAGAGAATAAAAGCTGCAAGATATGTATTTATTATCGTCATTGCAAAAAAATGTTAATATTTAGCACTGGTGCGTTTATGCACTTATCTAATTTAAGAAATTTGTATTGAATATTTACTCTGAAATAAGGATGTATTTAAAATCATTTTTATCTGATTTTTTACTAGTTTATAGTAATTCCTTAAAAATTAAGAAAACAATTTTAAATACTAATTTAATATTAAATAATAGGTACATTAACATATCCAGTTAAATGTTTTGCAGTATTTGTTGATTGCTCAGTAATTAATTTTTATTACACAAATAAAATAACTCAAATTTACATTTAGTGAATGTTCGTGCAATTAGACAGACTGTCCTTATCGGTTCGTGTTTTAAAAAAAGTATTATCTGCATTTTATTATAAATTAGGTATACGCCACAAATAGAGTAAATGTGGTAATTTAATATAATTTTCTGTTTATATATTAAACAAGTGCATTTTGAATTGAATTTCTCTATAACAACATATCTTAAATGACTGAAATATGTAATTAAAAGTCTAGACAGCTTATATATTCATTTACACATTTGAGGAAAAAATATAGCTTTATATAATTATGCTAAAATGTCAATTTTACACGCTCCATTTTCATGCAAATCACAAAAAGAACATTCGCAGTATAACACTCCATTGTTATATTGAGTGTTTCGTTGTTTTTACAATATCTCTTTGTTCAAGTATATAAATATTAAATAATAAAACACACATACTACAATATTTATTAAAACACACATACACACATAAGTAACGCCAGCATTATTACGCCTGTATTTGTATGTTTGTTTAAAGTATGATATGTATACTGGCAATAAAGTGCGATATATTTGTATTGTTGTTCAATACTTGGTGGTATACTACAATTATGAACTCTCACTATTACTGTAGCAATCCCAGGATTTCTTATTCTTGGAGGTGCTGCTTTCACGACACTATATATTATATAAATCACATCTATATAATAAAGGATAAACTATGACGTCATTTTGATGTTAGCCGGAGCAGACAATTATATTTCTCATTTCCTGCAATTTCTTTAAACATGGCACATTTTCTATTTTTACATATTCGATTAGAGGAAAAATGTACTTACAAATGCAATATGTTTCAAAACTGTATTATTTTTTCTTATGTAGCGCAATTTATTCAGTTTTTATGGTTTTAAAAATAATTTTCCAGCATGAATTTTTTTTATCAATTTTTATCTCGTATTGATGGTAATGAATGATATATCCGTTTGCGTTTAATTTAATATACATAGTTCGGTATTTGTTCGTAGCTGATATCCCGTAACAATGATAAAACTTACCAAAAATCTATTTCACAGACTTGTAATCTAACTACGAACTGTTTTATGTAACTATTATCATATCAAACTATTTGACGATTTCTTCGGATTTTAAGTGGACCGGGAAAGCAAAATTCAACCAAAAAATCGATTTTACTTTTTTATATCATTAAATAGTTTAAACTTTTTTTATACATTAAATAATAAGCGTTGAAATTATTCATTTTCTCTAACAGTACTTCACAGCTTAGTGGCCATTTTAATCTTTAATCTATTTTTTCTCAAAACTTGAATTTTTCATGTTTATGTTCCTTTTTTCAATATCTATTAAACTTAAGAACTCAGATTTTTTTTTAAATACTTATGTTATATTGTATACTTTAACATAAGGATTTAATGATTTGTTGAGAATTATTTATTTTAGACAGTGAAATCTTACCAAAAATGCTAATTTAAAAATGATTTTCAATAAATAATTAATAATTAATTTTGAGTTTCACTTAGAAAGAAAATGATCTGTTAAAATACGTAAATCGTGTTATTCTAACTACTCTAAAAAATCTAGACCTTACCATTTCTTCATACCAAAATCTTACTATTTCTGAGAAAAACTTAGGTAATAATTTTCTGATGTGTTTATATCACCCCTTGGGAGAGAATAAGTTAAAACAATGTAAGTAAAAGTATTATTATTTTTTTTTTACTGTATCACAGCTATAATATTGTTAAATATTAGCAGTAAGGATTCAACACAATTTATTTTTGTATTCATAGCGTTCCTGAGTGGGAAATAGTGTATCTAAATTTAAGTGAAGTTAATTTTTTATGTTTTGATTATAGATTTTTAAGTTCAGATTGGAAGTTTTTGTCCAAACTACAGCAACCTGCTTTACTACAGTGGTGAAAATTTTTGAATTATACATTGGTAAACTGCATCACACTTTGTGATGCAATACCGCATACATCAAAGCCTGATGATGATACCCTTTATTAATTTTGAAATGAGTTTGTTTGAATGCAGTAGTTATAATAAAAACTTGACATATTAAACAAAAACATAATTTGATGAACCAAAAAAAAAAAAAAAATTCCTACATTGTTTATGCCCGAGAAGGGACAGATATTAAGATATTTCATTCAATTAGTTCTACATTTAACGTTAAATTTTTGTAACAAATTAGAGTTAAGCCAATTGAAGGTTAAAAAATAAAAATAAAATTCATGTAATACGATACTTAAAACACCTTAAAAAATTAGATTCCGTTCAAATTAAATCTAAATAAATCTTAGACTTTATTTTAAGTTTTGTATTTTGCATGCATCTTATCATTTTATGTACAATTGTCACTAACATAATACAAAATTTGCAATACAAAAATTTGCCATTAAAAATGGAAGAAGTCTAAGATTTATTTCGATTTCATTTGACCGGAATCTAATATTTTAGGGTGTTTTATGTATCATATTGTATGAATTTTATTTTTATTTTTTAATCTTCAATTGCCTTAACTAATTTGTTACAAAAATTTAACATTAATTGTAGAACTATTTGAATAAAATATCTTAATATCTGTCCCTTCTCGGGCTTATACAATGTAGGAAATATTTTTTTTTTTTAAATTTGTTCTTCAAATTATGTTTTTGTTTAATTTTTATTTGCATATTTACATTATTAATTTGGTACTTAGATTGACTGTTTTATATTCATATTGAAATTTAAGATAGTATCATCATTACATTTTTAAAATATGCACATTATAAAAAACGGGGTTTTGACAGAATAAAAGCTACAATACGTGATGTCATATTTGCGTAAATTGATACATATACAGTAGAGTGACTCTATTAATTCCCTTGTATTGTGATTGAGAAGGGTCTGCTGGCTTTATTAAGCACGGCTTTTCCATGTATGGTTCAGTCATAGTTAGTTTTAGACGTAAGTCAAATTCGATGTTCAGTTTCTTCCTGTATTTGTTTTTTATCTAAAGAAGTGAAGAGAAAGCACATTCACAAAGACATGTTGTGCTAAAATGAAGCGGACATTTTAAAGCTATTACAGATGTCAGAGGAGAATTTCTTCCATTACCGGACTTTCGCGTTCCAGTAAACAGAGATTCACGTACCGGTACTGGTACACGTCCCACAGTTTGAAAATCCCTGCTTTATGCAACCAAAAAACATAAAAAAAATATTTGGGAGTATTTTAAAAATTAACACTGCTTAATTATCAGTTACTTGAACAAATATATCAAATTTCTTAACTATAAAGGGTTTTATTTCTTGACTGACACCCTTACCGCTTCATATAACTACTTTAATTTTGAAGTCCTCCAACATTCAGTAACCTTCTAAAAGCAGCTCCAAGTATTTTAATCAAAGAACAAGGGACGAGAATATCCGACCTATAAAACATTTTTCGAACATGCCATACTGCTGTAGTCTTTGATGTTAGAATTTTATTCTAAACCCCTCCTAAAGAAGACTCTATTAGAAACTATTTACAAAGTGAACAATAGACCGTACTAAAATGTTTTCACTTATGTAAATAATTGCAGCGTAAAAATCGTCTTAAAAATTTTCAGTACTTATTGCGTGTGCATGAAAGGGAAATCGAAATAAAAATAAATTATAAACATTTATCGTACGTACATTATCTAAAATAACGAAAATATGTATTAATTGTTATTTTTTAAATGTATGTGGTACCGTTAGTTTCTCTAATAATTGGAATTCCAAAAATTTTGGTTGTTTGAGCTCTCTACATTGACCTTATTATTTTACATCACATATTCCGTGTGCATGAAAGAAAATTCGAAAATTATAAAAATTTACCGTGTTTAAGTACGACATTTAAAATAACGAAAACATGTATTTATTATTATTTTTAAATGTTTGAACTTTTAATAATCTTATACCATTAATTGATATACTACTGAAATTTCTAAAATTATAGTCGCTCGATCCATATACGCTGAGTATATTATTTTTTATTAGATAGAACCCTTAAGAACTATAGTACTGTTAGTTGCTCTGATAGTTTTTTTTTATTACGGTCGTACGAGCCACATGCGTTTAAGCAGACCGGCAAGGCAAAATTTTAAAGTCATATATCTCAGAACATTTTTTTTCTGCTGTTTTGCAATAATACGATTTTAAAAGGTTATCAAATTTTCATTGTTTTCTTTAAAAAAAGGGAAATTAAATTATCCGTAAATTATACCTGAAAAACAAACAATTACTTCTTTTCTATGAAAAAGATAACCTTTTTTATGGTTTTAAATGATTATGGAATCTGGACATCAAAATTATTAAAAACTAGTTTTGCGAGATTACTTTATATGGGGCAATATTTTTTAAGTTATTATTTTTTAAATTAAATAACAGTTTGCATTTCCTTTGATTGGAATACAAATTTTTGAATACATTTTTGTGCACATTACGAAATTGTTATTGATTCAGCCAATACCTATTCTCTAAAAGTGGCTATTGCGGAAGTTTTTTTAAATTCAATCAAAAACTACTTAGCTGAATGAGTTGGAAAATTGTATATGCTTAGCTGAAACTTAAAACAAAATTTATCTTAGAAATTCACAAGTCACAAATCATATATTAGTTTTTGAATTTTAATTTGATAATTTGTATTTCATGTAAAACCTTTTAAAATGTATGACAAACAAACGATTATGTTTTGATTGATTCCTTAAAACATCACAGAGAAAAGCAGTAACTATTATTGGAAATGATAATATTAGATATTATTTTAACAAAAAGTTTAAAATTTCCACCTCCATAACTGCTAAATGCTTTTATAACATGGTTCCAGATTTCATATATATATAAAAAAGAAATATATTCAAGAATTGCAAAATGGTGTCAATTTTGGGTGTCAAATTCACTGAAAATTTTAAAGTATGTTTCCATTGCAATGTTGAAATGTGCGTATAAAAAATGAGTAACTACGGTTCATAACCCTCTACGAGAAGTAATATGAAGCATTGTATTCCTAACGAAACTTTAAGGGGGATTCCGTGGCATAAGTTTCTGCTGCTTCATAATTTTCTACGGGAAGAAATATAAAACATTGGATTCCTAACAAACCTTTAAGGGGTCCGGGAGTCAAAAATTTCTGCTGTTTCGTAATTTTCTACAAAAAATAATCTGAGGCATTGTATTCCTAACGAACTTTTAAGGATGCCAATCACTCAGTTTCTGAAACCCCCTCACTAAAGTTAAGTCTAAGGGCGTTAGATGCATTCGTATATTTAAAATATCTGACCCAGAAATGAATATTTTTAACTCCTATTTTCTGTGTACGCTCCTTAAAGGATGACTCTTTTTTTCTTAGTTCTGAAAATAGTTCCTAAATCTATGCTTAATTTTATATAACGTGTTCAAATTTTACTTGCAGTACGTCTGATTTTAACATATAAAATATTAAATGAAGATGATTTTTAGAAATATTTTAAGAAGTAAGGAAACAGACATATCTTTTAAGAAAAGTATACAGAAAAAAGTAGATAAAAATATTAATTTTCTGAGGAGATATTTTAAATACACTATATGGCCATTGATGATTGGACACGTTAAATTTTAGACATTTTGTCGAATATTTAAAGATATATTTGTCGGATTTTTCTGGAACGTCAGGATTATGAATAATATGTTCGACTTCATATTTATCAACAGCGGTTTGATCAGAAGAACAATTAGCTGGAGAACAACAACAACAAAAAGTAAATAAAACGCAGAAAAATAATAAGGTTTGGGATCACTCTGTAAAATAAAATTCACGAAATAATCTATCGCTATAGCTTACGAATATGTGGGGATATTTTACGATATATGTATTCATTTGTGGAAGAATGGAACGTATATTCACGGAGATATATCGATTTTTTTAAGTTAAAAAATTCAATGCATGTTTTTTGTTTATATCATGGAAGGTTTTTTACCAAATTTAATGCCAGATTCAGAAAATTTGACAAAAATGTAGTAGAAGTAATATAGTGTAATTGGAATGTAAATATATTATATATTTGATGAAATATGAGCAGTTGCGTGAAAAAAAAATTCTTCTGATCATGCGCGCACGATAAAAGAATATATATATATATATATATTTTTTTAAATAGCCTGTCAAATATTGTGACAATTCAGAAAGATATCGGCAACATACTGACCTGATTTTTAGTTGCTCTCTAAAAACAGCTAAATGATAAAGGGGTTCCCATAAATTGTCGTTTTTAATTTTCAATTTTTCAAATTTTCATTTTTTATTGATGCTTTAGTTCTCTTTGGAAAATCACTAGAACGAACCTATTCCAATAAAAAAAAAAAAAAAACGAAGTATCAAAATCTAAGCATTTCTTCTAATTCTGCACGTTGATATTCATTATGTACAAATTCCTTTGCTGAGAGCCAGATATTAAAAAAATGACAATTTGTGAAAAATCCCTTATCATTCAGCAGCTTTTAGAGATCAACTAAAAAATAACTCACTATATTGCCGGTATCTTTTTGAATTTTCACGATATTTGACTGGCTTTATTTCATGAGTTGCTCGTTGAGTTGACTATCAAATAACGGAAATATATATTTTTTTTTCGTGTCGTGCACTTGCAGCGCAATATACTTTATTCAACTGCTCATATTGCATCAAATATTTAATATATTTACATTCCATTTACATCAGATTATTTCTATTACATTTTGTCAAATTTTCTGAAACTGGCATCAAATTTGCTAAAAAACCCTGCATGACATAAACAAAAAAATGCTGAAATAAATTGAACTTAAAAAAACAATATATCTTCATGAATATGCCTTCTATTCTACCACAAAGGAGTACATACACCGAAGAGCCATTACATTATGACCACCTGTTTAATACGACGTAGGACCACATTTCGCCCTCAAAACCGCCAAAACCCGACCCGGTATCAACTCGACAAAGTTCTTATAGGTAGTCTGAGGTATCTGGTACCAATCGCTAACCAACTGCTCCTGAAATTCTCGCATATTACGCGGTGGTAGCGAGGCAGCACGAATTGGGATTTCCAGGTGGAACCACGAATGTTCTTTTGGATTCATGTCAGGTGAATTTGGAGTCCAGGACATGATTTGAAACTCAGTAGAATGCACCTCGAAATACTCCCTGACGATTCCACCATAATGACATGGTGCACTATCCTGTTGGTAAATGCAATAAACCGCCAGAAACATTGTTGTCATTAATTAGTGCACTTGGTCTGCAAATAGGTTCCGGCAGCGCTCAGACGTCAGGGATTGTTCTATGGGGATTATGGGTCATATTATGGGTTTGTGCTCCCCCACAGTAACATCGCCCACACGATAATATAGCCCCCGCAGTCTTGTCTCCGACAAACTGTGCATCCGGGAGCCAGGGTTACCTTTGAAAATCGGCGTATTCGTACGCGCCCGTCGATGCGAAGGACCAGAAAACATAATTCATCGGACAACGCAACTTTCTTCCATTATTCTATGGTCCAATTCCGGTTGTTCATGGGCCCGCTTCAGGCGCTGCTGGCGATGACGTGCTGTCAGCGCAGGAACGCACTTAGGCCCCCGTCTGCGCAGGCTTATACGCAAGAGTAAACGCATCACTGTGTTTTGAGAAGCACTGTCTGGGTCACCACTGTTGTAGTTGTTGGTGATTTAGGCTGTTGGAACTTTTCTGTCACGACGAATAATGCGTAACAATCTCCGCTCTCCTCTGGAATTAATGCGCCGCGGGCGATACACTGCTCGCTGGAGACTTATCGTTTCACCATCCATACACCACTTTCAGTACGTGCTCACAATGACTGCACGTGTTCAGTCCACCAAACGCGTCGTTTCAGACATCCACGTTTCCAGTAGCCGAGCCATAACAATTTTATCTTTATCAAAGTCTGATAAATCTGCTGCATTTCCTAGTAAATCACTAACCACTCTATGTTTTTTAAGTACAATGCATGGGAGCTTTATATACCCCAATATAAACCGATGACGCGCCGTGGTTTTGTTTCTGGGTGAGCTCATTGTTGTAGATGGAGGGTGGTAATAATGAAATGGCTCTTCAGTGTATATTGTACAATATTCATATATCCATAAGCTAAAGCGACAGATCATTCCGTGCATTTTATTTATAGGGTAATCCCAATCATTATTCTTTGATTTTTACTTTCTTCTATCTTGACAAGAAGAAATATTGGTTTCATGAAAATTTTCGAATTCCAGTTTTCAACCGATTTATACGTTTTATGGGTCAGAGATTCCAAACAACATGTTTTTACAAAATGTCTGTCTGTCTGTCAGTCTGTATGTGACACAAATATTGTGGGCGCTCTATCTCAAGAACTAATGCACGGAATATAATAAAAATTTATATTCAGGTAGTCCCTGATATAGATTGGTGCTTATTAGTTTTTGGTGTAAATCGCCCTGCAGGTGGCGCTGCTATGTAGCAATTTGCAGGATTTCCGCAAAAGCTCTATCTCAAGAACTAATGGACGGATTTTTATAAAACTTCAGATTCCGTTAATATTTGATATGAATTGGTGCTGGTAACGTTTTGGCGCAAATCGCCCAACAGATGGCGCTGCTATGCTGCATTTTGAAGCACTTATATAGCTCAATCTCAGGGAATAATGCACGGATTTTCATCAAACTTCAGATTCAGTTAGTGCTTGACATGAATTGACGTTTTACCCCTTGTGGTGTAAATCGCTCAACAGGTGGCGCTGCTATGATGCATTTTTTTTAGATTTCCACAATAGCTCTATCCCAAGAACTAATAGTTGGGTTTTCAACAAACTTCAGATTCAGGTATACCTGGATATGAATTAGTGCTGTTTAAGTTTTGTTGTAAATTGCTCAACAGGTGGCGCTTCTATGCAGCATTTTTCACAATTTGCACAATAGCTCAATGTCCAGAACTAATGCACGGATTTTCATCAAACTTCAGATTCATTTAGCCCTTGGCATGAAATGATGTTTTGTACCTTTTCGTGTAAATCACTCAACAGGTGGCGCTGCTGTGCTCCATTTTTGTGATTTCCACAATAGCTCTAGCTCCAGAACTAATGCACCGAATTTCATCAAACTTCAGATTCCGGTATACCTTAATATGAATTAGTGCTGTTTGTGTTTTGGTGCAAATCGCTCAACAGGTGGCGCTGCTAAAGTGAATTTTTCAGAATTCCCCCTACAGCTCTATCTCAATAACTAATGCACGAATTTTCATCAAGCTTCGAATTCAGGTATACTTTGATACGAATTCGTTCTAAATTGATGTAATTTCTTGTACTATTTAAATGATTTAATTGATGTGATTTATATAGAAGAAAGTTTTGTGATGGCCACAACATACTAGTTTTTGTTGGCCTCCTAATTGTCCTTCTGATCAAACAGCCGTTGATAAATATGAAGTCGAACATATTCTTCATAATCCTGAACTTCCAGAAAAATCCGACCAATATATCTTTAAATATTCGACAAAATGTCTAAAATTGAAAGTGTCCGTCATTGACCATATAGTGTATACCAAAGCAGTCTAGGATTAGCGATTGAAATTCGGTAGCAGTGTGACTAGCATCCTTAACGGGTCCGTCCGTAAAAATTCAATTTTCTTTATTCATAGGTGTTTATTAAAGACTTTTTTTTCAAACTGTTTTAAATTTTAAATTTTAAACTTATATCTTATTTGATATTCTTAAAACAATTATTGGATTTCATTACTTTTTTCATTTTTGTATGGAGAAATGGTTACTTCTTATTTTGTCTTCAAGATTTACAAAAATATTGCTTAATAAATTTATAATAAATTTAAAAGTAGAAAAAAAATGGATTTTTGAAAATGAAAGTTACTTTGTAGAATATACTTTCATATTTTTTTCAATATTTTTGATTATTTTAATAAATAGAAATCCATCTCTTCCAAGCATTATTTCGCACCATTCTAAAGGCATAAGCAATAATCTTCAAAATCTATATAAATTCCTTCACCCACATTTATTATTACTCCTTATTTCAAGCAAAAGACTTTTCTAATAAAAGCTCTTTCTTCGTGAGGCTAAACTCGTTCGGTAATTTGGATAAATGGAAATTCTTTAAATGCCACAACACACTACTTAAAACATAGAACATTTAATTTTGCTAAAATTAGTTTTTAGCGTTGATTTTTCAAAGCACAATAATGTGATTTATGTACATAATTCGAACAAACATTACGAGATTATTTTAGAATGTTGCATAATTACAGCGAAATGTAAGAAATTAATTTACTTTTAACGTTCTGATAAGTATAAATTAAATTTTAATAATTTGTTATTTACATTTTTACAGTGTAAAAATTGTTCGATAAATTTATAATTTTTTTTTTTTTTTTTTATATCGAATGATTGCAAAAGTTCGTGTCGATTTCAGATGCTTCGAGTTTCGAAGTGTACCCAAGTTGTATTAAATGGCGACATGCAGTCGATTTGTCAACATTTAGGCTCTCACAAATCTCTTCAATAGTAATCGACGGATTTGTATTCACTAAATCACTTTATAAGTCACTATCAACGCTATAGTGTCACCCAGAGCGTATTTCATTGTTTAGATTGAAATCTCCATTTTGAAATCAACAAAACCACTTTTTAGCTGTCCAAAGAGCGGGAGCGCGATCCAAATAAATATCTTCAAAACTTTTTTGCAGCCCAGCCAGATTCACCCCTTTTTTAAACACACACAACATAACATGACGAAAATGCAACCTTTAATTTTCCATTTTAAATATTAATCTTCTAGACAAACAAATTTGAATTTTTTTAACGTATGTTCACTCACGACATATGTAGATAACTGTCAGTTAATAATATGGTTATAAAAGAAGCATCAGCACAGTCAAAATTGCTTGTTTCTTGCCATCTATTAAATAGGGCACGAACTGTTGCAATCACCAAATAATAATCGGAGCAATAGTGACATTTTCAAACGGGTAGAACCTCATACTTACGGTTATCTACATGTGGAGTTTTAATTATTTAACGGAGTAACGAAATTGAAAAAAAAAACCACCGGTAATTAAATAGAAGAAATTTTTTTGAATATTCATTAAAAGAAAATTCACATTAAACTATTTTAAAAACTTAATTGGACAAAATTATGATTTTTTATAAAGCTTTATAGCTAAATAATATGCTATAACTTCATACTACTAAAATAATATCCTTCAATGTTAAACCTCATGTGGTTCACCAATTATCAAATCGAGACTTCAGATGACTGCATACTAATTTGTTTTCGTAAAGTAGCTTTTTTATAAGGTATTTTTCAATCAGCTCTCTGTAACTTTGTGAGTTTTCACAATGTTTTGCGTGACCTTTTATAGAAGTTGTCCTAAATATCTGGCTACCAAATGATGTAATAAAAATTTTGGCATGTTCCACGTATATGCAGATAAAACTTATTTCATGCAAATGTCCATATCTCATCCAATATTCAATATTTTCATGATTTAATTGCAGTATACTGTTTCTACTGTTCTTTGTCATGTGTTCAGAAAGTTGTGTTATATTTGGTCCAAAACTCTGTATGTTAGATATAAAAGCTTTTGAATTTTAGCTATACAATATGCTATACTGTTCATACTAGTAAAATAATATCCTCCAATGTTAAACATCATGTGGTTCACCGAGTTACCAATCCGCACTTCACTTGACTGTAATGCTTAATTCCGTTCAAATCACACTAATCGTTGTAATACTGTATTCCGATACATTTTTTAAACATTCAGAGAATATTGCTTCAAAGTTTTACGAATATGATGTTTAAACCTTGAAATAAACATTAACTTAATAAATATTGATTTCATTTACAAAACATAATTAATATAAAAATTGTATGAGCTTTAAAAATTTAACCATATAAATTTCAGTAAAAATATAAACTAAATGCTTGAGTGTTATTTTTGGATGCCAAAAGCATTTATTTATACTTTCGAAGTAACAACATTAACTTTTACAGCCATGTTAATAACGCAAACTGAAATATTACACGCTGTTTTTTGAAAGCAAATATTATCATTTAGGTACCCAAGGGAGTTGTTTATGTCTTTTAGGATGTAACAAGATTAGGTTTTCCTTGGTGATTTATTGCTTAATAAAATCAGCAAGCCATTTCGAGGAATTTAAATAAATATCTGAAACTAAACGTGTTTATATCAATTTTTTTTTTCAATCTCGCTTTTTTGTTTCACTTTTTAATCCTCTTAGAAAAGTAATATTAAAAGATCTTAAAGTATAAAGTAGATTTTCAATATTTTTCCACATCTAGTAAAGCCTTAAGTAATAAATTATGAATTTTCGTTCCCAGATTTAAGTAGAATCTTTTATACATTTTAGTTTTATGTAATAAAGTGACAGATAATATGAAGGAAGCTAATAAGAAAATATGTCTTACAGATTTTGTATTTCACGCATTTTTACGAGTTATATTAATAAATAAAAATAATCATTAACTGTTCACCTCGGTATTATTAAATATCTGATTATAAAGAAAACAATTTCATTTATTGTTGTTGAAATTTAATAATGAATTATATAGAATTGTTTATGTATTAATATTGTTGGCCTATGAATAATTTTCAAACACAAACGCAAAGACCAGGATGGTGGGAGAAAGATTAGTTTAAATAGTTTATTGAATAAAATAAAATGAAATGAAATCACAGGATATTAAATTTCATGATACTGCAATATACCCTATGTTTATGCAGAGCCAGAATATATGATTTCTCTCAAAGTACAAAGTCACGACATTATGTGTCTTCCTTTTGAGTGCAGAGCCGGGGCTAACAATTGCATGAGTATCCATATTTTAACAAAAACATCAAAACAAAATTACAATATTTTGGTTACAAAATCAATTGCATTTACTCTAAGTCCAATATCAAAAAACACATTAAAATAGCTTAAAATCATAATATAACCTAATAATCTTCATTTAATGACATCATTTATAAAACTAATAAATACATTTAATTATTCTAAAATCATTATAAAACTAATAGATTTTTATTGGCTAGTTCCATGAGTATGTGTAGTGCAAGTCACATGCTACTATTTTTGTCTACAAGTATTTTAGAACGGAAAAATGTGTCTTATCTTACGGGATATATTTCAATAATTGAAAATAGGCCAAGCAAAGTTTTCGAAAATAACGATGGCCAACAAGCATAGCAATTATCAGACATGTGACTTACACTACAAAAAACCATCGGACTAGCCTATTAAAACTACAAAAACTGAATACCTTATAATATTAATATGTATTTCTTAAATAACCCCCAAATCATTATATATTAATAAATCCTCATAAGAGCCATAAATATAAACACTTTATATTTCATTAATTTTACTTAATATAAATAAAATGGATTTTCATGGTATGAATGATTATTAGAGATTTAAATAATAAAAAATAAAATTGATTGATTACGCCAGAATAAAAATGTAAAAAATAAATATTTATACAAAATAAAAATACTGGTATATTTTTTTCAAAGCAATAAATAAGTTAATTTATGAGAAAAATCTAGAGAAACTAATTAATAAAATATTTCAAATCGTACAAGTATAAATGAAAATTTTATCGAAAGTGCAATAACGACATTATTACAGAATAAACTAAATTGTCATTTTAAATGTTTTCAATATCCAAAATTGCTGTTAATATAATAAAAAATACTCTAATATCTACTCTTTCGACGCATGGTTATTACGAATAAATGAAAGCAGTGCGCAGAGATTGCGAGGAAAAAATTATAATGTTATTTAAAATTAATTGTAGAAATAACAATTTAAAATAGAACAATTTATTCAATATATGGGATTTTTTTTCATTAGGTATTTTGTGAATACAGTGAACACCGAATCTCTCAATGTCTTCATTAAAAGATGTCCTTACCACTAATAAGGATAAGATACTAGAAATGATATTGTTCAAATTAACCAGGGGTATATCATAAGAGGACAAACATTAGGTGCCACAAAATTCTTAAAGCTTTAAAATTTTCGAATTTTTAATTTTTTTAGATGTTGAACTACTATTTTTCTGAATATTTTGATATAACTGTTTCCCTGAAATTCTCATTCGAACAGAAGTTATGGCTTTTAGAATTATACCCGCACAATAGCGGAAACGGCGTTTCTGAAATTTTGAAGCCGTTTTTCGCCAAATGACGTGTTTTTGGGCATAACGCGCACGATATCACAAAAACTTCTAAATATTTTTTCATGCAATTTTTAAAACGTGTGTTTCGTGCTAGTCTGTATATACTGAAATCAAAATTTTCTTTTTATTCTCAAAAAAAAAAAAAAAAAAAAGGTGATTATATTGTTGAAATTTTCCAAATGTTGCGTTAGTTGAATACAACTTAGTATTAAAAATATAAAAATGCTTTAAATACAAATCGACTCAGATTCAGTGTAATTATTATAGTCTAAAGTATAATGAGGCTCAAATGTTTAGTGAGAATACCCCCAAAGTCTCTCCTGATGTACCTGAGTTTCAGAATTTTAAAATTTTAATTATTAGCTGATTAATTAATTACAATCAGAACTTACTCTCATCAAGAAATAGATATTTCCTCGCCAGTCATCAAAGCGCATGCCCAATGAAATTGAATATAAATTTGAACCTTTTTCGTGTATCATCTTGGTTGTTCGTTAGAGCGCCAGGCTGCCAAACCGAAGTACCATGTGTCGATACGCGCTAGGATCAAAGATGATTTTTTTTTTTTAATAAATAAAAGAAATTTAATTTTTTTTCAATTTTTACGGGTCAAATTTATATACACCCATAAGAAAATAAAAATAAATTTTCAATTTCTAAATATATGGAGACGAATTGAATCATTTATTTTTATCAAATTAGTGAAATAATAATTACACTTCAAAATGTATCTTTTTAATTTGTGGTGAGAACGGAATATCAAAATAGTCGCCTGTGGCAGACCTGCAATCTTCAACCAAAAGTCAGAGAGACATACAATATAGATCTTAAATTCTTTTAAAATAATCAAAACAGCTAGGAAAAATACTTATCGAAATTTCTTCGAAACGAAGGTGGATTCGCACCGCTAAAAGCAGTGTTGAATTCTGCGGGTAGCGGGGGCGGATATTGCATCCGGAGCAATGAGATGTCCCCCCCGGAAGTTTTGAGATTTTGAGTTTTCAATGGTCAAAAAGTACGAAATTTCTAAAGATATGCAAAAGTGAAATGGAAGAGGATTTCATTTTACCACTGTAGCTAGCAGCACTGCAAAAGTGTGAAATTACTTCGAAAAGCGTGGGACATTGCACCGCTAAAATCAGAGAAAAATTCAGGGGGCGGCTCGGGGGGGGGGCATTTCCACCCGGAGCAATGAGAAAAAGTAGCATATAGTTTTAATTCAAATTTTTTTCGCGATTTTTGAATTTAAAAACATAAAATCAAGAAGTTATGGATGTTAAAGATGTAAAATCACACAAATTTAAGTTTATTAAAGGGTCATTCATCACGGGTCCGGGCAACACCTGGCTTATCAGCTAGTATAAAAATATGACAGTGTGCTTGTATTTCACATGTAGAAGAGTTGGAATTTCATCAGATACCAAAGTATTACTTTAAATATTAGTATGTCAGTTTCCTCCATGTTAAATGCGTAAGCACGCGCGTTGGGATAAATCTCACCCCTATCACACATTTTTTTCGGATAAAACGGGATAAATATTTTGATTACGCTTCTGAGTTACCTTGTATCGTTCAAGATCAAGGAAGAGAAGGGGTGGGTGAAGGAATGTCTTTTCTTTGTGCGCTGGTGAAGGAGAAATATACCTATTGGGGTTAAATAATCCCGCTCGTTTACAAATCGTTTACTTATTTTGCATACTTTTATTTATTACAGGAAAACATTCACTAAAATAATGTTAATTAAATAGTAACATAAAATATACTTGTATATATTATTGAAAAGGTATTAAATGCAATTAATATCAAATTTGTGCTATAAATCATGTTTTAAGGTGTAAAACAAATCATTTGCATATTTTCTATTAAAAAAAATTTGCATATTTTCTATTAAAAAAAAAAAAAACCACTGCTAAAATCTGAAAATAAATATGAAAAGCATGATTTTTTTTTCCGAGAAAGGTGTATGTGGAATATTTTGCAACCCTCACTTGCGGGCCTCTCTTAGCCAGACAAGAAGGCACCGCGAAGGATCACGTGACCTTCGAGAAAATTTATATTTGAAAAACATTTTTTACTCTTTCCTTTTTTTTTTTTTTAGTTTTGTTGTGAATGTGAATCTTGAACGCAGCAAGTAATGGTGTATATGATTTTTTGTATAGGTGCGTATAGGTTTTTTTGTCGTGGTCTTTATAGGAGAAATGATGTTTTGATTTTGAAAAGGAAAATTTATTTTCGAATATGAAATCATGCATTTTTCTTGGCTTCTTTATAGAAGAACGTAATTGCTGATATTTTAATATGATTCTCTTGGATTCTCAGCGAGGGATAACAAATATTATCCAAATGTTTTCATTGTAAATATTGTAAATATTTAAAAGTGTAAATAGAATTTTCAAGTTTTTTTATCATCATGTGCTCTTTTATTGAACAACACCTGTGCCACTTTCAACCTGAAATACGCTTGATTATTTTAATGTGATTTTACATGGATCGTGAATTTTTCATCTAAGCTCTCCCAACTTTGATTTAAATTAAGAAAAACGTGAAATCTCTTGAAATTCATGAAGATTATTCTTTATTCTTTGGTGCCTCAACAACCCGGAAAAAAGGTAAGAAATACCTTTATTATTCTGCATGACTATTGACTCTTGATTTATTGAAAATAAAGCTTTCTCATAATAATTTATTTTGAAAATTGAAATAATTTTTAAACATGAATAAGCCTGATAAGCTTAAAAGTAAATGAGCTACTGTTCGCGAAGCAGTTACAAAATTAATTACAAAATGTGATACATTATTATCTGTTGATATTGATAAAACTGATTGCGATTCTTTAATGGAATCGTTAGAGCTCGTAAATGAAAAGGAAGCTCTACTAAAGGAATTAGATTCCGAAATAGATGAGCTAATTCAGTAAAAAACTGAATATGAAAAAGAACTAAAATCGGTAGAAGAATATTCTGAAAAAATATCAAGTTTGAAATTTAAAATTAAGATGAGGCTTCAAAAATGTAAAATCGAAACTGAACCAAAAGTTTTACTAGAATCAAGTAACGGTTCAAAAATCGGAAGTAAACCAGTTTCGGCAGTGAAGCTTCCTAAACTTAACATAGAAAAATTTTCTGGTGATGCAAGCCAGTTCTTAGAATTTTTTAATTTATTTACTAGTGTGATAGATTCAAACGAATCGTTATCAAATATTGAAAAATTCCAATACCTGAAATCTTTGTTGTCTGGACCTGCATATAATATTGTAGCTGGTTTTGAACTGACAGATCAAAATTATTCAACTTGTTTAAAGTTGTTAGAAGAAAGGTATGGTAAACGGGAAAATATTATAAATTGTTACATGAGCAAAATTCTAAATCCTGAACCAGTGATATCCACTAACAATGTTACTTCTTTAAGAAAGTTGTATGATAATATCGAAACTAGTATAAGAAATCTTGATGCGTTAGGAGTAACATCAGGCTCCTACGGCCATTTATTACTACCCATATTATTAAGATTATTATCCGAAAATTTCACAATAGATTTCCATAAAAAACGTGACCACGATAAGGACTGTGAAGTCACCGATTTAATAAATTTTATTAAAACGGAACTAAGATGCCGGGAAGCTATTAATTTAGTAAATAATTCCCAAAGCAAGGCTTATGAAAATTCTAAAACCAAATACTAAAATTCTTCTTTTCCTCAAAAGAAAAATATACCTTCCGCTGCTGCTTTAAATGCATCTACAAAACAGTTTTGCATATTTTGCAAGTCTTCTGATCATGTAGGACTAAATTGTTCGAAATTCACTGATGAACAAAAACGATATAAATTAAAGAAAGAAGGTCACTGTTACAAATACTTTTCTAAGTCGCATTTATCAATTAACTATGGAACAAAAATTAACCCTTGTTCAAAATGTGGTAACAATACCCATACTTATTTGTTTTGTTTTAAAGAAACAGCGAAAGAAAATCCTGAAAAAGAAATGAAAGGTGCAATTGTATCTATGATGTCGGAACAAAAATATAAACAAAATAAATCTACATTATTGCAGACTTGTACAGTTTCTGTGTCTGCTGGTAAACAATGCTTGTTGGCTCGCGTTTTATGTGATAGTGGTTCAGAAAAATGCTTCGTGAAGAGATCTCTAGTACAAAAATTAAAATTGAAGCCATTGCGAATAGAAAAGTTATTAGTTTATTCTTTTGGGCGGAGACGCCCTTATGAATCTTGTTATGAAGTAGTTGCTCTTGAATTATCCAGTGTTGTGCAACCTATCAACTCGATAAAGATCGAAGCATTAGTGGTTGATTATATAACTGGAGCTTCTGTGAAAACCCTAGAACCAGAACTTCTAGACATAATGAGAACAAGAGGCATTAAGCCTCCTGATACAGGTCTTGAACAGGAAATAAATATTTTGCTAGGTTCGGACTTTTTGTGGAAAATATTAAAGGGAATCGAGGAAAAATTTACAAAAAAATTATACGTTGCAGAAACTATTTTCGGTCATACGGTGCAAGGGCAGATAGAGTCAAATAAAGAAGAAGCAGCTTGTTTACGTATTTCAGTTGAAAATATAAATACTCAGCTGAAAGCATTTTGGGATCTAGAAGCAATTGGCATTGCTGAAATCAATGAAAAGAACATTACCGATCTTGAAGTAATAAAAGAATTTAAAGAAAATTTAAAATTCGTAAATGGGCGTTATGAAACAAAATTATTGCAGAAAAATTCTCGTGAATTGCTTAGAAATAATCTTGAAGTAGTAAAGAAGCGGTTTTCTAGTTTAGAAAATAAATTCTTGAAAAACGATTCTTTATTTAACGAATATAACTCCATTTTGCTAGAGCAGTTTAATGAGTGTGTAATAGAACTGTGCACCGAGAAACATTCTAATAATTCCTATTACATGCCACACAGACCTGTTATCCGTGACGATAAAACTACAACAAAAATGCGCATAGTCTATGATGCTTCTTCCAAATATGGTGGTTCTCTATCATTAAATGAATGTTTGAATCACGGCTCTAACTTAAATCTTAATGTTTTAGACATAATTTTGAAATTCCGTTAACATAAAATTGCCTTTTCGTCTGATATTGAAAAAGCTTTTCTGCAAATATCTGTAGCCAAGGAAAATCGCGATTATCTTAGATTCCTATATTATGAAGATTTTGATAAGAATAAAAACATAATACCCTATAGAATGACCAGAAAATTAGGTGTCACATGCAGTCCCTTTATCATTGCTTGTACTATTAAGCACCATATTAATAAATATAAAAGCTCTCATAATAAAACATTTGAAATCCTAAATTCTTCTTTTTATGTTGAGGATTTGTTTTCACGAGAAAACGATGTTCTAGAAGTTTTTAACTCGACTAGAGAAGCTGTTGATATTTTGAATAAAGGGGGGATGAAGTTAAGAAGATTTGAATTTAATTCTGATGAAATTAGGAAAAAATGGCGTGATAAAAACATTCCTGTTTCGAGTTTCGAACCCCCAAATACTTCCTTGAAAATTTTAGGATTGATCTGGAACAATACAGAAGATAAATTTGCACTAGAATTACGATCCTTGTTAGAAAAATTAAATAATGATTCTTCTTCTACACGCAATGTTTTGAAAATTGCAACTATGTTATTTGATCCAGCCGGATATATTGCGCCTTTTGTTATTCGCATCAAATGCATCTTACAATATTTATTGTTAATGAGAATATCATGGGATGAAATTTTTTCTGGTGAAATAGAAAATGGTAGGAAAAATTGGTTTTCAGAAATCCCGGATCTCGCTCACTTGAAAATTCCCTGTCAGTATTTTAGCAACCTGATCATGGAAAAGGAGCATCTCGAATTGCGTATTTTTCCTGATACTAACCCTAATGCGTATGTTCTTTAATTTCATTCCTTGCCCGAAGATCAGTGGTCTAGTGTTAAAATTGCTGCAACACAATTACCTGGTGTTTGTGAAGAAAAGTCTCGAAAAGCAGCAACCATTTCTTGTGCTGTTCAAACAAATAAATCTGATGAAATCCCATTTTTAATCTTGAAAAGTATAGTTTCCTAAAGGAATTGTATCGAGTAACTGCATGGCTATTTAGATTTGTTTCTAAGATAAAATTGAAGGTAGAAAAAAGAGATTTTTCAGAATTATCAGCTGAGAAAATGTTACATGCTGAAAATTTTTGGTCGAAACTAGTGCACGAAGAAAGTTTTCCCGAAGTTATAAAATCCTTGAAATATAACAAGAGTATCCCTAAAGAATCAAATCTTCTGCAGTTAAAACCTATGTTGTCAGATGAAGTTTTGCTGTTGGTACGAGGTCGGTTACAAAGATCTGATTCCTCATGTTACGAAAAACATCCCCCTGTGATTCCTGCAAAACATGCATTGACTGAAATAATCGTGAAAGATGCACATGAAAAAGTTTTTCATTCAGGAATGTAAGGATATTAGTACAAACTAGTGAAAAGTTTTGGATTTTAAGATCTAGACAGTGCATAAAATCAGTCTTGAACAAACGTGCTATCTCCAAGAAATTAAGCGTTCGCCCTGGTCAGCTAGTTATAGCAACTCTAAAGCATATCTAGTGTTTACCTGCAACCAAGGAATCCTTAGTGAAACGCTTCCGTTTGCGCCAGACTCTTGTGAATCATTTTTGGAAACGCTTGAAAAATGAGTGCCTCTCAACTTACAATCTGCTCACTACACGGACCAGAATAAAACTTCTGACTTTGAAATATATGACGTGATTCTTATGCATACGGACATGTATCAAGAACATTCTGGAAGTTGGGTATTTGTGGGAAGAGATAAAATAATGAGGTCTTACGAACTGAAGGCAAATAATTCCATCATTAAAAGTCCTATTAATTTTTTGCATAATTTAGAACTGAAAAAAAAACTTTGATATTATTAGAGACTCAAAATCTCTCATTGACATTTGACTTTAAAAAAAAATCTTGAACTCTTTTGTTTATTGACTTAAAAAAAGAGAAAAAAAAAAAAAAAAAAAAAACCTTTTTATTTTTTTTACTTAAAAAAAAAAGGTTTCTTGTTTGATAATATTTCTAATTTTTAGTTAAATTTTTTGTGTAGAATATTCTAGAAAAAGTTGCATAGATTTAAACTGTTCTTTCTATTTTTAGCAGCGAGAAACCTCTTCGCAAATAGGGGGGGGGGGGAGTTTGTGGAATATTTTGAAACCCTCTCTCGCGGGCCTCTCTTAGCCAGACAAGAAGGCACCGCGAAGGATCACGTGACCTTCGAGAGAATTGATATTTGAAAAACATTTTTTACTCTTTCATTTTTTTTAGTTTAGTTTTTTTGTGAATGTGAATCTTGAACGCAGCAATTAATAAGCTGCGTATAGGTTTTTTTTGTCATGGTCTTTATAGGAGAAATGATGTTTTGATTTTGAAAAGGAAAATTTATTTTCGAATATGAAATCATGCATTTTTCTTGGCTTCTTTATAGAAGAACGTAATTGCTGATATTTTAATATGATTATCTTGGATTCCCAGCGAGGAATAGCAAATATTATCCAAATGTTTTCATTGTAAATATTGTAAATATTTAAAAGTGTAAATAGAATTTTCAAGTTTTTTATCATCATGTGCTCTTTTATTGAACAACACCTGTTCCACTTTCAACGTGAAATACGCTTGATTATTTTAATGGGATTTTACATGAATCGTGAATTTTTCATCTAAGCTCTCCCAACTTTGATTTAAATTTAAAAAAAAAGTGAAATCTCTTGAAATTCATGAAGATTATTCTTTAGTGTAGTACTAATGCATTATACAGTATAGGGACGTTGTTTGTTGTATATTGTTTCTAAAACGTATTTAGCCAAACATATTATTGGAGTCAAAATGGAGTGAGGTTTATCCCTCGCGTGTGCTAATGCTACAAACGTAGGCCCATGTGCTGACAGGTTAAATCGTTTATTTTAATTAAAAGTGTACATAAAGCAACAGTATCAAGAAAAAGCATGACTTATAACTGTAATTTATTTTTCTAATTTTTGTTCAAGTTTCATATCATATTATTCAGACACATGTATTTATAACATTATTTTAAGGATGCTGTGATCATTAAATCATATACTAGACATTTTATATATTCAGAACTTTTCTACATTTAAAAAAATTTCAAATCGCATCTACATCCATAAGAGTGTTATTGTGTACTGGTGGTTATATTTTTTAATAAAATTATTTTGTGACACACTGTAAGGCTCCAAAAATATTATCATACGCTTTATAAATATTAAATTTGGCCGTAAAATTTTTATTACATTTTAATGAAGCAAATTCATCAGTAACATGTTTGTTCTATAACCATAAAATATAAATTGTTCATAAAATTGTACTTTGCAATTGTTTATCATTACAGCATTATAAAATTGGAATTTCACATTTCTGTTATTCTAAATAGCTTTAAGATGACAATGTTAAATCGCTTTACATGTTTTTTAAACATCTGAGAATTCTAATTAATCGTCTAGACATACAGAGCCTGGTTGGGATTTAAAAGTAAATAAAGTTAAAATAAATATTGGTATCTAGCTTTAGTACAAATATAATGCATTTATTTACATCCAAATATATTTAAATCTATACTATTAATGTATGTAATTTAAATTTTCTTAAAAAATATTTTATTTAATATTACAAATTAAATTTTTTAAGTAAAAAAATATCTTTTACAATTTAAAATTGTGGATCTTAGTTCACGAGATATATTTTATAAAGACAGTTGAATTTCATAAGGTATTTTACTGCAAAAATTTCTTTTATAATATTAATACATTCTAATATATTATAAAATACTATATCAGGGTTCGTACGCTTCAAGGACGTGTTACCAGAATTTTTGTAAAGTGATATTAATGAAGTGATTTAATAAAAAAATCTATCTTCAGATATAGCGACCAGTATTTTAGGAAATTCCTGGTACTAAAACACCTAAAATACCAGGAATCCCCTGATGCGTACGAACCCTGTATATGTGATTTATTGTGAAAATCTTTATTTTTATTATGCAGATATTTTGCGATATACTGCAAGACACTAAAGATTTTCTAAAATGCTTTACAAATAATTTTCTGCGGCCATAAAATTATAATTTAAGGAAGCATGTTTCTTAAATGGAAAATTTATAATATGATTAGAAATAACATTTTTTAATAACATTTTATGTTTAAACTGTTCAGTATTGTAAAATTTTAATATTAGCCAAATAAACATATCTTAAAGATAATTACTTTAAAGGGATATTCAAAAATTTCTTTACACAGATTTTAAAATCTGAAAACTATATTAAACATTTATATTTTCGATTACGTAACCTGTATTTGATTTATGATATGCTTTGACGGTAAATTAATTATTAATGTATATATTTAATAGTATTTAAAACCTTTTTGCCTATATTATATCCATACGTACATACATACACACACACACACACACATATATATATATATATATATACTTAACGAATATATATATATATATATATATACTTAACGAATATATATACTTAACGAATATATATATATATATATATATATATACTTAACGAAATACTTGAGAGCGTCTTTTGACAACGTGCGAGTACGATGGAGAATTGATATAGTTATGCTGCGGCATTTGAGTGGAAAATAGTTCAGTATGCAAAAGAAAACGGTAATCGTGCTTCAAGTCAGAAGTACGGGGTTGGTGGGACAAGTATGATATAGATATAGAAGTAAAACTCAGAAAAGCACCATCCAAAAACCGTGCTTATCGTGTAAATATTAGCAAGTGGAGCTGCAGCTTTTAACTTATGTAATGGATTTGCGACGTTCGTGATACTCAGTCTCGACAGAAATGTTGATGTTCGAGGTCTGTAAAATAGCTAGGAAAATGAATATTCCAAGAGAAATTTTCAAGGGAGTTATGGCTGGGTACGACGCTTTAAGATCCGTAACAGTCTCTCCATCCCGCAGAAAAACATCTCTATTGCAGAAGTTGCCAGAAAAATAGGAAGAAAAGCGTAACTAGTTCTTCCAGTTTGTTATAAGGCTAAAAAACATAAGGGATATCAGATGTCGCAAATCTACATTGCAGATCAAACTCCATTGTGCGTTGATATGCAGGAAGCCACAGTTGTTCAACTCGTTGGAGATAGAAGCGTTCAATTGCGCGCAAGTGTAGCAGAATAACAGCGATGCACCGTTATGCTGGCCATTACTTCTGACGGCTGCAAGTTGACACTGTACGTGATTTAGAATTGTAAAACTACCCCAAAAGAATCTTTTCCAGTCGGGATAATTGTAAGAGCACAGGAAAAAGGGCGGATGGAGGATGAGTTATTGAAAGATTGGATTAACGTTCTGTGGGAATATCGACTAGTAACTTTACGTTAGCGATTGATGCTGGTCCTGGACAGCTTCCATGGACACACGGCGCCTGGAATAAAAGAAAAAAATTGTCGCGCAAGTAATTTGGTTGCGATACCAGGCGGGATGACGAATGGGCTGCAGCCCTTAGATATTGTAATCAACCGAATATTTAAGGTTACGTTTCTGCAAGCCTTTAATCGGTGGATGACAACAACATATCCAAATTTCACTCCAAGCGGGAGAATGAAGCGTGCGCCAGTCCCTACTTAAGTGAGTGGATATGTGAAGCTTGGAATTCCATCTAAGTCCAGATGATAATAAAGAACTACAAAGTGACTGAGATTTACATTCATATGAATGAAACTGAAGGCGGTATGATTTACGAGGATATTGACTGTGTCAGTGATGACGAGGACAACCGCAGTAGAGGCAAAAATAATTGCTAATTAGCGTTTAAATAATGTTACTAGTGCTACTGTATAAACAATTGTGATTTACTGGGTTGAATTACATCCAGCAGTAAATAATTATTCCGTGTATAATGTGCACCTAGTGTTTTTGCTCTGAATTTTTGCAAAAAAATGTGTGGTATATATATATATCGGTTGTACATCCAGTTTACTCTCAGACTTATACTTATATCATTATGAACGTAATTTTACTAATAATAATCTGCATTTATATCGTTATATTGATGACATAATTTTAATTGATACTGATCATTCTGCAATTACTCAATTTCCAGTAGATTATCCCACTAATTTGGAATTAACGGAAAACCTTTTATCTAACAATACAATTAACTTCTTAGATCTTAAAATTACAATAAAAGACAACAAAACAATCACAGATTTATATGACAAACGTAAAGAATTTAAATTCAAAGTTAATACATTTACAAATTTTAAATCTTGTGTACATCATTCTGCATTTCGAAATATAATACTTCTAATACGAAATATAATCTTCTCCTCTAATTAACAATAATATTAAAAAACTAATTTATGATGCATTAAATCATGGTTTTCCAAAAAAATTCATATATTCATTAATATACAATTAGTATTTTTCTTACATGATCTTTTAAAACAAATTAACACATGCGTAAACAAAATTACAATAAAATTATAAAATAAAAAAATATCTATAAAAAATTAAAAAATGTAAAGTATTATAAAAAAATTATTATAGGTTGGATGGGTGTGTAGATGTTAGAGTACGGAGGAGGGTGGTGTTGTCTGGATAATACGCAATGGTTAATTTATTTAAAAAAAGGGGGTCTTTTGTATTATTACTATATTTTTGATACGTGTTTTATAAGGATGTTGATTTGATATTTTATATGTAATTGGTGAATTTCATTAATAATTAGCTTAATTATTGTTTAATATAATTTACAATCATTTGTTATAATTTTTAATTTAATAAGGACAATATCAGATTAATTACTAATAGTATGCCATTTTTATAGTGATTAATATACATATAAGTATATTTAATATAAATAAAGTTATACTGTATGTATTAAAATTGGGTAATTATTTTTATTATTATACCTCTATTCTTATTAATATTTTAATATTTATCTATTTTCACTTTGTGTTATAAAATTTATTATCGGTTTAATGTTTTTGAATGTCCCATATTCATACTTTTAGGATTTTTATGGATGTATGAAAATAATCCACACACTATATTTGTGCTTTTTAGGTAATCGGAATTTAAGTATCTGTTTACCTTCTTTATAACCCCATATGTTTTTTTATTTCCTGTTCATTTTATAATTATCTTATATATAATAGTTTTTATTAAAGATTTTTATATTTTTAATAATTATTTATATTAATTATTAATGAATTTATTTTGTTTTATATCATATAGCTATATGCTATATATTATCGATGTTCTAGATTTATTTAAATTCTTACTGCAGTTTAAAAAAGTTAGCTAATAGAATATTTTGTATGCTTTTTAAATTTTATTAACAATAGTTTTTTTTAAATACATTGTGTGGTTTATATTCGGTTTATAATTATCTATATATAAGGATTTGTTTGGTTTTGCTGTTAATAAAACAATTGTTACATTCAAATGCTTACAACTGTTTATCTTGTGACAATTGAATCATAAAAGTAATACTAGATGGCAGCACCAAAATTTGTATTTTTTCGATAAGTTCTAAATTTTACTTTTTCCAGCTACATTTCAGTTATAATTTACTACACCAGGGGGAATTTTTAGCTAAAGTTTGACCATATTGTTAAAGAGTTTTTAATTAATTTAATAGTGCATTTTAAATATGTAATTACTTTCTATTTATTTTATTTTATATTATATTAAAAGTTATTTAACATTTATTTCAAAATGTATTAACTGCATCCTATGGTATCAATTACTGTGATTTCTTAACTGTTTTATTCACCTTAATCTTTACGAAATTTTGGGTGCCATGTGCGCGTGGATTTATTCTAAAATATTGAAATATTAATCGGTATGGTGTTTATTATTTCTATTTTATATCCTATAAATATTTAAATAGGTTTTATTGATTTTTCCATTTCATATTATTTGTTTCTATTCTGTTTTCATTTTTAATCAATTCACTTGATTTTAATGGTTGTTTGGGCACAGGGGAAAATAACTTTTAGCTTTAGCTTATTTTTCTCACAGAAAACACCATTTTGCTTATATCATTGAATTCTGTGCCCTTGACAACGTAATTCAATATATAAGCATTTCCATTATTTGTTGGTATCCACTTTCTTATTTTTCTTCCATAATAATTCTTATAATAAATTAAAAAATAATTTTATACTTACAGCTTTAATTCATAATATTACGGTTTTTGATGGTGGTAGGTTATGTTTAATTAATGGTTATATATATATGTACATATATGTATATAAATATCTGTATAACGCGGGAAATATATACAGGGTGTCTTGTCTCAACGGTGTCCAATGGCTAATTCCTAAACCGTTAGTCATAGACATATAGTCTCAATTACAAAAATGTTTAAAATCAGGTAAAGAAATATTTTAAAAGCGATTTGGGCCAATAAAAACATTTCTTAAAAAATTACGAAATTAAAATTTTTATACGGTCCCCCGGTCTTATAATTTATATTTAGTAAAATGTTCCTTTTACACTGACAAGTAAAACACAAAAAGTCCTAACGGCAACAATAAAAATTCCTGTAACAGCGTCTGTTACAGGAATTTTTGTTGTTGCCGTTACATAAAAAGTTTTAGGAATCCCAGGTTAAAACAAAACAAAACAAAAAAAGTTTTTCATATGTTTTATAGTATGAGATTTTCGATATATTTTAACTTACACATTTACGATTTGCAAAACGATTCTAACGTGATGGTTAAAAATGAAGGTCATTTTCAGATTCAGTGCTAAAAAGTACGTAAAAATCAATTATCAAAAGTTAAAAAACACAACCATCTCCTTACTGTATAGTATCCGTTTTTTGTTATTCTTTAAATTTGACAATTTATGATTTGCGAAATATCCTGACATGATAGTTAATGTAGTTTTCGGATTCAGTACTAAAAAATACATAAAAGTTAAGAAAACCAACAATCGCAGTCTTGTATTATCTGTTCTAAAACATTGTCTTAAACTTCTTGGCGGTAATCTATCCGAAATTGTTTGTGTTATCCTGATAACTAAATGGTATAAATGGTAACAACCGAAAATCATAATAATATTAGATTGTTATTAGATTTGCGCCAGTATGTAAAATGTAATCTCAATCGGATGTTGAAAAGTGAGTTAATGTTCGAGTACAAATTTTGAACTGAAAAACATACATACGATCGGTGAAGTAACATAAAAACTAACATAATTTTTATTAAAAGAAATCATAAAAGAAACAGTCTCAAATCCTGACAAAATAAAACATATGTTATTTTAGCCATTCTGAAACTTAATAAATGTTAACTTAATCGTAATACTTGTACGATTTTTTTCAAAGCGCAGATACACAGGAAATAAGATCTTCGAATACTTTAAGGACTTGGTATGTGATTTCTCAAAGCCAAGCCGAACTCATTTGTTTTCAGAGCAGAAGGGTGGCAAAAGTCATGCATTTTTTAAGTTTCATAACTCGCTCAATTTAAGTGTTAAATGAATGGCACTTTTTTATCTTACTTGTCAGTGTAAAAGGAAAATTTTACTAAATATAACTTATAGGGCCGGGGGACCGTATAAAAATTTAAATTTCGTAATTTTTAAAGAAATGTTTTTATTGACCCAAATCGCTTTTAAAATATTTCATTACCTGATTAAAAACATTTTTTTAATTGGAACTATATGTCTATGACTAACGGTTTAGGAATTAGCCATTGGACACCGTTGAGACCGGACACCGTGCATATATATATATATATATATATAATTAGTTTGAAATCACAAATATAGGAATAAATTGATAAAGTTCTAAAGATGATTTAGAAAAGACCATATGAAACCAGTATGTAAAATAAGAAACTATGAATGACTCACAAAATCATCAGAGGAGCTTGTGAGTTCATTCATAGAAGATGCGTTGTATCATCCAATTTTGTCGGCATTAAGCCTAAAATGACAAAATTTAGCTACTTATAACGCAAAGATTACAGAAAATAGATAAGAAGCTAAGAGATCCAAAGAAAGATGCACCTCTTACAGGATATTAAAAATCATTAGAGCACTATACTTGAATGACATACTAAGAGTCAAAACTACTGCATATCAGCATGGAAAACAGAGTTAAGACTATTTTAACATGTGATCTACAGTTGAGCATCTGGGTGAAACCCATAACTGTGCTGCCATCTGGTGTGAGAAAGGAAAAATGTAAATTGGAACAGGATTAAAAACAATAATGTTTAGAGTTGCCATCTTAAGCCCCCCAATAAAATAAAATAAAATAAAATGAATGAAAATGATTGAAGAAATCAAGAAAAGACTTAGATTAACTTTTAGTAGAAAAACTAGAATGAAAATATAGGAATAAACTTAATAAGTACTGAGTGAATACAAAATAAAATAAAGAAAAGGAATAAATTAATACAAATAAATAAATAAAAAAATAAATAAAGAATTATATAAAAAAAATAAAAGGGCAATTGATTAAATTAACGTTTTAAAGATAAAAATTGTAATATAAAAAATGAGAATATAAATAAAATTTAAAAAGATGAGGAATATTTCAGATAGTAAAATTTAGCCTTGTATTATGTAAATAAATGTGAACATTTAAAAAGCAATGAGGAATATTGAGATAGTAAAATATATCCTTAAATAATGATGCAATATGTGAAAATTTATTATGTTAAATGCATGATACCCCATTTTTTTAAATTGTATGTCCATACAATATATAAGCATATATACATACACTTATACACGCTCACACATATAAAAACATATAAGGTTTTAAACATTTTTTTAGCATTCCCGACCTGAACCCTCCATAATGGTATTTTTATTTTTTATATTTTTTATGTTTATAGTGTGTAATGTATGGAAAAACATACACATACTCCAAACTTTTTTTTTAAGAATATATATATATATATATATTATATACATACATATAATATATATATATATATATATATACATACACATATATATATATATATATATATACATATGTATATATATATATATATATATATATATATATATATATATATATATATATATATATATATATATATATATATATATATATATATATATACATATAATTTTTGGTGTGTATGATTTTTATAATTTTTTCAGCAATCCACATCCCACCATCCATAATACTCTTTTCGATTTTTTAGTTTTTTTTAAACATATTAAATGACTATACTGGTAAGAAGTAGAAAAAAAAATGAAAATTATAATTTGACACATGCAGATATAAAAGAGATGGGATAATTATAAGACAATGCTAATTGCTTTAATTTAAAAATGTTAGGCTGTAAGAATTGGGAGGAACATAAACGTTTGATACGATGACTATGATTAAGCAGAATATTTCTATATACTAAAATTATTATACTAAATTATTATACTAAATTATTATACTAAAATTAATTAAAAAGCAGGAATTAAAGTTCATAAAATTAATTAAAAAGCAGGAATTAAAGTTCATAAAATTAATTACATTAAAGGAAAATTCATTACGTTTATCATAAATGTGAATGTTAGTGTGTTATTAGGGATAATATTAATGTTTCACATCCATAAAATTGATACTAGAATTATTTGAAAAGGTAGTACTAAGTTCTAGATTAGAAGGGTACTTTACAGGAAGATATATAGAATTATTATGTGTAACAGAAAGAATAATTATATCATCTATGTATCTGTAGATGAATAAATTATTATTAATAAATTTACGTTCACAAAAGTAAAGATATAAATCAGATTACATGCTTGATGAAGCAGCTCCTTGAGGTGTGTCCTGTATTTGAATAAAAAAAGCATTGTCTTGGAAAATAAAATTATGAAATAGTAGAAAGTTAGTCAAAGATGTGTAGTCAGTATCAATGTTATCAGGTAAATTTAATAAAGGAAAATATTCTATAAATAATGAATTGATAATAGAATGCAAGTCTTTTAGAATGATATTATTAAATAGGTCTTTGAAATCTAAAGTAATAATATTATTGACATTTGTTAATGGCTTTAGTTTATCGAAAAATTCAAAACTGTTTTTAATGCAGTGAGTGTTGTCTTTTTTAACTGATAACTCATAAATTTGTGTAAGAATATTTAAAAAGAGTGTATTGGCACAAGTATTATATGTATTACATCCTACAGTGACAGTGCGGAATTTAAGAGGATTTTTTAAAATTTTGGAATCATGACTACATAAGGATTATTGAGGTTGTTATTTTTAATGCCTAATAATTTGTGATAGCTTAATATATGATTATTATTTTCCTTTAAAGTAACATGATGAAGTTTGAAAATATTATATAGAAGTGACTGCTTTAGTTAGGAGGTGATGATAGTAATATTTGCATATGATAGCATAGTTGTTAGCAGCCTTATCTACATATATACATATATATATATATATATATATATATATATAACCATTAATTAAACATTACCGACCATCATCAAAAACTGCATTATTGTGGTGAATGAATTGACAATAAAAATGGATGTCCTAAGAAACGGCTTAATACGAATCCAAAGACTGAGTACTAGAGTTAAGGATATGATTAATGGCATTTTGGATTGGTGTCGTCAAGGATTCAAACAGGGTTATCCTCGCAATTTCATCAGGAGAATAACTAGTGAATTTATTAAGAGTAGCAGTTACGGAACTGAACTGAATTCAGTGATGGATGAGAATGGTGGTTTTGATGTGTTGATTGATCTAATGAGACAGAAAGATATTTTGTTAGATTTGGTAGATCAGTTTAGTTTTTCATGGTTTTTCATTTTTGGTCTCGGCGAGTGAAGGGGGACGTAGCATATGTAAAGTCTGACTTAACCCTGCAGAGCATGTCGTTAGCCATGCCGCTCGCCTTCTGTTCTGTTCTGTTTTTCTGTTTTGTTGTTATAAATATGTTCCTTAGTTTGGTTTTAAGTATTAATGTTTATGTTGGTTGTTTTAATATTTTTGATGTAGAGTTTCAGTTTAAATATGGTGAGTGATGAAGTTTGATATTTGTTTGTGGTTTTAAATATATATATATATATATATATATATATCCAAAAACCAAACCAAAAATTCGAAACCACGGAACTGATCCGAAGATAAAGATACTAAACCAAATGATAACGACAAAATAACTAAAAACAACTAACTTTAAAAACAACATGCTTTAAAAACGGCAAACTTTAAAATTATTCAAACTAAAACCAGAAGAAATTGAATCAATGGAGACAGGCGACAAGCACTTGCGACTTGTTATATATATACTAGAAAGGTAGCCCGTCAAAAATGACGGAAATTTAGATATAAAGATATATACAACTCATGTGCAAGAATATGAGTTTTCTCGCTTGTTCCGCAGTGATAGATGAAAATAACACATTTAAAGAACGAAACACATTTATGAAAAACTGTGTACAGTAGAAGACCACTAATCTGCACAGTTTGGTTCCAAGTGTTATGCAGATTTGAAGCTTTTTGTGGTCATGTCTATTCAATCTTTGTTTACATTTTTTTAAATTCATATATTGGACAATTTAGATTGTTAAGCCTTAAAAATAAATAAATTTTACACTTGAAGTAAGGTAAAAACTATTAAATTATCGTATACGATTTCATGAAATGGTATTATATGTGTGTGATTCACGATTTTGGTTACGACGTTGGAAAATTGGCTGCAACTTGTCATAATCCTAATAGTGTGGGCCGCTATAACAAAAAAAGTAACCAGTTTTTAGCAAAATTTCTGATATAAAGTAGTTTTCAAAAACTTGTGTAAAATTGCAGGCCGTTCTCATGTTATGTCAGTCCTAAGAATAATATTTCTAACACTGAAGAGTTTCCATGTGTATATGAAATTTAGAAAAGCTTCTCCAAAAGAAAGGTCCTGAAATGACATTGTAATTCCTCTAACTTCAAAGTTTAATCGGGCCCTGATGTTGGTTACTGAAATCTAATAAATACAGTTATTTTGAATATTACAACAGGATTAAACAGTTAAACTTATTTAACTTAAACCCGCTGTTACTTCCCGATGATGTTTTTTACTATTAAGAAAGAAAATTATTTAAATTTTTCAAATCATGCATTTATAATTTTTTTCCGTCTTTAATAACTAAATAATGAAAAAAATATGCTTTTGTTCTGAGCTCATAAATATGACAATAAAATAATGTAACTAAGACACATTGCAGAATTAAATCTTTGTGATTTCAAACCATAAACAAACGATACCGCCACCATTTTATCTACTATGATGTCATTAGAATATTGCCCATTGATTGTTGGAGAACTTACTTTGTGAATGATTACCTCAATGATTTAAAGTTTTTTAAGTTTCACGATGAATGAATCACTTGTGTTTGTTTAGGTTTATGGAATGAGATATTAAGCTGTGAACCTAATTTCAAATAAAGTTATCCAAGGATATATGTATTTTTAATTGAAATTAAAAACAATGCTTTGATCTCGAAACAAAAAGTTTTAGTTTGTATAATTGGTTATTTTTGTTAATTATTTATTTAGGTACTTTTCCATTATAGCGCATTTTTAAATAAAGCTTGGCGCAATTCGGGCATCAGAAAGTGAGATATGTTGCCAAAATATATAAACAGCTATGAAAACAAATCTAATGAATTTTATTTTTGTTTAAATATGCACTTATATACATAAAAAAATCGTTTCTAAATGTATATAATATTTTTTTTAATGCAAATTACGGCACAGATTTCAGATATGAACCGGGATACCTAACTGGCGCCAAAATGGTGTTATTTTGCCTGCAATGGTAACCCGGCTATTGTTTTTTTTATTTATCAATAAATTGTTTATTTACTTTTATTTTCTGTTTTTAATTATATAAACAGTTTTGTTCTATAGCTATTATTCAAACTTTTATTTATTTATAGTTATTTCCTTTTCAAAATGATAGCAAATAATTTAAAAATATATAAGTAACTGGTATTCGAAAGCGAGATTTCTGCCAAATTGGCGTCAGAGAAAAATTACGCCAACCCCGATGCGTATATGACATCTGTGCAAAAATTACGGCACAGATGACATATTCGCCCCATATTGGCACAATTTTTTTTCTGACGCCAATGTCATATACACACCGGGTACTTAACTCTCGCCAAAGTGTCGTTATTTTGCTTGATATGGTAACCCGAATGTTGTTGTTTATGCTGTTGATGTTTTCTCCAAATTGACGTCGGAAAAAAATCGCGCCAATATGGGGCGAATATGACATCTGTGCCAAAATTACTTCTGTTAAAAAATGGGTAAAAAAAATAATTAAAAAATGGGTAAATAGCTTTTTTTTTTACATTAAATAAAGGTACTTGTTAGTTATCCCGTCGACCAAATTACTGTCGCCAAATTGTAAGATTAAATGCCAATAATGGTTGACATTAAACATGATCATGTGTTTCTTACGTCATCAAGTGATTTTTAATTCGACGTTATATTTGTATTTTTATTAATGTTTTGCTAATTTAATTGATCTTTCGTTGTTTAAAATAAAAATTATGTCAATTTGTATAATTTGGCGAGTGGTTCGGCGATTTATATAATTTGGCGAAACTGGTCGACGGGATAGCTAAAAACTACCTAAATAAATTGCATACATATGGAAAAAATTGCTTGTGAGTAAATAGTTGAGCAGTTGTTGTTTGTTGAGCAGTAAATAGGTTGTCAGAAAATACGTTGGCAAACTTCTTTCTCGCCAAGCAACTTTTCTCCAAAGTATTGTACATAAGCAATGATTGCTAGAAATGCATTTTTAATTATGATATGCGCTTTTATGTTTCACTACATTTATGCATACTATACTGTATGTATAAATGCTACAGTTCATATGCAGGGCTACACAAAAGAATTCGTAAGGGTTACTGAGTATGAGAGTAAATTGCTTAAAGGTGGTTTTTAAAAGAGTTATGGGTTTTTACGCTGAACTGCATTTAGTTTACTAAGAAATGTTTGTAGAATATAGATAAAATGATATACAGGGTCGCGCAAGGAATTGGATACATAACTGTCTATGGATGATAATATCTGGAAATGTGGTTTCAGTAGTTTTAAGAGTAGTTTAAATTAAATTTTGGCTAAATAGTGGCATGTAATAACGATACTATTGGCTATAGACGGTAACTGCTGAAATCAATTTTTAAAATTTTTTATGAGTCTTCTAAAATGTTTACTTAGTTATCTTATTTCCCCAAATAACGAAGTTTTGTTAAAGCATTCAGGATGTGTTGGAAAGTGTTTCATATTCTATGCTTAACGCATGAATTTTCTTTCTTCTTTAGTCTTATTTTGAATTTATTTTATTCTTAATTTTTTAGTCTTATACTGCTTTATAGAAATTTTGGCACAGTTGTCATATACGCCAATTTGGCGAAAACATCAACAGCATAAACAACAACATCCGGGTTACCATATCAAGCAAAATAACGACACTTTGCCACCAGTTAATTACCCGTTGTGTATATGACATTGGCGTCAGAAAAAAATCGCGCCATAATCGCGTATATGACCTCTGTGCCGAAACTTTAATATTTAAATTCTTCGCTCCACACCCCTTACATATTGTACAAACTATAACACAGATAGCGCAAAATAATAGACAGTTTGGTACTTTTCCACTGTAGGAGCTTTGGCGTTTTTTTAAAAAAAGCTTGGTGTAATTTGGGCATCAGAAAGTAAGATTTGGGTTTGTTTCCGTTATACGAATACTTTTGTCGCCAAGCGTAATAGATGGCGCAAAATGAAAATCACGTGAATTGAAGCATTTGAAAAATAAAAGAAAAAACATTGTCAATACTAAAGTGAGCATTAAAAAAATATAACATTTGAAAATTCCAGACTTTTACGAACTATTTCATTAAATCACAATTATATACTTAAAAAATAAGTGAACAAATAACTGCTATAAAATAAAGCAATAAAATAAAACTCATATTAAACTGCTGGCATAAAATTAAAAATATCTTTTAGCATTTTGAAATAATTGGCGCATTAGCATACATTTTGGCATGGTGTCCGTATAACGGAAAAATATCGAGATTTGTTGTCAAATCATATAAACAGCTATGAAAACAAACTTGATGAGCGTTTTTGTTTGTTTTATATGTTTATTTTATATGTATATTATTGATGTTTTTATGTACAAATCACATCTGTTTCTTTATAAAATTAGTGAAACGTCTTTTTTATATTAAATAAATCGTATAAATATCGAAAGAAAATGCGTGTGTATATAAAATGAAACAGTGGATAAGGTTCCCGGAGAATATGTTGCCAAATTTCCTTTTTCGCCAAGGCACCTATACTGGAAAAGTACCTAAAGCACATTAAAATCACGCAGTTAGGAGCTCACACAGTACAGCGTCGTCTATTGGCGGTTATTTTATTAGTAGCATCGGGAGGAAGATGTAAAGATGTACTTTAAATTCTCACTCATAGATTTTGTAAAGTATCTTAAAAGAGTGGAGATTAAATTAAATTTCGGTGACCTCCGTTATGAAAGATTAATGGTTTTAAGTGGGAATTTCGCCAAATTAGCCAGCTATCACAAAGTTGGCTAACATTTGGCGCTACTGTGGTAACCCTGCATTAGTTTTTTTGAACAATTACTCATTTCAATGAGGCGGTCCTACCGGAATCGTGAGGGACACACAGAGACTTGGATTTTATATAAATAGATGTGTGTGTGTGTGTGTGTGAATTGATAATTTATAATGTCTTTTATAATACTTTTATATATATATATATTTAATTACACAAAATATTTAAACAATTAATGTTTCTGAAAATTAAAAATTATCAGCATAATATATCACAGGGAATAATTTTATTTCCTTTAACGGAATATTAACATAGTCTCATATTTTATGAAATCTCATATGTGATGCCTTGTGTTGTATAACATATATTAGAATTAACCCCTTGAGTACGTCATTGAAAACAGTGAACTGTTTTCAGCTACCAACACTGATGCCGCATCTGGCATTTATTTAGATATATTGAATTCACACCTTAAAATTTTGAATAGGAATTTTCTTTTACTTTATTTATGGAATATCCGTCATCTTATAAAGCGATAGTTTGGAATGCCTAAATAAACTAGTCGGAGGTGGCAATTTCAAAACGCTCCTTCTATCTCATACATGTTAATATTTCAAAATTCGCTACCACAGTTCCAAAATTAAACGGTAATCTATGCCCATTGTAAGGATTTTAAAGGTATGGAATTCTGTGCCTCAGTTCTTGAGGTATGGCAGTCGCTAAAATCGCTAATTTTTTTTTTTTTTTTAACTGTGTTATTCAAATGATACTAAGTATTTACTGAATTTTTATTTGAAGATATTATGATATTATAACGCACATAACATATTTTATATTTTTGGTTCAGAGGATGAAAGCCAATGCATAATTTAGAATATTAATTTTAATGGAAATATTTCATTTTCAGTAACTGCTATTCTATAATGTAAAAAGTAATTAAAACCACACAAATGGAATTTTTTAAAGTGAGCAAGTGAAATTGCTTATTATACAGTATTAATAATCCCAATGTGGAGTTTTATGTGAGCAAAATTGTATTGAATAATCATGTGTTTTTCAGTAAAATGAAATGGTGTTTGTTATAATTAACTGCGAGTTTTATAAGCACTTGATTTTAATTTTAATGCAACTATCAGAAACAAAAGTTTGAATGTTTAGCCCATTCCCTGCCATGATCCCCATTTGGGGATCACATGTATTTGGCAAGAAAGCGCTTTTCACACCAGTAAATATGAAGATAAATATATACTGTCTTTCACGAGACAAATTCCTTGATAAAATAGGATAAGAATTACTCTACTTTTAAAAGTGGTGGGAAATTCAAAATTTACATTTTAACATGGATAATAATTTGGGCGCTAATGGGTTAATTCATAAATAATTGTTTTATGCAGCCAGTCAGGTATATTAGTTAGTGCCATATTAGTTTTAATAATTTTGCAAAATTTGCAAGTACAATTTGAAAAAAACCATTTTTAAAGCCCGAAAACACTGAAAAAACACTCTTTAGGGGCTGTTCCTATATATCGCTATTCGTTAGGGGAAGGGGTCTGACACTTTATACCGTAATATACCAACCGAACGAGGGGTGTTTGTTTTTTATATCGTTACCATTTTTTATCCAAACATTTTTTTCTGTTATTTTTTATCTTACATCACAATAGTCTGTTATCGTTTATTGTTTTTTCTTCTCTTCATTTAAATTAGTAGAGTATGCAAATATTAAATGTGTAACCATACCTGTATATAATTGCAAAGTATAAATAGAAAAGGAAAGAAAATAGTGAAAATAAAACGAATTTTTAGACACTGATAACGATATCATCAGGGGTGAGGGGCGGGAGGAGGAGTTTCGAGAGATGATAACGTATGATATCGTAAGGGGGAAGGTTGTCTAAAATTGCCAAAAAGTTGGAACGTTATATTTGTACAGCCTCTTGAGGTTTTTTCGAACAAAAATAACATGTTTTTTTTGTTTTATTTGGTAGAGCACAGAGAAAAATTATTTAACTGCAACACGTATGATACAATGACCACATAAAAATTTAAAATGCGTAATTTGTAGAATGGAAAATAGCTTGACGTAAATGACTTTAGAAATAATAATGAACGGCATTTGAAGTTTTTTCAATTGGAATCATTATTCTAATTTTAACATTAGAGATTTTAGCTATTTGATTATCATAAGCGAGGGTATGTTATGTACACACATACTTAAATAACCTGCCGCAATGTTTATGTGCTTCTCAATAAAATTAAATTGTGTTTCTTATAATTAATTACGATAGCATTTGATTTTAGTAACACCAATGTATATGGGCCCATGGGGCCAAGCCACAAAAATAATTTGCTAATCCAGTCAACCCAATTTTCATTATTCTCATCCGTTACTTATTTATTTTTTAATTTCTGGAGAAAAAAAATATCTTCCGTCGACATTCCCTAAATCATTTTAGTTTCAAATGAGTTAAGGGTAGTATTTACAGACGCATTGGAGTTTAAAACCCCATCCCTCCATTTAAAAAATTATTATATTTTTTTTCTCAAAATATAAATTTCTTCATACTTGACCAGTGAGTATCAAGGTGCTGAAGTTTTATTAATTCCTTAGTGAGAATTGTGTCAATGATTGTTTACGTTAATGCTTTTTGACATCCATAAACCTCATAGGTGAATGAAATATGTTGCTCAAAAGTTCTCTTTGGAGAACAGGTCATCTGTTCAAAATGTTCCTTTATATTTTTAATTATAATCAGGCGCCTTTATTATTTTTTAATAGGCTTTTGTGAGTACCAAATTATGCGCTAAATTTCGCCGGTCTTATCTTGAATGAAAAAAAAATAATAATAATACAAATACACTCAAATACACTGAAAAAAATGCAGCAAGGAAACAGACAACAAAACTGGGACACAAAATGGAACTATCCGGATGTGCTAATCCCAAAATTTCTTTTTATCTCATACATGCTAATTCTTTAAAATTCGCTATCATAGTGCCAATATTAAAGATAACAAATCTATGCCCTTCATGGGGATTCTAAAAATGTGAAAAGCCATGCATTAGTTTTTGATATAACGCTATTACGAAAATCGTAAAAAATCCAACATTCCAGTCCCCCCTTTTGGGCGATTTACACCAAAACATAATCAGCACCAATATGTATCAAGGTTTAACTAAATCTGACTTTTGATAAAAATTTGTGCGTTACTTCTTCATAATCGTGAAATTTTCTGTATAGCAGAGCCACCTGTAGCGCGATTTAAACTAGAACGTAATCAGCATCAACTCATATCAAGGACAAACGAATCTGAAGTTTGATGAAAATCCGTGCATTTGTACTTGAGAGAGAGCTATTGCGGAAATCGTGAAAAATGCAGCATAGCAGCGCCACCTAATCGGCGATTTACGCCAAAACCTAATCAGCACCAATTTATAACAGGGATTAAATGAATATAATTTTTTATTAAATTCCGTGCACTAGGTTTTGAGATAGAGTGCTATAACATCTATGTCACACACTTACAAACAGACAGAGTCAAAGACTCACAGGCAAACATTTTGTAAAAACATGTTTTTCGGTTTCTCTGATAAATGAACCGTGTAAATACGCCAAAAAACGTAAGTCGAATTTTTTACGAAGCCTATACTTTCTTTTTGTAAAGATAGAAGAAAGTAAAAAGCGTCCAGCTTAGGCAGTAGGTTAGGTTGTGTCAGTATCCTCTTAATCTGATTAGTCATAATCCCATTTAAATACTACTGTCTCTATCATATGAAGGTGATAATGTGTTTAATATATATACAGGGTGTATCAGAACAGTGGTTACAAAATTTCATGTCAGATGGATAACATCTAGATAGTGGAAAACCACATAGCAATGGATTGTTAATTTTTACAAATATTTTGTCACTTAAAATATGGGGGAGGGGGGGGCGGGTCACTTTATACGCAGACTGGCTATACGCTATTACATACGGTATATGTTTTTGAAAGGGTTATTCAGGAAAATATCTGACAGGCTTATAAGTAATACACCCTACCAGTGGTGACGTCACAGACAACTCAACTCCGCATATCAAGCGCCAATTTTTTCCAAACAAACAACATAGTTCAGAGAAAGATAAAGAGGAAATGTGTTGGCATAGCATGAAGCTTAAATTGCAACCGTGAATCAGTTAAAAGTTATCACAATTCGATCCAAACACTTGCGGCTCGAATTGGAAATTTCTTGTAGTTCAATAAATTCAGCCCTAGTTACACGTGCTAGTCTTAATTTGATCGAAATTTGGCTTCATATTGAAAGCAATTCTGACAGTATTATACATTTCTAGTACATTTTGAACTTTATGGGTTTGTTTGGAACCCATTTGCCGTTGATATGTGGAGTTGAGTTGCCTGTGACGTCACACTGATAAGGTCTATATCAGAAACTGTCATGGTCATGTAAAAAGTGCTTCAGATATTAAGAATCCTGTAGAAACAGAACGTTCATATAATGTATCGCAATCTAATAATGGTCATTATTTAAGGACCTTGCGTCATCAGATGACGATCACTATCAGTCAAGAGATTCACACACACCTAAATCAGATTCTCTCACAAGGCACCCCCTCACTGACAAGCCCGTGTTAATACGTTCACTAAGCTCCAGGTTTCACTGCAATACAAGAAATATTTAAAGTAATATAATTCTATTGATTTAATGTATTTTAATACATTGAACAATGATTAATACTTCCAAAGATTGCATTTATATTCGTTATTAAGTTTTTTTTTTATAAAATGTTCAAAGAATCATTTTTTTTAGCATTTAAAACAAAATGCAGAGGAAACAACATTACAATTTTGCCCTTTTCCAAGACAGTCGGAGGGAAGCATGATTTTATGCAGTGACATTTATCACTGTACAGTGTAACTTTCTATCCATACAACGTTAATAGTAATAGTTCCTGAATTATTCTTGTGGACATTATCGGCGTGTAAGTGAAGCTTAAAACTTGCAGATATTCTATGAGGATTATTATCATGCGCACAAACTAAATTTTGGAAGATGATAGAGTGAGGTGAATTTACTATAACGGTTCTAAATGTTTAAAGGCTACTTGTTTTTCGAAGTAAGGATTTTGTTTTATGCAGCAAATTCGAGCATCAAATATGAAATATTTTTTGAAAACAGAAACATTTTTCGTGTGAATTCTTAATTATGGGCAATAAGTAATATTACTAATGATTTGTAAATTCATAAAAATCATTAATATATTTAATACATGACTACACAAATTGAAATTTAGAAAATAACATTCATATTTAAAAATTAACCTATTATTATTTCTTTCTTTGCATGTTTTTATCATTGAAAATGTTTTATGTTTTATTTAAAATACTTGGAAATAAATATTAATATTCTTGTAGTGCTATTACTATTAAACTGATCATTTTTAATGTGAATTGAGCTCTATTATAAAATATATTTCTACTTTCATTAAATTGGAATTATATAACATATAAAGTAGAAATTACAGCACTACAAATCTCTCTTTATTCTCGAGGCAGTCAGTGGAATCTTAATAATAATCTGGCATAATTTACACGTATAATAACATACATATGTTACTTGTCATATAATATATCTAAGTATATACTTATAATTAAGGCTACCCACTCTAAAGTTTTGTTGAATTAAACAAATTTACATAAACATTTTATGAAATTTGAAACGAATTTGACATTATTTAAAATTTAAATATATTTTTAGATCTTTGCATTTAAGGGCGACTTTACGTAATTTCAAAATTTCATTTCGATTATAAATTTTATTAAATGCATATAAAATATTTTTTCACGATATTTCAAATAGGTAAGAACGGCTTTCAGCATGGATGTTTAGGCTTTTATGTTTTCATTAAAATACTTAAGTAGTTTTAACTTTACCTTTTTCAAAAAATTAGAATTTTAAAGCAATGAAGTTTGTTTAGGGTATTACATTGAATAATTTATAGTTTTATAATAACTTGTCTATTCATATAAAAGAGTGCCTAACAAACTTGTGAACAGTTATGCAACTAATAATAAGCAAGGGAATGCTAAATTGAGACACGTGATATTACATACTAGTAATGGAATATTTAAAATTTCTTTTTTCAGTGTTTTTGAAGCTATGTTCTAAAATTCTATCGAAGAAAAAAAAAATAGAAATCTGTCTTTTTAAGATGTATTCAATATTACAAAAAACATTTTTTTGTAACATACCATGCACATGGTACCTAATTTGAAGCTACATTGGCTGTAAAATATCTGTTCGCTACGTCGTGCTTGTGCAGCCGTCGAATTTATTTTGCGATCCTGCAAGATATGCACATTATGAACAAAACTGTAAATCTATGCAAATTTAATATAGATTTTTATAATGTATTTTTAAACATCTCAAGATTGCCCTTTAATAACTAACACAATGAAAATACTAATACGTATTATTTTCCAATTCATAATCTCCATTTAAGAGAAGAATGTGTTAATAAACTCCATGTTAGTGAATGGACATTACAGCTATGAAGTTAATATTGTTCATAGTTTTTTTAAATTAATACTTACCTATTTGTAATTAGTATAAAATAATTGTTTACTATGATAAGTCTAAATCGATACATGACTACAAATATATAAAAAATATGCATTTGCGTACATATTTGTTCTTACAGAAAATTTCGCAGTTATTATTGCTCCATAAAATTCATAGTAATATTTTAAATAAAAAATATATATTAATACTAAACATTAATTAGCCTAAATTTATAATTAATTTGTTTTATTTTACTAAAAACTTTTGCTTTCTGGTAAATCGAAATGGGAACAACCCAAATTCTCAACTAGTTTGAATGCTATGTGATAAAACGGGTGTTCAGAGGTGAAGCTTCCCTAGAAAAAAAAATCGAAATGTAATAGAATTAAATGTTTTTTTTTTTTTTTTTTTTTTTTTTTTTTTTTTTTTGTATTCTGAAGTATCTTTATATATATGTCAACATAAGTGCTATACCTATTGAGACATTCATCTTTATGCTAATTTGTATCTCGATATCGAAGAATTTTGATGCCTTTGTCTATGTACAATTATTAACAGATTGTCTGACATTATATTCCATCTAAAGTTTCTGTCTATCAAGAGAAGCTGTCAGGTACAAAAGGTTTCTTTTCTTCATTAGAATGAATGAAATCTCAGAAGAATTGGACACGAAGCGCCATTTGCGCTCTACACAAAAAGATTGCACTAGTCTTACGTAATCTGTCACATTAAAAATCGTATTATTTAGCTACATTTTAATTTTCGGTAAAGTATTTTCCAAAGTTACCGTTAAGTTTCAAGACGTATATTTAAAAAACCGGGAAATGGGTATTTTTGCAATTTGTGGAAGTTTCGATTTAATGATTATTACACCAAGCTATTTACATGTGTTTTTTCACTGTTTTTTCTCTAATACCGAATATATTATTTATGTACTTGTGTCATGAGTTGTAGCACAATTTCAAATGTCAATTACTTTATCAATATCACATGCAGTTTGAAATTGTTCCGATAGGTTAGATATATTTAAATTAAGTAACAATAGCAGTAAAATGTTTAATATATATGTGTGTGTGTGTGTGTGTGTTCCTTTAATTGTTTGTCGCATTAATATGTGTATTCTGTTATTTTTTATCCTACATCACTATAGTCTGTTATCCTTTTTTTTTCTTCTCTTCATTTAAATGAATAGATTATGCGAATATTAAATGTATAATCATACCTCTATATAATTGCAAAGTATAAATAGAAAAAGAAAGAAAATAGTGAAAATAAAATGAATTTTTAGGCACTGATAACGATATCATTAGGGGGGGGGGGGAGGAGTTTCGAGATATGATAACGTATGATATGGTAAGGGGAAAGGTTGCCTAAGTTGGCCAAACTAACTAGGTTGCCTAAATTGCCAAAAAGTTGGAACGTTATATATGTACAGCCTTTTAAGGTTTTTCGAACAAAAATAATCTTTTTTTTTTGGTTTTGTTTTATTTGGTTGTGCACATAGAAAAATTATTTAACTGCAACATGTATGACACAAGGACCACATAAAAATTTAAAATGCGTAATTTGTAGAAAGAAAACTAGCTTGACGTAAATTACTTTAGAAATAATAATGAACGGTATTTGAAAGTTTTTTCCAATTTAAATCATTAATCTAATTTTAACAGTAGAGATTTTAGCTATTTGATTATCATAAGCGAGTGTATGTCATGTACACACATACTTAAATAACCTGCCGTAATGTTTACGTGTTTTTCAATAAAATTAAGGGGTCTCAGGACTCTTAAAGCTTTAAAATTTTCGAAATTTTAATTTTTTTAGATGTTAAACTTCTATCTTTTCTGAGCATTTTGGTATATTTGTTTCCTTGAAATTCCCATTAGAACAGGAGTTATGGCTTTTAAAATTATACCCGCACCATAGCTAAAGCGGCGTTTCTAAAATTTTGAAGTCATTTTTCTCCAAATAACGTTTTTGGGCATAACGCACACGATATCTCAAAAACTTCTGAATATTTTTTCATGGAATTTTCAAAACACATGTTTCATGTTAGTCTGTATAAACTGAACCTAAAATTTCCTTTTTATTGTTAAAAAAATATATGTTTTTTAGGTGTTTACATTGTTGAAATTTTCAAAATTTTGCATTGGCTAACTAGAACTTTGCATTCAAAATATAAAAATGCTTTAAATACAAATTTATTTAAGTTCAGGTTAATTATTACAATCTGATGTATGAGTACACACCAAAACTTTTATTCAAGTGCAAAATTTATTTTGTAATCGTGCGCGTAATCTGTTATGCCGATTATCTGATCTTCAAATGTCTGACAATTTGGGGCTCCCTGTAAATACTAATTCTACATCTTGCAGTTTTTTTAAATAATTGAAATGGAGAAACATACTTATATCTTTCATTCCCAATTAAAATTGTATCTTAATATCAAATACATTTTATGATATTAAATGTTGAAAATGGACTTTTCTTTTTCATTTTCTCCAATTTTAAGAGTCCTGAGACGCCTTAAATTGTGTTTCTTATAATTAATTACGATAGCATTTGATTTTAGTGACGCCAATTTATGTGGGCCCATGTGCCCAAGCCCAAAAAATAATTTGCTAATCCAATCAACCCAGTTTTCATTATTATCATCCGTTACTTATTTATTTTTTAATTTCTGGAAAAAAAATATCTTCCGTCGACGTTCCCAAAATCATTTTAGTTTTAAATGAGTTAAGGGACAGACGTTAATTTACAGACGTCCAATTTACAGACGCATTGGAGTTTAGAACCCAATCCCTTCCTTTAAAAAATTATTATATTTTTTCTCAAAATATAAATTCCTTCATACTTGACCAGTGAGTATCAAGGAGCTGAAGCTTTATTAATTCTTTAGTGAGTATTGTGTCAATAATTGTTTACGTTAATGCTTTTTCACATCCATAAACCTCATAGGTGAATGAAATATGTTGCTCAAAAGTTCTCTTTGGAGAACAGGGCCTTTCTTTCTTTCTTTTCTTTTTTTTTTTTTTTTTTGAAAATAGGCTTTTGTGAGTACAAAAGGATGCACTAAATTTCGCCTCTCTTATCTTGAATGAAAAAAATAATAATGAAAATACACTCAAATACACTGAAACTTATGCGGCAAAGAAACAGGGAGCAAAACTGGGACACAAAATGAAACTATCCGGATGTGCTAATCCCAAAACTTCCTTTTATCTCATACATGCTAATTCTTTAAAATTCGCTATGATAGTGTCAGTATTAAAGATAACAAATCTATGCCCTTCATGAGGATTCTAAAAATGTGAAAATCCATGCATTAGTTTTTCATATAGGGTTATTGCGAAAATCGTAAAAAATCCAACATGCCAGTCCCCCCCTTTTAGGCGATTTACACAAAAACTTAATCAGCACCAATATTTATCAAGGTTTAACTAAATCTGACTTTTGATAAAAATGTGTGCGTTACTTCTTCATATAGTGCTATTGCGAAAATCGTGAATTTTTCTGCATAGCAGCGCCACCTATAGCGCGATTTACACTAGAACGTAATCAGCATCAACTCATATCAAGGAAAAACGGAATCTGAAGTTTGATGAAAATCCGTGCATTTGTTCTTGAGACAGAGCTATTGCAGAAATCGTGAAAAATGCAGCATAGCAGCGCCACCTAATCGGCGTTTTGCGCCAAAAACTAATCAGCACCAATTTATAACAGGGATTAAATGAATATAAATTTTTATTAAATTCCGTGCATTAGGTTTTGAGATAGAGTGCCTATAACATCTATGTCACACACTTACAAACAGACACAGTCAAAGACTCACAGGCAAACATTTTGTAAAAACATGTTTTTCGGTTTCTCTGATAAATGAACCGTGTAAATACGCCAAAAAACGTAAGTCGAATTTTTTACGAAGCCTATACTTTCTTTTTGTAAAGATAGAAGAAAGTAAAAAGCGTCCAGCTTAGGCAGTAGGTTAGGTTGTGTCAGTATCCTCTTAATCTGATTAGTCATAATCCCATTTAAATACTACTGTCTCTATCATATAAAGGTGATAATGTGTTTAATATATATACAGGGTGTATCAGAACAGTGGTTACAAACTTTCATGTCAGATGGATAACATCTAGATGGTGGGAAACCACATAGCAATGGATTGTTAATTTTTACAAATATTTTGTCACTTAAAATATGGGGGAGGGTATCACTCTATACGCAAACTGGCTATACGCTATTGCATACGGTATATGTTTTTGAAAGTGTTATTCGGGAAAATATCTGACAGGCTTATAAGTAATACACCCTACCAGTGGTGACGTCACAGACAACACAACTCCGCATATCAAGCGCCAATTGATTCCAAACAACATTGTTCAGAGAAAGATAGAGAGGAAATGTGTTGGTATGGCATGAAGCTTAAATTGCAACCGTGAATCAGTTAAAAGTTATCACAATTCGATCCAAACACTTGCGGATCGATTTGGAAACTAATTGTAATTCAATAAATTCAGCCCTAGTTACACGTGCTTGTCTTATTTGATCGAAATTTGGCTTCATATTGAAAGCAATTCTGACAGTATTGTGCATCTCTAGTACATTTTGAAATTTATGGGTTTGTTTGGAACCCATTTGCCGTTGATATGCGGAGTTGAGTTGCTTGTGACGTCCCACTGATAAGGTCTATATCAGAGACTGTCATGGTCATATAAAAAGTGCTGCAGATATTAAGAATCCTGTAGAAACAGGACGTTCATATAATGTCTCGCAATCTAATAATGGTCATTATTTAAGGTCCTTGCGTCATCAGATGACGATCACTATCAGTCAACAGATTTACACTCACCTAAATCAGATTCTCTCACGAGGCATTAAGCTTGATTTTATGCAGTGGCATTTATCGCTGTACAGTGTAACTTTCTGTCCATACAACGTTAATAGTAATATTTCCTGAATTATTCTTGTGGACATTATCGGTTTGTAAGTGAAGCTTAAAGCTTTTGCAGATATTCTATGAGGATTATTATCATGCGCGCAAACTAAATTTTGGAAGATGATAGAGTGAGGTGAATTTACTATAACAGTTCTAAATGTTAAAAGGCTGCTTGTTTTTCGAAGTAAGGATTTTGTTTTATGCAGCAAATTCGAGCATCAAATATGAAATTTTTTTTTGAAAACAGAAACATTTTTCGCGTGAATTCTTAATTATGGGCAATAAGTAATATTACTAAGGATTTGTAAATTCAAAAAAAAAAAAAAAATCATTAATATATTTAATACATAACTACACAAAAATCAAGTTTAGAAAATAACATTCATATTTAAAAATTAACCTATTATTCCTTCTTTCTTTGCATGTTTTTATCATTAAAAATGTTTTATGTTTTATTTAAAGTACTTGGAAATAAATATTTATATTTTTGCAGTGCTATTACTATTAAACTGATCATTTTTAAAGTCAATTGAGCTCTATTATAAAATATATTTCTACTTTCATTAAATTGGAATTAAAGTATAAAGTAGAAATTACAGCACTTCAAATCTCTCTTTATTCTCGAGGCAGTCAGTGGAATCTTAATAATAATCTGGCATTATTTACACGTATAATAACATACATATGATATTTATTATATAATATATCTAAATATATACTTAAAATTAAGGCTACCCACTCTAAAGTTTTGTTGAATTAAACAAATTTACATAAACATTTTATGAAATTTGAAACGAATTTGACATTATTTAAAATTTAAATATATTTTTACATCTTTGCATTTAAGAGCGATTTTACGTAATTTCAAAATTTCATTTCGATTATAAATTTTATTAAATGCATATAAAAAATTTTCACGATATTTCAAATAGATAAGAACGGCTTTCAGCATGGATTTTTAGGCTTTTATGATTTCATAAAAATACTTAAGTAGTTTTAATTTTACCTTTTTTCAAAAAATTAGAATTTTAAAGAAATGAAGTTTATTTATGGTATTACATTGAATAATTTATAGTTTTATAATAACTTGTCTATTCGTATAAAAGACTGCCTAACAAACTTGTGAACAGTTATGCAATTAATAATAAGCAAGGCAATGCTAAATTGAGACACGTGATATTACATACTAGTATTGGAATATTTAAAATTTCTTTTTTCAGTGTTTTTGAAGCTATGTTGTAAAATTCTATCCAAGAAAAAAAATAGAAATCTATCTTTTTAAGATGTATTCATTATTACAAAAAACATTTTTTTTGTAACATATCATGCACATGTTACCTAATTTGAAGCTACATTCACTGTAAGATATGTGTTCGCGACGTCGTGCTTGTGCAGCCGTCGAATTTATTTCGCGATCCTGCAAGATATGCACATTATGAACAAAACTGTATGTCTATGCAAATTTAATATAGATTTTTTATAATGTATTTTTAAACATCTCAAGATTGACCTTTAATAACTAATACAATGAAAATACTAATACGTATTATTTTCCAATTCATAACCTCCATCTAAGAGAAGAATATGTTAATAAACTCCATGTTAGTGAATAGACATTACAGCTATGAAGTTAATATTGTTCATAGTTTTTCAAATTAACACTTACCTATTTGTAATTAGTATAAAATAATTGTTTACTATGATAAGGCTAAATCGATACATGACTACAAAAATATAAAAAATATGCCATTGCGTACATATTTGTTCCTACAGAAAATTTCGCAGTTATCATTGCTCCATAAAATTCATAGTAATATTTTAAATAAATATATCTATATTAATACTAAACATTAATTAAGCTAAATTTATAATTAATTTCTTTTATTTTACTAAAAACTTTTGCTTTCTGGTAAATCGAAATGGGAACAACCCAAATTCTCAACTTGTTTGAATACTATGCTATACAACGGGTGTTCAGAGGTTAAGCTCCCCTAGAAAAAAAATCGAAATGTAATAGAATTAAATGATTTTTTTTGTATTCTGAAGTATCTTTATATATATGTCAACATAAGTGCCATACCTATTGAGACATTCATCTTTATGCTAATTTGTATCTCGATATCAAAGAGTTTTGATGTCTTTGTCTATGTACAATTATTAACAGATTGTCTGACATTATATTCCATCTAAAGTTTCTGTCTATCAAGAGAAGGTGTCAGGTACAAAAGGTTTCTTTTCTTCATTAGAATGAATCAAATCTCAGAAGAATTGGACACGAAGCGCCATTTGCGCTTTACACAAAAAAGACTGCACTAGCCTTACGTAATCTGTCACATTAAAAATCGTATTATTTAGCTACATTTTAATTTTCGGTAAAGTATTTTCCAAAGTTACCGTTCAGTTTCAAGACGTATATTTAAAAAACAGGAAATGGGTATTTTTGCAATTTGTGGAAGTTTCGATTTAATGATTATTACACCAAGCTATTTACATGTGTTTTTTTTTTACTGTTTTTTTTTCTCTAATACTGAATATATTATTTATGTATTTGCGACTTGAGTTGTAGCACAATTTCAAATGGCAATTACTTTATCAATATCACACGCAGTTTCAATTTGTTCCGATACGTTAGATATATTTAAATTAAGTAACAATAGCAGTAACACGTTTAATATATATATATGTGTGTGTGTGTTCCTTTAATTGTTTGTCACATTAATATGTGTATGTTCGATATTGTTTCTTTAAAATGAATAAACGCATATAAAACACATTCACATAAAGAATAAAAAACGTTTAAATCATGCTATTACAAACAATTTCTTATAAGAATAAACATATTATAAAATTAGCTTTTCTCATTTAAAAATAATATTTAAAATTGCATATTAAACTATTTAAAAAGTTTTTAACTGAAAATTTAACTTTCTGAAAATAGGTGTTTGAGATACTTACTTAATTACAGTATAATGCGGTTATCAGAAAACACTTTTTTGCACCAATGTACTTTATTCATTTTTTATAGCATCAAATGTTATGAATATAAAATTTACTTCATTTATTCATGATCCGCGAATATGTCTTTCAGTTCATGAAAATAGACAAATATCCATTACCATCAACTTAAAGTCTACGATCATTAATCTATATTATATCTGTATTATACACTATAGCGCTAGTTGCGATTCCGTTACCTCTATTATATCTATATTATAAAGGACAAACATATCTGTGCGTAACACATACGTCATTTTGCGAATGGCAACACTTTGAAATTTGAAATGAAATTTTGGTTTTGCAATTTTCTTTACTGCAAAATTTTAAACTTCTAAACATCGCACATTTTAAATATTTACACCGTCGTATAAGGAAAAAAATGTACTTTTTAATGCAATTTGTTTAAAAGCTGTATTTCAATTTAATTTTGAAACATTAATTTTTTTGTAGTTTTTAATACATTTTTTGTAATTGTGGCAACTGGAGTACTCCATTTCTGTTGAATGTCATGGAGGCTTGAAAGTAGAGGGAAATAATCACGGAGGAAAGAAAATAATATATTACTGTACCTTTTGCTGCCATTTTCTCATAAAAACGGAAAAAAGAAATTGAAATTATAATGCGTGATATGCCAGCGATTTTTTAAGTTTCCACATATCGCACATTTTCAATTTTTACACCGTGAAATACAGAAAAAAATCTGTTTCAAATGCAATTTGTTTGAAAATTATATCTTAATTGGCTGAGTTATTACGACTTTTAAAAAACTAGCCGCCCGTGGAGACCAGTTTGGCATGCTAGGCATTGTATCATGTTACTTTTATTCATAATTTAATTTACTTGCTCAATCCTTCGCCAAATCGGAAGATTCTGATAGAGAAATCAAGAACTCGGTATTTTTATGTTAGTCGGGCACAGGTGATAAATCGCCAAACATTGTACCCGTCGCATTTTTTTTTCATATTTCATTAATTTAGTTTAAAATATAATACTTTATCTCATTTTAAAATGATATCTTTAATTTAAAACTGAAACATTTCAAATTCACGAATTTCACTTAAATAAAATTCTTAAAGAAAAGAAAAGAATAAATACCATAAACCCTTTAATTTCAACATCAGAGCATTGTTTTAATATACCCCTCGAAAAATAAAAAATGCTGCTGGCGAGTTAAAAAATGCTATTGGCGAGAATTGCGCCCAGCTAACATAAAATTACGAACTTTTTTCGATAATAGCAACTTTTATGTAGTTTTATTCGAAAAAAATATTTTGATGAAATAGGTTGCCAGAAAATACGTTGCCAAATTTCTTTTCTCGCCATGGACCTTTTCTCTATTTCGCTAAGTACCTATACTGGAAATTTATTTATTTATTGTATTTTAAATGAGATGAATAAAAGACGGCACACATGTCATATACGCACCACGTTAGCGCGATTTTTTCTGACGCCAATGTCATATACGCACCGGGGTATACATAACTGGCGCCAAAGTGTCGTTATTTTACTTGATATGGTAACCCGGATGTTGTTGTTTATTTATTAATAAATTGTTTATTTTCTTCTATTTTTTAAAATTATATAAATTGTTTTGTTCTATAGTTATTAATTGAACTTTTTTTTATTTATTGTTATTTGCTTTTTAGAAATATTACACAATAACCAAATGAGATGCGTTTCATTCAGCAGTTGCCATTAAACAATTAACAAATAATCGCGATTTCTGTGCCACGTACAAAAGATCAGAATTTGTTTCCGTCTAATGTTCAATAACAAAATTACTATCCATAACTTTCTCTATAGAAAAATAAATGAAATAATGTAAAACAAAATTAACAGACGATTGAACCACGCGCTTAAAGCACTGAAATGATATCGGAAAAACAGCTGTAAGTCGCAAAATGTAGGGCTAATAACTCCTGGCATGCGGTGACATGTGAAAGTATCGCTTTTTATAAAGTTTAAAAATTTATTTGATTGCATAATTGATATTTTTCAGATAACAATTATTTTTTATGTTTGTCGGCAATCTAAAATATATATTACATGTAAAAAAAATAATTACAATTTTTAAAAAAAAGAGGGGTTTTCACCTATACTTTGTATCCCGAGGAGCTCGGGTTCGGTCCCCTTGTAATAATTAAAAGCGCAATTACAATGATCAGTGAAATAAATAAGCTTTTTTTTTTTGCATTAATGTTTATAATCATAAAACTTAATTATAAACGTTTGCGCATTTCAAAATGAATAAAATCGGACACAGCTTTAATGTTCAAAGCAAACATTTTCAGGGCAAAATTTAATAATCGAACTTACAGACAACAGTTGGAGTCAAATTATTCCGATTCTGGTAACATGTTGTTAGAGTGCATGAGAATTGTAATATGAAGTTAATAATACTTCAAACTCCGCTCACTAATTTGTATAAAATGATTTTGAAAAGGAATAGAAATCTTTACTGAGGCATAGGATAAAAGCGCAAGATTGAGTCACCATCTACTATTTTCAACTTATACTAAATACGAATGTTAAAGATATTCCGTGCATTTGACGGGGATAAATATCTATGGCTAAAATATTTCAAAACACTATATAGCAGAGTCATTATTTGTGCGATATGCATCAAAATCTAATCAGCACCGTTTTATGTCAAGTTCTATCTGAATCTAAAATTTGATTAAAATACGTACTTAAATTTTTGAGATTGAGAGGACACAGATTCGTGCCAAACAAAGACTAGAATTCAGACAGACAGACATTATTCAAAAATAATCAAATCGGTTCATGACATACAAAAACATATAAATCTATAAAAAAAAAATCTGTAATTTCCAGTATTCCAATACTTTTTTATATACATAGAAATAAGAAATAAAGAATATTATTCCAATTTCTGCAGTATTCAAATGCACATATTTACATTTTGCAGAATTGTAGAAGATAGAAATTCAAATGAAATGTCGAACAGAAAATTTTGCTTACTCTTCTTTAAATTGCATTACCGTAATTCGGAGAAGTAAAATAATCTCATTGAAAAATATAAAATACGCTGAATATTCTTTCTTTACCGAAATTCGGGGAAGTAAAATAGGAATGTCATTGAAAAATATAAGATTCGCAGAATGTTATTCCATGCCTATTTTTTTCTTGATTTACGATGTTACATTTTAAATAGGCTGAATTATGCAGTATTGTGAGTATTATTATGCAACAATAAATATTTTTTTTATAAATTCTGTCAATTCGTTTAAATGATTTCATGTATTAAACTTTGAAGATTTTATTTATCGATATATTTTCAAATTCACGATTGTATTTTTTCTTAGCTCTGCGTGTAATAATAGTAAAGTGACTGAAAATACACTCAGTTCAGGCAATTTCTGTTTTAAAGAATTTTTGAAATTTGACCACTCCAAAAGATATGTCTCTGAAGTATTTTTATCTAAAAAATATTTCTCTTAAAGTATAAAAAAAAACCCTGTAAAGTAACTAAATTTTTTCTAGGAAACTCGGGATTCCTAAAACATTTTATGTAACGGCAACTACAAAAATCCATGAAACAGACAAACATTTGCATCGTAAATCAAAAGGTCTGAAATGGTATAGCTATAGAAATGTGTACCTTTACAAAAAATAGTGTTGTAGATTTACATATTTTTTTGTAAAGTGTACAGATATAACTTCTGTAAGCATACAGATTTCTATAAGTTTGCATCTGTAGAATTAAGGAATTTTTTTACAGTGTATGTTTCATATTGACAAGTACTTATAAAGGATAAGTGACAAACATTTTATGTTTGAAAAACGTTTTTTAATGTATGTGATGCATTAATATTATTGGAAATCCATCTCAGTATTTGCATATTATAAGAAACGAAGAAAAAAATCATGTCAAATTTATTTATATTAATGTGGTTATTTCTTTACTGATATACTAAGATTTGATGTCCTTCATCGGATTTTAGTTATTACTAACTATGTTTTTTCAGGTTCTTTTAATAATATGACAATTTTGAGCTTCCAATTTTCTTTAGTGAATCATTAAATGAATTAAAAATATGTAATTGATATGAGAACTTGTTAAAACTCATTTCTCAAACAAAAAACTTTGGAAATTGTTCTAGCCTTCAAAAGGTGAAAAAAGGAAGATTTTTAAAAATATTTCATGTACGTCACCTTGTCCCACGTGGGAGGTAGGATGATAAATCAATAAAAATACTTAAATGTGTTCCTATATATCTTCATTCAAAAGATTTTACAGGATCCCGCGAATATCCATAATTTATACAAAACAGGAGGTAATTTGAAAACTCAAAAAGGAAAATCACATCCCAATTGCACGGCTGGATTGTTTTAAATTCCAACCACAAGAGTCAGTAAAAGCCCAAGATTTACGCACAAAGCATTGGAACCAGGCTTCATCTTTACCCTAATACCTACAGGTAATGCAGATTTTACTATCATAATCTTCATATAACTGTGATGATTGGTATCGATATTAGTGATCTCCTCTGAGTATGAATAGTCCTTGTCATTTTTCCTCATCACCAACATATTTGTTTGAACTTTGTTTAACGGTATAACGTTCATTGACAATAACATAAATTCATATGACTTTTTACGTTTTGAGTTCTATTTGCAGAATATTTAATAAGAGATTGAAATATCTTAATATATATATGTGATTCCTTGCAATGTGTGGTCAAACAATTACAACAATATTCACTTTAAAATAGAACTTTGTATTGGAATTACTTACAGATTGCCTTAAATTAAACAGTTGATAATGAGTTACATGAAAATTTATCAAAGACCTCTTGTGCACCATGCCATGTGCATGTTCGTATGTTCAGACGTAAAAAAACTGACTCCATCATTTTACTTCTTTTCCTCTATAATACATCGCCAAAATCACAAGATAGATAAAAGATATTTTTAAATAGATTTAAATTAAAGAAATGGCAAAACAGTAATTATAGACTTTAAAACTCGAGGCTTAAAACTTCCACAAGATATAAAAGAAAATCAATCTAAGGTAAGAATAGCAGTAAGAAAAGATTGAGGCAGAGAGTACACATTAGCGCAAAGCTATTTCCTTACAGTTTTGAATAAACATCATTTGATTTGTATTTTCAAATTTTTTGAACTATTTTCCATAGATTAATTATTTCAGTACTAAGCAACTAGCGCTATAGTGCACAACACAGATATAATATTGATTAATGATCATAGACTTTAAGGTAATGTTAATGGATATTTATTATTTTAACACAATCAAACTGATTGGTAAAGTTATCATACGAATTTGAATATTTCCAACTGAGGGAAAAAGTCCCAGTCTGGGCATTTTTTCGCTCAGTTGGAAATATTCAAATTCGTATAATGGATATTTGTCGATTTTCATGAACTGAAAGACATATTCGCGATCAAAATATATATTTAATATCGATATTTTTTTACTTCCGAGCACGATAACTCTACATGTAATTGAAGGTAATGATTCGAAACTATATTATTTATCTTTACTAGATCATTTTCTTCAAATTGAACTAAAATCTAAGAAATTCAACACAAATTATTAAATGTATGGGTATTCGAGTTACAAAAATTATGAAAAAGAAAATCATATTTTTATTTTGAAAATCAAAAAACTTTAAAAAATTTTTGTATGATATTATAATATAAATTAATGATCACAGACTTAAAGGTAATGTTAATGGATATTTGTCGATTTTCATGCACTGAAAGACATATTCGCGATCAAAAGATATATTTAATAAATATATTTGCTGCTTTACGTTTCTTTTGTCCCTTCAAATCTTCGATTTACCGCGGAATAGCCATGAAAAAGTATTTCGAATTTTATCGACCCACATTAATGTACACACACCACACGGTTTATATAACTTTTATTCATCAAGAAAATATTTAACAAATTTGAGATTTCTATTTTTAGCAAGTAACATCTATATACAGCAGCATGAAAAATTCTGTTAACTCTTTATGTGATATAATAATTTTTATAGACACCAAATACTAAGCTAAAATATAATGCATCTCGGCAACTCATACACAAATAACCTACAACATGAATGCATTTCTATTCGACAAAAATATCTTAGAGTACTAAAAATGTAGGTAATTTCGAAAATACATAACACGATTAAAAACAATTCACTCCGAAGAACAGTAAGACTTCCAAATTTCGTCGAGTTTATCCGCATATGAGGTATAGAATTCATACACAATACGTATTGCATGAAGAGTGCATACGACCATTGAAATCTTTAAAAAATCGATTTTTTTAATTCATTTGACAGCTAATGTTTATATGAACAATTTCCCACAAACTTCATGAATTTATTCTTAAAATTGTGCTCATTATAGTAAAAAAGAAAATCAATTAGCCTTGGTCTGTTAAAATCGAAACATTTATGTTTAAACTGATTTTTCTCAGAGCGATATTTTTTTACTTGCGAGCACGAAAACTCTAAATGTATTAAAAGTAATGATTCGAAACTTTATATTTATCTTTACTAGATCATTTTCTTCAAATTGAACTAAAATCTGAGAAATTCAACACAAATTATTAAATGTATGGGTATCCGAGTGACAAAAATTATAAAAAAAATTCATTTTTTTATTTTGAAAATCAAAAACTTTACATTTTTTTTTGTTTATTCATTAGATTTTAGTCCAATTTATTTTTGTAATATTCTTAAACTTATATTAAGCGTTTCAAAATTCTATTGGTTTGAGATATTTTTAAATCATGCGCGCCAGCTATATACAATATCATTAATTTAAAAAAAAAAAAAAAAAAAAAAAAAAACATATATTAAGGAATAATTGCAGTGCCAGCAAAAAAATCTTGACAGTCATTGTAAATTTCTAAAAAAAGCCCTCATTTGAAACCACTGTCAGGACTAAACAAAAAGGGAGAACTCTGAGTCATCTAAAGCTGTAAGGGCCACAACTCCATGAGACAACATGTGATAGAAACTGTCGCTCGCTTCTTTTATTTAAAGCAGCAAAAAGTAAAATAAAACATCTGAACATTAAGATTGTGGCTAGAATGTCAAGATTATTTTTTTTTGCTGTGAATGTATTATCAATTAATTATAAAGTGTTTAATGCAGATTATATATCATATTACCTGGAGAACACATTATAGTATTAACAACAACAACAACAACAAACTGAGGGTATTAGTGTAAAAATGAGTGCATGGGGCCACTTTAAATATCTGCCACCGAAATAAAAATTGTCATCTGTTTAAAGGGTCGTATGACCCGTTAAATTTCGGTGAAATTAAAAAATGCGTATCCCATCTTAAAACGCTTTTTCAGGATTATCGGTTATAGATATTACTGAATAACGCTAAACAAATTACCTATATTTTCGGTTCTCTGTAAATGAAGAAACAAATGTTATACTCTGGGCAAGCATTTTGTAGTAATCCTTATCAAAGCATTCATTATTAATTAAATAATACAATTTTAATATCTTTAAAATTCATTACAAGCAGTTTTCCTCATAACCATTAATGTAACGGAATTATTTTGTTTTGCAAGGGATCGATGCATGTTATGCAGTCAGTATTCCACACAAAATATACTGTCGATTTGTTACCCGTCAATAATACATATAAATTCCATTCTGTGTGAATTAGTTTGACTTTATAAAGATCCACTGTAAACTTTTCTCCGTTAGCTCTGAAAATAACAGAATTATTATGTGTTTCCCCAAAAGTATAAATGCTGCACGTTCTAATTTTAATATTGAATGTCCTATGGTTATCACCGATAACATATACTAAGCCGATAAATACATCAGTATATATTTACGCGAGATTGTCCACCGACAGACAGTTATACATGGTGTGTTCACAAAGTTTCAAGACTGGTTTGATAATTCAAAATTTATTAAACGTTTTTGTACCGCGAACTAAAATTCTTCGAAATATGACCCTTGGGCATCAATACACCGCTGCCAGCGTTTTTTCTATTGTTCATAGGCCCTATAGAAGTCTTCGCACGAAAGGCTGTTAAGGGGACCTCGTCGAAGCTGCCTGGATCTATGCAATCGTGTCAAATTGCTTTCCTGTGAGGTCTTTCTTGACCCAGGGAAACAAAAGAAATGTACTCGGACCGAGGTCGGGCTGTAAGGGGCTTGCAGCAGTATTGTCACGTTAAATATAGACAAAACTGATGGAGCACTCCAGAGAAAAACTAACCTGACCCGTCGCGTCCGCCCAGACATCAGAAACGATTGGATTGTTCCCCACGACAATGCACTCCTCACACGTCGCTCGCCGCCGCCGAAGTTTTGGCTATCTTTAACGTAGCAATACTACCGCAAACCACCTACAGTCCTGACCTCTGTACCAGCAATTTTTTTTTGTTCCCCTGGGTCAAGAAAGACCTGAAAGGGAAGCAATTCGACACGATTCCAACGATCCAGGCAGCTTCGACGATGACCCCTTAACAGCCTTTCGTGCGAAGACTTCTATAGGGCCTATGAACAATGGAAAAAAACGCTGGCAGCGATGTGTTGATGCCCAGGGGTCCTATTTCGAAGAATTTTAGTTCGCGGTACAAAAATGTTTCATAAATTTTGAATTATCAGACCAGTCTTGAAACTTTGTGAACACACTATGCATATGGGAGACGACCACACAAACGGTCAAAAGGACAGAAGTTCTTATCCCTTTTTAGTTAAACAGTGTTAAAAAACACAGATATTGGACATCTGGAAAGTTTGAGATGTGCTTTATTTTTTTCTTTTTTACTTATTAGAGATACGTTGATAATATATATAGAAAAAGAGTACCAACTAAGGTAATTTTTTAAAAGAATAAATTGTAAAAAAATACAAAAAAAATAATTTTTAATTTTTTACGGACTCTGGGACCTATCGGGGATATTTATTAGGAAAGGATATTTTATTCGTGGACAAGTAAAACGATAAAAATCCCATTATTCAACGGACAAAACTCACAGAATTATTATATGTTTATTTTTGTGCAATTTCGGAGATACAAAGATACACGATTTTTAAATCTATTTTGTACACCCTGTAATATAATTTATAAATAATTTAATATATATTTTGGAAAAAATATTCGGTTTTATAAAGGTTTAATTATTTATATTCTTAAAATATATATTAATTTATTTTCATCATCTTTCAAAATCGTGTAATACATTTTTTACCAATATCTAATAATGAAACAAATATATGATATAACTAATTCAACTTCAATTACCAAAAAAACATATTCTGCAATTTAACTGTAAATAAAATAAAATTGATGCAAAACCCAATATTATATTTTCAGAAACTATTTCTTTATCTTTTCTTAACTTAAAAATAAATAGAGAAATTGCAGCTGAATTAATATTCACACGCATCTTAAAATTTATTTAAAAAAATACCATGCTTTTTTCGTAGACAATCTTAATTATTTTTATCCCCTGTGGAGTGGTTTACATCATGTGAGACATTATATATATAAGATTTACGTTGGTGATTTAGCGTTAAATAAAATCTTAGAACATACTTACATAAGATGAAACAAATAACGATAATAGCGTCTAGATAGAGTATTTATTTAAGAGTGCTAATATTATTGAAATTAATAAATGTAATATATAGATATAAACTAGAAATATGTAACTTATTTTGCTGAAATACTGTTTCATAATCACATTTACTTTTAAGTGTTTTTCGTAAATATTTGCTTTATCAATTTTTAAAAATTAACTGATGTGTTAAATAAATATAAATGGTGTCTGGTAAATATATTTAATATAAATAATATTTCTTACCCCCATTTATTAATGTTATTGTGTATGTAATGATGTTTCAATTAACTTTTCAACAGACTTGTTTTGCTTTTTGTTAAATTCGTGCTTGTTAATATCACACGTGCTTACAACTGTTATTACTATCGATGTCCAATCATTGTTGAAGCAGGTAATAATTGACACAATTAGGAAAGTATTTGACAGTACATACATTGTGACTGTATGAATTAGAATGTTATTCTTGTACATATCATGATGTCATCAATTATACAGAAAATAATGTAAGACTGATGTATATATCATTAACCCGTTTGTGCCTGAATTTTTCTTTTATGAAATTTGTTGGTAAAACCAATTCAAAATATTTCAAAATGAACTTGAAATATTCTAAAAAAATTTACGCTAACTTTTTTTTTTATTTGATAAAACCTAAACTTACTAAATATAGGAATATGCATAGTATTTGTAATATAATAGTATGCAAAATTGTTTTTGTCTAAATTCATGTAAAAAAAGTATTTAATTTGTATACTTTATACTTTAATTAGTATATTTATGAATTACTAAGAATTATACAGTGCTACTTCAAAAATCCGGCAACTTAAAAAATCCGGCATGAAACCATATTTTCCTTTCCTTTTTCTTTTATACTTTCAAGTTATGGCAGACAAAAAATAGCAATTATTTTAAAATTAAAAACTTCAAGATCGAAAGTAAAAATTCAAAAAACGAATATTTGAGTTTTTTCTTTCATTTGTTAGAGGCGCTTATTTTCTGATTTTTTTTTTTTTTTTTTTTTTTTTCTGGGAGCTGCACTGTTGCTTAGCAACGAGACAACTTTGAACAAAAATTCGGGGACAACTTTGGTGAATGCATCACACAATATTGGTCGCAACGAGTTTTTATTGCGACGACAGTGAAAAGGCCGCAATTTATGAGCTGATTGAACACACAAAACCTGAAAATGCATTAAGGGTCGTAAAAAGGGATATAGGTGATTGGCTAGGAATTGTCGAAAATGCATCAACAACTAAAAATTTAGCGAAAGCGAGATCGTTCACGCTGTACTAAATAGAACCGCCGATAATGCTAGTAGCAGCTCAGAAAAAGAGAATGAAAAACCGGCACCAGAAAAATGCATTGGAGAATTAATATATGCTTTCGAAAAACAAGACTTTATTTCTGAAATAAACATTCTTAACTTGTGTATATATATATAAACATGTTAATGAACGGGCCAAAAAAATGAAGCGAACAAAGTTGACATCGATGTTTCCGAAATTCCAAGAGAAGAAATAATTTCATTCTTTGTTAGATTTTTTTTTTCTAAAGCATATAAAATATTAATTAAAGTAAGTATTTTTTATATTTAATTTTTTTCTTTTTCTTAAATAATTATCACTTAATAATGATTTAAATTATGGCTAAATTTATGGCCCCATTAAGAGTATAGTAATACTTTTGATATTCCTTCAGAAATCCGGTATAGCCTCGGTCCCGATGATACCGGATTTTCGAAGTTATACTGTATTTATTTCTGTACAGAGAGTAATGGCAGTATAAGTATTATTAATAATAAACTAAGAATAATCGTATTTGAGGCATAAAAACAAATTGTTTCATAATCATCTTGAAAATGACTTCACATAAATAACTGTCCCCTAAATGGCTAATAAAAACATGTACGCATTCATGCCTAACGCCATTTTGTACATTTGAAAAATGTATAAAAAGTTGGCTTGGACTTGTAATTTCACAGTTTATCCCCTTGAGGGGCGGTGGGATAAAATATATCCCACCTAATTTAAACAAGATTCTCACCAGAAAATTTTAACTGAATTTTATATTTTTAACTTTGGGGGAAAATCGTTTAAAAGTTGCTTTACATTATTTAAAAATAATTTTTTTTTTATATTCCGGTGAGAATTCAACATTTAGAGGCATTTTTGCTTGCCCCTCAAGGTGTTAAATGAATACGTATTTCACAGAAGTTTACAAGCTAAAATTATGGCTTTTTTTTATCCTTGGTAGAAAAAAAATACAATTTATCTTACTTTTTACTTTTCGCCATCCTGAAAAATTAGAATCTGTTAACTCCGAAAAAAGCCTTAGCATTTTAAGCAAATAAATATTCATCTTATGCTATCATCCGTCAGTAACAATTAAAGACATTTATAGATAATTATTTTGTACAATTTTCATGTTATAAAGAATAAGAAATTTATACAAATGTATTAAAATTTGAAGCGTCACAAAATGGGACGCCAGGCAGAAATGGGGTAACGTGAACCAAGACAAAACATTTTGACAAGAAATGGAAATACGCCGAATTTCAGATTTTTGTCCTGAAATGAATCTTAATATCTTTTGAGCATTAGGATTAAATTTCTTGACGATCTTCAAGATAGTAAACAAGATAGGGTTAGTAAATTTAGATGAAATATAATATCTATTTTTATAAATTTTTTAATGTAGTTGCAATATATTTTTTAATTATTCTAAGTTTTTTTTCACATTGTCTAAGTAATCAAATTGCTAAGGCATCCATAGAGATTGAACAAGTTGTCTGAAAAATATTTAATGCATCGAATATCATCAATGATAACTTCGTATCGATCTTTTTTATATATACCTTTGACTATTTTCTTTAAATCTTAATTTAAATATATGCCATTTTCGAAGATTTTTTCCATATTTATATGTAATTATTATTTTGTTTCTTCTGGTGCAGTCTTTATATCAAAGATTCGATACTTAGGTTTTTAGGACAAAGTGCCTTCTCTGAGAGATAAAAACAAATCTAGTTTGAAATACGAAAGCCGAAAAAGAAAGAATAATTCTATATATGTTAGATTATTTAAAAAAATCAATTTAAAAGATTATTACTTCATTCACAATTCATGATATTTTATTTTCTGTAATGATTCTGGATTAATGAAAAATGACTATGAGAAATTTAAATGGTTTGATAATAAACAATGATGATAATATTTAATGATAATTTTTTGGGGTACCAAATACACTAAAAAAATTGTAAGTAAACTTATGAACGAAATTTCAAATAAAACATAGAAATATAACTATTTTATTTGTACCAGTATAAATGGACTGTACCAAGAGATTTTTAGGAAATATTGTTCGTATCATAACAACATAAACTTAAACATATCTGACGATAGTGTCCGCAAAAAGCTGATTCAAAATAAAACATTTGGCTGGCACTACAAACATTTAGCTGGCAATAGCTGACATAGTGTCATTATCTAAATAAATTCAAAAGTAATGCATTTATCATTATATTAAAAATTTCACAGAAAACAAATATAATCTGCTAAAATGTATGTATATTATGTTTATTCAAATTTACGTTAAGTTCGCTAAGACAAAAGCATCATGTATTTCTCACAGAATGCATATTAATTTATATAGCATATATTGCTCTTATCGCGGTAAATTATAACATTATTTTTATTGTATTTTCAAGTCCATCGCCAAAAAATAAAAATAAAAATAATTATATATAAAATAAATAAAAGTAATAACGAGAAGGCGATCGAAAAATAAATGGTTCCCGGCTGAAATTTGTTGGATGGAGTGGCAGAAAATCTAGCAAATGGAACATGGCAAAAGCCCCAAAATAAATTGTGACACTTAACTTCACACTATTACAAAACCTTACAACTAATTGTTAGAGGTTTCACTTACTACTTTAAAATATTGTTATTTATTGATATTCAGTTTATATTTAATTTTTTTATTTAATATTTCGAAATATACATTTTAAAAATATCATTTAAGAAATTTTATTTTCGTCTTTCATTTTTGATAAATCTATTCTACATCAAAAAAATACGAGCCTGTAAAACCATAATCAAAATTGTAACCTCTAAACTCATACTTCTCTTTGCGCATACGTGAAATATCAAAAAGTTATTCTTTCGATTATAATATTGATCTTTTATTTTTATTATTTCATATGTAAAATGAAAAATATATACAAATATTTTTAAAAATATTTTCCTTTGAAATTCAAGTTTCCTGTCAAGACTAATAATTCAACCAGACGAAAACGGATAGCTTTACTACATTATTCTGACATTCTACATTTTCCTTTCATTGTGCTACAAAATATTCTAAACATAGCATTTTTTTTACCGCTCATTTTTCAAATACTGTTGAATTGAGATAGTAAAGAACTTCTTTTCGAAAAAAAAAAATAAATAGGGGAGAGTAGCCATATTTGAACCGCACCGCTCCTTTAAACGAACTGCTGCAATTGTGCCGTTAGTTAGAGAAAAAGACGCCATCTGCCGCTGAAATCTTACTAATCAGAATGATGTCATTGCAATTAGGTGAAGCACACGCCTATCACTTGCTGTTTTCAGACTATTAAAAAAAAACATACAATTAGATCTTTTGATTCAATCTTGAACTCTAAGATAAGTTGTTCTGTTTTCCTATACATATGTAAATTCATTTGCTTATTGTGCATATTTTTCACGCGAATTTGTTTGCTTTCGTTTTTGTCCTTATTCTTGATATTATCTGTTTTAAAAAATGGCATTCTTGCCTTAATTGGACCAATTTGAGTTGTTTAAATTGGAATAGATATACGATCATAAATTTTGAAAGTAAGTAATGAATTTTGAGGATTGTAGACTTTTGAACACTATTTTTTAATTTTTTTATATATATATATATTTAAAAGTTAGTCGAAAAAAGATGGTGATCGGAAAAATAAATGTCTCCCGGCTGAAATTTGTTGGATGGAGTTTTAGCAAATCTAGCAAATGGAACGTGGCAAATGCCCAAAAATAATGGATTATTATCTCCGCGCAAGTGTTTGAATTTTTTATTTTTTTATTTTTTGTATATCTTGATCAATTTCTTTATACAGCTTAAGCCTATGTAAACATAAAACATATCTTCACAGTTTCTTCACTATCATACAAACTGTCTGGAAGGAAAACTTTAGTGACAGCAAAATATTTTAAATATATAAGAAATGAAAAGGAAAAATTAAGTTGTGAAGAGATGGACCCGGAAGAACTCTGCAGCTACAACCCCCCACAAAAGCCGAGGAATCATTAGAAATGTTATCTCCCTTTCCAAAATCAGTTAAGTCAAAGTACAGAGGGAGTCAATAAAAGGTGTTTTAACATCTTCACCATATAAAGTAAACCTTGAAAAGACCCGTGAAAAAAACCCGACAAAAATCAATCTCTCAAAGAACAGAAACAATTGGTACATAATTTTCGAAAAAGAATAGCCGTACTTCAATTGGAATGAAAATGATGGGTGAGAGGAATTGCAGACATAAGTCAAAGAAAAATAAGGAATCTTAAAAAAAAAACAAGACAGTGATGATTGTTGTGTCTAATTTGTAAGAAAAGTAACATAGCAGAAATAATTCAATGTTCAGATGACATATACATTGTATGATTTTGATTAAATGTTTTTATATTAATACTTGGATTTTTTTCCAGATAGAAATATTCGCCTTGTATACAATATTTCAAATGAAAATAAAATTTCAAATTAATTGCTTAAAAGGCGCAAAGGCCAAGCTTTTGAAAAAGATTCCATGCTGGGAGCAGAACCCGGGCCGTCAATATAGAGCACTGACATTCTACCGACTAAGTCACATAAAACGATACCCAGCATGAAACTTCTCACTAGTACAGGTTGGCAAGGCTACAAACGCAGCACAAGATGGAATATTTATCGTGAGCCACCGACATCGAGCAAACACGAAACGAAATTAATTCCAGCATCGATTGAAAATACAGGGTGATAAACACATGTATAATAATCACTTATAAACAGATAAAGTTATTGTTTTTAAATTATGTGAAAATATTTTCTATCGTTGAATGACTTTGAAAATGTTGCCGTTTGTGCAACGAAACGATCGTCAATCTTAATAAAGATTTTCTATCACTTTTAATAGCATTTTTAACTTTATCTATACAGGGTGATTATAATTAAAGTTTAAGTTTCAAAACGCTCTAATTAACAAACCACTGATTAGAATGACGTCAAAATTGAACGGCGTATTATTGAAGAAGGGGGAAAGAACATGAAGAAAAAAAAAAGTTCCAAATTTTAGTGACAGATAGCGCTGTAAGTGTCAGAAGATGTAAATTAAAATACCTGGCAATCGCACGGCCATTTTAGGTGTTATAAAAGCGTTGGGTAAACGGCGTTTCCTCATTTCGCGTCTCAGACGTTCGCCATGAGTTTCTCAATGAAGGACCCCGCTCTGCTTGTAAAGCTTTATTACAAGAACGGTGATTATGCACCAGTAGCTCTGCAGAAGTTCGAGACCCTCAAGGGTATGAAAAAAGGCGTTGGACCGATGACTGTCATGGGTCTGGTGAAAATGATGAAAAAATTAGAAAATACAGGTTCGTTTGATATATAGTCTGGTAGAGGAAGCGGAAAAGATGTGATTCGGCGGTAGTTTAAGAAGTGGCCACCGCAGTTGAGGAGCGGTAGTGTGCAACCATGCAGTGCACGGAGAATTGCCGGAACATTGGACAGGCCTGTGAGCAGGGTGTATAACATTCTACGAAACATCCTGCAATGCTATCCGTACAAAATTTGCCACGTGCAGGAGTTGTTTCATTCGGACCTGCCAGCAAGTGAGGGTTTTGCTTTGGAATTTCTTGCTCGCATGGAAGTGGACAATGATTGGCCGTGGTAAATTATGTGGACAGACGAAGCATTGAATCAGACGACATTTTTAGTCGAAATGCCGACGCTTACAGTGCCATCTGTCGCTAAAATTTGGAAGTTTTTTTTCTCATGTTCTTTCCCCTTTCTTCACTAATAATGCGTTCAATTTTGACGTCATTCTAATCAGTGGTTCGTTTTTTAGAGCGTTTTGAAACTTAAACTTTAATTATAATCACCCTGTATATTAATACTTGGAAATTTTTCCAGAGCGAAACGTTCGCCTTACAAACAACATTTCAAATGATAAATCAAATTTCAAATGATAAATCAAATTTCAAATTAATTGCTTAAAAGACGCAAAGGCCAACCTAGTGAAAATGATTCCATGCAAGGACTCGAACACAATCAATATAGCGCGCTGATATTGTAATGACTAAATCGCATAGAACGATATCCAGCATGGCACTTCTCACTAGTACAGATTGGCCTTTGCGCCTTTACAAAAGAATAATTTGAAATTTGATTTTCATTTGAAATATTGTATGCAAGGTGTTTCTCTCTGGAAAATTATCCAAGTATTAATATAAAAACATTTAATTAAAATTAAAATCATACAAAGTATATGTTTCACTATGTCATCGCATCGCCTTTTCAGTATTATCGTCAACCACAAAAAATCATCGAACACGCACTGGACTCAGCCAAAGTTAAAGTTAAAGTTTTTCTTTCAGAAACAAGAAATATTCATTAAGAATCGAACCTGATTCGCTCGAGGTATATGGATATAGCTTAGTAAACCATCCCTCCATGAAAAGTTTCTGGAGTATGCTCATGGTCATACATTTTCAATGTGGTATGGTTCACTAAGCTATACCCATATACATTTACAATTTTAAGAGACCTGAGACCCCTTAAGATATTAAAACCAATTTACAGATGTTAAATATAAAAAAAAAAAAAATCTCCGTAGTGCATTCGACCAAACCTTAGTCATCACCAAGGGGATAAGTGAGAGGAAATCAGCAAACCTTCACAATGCACACTGGTTTAAGTATTGCAGGGAGAAACCAAAATTGGAAGTTCGAAGAGGGAAGATGAGAGTGTAGTTGAGTTTGTGGAGCGAAGTGGGACATTCCAAACCAAATACGCCATGGAGATCAAGCAGATTAAACGAAATGTGTTGAATATGGCATGATACTACATCATATGAATCCCTTCCTCTAGTCAATATCGCTAGAGACCCCTGCAAAATACATGTGCTACAATCATTTATTTGTGCGGTGATCTTTGCTTTGCTAAAAATGATCGTTTCTTTACACCTAATATAGTAATAAGAAACTATGAATCATTTGAAGATTTTCATGTTTGTAATCAGATAACATATAATCACAATAATAATAAATTATCTTTGTGATTACTGCAAAACAGTGTTGCCAGATTGGGGAATTTTTTGTCCCCAGATTGTTGATTGTCATCGCTTTTTGAAATAGAAATATTTGGCATATTTAAAAATAGATTAAAAATTCTGAAAATAAGGCGAATTATACTATTTTGAAAAAGTGCTGACAGTAAATAATCTGAATTAAAAAAAACAATCTGGCAACACTGCTGTAAAATAAAAATATCTTTCAAAAAAGCATTTATTTTCTCAAAAAAAAAATGCACATATTTTAAATACCGTTCAAAAGATTTAAGACTAACCTTAATTCATATTTAGTTCAAACTGGTGTTAGAAACTTAACATCAACAAAATAAATTGACACTTTTAGGGAAACACTTTTCTATATGCCAGGAAAGTACATGATTATTAACCCATAAAAACATTGAAAATAAATAATAATAAATGATAAACATTGTAACATAGTTAAACAGAATTAGAAAACAACCTCACAAGAGACATATATTTACTTAATAATTACATATATTTGAAATACCTTCAGAAATATTTAAAAACTAAATTTACGATTTAATATTTCTGAACTGAATATAGAACTTTTATACACTCGAAAAACCTATAATTGGTCGAAGCACGCAAAACATACATTAACAAAATAATGTTACTGAACTGATGTTTAACGTAGTACTTTCTTTAACATATTTGGATTTTAAGATAATATAATGTACCATGCATGATTTTTGACGTTTTATGACCTTCTTAACACCTTGATTTTAACCTACATTATCACAAGTTGCACGATCTCTTAGAAGTTTAAATACCTACTGAACACCGATATTATATTAATTATAATAAATGATAGATTAGTGTTATGCACCTTTTTTGAGAAAATTTTCAGAAATATTTTACCCAAGTTATTCTTTAAAAACTTCATATCGTGTAAACATTTTTTCTTATTTTAAACCTTTCGACAAAGTCGTTTCTTACACAAATTTTATTCGATAGGTACCACTTTTTTTTTTCAAGTTTCCTTCAAGTACATATTTTCAAAAATTCTGTTATTAAATATTTTATTTTCCTTTATTACTGGTGCCAAAAACAATTTTTGCAAAGAAAGATGATGTTGCGTCAGACGCGAAAAAGGAGTGTAAAGGGTTGCACTAAAAATAGGCAATTTTTTCAATGAAAGCTTTTACAACTCTATTGCTACTAATTGACAGTGAAGAAGTCTACATATAACAACTTAATAAAAAAATAATATTGTTAGTTGTCAGTAAATATGTTTTGGTTTATTGGAAATTTAAAAAAAATTATAACTTGAAGAATTGATGCGCAAATATGTAAGGATCATTCCATGTTACGCGTGGGGCAGCTTTTCTGCATATTTTTCTGTTTTAACAATTGTATTATATCCTAAACTTAAACCGACTTTGCTAATAGGATAATCTAGAGTTTCTTAATAATTTCTAATGTATAGTTTATGTTTTAAAAACTTATAAGATAATAGATATAGGCATTTATCTAAGTGACGCAGGAAGCTTTGTCATTTTTTCATGTAATGACCCTGAAACGTGCAGATTACTTAGCTCTATGATTTAAACTGTGAAGATTTTTATTATTTATTAATTTTGCTATTTATTTAATAATAAAACCGGGCAGCTTATTAAGGTCTAGTTTTTAAAATGTGGCAATTGTTAAACCTATTAATAAGCCATTTCATATCACGTTTAAAAGAGCTTTTATACATATTACTCTCGTTTTAACAATACTATTGTAAGCTCAAATTAAAACAACTATGATAATATGAAAATATAGGTTCTTTGTTAAATTTAAGGTGTAGCTTATATTTTAACAACTTAAAATTTAATATATATGGATATTTATATAAGCATCATTTGCGGGACATTTTGTCCGTTTTTCATGGAATTGTCCGTAAACGTCTTTTACAGCTTGATTTTAAGATACTTCTTTAGACGTTGCAATATGTTACTCCTTTAAACATCTTTTTAACACCCATATTAATTTCATCGTTTATTTTAGAAATGTTTTTTACAAGTCGTATTTTCAAATATAACATCAGATACAAAAACGTATCCAGAAAGTACTCCATTTCTTAAATAAACGGGTTTTTCTAACGTCAATAACAATGAATGCAGACGAGTTAGAGTCGTGCCCTTCTAAAACATAGTGCGTCTACTCTTTCTCTAAAATAATATTTTTTTTTCAAAACATCGGTTTCCAAAAAAATGACCCTTTCTATAAAAAATCTCTGATGACTCGGCCTACAGACGGAGGTAAATTTCGAAGTTAAGTAATAATTTCACCAGCAAAAACTAAATTCAGTTTAGAGATGCATCCAGTTTAACAATTTTATCTGGCCGCTTTTGGCAAATTTTTAATTTCATTTTTCTGTAATAGCTGGTTTTAACAGAATCATATTAAGGCGGTATTCAAAAAAAGTATTTTTCCACGCTTAATAAGATAATTTTGAGACTCATTTTTAAAAGTAAAACATGAAACTTGCTGACATGATATTTTGAAGAGATTTTTGAAGAGATCATGATATTTTGAGAGAGAGATTTATAAGTGACCTGCGTTTTTATTTTCCGTTCAATTTATTAGAACTTGATTTACAAATGATTATTTTTTCAGTGCGACCATGTTTTTTTCGTTTCCAGCACTATCCCTATTTTGGTTCAAAATGGCCACTTTGACATCATTTTTTGAAATATATTCTGCCTTTATCAAAAAATCGAGTTTCGACCAATATGAACCAATACAGCACATTATATAGTTTCTGAATAAGAGAATATGCTAATTGGATGTTTTGAGAGAACAAACAAATTTAAAAATGAGTCAAAAAATTGGCCGTTTTGATTTGAGTACACCCTTAATACGATAATTTTTTGTCACCCCCTATTTTTGTTTAACTTGTTTTTGCTGCAAGAGTTGATCCTATCAAAGAAATTGCCAATATGAAAGTTGTAGATAATATTTAAAATATAAAAATGAATTTTAGCGGATTGGATATCTTATGAATTGACGAAGTTATGAATTATTTTCTTTTTAAATCCCCCCCCCCCCTTTTCCGACCTTGAGCCCATTTTTTATTTTATCAAAAATCTGTGATATATAAATTTTTGGCCCTTTTCATAGAAGTAATAATAACTTTCAACTCATTTGATATGCATTATAATTAAGATGTTATGGGGGTTTTCACCTGTCACAAAACCCCGCGCTATTTCCACCCTACTTCCACCCTCATTTTGCTCATTAACGAACTTTACCTTGATTTTCATCACCTCCATTTTATGTATCAGTTTTAGAATTTGTTTAGAATTATGGAAGTTACCGTGTGCATAAAAAGTGATATAGATGTAAAGTTTTAAACTGGGCTGACTTTGGGTTCTACAGGTCATGATCGGCTTAGATCTGCAAGGCATTTTAAGAAATTCCAACATAGTGGAGAATGTAACAGGTAGTATTTCTCACGTATGCTACCAAATAAAGTATTCAATTGATTTTGCTAAATTATATGCTAGTGTGCCAATGTACTAGAATTAATTGATTGATGAATTGAACAAGGTATTCATTTAGTAATATAAATATAATTTATTTAAATTTAAGCTTTAATTTAGGATTTTTGAAGCTTCATTTACAAATAAAGGATGCTTAAAAAAACTTAATGTTGATTATAAATTAGTCAACTACATTTAGCTAAAATTATAAACAATAATTATAAATATCGATAATATTTATTTCTAATAAATATATGCTGATAAAATTACGTTAAAAAGTCCAATTCAATAAAGAATAAATTTTACATTCTTGTTCATGAATGATTATTCTTTTTAGTATCTAAAATTAAATGTACTAATATTTAAAAAAAAACTAAATAGATAAAAATGATAAAATACGTATTCGAAATATATCCTTAAATATGCTATTTTATTACTGTAGATTATGTTTTAAAATAATACGTATTCCAATTATATCCCTAAATATATAATTTTACCGTAGGCTATTTTTTATAAATAATACATATTCGAAATATATCCTTAAATATATTATTTTTTACATAAGTCTATTTTTTTATTGAACATAAGTACATTTATTTTTTTTCTATTTTTGTATGCTGCTAAACACTGGCTTTTAATAAATAAGTTCAAACTGGTTTTTTAATGTGTTTCATGTCATACTAGAAATGTAATAGAAATTTTTAAGCTTTAAATTGTTTTTCACAAACATTAGGTTTACAATTTGCATTAGATAAAATCACTGCTCTTTGTAAATTTTTCTTTTTTTCCTGTTTCATCATATTATACTTCTAATTTATGATGTTTTGTATTAAGGAAATAATCGTATATGATTATACAGGGCGTACATAAATAAATATACAAATTTTACAGGACTATTAAAAGAAAAAAAAAAGAAGTATAACCTTGCTGTTCATCGGAAATAACAAATAACAGTTTCAAGTTTAAATTCAACACAATTATAAGTGTTCAGTGTGAGTCCCTCCAGACACAAGAAAGATATCGAGGCTGTACGATTACTCATTCCACACTGAGCATGATTATATTTTGTGGGGTCTCATCAAAGGTAATGTGTTTGTTCAAACACTACCGACTGACGGTGATGAACTTAGGACACATATATCTGACAGTCATTCAAAGGGTCACACAAGTGGTCACACAAAACATACAGATAAATGTGTGGGATGAGTTATCGTACCTTTTCGGTATTGTTCGTGTTTCTGAGGGGGCTCACGTTGAATACTTATAACTGCGTTGAATTTAAATTATCAACTGTTATATTTCATTTCCAATGAGCAACATGGATATACTTTTTCTGTTTTCTTTTAACAGCGCTTTAAATTGTGATATTTATTAATGTGCATCTTGTATATAAAATATATTTGTTCATGCAAATATCGGTTTATCATTTTACTTTTATTTATACGTCCAACAGTAAAATAAAAATAAATATATATATTTTTATATTACTTAATTTATCAGAATATTTACAAAAACACTTACTTAAGTGGTCTCAGGACTCTTGAAACTGGAAAAAAGACCATATTCAACATTTAACGTCTAAAAATGTATTTTATTTTAGGACACAATTCTAATTGCGAATGAAAGATATAAGTCTGTTCTTTCTTTTAAAATATTTAAAAAGTGTCAGATATTGAATTAGTATTTACAGGGGGCTTCAAACATTCACATCTTTGACGAGTAGAAAATTGGCACAAGAGATTGCGCAGGATTACAAAACAAATGTTGCAACTAGAATGAAACTTTTGGTGCCTTCTTATACTTCAGATTACAATAAGTACCATGAATCTGAATAAATTTGTATGTAAAGCATTTTTATATTTTTGATACAAAGTTGTATTTAGCCAAAGCAAAATTTAGAAATTTTCAATATTATAATATCCTAAAAATATTTTTTAACAATAAAGAGAAAATTTTAGGTTCATTTTATACGGACTAATATGAAACACAAGTTTTGAAAATTTCATGAAAAAGTATTCAGAAGTTTTTGGGTTATATGCAAAATAGTCTATTGGAGAAAAATGACTTCAAAGTTTCGGAAACGTACCTTCGGAAAGCCATAACTTCTGTTTTAATGGGTATTTCAAAGAAAGAATTATATTAAAATGTTCAGAAAAAATAGAAGTTTAACGTCTAAAAAAATTAAAATTTCTAAAATTTTAAAGCTTTAAGAGTGTGAGACCCCTTGTTGTAACTGTTTTAAATGTATGGAATAAGCTGTTATACTTTTAAGAAAAGAAAATTTCATACTTTTCAAAAAATGTGCATGTTGCTTTATGCAAAAGAAGGCCGAAAACTCAGAAAAGCAGACCTACATAAAAAATGATCATTTTTCTTCTACGAATTACATATATTTTAAATGTCTTGAGTGATATTTTTAAAGAAAATTTACGGCTTATACATATTAAACTGGAGGTAAAACTTTTATACTCACTTCATACTCCAGAAATCTGGAATTGATCAAAGCACGCAAAATACCCATTATAAAAATGATGTTATTCAACATATCCATCAGCTTTCATTAACGCATTTTGATTTTAAGTTTATTACAACATCCAGGATTTTAGACTTTTCAAGAACTTCTTAACACCTTCAGTTTAAGGTACTTTATTAAAAGTTGCGCGGTTTTAGATGTTTTAATGCCTACTTAGGCACGCTATTGATTTTAATAAATGATACGCTATGGAGCTTCTGGTATCTAATAATTATATATTGCTCAATACATGCATAAGTTCTGGGCGTGTCAGACACTTTTACACATAAAATAGGCATGCATTTAAATTGTTTAAAGCCCAAACTTTTAAACTAAATATTTTTATAATTTACCGTTTATATACCAATTTCAGACATCATTTCATACTTTAAAGACAATTTTAATCACTGTAATACATACAGTTCTGTTCCATAAAATATATATGATGTAGCATTTAAAAAAATATGTTAAACGCCACATTTAAAAATCATATTAAAAAGTTCTTTACAATAACATTTTCGTTCCAACTAGTACATTCTCAGTTTTGTTGACTGAAAGTCTTTCGTTTATGTATTTATTTTGATTCGAGATCAGGTATTTATAATATCAATTTCATAAATAGAAAAGCGATTAAATAAGTTACATAGGTCTGATTAAAAGATAAATTGATGAAAGGAAGAAATAACATACCAGAGACCAAAAATTTAATAAAGAAACTACAGCTCTAGCATAAAATAACCTTATAACACCATACATATAGAAACTTTACAGATAGGGAAAACTGCGAATACGAAAACATGCATAGTGCCTTACTATGTGAAGCTATAGAGATTCGTACTTCTAAAACAGAACTTTGTAACGATATGACAAACTCGCTTATTCTCTCTCGATGGATGAAGATACATAAAGAGGGAACAGAGGAATTAAAAACAAGTTGGAAATTGCTCGTCAAACGTGGCAAATGAGGTGCGTTCGTACTATAACTAGTTTTATAATTATTTTTCGCACCCCATATTGTACTGAATGTATAATTTTTTGCACTTCATAAAGTGCATGGTCTGATACATCATTAAAATGCACTTCAATAAATTTTTCCCATTCCCGTAATGTAACGGAACACTTTTGACTGTCCCTGTAATTAAACTATACATCCGATTTTCCTAAAATTTGAAATAGCTCAACAAAATTTTGCAACAACTCTATCTTTAAAATTTCGGACCATTCGGAAGGCTGTAATATCATTAAAATGCACTTGCAATAATTTTTCCCATTGGCCGTAATGTAAAGAAAAACTTTTGACTGTCCCTGTAATTAAACTATACATCCGATTTTCCTAAAATTTGAAATGGCTCGACAAAATTTTGCAACAATTATATCTTTAAAATTTCAGATCATTCGGAAGGCTCTAATATCATTAAAATGCACTTGCAATAATTTTTCCCATTGGCCGTAATGTAAAGAAAAACTTTTGACTGTCCCTGTAATTAAACTATACATCCGATTTTCCTAAAATTGGAAATGGCACGACAAAATTTTGCAACAATTATATCTTTAAAATTTCAGATCATTCGGACGGCTCTAATATCATTAAAATGCACTTGCAATAATTTTTCCCATTGGCCGTAATGTAAAGAAAAACTTTTGACTGTCCCTGTAATTAAACTATACATCCGATTTTCCTAAAATTTGAAATGGTTCGACAAAATTTTGCAACAATTATATCTTTAAAATTTCAGATCATTCGGAAGGCTCTAATATCATTAAAATGCACTTGCAATAATTTTTCCCATTGGCCGTAATGTAAAGAAAAACTTTTGACTGTCCCTGTAATTAAACTATACATCCGATTTTCCTAAAATTTGAAATGGCTCGACAAAATTTTGCAACAATCATATATTTGAAATTTCAGACCATTCGGTTGGGTAGTTTTTGCTCTGTTACATGCGGACAGACGGACGGACGGACTGAACGACGACTATAGGTGCTACGTATTTATATAATTACGAACGCACCTAAAAAGGGAAAAGAAGGCAATCAACTCATCTCGAATCGAAATAAATACAGAAACGAAATACTTTTAGTCAACCACATTGAGGATGTTCCAGTAGGAACGAAAACGCTATTGTGGTAAACTTTGAGGTAAACTTTTTAATATGCTGTTTAAATGTGGCGTCTAATATATATTTTTAATGTTACATCAACTATGTTTTTTGAAACAGACCTGTAAAAAACAGTGATTAAAATTGTCTTTAAAGTATGAAAGGAGGTCTGAAATTCATATATAAAACGGTAAATTATAAATAGAGGCATTATTGTTTCAAATGTGAATAACTACATTTTTATATTAAATATTATTATGTTTATCAAATATTTATGTATTTTAATATAGAAGTTTCGATTTGGTAAATCATTTATTTCATACTTTTAAAAAGATGTATTTTTTTTTCTGTGTGTGATATCCATGCCACATTCGTAGTGCTTGTAAATTATATTTTTTGAACGTGAAAAGTTTGTTTCAGAAAATAAATGCCACCACCACAATTGTCTCTCCACAATTTCTTGCCCTCTCCACAATTGTCACCATTTTCAGTGTGGGAGAATATGATTGTCTCTAACATGTGAGGGAAATTTTGCTTTAAAGAAGAAAAATCTTTATAAAATTATCCTTACTACTTAATGTTTTTACGAATTTCTTATTAGTTATTTTATGTGTATATATTAGTCCAGGCAATAGGGAATTTGACCTAGCAAAATAAATGGCAGTTCTGGAAATCGGTTTCCTTTATGTTTTTAGGGTCGCTGAATCCGAATTTGTAACTTCCCGCCAAAATTTCCACATGCAAATACACAAATTTTGGTAAAAAGCCCCCCACACACACACACAAAAAAACAAACGATTTTATTAAAAAAATTTTATTGTTTTAGGGAAAAAGTATCTAGAAATTCAGAAAGTAGACAAGATTTGCAACAAATTAGATATATGACATTATGACTTAAGATGACGGGGAAGAGGAGATCTTCCTCGGAACATGCGCCGCCGTGCAGCGTGAACTAAGTTGCGCAATTCCACTTAACCACTCACACGTTTACATTCGCCGTCCCATCTCTCCTCCAAACTTTCTCCATAAGGTTTACTTTAAGTTTTTTGGGTCGCTGAATTCGAATTTTTAACTTACCACCAAAATCCCCCACCCCCCCGAACCGCCCCCAAAAATAGTTGTTTTTAACTGAAATTTCTTATTGTTTTAGGGGAAAAGCATTACAAAATTCAGAAACTAGACAAAATTTGCAACAAATAGTATGCATGACATTATGACGTAGGATAAACTGTTAGAGAGGGGTCTGCCTCAGAATATTCCCCACGCGCACTTCTCGAAAACCAAATTTTTTCAAAAAATCAATTTTTTGGGGGATTGCCGACTAAATATTCGTGGGCAGTTACAAATTCGGATTCAGCGACCCAAAAAACATAAAGTGAGTCGAAATCCAGAACTAGTATTAATTTTGCCAGGTAAAATCCCCTATTGCCTTGACTTCATAACTTAGTGCACGTAGCGCTGCAGTGCATGTTCAGAGGTAGCCCCCTATCACCCGTTTATCCTACGTCATAATGTCATATATCCTATTTGTTGCAAATTTTGTCTAGTTTCTGAATTTCGTAATGCTTTTCCCCTAAAACAATAAGAAATTTAAGTTAAAAAAAACTATTTGGGGGGGGGGGGGAGAAATTTTGTGGACAAGTTAAAAATTCGGATTCAGCGACCCAAAAAACTTAAAGTAAACCTTATAGAAAAAGTTCGGAGGAGAGAGCCACTATACGGTCTCTATTGCCTGGACTACATAGAAATTAGTATTTTAGTTATTTTTTCTCGAAAATAGTATTATATCATAGAGAAATTCAAAACATAATATTATTTTATAATTTTTAAGTACATCTGTACTTAAAACATTTAATATAATATGATATATAAAATTAATATAAAACGCTTATACTGTTTTATAGCATATGAAGAAGCTCAAAATTTGTCATATTTGTAAACCACTGAGCCACCATATTGCACAGAACATTAATTATAAAAATATTATGACAGAACTGTGCGGATTATATGGAATTACTGAACAACTACTTATACAAAAGCAGAATTAGTTTTATACCCACTAACCCCTTAACAAAGAGGATCATATTCATGATCATAAAACGCTAAAATTTCTATTAAAAAATGGGGTATAAATTTAAAGATTTTGCAAATACTGTAGAGTACGCACGTATACATGTAGTTTTTTGTGAAGGGTGTAAGCATCCTAATTATCTCATTTGATGTATGAAACTATTATTAAAATAATGAAGACCATATTTCACTGCATTCTATTTTGTGGAACAAATGTCTAAAAATCATTGATTTTACAATTTCGCATTTATACAAATAATTTATATATTTATAACATCACAAATAAATAAAAAAAAATTATATCCCATTTAATGTACAGTTTTTAGACATTAAATTTAGTTAAATTGAAGCAAAATCTATATTCGACAAAACATTTAATTATAAATGCTCAATACAGAAATCACCATTTTGTCTAACAATGATTGAAACCTCATTGTCTAATAGCATTTATATTGGTCGTATAATTTTGGAATAATTGTCAGATTATTTTAAATAGTAATATTTAAACTTGTCCACCACGCTACAGTTAGACTCCCGGCTGTTCGAGATTCACTCAAACTTTCATCCGTTCGGAGTCATTAAAATGAATACTATGCTTGCTTGCAATGTAAAAAAAAATCTGTAAAGCTACAAAAGTTTTTCTAGGAAACTTGGATTCCTAGAACTTCATATGTAACGGCAACAATAAAAATTCCTGTAACAGCGTCTGTTACAGGAATTTTTGTTGTTGCCGTAACATAAAAAGTTCTAGGAATTCCAGTTTCCTAGAAAAAACTTTAGTAACTTTACAGATTTTTTTTTTAAAGTCTGGTAACTATAGACTGAGAATCACGAGTTACGCTGAAAACCTTACAGGGACATAAGCTGTACAGCATTTCGGAACACAAAACCAATTAACCCTTAAAAGCCTATGGTATCATTTCTAATGTCAACAGTGTGCCCGATTCAGTGGATTTTTTTATTGACATATTCCGTATTCACACGGGAAATTCAAAATGGAAATTTTTGATTTATTTAATAACAGACATTTCGTTATTAAAATAACCGAAAATTAATATTTAGATTTTTCTGGCATTAATTTCGATTCTCTGAATTACGCATTCTACCCTGCACATTTAAGGGTTAAACAGATAAGCGATTTTAAATTGTTAGTTTTATTTTACTTAGTTTTATTATACTTGACCAGTCATCTGCCCGTTTTAAAGATATTTAGTTTTACTTATTTGTGAATAATCTACTATTCTCACCAAATAGCATTTATCATAATGTATTTTTTCTTCCTCTTCCTTCGACTGTCCGTTTTTAAATGGTGTCCTTCAAAAGTGAAAAGCATTTTACGCGGGAGTGAGATATGATCTTGGAAGGTATTGGAGAGTTTTATTCACGTGTCATGCTCTCCCTGAAATTTCTGCAGGGGAATGTTTACAGCGGAGACAAACAATAACACCCGAGTAAAATGTTTCGAATTTCATAACTTCAAAATTGCGGACCGACCATATACTCAGAATATTTTGCGGATTGTTGATTTGGAACATTAATGCATTTTCCCCCTGTCGTGTGAATTCGACATTAAGTACACAAATCGCTAGATTTTGACCAGATGATATTGTGAAAACCTCTCTATACGAATACTGTTCATTTACCGACAATTCTTGGAGCAGGACGAAATTTTGCCCATATATCTTGCGGTTGGGAAAAGGAACCTTTCTCCCCGTTTTGTCAAGGTAAGCCTTTACCAAACAACGAAGATCGAATAAAGTTAATAAAAATAGCAAATAAAGACTTTGTGCAAGACTATTAAAATGCACAAAAAAACCGTTGGGAAATGCACATGTAATACATAAAAAGCAGCAAACATCTCTTTGGAATCTACAGCGGGATTCTTCTTCAGCGCAAGATGAAGCAAGGCATGGCGTGCTATAAAAAACAAGGCTGGGATAAACTACAGAGAGGCTCCGGCTTACACAGGGTGTCCGGTCTCAAGCGTATCCAATGGCTAATTCCTAAACCGTTAGTCATAGACATATAGTTCCAATTACAAAAAATGTTTAAAATTAGGTAAAGAGATATTTTAACAGCGATTTGGGTCAGTAGAAATATTTCTTAAAAAATTAAGAAATTAAAATTTTTATACGGTCGCCCGGTCCTATAAGTTATATTTAGTAAAATTTTCCTTTTACACTGACAAGTCACACAAAAAGTCCCGTTATTCTACGATTAAAATTGACCGAGTAATAGCGGTTAAAATTGAAGCATATTTTTTGCTGCAAATTAGGGGACATTCACAAATTTAGTCGAAAAATAATTTCATCAGTTATATTAAAAAATGGTTCAGAGTAAAATTAACATTGCAATATAAATTTGAAATCTTTAATCATTCTGACATATTAATGCAAAATATGCAAAATGTAATAAACATTTAAGAAGAAAGAAAAAACAGAATTTTTGTTAAATAAAATGGTGCTAAATTAACAACCTATCTCCTTTACAAAATGATACGTATTTTAAAATATTATTAGATTACACTGCAAATGTTGGGTTATTTCATTTTTTTAGCTTTTGATAATTGATTCTTATGTATTCTGTACCGCTGAATCCGGAATTGACTGTCATTGTTAACCATCACACCAGGATTTTTCGCAAATTTCAAAGTTAAAAATTCAAAAGTTAAAATTGAATCTCCTCCCTCATCTCATCGGACCACTCAGCTATTTAAATGTAAGAATTCCAGGATAAGCAAAAATATCAAATAAATTATTGAATAAAATAAAATAAAACAAAAAAAGTTTTACGTATGTTTTATAGTATGAGATTTTCGCTATATTTTAACTTACACATTTACGATTTGCAACAACATTCTAAGGTGATGGTTAAAAATGAAGGTCATTTTCAGATTTCAGATTCAGTGCTAAAAAGTACGTAAAAATCAATTATCAAAAGTTAAAAAAACACAACCATCTCCTCCACTTTATAGATTCCGATTTTGTTATTCTTTAAATTTGACAATTTATGATTTGCGAAATATCCTGACATGATGGATCAAAATTAATGTAATTTTTAGATTCAGAGCTAAAAAATAAATAAAAGTAAAAAAACAACAACAACAACAATCGCATTCTTGTATTATTAAATCTAAAACTTTTTCGTAAACTTCTTTGCTGTAATCTATCCAAATTTTTTTGTGTTATTCTGTAAAATAAGTATAAATGGTAACCGCCGAAAATCATAATAATATTAGATTGTTATTGGATTTGCGCCAGTATGTAAAATGTAATATCGATCGGATACTTAAAAGTGAGTTAAAGTTCGAGTACAAATTCTGAACTGGAAAAGCAAACTTACGATCGTTGATGTAACATAAAAACTTATAAAAATAACATAATTTTTGTTAAAAGAAATCATAAAGGAAACAGTCTCAAATCCTGACAAATTAAAACATATGTTATTTTATGCAATCTGAAACTTATTAAATGTTAACTTAATCGTAATACTTTTACTATTTTTTTCTAAGCGCAAATACACATGAAATAAGATCTTCGAATACTTTAAGCACTTGGTATGTGACCCCTCAAAACCAAGCCGAACTCATTTCGGTTCAGAGCAGAAAAGTGGCATAAGTCATGCTTTTTTAAAGTTTCACAACTCGCTCAATTTTAGTGGTATATGAATGGGAATTTTTTTGTGTTACTTGTCAGTGTAATAGAAAAATTTTACTAAATATAACTTTTATGACCGAGGAACCGTATAAAAATTTAAATTTCGTATTTTTGTAGAAGTGATTTTATTGACCCAAATCGCTTTTAAAATATTTCTTTACCTGATTTAAAACATTTTCGTAATTGGAAATATATGTCTATGATTAACGGTTTAGGAATTAGACATTGGGCACCGTTGAGACCGGACACCTTGTATACTCGATACTGGTAGCGAACGAGCCAAAAACAACCAATGAGATAAATGGAGCATTAAACACCCTATGTGAGCAGGTAGCGACATCTACCGGAGAACGAAAAAAAAATAAACTAAAAAAGCGAATTTAAATTAATGCTTTCCGAATTCTTGGAAAATCAGGAGTACTGGATAAGCCATTGACTAAAGTGGGAGATTTTTTGAAGATGTGGTAAGCTTCCCAAAAAATCTAGATCAAGGTTACATGAACATTTTTGGATAATGATGGCTGTGGAAAAATGGAACCTATGTTGAAAAGACCAACAATGTTGAGCAATGGAAGGGCGTTTAAATTCCTGATTTTTAACATAACCTTTCATACTCTTTTAAACGAAATCTAACAGCACGTTTAGTCTGGCCAATATAAGAAAGACCACACTGGCAAGAGATTGGGAAAATACCCCAGTTATCTAAATAATCAATGGGGTGTTTGAGATTTGAGAAAGATATTTTATTAACAGGAGAGAAAATAACATTCAAATCAAACCTTCTGAAGATTTTAGCAACTTGCTGACTGATTTAAGTGAACAATGACAAAACAACTGAAGTATTAGAATTGGATTTAAAATGCTTTTCAGAATGTACGACTTTTGTCAGTTGCTTTTAAATAGAATCTGTAATATTAGGGAGATAACCACGACCAACAGCAATAGTTTTGAGGTAATTAGGTTCAGCACTGAGTAATTGCGGAGTGGAACAAATATGCTTAGCCCGAAAATAAAACTATTGAATACAGCAAATTTTTGGTTAAGTGGATGAGAAGAATACTTGTGAGGTGAAAGTTCGACAGCAAAAAGTTTAAGAAAGACGGTAGTCTGAAAGCCATCTTCACAGCTAATAACAAGAACACCCGAGAAAGAAAGACTTTTATTGGTCTCAATTTAAAAATTAAATTGAATGCAGGAACCAACGGAATTCATAATAGAAACAATAGGATTAATATCCGAATTCATTTCAGCCAGGACATACACATCATCAACGTAACGAACAAAGAACGGGAATTTTTTAATTTAAAATCTTGATTTCAAAATAAATGCATAAAAATATCGCATAAAATTGGACTAAAAGGTTTACCCATAGCCAAACAGTCAGTCATACGAAAGAAATTTCCTTAAAAGACAAAAGTATTTTGTGAATGACAAGTACGAGTGAGAAGAGTAAGTTGCTCGACACCAGAATAAGAGTATTGGAATTCTCAAAGCATTTTCTTGAGGCAACCTAAAGCCCCCTCAACCGGAACGTTAGTAAATAATGAAGTAACATCAAAATTGAGACATCAACGCTGAAGAAGAATCTCTCTGTAGATTCGAAACAGCTGTTTGCTGCTTTTTGTGTATTATTTGTGCATATTTAAACGTCTGGTTTTCTGCATTTTAATAGTCTTGCACAAAGACTTTATTTGCTATTTTTATGTTTTTGACGTTAACGTTCCTTTATACATCTTTGATTTTGGGTGTTATTTTTATCTTTGCTATGTCTCAAATAAATAGGTTTTGTAATTTACGATTAACAAAGTACCGGTTTTTGGAACATTTACATTTCCAACGTGCTTGTATGCGTAAGAAGGTTATTCCTAATTTCCTTTCCATACGTTGCAATTTATCTTGCTCAAGTGCGATTGACAAGGTTCTATTTCGTACTAAATTAGCTCTTTTAAGAGCTTTGATTCAAGAGACCGGCCATAAAATTGCTCACATTGAGAGCGAGTTATATTCTTTACATATCAATCCTCTCTAATTCTACTCCCGATTTTGAGTCTATAGACAGAAGGTCGTGCAATCGAGTTATAATCGATTCTTCTGATTATTATTTGGTTTTAAATAAGAAATTTAGTATGCGTTGTAAACACATTGTCGTTAATAATTCAATCAATTCGCCTGTTGTTAACGAAAATATTGTTGTCAATCTCTCTAGTGCATCTGTAACAACAATCTCAATGCTCTCAAATTAAACAACAATTTCTCTGAATCTTCTATTACTTTGTTACCCAAGTAATTGCTCCTATTGAAAGAGCCTTTAAGCATAGCGCTCTATCTTCTTATCAAAAGAGTCTTTTACGCATCTCATTGCCAATACTATGGATTTCAATTCTAATATTTATAAGCCCAATCTTAAGAATCCTGTTAAACATTATCTGAAAAGTTTGCTTGTGACCCTAACTTAATCCTTATTAAGGCTGACAAATGTGGTCAGATTGTTCTTCGTGACAAATCTACATATTTGGAAAAATCCCATAAAATAATTAGTAATGGTCCCTATGTGGGTGTCCACAAAGATCCTTCCACTAGTGTAATTAATTCTATTAAGTCCGCTATTATGACTTCTGTCATTATTTCTGAGAGTTTTAAAAAGTCTCTTATTCAGTCTATTGCGCATTATGCAAGATTTTATTCTTTACCTAAGGTCCATAAATCTCACATTCCTTTCAGACCAATTTCCTCTAATGTCAGTACAACTTCTTATAAGCATGATAAATATTTAGTTTATGTTTTTATCCACTTTTGAGCAGTGATTGTTTCACTGATAAGAATTCCCTTGAATTTGCTAAAACAGCTTTATAGGTTTAAGTCACATAGATACACGATGGTTTCTTATGATGTTATTTAATCATTTGCTAACGTTGAGAGAATTTAGATTGCCTCATGAAAAGTCTTTGTGAATTCGATTACTCTTATTTTGAAATCGAGGAACATATTCTACTCACTCGTGACTGCCTGTCACAAAATATTTTTGTCTTTAATGGGAATTTCTTTCGTATGACTGATGGTTTGGCTATGGGTAATCCTCTTATTCCAATTTTATGTGATATTTATATACATTAATTTGTTCATTTTTTTAATTAAAAATTTCCGTTCTATGTTCGTTATGTTGATGATGTTTATGTCCTGGTTGCAATGAATTATGAATCTCATTGATTCTTGCATTCAATTTACTTTTGAAATTGAGACCAATAACTGTCTTTCTTTCTTGGATATCCTTGTAATTCGTTGTGAAGTTCGCTTTCAGACTACTGTCTTTCGTAAACCTTTTGCAGTTAGTCTTCCACCTCATAGGCAATCTTCTCATCTGCCTGACCAGAAATCTTCTGCATTCAATACTTTTTTTCGGTTCTACCTATATTTGTTCCAGTCCTCAGTTACTTAATGCTGAGCTTAATTACCTCAAAGCTATTGCTTTTGATCGTGGTTATCCGCATAATATTATAGATTCTATTTATAAGAAATTGAATAAACCCATCCAATCTGAACAGCATTTTAAATCCAAATTTAACACCTCAGTTATTTTGCTATTTTACCTAGTCAGCAAGTTTCTAAAATCTTAAGAAGATTTGATTTTAAGGTTATTTTCTCTACTGTTAATAAAATATCTTTCTCAAATCTCAAACGCTGCATAGACTGTATAGATAACTGGGATATTTACCAAATATCTTGCCAGTATGGTGTTTCTTATATTGGTGGTCAGACTAAACGTATTCTTAAATTTCGTTTAAAACAGCACGAAGGTTATGTTAAAAACCAAGAGCTTAAAAGCTCTTCTATTACTCAATATTTTTGGTTTTTTCAACATAGGCTCTATTTTTCCTCAGCCATCATTATCCAAAAATGTACTTGTAACATTTATCTTCATTTTTGTGAAGCTTGCCATATCATTAAAAATTCTCACTCTTTAGTCAATGACGTATCTAGTACTCATGATTTTAAAAGTTTTAGAAAAGCATTAATTTAATTTTTCTTTTTTGGTTTTTTTTCTTTCGTTCTCCGGTAGTTTTCGCTACTTTTTCACTCAGTTGCTTCACGCTGTTCTTCTCTCATTAGTTGTTTTTGGAGCCTTCTCCACACGTATCAGGTATATAAGCCGGCGCCTCTCTGTCGTTTTCCCCAGCCTTGTTTTCATAGCACGCTGTGCCTTGCTTTATCTTGCACTGAAGAAGAATCACGCTGTAGATTCGAAACAGCTGTTTGCTGTTTTCGTGTATTACTTGTGCATTTTTATACGTTGGTTTTCTGCCTTTTAATGTTGTAAATGTAGAAGCATACGAATACAAGGCGATTGTATGAGCAATAACATATTTCCCTTCTCCACTGTGAATGAAAGTGATCTCCCTGAGATTTTTGCTTCGTTCATCTTTTGTCTTCTAGCCTATTTGTATTTTTATGGATATTGAATCTAAAAGAAAAGCAGATGGAACATTTATTAGAAATAAAGTTTACCATTATAATGTCAAATATACCGTACAGTTAAAAACAGCATGCAAAATCTTTCACTCGCAAACCTTTGAGATGCTTCGCTGACAGACAATTTTTTCGTTAGGACCATTTGTACTGCTTTTTAAAATTTCCGGGTAATTACGATACGGACGAGAACGCAGCATGCGTTTATTTGTTCTTAAAATGTTTCATGCCTGTCTTGAAAATGAAAACGCAAAATTTATTTTTAAATTTTAAATGGAAACCGGGGGATTACTTTTCGTTAGTGCCGTTGTGTCACAAAATTTCCATTAAAAAACAAAGTATCGTTATTTTGATTATGTTATTATATCTCACAGAAATATCCGTTGATATATTTTATATTACTCTACTGTCTAACTAACACAATAACATCAAATGATAATTAGTTGTGTTAGATGGTTCTCAGATGCTTTAGGCTTTTGCAGACAATCAATTCGGATTTTGAGATAAAAAAGCAGGAGTAGGTTTAAACGATAGAACCAGCCACCGGAGAATAAGAGAGTTGTTGAAGCTTCGAGCAATTATCTTTAACTGACGCGGAACACTATACTAGGAGTTGGCTCTTCTGTTTGCTTTCCTAACATCGCGAAATGGGCGAGAGATTTGAAATACAAAAACTAGACCATGTCTCACAAAGTAAAACCTACAGACCAGAAGTACAGTATTCCAAATGATAATAGTGTTTCTCACATATTTAAACATAAAATGGTACTGCACCTAATGACCATGCTGAATAGCCTAATCTTTTAGATTAATAATTTTTATTTTTACCCAGCATTTATCTATCGTAACTGTAATGCACACATGTCACTTAAGTTACTGAAAGCAGACAACAATAGCGAAATCACGTGTAAAACTTCTGATATTTTCTCGGGAACTATTGATGCGATTTCAGTAATTTCTTTAAACAGTTTTGACAGTAGATAAATTATGAATTCACCGTGCGCTTAAAAAATAAGACACCTAATATTTCTATGATTTAGTAAATAAAAAATAATGTATTTTTTTATTAAAAAGAATTATTAAAAATTTTTAGTTACATTTTTTCCAAACTTTCATCCTGAAAATTGACTACTTCTTAATCCTTAATAGTAGAAGGAAAAAGACAGTTCTGCTTCACCAGGAGCCAAGAGCAGGGAGCAAGGATGAGTGACAGGTGGGCGGAGTCGAGTGATTGACAGGTGAGGGGAGATAAGAAAGTGATAGACAGGTGGGCGGAGTCGAGACAGATTGGCGTCCGCGCGTCATGCTATAGTAGAGGGGTTAAAACAAAGAAGAGAGAATGAAAAGTGTACTGTAAGAGAGGGGTTAGAACAAAGGATAATGAATGAAAGTGTACTGTAAGAGAGGAATTAAACAAAGGAAAATGTTAATGAGGATGGTTAATGAAGGAAAGTCTACTGTTGTAAGAGGAAGGTAGAACAAAGATAATGATGAGGTGATTAGAAAAGATCGCATGCAATTAAAAAAATACTTACCACGGAGCAGCGTCGAGACACGTCCTACCTGTATGACATCCACCGGGCTAATGAACGAAGAAGCGTGCAACAACCGGCTTCATCAAGATAAGGAGCTTGCTTCTGATTGGACGAGAGACGAACCTAGGGGGCAGCACCATCGTTTCCGGCGACACCAGCGCCCTCTCTTGAGAGGATGATTCACTTACCTGCGATGTCGTCCTCCTATTTGTACAGATTAAAAGAAGTGTTTTCTAAGAGTTGAATCATTCTTCATTATGCCTTTGAGCGAGGAAGTCATTAGTGTCGTCTGTTTGTATAGTATAGTGTGTGTTATTTTTTCTTTAATTTATATTTTAACTGGAAGTGTAAAGTTTGCATTTGATTTTATTTTAAAATTAAATGATACAGGAAATTTATCTTTTTCTACCTAAGCATGTTTTCTAAGACTTCACATTCTTGTTGTCATGGAGGAATCATACAAGAACCCAGCTACAGTAGGAAGTTTTGGCGGTGTCGATGCACTGTATCGTGCTGTTCAAGGCAAAGTATCCAAGAAAACCATTCAAAAATGGTTAAGTGGGGTCGACTCGTACACGCTTCACAAACCAGTTCGAAGAAAGTTTTCAACGAATCGCGTGATTGTGTATTCGATCGATCAACAATGGCAGACTGATTTGGTGGATCTTAACAGCCTGCAAAAACATAATCAAGGTTTTCGATATATTTTAACCTGCATAGATATTTTATCAAAATATGCATGGGCGATTCCACTGAAAACGAAACGAGGGGTGGAAATTGTGAAAGCCTTCGAAACTATATTTTCAACGCGAAAACCCAAGTCTTTGCAATCGGATGCTGGAAAAGAGTACAAGAACAAACATTTTCAGAAATATTTAAAGCAACAAGGAGTTCGATTTTTCACGACGAATAACAATACGAAAGCTTCAGTGGTCGAACGTTTTAACAGAACTTTAAAAACCAAAATGTGGAAATATTTCACTCATAATCATACTTATAAGTATATTGATGTGTTGGACTCCCTCATGCAGAGTTATAACCACACACACCATTCGAGTATCAAGAGAGCTCCTGCTGACGTCACACCTGAGAACGAAAGCGATGTTTGGATGTCTCTTTTTGGAGACTTACAAGATGTGAAAAGAAAACCCTGCGTGTTTCGAACAGGTGAAATCGTTCGCGTGTCGAAACAGAAATTAACCTTTGAAAAGGGATATGAAACCAATTGGACTGAAGAATTGTTTATGGTGACTGAATGTGTTTCAAGAGATCCTCCCGTGTATCGAATTAAGGATTTGATGGACGAACCCATCCAAGGCACGTTTTATGGCCAAGAATTGCAAAGAGTACAACCGAAAGAAAACTTTGCTATTGAAAAGGTTTTAGAAAAACGAACACGAAAAGGTGATGTGGAATACAAAGTAAAATTTAAAGGATATCCTGTAAAATTTAATCAATGGATTCCTTCCTCAGATTTATTTTCACTATAAAAGCTTTGTTTTCGTCTTTGAATCCTCATTTAGAAACATGTCGTTCTACGTGACGTTACCTTCTGACAGTTCATTGAATTATTTCCCAGAGAATAAAATTTCTCACTTTGTTAAAAGACTGCCTTCTGCTTTAGATTTGAAAGGCGAGTGGGAAGTGGGTTTAACAGAACTCATTTATCCCCACATGTGGAATAATATAACGGAATATACTAATGGATATGAATATGTTTTAGGAGAGAATATCGAATGGACGAATGGGAGACCTAGACATGAAGCAGAATTTGAAATAGGTGCATTTGAAGTGAAAAAAGTTAGAATTCCACCGGGGTTTTACGAATCTCCTAACGATATTATTAAAGTAATCAACTATCAAAAATTCCATGATAAAATTTCGCTTAATTATAATAAAAATTCTAAAAAAGTACGAGTGACTTTAAAAAAAAATGCACAAATCAACTTTGATTCAGGATTAGCAGAAAGTTTAGGATTTCCACCTGGTAATGTCGGAGAACCTTTTGCAGGTCATTCAATGTCTTTTGATAGTCCCTTCATAGCCGACCCTCATGCGGATTTTAAATTAATGTACATTTACAATGATCTTGTTGAACCTCAGATTGTAGGGGATACCGTTGCCCCGTTACTTCGAGTGATCCCCGTGAAAGGACAAGACGGTGAAATGATTCACGAAACGTTTGACAGACCGCATTACATTCCCATCACTCGAAAGAATTTTCAGACAATTGAAACAGTTATAAGGACGCATACATGTCGATTAATGTCATTTGAGCGTGGGAAGTTGATCGTGAAACTTTATTTCCGTCAAAAGTATCTCTCATAATGATTGTACCTTATCAGTGTTGTGTAAAATCTTTTGAAGATTATTACACTCAGCAATCCGGTAACGGTTTAAATTACTATCATGGAACTACACTGCAGAAAGGATATGGATTCGGTGGACTGTTTCGTTCTTTGTTTCGAGCCGCGGTTCCTCTATTCAAATCAGGAGCCAAAGCGGTCGGTAAGCAATTGTTATCGACAGGAGTAAATGTTTTGAACGATGTGACACGCGGTGAAAATGTCAAAGTGGCTGCCAAACGCAGGTTGAAAGAAGCAGGCCAAACTTTAACAGATAAAGCCGCCACCAAGATGAAGACCATGATCGGTTCTGGACGACGCAATAAAAAGCGGAAGAAATCAAGCAAAGTCATCATTCGACGTAAAGCCAGGAAAGTGGAAGCACGTGATATTTTTGCTTAAAGATGTCTGGACTTATTCATAAAGATTCTATTGCCTGTGCTAAATCAGAACTGGATTTATTTTTAATTCCACCTACTCAAACAGCTATTGAAAAGGGATATTTTGTTGAATATCATCCCCTTGCGAATATTCATGACGGAGTACCTGTGGAGTTTAATGTTCCCGGAAATGGAGAAGATTACATCGATTTATCCTCATCCTATCTTTATGCTAAAGTGAAAATTACTCGATCCGATGGTTCAGCTTTAACCGACGTGGATCATGTAGCTCCAGTTAATTTATTTTTACAAGCCTTGTTTTCACAAATTGATGTCAGCTTGAATGAGAGAGCGATCTCTTCTTCCAACAACACCTATCCCTATCGTGCTTATATCGAAACATTACTGAATTATGGAGAAGATGCCAAGAAAAGTTTACTGGGATGTGAGTGTTTTTTCAAAGATGAGAAATTGGATACTGTGGACCTTACCACCGGTGAAAACCCCGGATTGAAAAAGCGTTACGAACTAACTAAAAATAGCAATTCATTGGATATGATTGGACCTTTACATTGTGACATTTTTCAACAAAACAGATTGTTATTAAATATGGTGGATTTGAAAATTAAACTGATTCGCAGCAAACCCAACTTTTGTTTGATGGCTGTAAAACCTTCAGAATCTACCACACCCGAACTCAATTACAAAGTGATTTTAGAACAAGCTTCTCTGTTTGTATGGAAAGTAAAAGTATCTACAGAAGTCTTGCTGGGGCATGCAAAAGCCTTAGAAAAAAGCTCTGCTAAATATCCCATCGATCGTGTGTTGTGCAAGACTTATTCAATATCCAGCGGAAGTCGATCTTTTATGCAAGATAATGTGTTTTCGGGAACCATGCCGAAACGTGTTGTTATTGGATTGTTAGAAAATGCATCTATAAACGGACAATATAATTTGAACCCCTTCCACTTTCATCATCACAAAGTCAACTTTTTAAGTGTATACATAGATGGTCAACCGGTTCCGAGTAAACCTCTCGAACTGAATTTCGAAGAAAACAGCTATATAACAGCTTATCATCGTTTGTTCACGGGATTTAATCACGATGTTGGTATTTATCTAACACGAGAAGAATTCGCCAATGGACATACCTTGTATGCGTTCGATCTAACACCGGATCTCTGTGACGGACCTCATCTGAATTTACAACATCAAGGAAATTTACGAATCGAAGTTAAATTTGCTGAAGATTTGAAGACAACACTTTCTGTGTTGGTATATGCAGAATTTGAGAACATTATAGAAATTTCGAAATCACGGCATGTTTTATGTGATTTTCCCAACTGAATGAATTCTTTACAAATCGACAAGATTTTATCACGTGATTCCAAGACCCGAAATTCTTTTTTGGGTGTGTTTGCAAGTGATCAACTACCGAGAAGAATTCAAAATTATCCTGCTTGTTTCATATGCAATGTTGACAAGTCATCGGAACCTGGAAGTCATTGGGTCGCCTTCTACTTGCTTTCACCTGATGAAGCGGAATTCTTCGATTCTTATGGAAACGCACCTGCCTTTTTTCGAGGACCTGTATCAAACTATGCAACTTATTTTTCACAAGTGACATTTAATCCACACATCTTGCAAAGTCCTGTCACGGCCGTTTGTGGTCAATATTGTATTTTTTATTTGTATTCTCGATGTCGAGAAAAAACTTTAAAAGATATTTTATCTCATTTTGTAACGAAAAATATCTCGAATGATCGAAAAGTGTTTAATTTTGTCATGAAACGATTTCACGTGTCTGTGAATTTTTTTCAATAAATAGATATTTAAACTAAACTTTTTTTAGTCTCTGTGTTTATTCTGTGTTTGTCTTTCCTGAAGAACGTCATGAATCACGAGCTTGTTGATTTTCCACGTTTTCAACACCCGTTTACTGCCACCTGTGCAGGACCAACACAAGTTGGGAAGAGTTGCTTTTTAAAAGAGTTTCTTTATTACAGAAGGGAAATGATTCACCCTCCACCTCAGAAAGTGATTTGGTTTTATGGTATTTATCAAGATCTGTTTAATGAAATACCCGAAGTCACCTTCGTAGAAGGGTTTCCTTCTAATTTTAAAGAATATTTAGGAACGAGATCTTTAATTATTCTCGACGATCTCATGACTGAGCTTGAAAATGATAAGCGACTCACCTATCTATTTTCCAGGGGATGCCATCACTTGAACATGAGTGTTATTTTTGTAACACAAAATTTATTTCATCAAGGGAAAGAAATGAGAGATGTCTCTCTCAACTCTCAATACTTGATTGTGTTTAAAAATCGACGTGATCAAAGTCAAATTATGCATTTGGCGCGACAATTATATCCTGGCAAAACAATTTTTTTTCGTGAAGTGTTTGATGATGCAACGAAATTACCTTTCTCTTTCCTTCTCATTGATTTAAGGAACCAAACAGATGAAGGAATGCGATTGAGAACGCAGATTTTACCCAATCAAATTCAGTACGTCTACCAGTTGAAATAAATAAGCGAGTCATTTAGTTTTTTGTTTAGTTTGAAAAATGACTTTGACGTGTCAACAGCTGCGTGATTTGAAGCTCATCAAGACATGTCCTAAAGTATTACGTAAACAGTTGTTTAAAAAATTACCTCTTCGTTCCGTGAAAGCCATCTGCGAGTGTAGTTTGAATGTTTTAAAAGGAAACATTCCACTTTCATCTCAACAGAAAAAGTCTTTAAGGAAATACAAGTCGACCCTTCGAAAAATTGGTACTAAAAAGGGTACTCTATCACAAAAGAAAAGACTTATCGTTCAGAACGGTGGATTTTTAAATATTTTAATCCCCGCTGCCTTAACTGTTTTAACAAGTTTGATCCATGGAACACGCTAGAAAATTTGCTTTGGTGCCAGAGGAAACTCTCTCCAAACATGTCCTTTCGAAAAAGCAAATGAACGACTTTGATACAGCCATGTCGAACATTTTAAACAGCAACTTACCAGATCATGAAAAAGCTGTACAGTATTATGAACTTTGAAAAAGAAAAATGGATTTGCAAGAGTTTAACACACCTCAACCCTCGAAACAACCTGAAGAAGAAACTGAGAAACCTATTTTGAAGAAAACATCACCTGAACCCAAACCTGAAGAAGATGAATCATCCTCTCAACCTGAAGAAGATGTCTCGTTTATTATGTCTTCGGTACCTCGTTCAATGCAGAGACAAGCTCACACGTTGTTGGACTTTTTAAAGAAAAACTCGAGAAAATTCGAATGGGATAAAAATTTTCAAGTGTCTTTTGAAGGAAAAAGTATTCCGGATTCGAATGTAGCTGATTTATTTCATCTGCTTTTTTCTGTGAACGAGAAAACTCCTATTAAAGCACAGAAGGAATTGTTACAGACTTTGTAAGCATGTTATTGTTTAAACATTCTTTTAATAATTAGATAAAATACAATTGTTAATAGATTATTTTGTTCAAACACCCTCTAATCTCTATTTCCCTTTTCTTTGCAATAATTTTAAACGTGAAAAGGAATTTGCACCTGTGAGAGGGAGATGGTTAACTGCATTTCACTAACAACGTTGTCTCCATCTTATCAACGCTCCCGATTTCCCGAATCTGCAAAACGCGATAAACATCTTCGATTTCACCAGTTCTAAAAAGGGTGATGTCGTGATATCTGTTTCACGACTCTAAGCAAAGCAGTGAAACCACTCCGTTGCAATATATATAATGAAATAAAGGTCTAGAACAGTGACGTTATTTTACTGAATTCTTGTTGGTCGAATTTTCGACTAATCATAGAGTCTCTATATGATGTCACTTCTTAAACAAACAGTATAAATAAACAATTCTAAGGAAAAAAAAAGCTTACTCTGTTACATTTTTAAGTGCTGTTATTTATGAAAACTGTTACTCATCTGTAATGGATAATTTTCAAAAAGTAAGTTTTTTTAAACACTATATCTATTTTTCAGGATATTACTAAATTTCAAATGTTGTTTTACCTATTTTTCAAGTTATCTTTGCTATTTTTTCTTTTGTATTAAAGTAAAGTAAATATATGTTTTTTTCTTTTACAATCAATTATTTATTAGTTTATTAAAGTTGGAAAAATTAAAGCATGCTATTTTTCTTGTTATACGAAAGTAGTTAAAAAAATATATTATATGTTTTCTTTTTCGAAAATGACTAGAGATTATTTTCCGTTTACTGTTAAAGTATTTGTAAGTGTAATACAATTATTGAAAGTAGTTTACAAATTTACGTATGCTATTTTCTTGTTATACGAATATAGTTAAAAAATATATTGGATGTTTGCGTTTACTAAGAAATGAATAGATGCTATTTTCTGTATGTTATAAATTTAATAACGCGTAAAGATTTTTTTTTTTTTTTTTTTTTTTTTTTTTTTTTTTTTACACGGAAATTTTATTTTAGTATTCAAAATTTTTCTCATACAATAATTATTGAAAGTAGTTAAAATGAATTGGATGATTTCTTTTTACGAAAAAAATTACTTTCCGTTCACTGTTAAAGTATTTGTAAGTGTAGTATAGAAAAAATTTTATTGCTTTTTCACTGTTAAATTAATTGTGTAGGCTAGTTAAAAAATTTTAATTGAAAATGTATTTCATGTTTTCTTTTTCGAAAAATGAATAGATGTTATTTTTGTTCACTGTTAGAGTATTTATAAGTGTAATACAATTACTGAAACTAGTTTACAAATTTACGCATGCTATTTTCTTGCTATACGAATGTAGTTAAAATATATTGGATGTTTGCGTTTACTAAGAAATCAATAGATGTTATTTTCTGTATGTTATAAATTAAATAACGCGTAAAGATTTATTTTTTTTTTTTTTTTTTTTTTTTTTTTTTTTTTTTTTTTTTACACGGAAATTTTATTTTAGTATTCAATTTTTTTCTTATACAATAATTATTTATTAATGTAATGATGTTAACAAATTTACGTATGCTATTTTTTCTTGTTATACGAAAGTAGTTAAAATATAACGAATGTTTTTTTTGTTTTCGAAGAAATGTTATTTTTTTCTTTTCGTTACTAAACTAATTTATAAGTGTAGTCTAAAAAAAAAAAAAAAAATGTTATGAAAATTTTTTTACTAAGAAATGAATAGATGTTATTTTTCTTTTCGTTACTAAACTAATTTGTGAGTGTAGTCTAAAAAAAAAAAATGTTATTAAATTTCTTTTTTTTTTACTAAGAAATGAATAGATGTTATTTTTCTTTTCGTTACTAAACTAATTTGTAAGTGTAGTCTAAAAAAATGTTATTAATTTTTTTTCTTTTCGTTACTAAACTAATTTGTAAGTGTAGTCTAAAGAAACAATGTTATTAAATTTTTTTTTACTAAGAAATGAATAGATGTTATTTTCTTTTCGTTACTAAACTAATTTGTAAGTGTAGTCTAAAAAAAAAAAAATGTTATTAAATTTCTTTTTTTTTTACTAAGAAATGAATAGATGTTATTTTTTTTCTTTTCGTTACTAAACTAATTTGTAAGTGTAGTCTAAAAAAAAAAAAAAAATGTTATTAAATTTCTTTTTTTTACTAAGAAATGAATAGATGTTATTTTTTTTCTTTTCGTTACTAAACTAATTTGTAAGTGTAGTCTAAAAAAATGTTATTAATTTTTTTCTTTTCTATACTAAACTAATTTGTAAGTGTAGTCTAAAAAATGTTATTTCTTTTTTTCACTGTTAAATGAATTATAGACTATTCAAAAATTTTAATCGAAAATGCATGTTATTGAAAACATATAGTTTGTGAGATTTTTTCTAAAAAGATTAAACACTTATTAAAAGTATTCGATTACATGCTTAACAGTTTTTAAAACAATACACTAAGAATTAATCCTATGTTTGATAGCAAATATTTTTTCTTTTTTAGTTTGTGGAAGATCTCGGTTTAACAACGAATGTGTGGGAGCGCATGACCGCTATTGGTGAATTATCAGACCCAGGACCTTCTCAGCAAAGTTCTTCTAGGATGCAAGATCCTAGCAGCGAAGTTGATTCTTCATCAGTAAAGGTAAACTTTGAAACATTCTTTATTATTTTGGGGGATTGTTTATTTAAATAAATAAGAACTAATGTTAGTTAAACTTTTCAAAAAATGATACATTATTCGAAATTAGGTTGTGAAGTATAATACTAGTTTAGGTGCAAAGTGTATAATTAAAAAAAAAAATCTTTTTTTCTCGTTAAAGTAAATTTGTGATGCGTTTAGTAAAACTTTTAATGTAGACAGATATAGTTTTCTAAGTTCTTTTTTTCGTGAAAGTCTATTACAAGTTGCGTGTTTTTGAAAACAGAATTTTTCTGTTTTAGGATTCTTTATCATGCGAAACCTGCGGTAAAAGCTTTACTGTGAAAAGAAATTTGACTCGACATCAGAAGATTTGTGGAAACACAGATTCGAAAACCTTTTCTTGCACCTATTGCCCAAAAACCTTTTCAAGGAAAGAACATTTAGATAATCATTTCAAAACACACGAGAAGAATCCTGACGAAAATTTACCTACTTCTGCTAGTTTAAGCTGCTCTGTTTGCTCTAAAACCTTTTCGAAGCAAGCAAATTTGAAGAGGCATATGATTTCGCATAACGAAGAAAAGAAATCATTCAAGTGTCCCTTATGCGCTATCGAGTTCACAAGAGCAGATAATCTAACAGTACATTTGAGAGGTCATGAAAGTTTAAATTACTCCTGTACCACCTGTCAGGAAAAATTTAATTCGAAAGCGAATTTGAAACGACACATGCAATCACAGCATACCAGCCTATCCCACGAAAATAGAAAAAGGAAAGTTAGTACGAAAAATTCATCTTCCAAAAAGCAAAAGACCTATACCGAAGCTTTGAATGTCTTTTCTTCAACATTTTTAACACCTGATGAAGATGAGAAATTTGACGTGGACGGTTTGGTGGAAAAACGTGGAGCAGACCTTCGTCAAATCATTGAAGAAAAACTGGATACACATCGAGGCGTCAAATGGCATATCCTAGCCAGATGTCTGTTCGAAAGGAAGACTCCAGAAGACGAACTTCAAGCTATTTCCACCTACTTTAGAAGTTCGAATTTTACTGAATTAACTATCGATACAATAAATGAGCATATTTATGAAGCATTTGAGAAAATTAAAAAATTAATAGATGAATTTGTAAATTTGGGATCAGGTTGGATTTTCCAACGGATCCAACATATAGAAATTAAAATAGCAGATTATCATCCTCTAGCACCCAGCAGCCATATTAAATCCCCAGAATTTATACAAAAGAAACGTGCCGTTCTCAATATAGAAAATTACAACGATTCTAAATGTTTGGTGTGGTGTTTGATCGCACATCAATTTAAGTTAAATAGATCTGAAAATCCAAAACGATTATCACATTACACACCTTTTGAACATACCATCAAAATGGGGAAGATACCCTACCCAGTCCCTGTGAAAAGCATTCCGAAAGTTGAAAATTTGAACAATTTGAGAATCAACGTATTTGCATTGGATGACCAAGAAGTGTATCCTTTATATGTATCACCCAAAGAAGATCCTGATGTCATTAACCTATTAGTCTTAGAAAAGGATGAGCAGTTTCACTACACGCTGATTAGAAGCTTTTCAAGATTATTAGGGAATGTGATAAAACATGATGGAGTTACTTACTATTGTTACCGATGTTTACACCGATTTTGTAGACAAGATTTACTAACATCTCACACCGAATTTTGCAAGCAGGATACTGCTCAAAGGATCAACTTACCAGAAGATGGCAAACATATTCTATCTTTTACGGGGACTCATCTGCAACATCCAATCCCCTACATTGTGTATGCAGACTTTGAAAGTATTTTAAAACCTTTAACTCCAGCTTCTCAAACTTCACATTGTGAAAAAATTTCAAAACATGAAGCATGTAGCTTTGCTTTTGTTATTATTGATGCTGAGGGAAAACCTTTCAAGGACAGATTCACATTGTATCGAGGAGAAAATGCTGCAGAAGAGTTTCTAAAGAAGTTAATAACAGAGACAGAAGACATTCGAGAAGAACTGAAGAGTGTAAAGCCAATGAAACTTTCCCTACAACAAGAAATAGATTTTCAAACGGCTACCCACTGCCATATTTGCAAAAGGGAACTCTTCAAGAAAAGAACGAGAGACCATGATCATGTGACAGGTGCATACAGAGGGGCTGCTCAAAAAGGATGTAATTTAAACTACAAGCAAACTCGAAACATTCCTGTCGTCTTCCACAATTTACGACACTATGATGCCCATCACATTATGATGGCTATTGGAAAATTTTAAGAATATTCGATAGAAGTGATTGCATCCACATTAGAAACCTATATAGGCTTTCGTATGGTGAAAGAGAACTGTCCCATCCATCTAAATTTTATTGACAGTTTGCAACATCTTTCAGCATCACTGGAAAAATTAGCAAGCAACCTGCATAATGATCAATTTAAAATCTTGAATCATTATTTTAAAAATCAGGATATATCCCTGCTCACACGAAAAGGGGTATTTCCTTATGATTACGTAACCGATGTCAATAAATTTAATGAAACTGTTCTCCCACCTGCCTCTGCATTCATCAACACATTAACGGATGAACCTATTAGCGAAAGCGATTATCAACATGCACAAAACGTCTGGAAATCCTTCAATCTCCAAACTTTAGGAGATTATCATGATCTATATTTGAAGACGGATGTCTTATTGCTCGCAGACGCCTTTGAAAGCTATCGCAAACTGTGTCAGCAGTTCTATGATATCGACAGCGCCCATATGTATACGTTACCAAGTCTGGCATGGCAAGCTTGCCTGAAGAGATCGAACATCCACTTGGAACTATTAACGGATATCGACATGCTATTGATGTTTGAAAATGGGATTCGGGGAGGTATCAGCATGATTAGTCAACGCTATACCAAAGCAAACATCCCCAACACGCCTGCACATAATCCAGATCAAGCTCCCAGTTACATTATGAACTGGGATGCCAATAACTTGTATGGGTGGGCCATGTCTGAGTACCTCCCCCATGGTTCCTTTCAATGGGAAGACCCGAAACAGTTTTCAGCAAGTAGCATATTAGAGTTGGCAGACGATTCCTCTACAGGATATATTTTCGAGGTGGATCTGGAATATCCTAAAGAACTCCACGCCTTGCACAACGAGTATCCTCTCGCACCAGAAAGAATCACTGTCGAAGAAGATATGTTGTCACCCTTCGCGAAGAAGATGTTAGGTAATAAAAAATTCAAGGGCACGCCAAAACTAATCCCGAACCTTCAAGATAAGAAAAATTATATCGTTCACTGTAGAACATTGAAGTTTTACATCCAATCAGGAATGAAACTAACAGAAATTCATCGTGTAATTCAATTTCAGCAAAGTCCGTGGTTAAGGGAGTATATCGCTTTTAACACCGATAAACGAAAACTGGCGAAATCTGCTTTTGAAAAAGATTTCTTTAAACTCCTGAACAACGCTGTATATGGAAAAACGTTAGAAAACCTTCGAAAGCGTCGAAATGTGGAATTGTGTAATACCGAGAAAAGGGCGAAAAAATTAGTCGCTTCACCTGCGTTTAAAACCTTCAAAATCTTCTCTGAAGATCTTGTTGCGGTGGAGCGCACTAAATTATCGTTATTAATTAATCGTCCTATGTATGTTGGTTTCTGCATTTTGGAGCTTTCGAAGCTTCTAATGTATAAATTCCATTATGGTTTTGTGAAGGAAACATATAAGCATAATGCCAATTTGCTTTTCACTGACACGGATTCCCTATGTTATGAGATCTATACGAAGGATATTATTGCGGATATGGAGAAGAAAAAGGATTTATTCGATTTTTCTGATTATCCGCAGTCGCATTCTTTGTTTTCGACTGATAACAAAAAAGTATTAGGGAAATTCACAGATGAACTTAGCGGTGAATTAGCGTTGCAGTTTGTCGGGTTAAAGGCGAAAATGTACTCCCTGAAATCCGAAACAGAAGAAAAAAAACGAGCGAAGGGTGTCACAACACACATCGTCAGAAAAAAAATGAAACATGAAGATTATGTAAAGTGTCTTCAAGAACTCAAGACCAGCACAGTCACACAAGTTCGAATTGGGCAAGAGAACCACCAGTTGTATACAATGCAACAAAACAAGGTTGGTTTGAGCCCATTCGACGATAAAAGATATATCCTGGAAGACGGAATCACAAGTCTCGCATATGGGCACTGCGATATCGTCAACATGTAAATAGTTTCTCATCTTATGGACAATGTGCGTGATTTTTCCATTGCCTAAGAAAATTTGTATATATTTTTTCAACTTTTGGACAATGCGCACCGTTTCCATTGCAAAAGACAATTTTTGTATATATATTTTTTTATCAAGTTTATTGTGTACAGTGAAGATTTACTTTATGATTCAACTTTTGGACAATGTGTACCGTTTCCATTGCAAAAGAAATTTTTGCATATATTTTATCAAGTTTATTATTGTGTACAGTGAAGAATTTTGTATATATTTTATCAAGTTTTATTGTGTACAGAGAAGATATATTTTATTATTCAACTTATGGACAATGTGCGTGATTTCCGTTGCCTAAGAAAATGTGTATATATATTTATTTTGTTTCATCGAGAATTTGTAAATAGGTTAGAGCGCGGTGGAACACAAAGGAGACTTACGTCCGCGACGTGTGTTCTGGGAAACAAAATGTAAGCTTAGTTCACTCAAATGAATAATTTATTTGTGAACTAAGTTTATGTTTTGGCTAAAAGTCTCCAATGATGATGATTAAACAAAAACATCGTTATCATTTCCCTCATTCGGCTTTTAAAAACATGTTTCGGAAATTAGCGAATGACAAAAACTTCTTTCGTTAAACTCATAAAATGTATTCACTTCTTTCTGTCAGTTCAAATACGATGACGACATCGCAAGTAAGTGAATCATCCTCTCAAGAGAGGGCGCTGGTATCGCCGGAATCGATGGTGCTGCCCCCTAGGTTCGTCTCTCGTCCAATCAGAAGCAAGCTCCTTATCTGGATGAAGCCGGTTGTTGCACGCTTCTTCGTTCATTAGCCCGGTGGATGTCATACAGGTAGGACGTGTCTCTGCGCTGCTCCGTGGTAAGTATTTTTTAATTGCATGCGATCTTTTCTAATCACCTCATCATTAACTTTCCTTTGTTCTAATCCCTCTCTAACACTAGACTTTCCTTCATTAATCATCCTCATTAACATTTTCCTTTGTTTAATTCCTCTCTTACAGTACACTTTCATTCATTATCCTTTGTTCTAACCCCTCTCTTACAGTACACTTTTCATTATCGCTTCTTTGTTTTAACCCCTCTACTATAGCATGACGCGATGGCGCCTGTCTGTCTCGACTCCGCCCACCTGTCCATCACTTTCTTATCTCCCCTAACCTGTCAATCACTCGACTCCGCCCACCTGTCACTCATCCTTGCTCCCTGCTCCCTGCTCTTGGCTCCTGGTGAAGCAGAACTGTCTTTTTCCTTCTACTCTTAATCAAGAATACTGAAATCGCCTATAAAGATCTCCAGAAAAAATTGTATCAATATCAAATGCTTCACATGTGGTTTTTTGTTGCAATATTACCTAAACATGCTTTCCGTAACATCAATTTATAGTTTAGCTAGTGTCAAAACTATTAAAAATAACTAAATCAAATACTAAAAAGTACTAAGCTGTAGTAGTTCGGATGAAAAAAGGCGGATAACTCTCTGCTGTTTTCCATAAGATTTCACGACGTTGTTACCCTCTTAATGTTTCAAACATATCAACATAAATATAAGGCATCTATTATTTATAACAATAGTTCTATTAATAGTTCCTTGCACTTATCAAGTTATGTATTTAGTGTTGTCACAAGACAATTTTAAACATACAGGGAAATGGAATTATAAAAATAATATATTAAAAATGATTCCAATTTAACCCTTTCATGAAGTACCTCATTTAAAGACATTTTATTTTTTTCATACCAAAATTTATAATATATTTCTCCGTATTTAATCCAATTATTATACGATTTGACAAGAAAATGATTACAGCTAAGATATTCTAGTACTTAAAAAAACTTTATGCGTTTCTCTATGTGTTAAATAAAATATATCGAAGTGTTTTTTCAGTCAATACATTCCGTTCCAATGTTTGTGTAATGTTTCGTGAAATAATACAGTTAATATCAACATACGCCACGTTGAACGATTCCCCGATATCATATTATAATTAAGTGTAATTTATCTTCATCATATTATAAGTCTTCTAAAGTAATTATCCAAGAGGTGGCGAAATTAATGATCGTTCGAATCAAATTTAAAATTCTGTAACAATTAGTAATATTAAATACAGAATTCCACTTCGTGATAAGGATATCGTTAAATACCAGTTTCACTGACAGACTTGTTTGTGATTTATAGAAACTACTGAAATCTATTTATCGTAAATATGACACACATATATATATATATATATATATTTTATTTATTTATTTTTTTTTTTTTTTTTTGCTTAGAATTTAGTATAATCATTTTTTTTCTTTTTTTTCTTCTCATAAAAAACCTATGAATATTTTCAAGTGTATTTACTTTCTTCATATAATGGACGCCTTATTTCAGTACACTAACTTTTAAGAAAAATAAAGAATCTATAAATTTCCAAAATATTGTATTTATATTTATGTTTGATGTCGTATGTTTTGATTTTAAACAACTAAAATTTTTGAATTGATGTAAATAATTTTCAGCTACTTAAGATAAAATAATTTGCAAGTGCAAAAAAGTTCCCTGATTGAAGCTTATTATTATACCTTTAAAGAAAATGTTAATTTTAAAATAAGGCATATATGAAAACGACTTAATTACTTTATAAGCTTTTCGTAACATATAGAAGTGTGTCTAAGCGTTTATTTAGATATGAATATGAATATATTCATGAATATATCATAGGAATATATTCATGCACTGCTTACACATGCATAAGTAACTGAAAATTTAAGAGTGTCATATTTTTAAATCATATGAATAATTATCAAATGTAGATCACGATTGCATTGAATCTTTCTTAAATAACTTGCGTTTGCTTTGTTTTCAGATCGCAAATAATTAATAACATAACTCGCGTAACACATGGAAGAGCTGATTTTGAACTAAATATGGATAAACCGATACATTGCTTACACATGTATATTTAACAGAAATTTTATGAGTGTAATTTTTTAAATCAATTGAATAATTATGAAAAGTAGATGATGATTGCATGGTATCATTCGAAAATAACTTGTGATTGCTTTATTTTCCGATCACAGGTAATTAGGAAATAATAAAACAACTCTCTTTTATTGCACTATGAGCATATGTTTCCTCATATAAATTCAAGAACCTTCCTGTACTACATTAAAAGAAGCAAGTCGAACATTATTTGTAAAAATCGTATTTTTTTTTTTTTTTAATCTGTAATATCACTATTCTTTTGGTGCGAAAAAAATGGCCATGCTTAATTGTTATTTTTTCGGTTAACGATTGATGATTTATATATATTTTAGCAACATTTAAAAAAAGGTATAGAAGTTACCTTTTAATGAGTATAGATAAATTCAAATTCAAGCAATTCTATAAGCTTCATTTTTCATTTATTACGTTCGTAAAACTTATATATACTTATAACGAATATATATATATTCGCGCTGTTTCCAAATGTTCATGTACTTTTTCATAGATTACAGATGCTGGCAATTTTGACTGTGCTGATGTTTCTTTTATAACCATATTATTAACTGACAGTTAAATGTCGTGAGTGAACGTAACGTTAAAAAAAGTTTTTCAAATTAATTTGTGTGCAAGTTATATAAGTTTAAAAAAAAAAAAAAAAAGATTGATTGCTAGACGTTTTGCAAAAAATATTCAAGACTCGTTTCCCCCCTCTTAAGACAAATAACCCTTTAAGGACTGAATTATGAACTCATAAAAATATTGACTTCTAAAGCATTTTTCGTGAATTTTTGAAACTACATTAGAAGATTTACATAATCATTTAACAAATTTGAGGAGAATTTAGAAAGATTGAAGGATTTAAAAGGAATAATTAAATTTGAATTTATAGGGATTTTGTGCAGTATTTATAACGGCACTCAAATCTTTTATTTTAAATATTTTTCTTACTATTTTGTAGACTTAGGAAATGTACAAATATAATGTTCTTACAATAGAAATATAGAAATATTTCTCAATTGAAAAATCCCCCCCCCCTCCCAATGCCAAGAAAGCTGAAAAGATGCAAACGCGAAAGAAATTATCCTTTTAAAAATATTTTTGTTTTGTGTAACCCGTAATGCTTTTCGAACAAGACAAAGTAATGCATCTACAACTCATTCTGAACTATATTACTACTAATCGATCTAATAAATGAATAAGTTAATCGATGTAATAAATGGAAAAGTTGTTTTAAATGTAAGTACCGTCAGTATGTAAAAGGTTAAAAAGTGGTTTTGTCGATTTGGAATTCGTGATTTCAATATAAACAATAACATTCTGGCATTGATAATGACGTAATCAGTGATTTAGTGAATAATAATCTTTGGTACGTTTCGAAATTCGATGCATCGGAAATCGAGCATGAATTTTTTAAATCACGCAATACGTTCCTGAAATGTGAAAATCTAATTACAACATTGTTGAATCCGTGAAAATTTTAATACATTTACAGTCATTATATAGAAATATGTGTACCAGAAATATATTCCATGGAGCCATACAAGATGAATACGTGTTCTATCGACATTTTCACTAAGGACAATTTACTCTTATGAAACAGAACTATATTTAATTTACTGTGATGTGTTAACCCCCCCTCCCCTCGAGGCCTGTTTAGTGATTTCAATTTGTTGTGCAACGGAGAAAAAAAAAACTATTTTTTTTTTCATATAAAATTAGCACATCGTATAAATATAACAAAATTTACCGATGTCGGGAACTGTGATTTGACTCTATAAGTACTAAATAATGCTTTGTAAATGTTTCCCAAAGAAGCCAATTCGTCGCAATCTATAGCGATCAACGAGTTTTTACCATAAATTATAAATCAATAAAACTTAGATAAAAATATTTGAAAATAAAGAAAAATATTATAAAAACTTAGAATATCATTTAAAAACATAATTTGCGTGTACAAAAAAAAGATGTTTTTTCACAAGATCATTGCTTATTATTAAATTTTATTCTTTTTTAAGTGAACTTTGTTGTGAAAGTAGGGCATGTTTGAAGATGACTAATTTTCTTCATAAAGCTTGCGTGACATATGGGTGAGTGTTGAAAACACTAATTTGGATATGAATATGGATAAACTAATGCATGTTTCGTGCATGAATAATTTACTGAGATTTTAAGAGCGTCATATTTTTAAATCATATGAATAATTGTACTAAATAGTTGATGATTGCACGGTATAATTTGCCGGTAATTTCTGTTGGCTTTGTTAACAGATCACAGTTAATTAGGAATGAGTGAATAATATCCTAATTATCACACTTAAATTACAGGCTTCTTATAATATTCAAAAAGAAACATGATTCAAAAAGAAAATAATTGTTGTATTTCCTTTTGCATTTTGAAATATAAGAACCTTTAATTGTAAATAAAAATTTTCGTATAACTGTGAATTAATAAAACATGACACATCGGCGATCTAATATTGTATAAAATATTAATCTTATAGATTAATATAATACAATTAACAGCAAAAACTACTCTTTAATTATAACAGCTGTCATAATTAATAAAGGTTAGTTGGTGCAATAAAAAATGTTCATAAAGAATTTTAATCTCGAAAGTGAAAATAGTTAAAAGGGGAGGGGGTGCCTTTAGTAGTTCGAAATAAGGGTGTGTTTTAGATATTTTTTCTGGCATAATGATTTTAGCTCCGGGTTTTTTACATTTAATTTATTATCATTTGAAGATCATTTCATAATTTTTTTAATAAAAAAATTACAATGTGACTCGAGTTCTCCAAGTAAATGGTCTAGCGTGCGCGCTGCGCACAATGAATCGCTAAGCATTCGATAAATCACAAGACTTGATTGCAATCAATTTTTCTTAATTTTTTAAAGAAAACTGCTTTTCTCCCTATAGCAATAGTTTATTTATATTTTAATAGTATTCTACTTCTTAGTATTTACTAACATTTATAATGAATGACAATGCGATATGTGTTTCAGAACAGCATTGTAAAAAAAGAAAACACGTGTGTCTTAAACTACGAAAATTTAATATAATCACGAACGAAAATACTCGATAACCTATTACAAGTCACCCAATATTCCAAAAAGCGTTCCTTTATGAAAGTTCCTTTATCTTTTTGAAACCCCAGAAAAAAAAAATATTTTTGAAATTTAGAGAAGAATTTATAAAAATAAATTTTCTTCAGCCAGTGTTGCCAGATTGGGGACTTATAGGTAACCAGATTGTTGATTGTCACCGTCTTTTTTTAATAGAAATATTAGGTCTATTTAAAAATAGATTAAAAATTCTGAAAAATAAGGTAAATTATACTATTTTAAAAAAGTGGTGACAGTCAAATAACTTGAATTTAAAAAGTCCCTAATCTGGCAACACTGTCTTTAACTGCTCAAAAATTTCAGAAACGTTTTCGTGTAGTTTTCACAATGTCAGCTCTCTCTACCTGGAAAATCAGTTTTTCTGATGCTATTAGACCTCAACTAAAGATTTTCAACTGCATAACTGAAACTGCGCATGCGATTGTAACAGAAAAATGTTAATTTCAATGTTAATGTTAATGCTATTAACTTTATATGTTTTTCAGTGTTTGCTGAGCATGAAAATATTTATTTGAGACTTCATAGCATCCGAAAACCGGGTTTCAGGGTAGAGAGAGCTGATTAATGGACTATAAAAGATACTCGGAAACGTTTTCGAAAACTACGGGCAGCTAATAAAAAATTAATTTTATCAATTCTTCTTTAAATTTCATGGATAAATACTTTTGTGAGGTTTCTAAAGATAAAGGAATGCTTTTCGGAATCTTGGGTACTCTAAATAGACATATGCATATTTTCGTTCATGATTATAGTTAATTTTCGTAAATTAAGAATCAACTGTCTTTTTTACAGTGAACTTCTAAGAATAAGTCAGTTTAGTGGCAATCTCTATACAAAGTGCGCTGATAGAAATATATCATAAGATGATCATTCATTTTATAAAATACTAAAAAGTGTTCGATTTTATGATGATTTTATTTCAAATGATAGTTCAGTGTACTAATGTATTGATATTAATATTTTTTTTAGTAAACTAACAGGATTTTTATGCCGCAAAGTATTTGAATCAGATACCGAAATATGAGAATCCCTAAAACTGGCCTATATTTTTCACTAATTAATTTAGTTTTATAAAAAATGCATATTTAATTCGCTTATGAATGAATGAAAATAAAATTTTAAATTATATAAGTTTTTTTGCAATAGTAAATGCTAGATTTTTTGCAAAATACAGGGTTATTACAAATGAATCATCGAAATTTGATACGTTACTACATGCGAACCAGGAAACGTATATGTTTCCATGGCAATTCAAGCGAGAGGACGTTAACTACAGTTTCGCGCTGCGTATGTGTCATGCGCGTGTGGTTGTCATGGTTGCTTTGCGAACGTCTTATTCAAAATGATGACTGGACAGCAGAAATTTTCCGCACAGTTGGCTGTGGAATGGAAAGTTCGCGGCTAGCGCGATTTGTTGATTTCTTGAGACTATGGAGGAAGCACTCTCTAACTCGGTTCACTGTTTATTCAGTAACGCTTGGTTGGTCGGAACTTTTGCCTTTACATAAACAACCGGTTTCTTTGAATTGTCGATACCAGCGCAGAACGCTTTGTTGGCTTTCCATTGGTATGCCTTACGGAATGCTCTCTGAACAGTTATAAGCGATTCACACTTTGAAAATTTTATTACACAAAATGCTTTTTGCTGTCCAGTCGCCATTTTGAATATCAAGCTCGCCAGGCAACCACACGCGCATGACACATAAGCAGAGCGAAACTGTAGTTATCGCTCTCTCGTTTGAGTTGTCTTGGAAACATATACGTTTCCTGGTTCGCACGTAGTAACATATCAAAACGCGATGATTCATTTGTAATTACCCTGTACATCTTTTTTTTTTACCCATGTTTCTGTATTCAGCAGCATTTTACAAACTATTTTATATTTATTATTTTAATCCAGCATATAATTTTAATTTTAATACATAATAAGTCAATAATTAGCAGTTTTGTTTATTTTATTATATATTTTATATTAAAAAAAATACAATTAAATATTTAAATGGCTTTTTCTCAAAGTGACGTTTTCTACTCTTGTGCGCATGATATCTCCAAAGCTGTTTGAAGTACGTAAAACTATTAAATTTTTGCCCTACATAAATATTTATATTATCAGGAAAATGAACTAGAATTATAAAGACGTGTTCAGTATTTTTTTAAAAATATATTAACTTGAATACATGCAAAAAATCGTGGTTTTCTATTTTTTCCAATTAAATGTTAATTTCTCTTTATCTAATAAACCGATTACAATGTTCAAGTTCAAATGATAACCCAGGGTGTAACCTTTAATTTAATATACTTTTTATGCAAATACCATGAAATTAGCGTCAGATATTGTGCGTGCAGTGAAATGCTATCCACTGTAAAAAAATTAAATTGAACTTTAAAACTGACCCCGAGAATTTTTCTTTATTATAACATATATCGAAAAGAAATATTTGCAAACACAATTCAATAATTTAAATATATTGTGAAATTTCTGTGCTTCTAGAGTGGTTATCTTAAAAAACAAAGCGAAACTCATGACCAATTTCGCATGTTTTATGACTGTTAAAAGTGTACTGTCCCTTTAAACACACCTAAAGACACTCAAGTTTCTAAGTAATCACATGACACTAAAAATAAACTATAAATCGCAATAAATTATGCTTTTACGTAAATCTTTTTTATAGCATTTATACTCCCATTTCTGAGAAATAGTATTTCTGCACGCAAATAAAAATTTCTTTTATTTCAAGGAAATATGCTTCAGAATTTTCATGAAGAAAACTCATCTTTTTATACTGAAAGAATGTTAAAAGTTTTATAATAAAGTTTTCAGATATATATTTGAAGCTGCCATATTTAGTGGTGCGAATATTTTTGAATATTTCAAAGCATTTTAGAAATTAAGAATTATTTTCTGAAAATACATATTACTGCACTATAAAGATATACAATTGTTTCTTAATATAGGGAAATATAATAGACCCAAGAACGAAGATACGAGGGTAGTTCAATATTTACTGTCCCGCGTGTGTATAAAATATTTGTACTGCGATGGCTAACATGGAATATTGAAGCTTAATATCTTAGATGCCAATATTCTCAATTTCAGAATCGTAGCTGTTATATTAACATTTTTTTTTTCATATGAGAGGTTTGGTGGGTAAGGCTGGTTTGGAGCTTGGCTAGACCTGAAGTAGTTCTGTGCTAGATTTATGATAGGGGATGAGACGTGGCTACATCACTATGATCCCTAGTCCAAGTGACAATAGCCACGTCTCATTCTCTGTCACACCCCAAACCGCCCCTTTTCAAGCTAGGTGGGACCTCTCATACAAAAAACGAAAAAACTAATAACTTAATATAGTAGCTACAGTTCTGAAATTAAGCATATAGGCATCAAAGACATTAGGATTTAATATTCCTATGAACCATCGCAGTTAATATATTTTATACACACTCGGGACGATAATTATTGAACCACACTCGCATAGAATAAACTTTTCCGAGTTTGATACGATTACGAAAATCGTTCATTACCTCTAGAAACTTCAGAAAGCAACACTATTTAAGAAAAGTAAAGAATCATTTATAAATACAAAGTTCCTTTCACTGCCACTGATTTTAGAACAGTTTTCCGAGTTATTTTTTAGTGAAATAATCAGTTTTCTCAAATCAGAATATAAGTTTTTCGGATTCTCCCAATTCTCAAGTTAACATTTCCATGTTTAACGAAAGATATTCATAGAAAAATTGATCATTTTAACAGAATTATCATTAACATTAAACTAATATTGTTTTGTTACTATATCATGTATAAATTTATTTTCGCAGCTGAAAATGTTAATTTGAGAATTTATTGTATTAAAAAAAATGCATACATATATATCCATGTTCACAAAATTAACTAATATACAATAAAGTCCACTCTGAAACATTTCTGAAAATTTCTCGTAGAAAAAGAAATCTTGTTTTTATAAATGCTTCTTTATGTATTAAAGTTTATTTTGTTCTTGAGGTTTTTAATAATGAAGAACTTTTTTCAAATTCATCGTAACTTGTAGGTGATTACTTTACATTTCCGTTTGTAGTTTTATTATACTTTCGTGCAGAAACTACAGTTGGAAAAATTTGTAAATGCAATTATCTGCAATGTAATTACAATTTAATTGCATGTATTTAGTCATAATTAAAACTGCATGCCGTAAACAAAATGCAGCACTGTAACTGCCTCCCATCCCATTATTTGCCAAAATTTCTCCTTTTAATGTATGTAACTATAATAAATTATATGCAATTAATTTGTAATTACATTACAGATAATTGATATTACAAATTTGCCCAACTCTGACAGAAGCACGTGTATTTATTTTTTCTTATACTGGAACTGGCGTGAAACTTTAAAAGACGAAAATTTACTGCTTAAAGAATCTACATTTCATGCTTACAAAAACAAATAACATAAAAAAAATAATCATATTTCTAATTTTCAAAAACTTTAGGAAACAGCAATAAAAGTTCAGCATCAAATAGGGTACTTGTTTAAATTAAATTAAACAATTGAATTAAACAATTCGCTTCTAATTTGCAAAAAAGATATACAAAACAATAAAACCTATCAAATATGGCAATTGTTTCATATTTGCATTTATACATATTAAAATAAATAATTGAAAATTTTATTGGGCATATATTTGTTATAATTTATATTTAGAAAAATGAGCTCATGTGTGTGAAAAGGATAATTAAATACAGGGTAACTCTAGGATTGATGGCCATAGTTTTTAAAGATTGAAATAAAAATACCGAAATGCAAATACAAGAAATATTGATGTATATTTAAAATTCTTATACATATACGCATCATATTTTATGCAAAAAATAATGAAATATTGAATACAAAAAGTGTTAAACAAAATTGAAATTAAAATGGCTGATGGCCATTTCTCCTTCAAGCCGAGAAGAAATGGCCATCCAACACAATAAAAAAAGTGAAGTTAAATAGCAAAAAAACAACGCATTTCATATAGTTAATCATGAAAAACATATGAGAGACTAGGGAGGGTTGACCATACGGGAGGCTTGACCCACCCGTTCGTTTTCATTTTTAAAAGAATTTCAGAGTTTTTATCAGTAAGTGTCAAGGAAGTCTACTAGAATGCTAAAACAGCAATCTTTGTTTCATACAGATAATCGAAATAGGTGTGGAAAAATCAATTGTGAAAAGATTTTACCCTAAAAGTTGTGTTTTTTAGAAATATTTTGTAAGTATTTTTCAGATAAAATATATCATAGAAATTTAAGTAAGTACGTTTTAAGTAATGCAGAAATATCGAGCTAGCATTCCAAGCATAATGATTTTATAGCATGTTAGGCCTAATATAACAATGTACTATTCTTTAGAAAAGAGATATGTGGGGAGGCTTGAACCAGTCAATGTGAGGGAGGGTTAACCAGATGCTCAAGTCTCCCTTAATTAAGTGGTTTTGGAAATCTTTTCATTATACACTGTGAAAAATGTAAGGTTAATGGATATATATAAAAAATGTACATTTATTCTGTAAAGCTACAGTAAAATGAGGTAATGGAAAAGGAAATGTATAAAACTGATTAAAGAGAGATGTGAAAAATTGCTGTAGTATCCACTGGAAGAAAAAAATTAATGAAATATAAATGAGAAAGTTGATAGGAACTTTTTTTCTATTTAAATATTACTTACAATATGTAAACAGAAACAGTGGAAATTAGAAAGTATGAAAGCAGCAGTTTTAACCCTTTCACTGGCAGTTTATATTTATGAAACCACTTAATTTTAATTCCAAAACGCCATAATGACATTAGAATTTTGCTAAAATCTTTTCCATTTAATATGTATGTGAAACATAGCTTTTCTTATTTCCAAAACAACTTGTTCGTAAATTCCGAGGCCAGTGATTTATTTGAACATTTTAGTACTGAAAGTACTTTGCCACTGAAAGCGTTAAAAGAAGTTAATGATATGTGCTCATGCGGCTGCAAAAGAAAATAGCATCGATAGAAAAACATTAGGAAGGTCTATAGATAAATCTCACCAGGATGAATATAGTGATATGAAACCAAACTATGTGAAAACTAGAGTTCTCAGATCGTTTGTCACAAAAAGTAGGACAAGGAGACAAAAACAGGGGGACATGGCTCCTGAATTCGGTCATAATAATACATGGAACCCCATGAAAACGAAACCTGTCTCTAACGGAATACTGTCTTAAATGTCAAAATTTCATTTTCCCTGCTGTACAATTATATCTACTCAGACAAAATCATGTTTGAAACAAAACTTTTCTCCTCTGACTTACAGTTGCATCTAAACAGGTTTTTTTAAACATCATATTTTCAAAAATGTATTTTTTTATAATAATTAAAGCATGTAACATAAAATTAATTTGCTATTTTTAAACTAATTTTATTCCTCTTCACAAATATTTCAATATAAAACAAAGTGGGTCAAGCCTTCCTTATAGTGGTTAAGCCTCCCTTATAATGGGTCAACCCTCCTATATGTGGGGAGCCTTGATCCATTATTTTCTCATGATTAAAATCAATGATTTTTCAAATTTCTTATATATTACACTTATGTAGCAATTTTATTTGATAACTGATTGTATAACGAATAAAATGATATAGATAGAAGTTCCGGGTGCTTGGCTCAATTTTCTCGGCACCTCTCGTGCCTTCAGCCCGGGAAAAAATCTCTTTTCCCCTCGTCCGTGCGAGCAAAACGCACACTCCAATTCCCCACTCCAAACTGATTCTCTCCTTTATTTTCCTCCGAAAAATGGTCACTCTCGTGGACCCCGCGAGAAAACTTTCAACATCCATCTCTGTCAATGCCTTTAGGCATTAGCGAATTCCTTTGCGAGACCTAAACAGGATGGTCAATACTCCGAACCCTTAGCGGTATCTCACATCCTTTATCAGGGCGTGCTACGTCCTAAGTGCTAATCCATCATCACTTACAATGTCCTAGAGCGTGAGAAAATTTGTCTACTAGTCTTTCTATGCACCTGGGTGATATGCAGACATTTTTTCTTTAGGAAGATTTCACAGATTCTTCCCACAGACCATGAAAGCATCGAAGTTCACTTCTTTACAACACCGCCCTCAAAAAGCCGATTCTTCAGGCTTGAATGAAGAGTCTTGCCCAGTGGATGAACACAACAAATTCCAATATCTCAGATTGGCAGATGCAATAAATAAAATTATCATTGCGCGCTCTGATACATTACACTAAAAAATACATATACACTGCTCAAAACAATTAAAGGATATTGCAATTTTAGGTGGATTTTGTATCTGGTAAACTGTTTAGCTGATTGATACATGGTCGACAGACATAGTAGGTTATATGAGAATAAATTACACATGTTTGGCAGAAAAAAAATGCATTTTATTGCGCATTTGTGTACTAAAGGAAAAAAACACAATTTGTGCATATGAGAAAAAAAGAATAAGAAAAGGTGTTTTCTTCAAAGAAAATCCTTTTCAGTAGGGTGTATGGTTTCCACGGGTGGCCAGCAACGTTGAACACCTTTGAGGCATGGACTCAATGAGGCTATTAATGACGAGTTGGGGTATTCTGCCCCACTCTTCCAGAAGAGCTCTTTCCAGTTCTTGGAGAGTTTGTGGGGGTTGTTGGTGGCCAGAAACTCGTCTTCCTAGAGCGTCCCAAACGTGCTCGATTGGATTCATGTCTGGAGAACACGCTGGCCATTCCATTCGAACGATTCCTTCCTCGAAAAGGAAATCCTCCACCAGGTTTGAACAATGTGGCCTGCAGTTATCGTCCATTAAAATGAAGTTATCTCCGATTGCTGCAGCGTAAGGGACTACAATAGGTCTGAGGATCTCATCCCTATATCGGCGACCAGTCAGAGCTCCATCTTGAGTGATGTAGAGGTCAGTGCGCCCGTCAATGTAGATGTCACCATACACCAACACTCCTCCACCGCCAAATCTGACACTTTCGTGCACGAACGCAGGATTATTCCTACTGCCACGGTCCCTCCAGATGAAAATACGCCTATTATCCGGATGCACAGAAAAACGGGACTCGTCAGAAAACAGAATATTGCTCCATTCATTTCTCCTCCAGTTGACATGCTCGGTTGCCCACTCCCTGCGGTCGCGACGATGCCTTGATGTTAATCTAACACATACCATCGGTCGGCGAGCATACAGACCTACAGCATGGAGCCGGTTTCGGACAGTCTGAGTTGAAATCGTGGTGCCTGTAGCCGAGCGAAGGTGTTGTTGGAGAAGAGTAGCGTTCATGGTTTGGATTCTCCGAGCTGTTAACGCTAAATACCGATCTTCATTGGGCGTTGTTGCCCGTCTACGACCTTGCCCTGGTCTTCGGCCTGCACATCCACTCTCCAAAAAACTGTTCCAGATCCTGGAAATGACACTTTGTGACACTCCAATGGCTTGCGCTACTTCGGCTTGAGTTTAGCCCCCTTCTAACCTACCAACAATTCTCAAAGCTTCTGAATCTGTCAAATGACTTCGCTGAGACATCGTACTCATCGAAACAAAGCAATCACTGAATGCCGATTATCCTTGTCTTCATTCTCTTTTATCCAGTTGAAAGTCAAATTTCATTCGCTGCCGCTGAAGCGACGTTTTGACGTCGAACTCAAAATTTGCATACTCCACAGTTTGAAAACCAGAAAAATTTGCATTTGTGATTCTCTTCTTCTATTTTCGGCAAAAAAATTTCGTTTATATCTTTATTTTATATAAAACTTCAAATATCCTTTAATTGTTTTGAGCAGTGTATATATGCATAACAAGATCAAAAATTACCAAATGAAAAATTTAGAATAAAACAACTATTTCTTGGCTTACAAAGTATAAACAAATGAAATTATTACTTTTTTTCGTACAATAGTACTTTTACCTTTAAATTTTAATGAGTTTATTCCGCACAACTTAAATAATCAACATGTGCAATATCTCGTCCTGGTCAATGCTTTATTGCATAATGATAGGGTTGCAGTGTGAGAGCCCATCGTAAAAGCCTCGCATTATTCCCAGAATTTCGTTTAAGAAAAACTAAAGGATTGTGATCGGTTTCTATAGAAAAGTGTTGGCCGTCAACACAGTGACGCAATTTCTTAATTGCAAAGATAATAGCTGCACATTCCTTCTCCGTCGCACAAAAACGTTTTTCTGTTTCCGAAAATTTCCGACTTAAGTAAATTATGGGATGTTCCTCTGAACCCTCACGTTGTGCTAAAATAACCCCAATACCCTTTTCAGAAGCATCCGTTTGTATGATAAATTCCTTAGAATAATTGGGAGCGTACAAAATGGGTTCTTCCGTAAGTTTTGTTTTCAACAGTTGAAAAACCTTTTCCATTTCGTTGCTCCAAGTTACCTTTTCCATTTTATTTTTACCTTTAAGTGCGCGCGTTAATGGTTCCACAATAACTGCGTCTTTTATGTACCTTGAGTAGTAACCCGCCATACCCAAGCATCGACGTATCTCAGTTTTATTTTTAGGGGTTGGTAAATCTAATATGGCACGAATTTTAGTTTCTGCCGGGGTGCGTCTCCCGTCGCCTACCACATGCGCCAGATATTTGACCGTTTTGTGTGCGAACTTGCACTTAGCTAATTTAATCTTTACCTTAGCTTCTTCTACTCTCATAAGCACTTTTTCTAGGTGCTGCAAATGATCCTCCCAAGTTTCCGAGAATACGGCCATGTCTTTAAGGTAAGATAAACAAAATTCCTCTAAACCTCTTAACATTTTATCCATAAATTTCGAAAATCTATAGGACGCGTTTAACATTCCAAAAGTCATGACCAGAGGGATATAGGAACCGAAACTGGTTATAAATGCGACCAAACTTTGCGCCCTAGCTGTCAATGGAATTTGCCAATATCCTTTCGTGAGATCCAAAACTGTTATATACTTCGCACTGGCAACTCTCTCTACCCTAACCTCTATGTTTGGTAAGGGAAAAAACTCGGCCCTGGTGATCTCATTTAACTTTCGGTAATCTATACAAGGACGAGCGTCTTTCCTAGGGGCCTCTACCAGAATCATCGGGGAGGCGAAATCTGACACCCCTTTAACGATTATATTTAACTCTAACATTCTTTTGATTTATTTCCTCAAAATTTCAGTTTGTCTAGGCGAGGATCTGTAAGGTTTTATCTTTACAGGTTTATATTCTAATAGTTCCACGTCATGCTCCATTAAGTCAGTGTGCCCCGGATCATTACAAATAAAGATCTAAATTTATCTAATAGATTTCTCAATTGCTCTGTCTGCACCGACGTACATCTAGAACTCAAATTGCTGTCTTTAATAACATTTTCAAAATCATAAATCTCAGCCCCCGCTTCTGGAAATTCTATATCCAAATCTTGATTTTCCTCGCCCTCATCTATCTCTTGCGCCACAAAATTCACTAACTTAATTCTTCTCAAATATGGTTTTAAGAGATTGACGTGATATATTTGAGACTTTTCGCGCCTACCTGGCACATTCACAATATAATTTGTCTCTGAGATTTTGGACTGAATTTTCCATGGACCTATCCACGATACCAATAATTTGTTCTTTTTGTTGGTAGCTAGAACCAACACCTCGTCACCCACCTTAAATTTCCGTTCTACCGCCGTTTTGTCATACCACAACTTTCTTTTTCACGAGATTCGGTCATATTTTCCACTGATAGTTCCTGTCAGTGTTTTAGCCTATTAGCCAAATTAAATACATATTCAGTAACTAACTCATTCTCTTCCTCTCCTCCCGTCCACTTTTCAAAAACCAACGATTCGGGAGTTCGTAAATTCTTCCCATGTATTAACTCTGCAGGAGAAAAACCCATAGAATCATGAGTTACCGTCCGCAAGGCTAATAACGCATACGGAAAATTTTCCTTCCAACTTGCGCCATTTTCAACACACAAAACTTTCAATAATCCTTTCACTGAGCGATGCCATCGCTCAACCAAATTACTTTGTGGCCGACAAACCAACGAGTGAGTTAACTTAACTCCAAATTTCTTTAAGAATGCGGTTGTTAACTCGCTTACAAAATATCTTCCGAGATCTGTTTGTAACTATCTGGGATATCCTAATCTGCTAAATACCCACATTAATGCTTCAATTACAGTTTCTGATCGGACATTAGATATCGCAACAGCCTCCGGATACCTGGACGCCACACAAATAACTCTTAAAATAAACCTATTCCCTTTTTCAGACTTCGGTAAGGGACCCACAATGTCAGCTGATAACTTCGAAAAAACTTCTCCAATAATCGACTCACGTCTGAGAGGAGATTTTCCCTATTTTCCTAGGTTTCCCAATCCTCTGACTTGAATCACATGTTTTGACAAAATCCTCTATCTGTTTTATTACATTCGGCCAAAAGTAATGACGCAAAACCTTATCCTTTCTTTTCATTTCACCAAAGTGCGATGAAATCCCCTCATGACAGGCTCCCAAAACGTCTAATTTGAATTTCAAAGGCACCACTAACTGCAATCTTTCACCACCACGATTGTTAATAGTTTTCCTAAACACCAAGTCATTCATAATTTCATAGTGAGATTTCTTGGTTCTCGCTTTTTCCCTAACTTTTTTTAACGAAGGATCAACATCCTGATCTTTTTTAAATTCCTCACGACTAATCCTTGCTAAATTTCCGAACTTGTCATTTAAATCCGCAGGTAACAATACACTTCCCGAGGTTTCATCTTCCGTTAGATGCTCTAACTCCTTTTCGCATTGTTCTGCAAACTCGTCCGATTCACATTCTAACTCCACGCCCTGCCTTCCCTCTCCCCTTTCGTAATTCGTATTTACACTAGCCCCGTCCATCACACTAACAGTATCTTTCTTTACCCGCGATCTGGTCATTACCGCATTTACTGCATTAACTTTTTTTCTGGCTAATTCAATTATCTTTTGCGTTTTATTCCCTAAGAGTTATCTTAGGGACAAGCCCTATGATGTGCAAGTCTGCTTCTTTGTCTACAACCCCAACTTTCGTTTTTAGCGAACCCAATCCATCAAAATCTATCTCTATGTGAGCGACAGGTAAACAGCGGATTTTAGAATCCAAGGGCTGTTTCACGAAGATATAATCTCATGTCAATTGTTCCTTTTTTACGTGCTCCTCACCACACAAATCATAATTGGTACCAGTATCTCTGAGAGTGACAATATCACGCCCAATTATTTTCGCTCTACTAAGATAAGGTTTGAACTCTTCTTCATAATCCGACGTTTTACTCACATGATTTACTTTAGCGGTGTCTTTCTCCTTCTTTTTTCACTGCGGACAATTGGCTCTAAGGTGAGTTCTTGAATCACAAAGGAAACACCTGTTTACCCTCCTTTTTTCAAAAACACGATCACTTTCTGTCACTATATTCTTGTCCCTCCAATTGAAACTTTTATTTGCGCTTTTTTTCTCCATCCCCGAGCTATTTTTCTCGAATTTCTTATGAAAAAATTTCTCGAATTTCCTGTTTTCCTTTGGGAATTTTTCACTACCTCTAATTCATCTAAGCGTTTCACTAAAACTTCTGGGTCAGTGAAATTTGACCAGACATCAATCAGATGATCCTTTAATTCTTGAGGGGCTATATTTTTAATTTGATCAGTGATCAAAAGCTTCTTTAATTCCTCAAAATTGGTGATTTTTAAAGAATTTAACCACCCCTCCAGATAGCTATTCAATTCGAAAATTAAATCACGCCACTGATTATTTGGATTCCTTTGGTGTTGATTAAATTTTAGTTTATACGATTCTGCATTTAATTTGTACCTTTCTAACAATTCACCTTTCACATAATCATAATTATCAATCAAATGTGATGGCTCTCTAAGGATTAATTCTGCCACATTTACCGGTAGGAGTGCTAATAAATTTGCCACTAATTCATCATCATCTAAATTACATTTTTTTGCCTGCCTCTCAAACAAATTTAAGAATAAAGATATTTCTGATCGACTCTCATCGAAACGATGTATTAAGGATTTTAAGGGCAATTTATTGCTTCTCTCTGCACCATGATTTGATGTTAAGCTACGCGTTTCTGCTTCTTGCGATAATTTTAACTTTTCGAGTTAAAGCCCTGTCTTTGTCTTGATCCTTCCTTTCTAATCCCTTTCTTTCTTTTTCCTCCGCTACAAGCGCTTCCCAATCTTGTAGTATATTTTTGGCTTGTGCCAATGCAAAATCTCTATCGAAATCTTCAGCCATTTCTATTTTTTTAACTATTTTTGCAATCGAGTCGCTCTCATCTATTTGAACATCTAATTCACCCGCCAGGATTCGCAAATCCACCTTTTTGAAATTTTTCCAATCTGACATTTTTGAAAAATTAACCCCCAAAAATAATTTACATGGATATCAGATCAAAATTTAAAACAGAAAAAAATACATAAATACACAACAAATATAATTCAGTTATACATTTACAAAACAGTTAGAAATATAATTTCCCCTTTATATAACTTGTATTAAAAATATGGCACTATGTTTCACTTCTGCAACCCATTATCTCGCAAAATTTTCACATATTAAACGTCTTCGCCAGATCACGACAAATACATTTTCCCGAAAGAAAAACCAGAACATTAAAATATCAAATTTTAAATACAGCTCAAGCAAAATTTTTCTCAACAAAACTTGTTATTAACAGAATAAACGCACTGAAAAATTTCCTGACAGTAAAAATTATTAACATTTCTCTTTTTTTTCACATGCCAATAACAGAAAGACTATCTAGTATTATTACTTTTCCTTTGAGAGGAAAAAAAATAACTGCCCTTTATCATTGAAAACTACTGAGATATTTCTCGTGTCGCAAACAATAACCAACTGACACACAATAACCAGCTTCAGGCAAAAGGAAATTAAACTCAACAGAATGTCACTGAGATACAAGAATTTGTTTGCTCGCCCCTTTTGAAGACAGGATCCGTTGTCGTCCTCCCAGCTGTTCCGAATAGATGGCACTGTCAATCAACGTCGTCACTATGATAAGCCTTTAGCTCCAGAGATTTATAATCCACACCGAAATGTTTTTCCAGCTTGACCGAAGATACACAGTCTAAAAACCACGTAGTCAGTTCTAAGGAATGTTTCTTTCCAATAATCCTTCACGTTGTCACCACTAATAGCACTTGATAACAATTTCTGTAAATCATCACAATGCTTGGCACTATTACCGCTGCACTTCACAAATGTTCCTTGAGGACCCCTATTGTTCTACTCATCATCTCGTCAACATGATCGTCCGCTGCCACCAGCTGTTAAGAATTGCTCCTCGATCAATTTAATTGAACGGTAGCGATGAGAAACAAATCTCTCTACCATGGAAAATAAATCAAAAGTTTTATTTTAAAATCTTGATTAGGTAGAACACAACAAAAATAATAAATTAAACGCATGGGTCGTTGACTTATATAATTATAGGAAACGCTGACTCCTTGTAGATTCAAGTTTGTAAAATAGTTCAGTCTAGAACATCTCATTCAGCAACAAGTTCCTTGGTCGGGTGGCTTTTACGGGGAGGTCTCTCGCCGTCCCACACAAGTTCCGAGCGCTTGGCTCAATTTTCTCCGCACCTCTCGTGCCTTCAGCCCGGGAAAAAAATCCCTTTTCTCCTCGTCCGTGCGAGCAAAACGCACACTCCAATTCCCGACTCCAAACTGATCCCCTCCTTTATTTTCCTCCGAAAAATGGTCACTCTCTCGGACCCCGTGAGAAAACTTTCAAAATCCATCTCTGTCAATGCCTTTAGGCATTAGCGAATTCCTTTGCGAGACCTAAACAGGGTGGTCTATACTTCGAACCCTTAGCGGTATCTCACATCCTTTATCAGGACGTGCTACGTCCTAAGTGCTAATCCATCATCACTTACAATGTCCTAGAGCGTGAGAAAAATGTCTACTAGTCTTTCTATGCACCTGGGAGATATGCATACAGTTTTTCTTTAGGCAGATCTCACAAATTCTTCCCACAGACCATGAAAGCAGCGAAGTTCACTTCTTTGCACGTGCTTTAAAAGTCCATATAGTAATATATATATATAACGTACGTACGGCAAAACATTCAGATACCAAAGTAAAAAATAGATATATATATTCAACCACTAAATTAATTAAACATTAAAATTACACTTACTTTTTATAGTCGAAAATCACAACTGCACGTCGCAATAAATAAATTGGTTGTACTATTTCATATGAATAAAGTTTATATTGCAATCTGCTATCAAGTTTTAGTAATATTTAGACTGGCCATCTCTCCTCTATGGCCATGTATCCTAAAGTTTCCCTATCCAAATCGATTACTATCAAATTTTAATGCCGGAATTTCTAATTGGTAGAACTTTTAAACAGTTATCGCTTGAAAGGATAATCGGCATTACATGTTTTATGTAATCACCTTGTATATTGTTACACAGGCAGGTAATAAAATATTGTGATTAGTATTGAACTCTACATCGAAAATTTATTTTGGGGAAATGTACTCATTAGCTGGATTATGTGCTCATTGAAAGACACTCTTCTAATATTTAAAGACAAAAAAATAATACCAAAATTTTCATCCAGAATAAATTACCAAGTTAGCAAAAGTTAATCATAAAAATCAGTGTAAAGGAACTACTTTTACAAACTTTTACAAACTACAATTAATGTCATGCATTAAGGTATGATATAATTTTTATATATTTATATCAATCAAAAATCATAAAACAAATCACGAAGAAAAGATCACATTTGTTTTAACTACGAAATATGTTAAATTTTATAAAATAAAATTAAAAAAAACTCTTGGTTTTAATGCAAATTTAAAATTGGCCCTTAAAAAAATCATTATATGCATAATCAAATAGTGACATTAAAAATAAAAATATTTAAAAATAAAGACATTAAAAATGTAATATAAAAGGGTTATATTTAAACAACAGGTTATAATAAATATCATAATAATGAGATTTTTGCGTGCCTAACCTGTTTTTATGTGTTTTCTTTAAAAATAAACAAAAAAGGCGACAGATGTTTAAATGTAAACTTGAGCTTAGTACTTTTATGCGTGCAAATAAAAATATCTGAAGTACTGATATTTTTCATTATTTGCTGTTATACGATGTCTGTTCTCATCGATAAAGAAATGACGAAACATGACCTGAAGCAGTTTCTGATAAATAATCACGTATATTTGTGAATTATAGAAATTTTTAAACTGCAATATGATTTAAATTATATAGTCATTATATAGTTATTTTTTTAAACCCTTGAAGCCGAGATTCCCATACACGATTTTTAACCTTTAGTAACCAATATTTCAATAAATAGCACTTTGTCTAACATAATTTTAGAAATTGTGTAACTACATATGGAAACTATCTATTCAAAAATACTGGTAAGGAAAACTAAGGTTTCTGTGAATTCTCCATATCAAACATAATTCTTTTCTACGATTTTACAAAAAGTAATGAAGATAAATATATATTTTTTAAATTACCAAAATCATTTGATTTATAAATAAAGTATTATTAGAAGGGTTTCTTATTTAAAGTTGTAAAATAAATTATTTTGTTCCTTTTTACAAGATGTCTAAGTTCTTTTATTTTCTGTAAGATTCTATATATGTGAATCAAAATTTTTCCTACAATTTTTTGAAATTGTAATTAAGATAAATATCATTTGCGTTTAATTACTAAATCATTAGACTCATAATTACACTATTATTAGGAGAGGTCCTTATCTAAAGTTATAAAATAAAATCTTTTTTCTTTCTCAAAATAAGTCTAATTTTTTTCTGAGAGATTCTACACGTCAAGAGAAATTATTTTCTACAACTTTTCAAAATGCAATGAAGATAAATATAATTTATATTTAATTATTAAATAATTCGATTTATAACTAAACTATTGCTAGAAGAGTTCGTAAATTAAAGTTTAAAATAAAGTATATTGTAACTTTTCACAAGAAGTTCAAATTATTTTATTTTCTGCAAGATTAAATTATTCATGCGGATTTATTCTATCGTTTGGGTATTACCGGAGGATTTTATTTTTTGCAGTAACCAATTATTTATTAATATGAGAAGAACAAATCATATATTTAAAACTATATTCTAATACAAGGATAAATTCTCAGTATGTTATATAAACTCATGTGAAATTCTTTTGTAAATTCCGGCTTCAAGAAGCACCCAATAATATACTATGAAATTTTACCCTTAAATTTCCCTATATAATTTACAAAAACAAAGTTTAAAATTATTTTTCAGAAATATGAAATGACCAATAATAACAATCATATACGCTTTAGGGGCATAATACTAAACAACTTTATTATTATTATGTAAACTTATTATTAAAATTATTTTTGCTCGTTGTTTAATTTTTAATTGTTAGGTTTGTTATTCAGTTTGTAAGTCTGGCTCTTCAATCTTTTATTTAGGTTTTTTTTCCATTTTCTCAGGTAAATGTGTGCGCGTGTATGTGCTCTATAATTTATTTTTTAATGTCAATAATTTATGATTATTTTATAATTAAAATATAGATAAATATATTAGCGTAGCAAATGTTTTTAATCCGCTATTATAAGGAACATTTCTGATGCATGTGTTTTTATTTATTTAACTTATACATTTCTAATTACACTAGACAAAATTTGTTTATTTACAATAACTACAATAAATTTTAAATTAACTTTTAACTCTGTAAATACAAAATTGTGATAAAATAGAAATTGAAAAAAAAAATGAATGCATTCATAATAATTTCTAATGAATTTTTTCCTTAATTTCAGCACAAAAATTACGCTCGTAATTATTTAATAAGGTACCTGTACCCAATAGGGACATCCTTAGGAAAATTGTTTTTTTTCTCTTTCGTGGACACGTTATAGGACTCCAAAAATATATGACCACTATCCCTAGACTCTTGGCTATCATTATTAAAATTAGTGACCTTGCAATTATTCTGGTTTAATTTTAATGATAAAAACAAAAAATGTTTACAAGTGTCCATATAAGGAACCACCTGTCCCTGTTATGGACATGCATGTCAATATTAGGGACAGGTGGCTCCTTATTGACCTACTAATCAAGTATGTATGGAAGAGCCACTTTTCCAAGGGATTTTCGAAGGGAGGGGAAAATATCCTAAGTATTGCTGGGGAGGGGAGGCAATAAATATCTTTAGAACCGTGCACTTTAGAAGGGGCAGGGTCATTTTCTGTTGTGGCTCTTCTAAGACCTATGCAAAGCTCCTCAGTTACTACAAAATATTATGAAATAATATAGTTGGTTTTGCTTAGCTTTATGGCATCTGTCTGCAGAATTTACATCCGTTTTTACTAAGTCCTCACTAGATGGACAAACAAAAACTTCTTCATCCTGGGCGGTAAGCCCCACTCAGTTCTCATGGACATATCTGCGAATGTCTGCAAGAGCGTCAATACTGCATAAGAAGCAGTACCAGCTCTCCTTTGTAGAGGAAGTCATACCGCTGGTATCTGCGATTTCGCCAACAGATACCTTACTGAGGGAGGCTTATTTTTATTTTTCTGGAAGAACTTTTTAGAGTATTTTTTTCTTGGAGGAGGTTTCTTGGAGGATTGTTCAGATGACATTAAACAGATGTTTTACAACTTTGTGAATCTGGAGATTCATTTGCTGTATATCCAATGCAGACATAAGGTGTCCATACTGGGAACCGTGTATAGTTTTACTAAAACATATAATAAATAAACAAAGAAAACATTTTAAAGGTATATGTGCAATAGCAATCGAAAATATGTTTTATCAGCTTTCAAAAACACTCCATTTTTTAATACTTAAAGTAATTTTACCATATCTAATAAGAATTTAAACTTATCTGTAATTACGATCAGCACACCACGAAACAACAAGTTTCCTTCCGAATGGCGAACAGCGCGCTTTTTTTTTCACTTTTCAGGCTTAATTTTCTTTTCATCTGGTTTTCTTCACGGACATGTAGCGCCATCCCGATCAAAATTGTTACTTTTAAAGATATTAGATGTGTCTCTACTGAGAGCACTGTCCATATTGGGTACAAGTACAATATTTAATACGTGATTTATTACAGGGGATTAATGTGTTGCATATTTCGCCGCAGGATTTTGTGGTAATCAAGGCTATACAATCTTATGTTGCAGTTACACGTTTACCAACATATGTGAGTGAGAAATGCTAAGCTGGTTATGGTCCTCGTAGCTTAAATGATAGAGCACTTTTCCAAGGGGTCCCGGGTTCTTTCCCCTGCTTGGATATTTTTCTCTCTGTTGGTTCGTCGCTTAGTTTTGAATGTGATAAATTATGTATATTAAATATCGAATGCATTCATTTATGTATTTTATGTTTTTCAATACTTACTTAAGGACAGACTATATATCAGCAATAGTTGGGAAAGAATGTTCAACATTGTATAAAATTATGTTCGAGGCAGCATAAGAATTACCAAGAATGATGTAATGGTTCTTACTTTTGTATTCAATTTCTCTTTTTCACAAATTATTTTTTTTTCTTCTAAATGTTCTCTCTTTATTTTTCTCAAATATTTTATTCGCCGCTTGAAATTCAATGTCACTCTTATGATATCTAAAACTTTATTAAAGAGCTTTGTAAACAGCTCCCTATTATTCTCACATACAGTCATTTTTGGTTTGGGTGTAATATTTGAAAAACTTGAGTAAATGATATAGACATAATCTATGTCAGCAGGAAACTAAAGTGAGAAGTTTTCGAAAAAAGCTGTTTTTTTCGCTTTACCAGGTCACCTCAGTTGAAAGACTGAATAACGATATTCAAATGCAAATTAGGAAAAGTAGGATTTTCTGTGCTTTGGATTAACTGTAAAAAAATATGCTAATACTTGATTATCCCGTCGACCAAAAAAAAAATAAAATAACCAAATTAAAAGATTAAATGCCAATAATGGATGATCGTAAATTGAGAATCTATGCCTTCAGGAAACTAAAGGAGAAGTTTTCGAAAAAAGCTGCTGTGTTGCTTTACCGGGTTACCCCAGGTGAAAGTCTGATTAATGATAGTCAAATGCAAATTACACTGTAAAAAAACCACTGTAGATTTGCCAAAACAAACTCGATCACAGTGAATGTGCTGTACCTTTCTTTGGTTTCCTGACTATATTAACATGGAAAATACAATAGTTGCGTAAAATTAACAGCACAATGCGCTGGCAATTTGGACGCATTTTTTTACAGCACAAACTGCTTGCGTCCAAATTGCCAGCACATTGTGCCGTTAATTTCACGCAACTACTGTATTTTTCATGTTAATATAGTCAGGAAACCAAAGAAAGATACAGCACATTCACTGTGATCGAGTTTGTGCGCGAGATGAACAGCACTTTGTACTGTAAAAATGTATTTTTTTTACAGTGTAGGAAAAGTAAGATTTTCTGTACTTTGGATTAACTGTAAAAAATATGCTATTACTTGATTATCCCGCCGACCAAAAGAAATATAAACAAACTAAAAGATTAAATGCCAATAATGGATGATCGTAAATGCCCCACCCGTGGTGTAGGGAGTTTTTCTGCGTAATAGATGAACGCTTGTTTGTTGCAAATTTTAATACCCTTTTCTGTCACCTTGTCTCCCGTAGAACTTTTAAATTATAATGATTTCTTCTAGAAAATTATCTAATAAGCGGAAAGAAAAATAATAACAATATATAAATCCTCACTGATGACGGACGTGTGCTAGCATAAAACTTTTCGATTTTTAATAGTTTTTAAGTTATTTTTAAGGTATTTTAAGTAATTTTATATTATATGTATGCACCTGCAAGAAATATTAGTACACATATTTTTGCTTTTTATAGGAATTTTACTTATTTAACTGAAGCTGAATTTAGCACTTGAATTTTATCTTTCATATTAAGCGTGATGGTTATGTCATCATGGGATTTTTAATTCGACGTTTTATTTGTATTTTTATTAATGTTTTGCTAATTTATTATATCTTTTGTTGTTTAAAATTGCTACAAAATTGATTTTTATTATTATTACAATTTATTTTTGCTTATAATGATTACGCAATTTTTGTAGTTGTATGCGTTTATGTTTTTTCACTACATAAAGTGCATCAAGTTCCTTAATCTTCCGATATCATTAAAATTTAAATTTATCATTAAAATTTAAATCATTAAATTGTCCTTTAATAAATTTTATTATTACAATAAAAATACTTACAATTATTCACAAATGCAATATCTTAAAAATATCTGTTTGTTTAAAGCTTAATCTAATCATTCTGCATTTATATGCGTAAACTATTCTTAGTATTCTTTTCTCCGAAATCATTTGAATAAATCCAATTTTCTATTGGTATGTATGTCTAGTTGATAATTAAAAAAATCATTGAAATTCATTTTTTAAGTTGACAAGCGATCACATGCTCAGTTTGCTGTTTCCGGAAATCCACAAGCAGATGAAAAGCAAAGTGCGAGTACGCTTTTATAATTCGCTATTTTTCTTAACACCCCAGTTAAAAACCTGACTAAACAAATGACATAGTCATTAATTTTGTACTTGTTTGTTTAAAAAGCCGCAATTTGATAGAAAATATAATAACATTAACCTTGGTAAAAACAATCATTACGAAACCTTAAAATTTTACTCCCGTTTTTACAACTTCGCTTCCGCCAAAGTAAAAACTAATACGGAAAACAGATTACACCAAATTAAAGACCGTTCTTTGTTCTGTAGAACACGATACATGGTTTAAAAAAATTAATGACTACCTACACAATTTTAGAAACACTATAGTGCCCACAAAATTTAGCATTTTTTATACTGTTTCAAGAGTATTTTTCTCGCGCACAAAACTTAAATTTTCATCTCCAGATTTGAAGCTATGTAATTTATTCATTTATGTTTTGTAACATAGATTTATTTTTTTTTTTTTTTTTTGGCATTTTAAGTCAGAGTTGTATTAAAAGTTGAATGTTATTCATAAATTATTTCTAAATTAAGATTTTAATTTACTTGAGCAATTTTTAAATTTTCTAGATATTTTATTAAATCATGCCTAATTTCTGTCTTTGTATAATAGCATGCATCACAATATCTCTTTTATAATAATTTATTATCATTTTCATGATTTTCGAAAAATTAAAACTTCTGAAAGAGCGGGTTTATAACAATTTGTGAAAAAAAAATTAAAATACCAGACAGTATTTACATTCATTAACATTTCGAAATCTGAATTCAGTTTTTTAAAAGTAAGAATATTAATCCTCTGAAAAAAAATATGTTAAAAAAATTAACTTTTGCGATTTTCTCTTTTTTGCGATTTTTAAAAATGTATACATGTTTCTTTGATTAAAAAACAAACAAACTATACCTAACAACATATGCATAAAATTGCGTTTATGAAGATGCTTTTGGTTAGGAAGTGTATCAATGTTAAACCTTTTAAAACGTTTGTTTCCGTAAGTCTCTTACACTATTTTTACTATTTCTGCAATCTTCTTTTCAAATGAAGCTACCAAAAAAAAAAAAAAAAAAAAAAAAAAAATCACTTCATTCTCATTTTGAGATCTGCAATCTGTTTCAAAAAATATCAATATATGCAAAAGATAATAGTTTCCGAAAGTCACTTACCATTTACTGGGGTCACTTTGACCCATTAACTTTGACACAAAAGAGAAAAAAAGATTAAATCTGCTATATTTTCTACATCGTTTGACATATCCACAACGTTTTAGCCTCACAATATAGGTGACAGCACTAGCTTTAGGTCAGCAGCACATTGTAAGTAAATCTCCAAAGTTCCATGTGGCAGCACCAGTCAAACAAAAATGTGTGAAGATTTTCAGAATTTTGCTCTTTCAACTTTTGTTTGCCAAGCTGTAAATAATTTCGTTTGTAACATGGTAACTACATGTTATTATAACTTCATTAGTGTACAGAAAAGCCTAATATAGGATCATGCGGTGTCTTTCTTGAGGAAAAAAGAAAAGCGTTTTTTATGTTAGAGTAACTTTAGCCCAAAACTAATTATAATTAAAATTTTTGTATATATTTCCTGTCATTACAAAAATATGTTATATTTAAAAGAGAATTTTGTTATTTTGTTGAATTTAAAGACTGATTATTTTGAGGTAATGTTTTTGTTTATTTTTGGTTTACTTATGAACATAAGTTATTTACAACAATATTATTTAGAAGATTCATCTTGTGTATTAGTTCCATCCAAAGAAGAAAGCTGTTGAGAAAGGTGACTGCAATATTAGAAATTTTTTTATTTGTTTTGTTTAATGGCAATCTCCTTCACGGAAGGATTACTTTGAAATCAAAGGTGGGTCGTGTTGTCGACAGCATGCAAAATAAGTTAAAGTGCTGACCACAGCGACCGAACTCGATGATGTATAAATATAACGATTTTGTGGCAAACATTTGCCCACCTAAACTTCTGTCAAAAAGAAACCAGTGTTCAGCCCCACACCAGTATAATCCACGATAAGTGATATTTATGAGTTTTGTAATATTTTGAAATTAAAATATATGCTAATTTTTTTATGGTTACACTTCCACACACTCTCTATTACCTTTTTCAATAGGGTAACATTGACCGACATCCGGCTGTTGGCCCAATAACATTTGTTTTAGATCATGTGTCATTGTTGCCCAATTCAAGGTAACGTTGGCCCAGATTTTCTAAAACACTTTTTGGTACAAAAAAATTTTCAATGTCGACAAATGTATGATAAAGGTATGGATCCTTATGTACTTAACTAAGATGTATTTAACGGGATATTCATTTTTTTTATAAAATAAGAGAATGAAGACGCTGAACATTCCATGAAACAGAGAAATCTGTGCCAAAATTACCCCAGTGCACGGTACTCGATATTTTTTATGCCATAATTATAAATCGGCAGGGACATTGAAAATGAAAATACGAACAAACCAAAGATACCAAGTCATATATACGCTATACTTTATTAAAACGCTGTCTTATAAGTTTTAAATAATATCAGTATTAACCCTTTCAAATTGAACCCTTTGAAGTGTAAGTGACTTTCGCGAATTGCGAATATTTTGCGTTGTTTAACGTACTACCCCGGAAATTTTGATATAGACACGAAAAATAAAATCTACCCTCAATTATTGGGCATACATTCAGATTTTAAAATGTGTCTCCGGTTTCAAAAATTGCATTTTTTAACTCGTTGAAAAGAAGTCATTTCAGAAAATGGCATTTGCCTAATTTATTTTATTTTATTTATTTATTGTTTTCCTCCCATAGTATATGAATTAGAGCATTTAAAAAAAGCACATTTAATTTTACACATTTGCTCTGGAAATTTAATACAATATATTATTTAGATAATGATGCAGTATAAATGTGATTTAAAAATTTTAAGATTAATTCGGGGAAAAAATTTCTGCGAAAATATAGCATTGTCCCTTAACTTTAATATTGCATATGCTTCTTTAGCGTTTTAACGTAAACTTATTTTTGAGTTATTCCTGTTGTTCCGGTAGGGTTTTAGATTAGATATAATGACATTTATTGGTAAAATATTTCGATTTAAATAAAAAATACCTTAGAATTTCCATGTGCAACAATAAAACATGTTAGAAGAAAAACACTACTTTTCATAAGTAAATATCAAAACTTAACACGAATATTATTCACAAGTCTCTGTAATATTATATTTATTACTAAAAAAAAAAATTTCAAAGCATCTGAACTAATTAAACGTGAATTTATAACGTAAATTTTTACAAATTTTATAAAGATATTTCACACCAAAATTTTTATTTAAATTTTTTTTACTTACTTAGTTAACTTATTTTCTTTATATGTTACTTTAAAATTTATTTTATAAATAAATTTCTTGTTCAATCTGAAATATGTTCATTTCGTAGGAGTCATGGTCCTTCTAGTGATAAAAGGCTTGGTCAGATCGTGCCTGTTCGTGTTTTTGAATTGATTAAAAAATCTGGAGTATACACTTGCAACTAAATTATATTTCAATAAATATTCATATCACTAATCAATGCCTCAAAATGGAGAAGTGCAGATTCATTCATCTAAAGATGACTGTTTCAATTGTATTTTGTCGTAAAACCTAACCTTTGTGCTAATTTCTATCAATCCTTAGCTTAAAGATTCTTTTGTATTATTATTTTTATTTATGTGCTTGAAAAACTGGGTGTTCATATTATTTTGAAACGCATTGTATAATGGATAGGTATAGAAATTAATTTATTTCGTCTCCAATATTTCACAGTTAGTTTTAAAAAAAGTAAAGAAAAACATTTGCATAGTACTTAAATTTCTATTTCTGGGAAAGCGAAAGATTTTGCCAAATTATATTTCAAACTCGTAGAAAAGAATACGTTTAAATATCATACTCAATATCCTTGAATTTCATTAGATATCACATTCCTACATCAAGTTAAAGACTTTTAAGTATATTCTTAAAAGCCCTTTATTGTGAAAGTTGAATGTACTTGAAAGCAAATAATTTATTTTAAAGATGTTCATGACATCTGGAAGAAGGTGGATAGTAATAAACTCGAGATTATTCATAATCATACGCATTATTCATGTTTAAATATTAATGCAAATTTTAAGATGTTTAGATAAATTTACTAAGTAATTCATGGCTGCATAAAATCATTTTCAGCTATCAGATTATATTAATATTGTTATCAGGTCTCAGGAAAATTTGAAAAAAAAAAACATTAAAAACCCTTTTAGGCGTAATGTACGAAAATACTTTTGCTAACATAAACATCCAAATTTAGTCTTACACAATAGTACTAACTATTGCCGTATAATTAATATATATCTATAATTAATAGTCAGATAAAAATATTACTTTACACAGAAATCTGAATTTCTTTATTATTCTTTATCACTGTTTGTAACAAATGGAACCAACAGAAAATTCAACCAATTAGTAAACATTTTTATAAATAAACCTTTTGCTATAAAAAACATTTGTACAGAATATCGCGTGACAAAGCGGCAACCAATGTAAAAACTGGAATACTTTCAAAAGACAACTATGTCTTTCGATTCTTTGAGTTTCTTGAAAAGCAGAAATCATGCTAGCTTAATTGGTATTGTTTAAAATAATGCATAGTGGTTGCTTGTAATAAGTCTTTGCAGTAGTAAAATATTTAAGAAACATGAAAGTTTCTTTTTACGGATTAATTTACAAACATTTCTCAAGGTATAATCATCATGTATTCAAATAAGACCTTAAAAATAAGTTTATTCTACAATTACATAAAAAAATGTTAAATAAAAATTCCGTTAAATTTAATATGTTCTATCAGAAAATTATATGCAATTTTTTAAGCGTTTTTAAAAATACTAGGAGTTCCAAACCGGGCTTTTAGGATTACATAAAACAGGTAAAGACCATACATATGTCTTTTTTTTTTTTTTTTTGAAAACGCTAATAGGCAATCGAAAGTTAAAATTCTAGCGATAAATTCACTTTGAGTAAATAATGAAAATTCATATGAAAAAGCACAAATAAATGTACTAAAATTATCATACGAATTTAATATTTCCAACTGAGTGAAACAAAAACCTAAGCCGGGAATCGAACCCAGACCCTTGGCTTACAGGGCCAATGTTCGACCATTCAAGCTAACTGAACCGACAACCAGCGGGCATATTTCGCTCAGATAACTTTATTGGTAAATAACATCTTGTCTGTCACGTATACAGCCCAACAGAATAAACCGCAGGTAAAGGAACTCCATATAAACGAAGGGTACGTAAATAAACTATTTTTTTAACACAATCAAACTGATTAGAAAAGTTATCATATGAATTGAATATTTCCAACACAGCTAAAATATGACTGGTGCTGTCTCTGTTTTCCCCCTGGGCATTTTTTCGATCCGTTGGAAATGTTCAATTCGTATGATAATTTTACCAAATATTTTGGTTGTGTTATAATAATAGTCTATCTACGTACAAATCGTTTATATGGAGTTCCTTTACCTGCGGTTTTTGTGTTGAGCTGTCTACGTGACAGGCAAGATGTTATTTACCAATAAGGTTATCTGAGCGAAATATGCTCGCCGGTTGCTGGCCCACTTAGCTTAAACGGTAGAGTATTGACCCTGTAAGCCAAGGGTCTGGGTTCGATTACCGGCCTGGGCATTTTTTTCGCTTTAGAGGTAATCTGGCAGATAGGATGACAGATAAATATACGATATAAGATAAGAAGATTGGAGAAGGAGATTGGAAAGAATTGCTGCATATTAGATGAAAGTTTTTTTTTTCTTTTTAGGAATTTGAATATATTTATCTGACATATTGTCTGCCGTACCATCTTTCAATTACAATGATCTTTTCTAGACGATTCTCGAACAATTGCAAAGAAAAATAACACCATCGGAATAAACACTGAAGATGGCCGTGTGATGGCTGAAAACGGTTTTGGATTTTTTATGGTTTCTAATGAATTTTAAAGATTTTTTCTAATGTATTTAATATATATATATATATATATATATATATATATATATTGCTTTAATATGAATTTGGACTCTAATGTATTTTTAAATTTAATATATATATATATATATGTATCTATATAATATATATATATATATATGTATAATATATATATATGTTTCTTTTACAATACCAACATTCAGTTTAATATGAAAAATTGCAATTGTTTATTCAAATGAAATTTTTAAATTTATTAAAAGCGATACTTTCGTACTGGACATGTGTCAGGTATGAAATGTCGAAGAAATCGCCAAAGTTTGCTAGACATTTTCATTCTGATAATTTCAGTGTTAAAAGTGTGGTTCGTATACATATCTTGAATTTGTGTTTTATTATTCTTATAATTAAAAATCTTAAGATACTCGTCAGCGTACATGTAAATAAAAGCTATATTAAAAATACATTACAAATTATTCCCAACGTTTCGCGCTCTTTCTAACGAGCCATCTTCAGGGGAGAGAGTCCTTGACCTCCTCGGAGCGAAGTTTCCAACTGCACTTTTACGGCATCACAACTAAAAACAATACGGTAACTGATCATTAACACAACCAAAATCAGTACTGCGTTGGATATGGCGCCATCTGTTGTTAGGCTAACACACTACAATAGGAAACTAGGAAAACTCGAAATAAGCACTAAGAATGTATTTCTTTTAAAATATTCAACCAAACATTAGAAATTTGAAATGAAATATTGTCATTGCATACCTCGTTTTTTTTTTTTTTTTTTTTTTTTTTTTTTTTTATGATCTATAATGATCAGTTACCGTAATGTTTTTAGTTGTTATGCCGTGAAAGTGCAGTTGGAAACTTCGCTCCAAGGAGGTCAAGGACTCTCTCCCCTGAAGATGGCTTATTAGACAGAGCACGAAACGTTGGGAATAATTTGTAATGTATTTTTTATATAGTTTTTATTTACATGTATGCTGATGAGTATCGTAAGATTTTTAATTATTAAATTTTGACAGCGTAAGTCCAAGTTTTTCTTATTATTCTTATTTATTTATTCTTTTTTTTAAATTTTTGGATTGATAAATTTTAAATTTCATTGTAGAATAAAAGCTGGAAAGAAATGCTGAACTATTTTATTAATATTAATATAAGTGCAAATATTTATATTTCGTAATCGTCTGTCTGCAAGTCACATGAATAGATTTAGGAATCCTGCTAAAAAATTATTTTAAAAACAATAAAAATTTAGTAAATTGCGATACTGTTTTCAAACAAACTGCAATATAATTCAAATGTTCAAACAAATTGCGTTTAAAAGCACATTTTTTCAAACTAAATTAATATTTACTTAAAGTGATAAAATACTTTTAACAAGACAAACAATTACCTTTATTTATTCATATTAAACATATGTTTCATTGCGCCGACGGCAACATTCTCAATAATAAACATGATACAAATATTTTCGCAAAAATTATTTTAATTTAAAACAGGTAAACAAAAATAAAAAATGGATATTTGTAAACGTGAATAACACTGCTCCAAAAAAAAAAAAAAAAAAAAAAAAAAATAGGGAGGGGAGCAAGCAGAAAAGTGAAGTGAACAGTGCATGACAGCCATGTATGGGCATAAAATGGATAGTACGAGTACAAATGTATCAATTTCAATACAGAAAAAAAGAGGCAAAAAATATAGCGGTCTTTTATTCTTTGAAAAGAACGAAAGAACATCAAAAGATGGTTTAGGGAACAATTTAGTTTTATGAAAATGATAAAAAAAATAATGTTAAGAAATGATGCAAGATTTTTAATATGGCATGTGGTCTCCTCGAACAGCTAAGACTGCTACACACCTGTTTTCCATGGATGCGATGAGGTTATCGATAAGTTTTTGGGGGATACTGTTCAACTACTCAAAATTTCCTGTCCCGGACAGTAAAAAGAGGCATCTGCCTCACAGCAATGCGTCGCCTGAGTATGTCCCAAACATGTTCGATTGAATTTAGGTCAGGAGAGCATGCTGGTCCTTCCATACGCTGTGTTTTCTTTAGCTTTAAGCATGTTTTCCACATAACGAACTGTATGAAGTCTGGCATTATCACACATGGAAAAAAATAAATCACTAATTTCTGCAACATAAAATAGACATGAGGGCTAAGTATCTTGTCTGTATATCTTCGGACCGTCAAAGAGCCATTTCGAATGATATGCAGGCCCGTACGTCCACCTATGCTGATTCCTGCCCATATGATCAAATCGCCTTGTCTGTAATGGGATCTTTCACGAACGAATGCTGGATTATTTTGAGTCCCTCTTTCTTGCCATGCCAAAACACATCAGGTGTCGCATCCAGACTGAATCGGGACTCGTCTGTAAACATAATTTGACTCCAACAGAATTGCCTCCAAACTCTATGTTCAGTCGCCCATCTTCTCGGGGCCGCATAGTTGCTTGAGATCAACGGAATACAGAACATTGGCTTACGTGCATAGGCACCGTTCTGATGAAGCTTATTTTGGACTGATTGGCTGGACACTAGGGTGGAACTAAAAAACGAAGTTTCGAATTTTATATTCTAATAGTGATTATTTTTTTCCTTTTTAACTCCATAAAAAGAAAATATTTTTCTTTTAATTTTAAAATGATATTTTCCGGTTCCTCAAAGCGCCTGATTTTCCATAAAAAAAGAAAAAAAGCCAATAATTGCATGAAAAGTTTTTTAAGCTTATTGTTAAATTTATATTTTGCAAAATTAAATTAATTAAGTGTTAATGTCCTGTAATAAAGAGAATAATTTAGTTTGAGTGCCTTAGAAAAGTTAGCCCCACTTTATTTGACTTTTGTAGAAGCCAGCGTCATGGGCGTCGGCTTTCATTGTCTCTGATTTATTTGGCTGCGACACATAACAAGTTAGTCCAATTTAACGGGTGTTAACAGTTTCTTTAATTATTTTTCGATAAACATTCGGTGTCAAAAGTGACAAAGTCTGTTAACGTACCTAAATCTAGATAATTGTTGAAGTGTCCTGTATTTCGTGAACCAAAACAACTAACATTATACTGTCATCTTTGACGAACATATGAAGAAGTTATGAAACATTATTTTGGGGTTCAATTTAACTTAAAATCTGACAGCTGGAATCTGGTATACACTATTTCTAAAATATCTAAACCTGTTGATGATACAATTAAAAGTGTATTGCTGAGACCTTCAATTGCAACGGTTTCTGATACACAAATCATAAAAAATTATTAGAGACTAGTGGGAGAAATGTCAAAATTTGAAGAAAAATATTAAGATTAGAAAGAATAATCCCACATCCAATATAAAATTGCAAAATGTTAGGTAATCCTGTAAAAAACATTTCTTTGTGTAAAAGCAATAAATATTATCGTGTATCAGAACAAGAACGTCACTTTCTCAAAGACCAAAGAGAGATGGGGTGATGACAATAGGATCAATAGATATAAAAACTACAATAGATGTGTAGCAAGACTGGAAATGGAAATATCAAGGAAAAAAGTTATTTTAAAACAAAAAAATGATGTTTTGATGGAATGATCGTCAAGTGTAAAAAACAGTTCGGAAGGAAATAGTTCAATCGGTTGTTTTTCTAAACCTGAATTTGATAATCAACACGGTGAAAGAACCGGAGTATTAGACAGAACTGCAAATATTATTTCAAATGGCACCTTAGAAGATATGGGTATTTCTGATGATAATAAAGAAAAGGTAACTGAAAGAAGGACTTGAAGATGACAAAGAGAAAAGAAAAGGAAGAATTTGAAAGAACAGGAAAGACGAAATGAGTTAATTTTAGAAGGTTAGTATTTTTATGGCAGAAAGGATAACGCTATGATAACTGAAGTAGAGGGAAAAATGTATAAAGAATCATTAAAGACGAACATCTGGTCTCAGTTCAAAAACCGGGATAAAAATATATTGGTCATATTTCATTGACATCTTCTTCTTATATTAATATAGCCACTGCAATTTTGGTGTATTTTCAAAATAATAATACAGACATTTCAAGTTTGAGAGTTATTAGGTGAATCAGAAACGCCTTTAATGCAGGATGCAAATCTGGAGTTGTTAAAACATCGGAAGCAATACCCTAAAAACTTTATAATGGATAATTTGATTATTACATGCAAATGAAATTTTTTCTTAGATACTTATTTCAACATCTTGCTGAAAAACTACGGGTACAAAAGGATTTTCTGGACCAGTAGGAAAGCGACTTGAAAAAAGGCGAACATATTGAAATTATAGACTGTAAAAACATTGATACTATCTTGACAGTCTGATCGGATGAAGAACTTAAAAAAAGTACAAACAGGGGATACATCTTAATTTTAGATTTTCCTTGTCATACTCAAACAGTGGAAACGTGTGTCAAAATTGTCCCGCGAGCTGCGTCAACCGTCTTTAAATATTAAGCAAAAGACGGCTTAATCTTGGGAAAGTTGAATTCCCACAATGTAATGACAAAGTTTGCCTAAACAGACAGTAGGTTGAATATCCAATTTAATTAATTCATAACAAAGGGAGGTAAGGAGGGTGGAAGTCGATATTTAACCACCTCCTCGTGGTGACTTCTGAATAGTTTTTGCTAAATAAAAGTAGATATGAGCTAACAGCTACGTTGTTTACTTTCAGTTACTTTATACTGAAATTTCAAAACTTTGACCTCCTTGAGGATCCGGAAAACAACTTAATTAAAAAAAACCTTTTCAGCCAAAAGTTTAGACATCCAAAAAGGAAAAAAGTTTTCACTATTACACATTAAAATAAAAAAGTTTTTTTTTTACCCTATACTTAAGTTCCACCCTACTGGACACCCTTTGACGTCTGGCCAAGTACAACTGTGTTTGCAGGAGAGTAGCATTGCCCGTTCCGTCTCGACGAGCTGTTAACACGATATATCTGTCAGCAGTTGCTGTGGTAGCGCATGGCCGACCTTAACCATGTCGATGTCTACCATTCCATGTGTCTTAGAATCGATGAGTCCCGATAGTACGCCAAGCCATGGATTTCATTAAATCACATTTTTGAGACATTTTCAATTCACCTTTTCTCAAAACACCAGCTGAGCAATTGAATTTTACAACTGAGACAGTGAAACAGACGTTTCTGCAAAATCCCGATTTCTACACTTATCTACTATTTATACTTTTTGACGTCATAAACTTTAATTTGCATGTGAAGTTTTTTTTTATCTGTTTTCTACTACGTTTTAAATTTGGATGTTTTATTTTATATTACGTATCTGTGTAAAGATTTGCGTAATTTTGATAAAACCATGTACTCCCCTAATTGTTTTGGGCAGTGTATTTAATACTATTGTCATAAATAATATTTAAATCTAAAGTTGTTTAAAGTTTCTTTAAATATTTTAGCATTTTTTTTCCTTTATTCGACGGTGTCGAAATTGGAAACAAGCGATATTTTGAAATTTAAAAAGTCGAAATAAAAGTAATCAAATTTAAAAATGGTCGGTTGTTTATGCCATTCGCAAAATAACGTCAGGGTTACGCACAGATACGTGTTCACCCTAAAATATAGATAGGTGAATTTCGTTATTTATGCCAATTAATATATTTTAAGCATGAATGTACCTTGAAACTTTTCTCTCTAGAATAGATGTTACTGATATCTTAGTTTAAATAAACTTTCACATGTTTAAAAATATATAAATATATATTTGCGAAGAAGAAAATTACCATAAATATTATTTTAGGAAACATTTATTCAATGCAAATATGCAATATTATTACAAGAAGATTGTGCTAAACTAAGAAACATCCATTTTCACAAGAAAAACTATGTAAAAATTTCTTCCTTTAAAGAAGTTTTTAAAAAATAACACTATAAATTTATTTAACATTAAATAAATTAATCATTAAAAAATCAAATAGTATTTAAATCTAAAAACTCATTTAAAGTTTCTTTAAATATGTATACTGGATATTCTTAATTTCAAATTAAGAACAAATAATATTTTTATTTATTTTCACTATTCTCAAATTTTTAATTATAGATTAACTTATAATACCAGAATAATATGATCCAAACAAGTACTTTTTTCGTACCGTAGAAAAATAAAATTGTATTTGATATCTTATGTGTCTGGAACGTCTTCTAAGAAACTGTCAACATATATTGAAATAGCAATGCTTAAAATATGTTAATAAGCCTTTATGTTTGTATTTATTTAAAATATGATTCATTGTAAACAAAAATGTATTCGCATTTTTACAGACTTTTTGACATAAAATATATTATCATTTGACAGACTAATAAAATATTATAAAATGTTTCATAGAACAACATTTGTGATTTAGAAAGAAAATACAATTGAAATATTTGAATTTAAAATCTAAAAACTTGAAATATACTAAAATATTATCAGTAAAAAATTACAAATATTGCAGCGTACGCTTTACAAATTGATTTAGGAACATAAATTTACATATCTTAAAGTTTCTACTTTTTCCTTTAATTTTTTTTTAATAATTAGGTTTATAAGAGTATCATAAAAAATTATCCTATACAAAATAGTTACTATTTCGAAGATATACCTCAGGTAGACGCATAAATATATGTATAAATTTAACGCAATTTTGCACATATAAATCATTTTTTCCATCTATTTACGCTAGTGACTTAAATCAATTTTATATTACTTTATAGATATTGTTATAAAATATTTTTATTTTTTATAAAATATATTATATTTTATAAAATATATTATATTTTATGTAAAATATATTACATTGTATGTAAAATATAAATAGAAAATTTTACAAGAACATGCTACTTTACCTTTTACTACAACGTATGATTATTTCAAAATCAGCTACTTTAAAAGCGATTGATATCCAATGCACCGAATATGTTCCAAACCCTTCGAAAATTTTCTTATAATATAATAATTTTTAAAAACATTTAAAAATTTTTTTTTATAACTTATTCGGATCGTTTTTAACCACCACGTCCGTACCAGTGGATCAACGTATATATTCTTGACCTGATTCTCCAAAAACACCAATAGTTCCACGTATAGATCCATATTGGTTTTGGATCTTTGAACTGGTTTTACATGCAATCCTCATACACATATGCTGGTACGAAGTTAAACGTTTTTTTTTTTTTTTTTTTTTTTTTTCAAAGTAGAAAGATAAGTGCTGTTTTAATGCATAAAAAATAATTAAGATATGCCATGTCATAAAAAATGACATAAAATAACTTTCAATTTTAAAATAAACCTTTAAAAAGATTCAGAATTTGTAGTTTTTACTACAGAAAAGCCATACATATAAATTCTGTTGCCACTCCTTTACAACATAAAAGTTCAAATCAGCACTATACTTCTATGGCATACATGAATTTGAGAAAAAAACATAAGCATAAAAAATATACATTTTCTTCATTAGAACTAAATTAACAAGAAATCACGGTAATAGCGTATAGTCCAATCATTTGGTAGAAAATAAAAGAATGTTTTTGTGTAGTTCTGATACTTAGTACCTTTATGTTTTTTGGGTCGCTGTACACTAATCTGAAGTCCGACAAAACTTTGCCCAGGGAATACGTTTTTTTCCTGCAAAAAACGTGAAAAAATGGCTTTTTTTTTTTTTTTTTTTTTTTTTTTTTTTATAAATTCAAAACTAAGCATTTTACGTAAAAGTCGGCAACACATAAGTTAAAGGGGATAAAAGTCTCTACAATTTTATGTACTAAGACTTTTTTCTCTGATCAATGGTTTAGCTGTAAACGTGCAGCAAATATGGGTGCAAAAATCCAAAAGCTCGGAAAAGCGCCAATGTACGTCGATGAATTTTGAAAACTAATGATTGTACGTAAACGTGGACCATTAATAATATTAAAGATTATATGATTGACTAAATTTTATGGATAAGAGGTTCATTGTTTTTATCCTATTTCTGAACGTATCAAAAATTAAAGTGGTGTTCAAATTCACTATTCAGAAAAGCATGTAGGCTTAAAAGATGTTACAGTTGAACGGTACAACATGGATGGTACCAAGATGTACGATTGGTCACTAGAGCTCTTCCCTTTCCCTGGAAATCCTGATTTCTACTCAATAAGTACTGATGATATGGCTGATGAACAGATTAACTGCCATAAGTCTTTGGAATAAAGCATTAAAGACATCAACAGATGTTCTTGGTGTCTTTGAAACTGTCAAATTTAAACAGAGCGACAGAGTAAAACCTCTTGCTGTAATGACCAGTGTAATACAAGTAAACAACGAGGTGGTTTGTGTCAATCATACAACTTTGTTTAACTAAACATGTTTTAAATGATATGTTGTTTTACGAATCAATGACACCAACCATTTCCAAAGTAAAGTTTTTTGTTAACGCAAAAAACAGTAGTCGGTTAATATCTATCATAATTGACAAGTTATCATCAGCAAATATTACATTCAAGTAAGAAAAAGAAGACGCAGCAACCTTGATTAAAAACAATGCCTTGTATTTCGCTCCATCAATAGAAACAGTAATTGTAGTTGGGGAGGATGTAAACATTTTGGTCATTTTTATAGGTCTCTGAAGAGATTAAAACGTTTTTGTAAAAAAAAAAAAAAAAAAAAAAAAAAAAAAAAAAAAAAAAAAAAAAATGGGTGGACACAATTTTTCCAATGACATTTTCTACAACTAATGCTGTGAGTTTAACTGTTACGGAAAACATTCTCTTCCTACATGATATGGGCGGTTGCGACACAACGTCAGCTCTGTTTATGGAAGATAATATGAAGTTCCTCAAGATTCTTGTGAATAATCAACATCTTGAGACGCTGTTAAAGCATTCAACTACTCGGACGCTACTCAGGAGAGGATTGCAGCTGCTGGGGAACGTTTTATTGTCTCACTGTATGGTTGTAATGGGGTAAATATAATTTTCGCAAAACCACCAATGGTATATTTCATACAAGAAGTCACCCTTTAGATACAATTCGAACATTGCTGCTTTACAACCATCTGCAGCTTCAGCACAACAGCATTCTTTAAGATAATATAAACAGATGCAGCAATGGCTCTGGGTTAAAAAAATACTGAAGAGTGCGGATGGAAGAGAACATATACTGACCATGTGACTGTGTTCACTTTACTGCCCCCTATGTTGTTCAAGTATGCAAGTCAAGCTTATCTTGCAAGTGAAGAAAGAACTGTCATCGAAATTGTGGGTGCGAGCATTCATAGCCTTCTTGCTCCAACATGTGCCTCAACTGCGAGGGGAATTGCAGCAATATCGCAGTGATGTGTCAAGATGAGGAGGACAAGCTAAAACTTGAAACCGAGCTGGAAATGGATTGCCCACCCAAAGAACACGTGGGCCCAATGTAAGAGAAAAAGGTACCAAATATTCACTATCAAGAAAACATTTTCTTTAAAAAATAATGGTGGTAAAAATAAAAACCTCACTAATTCCATGCGCTATTTTCTATGCTGTAGATGGATTCAGCGTATCTTTTTTTTCAAAATATACTGAAATAGATATATGTGATTACATCTAAAATGAAGTTCCTGTGAAAATAAAGTATTTGTTTAAATATATTTTAGACAATTAATATAAAGAGATTTAGCTAACGAAAAGTTTCAATAATATAACAAAGAACATTGTTATTTTAATTATACCAATGTGATTTTTATTATTCGTGATTAATTTCTTAATTTGGAATTAACCTTTATATGTTCATCTCAAGAAATCATCCTAGTACAGAAAGTAATTTGATATATATATATATATATATATTTCATTTGCTATATCTAGATTAATTTTATCCGGATTTTTAATATCAACTCGAATAAATATTTTTAAGAAACATGGAGTATACTTATTGCAATAATGATGTTTTTAAAATATGGAATTACGTTCCTAAGGAAATGAAATTCCTTTTATTCTACTGCATTTTTATAAATCGTAAAAATAATTGCATATGATGAAAAGTTTTCAATATAGTAAGAAAAACTACTAATTCATCCAAAATTAAGTTTTATAGGATGTAATAAACTGTTGGATCTATACCTGTTATACATTTATACAAAGGAATCACACAATCCTAGAATGTAATATGATATATGTAAACTTTCCTTTGCAAATAGATCACACTCTCTCGATTAATTTAATCATTCTTTCCTCCACATACTGTAAATTACTTATGAAATCATTATTATATTTTTATTAAACATACACAAGAAATTTTTAATAATAATACTGTGATTTTTATTATATGTGGTATGAAGTTTTTTATGGAAGTTAAATTCAATTTATAACTACATATTATTCCATTGTAAACTAGTTGGATGTGCCAATCCCAAAACTTTCTTCTATCTTATATATCTTAATATTTGAAAAACTAGTTACACATGTTAATACTTTAATATTATTAGTTCAATACTATACCAACTTTGATTTTCATCTTAAATATCTGCTTCAGTCAATTAAACGAACTAAAAACGAGTTAATTTATATCATGATATGTGTTAAAATTAATATATTTTCCTTATTCTGTTCCTTATTCTGTCGGCTTAGCAGGAAGCGAGTTCCTGCCTTTGCACGAGCCTCCGATGGACAATAGAACTACGAAAAATCAAGAAAAGTATACAAAAATCGCTATCACAGAGCCCTTTTACCTCGCGATATTTTATACACTTTTTGATTGTACAATAAAGGAAATGGCACAAACATCGCGATTACAGCACCCCCCTTCCGACAGATTTTTTTCAAATTCAGGGAAGACTTGTTTGCCATAGCCAGAAACGTACACAAAAAATTTGTTTCAATTCTATGCATAAATTCATACACTTGCCGATGGTACAATAATGAAAATGGCACAGAGATCCAATTATAGCGCCTCCTTCTGGCGAATTTTTTTCAAGTTCAGGGAAGACTTGCTTGCCATAGCCAGAAACAAACAATTTGGTTCAATTATATACATAACTTCATACACTTTTCGAAGGTACAATAATGAAAATGGTACAGACAACGCAATTATAGCGCCCCCTTCCGGCGGAATTTTTCCAAATTCAGGGAGGACCTTCGTGCCATGACCCAAAACAAACACCAACAATTTGGTTTAATTCTATGCATAACTTCATTCATTTTTCGATGGTACAATATTCAAAATGGCACAAAAATCGCTATTACAGCGCCTCTACCGGCAAATTTTTTCCAAATTAAGGAATTACCTGCTTGCCATAGCTAAGAACTTAAAATAAAAATTTGGTTCAATTCTATGCTTAACTTCATACACTTTTCGATGGTACAATTTTCAAAATTGCACAAAAATCGCTATTACAGCGCCCCCTAGCGACGAATTTTTTCCAAATTCAGGAAGGACCTGCTTGCTAGAGCCAAAAACTTAAAATAAAAATTTGGTTCAATTCTATGCAGAATTTCGTGCAATTTTGGATGGTACAATATTCAAAATCGCACAAAGACCGCTATTACAGCGACCCCTACCAGAGTATGTTTTCCAAATTCAGGAAGAATCTGCTTGCCATAGCAAAAAACTTAAAATAAAAATTTGTTTCAATTCTATGCATAACTTCATACACTTTTGGATGGTAAAATATTCAAAATCGCACAAAAGTCGCTGTTACAGCGCCCCTACCTGCCAATATTTTCCAAATTCAGGGAGGACCTACTTGCCATATCCAAAAACTTAAAATAAAAATTTGGTTCAATTTTATGCATAAATTCATACACTTTTTGATGGTACAATGGCGACGGACAGACAGACATTTTCTATAAGCATGATTTTGGGGATCTCTGACCCCTAAAACGTGTAAATCCGTCGAAAACCGGAAGTCGAAAAATATTTCGATTACAATACTTTGTTCTATTGAAGATAGAAGAAAGTAACAATAGTTTCTTCTATTGAAGATAGAATAAAGTAAAAATAGTTTATGTTAATAATAAAGTATAATAAATAGCATCTTTTTATTCAGCGATTCAAGAGTGGGTTTCATTACATGCAGCAAGTACGCTATGGTTTCTACCTTTAAATATGCATTTCGAAAAATCTGATTGGTACAGAATACAATATAAGGAAAAAACTTTTCTTTTATATCCCTTTAAGACCTGAGCTACACAATTTTGTAGGTGATGCTAAAGGGGAAAAAAAAGGCATTTTCCAATTTTTGTGCAATTTAAAGTCGAGCCTGCCCCCACAAAATGGCGTGGATCCTCCCTCGAGATAGCCTGACATCGGATATTTTTAAAAATATATTTAAAAAAATATACGATCCTATTAATTAGGTGAAACCATCAATTGTTGTCATTTCTACGAAAAAGCTTCCGTGTTTAAAGGGTTAATTAATAAATTATCGTGTCTCTGTTAATCATTTTTACGTTTTGACTCCTCGAAATTCTAAATTATTTGAGCCTGAGATACAAAATAATACTTTAAGGGGACAAAAGACCTTCAAACACATTATTTTTTACTTTAATTTTTAAACTGCACTTTAAATTCTATTCAAGGTAACACTGTATGAATCATGACACATACTTATCGCACAAGAAATTGAAAATATATTTTGGAGGAAAATAAAGAATTTTCCTGAATATTTAAAGTGTTATGAAGAACTTTTCAAAATACCCCATGCGTATTCCACATCATTAACAATCCCCAATATTTTTTTATACCAGTTTGAGTTACATATACAATTAAAACTGTGCTTCAAATTTTATATATTTGAATATATAGTTGAGAAATAAATATATATTCTAAATTTTATTAAATTTTCAACATTTTTGCAATCTTTTTCTGCACTCACCTACCTTTAACTTTTCCAATTATATTTAGTCTAAGGGCAATTGGAATCCCCTATACCTACCATGTTAAATTAATGTACCTTTTCACAAATACTACCGAAAATATTCATTTGAAATTTATTATAAAAACATAATGGGAATAATACCTAATAAAGTGAATTCAACTTTAAACAGATATTCTTTAGTTATTAAAAATATATATATATCTGGAATAAAAACCCCTTTTAAATAAGAAAAAACTTCCATTTTTCCAAAGAATTTTTTTTTTATATATAACATTTTTGTAGAAATGTTTTGTAACAAAAGTTCACTTCCGATTGATCAGGGATATATGCGAAATATTCTGGAACAATTGCAAACAATAATGTGTAGTAGTTTCTCTAAAAAGGTACATCGAAATTCAAAAAGCAACATTTTGAGAAAATTCAATTTAAAGTTTACGTATGTTATGTTCATGTATGATGTAAACAATCTTTTAACTAAATTTTTTTTTAACTTTTGTTATCGTAGAAACAGAAGTAATGTAACTTCGGAAAGAGGAAAAATAAAGTATTCAAAATATTAAAAAAAAAAGACTTTTTTCACGAACTTGACTTCTTACTACCCTTAATGAACAATGCACAGTTTTATTTGCATATGTAAAGCAAACTAGCAAAAAAATTATTGGGGATTTTAATTGATATGGAATGAGATTGGGACATTTTAAAAGTTCTTGATAACGCGTAAAATATTAAGGAAAATTCCTTATTTTACACCATTTTTTTAACTTTTTGTATAAACATATGCTATAATTTATATACTGTGCCTTTGAATGTTATTTAAAGTACAATTATAAAATAAAAAATGAAAAAATGAGTTTCAAGACGCATTAATCCCTTAAGTAATCATTCAGCATAACTTCCTGAGAATTTATTCCGAATGTGATAGTTACATGTGGAAAGACGTTTTAATCGAAGTGAAGCTATTTTTACCGTTTACATTTTAATCCAGTGTAAAAAAGAGTTTCATGTGATAAGCAGTCTTAAATAAATTTTAGCAAATATCCCTGTTATTTTAATCTGTTTGAGAGCAAGTTTTACTTCGGTTTGCTAATTGTCTAATTTTATTGAACTTTATTTTTTCTTTTCATTGGGATTAGAGAAGTAGAGAAGGTGTTTTAAGAGATAAAGAAGCATACATTGTAACAAAAATTTAATGATTCTTCATCTAGAAGGAAAGTTTTCGAAGAAATCTATAGTCCATAAAATAATGTCACAGTTTGAATAATATTTTATAGCTTTTTAATTTAGAATATTTACAACAAATCATACATAAAATTGAAGGTACAATAACCTAATTTTTCTTGCAAAAATTCAATATTTTCATCTTTAGTTATACGGCAAATATCTAACCTTAAGTCTAATTCTTCCCACACTTTGGTTAACAAGACCAGAACAATGGAAACAATAGCCGCTTCCATTCTGCATCTCAACTCTGTCAAATTATTAGGTAGAAGCGGAGAGTGGACAATGTCTTTTATAAAGCCCCAAAGGAGAAAATAGCATGGTTCTAACGGCTTTTAAAACTTCAGATCAGCAATAACGCTTTACGCTCAGGAGTCGCCATTCTGCGTCTATGGCCCTGCAAGCGAGAATATAACAAAGCATTACTCGTCCATGCGATCTAAACATCTGTGTCTGCTACTCTTTATTTGTCACCTTGAGCCAACGGTCAACAACGCTTGCATTTCATACTATTAAAAATTATTACAGAGACATTGTTTTATGGATACTATTAAAAATTATTACAGAGACATTGTTTTATGGATACTGCGCATGTTAAAACATCATTAATTATTATATGGATACTATTAAAAATTATTACAGAGGCATTGTTTTATGGATACTGTGCATGTTAAAACATCTCCCAATCTACCAACAATTCTAAAAATCATTCTTTATATCAGAAGTCTGAGAAACTAATGGAACGTCGAGATGTCATGAAGCTTATTTGAAACAAAATTTTATTTTCTTTATTTTTGGAACGTTTTCGAGTGTTGTTTGCAATGTATTAATAAGTTTTCTGAACACCAGATATTGATTTCTCGGGTGCAATAAATTCTTAAGTAAAACTTTTTATGTTCAGTAAACCTGTTCAGTAGACAAATATGTTAATCTAACAGCCTAAAATTAAAATTATTTCGTTACTCAAGTGCACTATATAAAAGAGATAAAGTTCTTACAAGCAGTTTTACAAAAATGTAAGTCAGGATTAAAAAAAAAAAAAAAAAAAACCTTTATAATGAAAACTTTGGAAACAAATAAAGTTCTTGAATTTTAAAATGCATTTCTAAATTACAGCTTTCTTTTGTCAGCAGTAACTTTCGCAAAAGCTCTGGTAATAGTTTTATAGTGAATTAATCAGTATTTTGAACGCAGTAATATCGATTTTTTATGCTGTCAATACACATGTGAACATTTTATTGTTTAACATGCATACATTCTAAATAACACCATATATTTACTCTTGCTTGAAAAAATTCTTACACAGTTTAAAATGTTTACTTAAGAATTGTTAGTATCCGAAGTACTGATATTTCGGGTTTATAGTCGTTGAAAAAACTTATTCATACGCTGTAAATAGTACGCGGAAACGCTTCCAAAAATTCCAGACAGCAAAGAACATTTTTGCTTTAGAAATGCTTTTCAAAATCGCAGAAATGTATTGGTATGTAAGGTCCCTGAACACAAAGAAAAACTTTTTATATTCGATGGTGGCTCGGAGAGGTTACATTATTTTTTTTATAAACCTTCATGTTAAATCTAGAAATATATATATATAACGAAACAAATTAATGGGTTAAGTCGAACAATCACGTCGTGCTTTTTACGACACATTACTGGATTAGTATCACATTTTAATCAGCCATTGGTGAGGTGTATAGCAGTCGTACCACTTAGCGCAAGCATCCCTATTGAATTTAGCAGCTGTGGACCGATGATAAGATTGGTAGAGTCCAATCAAACACTCATTTATTCATGATGAAGATAAGACATTTTAGGCCGCATGAGAGGTGAAAAAAGGCTTATGCAGAAATCTAGGGTTCTCCTAATAAGAACATAGAAACGTAGTCATAGGAAACTGTTTATTCCATCAGAACATACCAACATTAAACAATTCCCACAGGATGAGAAATCAGAGCCATCCCGCATGAGCATGAACTAGTTATTCATGCGAAAGAGATGTTAAATAACGAATTAATATTCTACGTGTCTTAGGACACCAGGTAACTGATTAAGGAAAAAATGAAACAGCACAAAAAATCCACTTCTGAGCTCATGCTCGAGCTATTTATTAGAATGCGCGGAGGAAATCTGATTGAAATGGAAACTTCAGGCTAACCAAACAAATTCACGAACGAGACTCGAAGTGAAACTATGATCCGTCACTCAGCCAATGAAGAGCGATCGAGAAACGTCACAGAAAAGAATCCCGGTGCTGTTAATGTAAGTATTTCGATGTGAAAAAGCTTACGCGCAGTTGGCGGGAAAATGAGATGAAATAAAATAAAAATGTAAAAATGGCTTTTATAAATATTCGAAAAATAAAGTAACTGAGTTCAGAACTTTACAGTTTGGTAGAGGATAAAAATGAATAAGGGAATTAAAAGTTTAGATTATGTTTTTGATTAAAACTATTATTAAGATACGCGTTTTAAACTTATAGGAATTTAATTAGAAATAAATAATAGAGCGTTTTTTTTTAAAAAAAAAGGAAATAATGAATATGCCGGCAATTTAGAATAATTTAAATGAATAGTAAAAGTAAAAATATATATATAACATATATATATATATATATATATATATATATATATATATATATATATATATACATATTATAGTTTATATATTTCAATATATTCCAAACTCAATATAAACAAGAAACAACCCTTTAAGATGCTATTATATACTCAAGTAAAATTAATAGATAATGAAAAGCTATTTGGAATTTCGGTTAGTTCGGCAGAGTTTATATTACATTTTCGTAAACCTATTTCAAGATTTTTATTTTTTTACAGTGTATAGTTATCAACTTTCCCAACTCAGTATCAACAGGAAATATTCGTTTTTGATGCCATCATTTCTCAACAAAAAGATATGTTTAAAAAAGAGAAGTGCCAAATTAACAACGTAAAATGAACATCACCGTGATATTCTTTCATTTCTAAATTCTCTTCTAAAAATTTTACTCAAATCTCAAATCCATCCGAAGAAAACAAAATACTGCATATTTATACAGGGTTGGGATAACTGTTTAATACACTCTAAAAACACACCAAATCTTACAAAAGTATGGACAACCAAAGGAAATTTTGGCTTTCCTAATGGAAAACATTTGGTTTAAATGGTTCCTAAAAAAATGAAACGCTTATCGGAATCGTGGGTTACACGGAAGAAGTTATATATTTGTAAAACTTCTTCCTAGAGAAAGGGGTCTTGTACCTTTAAAACAGGATTGAAATCAGGAAAAACTTTCAGAGTTTGAATTGGTATATCTTAAGCCTTTTTATATATAAACATGAAATTTTGACTGATGATTAAACAGATTAGATATTTAATATACTACCATTAGATACAGACATGCCTTTTACAGAATTTATGAATTATCGAAGTTAAAATAATCCATTTTATTACTCTGTAAGTCACAGCGAGCATGATATCTTGAAAACGTTTGCAAGGATATTTGAAACAGATGATAAGCACATTTGTGCGTTTAATATGACCCACTTTTAAGTATTTACAATGGTATGATTCTTAGTTATGACTATTTTTATTCATTAAAATTTAAAGTTTTAATTTTTCTTTTCACAAAAATATATATATATTTTTTTTTTACATGGTTGATAAAATAATTTTGACCTAAGAGTAGATAATATTAAAAATACATATGTTTTTATTAGCCCAATAAGCGCCGCTATATAAATTAACCAATTTTTTATGGAATCATTGTTTTTTCTTAATTAACAGGATGTCATTAAAGTACTTCTGAAGAAAAAAATGTGATTATTTATGAAAAACGGCATGTTCCCGAAATGGGAGTAATGGCGCTTAAGGGGGGTAAATATTTGTACAAAAATATACTTTTGCCTTCGCTTATTTATAATAGTTATTTTTCAATTCTTTTAAAGTAAAAAGGTCTATATCATTCTGAAACAGACATTTTATGAGAAAATGAGATAAATTACATCTACAATTATAATAAACATTTACATTTATAATTTAAAAAAAGTCGATTTATCTGTTTATATGCATTTTCATTACATATCTCTTTATTTTTCCCCATTACATTATTTTTTCTCTCTATTTTACATAAAAGACGACTGAACACTTTTTATACGCTTCATTTTTATTCTTTTTTTAATTAGTAAATCACATATTTCTTCGTTGGCTTTTGATTTTGAATGTACAGAAAGCTCAACCTCAACAGATATATCATGGGGTAAATTATCGAATAAATTGTTTTGTATTACCCGTAAGGCATGGTGACGTCAAGTCGACGTCGTTGTGAAGTCACGCTGTGACATTGTGACCGCACGTGACGTCGATGTGAAGTAATTGTGACTAGAATGTGAAGTCGTTATGGCCGTTTTAGAGCTCTTTTGTGACATCACATTGTGACGACTTTGTGAAGTCACGGTGGGACAAATTTGTGAAGAGTGTGTCATTTGTGACTATTTTGGTATTAACTTTGTGACGAATGTGACAATGCTTTAAAGTCACATTGAGATCAATTTGTGAAATATGTGTCATTTGTGACGAAATTGTTTTTAACACTGTGATGATTCTGTGACGACATCGACACTGCTTTGAAGTCACATTGTGACAATTTTATTAAAATTTTGTGATTTGGGACGATTTTGTCATTAGCGTTGTGACGAATATGTGACTCTAGTGGCAATGTTGTGAAGTCATACTATGACATACTTGTACAGTTGTAAACACGTATGCATGTCACACATAGTCATAATTATGCATGTTCTAAGATGATTTACATCTATAACGTTAATATACTTCGGCGATACATCGCAATTAAAACTTGGGGACCGCTATAACAAGGGTATACCAAAAGAATTTTATTGAATCAAAATGCAATGCTCCGTAGACTTCAATTTTTGTTGCACCTTTCTTTCCTATTGCAATAAATGAAAATGTTGAAGACAACTGAATGATCGATCTATCACATTTTTTTTTTCAAAATTAGCTATTTCTTAAAAGCATTAAAATTACCATTGTTTAAATTTTCAAATCTTTATCTAAATAAAATTTGTGTTAAAAATATAATATCTTATAATATATACAATACTTTTTATATTCTTTAAACTACAAAAAATACTGAATGAAATTAATTTATTTCATTTAATACGCATTACAATCTCGAAGTCACTGGTGAAGTTGAATTTTTTCGATTACATAACATTTGTAATTAAAAAAAGAAAGATAAAAAGAAATGCCGATATTAAGTAATTAAATTTTATATGTTTTATGATATTGATTACCATAAAATATATATATATATGGTTGTAATTCAAACAAGTTGGGGCAGAGAAAATAGAATACTTCTTTGATATAGAGGCCCGTATAAATTTGATTATTCAAAAATTGCAGTAACGACATTGCTAAGATCATTGTGAAATTTATGCATGCGTTTATATATATACATTCGAAATGCTCATCATGTGCCATATGGTTTTTATTTATGTATTGTTTACGTCTTTTATGCCACATACACGCATTACAAAATTTCCGAAGTACATTTTAGCAATAACCATTTGAAACTACTCAAATGAAAAATACAGCTTTAGTATAGAAAATTAACTGAGTATCACCAGTATTATTATGTTGAGAATTCTAAGAAAAATTTCGGCAATAACCGTTATGTTGGAAGATAGCAGCAATAAATTAAATCGTATTTTTAAGCTCACTGTAAAAGTAAGTAAAACTTTTGGGTATGCATAGAACGGCGATACAAAGGGTTAATTTATTTTGCATCAGGGTTTGCTTGAAGTAAAATACATATATAAAACAACTTTTTGATTATTGAAAAATAACTTTAATAATTGATTGCCAAAATTATATTTTTATTTATGAAATTATATATTATAAAAATAACTCTTACTATCTATGATTTTTTAAAACAATAATACCTTATTATTTATAAAACACAGCACCGCAGCTACTCTATTTTGCGTCTAATGTGAAAGTTTTTATGTTTTGCCAAAGACCTATCTGGCTGGATATATGTTGCCATGACCAATATAACTCTGATATTATCATACATAGTACAAAGAGATTAGAATCTGCTACGAAATTTTTAGAATAAAGTATGGAGAAAGTTTTATAAATACAGTAGAACGCCGATTATCGGAACTCCAATTAACCGAACTTAAAATTATCCAACAGCGTATTTCTCTCAAAGAATTCTTTTTAACCAAATTTCCAATTATCCAAATATTTGTCTCTAAAAAAAAAAAAAAAAAAAAAAAAAAAAAAACTAACTTCCAATTTATTTTTTGCTTAAATTATAATCTCTGAAGTTTAGAAAATGATAAAAAGAGAAAAAAAATTAAATAATAAAAAAGTAAACAAAAAACAATTTAAAAAAAACAAAACAATTTTTAAGCACTCCAGTACTAACTGGTGCTGTCAGTCCTAAACCTAGATAAAGTGTGAAGGTTTTGGAATAGTAGGAACATCCCTTAAACTGTCTGCCCATTTATTCGAACTTTTGCTTATCCGAACTAGGGTCGGTCCCGACTTGTTCGGATAATCGGCGCTCTACTGTATATATTGAATTAGAAATACAAATAATCATATTTATTTTTATATGACATAATAAAACAAAATAATGAGCACAGTATCAAATTGTTAACTACTTTTTACTGTAAATAACGTATACAAATTGAGATCATAAACACAAAATAGGTTCATTATTATTATTAATATTTTATTTACAAGATTATGGTAATTATAAATAAGAAATCCATTTTAATCACGCTGTTTATAAAGAGTGTATAATATCGATACTTTGAAATTTATCTCGATAAAATCATTCAGGAAATAAAATGATAAAATTATCCAGAGAAAAAAGTAAATAATAAAAGATGTTTATTACATTTTAGATTCATACCGTTCAAGTATTCGCGTTATTTTTAAAGTAAAGTCATATTTAAACTTTTACTGATTGCTTAACTTCTATATTTTCATTTGCCAACAGACTTCTAGTTCACTTTGAAAACATTTGAATAAGAATGTTTAACAACTGAAAAGCTTTCAACCGCTATGACTATTTGTTTATAGAGTTTAAAACATTTCTCAGATTGAATAATACATTAAATAATCATTTTTTTCTTAACATTACATATCTACGATCTCTTTTAATAGTATACGTTTCCGTTGTGTCTTATTTTTCATAAATTCCTCTTCTGAGCAGATGCATGTTTTTTTTAAATAAAAACATCCAATGCAAATTGTTTAAGATCATCACTTAATACAAAATTAAAAATTATGTTTGCCAATAATTTTATTCTATAAAAAACCTTTTTTTAAAATAATTTAATTATCTTTAAATGTTTATTAATTATATTAATGATTGATTATAATACTTGTCCATATATTTCCATATTTATGACACCATGTGGTTTTAACCAAATATTTAAATAAGAAAATAAACCAGATTAAAATGCAATTTAAATCACTAATTTTAATAATCTGATCAAAGCTATTGAAAAGGAAGCTATATATTTTAACAAAATGAAAAATAAATGTAATGAAATATTTGTGTTCTATAACATGTTTATTAGAAGATAACTAAAATCATTGTAATTTTTAAAAAAACAAACAGGGAAAATAGTATTTTAGATATTTCAACAAAATAAAATGTAGATGTAATGAAATATTTATGTTCTACAGCATGTATATGAGAAGCTAACTAAAATTGTTGTAATTAAAAAAAAAAGCAAACAGGGAAAATAATATTTTTACATACCTAATTTCATTGACGTTGTACGTGATACTTTGATTTTGGGGAACCAATTAAATCCGATAATAAGTACGATAGCAGTGACTTGAATCATCTTCAACAAGTCAAAGCTACCGTAATTTTCTCGGGTTTATATTTTGTTAGCTGAACTAACTTGGATCCTGAGAACGTTCTTGTTTCAGTTTTTAAATCCGTGTCAACATGTCTACGCTGTCCAGTGTCCACAGAACTTCCCGCGTTTATTCTAAAAAGCTTTTATCCGTTATTCTGCTGTCGAGTCGTAATAACCGAAAGAGTGCAGACGATTTTTAAGTTTCGAAGTTCGAAGCAGATGTTTTTCGGTTTTATTTGTTTTTCTAACAGATTCGGAAGGAAATTAAATGCGTAATAATTTTATCAAATTGCCTCTAATTCAATTTCCTGTTTGAAAATGTTTTATTGTATTTCACCTTTTATTTTTATCAGTCTTATTGAATTGTAAAGTTTCATATATGTAAATTATAATAATAATATTATCCATAATTAGAGTTTACTAGATAAAACATTGCTTAAATTTTCAAAATATGTACAAATTAATTTAATGGTAATAATGAAGTCCCCTCCTTTTTTTTAAAGTAAAATTTGTATCACAGGTAATATATACAAAATATCTTCTTAAAAAATACAACAAGATTATCGAGAAGAGATGAGTTTTTCTTTGCCAATCTGTCATTCTCTTAATATTAATTTTTTGTAGAATAAAACATCTTGTAAAATAATTTTTAAAGATATATTTTGAAAACAAAAAATGAAATATGAATAATTAATTATGTCATAGGCTTTGCATAAATTTTGTACATTTATTTTATATTCGGAAAATGTCAATTTTATTTTAAACGTCTGAAAGAAGTAGAATTAAAAAAAAAAATAGTTACTTAAAATAGTGAAACACTAAGAGGAAAAAAATATGACTTGAATGCAAATCATAAAGCAAGAAATGCATATATGAGTAAACTTTGAAGACGCTTTCTGCGTGCTCATTAAAAGCTGCAGACTTAACTGTAATAGAAAGTTTTTAGTTTAAAACCACAGAAATGTTTCGACTACTCTTTGAGAAACTTCTAGTATAACAGATAATCATTTACAAAAATCTTTATAAAAGATAAGTCGAGGTATGTTTACCTAAAACATTTTTTTTAATAATATGAAATTCGCATAATTAGGAAATCTTTTTGTGTCGCTGATGAATTAATTACATTTTATATTATATGAAAATAAAAAGTTTTGGTTAGAGGCACAGAGGCAACTTGGACCACGGTTTAAAAAATTTTAAATCCGGCAGAAAAATATTTTTTACAGTAAATAACATGTTTTTAATAATTTTTGTAATTTTATAAAGTTTTCTAAGAAGTTCACATCTCAGTCACAATGTGACATCACTGAGTGGTGGCATTTTGGTCACAGATGTGACGTGACCACAGTGATTTACAGTGACGTCACAACGACGTCACTGTGACCATGCATGCTATGAGGATATATATTATTCATCTGTTACTATTTCGGAATCAGGTGGCAAACAAACGATTTCCGGATCATGCGAATAATAATCTGAACCTACAGGCCCTGACTATCGCATGGGCACCTGGGACCACGCCCTGGGCACGAAATTTTTGACGGGCACCAAATTTTTCATAATTTCATCTAAATTTCCATTAAAAAAGTCATAATTCTGAAAAAATGTAATATTTGAGATATTAATGCGATGAAATGACAAAGAATAAGTGTGTAACATGTAAAAAAATACTTGTATCAGTAAATCAACCAATCTAAGGGAGCAAGAAGAATTGGAAGTGTCCTGGACACAGATACTCGCTAGTCGGGTCCAGTGATCCTGCTTGTTCAAAATAATCCAACGCTTAAGACGCAGTTAAAAATTTCACAGGCATATGCTCATTAAAATCGAAATACAAATAAAAAAGCCTGCTAAAGCGAATCTTTTAGCAAAAAGACGATATCTAATAAAGTAAGAAACATATTTTAAGAGTAACATTTCGAAGAAAAGTTTACTAGGAATGAAAAAAAAAGTATTTCTAAAGCTTCTATACAGACTGTTTTCACGCACATAATAAAAGCACCATATTGGGTCTTCCTAATTTGGGGCTTTCCGTCTGTCCTTAAAAATTAAGAAAAGTGCCATTGCTCCCGTTACGGGAGCAACTCGTTCTTTCATGAATTATGAGCAATCTATTTTACTTATTAACTACGGATTTAGGCAGTATTAGACAATAGATAGCTATGAACATATTTTAAATAAAAAATGTAATTTTTATTAGTAAGTTTTTTTTAAACATTTTCTTGTGAAAGAGGTCAAAAAGCTAAATTTCATCTTTTTAAACAAGTTTTTAAAAAAAGGAAATGCAAATGAAACTTTTTCAAAAAATTACAGAAGTCATCTCATATATTCAAAATACAAATAACATAAAATTTTTGACAATATATAAAATGCTCATTTCAGAAAAAAAATTCCAAAGTAATGTTCCCAAAATGGGAGCAATGGCGCTTAATGGGTTAATTGTATAAAATTTCATAACAATCCATATATACGTTCTAAAGATATTATGCGCGCATTGACTTACGGGGTGAAAAAAAAGAGCTATATTAATTTCAACAATACATAAATTCTGTGAAAGACTGGTAGTTTATAATGGCAGTATATTAAAATGCAAAATCTGGTTAATCGATACTCAAAATTTCATGTTTATACATAAAAAAGTTTTGAAGATACACTAATTCAAACTTCGAATGTTTTGTTGATTTTCATCGAGTTCAAAAAATACAAGACCCTTTAAGAAACAAGAGATTAAGAGATTTCTGAAACTGAGAGAAAAATTAGAAAACTGAACTTAATTTTATTACAATGTTATAAAATGAATACAAACCAAAATAAAATAAATAATTAAATTAATTACTCAATCAAAAAAAATATTTTTAATATTTGTAACATTATAAATAAGCATTACGCTTTAATAAATTTCTTTTGAAAACGTATCCATTTACTTTTAAATCAAGGGGTCTTTGGAATCTTAAAGCTTTAAAAATTTCGAATTTTAGTTTTTTTAGTTGTTAAACTGCTATCTTTTCTGAATATTTTGATATTGGAATTCCCATTAGAACATAAGTTATAGCCTTTAGAGTTATACCCGAGCAACAGCTGAAGCGGTGATCCCGTAATTATGAAGTCATTTTTCTCCAAATGACGTTGTTGGGCATAACGCACATGATATCTCAAAAACTTCTGAATATTTTTTCAGGAAAGTTTCAAAACATATATTTCATGTTAGTCTGTATAAACGGAGCATAAAATTTTGATTTAATTTTGATTCAGAGAATTAGAAAAAAAAAATATTTACTTTTGAAAATATGATTTTTTTTAAGTTGCACTATTATTTTTTTTTTTTAAATATTTTCAATTTTTTATTAATATTTTTTAAAATGCTGTATCTAAATTAAAACTTATATTACTAAATTAAAACTTTTGAAACTGTTTATTTAAATGAAAAAAAAAAAATCTACAAATAACATTTCGAATTATAACGATGTTTAATTACCTCATTTTTAATGAATTTCCAATTTAAAATTTCTAAAAAAACTATGAGAAGTTTTATCATGTGATTTTCTTTACAAATAACATGCTTAACTAACACAAAAAAAAATCAAAATTCTAACTCAATAAATAAAAATTAAAAAGCAGAAAAACCAACGTTTAAAAATGCACAAAATTAGTAGATTCGAAACAGCTGTTTGCTGCTTTTCACATATTTTTTGTGCATTTTTAAACATTGATTTTTCTGCTTTTTAAT